>OX411788.1:11078070-12457237 GCA_948252455.1 Acleris cristana | reverse complement strand
TTTTGATGGCATGGAAAAGACATTTCTTCCCAGCAGTGGTCTCTTGCAAAGCGCTGCTAGATTTTTGACGTCCCGTGCCCGTGCGACCTACTTACTCAAAAAACATCTTTTTGTTTTTCAAACTAGCTCTCAAGCCACCTGATGGTAAGTGGGATCTATGACACATTTTCCTGCTCAACTACGCATTTTATATATATTTATGTTAGATTCATTGTTTTATAGTAATGCTAGGTTAAGTTTTATAATTGTATAATATCATAAGCAATGTTTAAAAAACGACTGACTGTTAAGTTTCTTGCAGCGTTTCTTCTCAGCGAACCACTGCGAAGCGCTGGTAGATTTTTGACGTGTAAAAGTGCCCGTGCGGCCATCTTACTGAATAAAAATCTTTTATAGACATAATGCATTCTCAAGACTACAAATCTTAAGAGTGCAATCCTAAGACCGCAAATGCGTTGGCAACCCTGGGACTACGATGGAATGCCTCTATGTTAGTTATTTCATGGGTTGTCTTATCCCCACACGGGAACACAACAATGCAAATACTGCTGCTTGGCGGTAGGTACTTAATAGTGTGATTAATTAGTGAATGGAAAGCGTCGTGACGGTTTACCTTTATTTCATAAACACTGATTTCATAGAAGGTATCACTTCGCAGAATTTTCATTTCATAGAAAACTATTTTCTGCTGAATCCGTGTTGATTTCAGTTTATTTTGTGATGGTTACAAGTCTAACCTAACCTAACTTACGTGAATCATATTAAAGATAACCTGAAATCAACACGAGTTCAGCAGAAAATAGTTTTCTATTAAAATGAAAATTCTGCGAAGTGATTACGTTCTATGAAATAAGTGTCTATAAAACAAGAAGCACCGTGTCGTGACATACTTTACAGTGAGCTAAAGCAGCATTATCTATCTTTTCTTAGTGACACGTTTTGCGCATGTCTAGTTCACGAGTTTTCAACAAGAACAAGGCGGTGCAGAGTCTGCAAAACGGTATTAATTACGTTTCCAAATTAATAGTAGAGTAGCGAGGTGCTTTGTTTTTTGTTGCCCTCGGTTGGTCGGGCGGTTGGCTGTCGCTCGGATCTGCCTTTCTATATAGTCAGTAACAATAAAGACGCTCTGAACGACAAGCGAGATAATACAACTTGTCCTACCCGTGCAGAGGTGTTATTCTCTAAAAAACTGCTCTATTTCAAACAGTCGTTTAAGTAAGCGAAGTCGTACAAGCACGCTAACTCGATGCGTAAAGCAGGTAAGCATGTATGTATACACGCTCTTAAATGTGGATTTTATAAAAATGTATGTCGTATACGCTCTAACGGGAAAACTTAAACTTAACAGTTATAGTATTTGCTACCTTAAGTTCTAAATCGAGTTGTTTATGAGTGGTTTTTGTTATTTTTGTTTTCGTAGTTGGCCCAGAGCAGGGTGTTAAGTTTTTAATAATTCGTTTGTGTTCTCGTCAACGGATAAACCAGCCACTATAATTTGTGTCCGCGCTGTCGTAGGCATACGGTCAGTCAGTTACTTGGACTTTGGCCTTCTTTGGCTGAGCTGATTTATCGATAAAACATGCAACCAATGTCGGTAGGTAACTATTCTTCCTAATGTCTACTAGCATGCGACACAACTTAAAGTTCAGGGTTAGCAGACGAGTTTATCCACTAAATTTTAGGGAGAATCACTGATCTGGCACGCCATTAGTATAATGGCCAAAGATCTAAGTGACTATTGTGCAATTCGCGGCACCTTCAATTTGGCACTTAATAAGTTTTTGCAGTCTACGGGTTAATATTATGTCAAGCGAATCGATAAAGTATGTCATTTTATCATAATACATCTGTCATATTGTAAAAAGCTTGCTGAAATGTATCAGACTAATAATTAAAAAAAAATGTAACTCTACGAAAAAGTACTTTAAAATGTTGTCAACGAAAACCAACATAATGAATTACAGAGTTACATCATTTCGTTTTCTTTTGTTCTATGAGCACAAAAGTACAACGTTAAGTTTCTGTGATGTTTTGAAAGAATAAAGCATGTCTAGTTTTAATTTTTTAATACGGCTCGTAAGTTTATTTTCATTTATAATTCTTACTTGTATCGTTGTGACAAACTATTTATATCACGAGTTCGTCGATATATTTTATCGATTGTCCTATACTTAGGTTACAAATAACTTAACCAACTCTGACAACTGCCAAGAACCGCAGAAAAGTTACGGATGTTTGATTAGATCTGATTTTCAGCGTAAATTCTAGTTGCATTGGTTACGGAATTATAATCACTCCGTTAATTAGTCCGGACGTTAATTCCAATTACACTGAGCCCCGGTAGATTCATATTTTCAATTCATTTGCATATCAGGATGGCTGTAAATGGCTGATATTAATTTTAGCTCCCGATTTGGTGAGCGATTTCACTACAAAAGAGAGCATTGTATTGAATGTTTCAATTTATAAATAAAATAATTGTATTTTATTACGCTCGCTTCGTTTCGGTTTATGGAAGTTTTCTGTAATACCCGTACATAATCCGAAATTAATCCTACATGAAAATCTTCCTCTTGAATCATTCTATCTATTGATGAGAACGGCATTAAAATCTGTTGCGTAGTTTGAAAGATCTAAGCGTACATACAAAAGAACAGACGGCGGGAAGCGACTTTGTTTTATACTATGTAAATATTAAAATATACAATAGAATAAAAGTAGGTACACTCGGCAGCAAAAGCTAAAGCCAAAAATATTTGTTTTTACACGAACTAAATATCTTTCCTTCACAAAATAAAATAAACCTTTTAAAACTTGTAGTTAAAATGCATTTCTCTTTTGAATTTTATTACTTTTAAATGACTACTGAAGCAGCACATCACATGGCACAGCAGTTTGACGTATGACGTCATATCTCACGTGTGTGCTTAGGGTGTGGATTAAGTGTCGCCATCTAGCGGTGATGTATGGAAGAGTGTTCCGGTTGATTCATACGTTTGCGTTTTGGCGCAGAC
The DNA here is from genome assembly GCA_948252455.1 of Acleris cristana. Classification (NCBI taxonomy): domain Eukaryota; kingdom Metazoa; phylum Arthropoda; class Insecta; order Lepidoptera; family Tortricidae; genus Acleris; species Acleris cristana. The sequence continues at coordinate 12,454,220 of OX411788.1, read as the reverse complement.
GGCGAGAATTACTCTTGTAATGCGGAAGGTTTTGTTACGAGAACTTAAATTATCCTCAGTAATTGTTAAATAACATGTAAACAGGATATTCTGTGAATAAACTATCTCTGTGGTCATTTTTATAGGTTTGTATGATTGAGGCATTATATTTTATTCGATAGGTATTTTTACTTTGCTTTTATTTCTTTTTCGTAAAGCGAGAGCTAAGCCAAAAAAAGTGTGGATTTTGTCACTTGAACGAGCTTATTTGCATGTTAAATCCTTTTGTGTTATAAAACTTACAAGTAAGGTATAAATAAAATTTACTAATAAATAATGTAGGCAGTGCTCTAATTAAATTTACAAGATAATTTTTTACATTTAATTTACAAATTACTAAATTAGCACTGTAACTTTTACAATTTAGTGGCTACATTTTAATATAACCACTTTGTCAAACAGTATCATAATGATTCATATTATAACACTGTTTAACCAATATCTCAGATTGTAGCGTTTAGATAGGACCCAGACAGATTAAATTTTAATCGCTATCGAGCGTCGTACGAGCGAATTATCCGAACAACTTATCTATGTCGCATTTGTCGCCTGGATAAAGCAACCGTCACTCTCACACATACATATCTGTCAGAAAGTGACCGATGCTTTATCAATGGCCGTAAACGAGACTATTTATTAGGCCCCTGCACGGCAGCATTCTAGTGTGAACACTGGACGTTCCCGTGATCCGATTGGTCTGCTATTGTTCGCACTGCATACGATATTGCAGTGTGGAGTGGACCTGGTATCTTGCTACAGTATTTCACACGAGATAAAGCGTGTCTGTGTGCCGTACTTCTTGGTGCAACCATAGGTTACAATAAAAACGTGATTGTATTTATGAAATGTTAGAATCTGTAAGTTCTTAGGCAATGAAACGGTATGCTAATGCTTGCTCCTTGGAATTTAAAAGACACTTCATGATTTGGCCTTTATTCTTTAAATTATCTTGATGAGAGATATTTAATACTTGTAACGGCTTTCGTGAACATTGTTCAAAGAATAAAATCGTTAGAGAAAATGGCATCTATTTAGGGTAGGTACAGTCAAGGAAATTGATTCGTAGACCACTTTGGACTATGTCAAAGTCAAGTAATCAATCAAAACCTAAGAGATTTTTTATGATTTTATTGACAGTGTCACTTTGACATAGTCCAAAGTGGTCTACGAATCAATTTCCTTGACTGTACATGAAACTATGCATTCGTATAATATTATCCTAATATTTCCCAAAATATTTTTTGGGAATTACCATTTTGGTTACATGTAGGTATGAACTATGGTAATAAAAAAGGAATATTTCAAACAAATAGTCACTCATTGTTAACAAAGTTTTGATAAAATTCCTACTGCACCATGTCCGATTCCTATTCCTGAATGGAATCTGAGCCAATTTCATCCGTGTTAATGTTTTGAACTGAATTTCACAAAGGGAGTAACGAAATGACGTGATTCCTACACCTGTTCCGGAAACAGAACAATTCCCAAATGCAACATGTAAGATTATTGTATTACAAACGCTTCTATGGACCCAGAATCTGCAATAAAATATTGGATTTGAATTTGAATTTGAATTTTAATAATCAGTTAATAGATTAATAATAATAATATCTCATAAACGGTCTAACCGATATTCATGAAACCTGGCTAAGAACCACTCTATACTCCATTTACTTTAATAACATAGTAGAGTCAAGGACTTTAATTGTTATGCCACTATGGAACCCTGTCATAATGACAGCGTCAAACCACATAAAAGAAATTACGCCAAAATTAATGATTAACGTTATGCGACAGGGTTTCATAGTGGCATAACAATAAAAGTCCTTGACTGTACTGGAAAGGTGCAGTTGCATGAGTCTGGCTAATGTGAATCCTCTAAAGCCGCACTCACAATGGAGCAGATAATCAGTCGGCTCTTACATCAGAACGGTGCGGACGCGTTTCCTTTACCTTCTTGCGACTTATTGTTTATTGTTTACCTGTGACTTGGCTACTGAAACGGACCGTGTCTAATTAATCTTGTGTTTTCAAATACCATTCGTGAACGAGTCCTACGAAGATTATCGTTTGTTACCGCCTACTTGGCTACCTGCCTCTATCTTTTTGTCATTGTCATTTGTATGAATGAGTGAAAGAAACCTATACCTACTATTTAGATCTTTCAAATAAATGGAGCATATAGTAGTTTATTTATAAAAATCTAAATTAGATATTGTTCATCCGTTTGGGAGTTATAATGCCACAGAAAGACACACAGATATACAGATATACACGTCATACTTATTACACCTCACCCTCTTACTACGTTACCCAAAAATGAACATTGTCTCGGCAAAAATGCGTTTCTGACCCACGGCACAACTATACGGCAGAACTGGGCACAACTGACCAATGATTTATATCTCAAAATCAAATTTAACAGAGTCGACGGAGCTCCACTGTCGTGGAGCTCCTATTTCTGAGCGATTTGGCCCTTCGGGCCGGCTGCAGAACTAACACAACCTAAACCTACCTCATATTGATGATACAAATTTTGGTCAGTTGTGCCTCGTAGTTGTGCCGTGGGTCCTTCACTCAAAAATTTAATTAATAAATAACCCGAAAGCTTGTGAATTCCCGTAGTAGGGGACTGTACGTTATGAGGCGACATATCATCTTCGGTGGAGCTATTTTTCGAATGTTTCACATCGTTTAGCTGATATATTCGATTCCTTTGATGATATCTATTTCCCGGAAAGGTACTCTTGGCTGTATTCAGGGGAGAATGTTTTGGAACGTACGCTCAATTGTAGGAAGTGTTTTGTATTGGAACTATGATACATACGTACAGTCACCCAATAAAAATGTTGAGCATACTTACAACTTTGTCATAGTGAATGTCATTGTCATTTTCATGTGTGTCATTTTATGTTCTGTTTGAAGTTTACTATGACAACGCACTAAAGTGCTTAACATTTTCGTTGGGGTACTGTACATAAACGCACGCGTTTATTCCCAGAGTGGGGTAGGCAGAGCTACAGAATTACCAACAACTCTAAAAACTTGTTGATATTGTAACCACATTTTGCAAAATGAGGCTAAGATGTTTACCAGCGTATTAGTGACAGGTTGCAAGCCCATCGCCTAACAGTACTACAAGCCTTTATTCCCTTAGTCGCCTCTTACGACATCCACGGGAAGACATAGAGTGGAACTATGTTCATTTAAATAACCTAATGTTGAATGTGTTGTTATTGTAGAAAGTAGGATAATTTCTCAAAACCGCATTAGGTACATGAAAAGCGGTAACGTGATAAGAGACAAAAAATAAATGAAAATCAATAATTGTACTGAAATGAAGTCTCTGAACGAAAATAGAAAGCAATATAAAAAAAAAACGGTAATATATTGAACCTTGTCAGTAAAGGCCGTATCATTACAATAATAATAATGGGCATATGTTTATCGGATCACCAGATATAGTAAAATATAACGCCAAAAAAACACTTTTTACGAAAATAGTAAGTGATCACCAAAACCTAACTAAGCTAACCTAATTCGGTGATAGTATACTATTTTTGGATCTCGAAGATAATTTTGGTGCTCATTATGTTTACTTGTTGCCATAATAATGTCATGTTTAATTTTACATTTCACAAATAAGTCATCGATGGACAAGTGTGCTTAGGCACTCAAGATACGATTTCCTGCAATTAATAATGATGGGCAAAGTTACTGGAAGAAGAGCTGCCGGGCGCAGAAAGAAATCGTGGCTGCGAAACATTCGGGAATGGACTGGAGTCACAAAAGTCACTGGAGGCTAAAGACCGAGAAAAATAAATATGCGGAGCTGACTGCCAACCTTCACTAGTTGGAAAGGCACTATAAGAAGAAGAAGGACAAATAGGCAAGCAGTCCACCTGATGGGAAGTTGTCACCGCCGACTATGGACATTTGCAACGCTGGACGCGTCACCAATGCGGTGCTGATATCGAATAAATATAATGACACCCTTTTTGAACTGTTGAACTGAATTAAATAAATAGACCCCTAGAATTGTTTGTCATTTGATATTGAAAAGAATTGTTCTGCGGATATAATCCAACAATGTTACACTTCAAATCAATTTCGTTATAAAAAGAAACCGCTAAAACTCAAGCAAGAAAGATATTGTTGAAAGCGTCCCCAAGTTTGTAACAAAGGTTCGCAGATACCTTGTGACCTAAAAACCTGGTATCGACCTGTGTACTAGCCTTCGTCGATACTAAGTATATTGTACCAAGTACGTGGACCGAGTATATACGCGGTGACAGCTTATTAACATTGGCGTACGTCCAATACTTCACAAGTAAAGTACTAGGAATCATAATATTTACTGACCGCATGAGACTTTATTATGTAGTATGAGTGTACTTTGTTGTGAAAAGTAAAACTAGGTAACCGTGTTTTATAAGTTTTTTTTTGTTACGTTGTCATTTCTTGGAATTGTCTTACTAGTAATACAAACTTATTTTTGCTTCTTTGATGACAAAGTGATGTTAAAAAGGCGAGGAATGGATAATCAATGTACTTAGTACTGGAATGAATAATTTGATCTACTTTAAAATCCATCGTTTTTGTTGCAATAGCGATTTCTTAGAGTCATTCTTTCTATTATAACATCGTTTTGTCCTTTAACCTCCCTCTAAGCAGCAGTATTCACATTGCTGTGTTCCGGTATGGAGGTAACAGCCGGTAAAATTACTAGCATCGAAGTATTTTACGAGTAACTTTACCTTTATTATTGCCAACGCATTTGCAGTCTGGTCTTATCTAATGTGCAGGTTTCCTCACGATGTTTTTGTACACCGTTAGAGCATTGGGTGTATTTAAGTTAGAAAAAACACGTTACGATCACGAGTCGACCCCCTGCCTCTGGGCCACCGACACTCTTTGCAGTCTTAAAAGACATTGCAGTCTTGATTTTGTAGTTTTGAGATTATTTATCTATGGCTCACAGATCCTAATTACCATCACAATGACCTGAGGGGCTATTGTCTAACGCACTCGCAATCGCAACCGGCTTCAAAGTGGAGCAATTGTTTTCATTTTGTATGCAGACAAGCCTTCGATTTTCAAAATGAAAAGGATCGTGATTGCAAGTGCGTTAGACAATAAGCCCTCCGTATGCTCATGTGCCTAATTCACGCAAAAAATAAACTCCTTCCGAAATTTGCGTAAATATAATATAAATTAGATTTCCAGTTTCCCGGTGCTACTTTCCGTCCGCGCCGCGCAGTGACCACTAGGTCCGGATATTGCAGGCGTGTCTGCCGTCGGCCCGACCAGAGCACTATGTTAGTGGAATATTTTGCAATAACTTTACTTAAGAAGCGAGACGACATTAAAAATAACTGAATTTGTTGGTTTTCGCTGAACGCATAGGTATCGTGTAGAATTTAGGACAAATCGAGCATTATTTTAGTCTATATTTAGTTTTATTTATACAAACACGTTATGTTAGCATTTTTACTACAGACGGCCCTGCCAAGATGCACTACGCAAACTAGCTTTTCTATTCGTTTCATTTTTAAACCAATCGCGTCACTGATAGATGACGTGATACGAAAAGTCACGTTATCTACCAATGACGCGATTGTTTAAAAACGAAACGAATAGAAACGCTAGTTAGCGTAGTGCATCTTGGCAGGGCCCTCAGAGGCCTTTTAGACAAGATGCTTAACGCTATCGAAAACGATTTTCGAAAACTGTCAAAGAGTATGGAACTGACTTAAGCGTTTGACACAACCACCTGGCAGTTTACGTCAATCTGTACATTTTCGATAACGAGCACTCCACGCATCTCGTATTGGGCCACAGATTATAAAACAAAGTCCCCGCTGCGTCCGTTTGTCTGCATTTTCACAACAATCTCGAAAAATACTGAACGTTTTATGTACGTAGTTGAGTCGTTTTCAAAAATATTGTACATAATTAAAGGCTTAATGAAAACAAAATCACGATCGCATCCTTTATGTAACGAAAGTTAGTCATACAAACTATATGGGTAACTTTCGTTACACAAAGGAATCAATTAAGTTTTGTTTTAATTAAAGCCCTTAACTATGTACACATTTTTTGAAAACGACTCTATTACGGGTGTTACAGAAAACTCACATAACAACGAAGCGAAGTGAAGGCGAGTCGCTGGTGTAAAAAAAATATAATATATATTTATAATAGAAGTTGTGGTAATTATTTGAGGGGTTGCCTTGATTACCGTTTTACCTTAATTTTGATGATAACTACCGATAAATTTAATACTTAAAACCCGCTTATGCGTATATTCTCCGTGTTGCAGCATATTGTTCTAAATCAAGTTTTTAATCATAAACTAAAAATTGGGTGACACGGTAATTAGAAGTTTAACGAGCTGTTAAAACGCGCGCCGTATCGTATTTTATTTGTGTCGTATTATAATAGCTATTTGTAGCCTTAGCCAAACTCTTTCGTAATACTATTGCCTTTTTTATCGCCCTAGCCACGACAAAGCTTGCATGCAATACAGAAATGCATTAATAAATCAAAATAAAGTAATATCAATGTTGGGTAGTATCGGCCAACGTGAACTAATGATTATCGGCCACAGTCAAAGTGACGTACACGGACCATTAGGTAAGCATGCACGTTCCTTGCAAACGTGCCCGGGAGCTGGAAATAAAAATATATTTTCAAATAATTACCAGGAACTATTTTACACAAATGAACTAAGCTCTAGGCTTGTGCTATGCGTAATATATGTGTATATGTATGTCTAGAGACATACATATTTTAAACCTACATAGAAAATATTCAAGACTTAGGAATAAATCTAACGGTTATCGCAGAAAAAAATGTACTGCGCCAATGTCGTAGGCAGGGTCACTAACAACAAAACTAACCGCATCATTGAAAATACGCGTAAAGGGAAAATAAAACAATTTAAAATCATTTATTGCACATCAACCTACAAAATAAGGATTTTATTGGCCATTTAGAGCTATCGAAGTAGACTTAATTGTTATTAATCAACATTTTTTCTCAATGATAAATGGATTGCACTAAAGGTAAAAATTAAATCTCAAAGTAAATTTTGCTCAAAGGACAAACAGTATTGTTAGCTAAGTTTGGGGAAAAGAACCATTTTTGACATTGATAAATACTTAAAAGTATTTTCTTTCATATTCTCCTGTTGATTGAAAAAATGTCTATTAGGCAAAAAACACACTACACTACATGTATCTAATAATAAATAAATAATAAAAATATTTTATTGGAATCAAAAGAGCACCCTCCACCAACTTAATTAACTTAAACATAAGAAACCTAACATAACATAACATAAGCATTGGTGGTGCTGCACCCTGACGCCAAAAGGGGTCCACTCAGCATGTGTTGCGGCACAGGTGCTGCAACGCTGATTTTCAATGGATCCCGAGTTTGCGTGCGACGATAAACAACATCTTAAGAAAATGTAATAACTTGCTGTCCTGTCGAGTGCGCTCGCATTGTTTTAAAAGCTGATTGTGTGAGTGTAGTGTATGGAAATAAATAGGCAAACTAAATAATGTATTTAAATATATAAACATATAAATAAACAGATGACTTAATAATAAAATAATAATTTAACTTTCCTCTGCGTATCTGTCCAAAACCAGATTTAAATACTACTGCCAACAAAGTCTGACACTGCACGAACTGTCTATGGTTGGGATTTCTGAATATTGAGTAGGTATTTTTTTAATTTGTACTTAAATGATCCAATTGAACAGGAATTTCTAATTGGCGGTGGTAAATTGTTCCAACATTTCGTGGCAGCATACCGAAAACTACCACGAAACGCAGCCGAGCAGTGTCTAGGGCAAACAAGACGAGTCGCGGTTCTCACCTCGCGCTTGGAAAAGAGAAGCTTCTCATAGAGGTAGACTGGCGGCGAGCGGTGACCACACCACAGAGCAGCGTGGCAACATGTAATGAACGCCTATCTAGTAGTTAATTGTGATCTAAGGATGACTACTGTTTTTAAAGAAAGTAACAACATGTTACTTTTGTATGCCAGCTCCCGCTGTATCTTGCATGCCGGCAGAAACAGAACGATAAATCGAGAAGTCAGCACTATCCCATCACTAACTAATGGAAGCTCATTTGCCGAACAGAAGTACCTTTTTAAATGGATTTCAATATTTAACTTTAGTCCATTTTAATTAAATTTAACAATGTAATAAATAATTACATAAAGTCGTTCGCGGAACACGAGGGGTTATTGTCTAACGCACTCGCAATCACGATTGTTTTCATTTTGAAAATCGAAGGCTTGTCTGCATACAAAATGAAAACGATTGCTCCACTTTTAAGCAGGTTGCGATTGCGAGTGCGTTAGACAATAAGCTCTCTGGTCCCTGTTACCTGTCGCGGCTACCAACATTGGAATTATGCCATTAGATTACATTTTTGGGAAAACAGCTGTACCACCACCCTTCCCGCTGAGCGTTAACAGTATTAAACTTTCATTCATACTAGAGTTACGAAACGCAGTTTGTCTTCTCTTTTTTTTAACCTGTTTTAGTCTCCCTCTCCTCTTTTTCGCCATTCTTCTCTACTAATTGCTACTCCCGCCAGTCGCTTTGAAATACGTCCAAAGCATCTCGCCGCCACCTGCTTTTCGTATGCCTCTGCTCCGGTGGTCATCCTGTGGGGTCCATTAGGTGACAATTCTGGACCCGTTCTGGATGTATGAAAAAGATGAACGTTTGTATAATCTGTGTAATTATCTTGAGTTTTTTTCAAAAGAAAACTATTTTATTCGGATTTATACTTTCGATTCGATTAGGCCATCTTAGCTCTGAAAGAATTGGTTGCCATTAAATCAGGGTTTTTTATCTATTATACAATACAATACAATAGAAAAACACTTTATTGTACACCAAATAAAAGCATTACAAAAAACAGCACAATTAAAAATAATACAGGTGAACAACAGACGGTTTTATCGCTGATTAGCGATCTCTTCTAGACAACCTTAGCAGGGACATTATAATACTAATTCAGTTACCTAAATGTGAAGGTTTTTCGAGAATCTTTTATAAATAATAGTGAAAACATCGATTACCAGGTAAAAAAGTTTTAAAAACCTCAAACTAGCCAATCTATGCTTTTTAAATAAATCGAGTTTGCACCTACTCTATCTTATTAATTGGCATTAACTTATTATCTCTCTCTAACTTTACAATAAAAAGTATACCGTTTACGCGATATTTTGTTTTTAAAGCGAAATGCTGAAATCATTCGAGCTCATGCAAACTAAACAAAAATTTAGGCCACGCTGAATGCTGTCCAAATGAATCCTTTGGGACACTTATGCGAGTGTGCAATGTGCATATGTGCAGTACTGCAAGCAACATAGCGAAGAGCACAAAAAATGTAGTAAAGCTAAATTTATCCAATTCTTGGATCAAAATATCAGTCATGTTATAAAAATACACACTAACACTAAACACGAACTTTTACATTCTATCGAGTAAAGTAACGTTTGTATTCGGCCCTAAAAGTCAAAGTAAAAATAAAAAGTACTGTCACATCGAGTTACTTTAGCCCGAGGGGGTAACATTGACTCCCTAAAAAGGGCTGTTTTCAAAAACATTGTACATAGTTAAGGACAGTTAAAAAGCCTCAATTAAAATCCTTAACTTTTATCCATTTCGTGACGAAAGTTAACCATAATCGGAGCTAAAATGCCAATTGGCGTAAAGGACAACTAAATTGTACTGAAAAATTGTCCTATACGCCAATTGTAATTTAACTATCGAATGATTTAAGTATAATAATTTTCGTTACGAAATGGAAAAAAGTTAAGGATTTTAATTGAGGCTTTAACTGTCCTTAACTATGTACAATGTTTTTGCAAACGGCCTAAAAACCATTTTAATTATTATTTTAAATGTTGCGTAATTACTAACGCTATGTAGCTATACAATTATCCAAACAATTACGAATGGATTACTACTAATATAGCTATATAAGTTGCCTCCTAGACATTTGAATTCTCAAGATTACAATCTCAAGACTGCAATCCAATTCAAATACGTTGCCAACCATAAGGACCAAGATGGAGTACCTCTATGCTAGTAATTTCATCGGTTCACTCAATAATAATATCATGCCTGTACAATCCGGGTCATTTATTTTCAAACTGATAACCAATAACAAAGGTTGATAAACAATGGCTGACTACTGATGGTTGATTAATGCACAGTCGACCAAATGAGTATGGCGCCATGGTTGAATTTTGTTTACACGGTCTAAAACAGTAATTTGAACTATCGCCTTGAAAAACATTTCCATTGGAAGTGGTGTCAAAATTGAAACAGTATTATTTTGACCGACAAACAATAATAAAACGGTGTCAAACGATTTATTTCGACAGTGACAACTCGTACAGTGTGTTTCTTTTTTAATGAAGACATTAAGGGTAAATCTGAAACCATAGGATCTCCTATGGTTTCAGATTTATTAAAAGATCGAATGTTTGCTAATGTATCTACATTAGCAATAATCATTTTTGTTAAAACACCACAAACAGTCAGTGGAAAAACACGACTGTGTACATTTCATTCAGAAAAAATGGAATGTAAAATTCTATTATTAAGAAATAACAATTTTAGGGAATTGATGTAACTAATCATTTTTGTCAAAGAATGCTAGTGTAATTCGAATTATCCTTAGCTTAGTTTTGTAAAAATCTTCAAAGTAATGAACGGTTTTTTTAGTTTTTCCGCCAAAATTAAGTTAATTTCTGCTCTAAGAAGTATGCTTTAACCTCTTCCTCGTTTTTTCCAGTCACTTTTTTTCCAACTTGAGAAATCAAGTTGACAGTGTTGACTGAACTCCGCTCCTATTCTTTGAAGGTTTGGCCCTATGGACTTAATAACCTTTTCATCATTCAGTAATTACCTCAAATAATTAATAAAAAACTTTTCAAACTTTCCCTTGTATCTAATATTCAGTGGGCGGAATTATAAAACCCAGTCCGCGCTTCCGGCGGACAATTAATATCCATTCTTTATTTGTTTGCACACGGCGTGCATAATAATTTATACTGTCCTATATCATAATAAACTGCAGATGCTTTTTTCACAAGAGACGTATAATTTAGTAGTTTACTTGTGTTTTTAGAATAGTAATTTCTATTGCGTTGTATTTTCCATGTTTGCGTAATGTGATTCAGTTTGAATCTTGTCTTATCATTTTGTGTTTTCTTTCGTTGTGTTTTTGTGCTCATCTGTACAGTAGTCAAATAAACAGAGTTTTTTACTCTTATATTAAATTCAACACGTCATTATAACTACAGGATTTACGAGTATATTTTACATTTCCTTTGACCATATTGTTGACAATATAGCTGTTTTTATTGTGAAGTTAATAAGGGCAGGCGGGTGACACTCGCGCTTATTGCCTACAAAATTTTCGGCCGCCTCGAAGATGCTAATCAGTTGAGTGTCATGCGCGCGCTCGTCTTGACGCGCGCCGCCGTACGCTGCCAAAGCTCCTAATTCCGGTTTTTGTAGAATATGGCTACTCGAAAAGCCAAACGATAAGTACTGCGCAGCATACGGGTGCTTGAATAGTGATAGGAACGTCGACCTGTAATTTTTTACACTGCCGAAGGATATCGAAAGTTAAGATTATTATTAATATTATTTATAACTTCGATCTAGGTAGGTAATTACGAGTAACTGTACTTAATTACTGACCCAATCATTACGGTTTTGAATCCTCGACGCAAAAAGAGAGATAGGTATAATTATTATTTATTTTGTTAACGACCCGTCCGTAGTTTCGCAGCTTTCAATAACCTACCTACCTTAAAGAGCGTTCAGTGTAAGTAGATCTCCCAGTAATAGTTGCTGCCTACTAAAGCAAGGTCAGCATATACTTGTTTTTAGTTAAACCCTTAAAAATATTAAAAATTGGCAGCATTTCTCTTTGCCTCTCGTTTATTAGGTATTAATGTCGTCGCGTGTCGCATGTTTGTATTGTAAACGCCAAAAATGTTAAACGGAAAATACCTAGTAGATAAGTTAGCTAAGTTTCCAAGATGTTCAACATTTTTCTCGACTTTACATCTTGCAAAACGTTAATTATTACCTAAAATAGGTAGTTTATTATTTCAGTACGTCGGTCTTACGTACAGTCGAGTTCATAAATATGTATAGGTACACTTTAGTACCTTGTCACTTTAATCGTTGTGACAATTTATATATTATGGCAGTTTAAACATGACCTTAAACAGAGACAAGGTACTAAAGTGTATACATATTTATAAACTCGACACTCGGGATCAATAAAACTAAAAACTAGGCATTTATCACATTACAGAAAAATGACCAAGAAAATATAAAAATAGAATTAACAAACATTTTGAAGTTTAAAACAGCACAAAACTACGATAAAACTAGTCTACGTCTTATTACGTAGGTACCTAGATAGAAAGGGAGATCCGAGCAAACAACAAACAAGTCACGAACAACATTTGGGATGTACTATTTTTTCTCGTCATTTAACTTAAGCGAACTACATAAGAAAACTACAATTAATAATAAATTCAATTTTTTTTCATACAACTGCCACAGAACAAGTCATAATACAAGTAACTGCCAACCCTGCGAAGTGGGCGGAGTCAGTTAAGCTCATGACGGGCGAAATAATACAGATTCTCGCGGCGCAGATTTAAGGTGCATTTTGCCTCGTTAGGAGCGCCCCCACTATCGATCGCAGAAATGTAACCAAGGTCACTTCGTGCCGTGCACTTATATTATTATCGTTAACGCGTTCTGAGTAGGTTTAAATTAGCATGTTTGCTGTCACAGAGAGTCGCTTCTGTACTTGTACTATTACTTATTCTGTGATAAGGGGCACCATAACGTTATAATGTTTTCGATGCACATCGTCCCAATACTTAAATATCATCATCATCACCATCATCATCATCATCATCATCATCATCATCATCACCATCATCATCATCGTCATCATCATCATCATCATCATCATCATCATCATCATCACCATCATCATCGTCATCATCATCATCATCATCATCATCATCATCATCATCATCATCATCGTCGTCGTCGTCGTCGTCATCATCATCATCATCATCATCATCATCATCATCATCATCATCATCATCATCATCATCATCATCATCATCATCATCATCATCAGCCTATAGCAGTCCATTGCTGGACTGTCTTGATCCTGGACCTCCCTCATCCAACCGCTCCCAGCAAACCTCTTCACGTCACGTATAGGTACTTAAATATTCGTTATATTAATTATGGTTTCAGACAAAATGAAAATTGGGATAGAGACCCTTATATCTACATAATTCAATAGTCATTATTGGCGAATTGATCATGAACCCGAATTTTTATTATCCCGAATGTCTTGTTTTGATTGAAGCAATATTTTTGGATATTTAGCTCCGGAAAAACACACCACTTATTAACTTGAAATTTGGTACAGGGGTTCCTTTCATGATGTAAGTGAGCACTAAGAAAGGATTTTCCGAAAATCGACCCCCAACGGGAAGAAATGGGGGGAGTAGCTAGAAACTAATTCTACGCGTACGAAGTCGCGGGCGTCCTCTAGTCCTTTATATGAACCAAAAGTACTTATTATTATTGTACTTACGCCTGAAAAAACATGTCAAATAAAATAATGATGTTACCGATAACAATAGAGCCTGGGGTTTACCATCCATGCCCATAATCACCAAAAAATACACCAATAATTACTGTCTGATACACATCCCCGACATTTCACACGTCGTATCCGAACGAATCCTATCTCACCCGGATCATTAGTCCCCTTCATAATCACAACGTCTCGTTTGCAATGGACTCCGTCATTCGTCATGCGAGATTGATGAAGCTGAGACGGATTAGCGAAGCTGGTAATGATTTTAGTTTAGCTGTTTCGCTTTAAGATATTAAGATAGTGTGGGTGAGACAGGTTGTAAGCTTGTTTCATCCTTATAATAAATTGTGGCGTACGAGTGAAATTTTAGTCATAATGGTTATGCTATTCTAAGTATAAATAAATATCAGAGGAATAATTTTACACAAATTGACTTAGTCCTAAACTAAGCTTATAGTCTAAGCTCCCATTGCATTAAACCTTACCTCATAAGATGACAGATCAGACAATATATACTACAGCAATAGATCATACTTAGGAACACTCGATTAAAGAAGGTTACCGTCGCATAGACTGGAAGAATATTATTTTTTGTTCATCCTCATTCCGCTATTTTAACTAAAAATTACATCATAAGGTGGCAGTTTGAAATATATATTCTATGATCGAGTGTTCCTACGTATTATCAATTGCTGTAGTATATATCTGATCTGCCACCTTATGAGGTAAGGTTTAATGCAATGGGAGCTTAGACTATTAAGGCTTGTACTTGTAGCGGCAGAGGCGAGCGGCAAGTACAAATAACATTATGAAGCATGCCACGCGTCGCCACGGCAATTAAACGATAAGGATGTGGTCCCATAAGACATACAGTTGGCTTACTGTCTGTTCTCCCATATTGGACAGTTTGAAAACGATAGGTCAACAGGTGAGGATGCTGCAGATTCACAGCAAATATTTTAATCAGCGGAAAAAATAACTATAAATGGTAAAAGTTAAATTATAATGCCTAATATCTCTCAGACATGAGGAACTTTTTTACTCAATATCAAAGAATGCCTACATGCCGAGAGCTGCATAATCATAAGCTTCAAATAAAGATTTACAGCATTCTGTTTCTGAGTTGCCGTAAGTTTTGTCAAAATAACTATTTGTCTCTGTCGCATCTATCCACATTACTCACCGGGTGATTTCAAGGATTGATGGAGACGACACGTCTCGCGCCGAGTAAACATATCCAAGTCCGCAATTAACGTTCCATGGAATTACCCAAAAATCTCGCCAGAAACAAATGAACGACGAAATTGAATGATGGCTGACACAGGCTGATTTATTTGACCAATTTTTGCTTTTATTTTGTTTGTTTCTTACTTTTTAGGGTTCTGTTAATTTAAATACAGGGTCCTATCGGTACCTGTTACGTCGTCGTCGTAGTTACGCCGGTTTGTCTGTCACAGGACTTTTTTGATAAACCTCTATCCATTGAAGTAATGTGTGTATTAGTTTATTTGAGAGCGTCGGTGGCTTAGTGGCTTAGGGGGTCGACTCGTGATCGTAAGGTACCGAGTTCGAACCCCCGCAGTCACCATGTACCAATGAGTTTTTTTTAATTTAAGTGCATTACCCGACGCTCTTATGGTGAAGGGAAAACATCGTGAGGAAACCTGCACATTCGAACCAGCTGAGTGTGTAAGAGGTTAATTGCACAAAAGATCCTAAAGGGTCGAAGTGTATCCGAAAGGGCCCATCTGCTTACACCCCTATCTTAATAAGATAAGATAAGATAAGTTTATTTTTCGTAATATGTTCCTACTTTGCTCCATTACGGGTAATTATACTCCATGGTTATATTGAGATAATCTATATTGTAAATCATTCTAATGCTTTCATTCACTTCGTGGCTGGATGTACATCGATACTATTAGCAAATTTGTCATAGACCTTGATTTATAAGTAACAAACGAAACAGTCACTATGGAGCAACCCATAGAGGAGCAAAGAAGGACATTTTATACATCTAGATTGTCACATTTTGTTTGAGTTAGTACAAAACTGCGTTACTTGCAAAAGAGATAATTATGTAATACCATATTAAAATGTTCGTATTTTTATTTATTACTATGTGCCTGTCTGAACTTCACATTTTTTTTTTAGTAAATTATACTTCATTTATAAAGTAGAATATATCTACAACATAAAGTTTTTCACGTAAACAGTTCCTTGTCCTTTTAAAATCTGTTGTATACCAGTATTATACTGAACCCTTAGTGCGTGATTTCGACTCGTGCTTCGCCAGTTTTTGATTTATACGATTCAAGGGGAATTTATACACAAAGCTGCTAGGGTAAAGTTACATGTGGTAGGGTAAGGCTGGGGTGAAAGCTCCGAGGGAGCTTCCCATTAATATTTACCTACGGAAGGAATAACGTATGAAGCACAAGCGAACGCTGATGATGGCGCAAGCTGAAATATTTCGAAATAGAATTGGGAAATTTTGTTGTGAGTAACAGTCGCATGATCAATTCCTTTTTACAAGCTTTTTACTAACTTACAAGTATGGTGGCCACACCGGAATACAAAATGGTAGGCGGTAGGTACGGTAGGCTAAAAACAAGAAGGTAGTAGGTAAAAATAATAAACAAAGGATAATAAGGAAATGTTTAATAATCACGACATAATTTAGTTTTTGACCAGCATTCATATTCTAACAAGTCGCTTATATAACTTATATTTCTTTCATGCCCAAAGGGACTACAAGTTAGACTAACGAGCGAAGCGCGGGACCACGGTGATGTGACGTCATTCGTTGCGATACTGACATACTGGTAACGTTCCCGAATAAAACGCTGTTTCTTTTTGTTTGGCAGAATGAAATATCTCAGTTAAAACGAACTCACAGGTCTTTTCTTACAACGCGACGCCATCGTAGATATTTTATTATAATGTTTTAAAGTAACAACAAAATGTTACATATTTGTTACTTTTTTACTGTTTCATGTATTTTTTTATTATAATTTGTATTTGAATTTAAATATTTTATAAAAAAAAGTTCTGTTGCAGTTTATTGCGGCGTTTTTTCTCAGCAATGATCGTGCAATAATGTCTCATGCGCTAGTTATCGCCGTGCAAAAGAATGCTAATGTGGCTTATTTACTTTTTTATTTATTTATCTATCTATAAATTTATTTTATTGAATGACAGGCAACACACAGCCTAAATTACTGAACTTAGAGACTTTTTTGAGGGAATATTTTTAGAACACCCTAGTAGTGCACTATAAAAGGATTTTTCGAAAATCAATCTCCAACGAGTTGATATAGGGGGTAGCGAAAAATTAAATCAACGTTTACAAAGTCGCGTACGTCCTCTAGTTCTACATTATATTTATACTGGTGTCCTAAAACTACTTTTGTATCATCTAACTCAGATAAAACACAAAGCATTGGATCTTATATGGATATAACTATCCCCAGGGAAATAAAGTTCCGCTTGGTGCTCTCGCACCGTCACGTCATTTCGAGGTTACACGGAAGTTAAAATAAAAACCTAGCATTGTATGTAGTGTTTTTTTGTTGTCACTTTAATAATTGTTTTGAAATAGCTTCATATTAAAACATAGAAACTATCTTTGTTATTTGAGTAGTACTTTTTGTAAATGTTTTCTATCCATATTTTTTAGTGACAGTAGGTATCTAGTTGTAATATAATATACATTCGTTCGATGTAATGAAATTCGATGAAATGATGGGTTTCCAAAACTTGGAAATCGTGTATCATTTCATCGAATTTCATTACATCGAACGCTTTTTTCTGCTGAAACCAGTAGTCTTTCAGGATATCTTAAAGATTTATTAAAGGTTACGTTAGGTTAGACTTATGGCTACTAAACAAAATTAACTCATCCGTCGAGCAATACCTTTCGATGAAATTAAAATTCTGCATAATAATACATTTCATTACATCGGACGCAATTCTCTGCGGAAACAATGATATTTTCAGGATATCTTAAACATTTATTAGAGTTTAGATTAAGTAAGACTTGAAGCTACTAAACAAAAGTAAATCATGAGGCGAGAAATGCCTTTTGATGTTGAAAGGTGTTTCGATAAAATAAAAGGTAAGTACCCAGTATATTTTAACATCGGTTATAAACTAAATTAACTTGTTTTGATCTTATTAGACATACTGTATAACACAAACTTATTATGATAAAATCGCTTTATCGCTACTCACCGTCGCCGATGCCGCCGTCAAGCAACGTCGAAATCAGGCTGTAATACAGAATGCGCCCTTATATCTTTTAACCCCTGATGTTAAAGCCCTCCTAAGGAAAAAAGGCACATCTACTTTATGAATTGTATTGCACTTCCAACCTTATTATAACCCTTGAGAGTTTAATATGCTTCTATGAATTAATTGCACTTGTGCTTTTTCTCCGTACGAGGGCAGAATAGTGTTATAGGTTTATGTCTGTATCGGTGTATGTGTATCTATGTAATTGTCTATAGCACCTTACCTGTCAAAAAGATGGCCTTAGTGGATTTTTAGTAGGAAGTTAGTGAAACTACCGTGGTTCTAAACTTGGTTTGATGAACATAACTAAGGCCATTTTCGATTATCAGCTCGTAATAAAGTAACGACCCAGCGTTACCCAGTCAATAATAATTTGTTCAAATGTAAAACCTTTATCTTCTCTAGGGGACACCGTTGATGTAGGAAAACATATCGAAACTTTTATGTGGTCGTCTTGCATATTCTTATATACACAATAGTAGGTGTTTTTTTTTTCCTTTTCTCCTTCTATCTCTCTCGCAAGATTTTTGGCATTTTTCCTGTTGAACGCATGTTATTTGATATTATATTTAATTTAATATTTATAGCTTTATATAATGCTAGAATAAGTAGTACCATTTGATTGTGATAAGAAATATAATTAAATAAAGACTGACTGCTGAGT
Organism: Acleris cristana; assembly: GCA_948252455.1. Lineage (NCBI taxonomy): Eukaryota > Metazoa > Arthropoda > Insecta > Lepidoptera > Tortricidae > Acleris > Acleris cristana. The sequence continues at coordinate 12,435,526 of OX411788.1, read as the reverse complement.
TTCTTGCGGCGTTTCTTCTCAGCAGTGGGTACTCTTGCGAAGCGCTGGTAGATTCTTGACGTGTAAAAGTGCCCGTGTAGCCTACTTACTGAACTTATATACTATACTTTATCTTTTACTATACCGGAGGTATACTTAATAGTTATTAATTCATAACTACTGCCAACAGAACTCATAGAGTATGTATTCTCATACCAAAAAGATTTTCTTGAAACTATTGTAATATCTGCAAAAGACGTAAAAACCGTTACGGCGCTATACCCCCGACAATAAGGAAAATGGCGTCGGGTACAGGTGCAGTCTGCAACGGTGGGGCGAAACAAAAACGCAGCAAGTGAATTTTTTATCAAATAAATTTCACTTCCTTCCTTTTGCGTTGCTGTCCCGGAAAATACTGAATACTTGAATGAGCGCGCAATCGTGTGTGGGAATAGAAATGTGAATGTTGTTATGATTGGAGTTGTAAGTGTTGAAGGAAATGTTTAGTATTATTACGATAACTTACAGGAAATACATCCACACGTCATTATTAAATAAAGCTATTTTAGATACAGAATATTTTTACTACCATTATTTTGCCTTAGCCCTTTATCGAGTACGTTGACGTTAATGACTGGGTATCTAATGGTAAAAAATACAGAAATAAAATGATGGCAAATATTTATAAGAGAAAAGCCATATGGCTCGGTATCGAAGTAAAAAATGATTTAAAAAAACATACTTGAGGTTTTCTCGGTCTTAAAGGAAATGCTATTAACGTTTGACCTTTTAATGTTATAAATATGTAATGTGTAAATTCAGGTCAAATTTTATACTTAATCGCTGTCACGATTTTATTAAAAATAGGAGTACTAAAGAGGAGATATTTTAAGTTATATTTTGTATTATGGTGGATAGGAAGTAAAAATAATGGTTTACTTACTTTTTTGTGCACGTCTGATAATCTTGAAAATCCTCGTGCATTTTTCTCAATGGTGATCAGGTTCGATGGAAGAAACCCCTGAAGGGATATGTTTGCCATGTGCAGTCAAGGACTTTAATTGTTATGTCACTATGGAACCCTGTCGCATAACGTTTATCATTCATTTTGGCATAATTTCTTTCATGTGGTTTGACGCTGTCATTATGACAGGGTTCCATAGTGGCATAACAATTAAAGTCCTTGACTGTACGGGTACGAAACTTGACTGTGTCCCATTTCAAAAAAATATGCTTGACGTCGTCAATGTCATTAAAGATGTCAAGTCATTTGTGATTATAGGAACTTCAAGCTTGTTGTTGTGGAATGTCCGATTGACTTTGGACCTAAAGTGGGTCAAATTTTTTAATCTTTGACTGTACAGTCGCGAACTTTAATTTGCTACCCACCTTAGGTCCAAAGTCAATCTGACATTCTACAACAATAAGGTTGAGTTTCCTCAAAGTTACAAATGACTTGACATCTCTAATGACATTGACGACTTCAAGCATATTTTTCTTGAAATGGGTCTCAAATTAACGTTCGTGATAGTACATGTTAATCAATTATAAGGATAGGTTATTTTAAGCTTTAAAACTTTTACTATGTCAGATAGTCCTTATTCTTTATGTTAAAACAGTTATTGCCACATAAGGACAGTGGGAGAGTTATTTTAGTACGGCCATTGAAATTTCTCACAGCGATTTAAAGTTTCCCGCTATAAAAAACTTGAAAAATATAAAATAATATCTATAAGACATCGCTTATTGCTAATTGATTCCTAGGCTGGAGTCTAACCATTTAATTTTCTGCCCACACTACTTTACGTACGTACTTATGTGTAAATAGATTTTTGAGGAAAAAAATAGTTAACATACATAAAAACATAAAGGGGATAATAAATGACTCAAAACCATTTTTTTTTCATATTATTTATTTGTTGTAAACAGTCTTATTATCGAGCGATGATTAGTAAGGGTTTTTCAAACACTATCATAAACAATTTTAGACAAATTTATACCAAAAAATAATTGACTTATTTTTTATAATTTTAATAATTTGACAGGTTTTTGCTAAACATATTTTCCAAGACGGCACCTAACGATAAAACGACGTCTCGGACATTGTTACTTTGTTAGACTCAGTTTCACAAGAGTTGGTAAGTATATTTAATTTCTTCTATATTAAATTAATAATTGATCAAATACCATCAATAATCAATGATATTGTAATTGAGTTACTTATTTGTAACCAATTAGTTACTAAATATTAAAAAAAAACTCACAGGTTTCCAATTTTCCTTTTCTTTTACATTACCCGTAACGCTATGATACGCCGTAGTCCGTAGCAGAATCTGCTACAAGCGCTACGCCCATGTAGCGGGTCATTAACAATAAAATGTATTAACGTCTTATACGACATTTTATACAACAAGTTTTCATCTAAAATAGGTATTAAATCCATTATGCCCGTGTCACAATCAATTCTTATGTTTCATTTCAAGCTAAGAAATTTCATCTACAGGCATTATAAAAAATGGAACATTAATTAATCAATGACGCTCGTTATACAATAGTGTTTGTGAACCCTGAAAAATATAAACAATATTTACTTTGGCGGGTCTAAGCATTCTGGTTACACGAGCTACTTCATACTGGAATCGTTGTCATCATAATTACATCTTACATTTACTATTTACAAGAATTGAAACTGTAATTGAATTACGTTTTTTAAAGCATACATTCTCATAAAGGCCGTTTATTCTGCATTTTGTGACGTGAAACATGGGGTATGATACTATAGTTCTAATAACCGAAAACAATGTTTTTTTGTCTTTTTGTATTAACTCGTAATAATTATCAGGTCCCCCAATAATAGGGCGTCGTAGATCTATGTATAATAATAATTATGCGTTGACTGTTAGAGCACCTAAATAAAAAATAAATATTATAATAGGGTTAAACGTAAGGTTAAGCATAATTACTTAACATTAAAATGCGTGGCAATCATAGTATAATAGTCATGCCATAGTTTAGTATGTATGAACTTTTGTAACTAAAAATTTACTACAATTAGTGTCTTATTATTTACACAATTATATTATCACAAATTTTGATTTTAAAACTTGGTATTATGATGCCATAATCAAATGAGATTAAGTTATTATAGTCACGTTAAAACACTTTTATACGATTCTTTAAAAAATATAAAACAATAACATGATCTATTATTTGTCTAGATGACAATTTGTATTCATACTGATAAAACGTTTTCTTATCTGGAATTAAAAAAAACATATTCATGCATATTACATAGCCCAATGTGTCACAACACTTCAAGAGTAAACAGCCTTTATAACATCTATTTACATACGTTTTACCGACTACGTAAACATGTAAACGTTTGTGAAGTAGCAAAACAGTATAATTAACAGAGTCCTTTCAAACAGTGTGTTGTTCGCCGAGTTTCCTTTAGCTGGCTCCGTGAGACCTGTAAAAAAACAGTTTTAAGAACAGCGTATCAGCATATACGGTGTTTTGCCTTCTTAAACAGGACAGGGTGAGCAATTTTGTTAGGGTTTCGGTGTCAACAAGAAATCCTTGTAGTTTCACCATTTTCGTCTGTCCGCGGTTTGTTTGTGTGTGTGTTCCTATAGCTAAAACTACAAGTAATAAAAATCTGAAATCATCTTAGCGTAAAGCACATACAACAAACTTAAAAGGAAAACTATCACTACTTAGTAGACTTGATTGCTTCTTGAGATACAGGTGGCTTAATTGTTTATACCTGCTTAAAATCATCTAAGACAGCATTAAATAACTATGAATAGAAAATTCGTTGATACTTGTTGTTTTTCGAGATAGTTTTTTGCAGTTCAACATGCTATATAATTTTAGTTGATATGAAACGCCTGAAGCTAGGATAGCAAACGAAGTGTTGTCTTCGTAATAAAGTAACATATCCCTCTTCATTAGTGAAGTCATACTTTAGTTCCGCCCGTACTAAAGACGGGTAGCCTTACTTCAAATAATTGCAGCTTAGGTAAACAGAAGAATCACTAATAAATAGTACCTAACTAAAATATCCTACAATGGGTATTAGGTTTTTTTTTAAAAGAAAATCACCGTAGAAGGTGTTTTACTTGGTAATATTAGCTTCCCTTGAAATTTAATATTTAATGTATAATTTAAATAACTAAACATACCAAAATTCATTAGAAATTTTATTAATCGTATGACCATTTATATCAAGTCGCATATAGTTTATTACACGATACATGTTTTATGTACCCTTTAAAAAAACTATACTTCATTACCCTGGGCGGGTTATGATCGTGTTTATCGACGTGGATAAAATGTGGACAAACATATATACCACTTTCTGACCGGTCGAACGAGTGAATTAGGCAGCCTACGTAGCCCTGCTGCCTAATTGCACGACGCGCTAAAATGTGTTTTGCACGCTGTGACGGGATTTCTTAAACTAGCCGGTTTATATTAGCTGCGCCGCGTTGACTCGTTCGACCGACCAAACCCCGTTTTTAAGAGAATAACGCCCCAGTAGGTACACAAGTGCGAGAGTGACGGATGCCTTATCCACTGCGATAAAGGCAACCATATTACGGATCCTGGGCCTAACATGGCTGCGTTTATCACGTGACAAAGTTTAGATAAGGCATCCGTCACCTTTTGATACGTAAATAAGTACGACTGTGACTGATTTTTTATCCACATTTGTCACGCGATATAGACGCAACCATATTAGGCCCACTGCTTTAACGCATTCACTGCCAGGGGGCGTGGCCTAGGAACAAACTTGTATGACAGTGAACGCATATATGCGTCGGTGGCAGTGAATGCGTTAAATAACATATACACTTTTTTAAAGTGTCTCCGCTGTATTAAGCTGTTGGGATAATTAATGATGGCCTCGAAGCGTAATTAAATATATAAATAGACGTCATAACTGCAGGTTGTTTGTTAATGTAGGGCAGATAATTAGAGCTAACAAGTCCCGCATTAATCATGGTTGCCTTACATCTGTTTATAAATTTTATGAGTTTTACCCTCGTACTTTGTCGTTTGACATAAACTTTTTAAGAGCACCCTGTTTTATATTTTAATCGATATGAATCGTTTTTTGTAACAAAATGTGAATTCTATGCAGTTGTTATTTTAAATACGTTTTGTTAAATTCAACTTGTTATGATAACGGGTTTTAAGTTAAAGAGACCCAAAACTGAATGACTACTACGTTATAAAACTTGATTGATTGGCTCGTCTTTAAGAAACCTTAAAATCATAAAAATATTTTCTAAATACATTTTTACATTTTTTGGTCCCAGACAAAATGTTAATAAACGTCACTTCGTAATAAACGAGTATTTTAAAACTCGAATAAAGTATTATTTGGTCACTAAATGAAGATGAATGGGTGTAATCTGTGAAAAATATTCAATTGCGTTATGTAAATAATTAAAAAAAATACAATAACATGGCTTGCAACATTAATTTCGAATAATTTTGTACACATACCTCCAGCCACGCTGATTTGATTGAAGTCTTCATTATAAGAGTTCAACTTGATTTCTGTGGACAAAATAAACATAGTTTTAATAAATAATTCTGTGGACAAAATAATCTTTTTTTTTATTACTTCATGTAAAAAATGGCTTGACAGCGGACAAAATAATACAAGTTTATCTACCGTTGTGTTCATTCGTGATTAACAAATAACTAATTTAACGTAAGTACTTAAAATAAATTTATAAACAAATACGCTAGCATAACTTCTACATCAGCATCAGCAGATGCAGTGTGTTCTTTCATGATGCGCTTACAACGATGTTACTGCAGATTAGTGTATAATATAATAAAACTGCTATTTAATAATCATCCTGTATGTAAAATCCTTATTAAAGGCGAAGCACTAAAAACATACTTGATACTTGAAGCTCGAATCAAGTGACTCGGCCAAATTTCTGTGGTTACGGGTCCGCCGCACATTTGGCAACGTTACGCCACTTTAAGTTGAAAACGACTGATATTGAGATCGGGCAAATTTCTTATACAGGGTGTTAATATGCGGCTAATGATTTTTACTTATTAAATCATACGTCTTTAATATTTGAGTAGCTTAGTTTTTATTTTAATTTAAATAAGTTTAGTTATAACTTTTAATTGTATTATATTAATGTACTTCATATTTATGTGCAATAAAGGTATAAGTAAATCACTTAGGGTAATTTGCAGAAATAATTTAAATGTAGATTTATACTTAATATCAGTTTAGTAATAACAAATCTTAAAGTAAGTTTTAAATTTGAAACATGATTTAACTTTTTTCTGCAAAAGACTCTTATTATTGAATTTATCTATCTCCTAGTACTTAACGACTTTTTAAAGATAAAATATGTCTATACGCATCAAATAGAGCCTAACGTATCAATCGAATAAAAAAAATCAAATTGAGTTTACGTGATAAACAATAGACATCATGCTTCTGGTATTTTTAATTAAAAAAAACTGATTTGGTACCTGCATCTAGTAAAGTACCATATTTAAAAAAAAACAATATTTTGTAATATTTTGTTCCAAAACTGAATTTTAATTTAATCATATCAGAGTCTACCGACTCATATCATGGTGACATTTATTTTAACAAAATATTGGATATGCAGGGGATCTATTCCACTCGGTATAACCATACTACTTTTGACATGCTATATTACCAACACGTAATGAAAGCTCCTATTGACTTGTCAGTAAAGGCGGCCGAATTAAAAGCAATACTATAACATATCAAGAACATTATGGTTTTACCGAGTAAGATAGAGTCCCAGGTACTTGATAGGTTTCAAGTAGACCCGTTGTTATTTTACGCTTCTAAGTTTCACTTCTTTTTGCAGTGAAATAACACACAATCAAAAGTTATCACTACTTCTTGGTCAGCAAGACTCAATTTTAAATACGCTTAAGACAAAACCTTACGTCCTCGTCTCACCAAAGTAGTGAATATTGTGGTACTGTGACAAAGTATCCGGTTGCAAAATAGCAGAGCACGGGAGAGGCGTTTCGAGTGTCGGAGCAACATGCAGTTTTTCTTAGCAAGAAAGGCACATGTATCATAAAAACCTTATTGCATATGCGACTTTATTGTCAAGCTAAATGGTTTAATGTGCTACAGCTATTAGATTGCACGTATGCCCTTACTAGTGAAAAGACAGACTCCGCACCCATTTTGTTTTTAAGATGCGACAGTTTATTTCTAGAGTTTTGTAGTTACGTAGAATAAAACGTTTATTTTGGCATGCGTTTGGTCGATTCTAACAAGCGTAACTAAAACGGTATTAATAAAAAACGTATGTTTTTAAATTATTTAACTGTCTTATTTCCCCAAAATTCCATTTGTAATTTACAGTGTCTTTAATCTTTTTTTCATGCCAAAGGAAAGCAATGGCATTACAACAATTGTGCATAAAATTAACTGGTCTGATAAAAACCATGTTTTAAAATACCGACTGCAATATATGATGGTTTCGTCAAAAAAAAATAAAAAAAAACAGACTCTATTATTCTTATTATTCTGATAAAAATATTATTGTTTACAAATGTCGGGTACAAATGTCAGCACGTGCATTCGTAACTTAGAAACAATACCTATATTAACAGGGTTGACGTATTTCATTAGAAAACATTCTGACAGAAAAATAGTGATCGGTAAATGCAAAAATTCGCTTAGAAAATTTGTGAAATATCTCCCTACTTTCACTCTAAAACAAGATTGCAAATCATCATAGACGTCAGACTCGGGTACAGTTGTTTTATCTCGCGGGTTTTACTTGTAGTTGTAACTCGTATAGACACCCACACTACGGCGACGCTTAGCGACGACCGCTACGCACACAGAGACAACGTGCACGTGCATCTACACAGACAACAAAGGCAAACCCGCTTTCGTGAGATAAAACAACTGTAAAGTCCGATAGCTCTTAGAAGGTGCTTCTGGCCTAAGACCCGAATAGGAGACGATTTGCACCGGGCTGCTTATTCGATCAAAAGTATTTTATATCAAATTTGATACGCTAAATAATATTTTGCGAATAGGTTGGCTGAAAATTTTCAATCCAGTACTTATATCATATTTTTTTTTATTAAATATGATTTTTTTTTTAAATTGCAAATGCTTGTTTAATAGACAAATTACATCGAAAGTATGAAGCCTATAGAATATGCAAATGTTAGGTTTGGTGCAAAGTATTAGTACCGCCTTACCTGTTTATACCTGCCTATCCAATAGTTTGACGGGAAAAAAATAGTCAACCTAACGTTTGCAAGTTCTATAGGCTTCATACTTTCGATTGGTATGTAATTTGTCTATTAAACAAGCAATTGTTTTTTTTTAAGCCAAAGTTAATTGTTATTTTTTTAATTAATTATATTCTGTACTGAAATTTTTCAGGCAACCTATTCGCCACATATTATTTAGCGTATCAAATTTGATATAAAATACTTTTGATAGAATAAGCAGCCCGGTGCAAATCGTCTCCTATTCGGGTTAGTTGTTGTCTCTCATTCGGTCTCATAAGCTCTTATTAAGAGCAAGTGAGAGAGAAGTACAAACCCGAAGCACCTTCTAAAGAAGTGCTCACAGACTATACCCATTATTTTATTAAACCTCCTTTGTACGGACGTATCATTACGCAGAATTTTCATTTAATTGAAAGGCATTTCTCGCCGTATTATTTTTTGGAAGTTACAAGTCTAACCTAACCTAACTTACGTAATTAAAGTTAAAAAAAAAAACCTGTTAAATAAATTATTGTAATAAGTACTTAGGTATGTATATTGCAATTGTAACGGTGGTTCAACAAAAGGTGCCAACCGAAAACCAGCGCTGCGGTCCCCGACCACAGCATTATGCTGAGTTGGAACCTTTTTCGCACCACAACTCGTACATTTCGTGTATTTTTCTTAGTATTGTTTATTTTTATTGTTTGGTGTCAAAAAAATTTATAAAATAAAAAAAAGCCTTCGATGAAATGATATAATCATAACATAATATAACATAAACTCACGCCTTCATTCCCAGAGTGGGGTAGGCAGAGCCACAGACTCCCCAACAACTCCAAAAACTTGTTGATAGTTCTGTGACCACATTTTGCACAACCAGGCTAAGATGTTATCCAGTGTATTAGTGACAGGTTGCAAACCCATCGCCTAACAGCACCACACAGCCTTTAGTCCCTTAGTCGTCTCTTACGACATCCACGGGAAGACATGGAGTGGCAACATTCTAAACCCGGCACCACACGGGCAAAAATGATATAATCGATGAAGTGAAACTCGATAAAATAATGGTTCCTCCATGCTTATTCTGGGGTCCTAGTGAAAAAGGGAAGAAACCGACTTAACTCGTAATAAAAAGGTTATATTGTGGCGTTATCTATGAGAAGGGACCTTATTGTCGATGGTGCTTCCGCCATTATTAACGATGCTCCCATATAAATACAACGTCACGTGATGCAGTACGGCGTAAGCGCCATAGACAATAAGGTCCCTTTTCTTGGATAATGCCACAATTATACATGAACGGAGTATACTACACTTAAACCCTTTTTTTACTTGATCTTCCGAAGACTTACACCCTTTTTCATTAGAAGAATTATACTCACCATAAAGTCTAAGCGTGCCCTCACTCTTGCCGAGCGAGTTGGTGCTGACGCAGTTGTAGGTGCCGATGTCACTCTTGGAGAACTGCCGGATGGTCAGCCACATCGATACTTTGTAGGAGGTTTTTTCTTCTCTTATTGTGTATTTTGGCCTGGGACAATATGAAACTCTTAGGATAATACATTTTAATAATAAGTTTCTAAACGCAATTGTTAGTTCTAGTTTTGGCCACCTGGCGCCGCCACTGTCAATGAAAAACTCTCTCGCAAATATGTGTGTATAGAGGAAATAAAGTTATTACTTATATAGAATTCTACGCCGTTTCTTTAAATCAAAACCTGAATCCCAATAGGTTATGGGACCAGACGCTTTCCTGCGTAAAAGAAATCGGTGAAGAGCAAGAATACCATCGTCTATCAAAACGTGTTGCGAGAAAATAACCTCCAAACCGGCAATGGAGGTAACTAATGCAATGCGTATGGAAAAGTTCGATGGGAGAAACTTTAGACAGTGGAAATTCCAAGTTAATTGCGCTTTGAAAGCAAAGGGTTTAGATTTAAAAGTGAAGAAACCCGAAGGAGACGCAAAACAATGGTTGAAGGAAGATGGCATGGCTATGTTCATCATTACGTCTTCAATGGATTTGAACCAAATCTCATTGATTGAGAATTGTGAAACCGCATTGGAGATTATTAATAAATTGGAATCCATCTATGAACAGAAATCCGAATATTGTAAAATGATGGTTCATGAAAGATTTTATCAATATACAATGTCACCCACAGACAGTATCGCTCAGCATATTTCAAAAATAGAAAATTTGGCGAAACAATTAAAAGAAAGTGGAGAAAAAATAAGTGACACGGCGATAATGACTAAGATACTATCTACCTTGCCAGCGAATTATCGTTCACTTCGCCAAGCTTGGTTATCTTTGGACTCAACGAAACAAACAATACATAATTTAACGTCGAGATTGATCGATGAAGAAGCAAAATTAGCAACTGAGGAAGAAAGTGAAACTGCATTATTAGTAGCAAAGAAGCCTACACAGTATAAACAAAGTAATAATAGTGAAAAAAGTTTGACCAGTCAAAACACGCAACATAGATTTATATGCTATAACTGCAATAAACGAGGGCATTTTGCAAGAGATTGTCGAGCCCCAAAGAAATCTGGGAAGAAACCCCAAGAGCAAAAAATGTTAGCGTTTAGTGCTGAACATTGTTTACAGTCTGAAGTTGACACAGATGTCTGGATCCTTGACAGCGGGGCATCTGTTCACATGTCATATAGGCGTGATTTCTTTCATGAGCTACATGATTACAAGTCTGATTCTAATAGTGACAGAAAGGTGCGATTAGGAAATCAAAAGGAGATTGAAGTGCACGGAAAGGGTACAGTGCTGATTAAGAAATATTTAAACGGTCAGTGGGAGCAATCTTTACTAACTGAAGTGTTGTATGTGCCAGATTTGCGACGAAATTTATTTTCGGAAGGAGCGGCAACTAGAAAAGGTTATGTTATTACTAAAAAGAATAATGATGCTATAATTTTACAAGAAAATTCAGTAGTAATGACTGCAAGCTTGAAACAAAACAACCTGTATGAACTAAATGTTAAAACTGTGTGTCAAGAGAACTGTAATTTAGTGCAAACAAATTTAAAAGGTTGGCATGAACGCTTGGGACATTTAAATATAAAAGAAGTGCAAAATATGGCTAAAAATGGCACAATTACAGTATCACACAATGAAAATTATAGTGAGTTTATTTGTGAAGCTTGCCAATATGGTAAACAAAGCCGGCTGCCGTTCCAAAAGTCACATAGAAAACCTGGTCAACCAGGAGACATTGTATACAGTGATGTGTGCGGGCCCTTGGAGCATACATCTGTATCAGGTGCAAGATATTTTGTGTTATTTAAAGATGGAGCAACTAGTTTCAGACACATTTACATAATTAAATATAAAAGTGATGTGATCAGCTGTTTTAAGAAGTACAATAATATTGTGGAAAATATGTTCCAACATGGTGTAAAGATACTGCACACGGACAATGGGCGTGAGTACATTAACCATGATTTCAGAACCTATCTCGATGAAAAAGGGATAGTTCATGAATGCACTGCACCCTACACCCCTGAACAAAATGGTCGAGCGGAACGAGAGATGCGCACTATCATGGAGAGTGCGCGGTCCATGCTACATGCCAGAGAAATGCCATTAAATCTATGGGCTGAAGCAGTGTGTTGTTCAGTATACTTACTAAATCGGAGCTCATCAAGTCAAACAAAGAATATATCACCATATGAATTATGGTGTGGTGAAAAACCGTGTCTTGATCACATAAGAATATTTGGATCTGAAGGATTTGTTCATGTGCCTGATGCGAAAAGGAAGAAATTGGATAAGAAGAGTAAAAGAATGATCCTAGTAGGATATGAAAATAATAATTATAGAATGCTTGATGTTGAAACAAAGAAGATAACAATTTCAAGAAATGTGCGCTTTAATGAAAACAGTATTCCTGTATTTAATAGAAATAATAAGTCTCAGATTTATGTGAATGATGGTGAACCAGAATGTGGCACAAGTCAAATGGAAGAGCCACTTAGAGCAATACACAATATCCCAGGGAGTGAGTTGGCTTCTCCAAGCACGTCAACAGAGGAAGTTCACAGTGAGGACAGTTTGCAGAGTTGCTTAGATGAAAATGATGAAACCTATGAGCCAAGCCAAATAATCAACAATATTGAAGACCGCAACATTACCTTGAGACCCAGGCGAAATAGAACTGCGGAGGCTAACCTGGTAGAGTTCACTACACCAACCTCATTTGAAGAAGCTATCCAATGTGAAGACAGTGGGAAGTGGAAGGAAGCTATAAGAGAAGAATTACAGTCACATGTTGAAAACAACACATGGACTATAATAGAAAATACAAATAAGAAAACAATCACTTCCAAATGGGTATTTTGTTTGAAGAGAAATACAGATGGAAGTATAGATAGATATAAGGCACGTTTGTGTGCCCGAGGATTTGCTCAGGTGAAAGACATTGATTACAAGGAGACATTTTCACCAACGGTAAGATATGACTCCATTAGAGTTTTATTAAGCATTGCAGCTAGAGAAAAATATGAAATAGAACAGTTTGATGTTAAAACTGCCTTCCTGTATGGCGAGCTCACAGAGGAAGTGTACATGGAAGTCCCTGAAGGAGTTGTGGCCAGGCCAGGAAGCATATGTAAGTTAAATAAATCATTATATGGCTTAAAGCAATCATCACGTTGTTGGAATAAAAAATTTACATCATTTCTGATAACTTATGGTTTTAAAATGTGCCAGTCAGATAACTGCATTTTTGTTGGCAATTTTAATAATGATAAAGTAATTTTGATACTTTATGTCGATGATGCTTTATTGTTTTCAAAGAGTAAACAAGTCCTTTCTATCATAATAAATGATCTTAAGAATGTCTTTAATATAAAAGTGTTAAAATTGTATTCATTTGTTGGCATGGAAATAAGCAGGATGCCTGATTCAACAAGTATTCATCAGAAACAGTATACAGAGCAAATTATTGAAAGATTTGATATGTTGCAGGCAAATGCATGTAATACTCCTGCTGATAGTAATGTTATTTTAACTAAAAATGATAATTGTGATTTTGTGCCTGATTTTCCTTATAGAGAAGCAGTGGGAGCACTTTTGTTTTTGTCATCGGTCAGTAGGCCAGATATAGCATATGCTGTTAATATAGTAAGTAGGTACCTAAATAATCCCAGCCAGGACCACGTAAATGCTGTAAAAAGAATAATTCGCTATTTGATAAAAACTAAAAATATATGTATAACATATAATTGTATTGATGAACTGACTGGGTTTTGTGATTCTGATTTTGCAGCAGATGTAGACTCAAGAAAGTCAAATACTGGCTATGTATTTATGTTGAATGGTGGACCTATTACTTGGGCAAGTCGTAAACAAAACACCGTAGCATTGTCTACTACAGAATCGGAATACATGGCAGCTAGCGAAGCTGCCAAAGAAATATTATAGCTTAGGCAACTCTTACAAGACATAGGACAGCCGAAAAACATAGTCACTTTGTTTGTAGATAATCAGAGTGCCATTAAGCTTATACGTAATCCAGTGTATCATAGAAGATCTAAACATATAGATGTTAGATATAACTTTATCAGAGAGAAAGTTGAAGATAATGTAATTGATATAAAATATATCAGAAGTGCATGTCAACTTGCTGACTTTCTTACAAAGGCTTTGCCTACAATAAAGTTTGAAAATAATAGAGATAAAATGTTAAGTACTTTTTAAATGTTATTAGACTCTGTGGTATAAAATTTAAGTGGGAGTGTTAGGATAATACATTTTAATAATAAGTTTCTAAACGCAATTGTTAGTTCTAGTTTTGGCCACCTGGCGCCGCCACTGTCAATGAAAAACTCTCTCGCAAATATGTGTGTATAGAGGAAATAAAGTTATTACTTATATAGAATTCTACGCCGTTTCTTTAAATCAAAACCTGAATCCCAATAGAAACATTTTATTAGTAATTCGATTATGAGTTTTAAGTAGGGTTAGGACTTTTGGTGGCATATCGTGGTTCTAGAATCCATGGAGTCGCTGTTATCAAATTATTAAAATATATGTCATATTTCAAAATGAACTAAATACATTTTTAGTTCGGTTATTCCATACCTACTAATACTTAATTTTGCTTGTTTGTAACGCTTGCATAGCAGAGATATCCTTCATACCAAAATTCATTTAAATTAGTTTAGCGGCTTAATAAATACTGATTGTATTATAGTAAAAAGGTTAGCTAGGAGAGATCCCTTAAAGGGATAATCTAAGTTTGCCTTTGTACTTCCCTGTTCAAAAATTAAATGATAGTGTTTTGTTTTTAAAACAATAAAGTCACATAGATAAGTCGGAATCGGGTTGACATCGGTTTATTGATCCTTGGGGGGGGGGGGGGATTAATACACAGATAGTCCACATCTTGATTTAACAAATGGGATACTTTTCACTCCGGAAAATTGGATGTCCCGTGGAAATTATAATCAAGTAAATATGAATTAATTCACAAATTAATATAGTTCCGTGATAAAAATAAAACGATGAATTTATGAAGTTATTAATATTTAACAATTAATTTTTATTAATAGCAAGAAACGGCATTACAATTTTAAATTAACTACCGGTTTCAACTGTATGATAATTTTAACTTTTGGACTCACGGAAACTCAATTTTCTTTTAATAGTTCGAACGGACTCGTTAACTTTAATGAGCGCTGACATAAATATTCATTTTAAAAATAGAATTCTGTTAATATCTACATAAATAATTCACTGTGATAGTTTTGTAAGAATATGTTTTCATGTTGAAAAAAAAGTTGGTTATTAGATTAAAACATAGAAAAAATAATTTTATTGTACAATATTTCATTTTAATAAATTAATATACATGAAACTACTATCTCCTAAAAAGATAATAAAACTTGCCACCAGTAGTAAATACATCAGCAAAACGGATATAAAAAACAACTGAATAGCGATGTGTAATAGTTTTGGAGGAAAATTTTTTTTTTGCCTTATTCTTTACAATTTTTTTGCACGTGACTGAATTGTTTTACCAACTTGTTAAATTCCAACAAATGAGTTCAAACTCAATAAATTTACTAAAATATCTATATGTATACGACAGAGATCTAGTTGCTTCTTTAAAACTAGGTAAGTATATCATTATTATCAGCTTTAAAACTCCACAATATTGCATAGTCATTCAATAAAGATAGTACGTATTAAAGAAATTAGACCGTTTTATAAACGTGACTCCCTTATCAAGATGCACTACGCTAACTAGCGTTTCTATTCGTTTCGTTTTTAAACCAATCGCGTCACTGGTAGATTGATAAGAGTCACGTGATCTATCAGTGACACGATTGGTTTAAAAACGAAACGAATAGAAACGCTAGTTAGCGTAATGCATATAGGCAAAGGCCTGTGAATTGATTCAAATTTAACGAATACCTTCAGTCTATCTCTGAAAAGGAAACTTAACTGAGCGAGTAAACGTATAAGAAACAAAGATAAACCATGAAGATCTGCTTCCTTATTCTCTTTCAGAGTCAAGACGATATCGTTCAGTCAATCTAGTTAACCTGACCCCTACGTGCATTAACAATGCGAAGAAATTCAAGTCAGACTTACTGGTTCTCAAGTTCAGTCAAGGAGTAAAATAACAACAGAACCGAGTTGTAGTAGAAAAGGCAAACTTCTTATTACGAATCATTACAACTCTCCGCGTTTATCCGGTACATTACACCTCGTTTGTAAGGGCGAGAATTGCTTGCTCGCCGTAGGTTTTCGTGTTGATAGTGGCCTTTTGTTCGGAGTTTGCGTACAAGGTAAGTTGGTCTTTGTTGATACTTTGTTATTCATGTAAGTTAGCGTAGCGAAGCGTTTATTAAACTATGATAATAATATAATTTCCTATACTTTCTTTAAGAATGTTGAGTTGTCGGTACACTAAATAATTCCAAACAGTCAAAATACCGAATGAAAAATAAAACGTGCTTCTTTATAGACGATGGTTTTTTCTGTCACAGTTAGAGTCAGAATTAAAAAAAAGGGGTTACAAAAAAATTTACGTCATTATGACCACTAGTCCAAAGATGGCATAGCAAATAGTGATAATATTCAATATTATTTCCCAGTTTTTTTTCATTTGTATGCTTATAAGCATGATTAGTATCAGACCACCTTGTTAAAAAAATCCTGTAAAATTGATCGAAATCAAGATTTTTTTGTAGTTCCTAATGTTTTTTTTTCATTTAGGACCGTTTTGTTATTGCTTATAGTTGCGCAGGTACGTTTCATCAATACCTTTAAGTAAAATGAACATTCAGAACACTAATAATTGGTTTTTTAAAGTATTTTCCTAAAAATGCTATGGTACTTTAATGATTAACTTAACATGTTTTCCGAGAAAAATCCGGTAAGCGATATTTAGTCTCTTATCCAGTAAAAATACTTTTCAATTCTTCAGTATTTTAGTCGCAAAGATTTTTATATCTTGAATTTATTTCTTCTCCTAATTACTTAGAGTAAAATATCCACATCACTCTAAATGAAATCGAAGCAGAATGTTTTTTGCCTGTCGTCAGCTCTTAAAGAACTTGATAAATGTAATTCCAAGCAGATAATTAAGTTAGAAATAGAACTACTTATGTTTTTCACTTTAAGAGTGGAAGGTATAGATTGTTTACCATTTTTTTTAAAGTACTGTATTTTTTTGATCA
The DNA here is from genome assembly GCA_948252455.1 of Acleris cristana. NCBI lineage: Eukaryota > Metazoa > Arthropoda > Insecta > Lepidoptera > Tortricidae > Acleris > Acleris cristana. Next base: position 12,418,567 of record OX411788.1, on the reverse strand, counting down.
ATTTGTTTAAGCAATGGAGGTTAGAGAAAATAATGATAAGATAAATTAAATGACAATACAACTGAAACATTTAGGGCCGTTTTAAAAACGAATCTTTGCTGAGATATTCGTCTGAGGACACATCAAAAATAGCAGTTTTCTTTGACTTATCTTGACGTATAGTTTGACGTCTTGAGACAAGCATCTTAAGGATATCAGTTTATTAATACGGCCTTTTATCTTGCACAAGTACGAGTATTATGATGTAATTGTGCCAATTTAGTTCTGCAAAGTGTTAACGTCTTAAATAAAATAGGTACGAGCAAATGTCAGCATCTTCACGACAATGCCGCAGGGGCCTTTTTAGATTTAGCATTTTAGCTTTCAGCAAAGATTTATTTAAAGTTTTCATTGTCAACTGCATAATTTGGGTTTAATAATGCTTTTAATTTTGGTGTTGTAAATATCTGGCTACCTGGTCATTCGATATTATTCAATCGGTCAAAGATTAACTGGAAGAGATCCCTTAAAAGCTTCTGTACATCCTTGCTTTATTTTTGTCTATAAGTATTTCATATTAATTTTGCTGTCTATTTTAGTGATAAAATAAAGTGTATATACATATAGGTACAAACATAATATTGCTCTATTTTTTACCTTATTACAAATTTTATTTTTATTTTTTCTATTTCTTCAATCTATAATGAATCACCCGTTAATAAATAAATAAATATCAGGGGACAGTTTAACACAAATTTACCTAGTCCCAAACTAAGCTCTACTATAGGCTTGTACTAGGTACCTACTAGACAATGATAAACTTACTTTTATAGAGAAATACATATAGGTACTTAAATACATAGAAAACATCTAAGACTCAGTAACAAATACTCACACTCATCACAAAAATATCTGCCCTTACCGGGATTTGAATCCGGGACCGCTAGCTTCGTAGATAGGGTCACTACCAACTTGGATAACGTGTCCTGTAGTTACTTACCCATCCAGCAGCATTTCTCCTCTATTCTTAATCCAATAGTTGATGGTGTTGGGATATGCTTCAACGTAGCATTTGAGCTTGACATCGGTGCCCAGTGGCGCCCCCAACAGCTGATTTGGCACTTTGACTGTCGGTGCAACTGTCAAAAATAGGTAGTTAAAACATCCAATCCCTTATGGAATTTTTAGGTTACTAGTCAGCAACAAAAACATAGAACTTGAAACGTGTCAGAAGTAATGGGTTTCCATTTTTGTTAACATCAAAAACTAGACTATTAATTAGTTTCGATACTGTAACTGGCGAAGCCGGTAGGATTAAAAACAATAAAAATCTTTTCTACACTTCTGTTCGCAATTCCTATACCCGCTTGACAGTCCTGCTCTCAAGTGCAGAAATATGCTGGGAAATTGGTTTAACATTTTTTATCGGCTGTCAATAAGACACTGGGGCTCTATTCTACACGGTAAACCCTAATTGCTTTTGGCATATCGTATGGTCACCGTTATGATAGCTCTTGTTTACTTGACAGAAATGGCGGCCGAGTTAAAACAGTACGATAACATGTCAAAAGGGTATATTGTCATTTTGGTATGGTTGGTTATTTCTGAGACTGTCAAGTGGGTTAAGTTATGATAGATAGATGAGATACTTTAAAAAACCGAGCTAATATTAAGCTACTTACTCGTATTATAAAAATATTTTTGTTCATTTAAACATTACTACTTACAATTTACAAGTAAAATTATTCGTTTGCTGACTGCTGGCGGCACGTCGTTGGACGCAATGCACAGAAATGCACCCATCTGCTTGCGATCTACACGCCATAACGGCAGCGAACTGCCCACGTAACTCTCAACTGTATAATAAAAGACATGAGGTTTTTAATGGAAACATGTTTGTGTCACATGAGATCAATTGCCATTGAGATGGTAGTTGGTTTTCTGTTTAAACTCTTAATTGGGATACTCCTGATTTTTACATCATATTTAATATGGAAATTTGATGGATGACATCCGTAAATCTGGCGGGGAGGCAAATGGATGCAATTAGCGAAGACGTCCGTAGGGAGTGGCGTGATGAAAAGGGGTATTCCCAATAGTACCCACAAAACCCAAAGATTGTATCCACTTTTGGACCTTATTACAATGCAATTAGGTGAAAAAGTAGATACATCTCTTTGTAGTCGACTGTACATACAGACTGAATGGATGGATGGATAGAAAGAAATTTGAAAATCACTTAGAGAAATATTTATCATGCATTATGGTTGAATATTATTCTTAGTTATCAATTTGTAGTTGTTTATGAAGTGGTTTACATAACAAATTACTAATTAAGTACAATTATATAGATAGCATGATGAATAACTGAATGCTTTTATTCTTAAGTTTAATGCCACCAAACACACATCACTTAAACTTTGAATGTTATAGAGTAATCATAGTTCTTATAGTCATTCAACTTTTTTAAAATTCACGACGAACACAGATATTCTAAATGTTTCGGCTATTAAAAAAACCAGAATATCCAAGCCGGAGTAATTACGCAACAAAAGTTTTACCATAGTTTTTAAGTACTTGTGAAAAACTTTTTTATGTCACGTATAAAAGAATTTTAATTATTGTAGGTTGGCAGTGGTTCTTTATTGATTTGAAAATATAAAAGTTCACAAAAGTTAGTTCATAATATAGTTTATTACCGTAATTGAAACTATCAGAAGTGCGAGTTAGCTGTCTACAGCTGTTTTAATTTATTAATTTTTAATATTTTTTTCTTAGCCATAATTTGTATTTGTTTTTGAATAATTCTGTGTAGGTATTATATGTAATATATACAAGAATTGCTCGTTTAAAGGTATTAGATAAGACCTTATTCCAGTTTGGTCGAATGCAACCATAATGTATTATATTTAGCATCAGTTTTTTTTTAAGGTAAAAAGGGTAAAAACTAAATTCGCGAATCAGAGAAAATGTTTAATTGTGGACAGATTAAACACACATTTTCTCTTCATGATATAATCGATGTAAATGTTTGGGAAATCTGATAAAGGGACATTAAATTTGTACCATCAATCCATTAGGTCACTCATTAAGCATTTGATTAACTGTTGAATAATGAGGTCTGCGTCCGTAAATTAATTTAAACAATTATTGGTACGAGCTATGCAAATAGCTTGGTGATCTATCTGGTCCCATCATTGCACTCATTAAGAATGATCGAATCGATTTTTAAGTAAAAGTTACGACTTTATGACATGACAGTTTCAAGATGACATTAAATAGACAAGGTACTAAAAAGTGTACACATATTTATCAACTCGACGGTATATTTATCTACGGTGGATTTATCTACTTCAATATTTGTACATTGATGCAACCGCGCAACGTCAATTTGAAGGACGGCGTATGGATCAAACACAATATAATAATAAATGCTTCACAAAAATTAAAATAAATCTAAATATATAAAATGGGAATCTGCCTGCGGCATAATACCGAGGATGCTGGGTTTACACATTTTCTTGCAAAATACTTTTGTTTACTGACAGGGACTATTTTACATTTTTGTTTTTTCGTCAAAATTATTACTCACAACAAAACCGTTGATAGAGGCAATTTCTAGTTCTATGAATCCTGTGATGTCTATAAGTTTTTTTTTAGAAGAATCGAGCCAAATGGCATATTGACCAATAAAACTCAGCAAATGGCTATTAAGGAATGAACTGAGGAAGGAGCAAAAAGGAATAGAATAGGGAGAAGGTAAAGATCGCAAAAAAACTACTTCGCGATGAATTTATTTGGGAGGGTTATAATATCTCGGGCGAGGTAATACATTTGTTGTATATGTTTTTTTTGATGCCTAAAGTCTCTATAAGTCAGTGCTGGTCCTAGCAAGGCTGAAGAGTTTTCTCATACGTGGAATTTAAAGCAGTAAGATCCACACGGAGGTAAAATTATTTATATCTTAGAACGGTGTCGACTGAAACTGTCGCTATGCCAAGAATGCTGCTATGCTTGAGATTGTACTACTCAATTCTTCACTGCCCTTGCGAGAAATAAATTGAAGGACTCCGAATGAGAACACCTTGAAATTCCGTTATTTGTTCCGAATATTCAAAATGGCTATGTTATGCTGAAGCTACTTCATGTAAATGTATACATAATTTAATTGCTTAAAGTTTGGTAAGTATAAAAAATTCAGTGTAATACGCGCATCAAAAAAACATGGAACCTAAAAAAACTGAAAAATATTAGTTTTGTATGCGTTTAGTTTTTTTGAATTCAGTTCAGTATCTTTTCGCAATTCGTCGTTCGGAATTTCGAAAAATGGAATATGGAATGGATGGAGAATGTTATTTTATACCCGTTCCGAGGTTTTTTAAATAGGTACCTTTAACAAACTCCCTGGACAGTGTCTTCTTCAGCAGAATGGGCTCGTGGTCTTCCCTCCTCCAAGTGATCTTCGGAGGAGGGTGTCCCGTGGCTTTGCAGGTGAGGGTCGCGTTCTCCAACTCCTGGACAGAAACGTCTCCGGAGGTATCATCGCTCACGATGTCCGGAGGCACTGAGGAGGAAGTTTAATTTTTAGTTTTTTATGACAAAGAGGCTAATGAGCATATAACCAACCTAACATTAAGTTGAATCAAAAACCCTTAGACATTAACAATCTCAGGACTAAAATCCCGTGATCGCAATCCTAAGACTGCAAATGCATGCCATTGGCTATTTTGTCATCACATCGGGACACAACAATGCGAACACTGCTGCTTGGCTGTAGGTTAAAGGATAAGATAAAGTCATACCATGACTAAGTACGATAGTGCTTGGCCAACAGGGCCTCTATTCTAGGCGTTAAAAACCATATCGTCTTTAACCTGAGGGCTTATTGTCTAACGCACTCGCAATCAAAATCGACTTTAAAGTGGAACAATTGTTTTCATTTTGTATGCAGACAAGCCTTCGATTTTCAAACTGTTACGATCGTGATTGCGAGTGCGTTAGACAATAAGCCCTCTGTTATGGTATTGTTTCTAACTCAGACGCCATTACTGTCAAGTAAATAAGAGCTATCAAAACATTGACGATAAAATAACAGGTCAAAGACAATATGGTTTTTACTGCCTACAATCTCGGCCCTGGTAACTTTATAATTCAGAACAGAGTGGATTGAGGTGACAACTCGTGATTGCAAAGTCCCAAGTTTGATCCCCAATGAATCCCAATAGAAAAAAAACAATCGTTCGGATTCTACTTAAATCCTATACCAAAGAGATACGCCAAAGACAAAAAAACAGAAGCGACAAACGTTGCAAAAGTTATTAATGCACCGAGCCAAACAATATCGCGACCAGAAACACACATAAACGGCGACAAAAACCGCTTAAACCCCCGCAAAGAGGCTGCCAATTTTTAACGCGCAAACTTCACGCAAAACACAAAGTAAATTCGGGGGGAAAAGTAAATTTCCACAATATTGTTGTGATTTACAGTCCCCTGGTTGGATAACACGGAAACTTTTTTACTTTAACCGTTTACGTCGACTCGGGGTCCATTTGCATTCGAGATTGGGACCCACATTTCTCGTTCCGCCATTTTGTTTAGTATTTCTTAAGCTCTACGGTGAAGTTGGAATGTAGGATTGTTTTTTGCAAGGTTGTTTTTTCTGAATTCATTGTGAGAGTTAGTTTAGAAAATGTTAATTATTTAAGACGAATCATAGACTTCTTTTAACTTAAATGATGATGTTTATGAATGATTAAAATAAACCTCCTAGTCTTACTTATTACGTTCAAAATATCAAAATTGCGCTTATAAGAATTTTTTACGATAATTATATAGTTTATTTGTCAACTATTAAAAAGTATTTTATTCTCCCGGTTAATAATTCAGTTAACTATGTACCTACCTATGCTGAAATCGCCAAAAGTGTTACTTATCACGAATTACAAATGAGTTTTTTTTGACATAGGCCTCTATTGCAATGTTATTTAATATTTTAAAAGGTAAACCAAAGCCAAATAAAAGTAAACACCATATTTATATCACAATTTACCCGTCATTTTTACATAGCAAATTTCCATCCAATTTTCTTTTAAATCTTTTCAGCGTTCGATCGAACTCTTTGATGCTTCATGTCAACATTATCCCACACGCGTGCCAACCGCCAATCAAAAATGGCTCCTATCAACCCTTTGATCCTGGATCCATAGATCAACGTTTTATTTAGGAATATTTGAAAACACCCGGGCCGGGATCAAACGTGTCAATCCATCATCAAGGATTTGCGATGGAGTTTCAAATTATCCCCCTATTGACACTTAAGTGTATCAATGTGGGGGTTGAGCTGGATGAATGTTTGAGGGCAAATAAATGGGCCTGTTGAGAATTGAATGAAACTGTTTTAGGGCTTGAACATGCGTCTTTTTTTTAAAGATTGTAAATTGTATTTCGTTTATCCTTACGTGAGGTAAAACTGTTCATCAAAATCCGAAAATGCTACGTCATCTATGTATGAAACAATGAATTCCTGTTTCCCTTGGTCACGCCATAACTCGAGAATAGTTCGACCGATTTGAATTTGTTTTTGGCTATTATCGTGATTACCAGGAACGTTGTATGAAAAAAATTACACCCGGGCGGCGCTCGGTACGGATAGATAGGTAGCAAAAAATGTCTGAAATCCGACTACGTATACCTGCAAGTTTCAAGCAGTGAATGAGACAAAACTACTTTTTCACTGCCTGAAATTGGTCAGCTTTTATCAGTTCAAAATACACGTTTGATAGAAAATAATTCTTGAAAAAAACTACTGCATATTTTCTTTAGTTTTTTACTGGGTAAGGTGTTTTCTGTTATCGTCTCTGATTTTGACATGTCGCTTTTGTATATGTTTATGTTTGTTATTCTATGACAATTTTCTCTTTACAGCACCACATTTGTGCAGATGTTGTATTTAACTAACCTCGTTTTATGTTGGATAATTTAGTATTAATATAGCTTACGTTAAGAACGCCAGGTAAATACCAACCTATACAACAAAATACAATATAGTTTTATTATTCAATACACAGTAGTAGATTAATATTGCTTCTAAATTATAGAGAGGATACCATTGACAACCCTACCTTACGGCGTATTATAAGCTGTCAGAACTTGACAAGTTCCAAAAGGGACAACATTATTAATCGTTGGTGTTAGCACCTAACTGGGTAACAAATTAAATAAGAAGCAAAATGCACCTTACTGATTTACTACGTAAGGTTAAGCGTCGGTGGTCTAGTGGCTTAGGGGGTCGACTCGCGATCGTAAGGTTCCGAGGTCGAACCCCCGCGGTCACCATGTGCCAAAGATTTTTCTAACTTAGGTAAGTAAATTACTCGATGCTCACGGTGTGAAGGAAAAACATCGTGAGGAAATCTACACATTCGAACAGCTGAGTCTGTAAGGGCGTAATTGCATAAAAGATGTAAGGTGCATTTCGCTCATCATTAAATTTGTTAGTTAACCGTTATCGCACTATATGTATCTCATAGCTCAGTCTCTTTCACTGACCGAAACTTGGCAGGTTAAGTAGTTGCACATTTTAGTGCTTTGTCACTTTAACGTCATGTTTGAACTGCTGCGTTAATCCGCCAAAGGCGTTAAAGCGACAAGGTACTAAAGTATGAAGGCTTAAAGGCAACAACAACAATATATATACAATACAACCGAGTTTATAAATATGTGTACACTTTAGTACCTTGTCTATTTAAAGACATGTTTAAACTGCCATATATTAATTGTCACAGCGATTAAAGTGACAAGGCACTAAAGTGTACACATATTTTATGAAGTCGACTGTATGTACCAGCAGATCACAGTCTTCATCTTACCCATGTTCGACATTTAAATTCCGCGAAGAACTCAAAAGAGTCAAAGGTTTCATGATACATTTCATTGGTAAGTTAACAAACTTTTTCAATTACTTTCATATTTTTCTGTCACAAATTAGAAAAAATAATAATTGTAGACTAAATAAATCACACAAAATATTTTAATGAAAAAAAGGAGGAAGACGAGCAAACATCAATATCAAAAAAGCAAAGTAACGTTCTTATTATTTCACCAACGAATAGGAACAGGAAAAAAACAGGAAATAAATACGCTTAATATCAAATAAAGAGGCTTATTTGCTGTTTTACTTAATAATAACTTTATTAAGGTACCTATGTTACACAATAAATACAATTTTCCAAGGTATATTTTAAAACAAACCTGTTTTGTAATATAAAAAGAACGCTCTGCAAATACCCCTTAATCTGTACTATTTCAAGATTATTTAATCTAAAGACTGTAGACTCCTCAACTTATATAATATTTTATAATATATTTTTTCTATTTACGTTTTTAATTGGTTTAAGTTTCATAATTTCAATATTTTTAACAAAACTAACACTTTTTTAAACATTCAAACAAACAACAATTACAATTTTTTTCAAACTTTCTAAAACTAACATAAAAAAAACGTTTAATTTTTTAATTATTTTCAAATACAACAGTGTCTAATGTTCACATTAGACACAATATTATTATAATATTATTTATTATAATACGAAGACCTTTAAAGGCCAAATCCAACCTGACTAACGCTAACAATTTTCTAAGTCGTACAGAAAAATCAAAACAACTTTGTTCTATCCCGCCTTAAGATGCCTTTAGAAATAGCCAGCCAGATTTACGTGAGCTGCCTTCCACGCAACCTAAATCCGACTCAATAAATACAGTTTCCCGTTCGAAAACCTCACTAGTTCCACTAACAGCTCGCGTGTCGCACCAAGTGACACCAGCCTCAATAAAGAACTGAACAAGTTCGAAATTGAAAAAGAAATCGCGGGCCGTGCCATGCAAATACAGGCAAGACTACAAAATTACTAAACTCAGTGGAGTTAGTTTCGGAACGGACTTCGAGATTTTGCCATAAGTTGCTGGCTGGCAATAAAAAAGTTTAGGCGCCGTTTTTTAAAATTAGAATTGGTTTGCACCAGTTTGTTTGGAATTCGTTGTGCCAGTAGCAAATGTTACAGTGACGGATTACTTGTCCATAGAAAATGTAGAGTTGGAATGCAAAGGCTCAGCAATTTAAAAAATAGTTTCGTTTTACGAGTTTTTCCCTCTATGATTATCTACAATATTTTACAATCACAATTTCCTAGCTAATCAATAGCTAGCGTCAACAATAATTTACAACAAAGTAAAGAAATATCCAACCGCGTAATAGCCCTGGCAACACTGTTGCAACAATACGTGCCTCTATTCTCGTTGCCAGACTAAAAATTTATTACCACAGTTAAGATGAGTTTGAACGGATACGTGACATTTAATTGAGTGACTTTATTGGCAACATTGTATAAAGATGAAATTTGGGTAACCTTTTCTACATACATACAATTTTCCCCTGCTTAGGTCTGTTTTATTAGGTTAGTTTTACCTTAGCTAGAGAAATGATTTGATATCCGTTTATATCCTTAATAAATAAATTAATAGTTTGTTTAATCGCCAGCGAACAAAGAGGGGCGTTGTTTTATGTATCTGTGTTTCTGTGTGTTTGTCTGTGGAATCTTAGCTCCGAAATGGATAGACCGGTTCGGATGTGTTTTTTTTTAATAGAAAGTTAGTTATTCAGGTTTGACAACATTTGGTTAGGCTGTTTAAAATGTATTATAGTTCTGAAAGTAAGGGTTGCCATCATTTTAACAGGATTATCCTAAAAGTTATGACCCTAGATCTAGATCGAGTTGATTTTTACAATCCTTCTATAACATAAATGCGAAAGTTTCTGGACGAATTTGGATGAAATTTGAAATGGACATAGTTTTTACTCTGAATAAACACATAGGCTAATTATTATTCTAGACAAAAAATCTTTGAAGCTTTTACCCGAAGGATAATCTAAATCTAAGTTATTTGTGTATCCCTATTTTTTCTCTTTTATTGCTCGAATCCCATTATGTAATTCATAGTGTCTTTTTTAATTTCATATTGAATTTTGATTACTGACATATCTTTAATGAAACTCACAAAATTAAGACAAATCGATTGACATAAGAATCATCAAAATCGGCTCAAGTGTTTAGTCTCTAGAGCGCCACAAAGGAACAAACATACATACGTACAAATATAGGCTGATAAACATTACTCTACTTTGCGTCGCGCAATTGGGTGAAAAGAATCTTAATGCGCTCTCAATTAAGTGAACTAAGCATTAAACGGCCACCACAATTGTTCTTAATCCGTCGTTAACTAATCCTTCTTAAGTTAAGTCTGTTTTATAAGTGGGACATCGCCAGACCAGTGTGGCTTCTAAGACTTTAAAACTGCATTTATTTGCCAGGTTTCTTGTATAACTAGCTTCAGCCCGTGACATCTTCCGAGTAGATTTCGATTATGGTTAATTTAATTTTACCGGAATGAAAAGCCTAACTGGCTTGTATGTCATAGGCTTGTAAGGCTTGTATGTGTATAGTATGTGTTATTCCAGGATATTAAGATAGAAAAAAATATGTTTATTCGGTAAGTAGGCCGCACGGGCACTTTTACACCTCAAACTTAAGTGCATTACCCGATGTTCTTACGGTAAGAGAGTAATTGCACAAAAGATCCTAAAGGGTCGAAGTGTATCCGAAAGGGCCCATCTGTAAGATAAGATAAATACTTGGGTGAGCTGCATCTCAATACGACCACGATCAAAAATACGCACGAACATAAATTTACACGCACAGATGAAGAATTATTTAAAAATATTAAGCAGAATTGTTAAATAAACAAAACTCAAAAACCAACTCTAAAATGTATGCACACTTTGTTAATAAAGTGTATTCTTAGTTCATCGTAGAACTTTGTCACAATAAAGCGAAACGTACTTAACACCGCACCACTGAACTTTTTTATAGACAGACCATTCTGTCATTGCGACAAGGTCCTTCAGTGATACATGAAACACAATTTTACCGTTATATTTGCTCTATGAACCACATAAATTTTTCTAAATTAATAGCATTTGATAATATTATTTTCGTGAAAGCCTAACAGAATGAGGGATTTCCCGTCATTATTTCTATAATAGATATAAGTACATCATTATTTTGTAAATAAAAAACACATTTCTTATATTTCTCATGATGCGATGTGCTTTTATAACATTTCATTACTTACTCGAAAATGTTATTCCAATAAGAAATATTATTGCGATATGTTTTGTGATTGACAAGAAACATATTGAAAACGATAATGTTTTAGAAAAAAGCAATTTTCATTACGAGTTCCATCAGTCTTCAATTTAAAGAAAGCATTATAGTATTTGAAGGTTTAACAAAAAAAAATACATTAAAAAAATATTTTTGCATTGCCAACCATTTCAATTGACATTTGCTGTCTTCTCAAACATTAAGTAATAGATTCATCTTCAGTAAAAGTTGATTAATGTAACAAACAGTTGAAAATAATCATATTTTAAAAACTATAAAAATAACCAAGACATAAACCAACAAAGATTTGTTCTTATCTCTTTTTAGCAAAACTTAATTTAACATGGAGTTTATATTATTATGCGACCTTTACCTCACAATATTTATCGGATCTCTCTGTCTAATTGGTGTCTAATTAGCAGTTTAAAATGCTTGTATCATCCACATTCTTGGCCGATTTAATTTTAATTTGATTTTTGGTGATCTCTATTACAATATTTACATATTTTGGAGAGAAATGCGATTTAAAAAATTCATATTTCCTACTGTAGAAAGCCAAAAATATAGTTTTCATTCATCTATTTTACTCCTAGGAACAAAACGCAGCTTTTCTCACATTCTTATTTTGGTCTAAGATCCGAATAGGAGGCGACCTTCACCCAGCTGTTTATTCGATAAAAAATATTTTATATCAAATTTAATATGGTTAATAATATACGGCGAATAGGTTGACTGAATAATTTCAGTCCAGTACAGTCCATAATTAAAAAAGAAACTAAAAATGATTTTTTTTTTCAAATTGCTGTTGCTTGTTTAATAGACCAATTACATACCAATCGAAAGTATGAAGCCTATAGAATATGCATACGTTAGGTTGACTGTATTTTCCCATCATAACCATTTGGTAGGCAGGTAAGTCGGTACTAATAATTTGCACTAAACCTAACGTTTGCATATTCTATATACTCTTCATACTTTCGATTGCTATGTAATAAAAGTTTTTTTTTTAATGTACTGTAGTGGACTGATTTTTTTCAGTCAACCTATTCGCCATATATTACTTACCATATTATCATCATCATCATAAACTCACGCCTTCATTCCCAGAGTGGGGTAGGCAGAGCCACAGACTCACCAACAACTCCAAAAACTTGTTGATAATTCTGTGACCACAGTTTCCACAACCAGGGGCGTATTGCATAAAAAATAATAGCTTATATTATAAGCGGAACAGTTCCGCTTATAATATAAGCTATTATTTTTTATTTAATACATAATGTTAGAAAGAGAGTTACTCTCTTTCCAACATTATGTATTAAAAAGAGATTTCCACTTGTATTACAAGTTAGAAGCTTTTATGAAACGGGCCCCAGGCTAAGATGTTATCCAGTGTATTAGTGACAGGTTGCAAACCCATCGCCTAACAGCACTACACAGCCTTTAGTCCCTTAGTCGTCTCTTACGACATCCACGGGAAGACATGAAGTGGCAACATTCTAAACCCGGCACCACACGGCATTAAATTGGATATAAAATACTTTTTATCGAATAAACAGCTGGGTGAAGGTCGTCTCATTCGGATCTCCTACTATTTGAAAAATAGCCAAGCATTATAAAAGTAACTTATACCTTGTATCACCGCTTCTTCTTTTAACCAACTTGAAACGAAACCAGTCATTTTCCGCCCTGTCATTTCGTGTCATTTACCCAAAGTGTTACTTGCGTACACACTAATATATTAATGAGCCGTTTTCCGTTTACGGCAGCACCTGTGGTCTCAACACATAGCCCTTTCACCAACCGGCACTTACGCCGTAAATAAGGAATGGAGAAATTACTACTTAAGGCCGAAACACGTTTATGGTTGTACGTAAACAAGCTCATTATAATAGCGTTGTAAGGCCCACCATACTGAAAATAGGGAGTTTTTTGTAAGTGGGACTTTGAATCTACTATCAAGGCAATAAAGTTCAATTGCGTTTGTTCGATAATGCCATTTTCAGTTTATGAATATAGGAAAATAAACCTTATTCTTGTAGCAACACAGTTCAAATTAAATTGCCTTGATCGCACAGTGGACCTTATGGTTATGGGCCTGCCAAGTTACAGTGAGTGAAGAGGATGGATCTATATGAGTCATATAAGTCTGTCTCTTTTACTCCATTGATCTTGTTTAATATTGACAGCTCATGATTTGGAATTAGAGAAATGGGTCATTCGTCGATGTTGTTTCTTTTTCCTTATTAAGGTTCCGTATAAAACAGTGCCGGTGGGACCCTATTAAAAAGCCTCGGATATTTTCACAGTGTCTATAGGTCAATGTGTCCTAAAAGAAATACAAGTATAAAATAGACAAAAATAATCTTATCCCTTTAAAGGATCTCTTCCAATTAACTTTCGAACGATTGAGAAATAGTCGAGACAATTGGATAGTCAAATAAGTACAACATTAAAAAAAATCAAATTGTTATTGCTATGAATATCAATAAATAAGGTATGTAACTTCGTAATAAGCAGGAAAAAGTTTAAAGTTTTTTTGTTGGTATACTTTATGTACTTGTTATTATATTACTTATGTGTACGCAACCGTCATAAAGCGAGGCATTCACGATATAGAAATGCGAAGTTCAATAAAACGTTGACAGCATGTAAAAAACTTTGTTAACACAGCATTAAAAAGTCAACGATCAACAACACCGGATTGCTTTTTCCCACAACAACCGGCGCGTGAGCAATCAAATAGTCATCAGCGGGCCTATCATGGTCGTGTTTATCGTGTCGATAAAACATCTGTCACTTTCTGACCAGTATGTAAGTGCGAGAGTGACGGATGGTTTATCCACCACGATATATTTTTACCAAGTAGAATATAGCGCCTGCTCAATTAAATGTTGACAGCACGTAAAAAACATTGGCTTTTTAACACATTAAAAAGCCAACGACAAACAACACCGGAGGGCTTATTGTCTAACGCATTCGCAATCGCAATCGTTTACATTTTGACAGTCCGAAGGCGACTCTGATTACAATATGAAAATTATTGTTCCACTTTGAAGTCGATTGCGATTGCGTGTTAGGCAATAGGACAGCAGATTGCTATTTCCCCACGGTAACCGCGTAGGCAATCAAATAATCATCAGGGCTGCCGCTTACTCCCTGGTTGTTTAACGGTGTTAATCTCCTCGAATAGACGTGACGTGCTCAAGGCTGGGGACCTAGTGAAAAAGGGTATAAGTCGTTTTAACTTGTTCTACAAAAGGGTACATACATAGCCGGAGTATACTAGACTTAAGCCCTTTTTCACTTGATCTGCATGAGACTTACACCCTTTTTCACTAGGAGCCCTAGGTTGGTAATGTAGAGAGACTGGTTTCAGGCTAAATTATTGAGTATTTTTAGTATTATTCGGGTATATTTTTACTGTGTTATTACGATGAGTGGTCCGCCTAGAAGGTAGTACTTAACCATGCCCTCGGCTATGTCTGTACAAACGTTGATTTTCGGTACGAGATAATACACCCAACTACACTAAGCATCTGACAACTTTTGATCAGTTTTTTTAAATCCTATTTTAGTTAGCTTGGTTTACATAAAACCTAACCTAACCTAACTGCGATAATTATAGTTTGCTGGCGAATACACAAAACACTACACAGTTTCTACTGTTTACCTATTATTAATTGTTCTGAAGCAAGATGGAGCGATGAAATGCGAAGATGGACCGCTGAAGGTTGGATGAGAGAATCTGAAGATCAGGAGCAGTGGTGTGCATTGAGAGAAGCCTTTGTCCAGCAGTGGACTAATACAGGCTGATAGTGATGATGATGATGATGATGATGAAGATGAATTTAAATTTAAAAAAAAAGTAAAATCTATAGAAAGGTGGTAATTGCATTGCTTAGAAATAGAAATAGTATTTCAATAAATAATATTTCTATTTCTATTTGATTGTATTGCTTAGGTTAGAACTAGGTTAATTTGAGTTAGATTTTCTTCAAGCATTTTTCTTTATCAATATTAGGAATGTATACATACATGCGTCGTAAGTTACTGATCTTAATGCTTATTTCAGTCTTTTATCTCAATCGTATGTTAACTCTTTATTGCACAAACAGAAAAAAAAACAGAAACTCAAAAGGTATGTACAAAGGCCAACTTATCCCATTAAAAGACCTGTTCCAGTTATTTTTTGACTGATTGAGAGATAAATAAAAGCAACGGATAGCTAAACGACAACAGTTAAAGATTCAGAAGATAAAGATAAAAAAGAATGGTAATAAAACGATAAAATATAATCGTATCTCGAAACCTATAACACTTAAGATTAGTTTGTTTATAAAGCCATCAGGCCTTAAAAACAAAATCTTTACTCAATTTTGTTTTCCAATACGCTAAAACAAAATGTCGCCAAG
Organism: Acleris cristana; assembly: GCA_948252455.1. Taxonomy (NCBI): domain Eukaryota; kingdom Metazoa; phylum Arthropoda; class Insecta; order Lepidoptera; family Tortricidae; genus Acleris; species Acleris cristana. Next base: position 12,402,954 of record OX411788.1, on the reverse strand, counting down.
GTAAAGACCAACGCTGCCGTTGGTTATAAAATGGGTCATTCTAAACTCAACCCCGTAGATACGTCAGCGGGTTCGATTCCGATATCTCACCACACCCTTTTTATTTTCTTGGTCGTGGGCAAGACACTGATCGATAGCTCCTCGAGGTAAGACTCATTGAAATTGATAAGTTGTTCATGTGATTACTTGACTTTTACTGTGATTTGCTCGCTTCACTCGTGTTTTGTTTCGTAAGCTACACTATTATTCAAAAGAGGAAAGATTTGTGTTTTGTTTTTTTGTAACGAATAAACACAAAACTACTGGACCGATTTGAAAAATTCTGCGTAACTGTACTTTAGCTATTTTGGGAAGAGTGGAAAAAAAATCCATGTATCCCAACTGGTTGGGATAGCCAGTTGGGATAAATGGAACAACCCACGTTGACAAATACAATGACATCGCGGGTCCACAGAAAACCAGCGTCGCACCTCCGACAGGTTGTACGACATATAGCTGAGTGGATACCATTTTCGCAGCACTACTTTTCACACACTGTATTGATTATAATTAAGCGAAATAAATGTTTTTCTATTCTATTCTATTCTATTCTACATGTCAAAAGCGACATTTTTTTACCGAGAATAGAGCCTCAGCTTACAATGCTAGCGATTCCAAGTTATATTCTTGGTAAAAGCAAATATTGTGGTATGACACTTGGATGTTTTCTAAGTATAAAAGTATGTTTTTCTCTATATACGTTTGTTTATAGTTATCTAGTACTCATAGCCCAAGCCTAAAGGTTAGTTTGGGACTAGAGTAATTTTGTGTTCCTAGTTTTTATTCATTTATTTGCCGCCCCAGGAAGAGATGGAGTGATGAGTTGGGATCATGGGACAAGAACTGGAGGGAAACCGCTCAAGATCGGATAGAGTGTAGGAGTGGGAGAGAGGCCTTTGCCCAGCAGTGGGACATTATGGGCTCATAATAATAATAATTATTATTTTTTGTTTTAGTATTGTTACTTATTTTTTGTATTAGTATTGTTATATTACTTTTTTTATATTTAAACATTTGTTATAAAAAACCTAATGTACAGAAACAGAATAAATATACGGAATAATAATAATAATAGGTGTGATGCGATATTTATTATAAAATTTCTAAGTCGTTGGCGCAAAAAGCTAGTGGCTCCAACGGATTAATCTGATTAGAACTAAAAGACTGTCCAAGTTGCGCCATTATTGCAGAAAATGTAAGACAAAGACTGCACGTGGGATTCCTAAAGGTAACTGGGAATTATGCAGCAAGTTGCAGTCAATTTGCATGCTCGAGGGTCGGGAAAGTTGAGTGCCCAGTTTGGTAGAATACATTTGCATAGTTAATAGTGTTAATTTTGTTAAAAGATATATTAAGATTGATTTTTTGCTATATTTTTTTGTATTGCCGGCAGGCAGCAAAATTGATTATGTATCAATCTGCATCATTTCCTCAAAAAACGGGCTAGTGATACTGAAATATTCTATTTTATCTTGTTTCGTAATTATCATCAAGTCGTCATCTTGCTATGTTGCTTACTTTTGTCATGGTTCTTACATTTTTATTGGTTTTATTTGTGCTAGTTTTCATAATTATTATTTATTACCTTGTAATGTAACTTACTTTAAAATATTATGTGTTTAATGATTGAAAAAAATTCCTTCTGCTGGAGTTTCTTGCGGCACTTCTCCGCAACGACGATCTTTTACCATATTACTGACGTGTAAAAGGGCCTCGTGTGGCCAATTACACAATAAATATTTTGAATTTTTTGTAAAAAAAAATTAGTAGAAAAGTACCTTATTGAATTTTTCTACTTTTACCGTGCAGTCCCTGGTATTTTTTATTTTTAATGGGCTTGCATTATGTCGCAGATTTACCCAGTGGTAGCAAGTTAATATGAACCGTGGAACAATACTAAAGACGGAAAAAAACACTTTTTAAACACCAATAAATCCAAGATTAAAAACTATTAAATACGTAAACCAAAAAAGATGCAGCAAATTTTGGCACAGCAATCAGGTATTTAAAAAATAAATGAAATTAGAGAGAATAATTTATTATTTTAATGGTTGTAGGATCTTTTGTAGAGTCGCTACCACCATTTAATAATTTAACCTATGTAATAATTTAACCTTAATAATTTAATTTATTTTATGCGGTAATATTCGCATTATTTCGTTCCGATGTGACGATAAGACAACCGGTAAAATTACTAGCATAGTCATCTTAGCCCTTGGGAATGGCACCGCAGTCTTAGGATTGCAGTCGTAAGATTATAATCTTGAGAATGCAAATAAATGTGTATTGGGTCTCAGATCCAATCAACTTAATCACATGACCCGTGCTAATATGCCTTCTCTATGCCATAAACAATTCCTAGAGTACCTCTAGTGGTAAACAGCAATCATCATCATCAATCATAAACTCACGCCTTCATTCCCAGAGTGGGGTAGGCAGAGCCACAGACTCACCAACAACTCCAAAAACTTGTTGATAATTCTGTGACCACATTTTGCAAAATCAGGCTATGATGTTATCCAGTGTATTAGTGACAGGTTGCAAACCCATAACAGCACTACACAGCCTTTAGTCCCTTAGTCGTCTCTTACGACATCCACGGGAAGACATGGAGTGGCAACATTCTAAACCCGGCACCACACGGTAAACAGCGTTAAGAAAGGAATTTTCGAACATTCTAATTCCACGTGTATGAACTCATGGGCACCTAGTCTTCAATACAAGTCAAATAGCAACTACAGGTACTCACCAAACACATCGATACAGCCGATCTGCCACGTCATGCTCGGCTGCGTGTTGATCTGGCACATGTAGCAGCCTCGGTCCTCGGCGCGGAGCGGTCTGATCCTCAGCTGCCAGGTCCGAGGGGAGTCCCGACTGACGGAGTACCGGGCTCCCAGGACAGTGCGGTCGTGCATCGTGAGGACCGTCTGGTCTTCGGCTCTGAGCCAGCCCACCTGGAACAAAACGAAGAGGTTGTTAAGAAGAAGCAGAAGAAGGAGAAGAAGAATAAGAAGAAGAGAGACATTTATTCACTAACACTAAGACCACAGAACAGAAAAAAAAGGGGTAATGTCAAGTGGGCGTGTAACGTGTGGCATAGTTATGCGGAGTTCCGCATAACCTACCATACTTTTGCCGCGATCGCTAATTTCGATATTTTGATATTTCGATATTTCTATAGGAAATAAATCCAGAAGCATGCCTTATGCTATTTTGGAGTGTAAAAACGATAGCCGCACCAAAAACATTTTCCATGGTTGCGTGTTGTTTTTATGATAGTTTGAGTACTGGCGACAACAGGTCTGATACAAAGCGAAGCTCATGCCACTTCCACTGTTTTTTATATTCCGTGACTAAGACAAACAAATACTATATATACAAGTCATTAAAGAAAACAGTTAAGGTAATAGGGGTAGCACGTAATGTCCTCGTGGCAGTGAAACGGGCACTGGCTCTATAAAATGCTGCCATAATGCCAGAATGTTATTAACGGTTTTTTATAAGAGGAGGAGGAGCCGGGTTTAGAATGTTGCCACTCCATGTCTTCCCGTGGATGCCGTAACAGACGACTAAGGGACTAAGGGCTGTGTAATTCTGTTAGGCGATGGGTTTGCAACCTGTCACTAATACACTGGATAACATCTAAGCCTGGTTGTGCAAAATGTGGTCACAGAATTATCAACAAGTTTTTGGAGTTGTTGGTGAGTCTGTGACTCTGTCTACTCCACTCTGGAAATGAAGGCGTGAGTTTATGTTGTTGTTGTTGTATAAGAGGACTATGGGTCTGAAATTTTCCATACAAAATGTGATAACATTTCTCTCCCCCTTAAACCTAGTCCGATTTTTACAACGATTTTTGAATATCTTGAAGACATCGTGAATAATGTGTGGTACGTTTTTCTTTCCAAGAACATGTTTTCATGGAATGAAACAAATTTAAAAAACATAAAACAAGAACGTGCCGACCTAGTTTTATAATCAGATCAGGCAGCTTTCCACATCTTTATGCTGTTGTAAGTAGTAAACACTTTCCATAGGACTCCTAGACTTCGTATGAACAAAACATAAACTTTCAACTTCAATGCTTAGGCATTTTCGTAAACCAGGAACAAATCAACAGAAACTATTTATTTCGGCAAAACTCGGGCAAGCCCCCGGCTTGTCCTGGCAGGGCGCCAAACCGGGAAAAATGGGCATTAAGTACCACTAGCTATCAGGAAGTCCAATGAAAGACCCATTTACAAGCTAATACGCTGATAAAGGGAGGGATGAAGTGGAATAATCCTGCAGGTGTGAAGCTGAGGATCGATGTCTTAAGATATTTTTAATCTATTTACTCTTTTGTTTTATTATTCATTAGTGTAAAGATTAAAATCAATTATGTTGAAACGGTTCATATACCTTGTTATTTACCCAACTTGGTAAAGCTAAAAGGAAGGGTTATGATTTTACTCTGTCTATGTATGTGTGTATTAACGGACGTTCCACTTTTTCTAATATAAATATTAGGGGACAGTGTCACACAAATTGACCTAGTCGCAAACTAAGCTCGAGGCTTGCCTGAGTACTAAATAATTTGCAATAATAAGCCTGCTAAAATTATCCTCCAGGCCCAAAAGGGCAATACGTACGAATCTCTATTACTAACACTTTGCTGTCTATTCGTCTGTATATTACGGGTCTCTTGCTCGTCAACGCAATAAGTAACAAACGCAAAAAAATATGATATATCCAAAAAAAAATACCCAAAATCGAGTTCAGTAAAACGACATGGAAGGCCATGACAGTTGTAGACCATAATACATCGTACATACTTTTATTCGCACGTGGTTACTCGAATCAAATTCAAATTCAAATAATTTATTTCATGTAACATGACACAAATATTATTTAGATTATTCAAGAGGCACAGTATAAGATAGGAAAGCATTATACTACCATTTAATAAAGCTGATGGGAGCATGCAACCCCACACTACAAACTTTGAGTAACCGTGGTGTAGTAATGCTTTGTCCTTATCTGTCATTGTGACATTCGAATTTGACAGATAAGGACAAAGCATGGTTTAGCTATACCACCGTTACTCAAAGTTTATTAGTAAGGGGGTAAATCAAAACGTTACTAAAACCAGCCAGCGCACACTATTTATAAAGCGCAGCATGCACAGTTCCGACAATAGCAAGAAATACCTTTGTCCCGGTAAAATTAAGGCCACAAAAATTCACTTAGATTACAGTTAATTACTGTTACGTTTTTAGAATTCTGTAGAAGCGCACGTTTTCAAGCAGTGTTCCGAAAGGGATGATGTTAGTGGGAATTTGAAGAGACATGCGTCCTTTTGAAATGGTGGAGAAGGTTTGGCTTCATGCCTACCGTACAACAATGCACAGAAATCAGCCTGCACCTAGCACGAGCGTGGTGAGAATTTTAATGAACAGGGAAAGAGTAGAAATACTTAGTATGTGCGAGTATTTTTAATTTTGTTTTTGTTTATTCACAACTTGTAAAGCATTAGTATGTTACGTGCAAATGTGCTGATTTTCGAGTTTGTGAGTAACTTTTTTAGTAACTCTTTTGCTGAAACAGTTGGCCAGATTAAGATGAATTTGAAATGGAGATAGCTTAGGCTTTTTTAGTCCAAAGAAAAGAAAATTTCCGTGCGTTGGTCAACGCAGACAAAGTAACAGGCAAAACCTAGTTATTTTATTTAACTTAATCATAAGATTAAATGTACTAAAAATATCTATCTGTTAAATTTATCACCCCTTTTCTCTCTTTCGGAGAAATACTGGAAAAGGGCCGAATCTTAAATACCCGAAACCGACGTGCATGCATGACTCGATGTATGAATGTGGAAGAAGCGAAAGACGCAGGTGGAAAGAAGTGGTCTCTGCCTACCCCTCTGGGAAACAGGCGTGATTTAATGTGTGTATGGATGCATGTTTCTTTTTTTCTCATTATCACTAATCTTGTTGTCTTAAGACACATCAAAAAATGTAATTTTTTATGCACGGACTTTTTACTTTGACGACTTTTATTTTGACGTATCTCGAGCATCTTACACAAGACCAGTTAATTAATACGCCCCTAACCCACTCAGAGACATTTTAGAGACAATTAACTCGTTCCTTTTTCAAACTTGTGTCTAAAAAATCGTCAATAAAGACCTCCTAATCGTCAACTGACTCAGAGTACGACCATAACACATTAAATACCAAAACCTGTTAAAAATACTCTAGAGTATAAATACTAGATACTTAATAAAACCTTCCGTTTGCGTTTCCTGTATCCCATTGTTTCCTTGTTCATCAGATTTCTTTACCGTTTGCGATCGCGAGCCTTTGTGGCGGCTTTCCTTGTAGCTTATAATAAAATCTAATTCGGTTACGTCACACGGAATAAGATTAGGTGTCAGGATTGGGTTTCGCACTCGTGATTCGGTTTATACAGGGTGAACAATACAAATGGGTCAGTATGGGGAATTTTCGGGAACTAGGTGAGTTATGGTAATGTTGTTTTGGGAATTAAGGGGTCTGTTTTGGAAAGGGGAAAACATGCTGTTAGATAAAAAACAAACAAACAAAAAAGCTTTATGAATACCAATACTTATGAATGAACTAAAAATAATAGACAGACAGTGGGGGCAATTCGCATTGTGTTTTATAATTTAATATTTAAAAAGTCAAACCCTTTTCAGTGTAACAAGAAGAGACTGAAGAATGTAAATTTAGTTTCACAGATGTTTATTATTAGAGAGCACAATCCAAATCGGCCCCAATATAGATACCAAAAAAAAACATCATGAGAGGCATCCACCTCGTAAGGCTCACGTCAAATTTCGCTAGTTCGAAAAAAAACTTGTGTCAATCAACTTAAGTCAAAAGTCACTTTGACCTAAATTGAGTTGATTAATATCAATCTCCAACTATGTCCCTGAAAGGAAGGTGGGCTAATTGGCCTATAATGACCAATGAGGATAAGCGATATGTCACCGGATAGGTAATTTTAATGGCTTGATCACACGTACCGAGCAAACGGGCGAGACAGTAAAATGTTTCTCGGCTGAGACAGTGATGTAAGCCAGTAACTGTTCACACATGTTTTGAGATTAGGACAGTCAGTTCAGTTTTATTGAGAGATTTGGACACGATGGATCGTAAAAAGGTTGGCGAGTGGCGAGACAGTGCACGTTCAGACCTGCCGAGTGAGCGAGCGAGATACTGCGGGAAGTGAACGATTTACTAGAAATAGAACGGGGTCCGAGTGACTGTCTCGGCCTGTTGCTAGGCCTAGCGCTCGGCCGAGCACTCGGTGCTATGTTTATACGCACCGAGTACTCGGCCGAGAGCACTGTCTCGCCCGTTTTCTCGGTAAGTGTGATCAAGGCATAAGTTGTAAAACTATTACTATGGCAGGTAGTTCGAAATCTTTGTGTGAAAAAAGTTATCGCCATGAAGATAGCGGTGTTTCAAACTAATTATGCTAACGTCGTCTATGTAGGCGTCCCGATGTTCCAGATTTTTAAATATTCCTCACAGTTATTTAAGGTTTCCCGCCACACAAAATCGTTACAGAATTTAAAAGGATATCCGATGATACAGTGCTTATTGTATGTATGTATGTATGTAAACTCTTTATTGTACAAACAGAAAATAACAAATTAAAAAGAAACAGAAACACAAAAGGTATGTACAAAGGCGAACTTATTGTTGTTGTTGTTATTGTTGTTATTGTTATTGGTTTCTGCCCATTCTCATTTGGTATACGAATTTAAAACTTAATTCGTAAAAAATGCTTTAACTATTATAGTTTTGTGCATAAAATTGTAGCGATCCGCCCTCGCTTCGCTTCGGTTTATGTGAGTTTTCTGTAACACTCGTACATAATCCACTATTTATTATACATAAAAACCTTTCGTAAAAAAATATCTACCTAATGGTGTAAACCGCATGACAATCCGATCATTAGTTTTTAAGATTATCACGAAAATACAGACAGACAGCGATGGCTGACAATAAATAATTATCTATCTAAGATAAATAAGATTTACTTAAATCCGTCCACAATTGACGGAGAAATCAGTGAAAATACATAAAAAAACATACAGTGAAACATAGAACCTCATCCTTTTTTGAAGTCAGTTAAAAATGGAATAGAGGCACTCTCAAACCCAACAAACCATTTTCAATTTCCAAATTTGTTAAGCTTACCTATACCGCAAATTTGAACTCTTTGGAACCTTAAATCCTTAAACAATATTAAATCTTTTCTTTGCCAAGGTATTTACTTTGTAAATCACTTTGTTTCCCAAACAAAATGGCGCCCGAGACGCCGATAAAAACGTCTACATTTATGAATATAATAAAGTTTCCTTCGTCTAAATGAAAACGTCCTTTACAACTTGCTTAGGGTTTTATGCAAAACGCGGGACAATGTTTAGCACTTAAAAAATATTTAGCTTGTCGGACTCTTTTCATATTTTGTGTAAGCGGTCAGTTTAGCAATGCGCCGTAAATAATTTAAACTTCAATAAAAATAATTTGCATAAAGTTGTTGCGCGTCAAGATAAAATATTAACCTTTTCTCTTATTTTAACCTTTATACAATTTTTAATTTGAATAAATAAAAATGTAGTACAGACAAGGTTATCTCTTTTTAAGTATGAGAATTATACCTGTGTCAGGAGACCCCGCTCTTCCGTGATTAGCATACGTACATTTCAAATACTTAAATAATTTGCACACGTGTATGTGTGTGTGTGTGTGTGTGTGTGTGTGTGTGTGTGTGTGTGTGTGTGTGTGTGTGTGTGTGTGTGTGTGTGTTTGTGTGTGTTAGTTTGTTACTCTTTCACGCTGCAACGGCTTGACGAAATTGGATGAAATTTGGAATGGTGATTGCTTTTACCCTGGAAAAACATTGACTAGTACTATAGTTTCTCTAGACTAATTTTCATCCCGGAAAAATTAAGAGTCCCCGTATTGATAATGACAATCGAAATCTACGCGGACGAAGTCGCGGGCAGAAGCTAGCTATGATATAATTATAAATAATGTTAATAGAACTTTTGTGTCATCATAATCAAGGCTCTTTACCCATTTACTTATTAAGTATGGATGGATAGTACAAATACTTTACTTTATCTAAAGAGATAATTCTATGCCTTTTAATTACCTTAAAAACGTCTTGGACGTCGGCACCTGGTGAATAAATTGGTGCAAATTCTGCACTTTAGAGAACTTGGGTCATCTTGGGAATTAGAGGCGGTCGTATTTTACCCGAAGTGGTAAAGTTTGAGGCTCGTTGTAGCGTAGTTAGGGGCGAGCTACTAGCGCTAGCTACTAATTTAGCTCTTTTTTTAGTCTTTAGGTAAGTTTTTTACAAGTCGTTAGTTGGTAACGTTAATGAATTAGTTGCTACTGCTACTGTAGCTTTAAGGTTGTTTTGTAATGATAGTCAAAAAGAAAAAGTATTTTTCTACGTTTTGATATTTTAAAGGCGAACTTTCTGTTATTTTATTATCTATTATGTCTAAAGATTTTGCGTTTAATTTGATCAATTCAAATACGTTAAACGTTAAAAAACTTAAAATAACAAGGTTATTATCTACTGAGTAAAAATAACTATTAATTAACTATTATTTTAGTTTGACGTCTTTAAAACGTACGCTTCGAATTATAACGTGACTTATTGAATAAGTAATACACTTTGAACGTAAAGGTCATATTAACAATTATCATCGTAAAGGCCACGTGAAATTTTGTTTTTAGAATTTGAAGCCTCTGCGTCATATTAAGTTTTTAAATTACTTAATAATTAAGGTAGTTAAAGTAATGATAAAGTTTGATATTTTCACGTATTTAAAATAGACGCTTTGATGATTTTTTATACGGAAAGGGTTTATGTGGAGGTTTAAGGGTGTATAATGTTCCTCTTTTTATGGTTCCTTACCCAAAAGGTAAAAAATGGGACCCTATTACTAAGACTCCACTGTCCGCCTGTCTGTCCGTCTGTCTGAACCCATGAACCCTAATAGCTAGATAGTTGAAATTTTAACAGATGATGTATTTCTGTTGCCGCTATAACAACAAATACTTAAAACAGAATAAAATAAATATTTAAATGGGGCTCCCATACAACAAATGGATTTTTTAGCTGAGTTTTGCTCGATATTAATAACGACAACTGGTATAGTGTCTAATGTTTTTTTTTGGGATGTCGCCTGAAGCGCCAAAGCCTTAAGTCCTTGCTTTTGTTAGCAGGATATTGAAAATTACATTTGAAAGGGGCAGAGATGAAAATCCCTTCCGGAGACCTGGGAATGGAGGGCCCAGGTACTGCCGGGCTCGCACCGGCTAAAAACACCAATGCCCCTTGTTGTGAATGAAGTTAAAAACTCCCGCGGATACTACCCCAGCCAGTGCTGAAAGGCCGGAGGAGAAGTTCATTCCTCCGTTTATTTATCCGCGGGGTTAGAAAAAAGAGGGTGGGAGTGTCTAATGTTGTATAGATAATGGTACGGAACCCTTCGTGCGCGAGTCCGACTAGCACTTGGCCGGTTTTTTACCCCCGATGCAATGTGAGGGGTGTATGTATAAGCTTAATGTGTGCATCTGTGTATATGTATGTCTGTGTATCTGTGTCGCTGAGGCATGGTAGCTCCTAAACCGGTGGACCAATTCACACGCTTATTTTAGGTGTTTCTATCTATTTATTATTTATTAATAACTGTCTTACACTATAATTATGTTTTAATAACCTAACGCGTACGACATTGACCGTATTAGTAACATCGTAGATTAATTAATAAAGTTAAACCTCATACTCGTACTTATTAAATTATAACTTGTCTATAATTAAAAGTAGCACAACTAATTGATAGGTTTCTAGTTTGTTAATTATCATCTATTCTTACCCCCTTACTAATAAACGTTGAGTAACGGTTGTATAACTATACAATATTTTGTCCTTATTTTTCATTGTGACTATTGGATTTGAGAGATAAGGACAAAACATTGTATAGCTATACCACCGTTACTCAACGTTTATTAGTAAGGGTGTTACGATTTTAATGTCTATGGAATCGTTAGTTAAATCGCCTTTAAATATGAATTCATTTGACACTGTTACTACATTTTTATTTATATTGAAATACAACAAGACGAGTATGAACGATTTTCTATTTAAAGTTATTTGGTGCTGTCTCAGAACGAATCAAGTCTACTTAGTCGTGAGTTTTCTTTTATTTTATTTTTTCAAGTATTTTATGCGTTTTCATTTAATATATTTTCCAGATGTTTTGTATTTGTAGTTTTAGCTAAAGAGGGACACGTAACTCTAGCAGATATGTCACGGTTCATTAATGAATAATTATTCTTAATCTAAAAACTGATATCCCCATACTGAAGATAGTATATACATATACATAGTGAGATTATTCTTCAAATAAAAATAATGTTTGTTTGTTTATATTTATTATGCGCTCCCATACCGCTCATCCGATTGCAATGAAATTTGACATAATGTACTTTTTCGTCCTGGAATACATACAAAGGAATAGCAAAAAACAACTTCTACACAAACAGAGTCAGGGGCAACGGCAAGTTCTTATTAGAAATAAAATACATAACTTTGCATTTACGAAATATGTTACCGTTTTAATTCTTTTTTATTACAAACCGTGTCGTTTTTGTGTCAACAAATTAATTTTCTTCTTCTCTCTTTCTTCATTTAAGACGCAAGTCATGCCGCTTCCTGACTTGGCGATATACTTGCAGTAAAACGTACTGTCAGCATAAATGCTGCGCGTTGATTGGTAGATGCCACTAGTTGCCTAGCAACCCTTACTGATTCCGTGTTTTACTGCAAGCATACTGACAAGTCAGGAAGCGGCCTTATCCAAGCCAGTTCAAACGAGCCTCAAGCGTTGAAAACTGGAATAGTTTTCTGATACTCGTAATGGCCCCTATCACGCTATTGGTCATTAGGTGGAAATGTTAGTTTTAATATTATTTTTGAATGCTAATGGTTATTAGTTATTACCTTAAACATAAGGCATTAACGATGATAGTTCAAATGGGGTTTGTAATGACTTAGGTCGATGGGTGTTTTGAATAATAATTTGAATTCATATGTCTGTCAAATTGAGATCATGGGGGTTATTACGTAGTTCAGTTTACGCTGAGAGAATAGCTATAGTAGTTATATAGCTCTGTCCTTTACGCTCGCCGTAAAATGAACTGCATAACCATGGCATAATAACCCCCTGGTATATTATTAATTTTAGATGAATATAAAAACACCTGATATAATGGTGAATCCTTCTTTCAGAGCTGATGTCCGACCGATTCTCATAACTCTCTCGAAACCGATTTTCATGAAACCTAGCTAAGAACCACTGCTAGAAAACCTGCTTTGAAATACAGAATACCGCATCCAAATCGTTTCACTTGTTTTAGAACTACGGTACCACAGACAGCCACACACACACACACACACACACACACACACACACACACACACACACGCACACACACACGCACACGCACACGCACACGCACACGCGCACACACACACACACACACACACACACACACACACACACACACACACACACACACACACACACAGCGGTCATAATTTTATAGCAACTCTCTTTTTGCGTCGGGCTGCAGACGTGTGAAGACCACGATCCTCAATACCTATGAAGGAACGACCAGAGAAAGACATATCCTGCCCTCCTAGTATCTCAGATTTAATAGCCTAAGCCTTTAAATCCTCTCCTAATTGTATTAAGGTTGCTAATGCTACAAGTGTTTTTTCTGAGATGCCGCCATTTGGACAAACAGGGCAGATTTGGTCCTAATGACACATTAGTGCGTTATACTCACTTTGTGCTTGCCAAGGTTCGTGACCGCGCAGCCGAGCACTGCCTCCCGCCCCAAGAAGAACGTGTGGTTGCCAATGGGCCGCTCGAACTGCGGTTCTTCTGTAAACTTCTTTGTTGTCATTTGGGCATCTGAAACAACGAGGAGTTATCTATATATAGAAGGAGAAACTGACTGAGTGCCAAATTCAACGCACAGCAAAAACCATCAACCAGACGTGAGGACTTGAAATTGGGAGAGATTAGGAATCTACACCTTACGGGAAGAAATAGGGGGAGCAGCGAGAAACTAATTCTACGCTCTAGTAATTAGAGAATAAACTCACAGAAATTTACCTATTCACAATCTACTTCGTTCGCAATTTAATTTACCATCTTTTTTATTTCCCAAGTAAGCAATGGTTTTTTCTGGTAATTTTTAGGATTTCAAATAATATCATCTACATAATAAAACCTATAGGTTAGCGGCCGAACCCTATATTCAAACCGCGGATAGATAAGGCTTACTTCATGTGCAGCGTGTCTGCGTTCTGCAGCATACTGAGCTCTAGGGTTGTACTATTTTTTCTATGCCATAAACAAGGATAGGAAAAACGCCCGTCATTTTGAAAACCTAACCCTGTTCCGTACAGCAGAGACTTCTTTATGATGTTAATTAAAAATATTATTAGGTATTTTACATTTATTATACCACTATTTATATGTATTTAGCGACAATATTATTAATGAATAAAACCGTAATGGTTATGGGAAAAAAAAACTTTCGCCAATCAAAAAGAATGCCTTCTTTTTTTAAATTCTCTGCCAGTTATTCCATAACGACGTGAATTTAGGACCTATTTATAAGTCGAAAAAGTTCGTTCACTGTTTACGGACGTCATTGGGACCCGTATATTTAATCGTTGACATTGGTTTACTGTTTGTGTGTGTTTGTGTTTTCCCATTACCATTCCGGCGTCATTCATTAATAAAATTGTCGCTAAATACATACAAATTATTGTATAATAAATCTATAAAATACCTAATAATAATTTTAATTAATATCAAGGAAGTCTCTGCGGTACGGAACAGGGTTATGTTTTCAAAATGACGGGCGTTTTTCCTATCCTTGGCCATAAAGAAAGCAAAAGAGCAAACAAGCCAAGTGGGAACTGAGACCCATAAACATTTGCATTCTCAAGACTACAATCTTAAGACTTCTATCCTAAGACTGCAAATGCGTTGCCAACCCTGATGACTAAGATGGAATGCATCTATGCTAGTAATATCACCAGTTTTCTTAACACACGTGGGAACAAAACAATGCAAATACTGCTGCATTATGGTTGCTAGGCAACAATAAACATACCTATACTTATACAGGGAAATATATAGTCAAATACATATAATACTTGCACTTCTAAATGTTTGCCCATACCAGGAATCGAACCCGGGACGAGTTTCATCAGCATAGTCACTATCATTAAGGCAAACTGTCTTGTCAAGTTAGATTAAGGACGGCATTACACCTGTTAGTTATTGCTGTAAATTTTGAGACGCAACTATGGGTAAGAGTGAGTGGCAATTATCTGCATCTCTCTCTTGCATATAGTTTTGTTTCAAAACTTACAGTAATAACTTCCAAGTGTAACATGAATATCTTTCATACACTTATTATTACACAGGTTTTGTTTCATGTTAATCAATTTAAGCAAATGTTTTGTACTAAGTTTAATGTAACGGCACGCAATATACGACGGAGCTTAATGAAGCTCTAAACATGCCCCGCGGGAGCTTACAGTCAAACCGTGGAACTTTTTGATCGACGATCGGCGTAGCTTTTATTACAGAATTTCCCCGATGGATGATATGGGCTAGTCAAGTTAAGCAAGATTATTTATAACATATAGCAATGTTTAAATACTTCTAAATGAAATGTTGTTTAATGTAATTTACTGTACAATAAACCGCCCAGGTACACTTTGTCCATATTCCCATCTCGTCCACATTCTCATCTCAGCCACATTCCCATCTCGTCCACATTACCATCTCGTCCACATTCCCATTTCGTTCACATTCCCGTCTCGTCCACATTCCCATCTCGTCCACATTCCCATTTCGTTCACATTCCCAAAAACTAGTGAACAACCAAGTGATAGAATTTATATAGAATAACCCTACAGTCTTAAGTTAGGTTGCAGACCAGTTAGGAATGAGGACGAGTTGGGAATATGGACGAGATAGGAAGTGGACAATTTGGAATTGGTATATGGACGAGTTGGGAATGTAACCGAGATGAGAATGTGGACGAAATGGGAAAGGTGAACCTGAGCGAATAAAACATACTCTTTATTAAATACACGAAACAGGGCCAATGTTTTACTAGATAAAATCTTGTTGTTTTTGATGTGTGTTCGTATATGTCAACGTTCTGATAGCTCTAATTTACTTGACAGTAATGGCGGCGGAGTTAAAATCAATACCATAACACGATAAAGATATTATGGTTTTGCCCAATTGAATAAAGACTCAGTGAAATTTTAAAAAAAAGATAAGCAACAAGCGGTCTTACCGTTATATGTATAGAGATCTCTAAAGTCACCTTACGTTCATAAAGGTTTAACCAGAAATGAAAATGAATGAGCGGACCGGTGTTCTTTTTATAGTCGTGATTATTATTTACTTCTTTAATATTTGAGTAGCTTAGTTTTATTTTAATTGGAATAAGTTTAGATTTAACTTTTAACTGTATTAATTTAATAAATATTATAAGAAACTTTAACTTTTAAATTTATATTTAAGTTAAACCTGCAAATTGTAAGTCAAGTCATAACACGAGGAAGAGCGTTGTTCTCTTAGCTTAGTACAGGGTCTTTCATTAAGAGTAAGTGTCTTTGCCCAATAATTCAAAAAAATACTTGTCATTTTTTTGCCGCCATTTTGTGAAAAAATTGAACGTCAGTATCTGCCATTTAATTATGGAACGGTATACAGATCACCAACGTTTAGAAATAATAAATCTGTATTATTAAAGAGACAGTTCGATTAGAAAAACGTTTCGTGCCATATATCTATTGAAGGAGCATTTCAATGGACGTGAAATCAGCAGATTTGGAGACATCGAGTGGCCACCAAGATCTTGTGATTTAACGCTATTAGATTATTTTTTGTGGGACTATGTTAAATCATTAGTCTACGCAAACAGGCCACGCACAACTACTGCGCTTAAGGAAAACGTTACTTGAGTTATTCGAGAGATAGAGCCTCAAATGTGTGTAAAAGAAATGTAAAATTGGACCATTCGTTTACAGAGCACAATCAAACACCGCGGACATTATTTGAGTGAGATATTATTTAATAAGTAATGGCAAACCATGTTTATTCACATAAATAAAAACTATTAACGTTATTAATAATATCGTTGTTTTATTTAATTTTAAAGGTCACTGATTCTTAATGGAAGACCCTATACAAGTATCAAGTATACTTAAAAATAGGCACCAGGAAAGACCTAACCTTACTTAAGTTACAGAATAAAAAAATATATACTTTTTTTCATAGAAAATGGGTTTTTAACTCTGGCCCTTGCAGGGCGAAGATTTTGTCGACGATGATGAAGCGAGTTCACCCAAAAGATGCCTATTATATATTATATCATAGAGGTAATCATAACAGGTAGGATTAGTAATATTGCTTATGACATACATGCATGCATCATACATACGTCATTTATTTATTTATTTATTTAATCTTTATTGCACAAAAATACAAATTAAAGTACAAAAGGTGAACTTAATGCCTAATGGCATTCTCTACCAGTCGACCTTTGGGCAAATCAGAAATTTTTTGTAGGCGGTGCAATATTGTATGAACAATAGCATCAACAATATATATATAAACTAAGGCACATGCAAAAGAATACATACTTAAATATATACATAAATACAATATATATATATATATATATATATATATATATATATATATATATAAATATACTCTAAAAGGACAATAATAAGATGTCATGTTAAGTTTATGTACGAATCTATAATATAATTTTTTGCAATAAAGAGTTTACATACATACATACATACAATGATGTCGTATTTTCAACGTTACGGTAGGTAGGTATACACTCACGCCTTCATTCCCAGAATGCTACAGGATTACCAACAACTGTAAACAATTGTTGTTAATTATGTAACCACATTTTGCATAAACAGGCTAAGATGTTTACCAGCGTATTAGTGACAGGTTGCGTGCCCATCGCCTAACAGTACTACAAGCCTTTATTCCCTTAGTCGCCTCTTACGACTTCCACAGGAAGACATGAAGTGGCACAATTCTAAGCCGGCAACCACACGGATTAATGTAACCAGAAATAGCAGCCGTGTTATTAAAAACAATACCAATATCCAAAGCAATATGGTTTTACCTGATAGAATAGAGTCATAATTTCTTGAAAGAATAATAATTCAGTTCAGTATCGGTGATCAAAGATTTAAATAATTCCATTAATGGACTCTATAGTTCCTTTAACATTAGCCGTATCATGTGAGATATTACTCGGAATACAATATGCAATATGTCTCCATTGTTAAAAGCATTGTAGGATGGACAAAGCGAAATTGAATTTTCATGCATTTTTCAATATTTTTGATGCATGTTCACATTATGGCAAAGCTCTTTAAATAACGAACAACTATACGGTTAGAGTGTAATGTTGGTAGTGGGAGCCCGTTATCTCCTAATTTTTTTTTGATCGTTGTCGTAATTATTGATAGTCATAATTTTTAGATCGCTGAAACAGTGAACTTTTTTTTTTAAATATCGTTTAAATATCTAACGTGTAGATAAAGCAAGGTTTGGCGAGGTTTTATTTTAAAAAATCCTAAAAAACTATCAGTCTTGAAAATATGACTAAAAATAATTATGGCTGACGATATAGATCTGTTGGTAGTTCTGTCTACAAACAACGATTTTGGGTGCCAACTAACTATATTATTAACAAATTAATGATGATGACGTTTGATATACTCGGGTAATTTTGATTAAATTGTTTGCTGTAGCACAAACATTTAAATCATACCCCACGTTTTCGAATCGACTATACTTATAAAAAAAAACGTCTATGCTTTTACAAAATCTATCCCTCGCACGATCGAACGACGACGTCATATGCTTCATCCACAGAATAACATACATACATACATACACACCATCACGCCTGTCTCCCAGTAGGGTAGGCAGAGACTATGGAACGCCAGGTGCACCGGTCTAAACATACAACTTTTGCTTCCTCTACATTCATCAATCTCTTCATGCGCGTACGTCGGTTTCGGGTGTTTTTGATTTGACCCTTATTCAGTACATCGCGAATGTGATCACCGTACGTCCGAACATGTAATAATAGTACTACAGTGCAAGTGTAGAAGGTGCTTCGGGCATCTTCGTGTTTCTACTTGTCACTCACTCGCTCTCATATGCTCTTATTAAGAGCGAGTGAGAGAGAAGTACAAACCCGAAGCACCTTCTAAGTGCTCACAGACTGTACATACATCATCTTTACTACTCGATCGCGATACAAAAGTCAACGTCAATGTCGTGGGGGCGCTGTTCCAACCGCCACACACATGCCATTTTCTCGATGACGATACGTTGACATTAGAATAGAATAGAATAGGAAAAACGTTTCGCTTAATTTTTACATATTTTTACAGTGTGTGAATTGTAGTAATGTGTAACCAAACGAAAAAGTTTTACACAGTTATAAAAAATTTGATATTTCGCATTAATTTATTTTAAACTATTTTCCAGAACTTGACAACTAAATAAGAATCACTATTGCTGATTAGTTTGGCTATAAGATGTGTATCGTAGTTATTAACAAACTCTTGTTGTTTATTCTTAAATCAATGTTAACTTGACAACAAACTAATGTAACCGTAAACGCGTATCCAGTTATTAATTATATAGTATTCTACTCCATTCTTCCCTCTTTTTGCATTGGTGGTTTAAAATCAATTCCGAAACAAGTTCCGTAGCTGTCTCAACGGCCTCGTGAGCAGCCCTAACCGCGCGATCAATATTAGCTTTCCTTGAACAAATCGTTTATCAATGCGAACCTTAGGAGCGTCGGCGTTTTGACATCCACCTCATTAGCAACAGCGCAAACTAGCAAGCAGGGAAAATAGAAAAAATATCCAAGTTTTAAGTTAACCACTTTTACTGTCACGTAGGCAGAAGTTGCAGAATTACCAACAAGTCTAAAAAAATGTTGTTAATTCTGTAACCACATTTTGCACAATCAGGCTAAGATGTTTTTATCAGTGTTATAAGTGAAAGGTTGCAAACCCATCGCCTAACAGTAATACAAGCCTTTATTTCCTTAGTCGCCTCTTACGACTTCCACGGGAGGACATGGAGTGGCACAATTCTAAGCCGGCAACCACACAGCACCCTACGACTTCATGGGAGGGAGGATTTTTAAAAGTTTGTGTATCTATATATGCTTATGTCTGTGCCAGGCCACAGCATCTTAGTTCGGCGGTTCTTTTTAAAGAAAGCTACATCAATGGGGATGATTTTTTAGTTTAATTTTATGAAAATCAGTTGGGCAAAAAGATTATGGAAACTCGTTTATAAATGTCCCTAGTTTAGTAATAGTACATTACATACCTAGGATGGTAAATGCTACTTACGACCCAGAATGTGAAAAAAGTAGTTAGAAAGGTGAAAAATATTGTGCCTTTTTTACACACACACACCGAGATTAGTCTATACAAATTTGGCGTTTAATCTAGGTATAGGTAAGACCTTATTCCAGTTTGGTGAAATGCGGCCTAAGATTACTAAAATTTAAGAACAGTTACAGATGTAAGTGTCATATTATTTAATCAGCTCTTATAAAGCCCGATTTCAGAATCTTCAGAACATTTTACAGGTACATGTTACCAATATACGGCTATAGTACAGCCAACCTGGCAATCAATATAAATGCATATACATAATATCCATTTTAAAGCACTGTTATTTCGCTTCAAGCTATAATAAGCATGAGCATATAAGCGCTGCATAAGATCCTTGTATTATTAGTAGAATAACGCAAGACGGTTAAAGTCGCTTCTGTAAAAATACTTTGATTCCTATAGTCATTAAACGATCATAAAATGCCACTTCATAACAGAACATTATTACCTAGTTTAGCTTTGACTCCTTGTCCAAAACCGCAACGAACTAAATGACGTAAAGGTCAATAATTAGCAATTCAAATGTGTTTTCCCTCCATTCATCATCGTTGTTAGAGCAATAACTCGCCACCGGAACTAATATAACATTGGACGCCATGTTTCCTGGTTTACATACAAAATGAACTTAATGTAGTAGTCGATGGTATTGAATAGGGTTGATGCGGTTTTGGCCAGCGTGACACAATTATCACACTGTTAGCGGTTTTATAATAATGATAGGCGGACAATTGAACCATTGTCAGGATTAGTAAAATACATTACGTATCGCACTGCTAGGTCAAAACAGTAGCAACTCAAAATAATGACTATATTTTAAAATCAACTTTAATACAACTTCTATAAACTTGAAATAAAACTAGCAAGTTTTTAGGTTGGTACTGTTCAGAATTAGCAGTGCGATATTCAATTTGGTGTAAGTCTACAAATCGGTCTGAGTAAGTGGTATCATGATTATCAGCCTAGTGGCCTTATTTAACGACCGACCAAAAAATAAGGGCGTTAAAAATGATGAGCTTTGTGTGTCTCTGTAGGGTAGGTATATATGATCTAAGATCCGAATAAGAGACGACCTTCACCGGGCTGTTTATTCGATAAAAAGTATTTTATATCAAATTTAATATGTTAAGTTATATATGGCGAATAGGTAGGCTGACTAAATTTCAGTCCAGAACTTATATAATAAAAAAATATTAAAAATGAACTTTAAAAAAAACAATTTTATTGCTTGTTTAATAGAAAAATTACAAACTAATCCTAAGTATGAAACCTGTAGGTTGACTATTTTTTCCCATCATAACCATTGGGTGGGCAGGTAAATTGGTACTAATAATTTGCACCATAGTTGTATAATATTATATACTTGTCATAGCAATTATAGTCTACAGTTATTATACATAAATTTTAAGTATCTACCTAACGTTTGCAAGAAAGAAATAGCAGTAAAAGCTTTCGATTGCATATAAAAAACCTAATATCGAAGGCAAATGCGGAAGCGTAGCGTAAAGAACCATAGGTTCTACTCTTTAAATCAACATTGCTTTTGACATGTTATCGTATTATCAATATTATGACAGCTCTTATTTACTTAACAGTAATGGCGGCTGAGTTGAAAACAATAGGATGAGTTCAATGACATGTCAAAAGCCATAGGCTGTTTTACCGATAACAATAGTGCCTCGGTATGTCAATAATTTATACTGCTAGTGTCAAAGTTCAAAATTACAAGGGAACCCTTTACCCTTGAATCGCCGACACTCATTTCACCGAATTTTCATTTCATCGCATTTTCATTTCATCGAACAGGTTTTTACACGTGTAAGAGTCACAATTTTTTCGTGGTCGCAGGTCTAACCTACCCTAACCTACATAAACCATGCTTAAGATAACCTGACAACAGTAAGGTACCAGCAGAAATTAGCCGTCGATGAAATGAAAATTCGATGAAACAACGCATTCGTGAAAACAGTGTCGGTGATTCAAGGAGCACCCAAATTACAAGAAATGTTTTTCGTCATTCGATTCGCAAGAAACTGAAAATAATTATTTAATTACAGACCTACAATTAATTATGTAGTTAAAGAAAATTAAGAATTAAGTGAGGTTATTTAATATTTTTAATTGCGTACGCTTCAATCGGAAATTAAGAAATAAGTAGCTAATTAATATTTTATCCACCAAAAGAGACGTACCTGATTCTGTTTTCCAAATTGGAAAAACTTTAAATGAAAAAATATTAATATACGTAGTTTATTTCGAACCTTGATTTCTTCCTGTAATTTACAAATTTAATTATTAAAAGTGCGTTTTTATAAACCTTCATGAGTATGTTAATAGTTATTTATGTAACTGGTACATAATGAGGCCTCTTAAGGTACGAGAGCCGAGGTTAGAGCGCGAGCTTGCGAGCGCTCTAATTATAGGCACGAGTACCTTAAGAGCTAATTATGAACCGTTGCATACATAACTTTTTCTACAAGCTTAAAATGATAATGATAAAAATAAACAATCGCTAACTATTCTCGTATACCTACTTTACTCGATTTTTCTGCTAACAAATTACTTGTCATCAAAGACATTTTCACTATTCCGATGCGCGATAATAGTTGATAAATGAATTTTATTGATAAATGTAAACAAATTTCATGCGAATTTTAATAGATACTAAAAACAGTTCTATCAAATTATCATAAACAAGTTGGAATGCCAAACGAAACGCCATTTTGTTGATATCCATATTGAACGTAACCATGGTAACCAAATAACAAATCGATGGATATTAACCATCTATTTTTAGTAATTGAATAAAAATGTTATTTTAAACACATATTTAGTCTCAAAATTAATTTTATTTTTAATATACGTAATTTTAATTGGTGTTAAAATGTTTTTAACGGTTTATATACAAATTATTAGGATGTCAAGTGTTAACTAAACGCCAAGACTGATATCCGGAATGACCGTTACCATGGTAATAACAATGCTATAATAAATTATAGCACTGTTATTACCATGGCAACGCTAATTATAGAATTGTTTTTACTCTTCGGTTACGCTATAGGTGGTATTCTGACACCATTAACGATATCAATATTAGCGGTTTATAGTACGCGAGTAGAAAAATATTATTAATGAATAAAACCTTTATTATATTTTAACTATGCCTGGATTGTAGAAATATGAATATTTTGAAACAAACCCGTTTATTCCACGGATGAATTTAAATTTTAATACTTTTTCAACGGCGAAGCAATATTAATTTAAAAGTAATGAGCCTTAAATCGAGTAAATTAATACGATCACGATACGAAAATGCGGATAGCATAAAAAACGTAATTAATTTAAATAAATTCAACTTAACCTATGTAGCAAAATGTATGTATAAAGTGTATTTGTACTTAGCTTAATTCGTTAACCTTTTAGACATGTTAAGTATTCGCTTCTTTATTAAGATATTTTAGTTCTTATTATTTTACAACATTTTTTTAACCATAACTTGGAAGAGACCGCTACGTGAGGACTGCCTATATACCTGAACTTTTAAATTGTATTTTTTAACATTTCCGAGCTATTTTTAGTACTTTTTAATAACGAATCTAATCTGTATTGTTTTGTATTCGTATTGTATTGCAAGTAAATTTAAATAAAGGGTGTCCTATACGACGCTTACGAGTAATAGGAAGTTTCGTTTTTCAAACTTCGCAATTTTTAATTAATTCGCTCGCATTCTTGCTCCTTTTTTTTAAAGACCGGTTATTAAAATTATAATAAAATTAGTTAGTATTTAGGCGTTGCACACTTAAACTACTTTTTGAATCAATTTTCATGATTATGCAATTCTCTGAAGCCGAAACAGGCGGAAAAAATGGTGATGATGGTGGATATCATTAGTGTTTGACATAAGTTGATTGGAAAACAAATTATCGTTGTTGTTTTTGTAAAAATAATAAACATCGATAATCTGCTATACCATTACATAAGTGGTCAATTTGTGCAAACTCTAAATCTTGTCCTTTCACCTTAAAACTAGACATTTTCATTTTTTACATTATAAAAAGTTGGGGCGTAAACGAAGTCTGCAAAAAATGTGACATTCATACAAATTTGAAACACCCTAACGTATAAACTAAAATCGCTCGTGTTAATACCAAAATTAACACGATACTTGGAACCGTGTAACTAATCCTATCTAATACAATATTAATTTCCTATTATTACATTATTAATAATGAACAAGGTTTCCTCGTCTAACAGGGATAATCTGCGATTACGCCGTTATAATTGTTTATATTCTATATATGTATACAATAACATGATACCGTAATTATGTAGGCTTTCGTCCTTGAGCTGTCTGGGCATCCGCATAGATCTTTGTTTACTTGTTTCCCGCGGCATTGTCTGCGTATAATTTATGATCGCTATGACCCTTTTAGTGGTGGTAGGATCGCTAGGACCCTTTTAATGGTGGTACAATGGCTAGGACCCTTTTAGTCGTGGTTGGCTGGCTAGGACCCTTTTAGTGGTGGTAGAATGGCTAGGACCCTGTTAGTGGTGGTAGGATCGCTACCTTTTAGTGGTGGTAGGATCGCTAGGGACCTTTAAGTGGTGATAGGATCGCTAGGGACCTTTTGAGTGGTAGTAGGATCGTTAGCACCCTTTTAGTGGTGGTAGGCTGGCTAGGACCCTTTTATTGGTGGTAGGCTGGCTAGTAGGGTGGTCCAAAATAGTATGAAGAAAAATTAAGTATATCAAATCATTCCTCCACAAAGCTTATTTTTGTTTAGGATAAATTAGTTACTTATGTGTCAAATTTAAACTTGTTAAGTGGTCGTCTACTGGTCGCCCAAAGCATTTAGTTTATGCCGAAAAGATCTCAGTCTCATACAAAACGACATCTAGTAAACTTAGCAAAAATTCAAAACAGAAGTAGAAGATTCTTTGCCTACTACTGCAACTCAGAATACAGTGTCATGATCTGTCCAAAGACTTTCTCATTCGATATAATTATATATTAGATATGTGAAGCTCCATACATTTTTATATGAATCAATTTTAACAGTATGGGCGACCTGTAAAATTTATTCAATTGCAATAAAACTTGGTATAGCGTATTTTCGTGTATTTTGAAATAAAAAGAAATTTGTGGAGAAACAATATTGAACACTTTTGTTTTTTGGACCACCCTACTGGCTAGGACCCTTTTAGTGGTGGTAGAATCGCTAGGACCCAGTTAATGGTGGTAGGATCGCTACCTTTAGTAGTGGTAGGATCGCTAGGAACCCTTTAGTGGTGGTAGGATCGTTAGGACCCTTTTAGTGGTGGTAGGAAATTATGCAGGCTCGCTACCACCATCTTCTCTTTTACCTTCGATCAAATAGCATTGTTATGTGCTCCGGTGTGGAAAAAAAAATTAGCATAAAGATATTCCACCTAATAAGAACTCAGGATTGGTACGTTGGCAGTCTTTGGATTACAGTCGTGAGATAATGTTCTTGAGAATGAGAATGCACCATCACTATCGAGTGCCTTCTTTATGCCATTAAACGTATTTTTTTTCTGTAACCTGAATATTTTATCATGAAATACACTTTGTGGTAACAACAAAGGTCTAACGAGTGGCAAGATGACGTGATTTTAGCCGACTGATTGTAAATAATATTTAATGTTTTTACATATATCTTGTACAGTTATGTATAGGTATATAGCCTATGCGTATCACAAGTTTCTTTGAATAAAATGAAAATGTAAAAACACTATTGAAGCTTTTTTAAGTTGACCTTTATTGCCAATAACCAGTGTTGCAACTTTAAAATTCCATTCCCGACAGTAATAAAAATTACCCACGCCAGCGGATCTCTCATGAATGATCAATCAAAATTCAGGGCTACAACTATGCACAACTGTACTTTGTTCCCTCGAATATTCGAGCCAGTGCTTTTCAGGGTTCCGTAGGCAAACTAGGAACCCTTATAGTTTAGCTTTCAGTCTACTTGAACAATTTTAGAACTACGTCGCTGAAATATTGTTGGTTATAAATTAGTTTCCGCGAACAATAGTAAAAGTTGAATTTTAATCGTTTAACAAATTAATTTGGGCGGTTTTGTTCTATGCAATTTTATAAACAAACGTCTTTTGGGCTATAATTTTTTTAAATAGATTCTTACTGAATTAAACGTTTGACCAAAATTGCTCAGTGAAGCCAAGAGATATTAAGCCAAGTGATCAAGTGAGACAACCGGTGACATTACAAGCATTTCCATCTTAATCTTCAGGGTTGGAAACGCATAATTATTGTCGGGACATTTTCGTTCCGTCACTCAATTTACCATTATTACTCCATATTCCCGTACCTTTAAATGTTGAGCATGGTCATATTATTTATTTATACTCTTAATCATTGTCTTCGTTTTTATTTTGAAGTAGTAATCTCTATTTAATCTTGTATTTTTTGATGAGAAGCACTTTCGGTAAAAATACAATGTGACTGACTATTGCTTGTCATAAACATGTTGTGTTTAAAAATATTTTTGACAAACATGTCATAGATTTGATTGATTATTTAGATAAGGGAGGTTTCCGTCTGTTGCACCCAGCAGTGATTTACTATGATGATGAATATATATTCAACCTTTATGATTAACTAATTAGAGGTAACATTATTCTCATCGCTATTTCATCCTCTATCTAAAGACAATTACAGTCAGGTATACTTGTAATTGTCATTGGCAGTCTGAATAGGCACAGACATTTGAGTCTTAGGAAAACAAATGTCTAGGTATATTTATAGGTTTCAGGTCCCACTTACTATCAGGTGGCCAGTATGCTCATCGCATGTATCTCCTTGCCATGAATAAATCTGTAAATTAAATGTACCTACTGTTCTGTGTTTTTTTTGGTATTCAACATAGAGTTAATATTTGTATTGTATTGTATCATCATCAATAAGTAATTGGGATAGACCAAAAAAAATAACTCACGGTTTTTACATTCTAATTCGAAAGAATAGGTAATTTTAATAAGAGACCCATTTCATTAATTTTATATTAGACCCAATAGTTTTGTTACAACAATTAAATGATGTTTAATGATAAAAAAATATTTATTTATACTATTTCAAGCGGTTTCGTCTAACTCGTAAGATACACCTAGGAGGTCAAACAAAGGTTAAATATACTTTTGTCGAAATATCCGAAATAGATAAATATTTCAAAAACTTAATATTGCACAACGGCTTTAAAACCTTATTCCTCGAAATGGTTTTTGAATTAGAGTAATTGTAAAAATATGAACAATGCCAATTATGTGGTATGCTCTGAGAAGTATGTGTGGAGTTAGGATGATAGAGTAAGAAGTAGCGAGATCCGAGAACGACGTGGATTGAGAGAAGTTGTACTCGTAGTGTGTGTGTCATTTAGAAAGGATTGATGAAATAATTACGAGAGAGATATGGCGACCGAGAGTGAGCGGAGATGTCGGTAGGGGACATCCTAGAACGGACGTACGGTGAACAGATTCAAGAACCAGAATTTGACACTAAAATTTATAGTACAATTCATAAAATAACCAACATATTTATAAACGCACAATAGCTAAAGTGTGCTTGAAATATGCTCTCCTCCTCCTTATCTGTCACTATGATATTTGATTTGAGCAGAAAGGGAGTGTACACTTTAACTAAAAAAGGGTTTATTGTGCGTTTATGAATACGGGGTAAGGCTATACGATTTAATATTATTCATAAAACAAGTTAAAGCTAAATTATCGACTTAGCATTAAGTACAAACCAAGTTCCTTGGTTACAAAGAACTTTGAAAAGCATTTTAAATTAAGTACCCCTTAAATACGTAACAATAGACAGTCAATCAAAAGCCGCCTTTATGAAATTTCCGATAAAGTTGAAGTTTGAAACTTTGAGTTCTATACCATTGTTATTTGTGAACTTCCTGAGACTTGGTACAAAATTGATTTCTTGATACTTTAGACGATGAAATTGTGTTTCGTTTATCATTTTTGAATGAATATATCCTACACGTGTAAGTAAGAAAACCGCCAAATAAAAAAATGTTTGACATTTATTATTTTTTCGTCTTTACGGTTCGAAAGGATTCCCATATCTCAATATTGGGATAGACATGACTTTTTCGCCAGTAGGGAAGAAAGGCGATTTAAAGACGACAATTGGTTGAACCCACTTCCATTTCCACACTGAATAAAATAATACTCTGGCACTGAGTGGTAGTGATCCTGGTTTAACCTTCCTTCAAGCAGCAGTGTTCACATTGTTGTGTTCCGATGAAACCGGTGAAATTACTGGGTCTATATCGGAATCCATAATATCGTTTGTCCTAATCGTCATTTGTCCTAATTCATCGTTTGTCCTAAAACCCATTTCCGCCTGATGTCAAAAACTTTTTAGTGTTGTTATAACACGACTCTAACCTAACCCAACCGCAGGTATTTTTGTAAAGCTTAAAAAGTGGTCTGACTCAGCTGAAAACCAGTTTAAGACAAACGATAAATTAGGACAAATGACGATTAGGACAAACGATATTATGGATCGCGAATGACACCCGAAATTACTAGCAGAGAGGCATGCCATCTTAGTCCATACGGTTGGCAACGCATTGCGGTCTTAGGATTGCAATCTTTAGATTGTAGCTTTGAGAATGCAATATTTTATGAGACACGTATACCACTTACCATCAGGTGGCAGTGTGCTCGTTTGCCTTCTCCAGGACATAAAAAAATACTTATGATTTTTGAATGACAATAAAAAAAACATGACAATAATAATAACACTTTTTTTAATATATCAGAAAATATAAGTCTTTTACTTACCACTTTTAATAAGCATTAAAAGCATAACCTAAAACTCTTATTCAGTCTTGTCATATCAATAGTCAAGAGTGTCAAGACACTGTCATTCCATACATTAAATTCCAACTTTATATCCTACATGCTACAGCTCATTTTTCCTTGCTTTTAATCCCCTTTTCACTTGGCATTCATTAACTGTATTAACGCGTCGGCTTCTGAGCAACCTATATTTTAATTACATTAATTTATTTTAATTTGGCTGTCTTTGAAACGCGACTTTATACGCGTCTCATTAACGCAAACCAAGCATTTAGTAATTAAGGAATTTAAAAATTAAGGGACACTAATATTAAATATTCTTTAGTTTAACACGCTGTAGCTGTGATTCCGTAATTTAATATGGTTAACGGAGGTGCTTGTTCCCCCAACCGATCCGAAGTCACACGAAATTGTCACACTAGTGTGACAATGGTTCATTTTATTTATTTATATAGTCACACCATCAAAACTTTGTCTCAATTTGTGTCTTTTATTAAGTTACTTCCCCACGGCACAACTACGTGGCACAATTCCTTCTTGCATAGACCTACACTGACCAATGATGTCTATTTCAAAATGAAATTTAACAGGCTCGACGGAGCCCCGCTTGCGGAGCTCCTGTTTCTAAGTGTTTTGGCCCTCCGGGCAGCTGACGAACTAACAAGCTAAACCTACATCATATAAATAATAATAAGTATAACCTAACCCTACCTTTGTAATTAATGTTTAAGATGTTCTGAAAACATCATGATTTCAGTAGAAAATAACGTTCGATAAAATAAAATTCCATGATGTGAAATTCGATAAAATTATGTGATATAGGATTTAGATAAATAAACATAGTTTCACCGGAATAAACGTAGTCTTGTTGACTATAAATAAATGCCGAAATGTCATATCATTCAAAACTATAAAAACCATGGTAAAACGTTATTCGCTATGAGATGGCTCAGCAATTCGGGAATTGTGCAAACAGCGAGTCAAATAAATGGCT
Source organism: Acleris cristana (assembly GCA_948252455.1). Lineage (NCBI taxonomy): Eukaryota > Metazoa > Arthropoda > Insecta > Lepidoptera > Tortricidae > Acleris > Acleris cristana. Next base: position 12,373,454 of record OX411788.1, on the reverse strand, counting down.
CATGCCGAACGAAATGGCTACACTGGAATGTTTTAGGGTTCCGCATATCACTTAAAAGTAGGTTCACATATTGAACCTAATAAAACTGGAAGTAACTTAAATTGTTTAGGCAAGAAGCTTGTTAAAATTAAAAATTAGGCAGAATTCATAACAGAGCCTCTATCTGCCGCCCTTAGAGACGTCATTAAATTTAATGCTTGTTTAGTGATGTGTTGTGTTATTCTATTGCTGTAGCAAAGTAAGTGACAGCAGCAACTTTAATAAAGCATTAAATTAAATTGACGTCTCTGAGTACGGCAGTTAGATGGTAAAACCAAATAGCTTTTGACGTGCTATGTGGTATTGTTTTAACTCGGCCGCCATTACTGTCAATTGAATAAGAGCTCAAAATGTTGACATTACGACACGTCAAAGGCCAATCCATACTTAATATTATAAATGTGTCTGTCTGTCTGTCTGTTACCTCTTCACGCTTAAACCGCTGAATCGATTTAAATGGAATTTGGTCTGGAGATAGCTTGAGTCCCGGGGAAGGACATAGGCTACTTTTTATCCCGGAAAATTAAACAGATCCTGAGGGAGCAGCGATAAACGACTTCTACGCAAACGGAGTCGCGGGCAAAAGCTAGTCTTACATAAACTGAACTATTCCCAATAGTAAGATCAAGGTTTGTAGTCACGGTACGAAAAGATTCGTCACTTTAGGACCTTAACGGCATTGAAATACAGTCGAAAAGTGACGAACCTTTTCGTATCGTGACTATTATTATATGGGTAATATAACGAAAAGTAAATTTTAATGTCTTTTTACTTTCGAGTTCATTTAATATCAGAGGCGCTAGACAAGATGCATTACGCTTACTAGCGTTTCTATTCGTTTCGTTTTTAAACCAATCGCGTCACTGGAGATGACGTGATACGAAAAGTCACGTGATCTACCAGTGACGCAATTGGTTTAAAAACGAAACGAATATAAACGCTCGTTAGCGTAATGCATCTTGTCTAGCGCCTCAGGTTGCCTGTTTGCTCGTTTGCCTTCCCCATGTCACATGTTTTTTGTATAGATTTACATAAAAAACATCAAGAATCCCAGAAAAAAAAAACACGCTCAACACATAAGTATTTTCTTTTAAACGGAAATCGAAATATTGCTGCCGCCATCTTATATTTTAACCTACCACCACGCAGCATTGGCATTTTTCTGTACTGGTGTATGGAAAAGTCAATAAGTGAATTTACTAGCAAAGAGGAATTCTACCTTAGTGTTCAGGGTTGGAAACCCATTTGCAATCTTCGGATTGCAGTCTTGAGATAATAGTCGTGAAAATTAAAATGGTAATGGGTCTCTAATCCCGCTTACCAAATGGTAGCCTGTGTGTTCGTTTCCCTTCTCTATGCCATAAACAGAGGAACGTAAGTACTTCTTTTTTTTTTTAGTTTTTATTACTAACACTATACAACTACGCATTTAACGCTTCCCATTTAGATTTCCCATGTATCCGTAAGGGACCCATCTATAAGATAAGATAACTATTTTTGTTTAATAACTCAATAAACGACTATTTTAAAAATTATATAATTGTATTATTAATTTTGGATAAGTACCATTAAAAAACTAAGGGATGATTTCATAGAGACTCGGAAATGTTATTCGAAATTATAAATTGTAATGATAAATTCGTTATTTTTAAAGTTTATGGTTGGTTGTCGTTCCTTCAAAAGCGATTACATTGTTTTCAAAAATGTATCCGCAGGTTAGTACGGAAACAGAGTTACCCTCGCGAATCCATCCCATTTCCCACGGCACATAAAAACGCTTCGAAAAGCGAAAGAAACGCCGTTTTTGTGTGAAATTCGTATTAGCATTCGGTGACAGGTGCGCGCGTCTCGACCCTGCCATATTTCTGACGTCTCCAATACCAAATTTTGGAAAAAACGTCGCATTCTCCATTGAGTCCTACAGCAAATCCAACCTTATTAATAACTGGGTGAGATTGAATTTGGTTTATAAATCTATTGAAAGTTCGGCCTTTTTGCAAAACAGTAAAAGTACTAGCTTAGTTTTTTATATGCGTTTTATTACAGTTTTTAGGTGGTTACGGTATTCAGCACGAATGTGGCTTAATTTAGGACACAGTGAATCAAACTTTTTAAATAAGAAGTTAGGTTAGGGTTGAAATTATCACGATAGCTGAAGGTATAAAATATAACTAGTATTTTTGACAGTATTACAGACTTCTCCGCCATTCGTCCCTATTAAGTGCTGTTTTTTTTCATGAATTAAAATAGGTATATAGATTGATATAATCATTTCCTAGGTTAGTTGGAAGAAATCCCTAATAGTTATAAACTTGCCTATGTACATTTTATTTTATTAGACATAATTTGTCAAACATTTTTTTTCGTAATATTTTTTTTCGTAGTTTTTTTTTAATAGCATTGACACGTACAGTACGTGTTCAAAAATTTGCATAGATGTTTGTGTACTTTTTTCCTCGGCTATATAAAAAACCTAGATGTAATTCTTGTAAGCGAGTTCAACATGGACATAGTCGCGGGCAAAGGCTAGTAAGGTATAAAGACAATCCTAATACTTCAAAATTTGCCGTCACATTAATCCTATTTACGCTTAACTATAACGACTATACAGGGTGAGCAATCCAAAATTTACAGAGTGGGAAATTGGGAAATTTAAGAGTAAGGGAAATTTACTTTAAGGAACCAGGGCATCGATTTTTAAATGAAATTAACTGCATGTAAATTAAAAAAACATCATTAGCTACTAATTTGGAATCAAACAACTTATACAAGGTAAGCAATCCAAAATGGACAATATGGGGAATATGGAACGTATAAGAATTAGGATAATGTGTTGTGAGGAACCAATGCCTCGATTTAGAAAATAAATTAACTGCATTAATAGATCAAAAAAAAGAAAGTACTAACTAGATATTACTGTTTTATTATTGTTTTCGAAATCTCGGGTTTTATTTATTTTGGGGCATTATGAAGATGGACACTTTGAAGCACTATGCGTCAATGAAAATCGTTTCTTTCCACTAACACTATTATTTAAGGCAATGTAAAACGATACATGCTTTTTAAAAATCTTTGTAAGTTTGTTAAGTTTTTCCTTTTTCCTGAATCGAGGCCGTGGTTCCTTAAAACAGATTGCCCTTAATCTTAATTTTCCCACACTGAACCATTAAAATTTCTCACCCTGTACATAAATAGTTATTTCTCAGCGGTCAAATTACCGCAAATGTATTCGTAACTTCTCGGCTTCGGATGTTATCAAATTGTTAAACCTAGTTCCCAAGTCCGATGCCCTAAACTTTCCCTAACCACTGATCAAGACCTGACTCAAGTTTGAGTATTCTCTTGAGAGCGGTGAAGATCGGAGTTTGGGAGTATTTGGAGTTATTGCACCGTTACAGTATTTCTAAGTATATAACTTTGATTATTATGAAGAAATAAAGATTAACTAGAGCTTCAGAAGCTTAGGAATGTACGGGATAAAGTTTTGTCTTAATACTTATAATAATAGCGACAGGGCCTGTATTTTACGCGGTAAAACAATATTGTTTTCACCGATTAGAGTAGAGGCCTCTGTTCCACTTGTTTGGGATCATATTATTGCTATAAAAGTTAATGTTATGATATCTCTTATTTTACTGGTTTCTTAGCACTTAAAGGTGTCCAAAGAATAAAGAAACAAAACGGCTTCGAAAACAACATTGGTCAAAACACTGAAATTTTGTTAAGTTTTTTCAAAGTTTTTGTGTTTTTTCACCTACCTTTTAAAGCCATAGTCGGCAGTAAAGCCAAGGCTTGCAGCATGGACCAGAAGCAAGTCCTCTCGATCCTCATCTTCTTAACTGTTCACTACACGCGAAAACAGTGCATTTTCCCTCATTAAAATCCATCAACAATAGTCATTTTCGCGTAAAACTCCCGGCGACGCTCTTTTGTTTCCCCCGTTTCACTTCTTTCTCATCGCGTTTTTAATTTTGTGTACATTTGTAACTTGCCAGTATCTTTTGTTAATGACATCGACGGCTCTGGGAAATAGAAATAATGACTCTTCGCTTGTTATGTGCACCTAGTACTTTTATTTATATTGTAAATACAAAATAGAGTATATAAATGTAGTACATAATAAGTATTTAAATAAATGTAATAAATACCTATAGTTTTAAGTAGAATAGGTTAGACCTAACCTGTACATTGTTTTTTTTTATTATTAGCAATTTAATGTTTAGGTAATTTTAATTATTCTTATTATTATTTTCTATATTTGTTGTATACTAGTGTGTATTTTGGTCGAATAGTATTTATCTAACTAGTAAAAAAAACGTGAAAGAAAACAATTATTCATAATTTTAAACGACAACGACTTTTTTGTGTGTGTATGTTATCCCATTTCTCCAATCTACCTCTATATTGCTATGGTGGTTTTTGAATATCTATATTTCTACTAGAGTTGGTTCATTGTTTTCTAAAACATGAAATGTGAGATGCTCAAAACAAATTGTTATATACCCATACTAGAACTGTGGGTAGAAGACATAAATACTCATGATAGATATTAAACCTCAAAAACTTGGCTATAATAGCGTTTGGAAGAATCTTACAGAATTTACCCCTTGCTCAATTTAAATCCATGACACTAAGCAGATTGCGCTGTCACTAATCTACAAGTCAGTAAAAGATATTGATATTCAACGTTTATTCCACACATTTTTTAAACCTAATAATGAATCTTTTAAGCCTGTCTTAACCAAATAAAAATCCAATTATGTATCAAGCTCTACCAAGACTTGAAACATTTTAAATATATTTATAAACAACTGTTTATATTACACATTTTACTGCTAACTAAAGATGTAAAATGGTTTTACTTAGAATCTGATATTACCAGGTTTTATTTTTTATCGAATTGAATTAATACAAAATATGGTAAACTCGTATGAAATGATTTATAAACGAACATTTTTCACTTCTCTAATAAAATAATTAAGAGCAAAGAAATAATAAATTAAACAACATAAAATTCTCTTTCAACCACTCTGTACTTTTTTGTCTAAATAATAAGCTTTTTTTTATTATTTGTATAAAACTTAGAAATTTTGAGAAAAAACAGACTATGACAGGATAGCAAATAATAGCTTATGACTCAATAAAATTTGCTTGTGATTTTTGAACTACAAAATATGCGTCCATTTATATTTATTAAAATAATGAGATCGTACAAATAATTTAAAATTTTAGTTTACATAATGTATAATTCAATTGACAAAGAAAATAATTATTACATCATTACTAGAAGTTAGAATGAACCATATCCGATCTAATACAGAGACCTAAATTACAAACACCATTTAATACAGATTACAGAATTTCAGGAAAATTTAATTTAATTTTAGCGTAACATATTAAACATTTCCTGGAAAACTCGCTGAATTGAATACTGAACATCAAAACACTCATTATAGAATTACAGGAATATACCCATTTTGGCAAATTACTAAATTTTTTATTGATGAAAAACCATTTAAAACCTTGTTCATCCTTTAAAAATACTGGCCAGTCACAAAAACAGTTATACTTCAAAAAACGAACAGCACAACAAAAAGCAATCGAAGTCGAAATTCACTCGAACGATTCGAATTTTTAAATCCCGAGTTCGCAACAAGTCGACCGCTCGGCGTTCGCGCGACCGCCCCGCAGCGAGTCTCGTAGCACACTGGCCCGTAGCGCGTAGCACACAGCTACGGCGTAGACACGTTACGTCATGAAAAGGTTGCCACTCAAACGTTTAGAACCTTGCGCCTTTTACATGAATACGACTGTATTTTTGTTTCCTTCCCCGGTGTTCCATTTTTGTGGAACAAAAGAACGTGTTTGGATTTCCGTTGCTGTGTATGGAACAGAACTCTGAATGGGAGTTTCTAGTTACCGAGCCGTAAATAAACATACAACATACTGGATTGAGTTTCAATAATATAAAGAAAATAATCACCAAAAAACCAGCGAAAACAATCCTCAATGTTTATACGTGGCCATGGATGTTGGTACCTCGTACAACCCTAACAAAGCAAATAGTTATTATAAACAATTAAGTCTAATAATCTAGCTTTAAAATCAAGCTTTAAAACCAGAGGGGCTACCTGCCTAACGCACTTACAATCGCAATCGTTTTCATTTTGAAAATCTAAGGTTTGTCTGCATACAAAATGAAAACAATTGTCCCACTTTCGATTGCGAGTGCGTTAGAGATTAGCTACACCGATCACCAATTGCAAATTAAAATTAAATTGGTCTAGCAATTTGAAAAAAATAAAGTCATTTTACTGAGGTCATGTTAGGCTGGTTAGGTTCCTCTTGAGCTGACCTACCTCTGGTGTCACTGTGGCGTGGTACTTTTGGGACACCCTGTATAGTCAAGAGCAATAAAATTTGGTCACTATGTATAGAATTTCCATAGAAAGTGACCCATTTTCATTGCTCTTTTGTGTATAATGATAAAAAAATTAACTCCACTTCGCATTGATAACTTACTTTGATTAAAATATAACAGCCTATGTCACTCAACCAAGACGCCTGTACTTTTTTTGCAAAATCAAAATCTCCTTGTCAAAACAAATATAACGAGTCCCAATACGGTGGGTCTACATTGAGTATAGCGGAGATCATTCCATCCATCTTCCGACTCCATCATCAGATCAGCTTGTTCAAACTTCACCCAATTCCGTTAACGAGTAACTAACGGTTCAAAATTGACCTTAATAAATAAATAAACAAACATTACAAGTTAATAAAAAGCTTTTAAAAAGTTAGTTTGATTGCTTATTTCGTCTTTATAACTCAATTCCTCAACAATAATTATAAAGTACTAGCTTCTGCCCACGACTTCGTCTGCGTGTATTTTTAAATGTAATCTTAGCAGGATTTTCCGTAGGAATTAGAAATTTCATCCTATGTCCTTTTCCAGGACGACGACCTTGCCTACGAAGCTAGTGGTCCTGGGTTCAAATCCCGGCAAGGTCAGATATTTGTGTGATGAGCGCGAATATTCCTGAGTCATGGATGTTTTCTATGTTTTTAAGTATATATTTCTCTAAATAAATATTTATATCGTTGTCTAGTACCCATAGCACAAGCCTAGAGCTTAGTTTGGGACTAGGTTAATTGGTGTGACGTTGTCCCTGATATTTATTTATTTATTTAGGACCTAATTTATATAATAATAATAATAATAAATAAATATCAGGTGACAATGTCACACCAATTGACCTAGTCACAAACTAAGCTCTAGGCTTGTACTATGGGTACTAGACAACGATAAACATACTCATATAGATAAATATATACTTAAATACATAGAAAACATCCATGACTCAGAAACAAATATTCGCGCTCATCACATAAATATCTGCCCTTACCGGGATTTGAACCCAGGACCGCTAGCTTCGTAGGCAGGGTCACAACCAACTAGGCCAGCGCGTCGTCCATATGCGTGCCAAGTTTCATCTCAATCCGTTCAGTGGTTGAAGCGTGATTGAGTAACAAACATCCAAACCTCCAAACTTTCACATTTATAATATTAGTAAGATAAGATGAGATAAGATGTAGACGGAGTCGCGACCAAAAGCGAGTAATAAATAAAACCGTAGACATGATGGATGATCACATTAAAGTAATATGTTTACTTTCAATACTATCTATTACATACAAGCATTACGTCTATTAACTCTCAAGATCGCATTACGCAAATAAAGAATATAGAATATCCATTGTTTGGTGTCTATAACCTATCTTACTTCAGCATGACATGCCAATTCCTACCTTGATGTAGGCAATTTTAAGTCCAAATAAAAACGTAATCAAAACTGACATAGGAGCTTTTGGAATTCAAGATGTCATCGATGTCATTTTTTTCCAAATATCATCGCCTTAATACGTGTTAAAGTGTACCTTAAGTTACTCAGGATAAAGTTTATATCAGAACAAAGCTAAAGGGCATTTCTTCACGAATTATGAATGAAGTTAATTGATTCTTTACCCTTTACCTGTACTTGTAAAGGTTACTTTGGACTAGTTACGGCTTAATGTTAAAGTATTTTACTTTAAATCAAATTCTACAAGTACAATAAAAACCGGCAAATGCGAGTCGAACTCCCACACGAAAAGTTCCGTAGGGTGACGAAACCAGTAGGACCAATGATTGACACTTGATTCTTATTTAAGGGCTATTCATTTGTTTTGTTTTGCAACAATTAATTTAGGACCGTATGAAATTTATATTAAGAGTGAAGTGTCCATTACTGGTGCCTGTCAGCTAAAAGTGTCCATCATTGGTGCCGTCACCCTACCATTATTCTCGTATAGTAGTTATTGTATCTCCTGATTTGTTTAATCTTATAGATGTATATTATTGATCGTTATATCGGTAATAAAGATTTAAAAAATTAAAGAACTTATTTTTTTGTGACAAACAAAAACAAAGCACAGGGAAATACGCACAAGAAGAATGTAGTTATTTAAGTCAGCGCTGGGCTTTCGTTGAGACCATCAGGTGAAACGTTATACACACATAATTATTCGAACTCAAAAATAAAATTAGCTTTTTTTTTATGTGAAAAAGGAAACAGATGAGCAAGCGAGTCACCTGATGGTAAGTGATCATCGCGACCCGTAAACTCCCGCAACACCAGAAGAATCGCAGGTGCGCTGCCGGCCTTTGAGAAGTAGGTTAGTTTTTTACAAAAAGTCCCCTACACTCCATTCGATAAAATGTATGTCGATGATTACGAGGGATCCCAAACTTTGCCGTAACACAGATGGATCTGTCTTACGGCAAAGGTTACTGAGCATCTTGATGGTAAAAACCAACAATATTTTTTTTATGATTTTCAAGTATTTTACAATGATCCAGAGGGCTTTTTAATTGAAAATACTTTGAATTGTCATAACCACTTCATCACATAAACATGAAAAAAACCAGAACAACCTCGTTCTGTGCAAGGCAAATACCACTTTTTACTTTATGATTTCCATGGGCTATGTATGACGGAGCATCACTTAAAAATGACTCTACCGATTTGGCTTTTCTTTTCTTGTTATATAAGTAATTGTCAGGACAAGGTAAGCATAAATAAAAAAAATCATGAGCACAAAATTTACGTTATAAAAATTGTGAATGAGATGTTGGTTTCAGCCTTGATCGAAATTCTTTATTTATTTGAAATACATTAAATATTGTATCTACTTGATACCAAACAAACGCTCACGATTCTTGGTAATATCATATTATTATTTGGAACCAAATGTCAATCTTGATTATCATATTACAAAAATAAATAAGACAGAGAATAATATTGCTTAATATCTCGCATAGATAATGTAAATATTACGATGCCTAGGTAAGTAATGGACACTGACCAATGATAGACACTTGATTCTTATTTTACAGCAAAATAAGGGTTATTCATTTGTTTTGCAACAATCAATTTAGGACCGTATGAACTTTCAATTAAGAGTGAAGTATCCATTACTGGTGCCTGTCTGCTAAGTGTCCATCATTGGTGCCAGCACCCTAGTTGGGAAATAGTGACCCTGCTTACGAAGCTAGCGATCCCGAGTTCGATTCCCGGTATAGATTTTTTTTTGTTTGATGAGCGCGATTATTTTGTACAATTAGGCTAAAGCCGATTTGAGCAGATTCAGACCGAGCAGCCTCGACTTAAGGCAAACAGCCTCAGTTTGAGGCTGCTCGCTCTGAGGCAAAGGCTCGAGGCACGTTGCGGATCAGCTCGAAGCGAGTTGCCTCAGCTTGATCCGCATTGTGCACAGTTTTACACGCTCGTCTGCAACAAATGCACGGCTCGGCCTGAGGCTCCTTTGAGCACGGCAAAAAAACCGACAAAATGTGGCTCGACTCGCGGCGATGAATTTGCCTCGTGTCGCGGCGTGCCTCAAGCTGAGACAGCGTCTCCACTAGCGCGGCCTCGGAGAGAGGCAGCCGCTCGACCTGAGGCTGCCTCTAGTGGATACGCGGCTTAAGATGTTTAACAATGCTTCGATGGTTCGGTCGTTTTGAAAGGATGGATGAAAGAAGATTGACGAAAGAGATATACAGAGCGAAAGTGAGTGGAAGAGTCGGAAGGGGCCTAGGCGTACTTTTTCGAATCAAATCGGAGAAATACTGGAAAAGAGCCAAATCTTAAGTACGCAGACCGACGTGCATGCATGATTCGATGTATGAATTTGGAAGAAGCGAAAGAGATTTGTCAGGATCGTAGCAGGTGGAAAGCAGTGGTCTCTGCCTAGCCCTCTGGGAAACAGGCGTGATTTAATGTATGATGTATGTTTACCAATGTATTAGTGACAGGTTGCAAGCCCATCGCCTAACAGTACTTACTACTAGCCTTTATTCCCTTAGTCGCCTATAAGTATATAATAATAATGTTTATCGTTCTCTAGTACTTTGAGATTGTCCCCTAATATTTATTTATTTATTAATTTGGAGTCACACTCACTCTTGTGAAAATGTTGAAAATATCTTAAATGGAAACATATTATGAAAAGGAAAACTATTACGATGAAGTAGACTTGATTGGTTCTCGAGATTCCAGCGATTAACGTGTTTATAGTTCATAAAAACCATCTAAGGCAGAACCAAATAACTTTACAAAGAAAAATATTTTATACTTGTGGTTTTTCGAGATCGATTTTTTGTGTTAATATATTTTTTTCATAAGTTGGAAATCGATGACCTGGTTCCTAAGGTCAACAAATCAAATAACAAAACTCAAACCCACAACATTCATTTGACAACATACACTACAACATAACAAATATTGTCAAACATTTTACTCGAAAAAAGTAAAAGAATGGAATATAAAAACATTTATTTACAAGTGGCGAATTTAGAGACATTGCGCTGTAGTATTCACAGTTCCACAATCTGACCATTTTGGATCGCTAACCTAAAATACGACTAACTGTACGGTAGCAAATACCTCTCCAATTAAATAAATCAATATTACCAATACTTAAATAAATATTTGACTTGTTCGCTCATTCCTAAGTGCATGTTTAATGGTCAACTAACTAATTTGAACCTTGTTGAGCAGATATAAAATCCAGTTTACATTGGTAATAATACAATGTACATAGACCTAATCATACAATAATATTACGCAATGGTAATTAATTAAGTCCTTTGGGTAGCGGTTTGATATTTATTTTGATACTTGATAAAGATAACAAAGTACGGAAATTTAGTCGCCTATTTGTTATTTAATAATTCTGAAACAGATCAATTGATTTAGTTTATAAAACTACATTTCCTAAAGTTGCCAAGTTGTTATATTTTGTCACAATTTTATTTAAACCTTTTCGCCACTTTCTCTATAAACAACTTGTTTTGATCAGAAATTGTGTATGTTAGGACTTTTTTTGTGATGATCCGGACAATAATTGGGTACCAATTTTTTTTCAAATCCTTATAGCTGTTTATAAATGTGACTAGCTTCTACCCGTGACTTCGTCCGCGTAGATTTTGATTATCGTTATTTCCACGAGAACTTTTGAATTTTCCGGGATATAAACTATCCTATGTCCTATTCCAGGGCCTAACCTATATGTGTGCCAAGGTTCATCCTGATTCAGTGGTTGAAGTGTGATTGAGTAACAAATATCCAAACATCCAAAGTTTCTCATTTATAATATAAGTACCTGGATGACCTGGGTTTTTTTTGTTGAAGTTTTCTAAAAATGAAACCAAGCTAGATCGATTTTTTGCCTTCGAAACCCCCTGCATACTAAATTTCATGAAAAACGTTGTATCCGTTTCCGAGACTCAGAATATAAAATGAAATGAAATGAAGTTTATTATATATATATTTTCAAGAATTGCTCGATTAAAGGTATGAAATTAAGATTAAAATAACATTCAAACATCCTCACAAGCGTTCATATTTCAATATTAACTCTTCTCTTAAGAAGTAGGATTTATCATTTAAAGCTTCAGTAAGTTTTTCACCCATCCCCAATGTAGTCTCAGTATAAAGAATATTAACTTGCCCTCACTGACCTTAGTCCTCCTTGACCTCACCGCTCAGTTTCAAGGTATCCCAGCGGGTACTTATAAATCAAGAGCTCCGTAACTCCTAAATCCCACCTATTTGTCCAAGAGACTTGGGCCATTACATCTTCAATAATAACCAATAGCAGAATCATTGTTAAGCCATTTATATAGATTATTGACTCATAATAGACCTTTAGCTTATTTAAGGTAATTAACATTAGTAATAGAAGTTAAAATCCTCTTGTAACGCGTTAACCTAAAGCATTATTTACTAAGAAATTGATTAAATTAATTTTGTTGTACGTTGATGATATTGCTACTTACAACATGAATCTTTCTTAGTAAATAATGCTTTAGGTTAAGGTGACAGAGTTCAAATTAAATTAACTATGGAATTGTTTTTTAAATAATAAAAATCTCGGAAATTATGCGTTATTGGACTACATGTTATACGACATTATATACTCCAAATAGGGTCTAGAATCAATGGTTAAAATCCTTCGGGTACGTCACGAGCACGGTGTATATAAGGGGAGCTCAACCTTTTTTCCCTAAGACCATAGAAATTTTCTATACACCAATAAAACGAACTTAAAATTCTGTCCCTCTACCCCATTACCAAAATCAATCTCAGCCCACATAAGCCATTACTCCGTTCTATTGCTGTTGGGGTAATTCCGCATGTATTAAGTTGGCAACATTGGAAACTTTGGTCATTAGCACGGGGCAACTCCCTAAGTGTGGAGGGACCGTTATGGTCGCAAACGACGGGCAGGTGGGGATTTCTCCTTTAGATATAAACTGAAGGCGATTTGTGGATTAATTATTTCAGTACCTCCTGTACAAGGCAATAGTATTGTTTTTTAAGTAACACCTGACCGTAATGTGAGTTTTATCGCACGCTGCGCGCACGGTAAAACTCGCATTGTGGCCAGGTGAAGACGTAAAATTGTGTACACATCACGGGCAGTAAAAAAGAAAGCCCTCTATCGCATATTTACAACCCTCGCCTACGGCTCGGGTCTGAAATACCTGCGATTTCGGGCTTTCTTTCTTTTACAGCCCTTGTTAAGTAATATACTATTATATATTTACAACGTCGTATAAATTAATGTTGGATAGGTATAAAAAAATCCTTATCTGTCCTCTCGACGATTCGCGCAAGCCCCATTTGTGTAGGTGGCCTACTCCTGTGCGAATTCTGTTGATGGTAGACCAGATCTTCCGGGGTTGCAGCGTTCCCGAGAGGTCAGAGATGAGGCTATCCACATAGATAAGGTACGTGGTAAGAAAGCCCTCGAAAAACGCACGGTAGTAGATTTTCAACTATCAAGATAGTGTTGATAAAATGATATGATGGTACGAGTGATCTTGATTACTCAATAATCATCAGCGGCTAACTGCTTTTGCTGTATTTAATAATAACCATATAAACCTTAGTCCTATCGCTTATCTCTTGTAACTGATTAGGAACTTCCGTATCCCTTTGGGAACAAACGCCTGTTTACTACGACGTACTACGTGACTTATTTTTAAGACCACATTACGACGGCTTATACAGGAAAAGTTATACATTCTTGAATTTAATTACATATAATGTGTATTACGTGAGTTATAAAACATTCGGCGACGCATTGTTCTAGTTGGTACTGAGCCTGCCTACGAAGCTAGCGGTCCCAGGTTCGATTCCCGGTATGGGCAATTCGTGTGATAAGCGCGTGAGTATTTTTGTTTCTGAGTCTTGGATGTTTTCTTTGTATTTAAGTATTGTAATTTCTCTATATAAGTATTTATATCGTTGTCTAGTACCCATGCTAATTTCTAGGCTTGTATACAGGGTGGCTCATTTAGATCGGTCAGTATGGGAAAGTCTGAAACTTTAAGACATACGAAGATCTGGTCTTAGGAACCATGTCATCGATTTTAGTAACAAATAAAACTGCATTCATACGTTTAAATAAACTTGTACTCAGCTTGGGAATCGAACCCGGACGTTTTGAAAAATAAAACTAACACTATTTCTATTTAGATATCGATTGTGTGGATCTTAAGCAGTAAATGTTACTATGAAACATGATGTCTGAAATTAATAAAATGCGTTGTTTTCATACCATAGAGACCATTTTACTTGAATGTTGTATTAAAAAAGGGTACCTAGTCATTTCGAACACCTACTTTGATTCGGTCGAACCTAATAGTCTAGTCCTTCACCATTTTGGTCTAGTACTTCAGTCTAATAATTAATCCTACTCAAAATGTACGAGAAGTAACTACGCCTAAGACCACTTCAAAACTCTCAGAAGTCTGAATAATCTTGACCCTAAACACAGGAAAAGTTAGTAATACTAAACAACTTTTGTAACTGGATGTACAGACAAGGAGATTGATTCCTAGACTACTTCGGACTCTGTCAAAGTGACACTGTAAATATAATCATAAGAAGTCTCTTACGTTTTGATTGATTAGGTCACTTTGACGTAGTCCAAAAGTGGTCAAAGAATCATTTTCCTTTACTGTACGGTCGGCCTTGGCTGAACACTTTAGTGCGTTGTCACTTAAACGTTATGTTTGAACTGCTGCACTAATCTCTCAAAGGCGTCAAAGCGAAAAAGTACCAAAATGTGCAGCTACTTACAAGGCTGGCTGTACGTGTAATACATAGGAAATTCCCGAGATGAGATTTAACGAGTTTATTTAGCCGAAGAAGCCGTCATCGCGCCCTCTAGTGGGAACCCATCGAATTAGAATATAAATTGAACTCTTTATAAACATTTATAATTTGCATTTAAGGGGAAGCGCGGCGGGCAAAAGCAGGGTTTCCACTGTGAGCGGGCCTCGTACGGACCCTTTTAGCATACAACGGTGACTTATAATGGTTTGTTTGCGGTGGAAACACTTGAAGTCATCGATGTATGCTAAACGAGTATCGGGGCCCGATCCGCTCGCAGTGGAAACCCTGCTTAAACTTCTACATAACACATTATAAGAGTGCGCCATTGTAGTGCATCGGGGATGTTTTACGAGGCGCGGAGAGATGGCTTCCATGCCATCATGAGCAAACGCATCGCGTCTCTGGTGAGGCGCGACGCCCGAACAGCCTCCTGACCGTGGCGGCGCGCCTAGATGGACCCTTCCTGGTCCATTGGGACAACTTGCACAGGGCAACTTAAAACTGATAAGTTGTACCCATTATGTAACGTGTCACTACCTAATATTGTTATAAGGCTCATTGTTACTCACATACTATATGGAAATTATTCTGAAATAAATTATTATTTTTTAATTTTAACAGAAACGTCTGTACGCAGCACCTGCCTAAGACCGACGAAATTTTTTCGCTTTAATGTAATTTAAATTACGTACAGACGTTTCTGCTAAAATTAAAAAATGTTTAGAATAAGATGACACATTGTACTCATGCTCATTTTAACGAACTTGAAAACATGGGTGTCGTTTGTTATTAAAAACAACGATAGATGGCGTCAGCATACCCTCCGAGTATGAAAAAGTAAGCGATCACTAATTTCGTGGATCTTAAGTAGTGTCTTGGTGGCATAATTGGTAATGCGCCTGCATTGGCCCTGATTGCCAGAGGAGATGTAGGTTCGTATCCTGCTTAAGACCGACGAATTTTTTTCTCTTTAATATAATTTAAATTATTATTATTATAATATAGAGTAAGTACTGTCACTTGGAGGAGTGGGACGGGTCTTCGTTAACACCACAGACAGAATCTATTGCAAATGCACTTCAATTCTTAAAAAAAGTTTGCCTGCAACTTTGCTCATATAAAACTAGATTTTTTTCCTCGTTTTTTTTTTGGGAATAAGTATATTATATCTTACGCTAATTTATCTGAACTATCAGAATGCCGTATTTAATTTAATCTTTTTATCTATTAATAAGTGATCGAAAGACAAACATCCGAACAAGTGAACATACCCACTACGTAACCTTTACATAGTAGCATCAATTTCAACTACAACACCGCATTATAAATAAATAATGACGAGTCGGATATGCAAACGAAGGATTTCATACTACGTCCAGAAAAAAACGCCAAAAAGCACACGTTTATTGTATTACTTATGTTCCTTTAATTTCGAACTTTGTTTAATTTTTATTATTTGTTGTTATAGTGGCCATAGTAATGTGTAACTATAACCATTCATAAGATACAGCCATGTGACAGACAGACAGACAGAGCCTTAGTAATAGGGTCCCATAGGCACGGAACCCTGACAACGTGAAATGTGATACAAATGAACACGTTCTGCCTGAGAAGAGTGCAGTTATAACATCAAAATAAAGTATTCTGCGCTAAAAAAAGTTTTGGGTAGCAACAAGCCCGTCCGTCCATGCCGTTATTAATTATTCGCTCTGCCCTCTACAATTCTACTCGTACCTGTGCCATATTATTTGCTCCTGTATAAACTCGGAAGCCCTGGTTGGTTTAGACAGTTCGGCTGCGCTAAGCTAAATTCAAGTATGTCTAATTTTTTCGTTTTTTTGTTTTTTACGTCGTTAGATTCCTATTAATTCGGCGCATAATTCTACATCAAATAACCTCATATTTCCTTTTAATTTTAGAGCTAGATTATATCAAAGAACATTATTATATACAAGATTTCAAAAAATTACATTTGTTTTTTCGCTCTCTTGTAAAATTTGCCGAAATAGACTTACTTACTTGAATTTAGCTTAATGCAGCCGACTGTTTCACTATAGGCATTTTACTAAGCGTCGGTGGCCTAGTGGCTTAGGGGGTCGACTCGTGATCGTAAGGTACCTAGTTCGAACCCCCGCGGTCACCATGTACCAATGAGTTTTTCTAACTTAAGTGCATTACCCGACGCTGTTACGGTGAAGGAAAAACATCGTGAGGAAACCTGCACATTAGAACAGCTGAGTGTGTAAGAGGGTAATTGCACAAAAGATCCTAAAGGGTCGAAGTGTATCCGTAAGGGCCCATCTGTGAGACAATATAAGATAAGATAAGATAGGTTTTTTCCTAGAATACTACTTTTATTACTACTACGGGTAATATTATAAATGCGGAAGTTTGTGTTTTAGTTTGTTACTACTTCACAAAGTGATGGCTGGACGGATTTGGATGAAATTTAAATAGAGATAGATTAAGACTTTAATTAACATATACGCTTCTTTTCATTCCGGAAGCATATTTAGTTCTCAAGGGAATAGCGATAATCAAAATTTACTTGGATTTATTAGGTTTAAAAAATATTAAATCTTACCAACAATCTAATAACTGGTTACAGACACGTCTCTTAAATACAGTGTTGTAATATTCATTTATTATACGAAATAGAAATCTTTATTGCTGAATTTCGTATCAATATTAATGGAATAAAGAAATGTATAGAGCTGCACAAAAATTACAAAAAAAAAAGACATCACCAAATCAGGCTTATTGTCTAACGCACTCGCAATCACGATCGTTTTCATTTTGAAAATCGAAGACTTGTCTGCATACAAAATGAAAACAATTGCTCCACTATGAAGCCGGTTGCGATTGCGAGTGCGTTAGACAATAAGCCTTCTGGTAGAAGTACCTCATAGCCAAAACAAGTCAATTAATATGTTGCAAAGAAAATAATATACATTGAGGAACTGTGACATTTTAACCGAAAAATACATTTCATACAAAAAAGCTTGGTTTATACAATAGGCCAAAATTAATAAACTATTTATTCATTTAAATATCAAATTTGAAGTTACTAAAACTAAAGTAAAACCCTTTTATATCCCATTTGCTTCTATTTTCTCTTATAAAACATGATTTGCCTTAACTTTCTCGGTGGCAACAGCGACGTTCAGCTAATACGTTATAAATATTCATAGTCATAAGTAGCTTCAACCTATCGAACGCTTACGAACACCAGTTTAACCTGACCTCTTAACAGCCGTTCAACAACACTAAACGCTTCCTGTCGTCCCACGTAAGAGGGGGCAGGGAGGCTCTACGGAAACTGGTGTTCTATACATGCTTTGAAAGGGATTTCGATACATTATACGAATATTTCAATACTGTATTTATATTTCCTGAGGGAGACGAGGATAAATCTGTATGCAGTTTTGGATTGTAGGGAGGTTCGATTGAAATTTGGGACAGGTTTGTTATTAAGTGTACAGTCAACAGCATAAATAAGTGATCATTTATGTACCTTGTCACTTTAACGTCGTGGTTGAAATGTTATAAAAAAATGTGAAACGATTGAAAGCGACAAGGTACAGAAATGATCACTTATTTATGCTGTTGACTGTACAGTCGTCATCAAATATATTGAACTGGACGGACCATTAATGTATATCTGAATTCAACTCTGTTGTTAAGGTCGTTAGAGCGAGTTTAGATTTTGAGCACCTTGCCTTGCGTGAAAGAAGAGTTTTAAAGGAAAATTAAGGTATGATTTTACAAAGCAGGAGCTCAATAGTTATTGCATTTGACATGTTATCGTATTCTCAACGTTTTGATCGGTCTTTTTTTTTTTCATTTACTTCATGGTAGTCATGGTAAACCCCCTGAACGACTAGTTCATGTCGTATTTCCACGTTTGTCGCTCAGAGCCTATCTATTGTTACAGACTTGATAATAACTATTAGAAAAAAAACCCTATGTAATGGTGGCCCCTGCTTTCACAGCTGATATCTCTTAAACAGGCTGACTGATTTTTATCAAGACTAGCTAAAAACCACGGCTCAAAAACTTGCTTTCAAATAAAAAAACACATCCAAATCGGTTTATCCGTTTAAGGTGCCAAAGACAGACACACAAACACACACAGATAGCGGTCAAATTTATAACACCCCTCTTTTTGCATCGGAGGTCAAAAAGGGAGATCCAAGCGGCAAACAAATCGCAGACAATTTGTGCTAGCCCGTTCTTGACTTGAATCGGACAGCGACAAAAACAGGGTTATAAAATGACTTATAATATTGATGGCCTTTTCACTGAATGAAACTGATTTGCTCGTAACAATTCATATTACATACATACATACAATCACGCCTCTTTCCCGTAGAGGAAGGCAGAGGCCACTTCCTTCCACTTGCTACGATCCAGACAAACTTCCCTCGCTACACGTGCGGTTTAGGCTCTCCTGACCTGGCCCTTTCTTAATACGTGCCCGATCTGATCGTGGAACAACGCCTTGGCCTTCCCTTTCCAACATTCAAATTAGCTCTTGCATTTAATTCATAACACGGTTTAAAAACTCAGAACCACAAAAAAATTGTACATTTTATGTTCTTATTTATATCTTCAAAAGAAGTATATAGCATTTATAACATATCTGAAACCTGATACGCAACAAACACAGCGGTGTGAGACAGCGCAGTTACTTAAAAAAAAAAAGAATATTAAAAACTATTCCAATTTTGTTTTAAATATTGAAATCACATGCATGAGTTTAGTGACATATAGATAGAAATAAAGATAAAAAGACAGGTGGACGGAGTTCCGTCTTCCTCCATCCGTCATTTACACTTGAAAGTTATTTCTTTAAGGTATGAGACGCAATTATGGGTAAGAGTGAGTGTCAAATATGCGCTGACTGTACCATGATAAATTAATATGTACAGGGGTACCATGACAGATACATGATACTTATATTGAGTAGTAAACAAAATATATCCAAGACTCAGAAACAAATACTTGCACTAACTCAAGTATTTTCCCATATCGGGAATAGAACCCGAGACCGCCAGCTTCATAGGCAGAGTCCAAAGGGGCTAAACGAGTCGTCAAAAAAATATTACATAAGAATAATATGTGCAATGTGCGCATTGCATTGTACAAATATAGACATTGATTTACATATATTTCACGTGTGTAAATAAAAAAGTACTAAAAAGGAAAATCATGGAACATGTGTCTACGAAAAACATTATTTTTTTATTTCTTTAATTCATTTTAACGAATAAAGACGTGCCATGAATATCATGATTTTAATCATACTTCAACTCATGGCAATAGTTTCAGCTGAAACTGTACTCAGTGAGATAAGTGACCTTAATATTCCTGAAGACGGAAGACTAAATTTTACTGAACTAGCCAATAAATACGGGCTAAAATCCGAAAAATTTGAAGTTATAACTGAAGATGGTTACATACTGACATTGTTTCATATACCAGGAGATAAGAAACCTATACTTCTTGTACACGGGATAAGTGATTCATCGGTGACTTGGCTTTTAAGAGGTAACAAATCCTTGGCCGTAGCTTTAGCTCAACAAGGCTATGATTTATGGTTAGGCAACGTAAGAGGCAACAAATATGGGAGGAAGCATATCCATCTGAACCCTGACTCAGATAAAACATTTTGGGATTTCAGCTTCCATGAAATGGGCTACTATGATTGGCCAGCTATGATTAACAAAGTCCTAGAAGAAACAAAAGAAACAAAACTTGATGCAATCGGACATTCTCAAGGCACAACGTCATTTTTTGTTTTAATGTCTCAAAGACCTGAGTATCATGATAAAGTGAACTTATGCATTTGTTTAGCTCCAGTTACATTTCTGAACCATCCAGGTCCCGCTTTGTCAGCGATATTAAAGGCAGGTCCAATCATTTTACCTCTCTTAGAGAACCTGCCAAGCCAAGAGATATTAACGGATCGTAAGGAAGAGAAGCAACTTTTCAAGTTACTTTGCTCCCAAGGTGTTATATCAGAAGAAATTTGCAGATTTGGATTCTTTTTTCCTATCTTTGGATACGACGCCGACGGTATAGAACCAGATTTTTTTCCAGTGATTATTGGGCAGACAAATGGAGCATCAGCGAAAACTTTATCGCATTACATCCAAGTTGCTTTATCTGGGAAATTTTCGTATTATGATTATGGAATCTTTAAGAACCTAAATGTTTATAAAAGTCCCATGCCAACTGAATATGATTTAGGCAAAGTGAAAGTTAATACTGCTATTTTGTATGGTAAAAATGATTTAGTAGCAACAGAAGACGATATACAAGAATGGTCAAAACTTCTGCCGAATCTCGTGTCTCTTGAAGCAATAGAAAAAAAGGAGTGGAATCACATTGATTTTCTGTGGAGTTCAGAAATGGAAAAGTATTTGTTTCATCACATATTCGATTTGTTACAAAAATATACATGATTACCTAATAGTACAGGCGACATATTAAGAACTATCAACCGAGATAAAGCAGTTATTAACCTCTGCCGTTTTTCTGATTGGAAATCGATTTCGCATTAATTAACCTGATTTTTTTCACAAATTCTGGTGAAACCCTACTAGTTTCACTTTGTTCGTAAAAAAAAACTAAGCATAATATTGTGTAATCAAATATATATATTGCAAAATCCGCGTTTTTTTTTTTTTCTTACCTAGCTGTGTAAGTCTATGCTATGAAGGAAGTCATCTCATCAAAGAGGCCCTATAAATGAGATCGCGTCCTCCGAAATTCTGGATCCCGCCCTCCGCAACGCATCAATTTGGCAGAAAATTGATGAAATAAGAATGTCCCTGATATTGCCGCCGTTTTCCTGCCTTCGGAAATTTGTTACGTGTTTAATAAGCAACGACTTCTTGATCATGTCATGTTGTTGCTATTGTTGTATTTTGAAAGGGGTGACGTTTAGTATTTTGATATATTAGGCATTCGATATTGTTTTAGGGTTCCGGACCCTAAGGGTAAAAACGGGACTCTATTACTAAGACTCCGCTGTCCGTCTGTCCGTCTGTCCGTCTGTCTGACACCAGGCTGTATCTCATGAACCATGATAGCTAGACAGTTGAAATTTTCACAGAAGATGTATTCTGTTGCCCCTATAACAACAAACCCATACAACAAACGTTATTTTTTGCCGTTTTTTGCTAATGTTGTATAGATAATGGTACGTAACCCTTCGCACGCGAGTCTGACTCGCACTTGGCCGGTTTTTTTTTCAAGTTAGTAACCTAGACATTATCAACTTTCATTAACCTAACATCATAAACAATAAACATAATATAATAATAATAAACAAAATATTTTACTATAGATAATTTAAAATTAATAAGTATGAGACAATCTCACACAAATTGACCTAGTCCTAAACTAATCTCAGATGACCTCAACTATGGGTGTACAAGACAACAATAAAACATACTTAAACAGAGAAATACATATTTAAACTAAACACCCAAGACTCAGAACAAGTACGCTCATCACACAAACATTTGCCCATGCCGGGGATCGAACCCGGAACGGCTAGGTTCGTAGGCATGGGCATTATTAACAAGGCTAAAGTGGCTATGGCTACCTTCCGTCTCCGTCGTCATAGCAGCATTGATGGTACTAATATTAATATGACAAATTCGCTTACAAAGTTAGAAATATGTTAGCAGATTCATATTTAATATTATAAAATGTAAAAGTAACTTTGTCTTTTTGTTACGTTTTGCCCACAAACGAATTTGATTGAATGGGCTTAAGTTAAAATCCGAGGTGACTAGCTAGATCTGTTGAAAAACTGGATAATTCCGCGTACCTAGCAATTTTTCCAGTCTCGTTTCTACCCATTCATAGTTTTAGCCATACGTATTTATTACATTGTAGCTTTTTCCAAATTGCATGATTGCCTATTTAATATCAATTTTACAGAGTCGACGGAGCTCTGCTTTTGCGGAGCTCCTATTTCTGGGTGATTTTGCCCTTTGGGTCTGCTGTAAAAGTAATATTACCTAAACCTACCTAGCGGGTACCTATTATTTTATCGAAACATCTTTCAACGAACGTATCATTACGCAGAATTTTCATTTCATCGAAAGGCATTTCTTGCCGCATGAGTAATTTTTTTTTTTGGTAACCCTACCCAACCTACGTAATAAATCTTTAAGTTATCCTAAAAACATTATGTTTTCAACAGAAAATAGTGTTCAATGAAATGATACAATCGATAAACTGAGATTCGATAAAACAATGGGTTGACAATATGATAACAATGTTAAAAGCAATATTGTTGTTGAGAGGAATAGAGCTCCAGACTCCCTTCTTTTTTTTAATACTTGTTTGTGTAAATAAACAAAATTATTTATTGAAATATGTTGAAGAATGTTAGTGACAAATAGACTAACGTGAGTAAACAAAGTTTAGGTTAAATTTCCTTCTTCTGTCATCTGTGTCAATAACTTATTTTAACAATGACGTCAACGTCTTATTGGCACAGCCGTAGAGAATGGTTTACTATTTCAGATATTTTTTGTACGGTGAAGTGCAAAAATATTGTCTGTATGTTACGAAGTTTTTATTACACTGGACTGAAATAAATGGTTTGTCGCACTACGACCCTGTTGACGCACTTTCCTCACCTAAACGCATTTTTATTTTAAATATACCTTTGATTATATTACTGTTAGTAATTATTATTATTATTCATACGAGTGTTACGTTTTGAAACATAAATTATAAAAAAAAGATTGAAAAAATGTATGAATTCGAGCACTCATTAGTAGGTACACTTAACATACGAGGGGTAACGTCGCGACTACAATATCATTCTATTATGAAAATAAAAGGTAAAATTACGATTTTTGTGCACTTCAATTTATTTTACTGTGGATCTGTATGCATTTGAAGATCATAGTACACCAGACCTAGAAAATATCATAATAATAGGTTACATTTAGTATATCTGTCGCATAGTACCTGTACCTAATGATATGGAGCTCACGGTACTTGGGAACAAATTGCACTAGATGTTTTTTTAATATTTTTATTTATTAGTATTTACACCCAAAACAACACTTTATAACTTTAATAAACACACAAACACAACACTTCTAACTTACTTTATAAACTTTGGTTAGTTATACAAATCAAGATACTACGCTAGAATCATTTTTAACAACGGACTCGATTCCACAATGTCACCTAGCTCGCTTGTTTTTGCTTCTAAACTTGCGGTACTCGGGCCTGTTCTGCCGCTGTCTCCTGTTGCTGCATCATTAGTTCCAGTGCCTGTTCCACCGCTGTCTCCTGTTGCTGCATCATCAGTTCCAGTTCCTCCGGTCCCATTTCCCTGTTCTTCTTCTATGTTATAATTAGGATTTGGTGTTGTTGTTGTTGTTTCAGCATTTTCTGTTGTACCTTCTGGCGTTTCAGGGCTTAATGTAGTTGTCTCTGATGTGGCTTCAGTAGTAGTTGGCTCTTCTGGCACCGGAGCTACTGTTGATGTAAGGGCAGCACGTGCTTCATTTAATTCATCAGTCAATCTGCCTTTCTGTCCGGATAGGGCTAAGGTCGACACGAAGAGACAGAACGATAGAAGAGTCAGAAAAACGATCAGTTTATTGTTCAACATCCATGATAGGACGCGCTCGGTTTGGTATTTCCAATTCATTTTGATTCTTCCACGTTTCAAATAGTACTTGATTGTGTGAGTTCAGCACTCATAATGATATCGACTGATTTCTCTTATCGTATACTGGCTTAATCTTTACCCTGATATCGGCTTATCGTGTTTTTGTTCTATATATTGATAGCTAGAAGTAGATTTTAAACCATACCTATAAAGTTGTATTTCATTTGTATTTTAAACTGATAATATTGAAATACTATCGAAGAAATGTTTTTTCCTGATGTTACTTCGGAATATTGTCGGTTCTCGGAAATTAGTGTTTCTAATAAGTTATTAATAAAATGTTAATGCTAAAGTAAATGAGGATATTACGTATATTTTGATGACATTGCAACAGATGTATGTCCACGTCTTCCGTGAATTTACAAAAGTGTTTCAATCACTTATGTCATGAGTGAGACCGATGATTCATTATCAATAATCTCTAATCTACCAAAAATACCGCTTATCTGTGTTTTTATCATACAATTTAAATACTGTTATCTAGGACCAATATTTAACGCATACCACTTTTTTGTTTAATGTGTTTTTTATGACTCAGTGCCTCTATTCCACTTTGTTTATTGTTTTTTAGGGTTTGTTTGACTTTTTCTGTCCGTCCATCAGTCCGCCCGTTTGCCACCGGTTTCTAGCTTATAAACTATATTATTAATTATTATAAACTATACAAATTACAGAATTGTAATTTGAATAGAATATAATCGAAATAGCACGTATGTTGACAAAATTTATTTTTAAAACGGCTTTACTTTTCTGATTTTAAGAAAATTACCTTCTAACGCAAAGGGCACTTTCCTTTTATTATAGAAATAAATAATCCCAAGCAGTTATTTCAAAACTTAAAATGTATCTTCTCTTTGATCCTTAAAACAGAATAAACCCCAATTGATCTTTAAAACAGAATTAACATTCCGCTCATTCCGAATACTTTCTATCCGCATTTCCTACAAATTCCTCCGGCTCCATTATCTAATCTAACTGGTCCATCCCTTACATCGGCCTCGAGGCAGTCGGACATTTGTCACCCAGCCAAGGGTAGGTATGCGAAAAATTTCGTCGACGGTTCTTGCAAATTGAGTGACGGGAAAGGTGTATTGGGGCGTAAAGAGAATTATTAAGTGAGGGCAGTTTTTTGAACTAATCTTGAGTGAGATGTGAATCTCAAGGTTCCCTTTTGTTTCGTAGATTTTTTTTTCGGAATTATTGTATTAGGCCTAATAACTTTTAGCATACATTTAGTATCAATAAGCAGAAATGCATAGTATTGTTTTGCAGAAATCATTACGCATTTTTGGTTGAATAATGTTTAAATAGACAAAATTCATAAAAATATAATAACTGTCGCAAAACGAGTCACAATTTACTTTCTATGGCCAATTTTTAAATTTGACATATCTGAAGAACCGAACGAACTACTCCTTCAGAAACTGCGAACTATTATTGAACAAAAAGTACAGTTTCTTTATTATATTTTGTTTCAGGAAAGTTACAAATAATAATTATCGTCTGTATATTTCTTTATTCTTGATTGGTTCCTAAATTAATAATTAATAATTTCAAAGTAACAAGAAAATTCAGAACCATTATTAATTTATTTAATAATAATTTCCAACAACAAAAATCCAAGAAAAACTTCCAAAACTGTCTGAAATAAGAGAAATTTACTAATTTTCCATCGGACCCCGCCTTCCCCGGGGAAATTAGTCCGCTACAGCACGCTTGACACCTGATTTGACGTCTCTGTGAGTTGTGTTTTATTGATGGAAACTTTGATGTACACGTTTAATGATGATTGCTTCACCCTTTGGATGACACACGGGCTTCTAAATAAGCCAGCAATGTATGTGTAAATGTTTAATTATTCCTTTAGTGTAAATGATTTAGGTAAGATGTGTAGAATGTGTTATAAAGCAGTAAATGTTTTGTTTTGCATAGGGAAGGTGAATAATTACTAATACTTGTTATCGTTATTTCAACGTTAAGATACTTTTATTTACTTAACGATAATGGCGGCCGAGTGAAAAAAATATCCAAACCACGTCAAAGGAAATTATGGTTAGAAGTAGTAGTACCTAAGTAAAATAGGGGCGCTAATAGTTATTAGTTATTTGTTAGACAGCTTCGTAAATTCCACGGAATAGAAAAAACAGTAGAAGTAGCTTGAGCTCCGCTTAGTATCAGACCTGTTGTCGCCAATACTCAAACTATCATAAAAACAACACGCCACCATGGAAAATGTTTTTGTTGCGACTATCGTTGTTACATTCCAAAATAGCACAATAAGGCTGCTGGATTTATTTCCTATTTTAGAAATATCTAAATTTTGAAATATCAAAATGAGCGATCGCGGCAAAAGTATGGTTGGTTGCGCGGAACTCGGCATAACCATGCCACACGTTACACGCCCGCTTGACACTTCCACTGTTTTTTCTGTTCTGTGGTAAATACCATCTGGTATAGAATGCCAATATACATACCGCCTTACTAATAAACGTTGAGTAACGGTGGTATAGCTATACAATGTTTTGTCCTTATCTGTCAAATCCAAATGTCACAATGACAGATAAGGACAAAACATTGTATAGCTATACCACCGTTACTCAACGTTTATTAGTAAGGGGGATAATGAGTAATACAAGGGTCAGGGAAACTATAAGAATTAGAGTAATCGGTTCTTAAGACCCAAAACTATTTATAAAAACATAGGTGCTAACTGGGAATCGATCCCAAAAATAGCTGTCCTCTTTTTTAAATCAAGGATTTTTTAATAGGTATTTTGCCCTTGCTTTGCACAGAGCTCCAATGTAAATTGTTCCTTTCCACATACAGGGTGTCCCAAAAGTACCACGCCACAGTGACACCGGAGGTAGGTCAGCTCAAGAGGAACCTAACCAGCCTAACATGACCTCAGTAAAATATGACTTTATTTTTTTCAAATTGCTAGACCAATTGCAAATTAAAATTAAATTGGCCTAGCAATTTGAAAAAAATAAAGTCATATTTTACTGAGGTCATGTTAGGCTGGTTAGGTTCCTCTTGAGCTGACCTACCTCCGGTGTCACTGTGGCGTGGTACTTTTGGGACACCCTGTACATTACCACTTACTAGAACAATAGAGCCGTGGAGTTAACAATAATTCGTTGGTTTTTTTTTAAACTTCTTTGTTTAGTAAGTATCTATGTTTTTTTTTTAACTTATGCATTTTTTTCTCTTCTGTAAAATAGAGGTCATTAAGACACACACTAACTCTTTTTCGAATTTCCAATACTGACATATTTGAATTACGCACATTCGATATCATAGAAAAGTGACTCACGATGATTTACCTATTTCCTAGTCCTCGGGGTTGGCAACAAATTATGCAGTCATGAGATTGTAGTCTTGGGGTTCAAAATGTTCAAAACCCAATACTTACCTTCGGGTGGCTCCTCACAATAAGGTTATTACCTAGTCCTCAGGGTTGGCAACAATTATGCAGTCATGGGATTGTAGACTCAAGATTTAAAATATTCAAAACCCATTACTTACAATCGGGTACTTGTTTGGCCCAGGCCTTGGCTCAGGCAATCAGGTACTCGTGTGCCTTAAATAAAAATTCTAACGTAAGTATTCTCTATCCGCTATGTCCCTATATCTCAATATTCGATACAGAACAAATTCCGAATTAAAATTAGGTGTAAAACAGCGGCATTTGATGTTCCTCGCAATTCGCTGAGCGATATTGGCTATCTGGAGTTATATTGGCATTTTATATTGGACTGAATTTACAAAGCTGTCAAATAAATTGGGTAAATCCCTTTGATTTTGTGGTTGTTCGCGGAAAAACCGAGGTCATGTTAATTCGATTGTATTTACACTTGAAAAGGTTTCCTATTCAGAGCTGTTTTTTGACCAAGCATCGAAAATTAGAGAAATCCATATAATGTTAAACTGTGTGTGCCGTTTGACCTTTTGTTTATTTATCCAAGAGATTGATGGAATGTGTGAAGAGTGATATGAAAAACTGTTTGACCTAAATGAAAGCTGACAGGGATGTTTGAAAAAAAAAGAGAGAGTTGCGCCGGCCCTTTCCATGATAATGATGATCCTTCTGTGATTTTGTTCATAGTTTTAAACATTTACATACATACATACAATCACGCCTCTTTCCCGTAGGGATAGGCAGAGACAACTTCCTTTTACTTGCTACAGTCTAAACGATTTAAAACGGACAAGGCGAGTCGGACTCGCCCACTGAGGTTCCCGCACATGACTCGGTTACTTAATTCAAAATTGGCACCGCCGCCGTTCCTTGCATAAAGACCCTGTTTTTTTGTGATTTAATTAAAAATGTTGGGTTTTCAGTTTTTTCCCTAAATTTGTAGTATAACAAATTTCATAGTTCTAGCCCAACGGAAAATACCCTATAAATTTTGATTCCCTTGAGAGTGTCGAAATATATACGTTTTTTGCGGTATAAACGGTATCTTTTTTATGTTAACTTTGAAGTTTGATTTTTTCACAGGTTCAAGGGACTGTAGACTTGAGTATATGGTTGAAATTTCAACTCGATACCTCGACGCATTCCTGAGATAAAGGGTCTTAACAGACATACAGACAGACGGACAACAAAGTGATCCTATAAGGGTTCCGTTTTTCCTTTTGAGGTACGGAACCCTAATAATACTTTAAAAAAATGCAAAGTAAGTTCAGATGCTAGCAGCATTTCCTCGTTGTATAGTTATGCTTTCATTAGGTGTTGCCCGAGGAAGCTGCCACCTCTGTGTTATGCGATTGTTTCTATTAGCCTCTTCAAGACTTCCTTAAGAAGGCTAATAGCACCGGGTCCCCGCAGCCCAAGGCTCTCGACACCGAAAAGAACAAAGTAATATTTATTAAATTGTTCATGTTTTTGAATATACTTTGGGAAAGGGCTAGTAGGAGTTTGAATAAAGTGTTAACGAGTAATGTGTTAGACTTTGACATATTTGCAAGTAGTATTAGTACGATTAAAAACAAAATAATTCAATATTTTGTAAACAATCTTAACGCAAGGTAGATCCTTTGACTTTCGAGTGTGGAGTTGTGGTGCTGGTCGGCATGGTTATAGTTTACGGTAAACACTAGTTTCTGGTAAATATTTGGTGACCTGTAGTTAGTTGTTCATATTTGCACTGTATAATCGTGTAAGACTTGTAGGTGAGGCTCATTCATTTTCATTATACTTAATTGTTAAATGTGAGAACCTGTAATTGGCTATGACATGTGTTGTTAGTCTTAATTCTAAGTTTTTATAAAGCTGTTGCTTTTCCATGGATCCATAAATAAATAAATAAATAAATAAAATATGAGCAGCAGGTAACATATTATAATATTGTTTAAGAGGGATATTGGGAAAAGTGAAGATATAATTAGTGTAAATTGTAAACATAATAAAATTTAGAGAATGTTTTAGTTCGCGAAGTTTTTACTTTATCGACAGGCATTTGCAGTGCAGTTAATTTTTTTTGTAGTCACATGTCTAACCAAAACGTAGCCCATGCTTAAGATAACTTAAAAACAATAAGGTTGTAACAGAAATTAGCTTTCGATGAAATGATACATTCAATTAAATTAGTGTCGATGATTCAACACACACACACATAGACGCCGATATCTTGGGGCACTGACGTCCTTTTTTTGTAGGGATTGATTTTTCATTTTATCGACTATCTAAATATCGATGATATTGTACTTAGAGTTAAATGTCACGTCACTGAAAATGAGTCAAAGACAATCACTAATAAAAAAGAATGAGATAAATACAAGTCGCGGGTGTTCGTTAATTAACCCTGTTTATCATAGTTTTTTCAACAATAATTACATCAGGTTATCATACCTCGTGAAGTTATCTACTTATTGTTAATTTAGAAGTTTTAATACCCACGCTATATTGAAAGTGAGCAGAGCAAAAAATCAATCACAGGGTTGCATGATATAAACTACAAACATCGATATAGAGACGTTCGATAAAATGAACTTTCAATCCCTAGAAAAAAGCGACGTCAGTGGCTCAAGAAAACGGGGTCTACCCATAACTTGAATTTATGTGATGTGTACAGCAACTTTTGTATCATGGTACAGTCGAGGTCAAAGATATGTATACACTTTTACACCTTATTTCAATGGGATAAAGTGCAAAAGTGTATACAATCTCTGTACTTGACTGTACTATTATGCTCCAAACTAAAAAATACATCTGTCAGTCCTACAAACCTAACTCAAACAGACTATAGTATATAACTTCAACATCTGAAGCCAATCGTCTAAAACAAATGCAAGCGGAATAGCAAAGTTATTCAGTACGGTATCTGTTGACTCAGATCGGTTCTACTCTGAATTTCTCAGATTAACTTGTATCCTCTCCTATCTTAATTTGACAGGCAAAATGCTTAACTGAGTTAGACTTCACTTAGAGCTTAAGACAAAGTCGATTTGAGAAATTGAAGGTTGTTAATTCTAACTCGAGCGGAAGTTTGTATTAAAGGATTATTTTACTTTATTTACGGTAAAGTTGGGAGGATGTCTGAAGTTGTTTTCACGGTTTCATAATTTTGACATAGCGTTTGTAATTCTAATTTAATTTTATGTTTTTTTGAAGAGTTACGAAAGAGCTATGGCGAACGAGAATGAGTGGAGATGTCGGTAGGGGACGTCCTAGACGCACATACGGTGATCAAATTCGTGATACTGAATAAAGGCCAAATCAAAAGCACCCTAAACCGACGTAAGTGCATGAAGAGATTGATGAATGTAAAGGAAGTGAAAGTTGTATGTTTAGACCGGTGCACCTGGCGTTCCATAGTCTCTGCCTACCTCATTGGGAGACAGGCGTGAAGGTATGAATGAATGAATTATGTTTTTCTAGGTTATCTGAAGGCAATAGCTGAGATAGATAGTAGTCATACTCGTGAACGGGTGCTGTTTGTGGGGTCCGGTCTGTTCACGTTTGCAAGGACTTGTTATTCAGTTAATTATTCTAGTTATGGTTTTTGACGTATTCTCCTCGTCGTGTTGTTCTCCTAGTCATTATTTTTAGTTTAATGTTATTGATCTTACATTTTATTTGTGCTAGTTTGGATAATTATTATTTGTTACTTTATTACCTTGTAATGTAACTTACTTTTAAGTATTGTTGTACTTTATGATTGGAAAATGAGCTTCTGCTGGAGTTTCTAGCACCGTTTCTTCCCTGCAATGATGATCTTGTCCAAAGCGTTTAAATTTAGGCATTGTATGGAATCAAAGTGGCAACATGATACAATTTGCAGCTAACATTTGATGCTTAATAATTATAGTCTTATTCTAACTCTAATCAATGGCTTTCACTCTTGTTAAGGTGAAAATCACTCTTTTGGAATAAACAGAAACACATGGGGTTAGCTCCACGCGTTTCTGTCAAACCAAGCTTAATGCGGTCGTCGCCACTTTATTTATTTTTAATTTCATCCGTCACCGAGTCTAACTATTTTTAACAAGTTATACCTACAATGTATTAGTAGTTTATAAATGTGACTGGTACATAATGCCTAGTTATGTGTACAGTCGCATATGTAACTTTATCTACATGCAAATTATAAGTTTTCTACAATATGTGAGAAACCTGTATTTAATTTTGTAGTTACCCTGTACATCTTAATGTTTACATTCACGGATACTTTAATGTGACCATTAAGATACAACCACATCGATAACCAATACTTTAATGACATGAAAACTTATGTTAACATTAAAATACAACCCCAGATACAGGTTAAGAAATATAGGCCATTTACGTATCGTCTCTGTACATAATTGTAGGGAAGTTATGAAATGTATGTTGATTATAATTTACAACATCATAAAAGCAGTTATAAAAAATATCACCCATTATTTTGAAATAGGAATTCTGATATTTGATTTGCTAAATCCGATTTTAACAAACTGGTCGACTTCTCTGGTTTAAACGGGTTCCGCGCGGCCCGTCGAAAAGCCCTGCCTTCGCTTGAAGACATAAGCCGACGTGTATTCTGGACTACGCGAAATTATGTCGAGTGTTTTGATAACTTCAGTTACAGATTTTATTGCTATTAAAGGCAAGCATGCTGGAATATACTATACCTAATAGCTTTTGACATTTTATCGTATTTTCAACATTTTGATAACTCTTATTTACTTGGCGGCGGCCGACATAAAAACAAAACTATAGCAATACTTGTAGAGATTAAGTAAAATAGAGCCACCGCGACCTGATAAATCTGTCAGTATATTTGTTATAACAGAAAGAGTGTGAAGCCGAGTACTGCTAATATTCTGGTTTTACTCTAAACTAATTACTTAATCTCTTATCTAGGGTTCGTTTAATTTCCGATTTTGGAGTGAAACATGTACCTATATTTAAAAAATGGTTTTTTTTTTTAAAAAAAGGTCATTATGTATTCTTTACCCTGTTCAACGGTATGCCAAATATAAATCATTTCAAGCCGTTAACACCTAAAACCTAGAGCTTAATTTAACCTTACATCATAGAAACTAAGGTTTACTTTGCACTGTAAACCGTAACAAATGTATCCGTTACTGCCGTTAAACTGGCGGTGCAAATATCCGTCAAATGCGTAAAAATATCCATCGACAAATTATCGAACGTTTTAAGAATAACCTCCCACCGCTATCTCCTCAGACAGACCACTTCCTCGCTTGTTGGCTCAACCGCTTAATTACTTGTGGCTCAAGCGAGCAATATCGCTTAATTGAGCTGTGAAAAATTCAAGCGATTTCTAGAAAAGTGTGCTGACTGAAAATTCAGCTGGCGCGAACGTTCGCTCGTGCTCGGAGAATAATGGAAGGCTAACTTTTTCGTTAAGTATATTTTATTACAAAAAAAATAATGTGAAAGTTTTCTTATTTGCGTTCGCTTTGTTTAACATGTTTTAGAACAATGATTGTTGATTAGTTGTTAGACTTGTTAGTTAGTTAATTGTAGCCAAAGTTTACTTTTATCATATTTGATTGAACTGCCAGTATAAAAAAGTAAGCGGTTGAAGCGCGTTTTAGCTGGAGTAGAATACAGCCCCAGAGGTTTTATTGTAAGCTGACAAAACCTAACAAGTTCTATACAGTAAAAAGGATAGAGATATATCACTCCTATAGCTCTATCTCGTTCACTGACTAGAATCTGGCAGGTTCAAAAAGGTCATAATGAGAGCTGAGAAGAATAATAACAACAAAAAGCAAACTTTAAAAAACCCAACTATTGCTGGTAACTAACTTTAAATCGTTATAAATTTTAAACGATCGTTTAAACTGAAAAATTATGAAAGAAACCTAAAGATATTTTTGAAATACCTATTCAATGATATCCCATTTGTTATAGTTCGTCGACTTTATATTTTTATTTTTTGCAATGTGGCGTCTAGTTGCCGCCATATTGAATTTTAATAAACTGTCATATCTTTAGTGACACTCACAAGATTAAGACAAATCGATTGACATAAGAATCATCATAATCGGACCACGCGTTTAGTTTCTAGAGCGCCACAAAGGAACAAACATACATATATAGGCTGATAAACACATTATCCTCCTCCTTCGGCAGTCGGGTAATAAGAAGCTAACCTGTGTCACGAATACGAATGTTTTTTTTGAAATCATAGACAAACTAACAAAATCCCTATTCTAATGTCATTCGAAATCAAAATGGCGTACGACACTTTACTTCAAATATACCGAGTCGACGTTCAATTGATACTAGAATTGGCCCCCTGTTTGAATTGTATTACTTTTGGAAGATGTTCCAAATTTGAATAACATTACTTTATCAAAAGTTGTATCGTAATTGTAACTTTTCATTACAGCTACAGATAAGAAAACATATCATAGTAAAATTGTATCTTGTAACGCTGGTCATTGTCTACGGATTCTGAACGCATTATAGGGGACATGATATGAGTGTAGATAAACCCTTTTTCACTTGATCTTCAGAAGACTTACACCCTTCTTCACTAGGACCCCAGAAATGGTCGTAAGTCGACTAATCGGTAACGAAACTCGATTTTACTTGCCCCTGGTCGCACGCACAGTATAAATCCTCTGTCCGGACAGCGAGAGGTACGACGCAGTAGACATTCTAAACACAGTACGGTACGTGTCATTTTTGCTTGCGTAGTAATTAATCACATTTGCTGTTTTGAAACAAAGAGTTATTTTTTAAGTATCTGTTGTCAAACAAGAATAGCGCCTCTATTGTAGGCGGTAATATCCAAATCGTATTTGACCAGAGGGGCTATTGTCTAACGCACTCGCAATTGCAACCGGCTTCAAGGTGGAGCAGTTGTTTTCATTTTTTATGCACACAAGCATTCGATTTTCAAAATGAAAACGATCGTGATTGCGAGTGCGTTAGACAATAAGCCCTCTGTTATGATATTGTTTTTAACTCGGCCGCATTACTGTCAGGTAAATAAGAGCTATCAAAACGTTGACAATACGATCTACATATCCGGCAATTACTAATTGTGGGCATATCTTCAGATAAACTACAGTAGTAGGAAATTGTAAATTCGAAGAATTTTCGTTAATCAGATAAGAAACATTTATCGTATCCGTCAAATTAGACTTTATTAACACGTGTTTTGTTTTACAAATTAAAAATTTGTGTACTAATTGTTTCGTGCCGAGCGTTGGTAGATATTATCTAAGGTAGTAAACATCAGCAAATGTTTGGCAAACCATATCTTATCTTATTTCTCAGAAAAATATATTATTGCCTGTTATGGCTTGATATTGTGCAATTTATTAATAAACATGAACAATAGATAGAATGGCATGATCAAAGTGAAACTTGATTTTATTAAAGTGTTGTATTTCCGGACATATTATTTTTAATATAGATTTTTATGGTGACTTGTTTAAATTGCACTGTTTTGAAACTGGATTATTTATTCAAGTTTTGTTTATCTTGCGACAGTCCAGTTTGAAAATTTTTATTGCACAAAAATACAAATTTGACTACAAAAGGTGAACTTAATGCCTAATGGCATTCTCTACCAGTGGACAATCCAATCTAGTTGGTAAAAGCATATTGCTTTTAACATTGTATCGTATTGTTTTTAACTCAGCCGCTATTACTGTCATTAAATAAGAGCTATCATAATAATATAATAAGTTGTCAATACAACAAAATGTCAAAAGCAATATGGTTTAACCAAGTAGAATAGAGCCCGCAAAATTCTGCAGCAGTCACTTTGAACCTTATGAATACTGTCAATAAAACGATCTTTTGGGTTACTATCTGGGCTGTCAAGTAAGCTGGTGGAACTATTAATGGATAAGGACCCGATGATGGACACTTGATTCTTATTTAACAGAAGGTAATGGTAATTCATTTGTTTTGCAACAATCAATTTAGGACCGTGTGAAATTTGAATTAAGAGTCAATTATCCATTACTGGTGCCTGTCAGCTAAAAGTGTCCATCATTGGTGCCGTTATCGTAGTTCAAATATAGCGTTAGAGTATTGTTTTAACCCTGTATACTGTGACTTTCCTCGTTTCGGCCCATAAAAAGCCTTGAAGGAGTTGTGACTAACACCGCCCCGCGGTTGTAGTGACGTGAAAAATTATCCTTTTAGATAAGGGGACGGCCCAATTGTTATGTATACCGTGCCCAGCCAAACTTGACCTGCCACGCCCCTCTTTCACTAAAAAACTAAGGGAAACAAAGGGGATCTTTAACAGTATCTTTAGGTCAGCTTACATTGGTTTCAGGAAAGCCTAAGGATGTCCCCTTGGGATAGACGTCCGTTTCTTAACGTTGGATTGTTTAAAATAATTTCAGAATGGCGTCGAGGAAAGGGTTTTAAAGCTTAATAACGGTTATACCGATGATAAGATAAGATAAGACGACGAGGACAGAGTAATCTTTCGTTTCGGAGATTTTCGCTGGTCCGCAGAAAGTATCCTAATTATAACAGTTATATTTTCGGTATTTTAAACCATGTTTCACATGAACAAATTTAACAAATATGGAGCTATTGGCTCGGTTGAGATTTTTAAATATCAATCTAAGTGCAACTAAGTGCTCTTTATCCTGCATCCGAAGGAAGGTTACGTTTTTCGAGTGTATGTATGTATGTAAGTATGTCTATTTCTGTTGAACGCTCTGCAGCATAACAGCTTGATGGATTTTAACATAATGAGGTGTCATTAGATTCGTCTTGGTTGTGGGTGTAACATAGGCTAGACTATAGGTACCCCCGGAAAGTTACGTTTTATTTCTATATATTTCTATATTATATCAGTAATTTTACCATGTCGAAATATAGATTGGCAAGTTTATAACTAATGTTCCCCATTAATCCAATAACATTTATGGCCGCAATGGTCCGTAGGAGGTATTATTTAATTGAAAGTAAGAACTGTAATTATGTTTATAAATTCATTACGATATCATAGTAAGATGGGCTAAGCCGATGTAAAATTAAACGTCTTATAGTTACTAAGACATACAAAGACAGTCAATAAAAACTTAAGGTTGTTAATGAATAAAATGTTTATGGTACGGTATATCAGGCATTAGGTATAAGTTCATTTCTTTTCCTCTACAGCGAAATGACGAATACCTGGATTTGAAATATATTGTACATAGTTTTAAGGACTTAACTTTTTTCCATTGTGTAACAAAAATTAGTCATTTAATCATGATGTGATATGATTGTTGATGACTAATTTTTATTAAACAAACATATCATACATAATTATTATGATTAATTTTCGTCACGTAAAGTAAAAAATATAAGAATTAATTTTAGTCCTTACAACATTTTTAATTTACCAAAATATTCACCTGGGGCCCATTTCTTGCCATGCAGAATTTTTTACTAGTTTGTAGAGAATTGTAGAGTCGCCAGAAATAATATTATCGAACATCGGGCGCAAAAATAATATCTGACACGCTCTTACATCTCTAGTAATAAAGACGTGTCAGATATTTTTGCTTTTGACTACTGAGTGAGCTAATATTAGTCAAGTGACTTTAGAAAAATGGGCCTGGATACTTTCTAATACAGTTACTGTACCCTAAAATAAAAATAGCAATTCAATATCGAAAACCTGCCGTTTCAAATTAGGCCTGTCTCGTTCCATTTCACAACATAATTTTTATTATTCATCCCTCAAACCTTTTAATAAAATTACCATAAACATAAAAGACAAATTCACTGCACCGTGAGGGAAAAGATTGGCTCGTTTTTCTTTAAAATATGACGCATTTGGTTATTGTTTGGGGTGTAAGAAATCTGTATTATTGCAATTTATATACAATGAGATGCTGTATGAATAATTTACTAAATTTTCGCAAAGAAGAACCTGCTGGAGAGGAACGATTAGAACAAGATTCATTCTTACTTACGAAGCTAGCGATCCGGGGTTCGATTCCCAGTTTAGGCAAATATTTATGTGACAAGCGCGAGTATCTTACTTCTTATCTTACTAATACTATAAATGAGAAAGTATGGATGTTTGGATGTTTATTACTCAATCACGCTTTAACCACTGAACGGATCGGAATGAAAATTGGCACACATATAGGATAGGTCCTGAAATAGGACACAGGATAGTTTTTATCCCGGAAAGTTTAAAAGTTCACGAGGGAATAAAGATAATCGAAATCTACTTGGATGAAATCCCGGCAAAAGCTAGTTTGTTTACAAGTCTTAGATGTTTTCTACATCTTTCTGTTTATAGTTGCCTAGTACCCATAGTACGAGAGTGAACTAGAGGTTACATAGTTTTGGACTAGGTTAATTTGTTTGTGATTGTCTCTCGATATTTATTTACTGATTATATTTAAAAGCGAAGTTTTAGGGCCGAGTTCACCAACCAATTTGACAGACGGTTAAGTCTTAATCAGCTGTTAGTCAATACATTTGACAACCGTTAAACCGCTAATCGACCGTTTAATTGTTGGTGAACACCACTTAGTAGGCTTAGTTTGATGAAGCGTCCTGTGTCCTCCATAGCTCCATGAATGTTATTGAAAATGAACCTTTTTGTAGTGACTTAAAAATGCAAAACACGAATTAGTTTAAACCTTAAAAACCAAAAAATACGAGTCCTATTATTTTGTTAATTAGGAAGATTAAATAAGATTCAATATCATTATTGACTTGATGCTTAATTCGGTTGCCATTTCGCGTCCGGTGAGCCATCTGCTTCTTGACCTTTCATATGTATAATATATATAAATGAATGTAATAATATATATTACCTATATAAAGAGGTATAAAGAGAAGTCGGTGACACACTGACTCATCAACAAGAAAGCTGTTTTTTTTACAGGTGTTGTTTTTAAGACGTCGACGAGGAATAAGATACGATTTTATATTTATATAACTCGAAAAAATAGGGGTAGAGTAGCGGGTAACAAAGTCTACGCGTACAAAGTTGCGGGCCTTTTCTATGTAGTTAGCAAATACAAAAAATACAAAAACAAAAACAAAAATTAATAAATATGTAAATACAAAAACTGTCGATCTTCCTCTCACATCCTTGTGCAACCAGAGTTACCAGTGATAGCCCTTATTTACCTTTATATACGGTCAATTAAATTTGCACGAGCACTCAAGTCGTTATACGTAGATTTTTAATTACTTATTGCCTTACACTCCAGTGTTAAATCTTCGTCAACCGTTTATTAACTAAACTATTTATTAGTCAACATCAAAGCGTTGAGACCTTAGTTAATTTTAGGTAGAGACATAATTAAAGTGTAGTTAGAGGCATAACATGAAATTTAATATTGATGAAAATACGACGACGCGCTAGCCTAGTTGGTGACCTTGCCTACGAAGCTAGCGGTCCCGGGTTCAAATCCCGGTAAGGGCATTTGAGAGATGAGCGCGAGCATTTGTTCCTGAGTCATGGATGTTTTCTATGTATTGTCGAACGTCTAGGCCAGAGCACATCATCATCATGTGAAGACAGTTTTTTAATGTTTCGTACCCAAAGGGTACTAACGGGACCCTATTACTAAGCCTCCGCTCAGCGTCCGTGCGTCCGTCTACCTGTGCGTGAACTGTATTTTATGAACCGTAATAGGTAAACAGTAGAAACTTTCACAAAGTGTGTACTTTTATTGCCGCTATAAGAAATAATAAAAATAAAATAATGTTAAAAAGTAAAGGTCCCCATACATGAAACGCGTTTTTTTCTGCTATATTTTCCCGTTCTTAACATTGCACGATGGTACGTAAACCTTTGTGCGCAAGTCCGACTCGCACTTAGCCGTTTTATTTATCATGACATAGCTTACCTACTGTTTTTTTGTGTTCCTCGCATTCATAGTTATTAAAATATTTATATTACAACATTAAAACATGCACTCGCTTTATACAGCTTGTTTACTGCTAGACTCGTTTATAAAGTCTCATTAAACATAGCAATGTCTCATTAAGTCAAGGACTCCAGTTGTATAGAAGCCGCGGTAAATACTCCACAATCAAAACGTTTGCAACTGCTATAATCTAGGCAAGCTCTTGCTTTTGAGACTTAAAGCTTGGTTCTAAGTAAATGGATGAGGCAAACTAAATATAAATAATAATTATCAAAAAATACTGTTCTATTTATAAACGAACACAAAGTAAAACAGATAGACAAATGGGTCAATCATGTTGTAATACTCCTTTGGATATTTACTATGACTGATTATTTACGTTTACGACGTTTTTTTTAAAGCAAAGTTTTTTTTTTACTTCTGAAATGATTAACACCCTATTCTACCCCTATACAGTATTTTAAGAACTTCTAAGCAAATGTCATATTTTTAAATCAACCAATTTAGGCTGTGTCCCATCAGTC
Organism: Acleris cristana; assembly: GCA_948252455.1. Classification (NCBI taxonomy): domain Eukaryota; kingdom Metazoa; phylum Arthropoda; class Insecta; order Lepidoptera; family Tortricidae; genus Acleris; species Acleris cristana. The sequence continues at coordinate 12,333,126 of OX411788.1, read as the reverse complement.
TGTATAAGAGTTTAAGAGGCCGTATACGAAATTTTGCCGATTTCGCTGATTTACGTGATTTTACAGTTGAAATACTGTATTTCTACAAGTTTTAATGCACAACACGAGATAATATCTAATTTTAACGAATGTATGAGCTACTTTTTTGTTTTTATTATTTTATTTTGATTAATCGACCTGACACCGGCGACTGTTATGTGAATTTTGCTGGAATAGTTTTAGAATGTCACATATTCATGAATCGTTTTGACGTCTTAACGGTAAGAAAAATTTACAATGTATTGCTGTGAAAGTCGTCTAAAAAATGTATGAATTACTTTTTACCACTTTCATTTAAATTTTTCGAGTAAATTTTTATAGAAAACGGGCAAAAAATATTTTTGATTTCGGCTACTCAGAACTCTCATTCATAAAATTAAAACAACAGAAATAAACTTTAGTTCAAAATCAATCCAATATCTAAAAAAAATATCCAAAAAGTTCAAAAGAACTGGCAATAAATAATGTTTTAAAACAACCTAAATCTCGCATTTATAATACTCGACAAAAATAAAATGTGGCTCATTTATTCGTAGCTCATTTATTCGATCATAACTAAAATGACATTTAATATTGAGCATTAAAACTTATAGAAAAGCAGTAAGTATTTTAACTGTAAAATCACAAAAATAAGTAAAACCGGCAAAATTTCGTATACGGCCTCTTAACTTCCGTACCTACTTAGACAGTAAAATTATCTCGTTCCTTTTTCAAAATCGTCAGTAACAGTCGCACTCAAAATTAGTGATGATTTTTCATACACAATTTTGAAAAAGGAACGAGGTAATTCTCTCTAAAATGTCTCTAAGTACATCGGTAACGAACGACTTAATCCTTATAAAGATACTGACTCAATTGACTCTGAGGGTGGATGTGAGTTGATGTTTTCAGGATGATATAAATAAAATTTATTTCTAAACGCGTGCATAACGCAATCCTTTACTCACGCCCCCGTAATATCCACCCCTTCATTATTATGACGCATCCACGGTTCCCACTCGCATCCAGACTATTATGAAAACATAAATCGCACTCAGCTTATTAACTTGGCAACACTGTTTGTTTGCTTTATTAAAATGATAGTTTATTAACGCTTTAAAATGATAAAGGAGTTGTTGATTGTTATGCAATTTTGGTTCTAGAAATAAGGCGAATAAACTACAATTTAAAATTGTTTATTTATTTAACTTTTATTTAATTGAAATAAGTACAAAAGGCTAGCTTAATGTAGATACAATTGATCTACCAGTACAAAAATTATTTTGAAAAATTCATTTCGTTCCTGAGTGTCGATTTTCACGCCTAAGCTTAAAAAAGCAACGAGCTAACTATTAATGTATTATGGTATAGTTTTTATTTCGGCCGCCATTACTGTCAAGTCAATACGAAAACATGTCAAAAACGAAAAGATGTAACCGTGTAGAATCATATCCCAGTGCCAGCAATGCTACGAGTGCTACGCTGTAGCCTGTGTAGCACCATTTTTCGCTATTTCGCGAAAATCTGCTACGAACAGTAGACCCGACTATCGGATCGTTAGTACTCAAGGGCACAACCAAGGATTTTGTTGATTGTAGTATGTTGTGTGTAGACCAAAACAAGCGGAGGACCCTACTTAAGTTTCCGTTACCCCCCCTCCCCCCTTGGGCCAAAAGCTGGGTACATCGTGAATATTATAAAGCTGCGACCACACCGGTGCTTAAAATACGATGACGGTACGGAATCGCAGTGACGCGTCGTATCAGCACCGTTTTTGATGCAAGCTCCACACACCAATGCTTAAAAAACGGTGACGGTACGGAATCGCAGTGACGCGTCGTATCCGTACCTTTTTTGACGCATGCCCTCCACACCAATGCTTAACGGTGCGTATATTACGGTAAGTCAAAAACGGCGCCATGTTGTTACTATGACCCCGTCGTTTGTTTAAGCAACGACACCGTTAGCGGTGTGGGGAGCGTGCGTCAAAAACGGTGCTGATACGACGCGTCATTGCGATTCCGTACCGTCACCGTATTTTAAGCACCGGTGTGGGCGTAACTTAATGTTATACTTAAACATGCATAATAAATACATGCTCAACAATGTTCATATCCATCCGCAAAGACTAACCAAAGACCTTTTTCCTAATCAGTGATCACAGCAAATTCAACTCAATACCTATTGTGATCAAAGGCCAACCTTGACCCGTAAAACCTTATTCTATTCCGCAAAATACCGGTTATCCGGGAAACCGGTTTAATCCGGTAATGGGCAAATTACGTGGCGTAATCCGTATCCGGAGAAAGCAATCAGTATTAAATACGGAGAAGGTATTGGGACCGATGACGCTCAGACAGAAATTCGATTTGATTGGGGGCAGATTTTTACGAAGAAAGTGCGTCGTTTATATAATAATTTATTTGTAGTATGATATTACTGTTCAGTAAAATTATACACTTTACTTTCGTAAAGTTCGTTCGTTTGTTGTTATTGTTTCTTTTCCACTTGTACCTTGATTAATGAAAAATATTCTTGACCTTAAAAAAATTTGCAATTTAGTCCTTACTGCTCATAGTTTGAAGTGTAACTCAGTTACTATTTAGCATGTAATGACAGAAAAACCAAATTGTAGCGCATTTAGTCTCATTAATTTTTAAATCATACGACGTTTTAGGCGTTGATGACGACATAGTTGGTAGTGACACTATCTACGAAGCTAGCGGTCCTGGGTTCGATTCTCTGTATTGGCAAATATTTGTGAGATGAGCGCGAGTATTCAATTCCGAGTGTTGGATTTTTTCTCTGTATTTAAGTATTTATTTCTCTACATAAGTATTTATATTATATAATTATCGTTGTCTACCCATAGTACAAGAGTCGCTTTCTTTTAAGACTAGGTCAATCGGTGTGAGATTTTCCCTGATATTTGTTTTTTTTTTATACAAATTTGCTATGTAACACAAAGTTATGGATATCTTTATCTTTATCTTTCTTTACATAGTACAAAACAAAGTTACTCCCGCTGTCTGTTCCTTTAGATCTTTCAAACTGCGCAACCGATTTTAATGCGGTTTTCATCAATAGATAGAGTGATTCAAGAGGAACGTTTTTATGTATAATAAGTTATGAACAGGTGTTACTGAAAACTCGCATAAACCGAAGCGAAGCGAGGGCGGGTCGCTAATAAATATTTAATAAAACTGGTTTTTTTTTCGTTGTTTTATGACAATGGCAGAGCACTCGGCAGCATCCAAGGTCGCAAACTTGGATTTTAATAAGTACCCTCTACCTGTTGAACATTATCCAAAAATGGAGGAACCCGACCTTTTGTAAGCACTATCCTTATTACCTAAACAGATTTACTACACTATTATAAGTTTTACTCAACAAAGTGAGTCAAGTTGGTAGAGATTATACGATGCTAATGGTATCTCGTTCAATTAACTAGTTCCAGAAGAATCTCGGTTGTCGCACCACTATTTTTTCCGATTCCTCGATTACTGGACAATGAATTCATCTCTCTGGTTGGAAAAGTAAGGATTTCCATATCGCGATTGCGAGATAAAAATGGCATTTCTATTCCCTAGGGAGAAAACATAATTGGTCAAACACTCCGTAACTTCGACTCGTTACTTGACTATGAAAGAATCTTATACAGCAATTACAAAGTATTCTGGCTTCTTTTAAAACTCGTTTTAAATAGATTCAACTTATTTCTACATAGTTTCAGGAACCAAAATTAAACTCTTTTTGTACGTCAATAAATTAAGCTAAGCACGTGACAGTAATATAGGACAATTTTCCTCTTAATCCAAATGAAAAGTAGTGTTTAATTCAATTGAGAGTATCAATTAAACCCTCGAACCAAAAGTTTCCTAATGGGGCATTAGTGCTAATTAACGTTTTTGCAACTGAGTGTCAGAGCCCACATAGCATCAAGTCACGTAAGTTCGCTTGCTTAGTCCATTCCATTTAAAAAAAAAAACATTCCATGTGAAAAAATCACGTTTGTCTTCCCTCCCGCCGTCTGTACCTCTATATGTACGCTTAGAACTTTCAAACTACGCAACAGATTTTGATGCGGTTTAAATCAATAGACTGTTTGAGGCTTTAATGTATATTAAATTCTGGATTATGTACGGTTACAGAAAACTGACATTTATAAACCGAACAGTGATATATAAAACCTAATCGAGTAATTCCACCAAGTAATAAAGGCCACCATATACTACGCGTAATTCGACTAGCTCTTGGCCAGTTTTCATAAGTTAAAGAAAGAAAATTATTAGCGTCAAACCTAAAAAGTTTTATTAATAAGTCTGACTAAAAATACCAGTTTTCCCCGTCCAGAACTTGTCAACTCCGAGCTTGCGAATTCAGTGATTTCCCGCGAGCTTCAAGCTCTAAATAAAGGGAAATATACCCTTAGTTGGAGTAATCACGAAATGTACGTACACTTTTGCAAGATAAGAGCCAGTAGCCGGAAAAATAATGAGAAATACAGTTTCAAAATGAATGTTTTAAGAGTAAAATGATATGTAGGAAATTTTGGTGCAAGTGAAACTTGCTTATAAATAAATCCAGCAAGAGCATGTAGGGCTATATACTCAGTGTAGGGTTCCGATGCCGTTACTACACACACAAAAAACTAACTTAAAAACAACACGTATGAACCAATCGAAGATATTTTTGAGTTTTTTTTATTTGTAGTTTTTGCTGTATGACACACGTAACCCTAACGGAAATGGCACTTTTAGAGTTCAATATGATTATCCTAAACGGTCTCGCAAAAGTAAAAATTGATAATAACATCCAAATAAGGGTTTTTTATCAGGTATTCATTAATAATGTCACAAGATGCGGTAAAGTACAAAAAAATAGCCCATGCCGGACCCTAAAATATTATATGTTTTACTTATTTGATCATTGATAATTATTGGTGCGCGGTATAATAGTTTCTTTTCTTATATTTGTCTTATCTAGGAAACCGGGCGGGGGCATATTTATGTGTTATCTTATCATCATTTCTACTGAACGACGTCCACTGCTGCTGATAAGCTGGGTGAAGGGCCTTCCCCGAGGTTTCACGAGACGGTCGATTTTGTGCCACTCGAATCCATCGCAATCTTGAGAGTTAGTGATATAAAATATTTCTAATGTTATTAATCATTTCCATATACATACACATACATACATACCTTTACGTCTGTCTCCCAATAGCGGCCTTTACACGTAAAGTTCGGACCGCGGGAAACGCACCGCGCCGTTCTAATCTTCGTTCCGTACCGTATTTTTTTTACTATTTTACTATTACAGTTGCATTTACACGTACGGTTCGGAACGAAGATTGGAACGGCGTGTGGCGTTTCCCGCGGTCCGAACTTTACGTGTAAAGGCTGCTAATGGGGTAGGCAGAGACTATGGAACGCCAGGTACACCGGTCCAAATATACAACTTTCGCTTCCTCTACATTCATCAATCCATATAATATGTAAGTAACAATGAGCCTTAAGACTAAGTTAGATAGTGTTACATTACTAGGTGTATACAACATATAATATACCTATAAGTTAGACGTACTGTGCAACTTGTCTCAATGGAGTAGGAAGGGTCCATCTAGGCGCGCCGCCACAGTCTGTAGGATGGCTGTGTTTACCACTTGACAAAATGTGGATAAAATATCCGTCACTTTTTCACACGTATAAGTTCGAGAGTGACGGATGCTTTATTCACATTTTGTCATGCGATAAACGCAACCATACTAGGCCCGCAGAGACGCGATGCGCTTGCGCATGATGGCTTGGAAGCCATCCGTCCGTGAGTCACAAAACACTGAGAAAAACGGGCTACTTACGGAGACCAAATTTGTAATGTACTCGCTCCAGATACTTACCACGTGCTTTTCACACGTAAATTATAAGTGGCATACTTATAATTAAGCGGCATACAGTATTTGGCAGTGTAATGGAGCCGATTACATTAGTGGTCGATTTTTGTACGTATTTTACGTAGCGCGGTGTGAATGCTAAAGTGTTAGTTGGTCAATTCTATCTCAACCGATCGACGTCAAATTTGCTACAAATCAACTTCATAGCCCTGAGACGGGTCAAAGGATATTTCTTTATCCGTAAAAAATATTTCCCGGGGAAACAGCGAAAAACGTCTTCTACGCGGACGGAGTCACGGGTAAAAGCTAGTAGGTAGTGCTACTACCCTATATGTCGACCTTATATGGTTCTTGGTAGTGTGAAGTGTCCGACCGAAACATGTTTTTTGCCGAACACGAAACTTCGACCGGACACTTGTTCTTGGCAATTAGTCTACATTATCTTTACACCTATTGCTATCATTTTCTCAACACTATGATAGTTCATAATTACTCGACTCATTCATGCGCGTAACCATGGTAATACCAATGCTTTAATAATTATAAAAGAACTGTTATTACTTAGCAACGCACACTATAGAACTGTTTTCACGCTTCGATTGCGCTCAAATAAACAATTTTCGAGGAAACAGCGATAAACGATTCCGACGTAAACGGAGACGCAGGCAAATGCGAGTAGTATAATAATGAGACTGCTACCCTCATGTGAATAACTAACAATGATTTAACGCCGTCCTTACGCATACATTACACATTACAAACGTCTAGCCCCGCCTTAACTGAAAAACCAAATAAACGACGCGATTAGCGTATTAATAGTGACCCTGTATATGTACCAACCGGTCCAGAAGGCTTATTGTCTAACGCACTCGCAATCGCAACCGGCTTCAAAGTGGAGCAATTGTTTTCATTTTGTATGCAAACAAGCCTTCGATTTCCAAAATGAAAACGATCGTGATTGCGAGTGCGTTAGACAATAAGCCCTCTGATTTCAATCCACGGTAAGTGAATTTTTTTGTGGGACTAGCACAAAAAAAACAATAATTTTCCAAAAAATATTTTTTTATTTAATTATCGAATATACATTTAAATATTGGTGTCTAGTTAAAGCATTCAATTTGTTTGAGATTGTTCCCTTTTTTAAATGATATATAAGTACCGCTTTGTAGTACAGTCAAGGCGTTTAATTGTTATGCCACTATGGAACCCTGTTATAATGATAGCGTCAAACCACATGAAAGAAATTGCGCCAAAATTAATGATTAACGTTATGCTACAGGGTTCCATAGTGGCATAACAATTAAAGTCCTTGACTGTACTTTTCTGATTTGCTCAAAATGTCAACAGGTAGCGAATGCTATTAGGCGTTAAGTTTGCCTTTTGTATTCAAATTAGTTTTTTGTGTTATAAAGATTAAATTAACAAATAAACTCTTTTCAATAATAAATCATCATTTTTAAATTGTTCATTTTCCTACTTCTTATCAAAAAGAAAATCTACCATAAAAATTAGCCTCAAACTTTTCAATCTCCGCATCAACAAAGGTTTTGATGTCACGTAATTTATTTACTTTTACTTGTGTAATGGCTCTTTTGTACTTTTGTTGAAAAATCTAACGTTTTAATTAATCCTTTGCGTCGGTACGAGGCCGCAAGCGCTGGACAAAGTGGCCCGGCCACATAAACTGCGGACTGATGTTTTTTTTTTTTTAATTTGTATAGACGTAAAATTTTACCCTTGTTGTATATAAAAACCACTTCATAATTTAAAAAAAGGCAAATATCAGGGGAGAATTTATCGTTGTCTAGTACCCATAGTACAGTTAAAAGCACTTATGTCTATAGAGACATCGCATCAAATTATATGTATACATAGACCTTAACGTCAGTTGTATAGGGGCGTATAGATATTTTTGACGTCTTGGGAACGCATACAATATTTATGACGTTGACTGTACAAGCTAGATCAATCTACACACATAACTAAGGATTAAAAATAACAGGCTTGAACATTTTTGATTAACCTTGACCCAAAATAAGCTCTCGACTTTTATTAGGTACTTGGAGAATTTCATACTTAAATACCTAAAAAACTTCCAAGACTCACTCTCGCTCATCGTGCAAATATTTAGCCATAATCGGGATTTGAACCCAGGACCGTTAGCTTCGTAGGCGGGGTTACTACCAACAAGGCTAATGTTTTGTCAAAGTACGATTTATGGGGGCTTTATTCCGTGTATTTAAGTCAGGCTGCCAAGGCGGATAGAAAAACGCATTTCCCTGGGTCACGAAAATTGCCCTTGCCCTATGTTTATTAAATTGAAATGATAAATAATAGAATATTTAATGCTTTGACCTTAGAATTGATCAAAAAAGTACACTCTTCTTCTAATTTTGCCAACTTTTATTGTTTTATTTTTTAAAACAAGTTCAATCCATTTCTATTTAGCATGTTGGTACAGTCAAGGACTTTAATAGTTATGCCACTATGGAACCCTGTCATAATGACAGCGTCAAACCACATGAAAGAAATTACGCCAAAATTAATGATTAACGACAGGGTTCCATAGTGGGATAACAATTAAAGTTCTTGACCGTACTGAATATCTTAAAGCATTAAGTTTATTAGCATCCATTTTTACTTGTTCAAAAAACAATACGATATCATGTTAAAGTCAATATGGTATTACCAAGTAGATTCTCTACCCCGGTCCTAGATGTTTGCCTTCTTTTAAAAATAACATAAAAATATCATGCAAAAACTCGCTTTTGCTCTATTCCACCATTTGCATTTTCTACCTTATTTTACGCTCCATCTACTAAAAACTTCCATATTCATAGTCTCAGTGGTTCTGTTTACTGAACGCCCTCATTAAACGCGCAAAGAACTTTTTACCAGTTAGGGGACTTAAAATGTTGGCAAAATACCGCCAGGATTTTTTTATTTATTACCACTTTTAAAAGCGGGAACTAACGCGTTTGTGGCTTATCTTTTAATAGTGGGAATTAAAATGGCTGAGCGTGAAGCGAACACGGTTTTTGGACGTGTTTGCGACGTTTTAATTTAAAAGTGCGAATGAATAATTAAAATACCTATTTATTTTAATTTTTAGTTGTGGTGCAAATTTCAGAACAATTACGTAATGCAAAATTTCGTGAGAGGGATGATTATATTTTGACACACTTTTTTTATGGCAAGGAAACGGCTCTAATGATCTGACCCGAGGGCTTATTGTCTAACGCACTCGCAATCACGATCGTTTTCATTTTGAAAATCGAAGGCTTGTCTGCATACAAAATGAAAACAATTGCTCCACTTTGAACCGATTGTTGCGATTGCGAGTGCGTTAGACAATAAGCCCTCTGGTTGCGATTGCGAGTGCGTTAGACAATAAGCCCTCTGGTTGCAATCGCGAGTGCGTTAGACAATAAGCCCTCAGGTTGCTATTGCGAGTGCGTTAGACAATAAGCCATCAGATGGTAAATGGGATATAACATCCATAGACATTTGAAATGCTATTACAAATGTTGTTGCGCGATAGAGACTAGATATCACTAACGAACCGTGTGTTAGGTTTTCCATTGAAAAAAAAACGGACGATCGGTACAGAAACTTGATAAATAAACACTTAAAAAAGTAGGAACCAATTAAAAAAATAACAAACGTATTTTGCAACAAAAACTTTTTAAATCTTACAACTCGCAACGGGACATCGGAACTAATTAAAAGACAGAGGCAAAACAAAAAGGGCAGCCTTAAGCAGCCAAGATAAATTACTAAGTTTCTTCTAAAAAGCGACGTAGCCACTTTTACTCAGTGTTCAAATATGCCAGAGCGTTTTTCCCGTACACTAGGGATGTTTGAAATATTTTTAAGAAATAAGGAAGGAATTTTGGTTCGATGCGTGAAAGTATGCATTGCCATTTTGAGTTTTGACTAAAGTGGGTTTTTTTTGCGAGTTGCGTGGCGTACATACGTTTTTTTTTCATGATTTGTAATCTACAAGCCATGAACTATATTTTGTACTTTTTTCAAAATTTGAGGATCAGTTGTTTCGGAGATCAGGGGGGGAGGATGGTCAATTTTCGTCTTCTTTTGTGAATACAATCAAAACTTTTTACAAAAATAAATTTGAGATCCTCATAACAAGGCATTCATTCATTTGATAAATGGCACAGTAAGGTTTGCAAAACTTTTATTTTATTTCCTAATTTGTCCCCAGGAAATGACATTATTTAAAAAAAAAAATTACTTTGCGCTTTGTGTTTAGGTCATAGAATTACACCATCCTACCAAATTTCATCTGATTTGGTGCAGTAGATTCGGAGCAAATTGGCTGTAACAGACGGACGGACAAACAGACAGGCGCACGAGTGATCATATTAAGGGATCCTTTTTTTTGTACGGAACCCTTAAATACCCTTAAATAGCTCCGAAGACAGGGTATCTACCAACTAACCGCTAACGTGTCGTCAAAGTAGACATCTTTGAAGTAGGTACAGTCTGTGAGACAGTGTCAGTGTCAGTAGAAGTTGCTTCGGGTTTGTACTTCTCTCTCACTCGCTCTTAATAAGAGCGTATGAGAGCGAGTGAGAGACAAGTACAAACCCGAAGCATCTTCTAAGTGCTATCGCACTTTATATACACGCAACCGAGAACGAGTCAGCTTAGACGACGCGCTGGCCTAGTTGGTAGTGACCCTGCCTACGAAGCTAGCGGTCCTGGGTTCAAATCCCGGTAAGGGCAGATGTTTGTGTGATGAGCGCGAATATTTGTTCCTGAGTTATGGATATTTTCTATGTATTTAATCGTATAAAAAGTATTTATATCGTTGACTAGTACCCATAGTACAAGCCTAGAGCTTATTTTGGGACTAGGTCAATTGGTGTGACATTGTCCCCTGATATTTATTTATTTTATTTATTTATTTAGCTCAAAATAATCTAAATACTCTCTTATACCCTTGATAAAAGATTCGTATGTAGACTAATTTTCAGCTCTTCGACTTTCCCCCTACTTCTGCTACTCAATGAACACAGTTCCAGTCAGAAATTTGTATTTTTAAAGCTATGATAATAAAACTTTATGATGCAAGTGGGATGCAAAGGTGGGATTACAACACGAGCCAAAGAAGAGCGAGGGCGTAATGGAGCTGAGATTGTAATAACCGATGCTCACGCTTTTCATTATGACGAAGGCACCAACAAACCTGTGAAAAAAAAAAAACGATTTTTTGTGCTTTTTAATTACCCGTAACATAACCGCACTAGTATATTTTAACACTAGGCATTAAAATATTAATTGTTTTAGATGATTGTTTAGAGATACACTGAAATAACAAATGGGTTGATTTAGCACCTACCCTTGAATTTGGTTGAGGTAACACCTAACCTTAGTAAATACAACACATTGAAAAGGTTGCTTATAAAGCATGTTTAAAAATAGAGTCAAATTTTTAAAAACTTCCTTTTAAATACGTAACAAAAATTAGTTTAATTTTTTCTTGTCTTAAATTCTTAATACCAGACGCAAAATATCTTTTAAACAGATGCCATAAGTACTAACTCGGTATATTACCCGGTTGTTTACCCTCCCCGGACAATAGGGGGTGAAATTATAGCGTCCGGTCCATACATCCGGGCGGGTACGGAAGCCGCTAGGGAAAGTGGTCAGTATGCTTTGCCTTTTATGATTTTGATATTCTTGCGGTATTAAGAGTTTAAGCTTTGTTTAAAACGAAACATGATTTTGCAAACCTGTTTAGCTAGGGCTCTATTCCATTAAATAAACTCATATGGCTTTTGACATGTTGCTCCTGGTATAAAGTTAAAAATAACGTTGGCACTTAAGTAAGCTTTCTGGTATCGAGGTCTTTTTTAGGGTTCCGTACCAAAATGGTAAAAAGGAACCCTTATGGTGAGACTTCGTTGTCCGTCTGTCTGTCTGTAAGTATGTCACAGCAGGTTTTCTCAGCAACTATGAATGCTATCAACTTTAAATTTGGCATAGTAATTGAAAAGGGGTCTAGAATGGGGTGTCATACGAAAAGGCTTAGACCGTTCCCCCCCCTTATCACATATTTGACCTTTTGACATAAAATAAAACTCCTACCGCCGTACTTACAGACATTTTAGAGAAAATTAACTTGTCCCTTTTTCAAACTTATGTGTAAATCCTCACTAATGAACAACCGCTGCTTAAATACAAAATAAATATAGTTTGATTTAAAACTTAAATTAAATAGCATTTTGAAATATAAATGCAACACCAACACATTTTGATTTGTGTCGCTTTTGTATTTAAGCAACGAGGTTGCGGCTCCACTGAGGCGGAGACGAGCGGAGCGGAGCTGTGCCAATATCAACCAATAGAAGGCGCATGCGGTCACGTCGAGCGGCCATTCCGCACGACAGTTTAGATTCTATTGGTTAATATTGGCACAGCTCCGCTCCACTCCGCTCATCTCCGTCTCAGTGGAGCCGCAGCCTCGTCATTACTGACTCTAAGTATGGCCGTTTCTAAATAAATGTTTTTGTCTCTTTACTGAAATACACTAATTTGCATGAAAAAAACTTTAATTTGTTAATAATTTAAATTTTAATATTATGACAAAAGTTGGAAAAAACAATCTTAAAAAATGACTAAAAATAAAGCATTGTTCACCTAAAAAATATACCATAAGTACTTCAAAAAAATGGATAGAAAAAAAAACGAATGAGGAAGTATCTCCTAGGCATAGTGAAGGAAAAGAGATAATAGATAATAAACGAGGAAAGATGTTTGGTCACCTGTTACGGCACGTCGAGTATATGAAGATGATGATGATGATTAGTTATTTGGTCGACTTGTGAAGAATGCCATTAGGCATTAGGTCTGCCATTTGTTCTTATTTTTGTGCAATAAAGATTAAATTAATAAATAAAGGAAAAATAGAAGGAGAAAGGAAAAGAGGGAGACCAAGAAGAACTTACCTAGACCAATTGAAAGAAAAAGTATGAGTCGTGCCGTATCGGTGTGTATAGAGAAGGCTTGGAATAGGGAAGAATGAAAATTACTTCACCGAAAAGAGCATAGATCTGAAGTAAATAAATGATGATAGCAAAAAAAATACAAAACTCAATGTTTAGTTAGATAGATGCAGTGCAAGATTTTTAAATATCTTTTGGGCTTGGGTCGTTTAGGCTAACATAACCGCGCATTACAACGAGAAAGAGATAAGTACAATTAATAAAACCTGAAGGCAGTTTTAAGAGGTATTGAACTGTAATGTAATTTATTATTAACTCAAACTCCAATTCTAACAATTACATGTATTGACTTTTTGTTGGATTTGGGATTATCAATGTTACACATTTCTTTTTTTAGTAAGTTGTTATTTATTTCTGCAGACCTTCTATTCTATATTACTCGTAATTACCCCTATTGCTCTCGTAAGTCAAACATGATGATAACTCTCATTATCATGACAGTAAAAGCCAGCCGTGCACGACACGATTGCAATAAGTATAAAAGTCAACATAGAACAAGAGCGTCTCTTGCTATTTCCTTAAACACATAATTCCGAGTAGGTACCACTAACGTAATTTTATAAACATAGAGGTAAATTTACAATGAAATAAAAACAACATCAGAGTAAAGGCTTTTTTTATTAAAAAACAAAACAAATTCGTTCCAAATTAAGCCCTTATTCATATTCAGTGTTGATTCAACAAATTGATTATTGTACCAAATAAATACTTGTCTGCTTCCCGACTCCACATGTAATCAACGTGGGACCATTCTTTTTTCTCGATTTCTATCAGGTTCACAACATTTGGCAGTAATTTTGACCATTCCAATACATTCACTGGCGGTGTTACAGCATCATTATTACCATACAAAAACGCCATTTTGCATGTCACTTTGCTTAAATTGTACTCTTGGGGTTTCTGATTATTAAAAATACTCAGATTTTTGACACCAGAGACATATGGGGCAAATCTGTGTGACAACACTACTTGATCGAAATGTTGTAGGGTTCTGACTGACATTCCAGCAGGGTATTGACCAATAAGAGTGGGGAAAAACTCTGGCTCTATGCCGTCTGGATCATACCCATCAAGTAAGCCCAAGGCTAAATTGCAAGCTACTTCACCAATCGGTTTTTGACTGCACACAAATTCTAGAAGTTTTTTCTCAGCATTATGATCCGCAAACACTTCCCCAATCCTAATCACGTCTGCAAAAGTTAAAATAATTGGAAGAATCTTTGTCAACGCCGAAAAAACAGGTCCAGGGTGGTCCAAATACGTTACTGGTGCTAGACCTATATGTAGGTTAACTTTGTCGTTATATTCTGGTTTTAAAGACATTAGAACTATCAACGATGTTACACTTATTGTATGTCCAATAACATCAACTTTAGTTGATTTCGTTTCTTCTAAAACTCGATCAATCATAGCTGGCCAGTCATATAAGCCCATTTCATGGAAGCTGAAATCCCAGAATTTTTTATCTGTGTTAGGGTTAAGATGGCGATGCCTTCTACCATACCTATTCCCTCGGACATTGAAGAACCACAAGTCATAGCCTTCTTTAGCCAGTGCTACAGTCAAGGATTTGTTACCTCTCATAAGCCAAGTATTCGATGAATCGCCCAATCCGTGTGCAAGTATAACAGGTTTCTTGTTCCCTTGTATATGAAAAGTCGTTAATACGTAACCATCTTCAGTTTCAATTTCAATGGTTTCATCGTTTAATCCATATTTATTAGCTAATCCAGTAAAGTCTAATTTTCCATCTTCAGGGATATTACTTTCACTTATTTCATCAAAAAATGTTTCGGCTGATACTACAACGGCGACGAGTTGAAGTAATATAAATATCATTTTACACATCCGATGATATTGAAATGTGTTTAATAAATGGTTAAAATTTGTTTAAAATAAATTAAAACACGTTGGTCGCAACATTATTGACACAGGTGTAGTTAAAAATGGTTAAGAGCGATCCATCTAATATTACTAGAAAACGGGATCTATTTAAATTTTACGAATACCGCGGCACCGTTTTTGTAATTTATGCAAATCTTTTTAGTCCCAGCAAATATTAGAAATGCAACAAACTCACAATGGCAAGTTTTTTTTTTAAATAGTTGTATAGTTGAAGATACGAAGGCTACGGCTAAAACGGCTAAAATGGCTAAAATTTAAATAAACAATACATGAACTGTCAGTTTTGTTACTTAATGTAATACAAATATGGCTTTAGTGAGTTTATGTTGTTTACTGATGTTTTTATTAATTGAAGTCTTGAAGCACGTACAACATAAAGAACCCCATTTTATTATTAATAATTTATTCATTATGACGAATGATAACTACTCTTGGATTATCTTAATAACTTGTTATTTGTCACAAACGATTAATGTAGAGACAGTATACTAAATAAAAGCGGTCCACAATTGACGGAGAAATCGGTGAACATACATTTAAAAAAAAACTTACAGTGGAACGTATAAACCTCCTCCTTTTTTGAAGTCGGTTAAAAATAAGGTTTCAATGTTGCCAGTTAAGTTAAATCTGACAGTTCTATTGATTCTACCAAATTAAATAACCTGAACCAGAAAAAATAATGAAGAGCGGTGGAAGTAGTACCCGTAAGAACAAAACAATTTACCAATTGAAATTATTAAACCTTTAATTATCCAAACAAGTAAAACTTTTAGTCAGTATAAATCGCTTACTAAGTAATACTAACTGTTTTTTTTATAATAAAAGGTATTCTGGTCTTGTTAGTGAATACCTACGAGTAGTTTCTTTAGTTAGGTAAAAAGTCGCTAGAATACGTTAAAAATAACAATTAGAAAATAAATTCTGCCAAGTATTTTGTTAATAAAACTGAATATCGCCGGATTCAAGGTAAAACCAATTAACTGCAAAAATTGTACTTTTGAGTTATAGCGTTTTTAAACTTTTCATTTTTATAAAAATTAAACCAATAGAGATAAGATTATCATACTTAGCTTTACTAAAATTTTAATTTGTCGTTTTTATGATGGATTATATTTAATGTACAAAAAAGTAATAGAAGTCCATGAAAAAGATGTTATTCCGCGTAGGTCCCCCATTTTAGTTGGTTTTACCTCTATATAGTAAAAAGCTAATAACTTCAATATAAATAATATTATAGCAAATTGAGAGTAATTAGGTTTGCTAGTTTGATTTTTCTTTTAAGGCTAACAGATATTGACTTCAAAAGACTTTTAAGTTTTAAAGTTATTTGCAAAAAACAAAAAAAATAGTTGGTTTTACTTCACTATTTACTTGAAGAAAATGAATTAACTCAAGCATTTTAGTAAGAAAATGGAGAAAAAAATAAGGTCTTCTTTTTTTTTAATTACAAGTAGCAGAAAAGCAAAAATAAATCGTGTTCAGATCATGGTCAGACAGACGGACAGACGCGGTGCGGTGGGCGACTTTTAGTATAGTCAAATTAGATCCAATTTCATTTTTATCTGGAAATAGCTCCAAGAACTGATAAAAACATTTCTGATTGCTTGTACAGGTTAAAAATCAAGTTTTAATTAATCCCTTATTAATTAATTCACTCCCCCCCGCAGGGGAAAGGGGTGCAATTGATTGAAAACCATGCAATGTCATAACTAACAATTTGGCATACGTTTTATCCATCTCAATCTACATTTGCACCCACGTGTTTTTTAATTTAATCCAATAAAAAACATTTATAAATAAAAACTTACTTTCAGCCATTGCGGCTCTGGGCAAAATATAGAACGCGATGCAAATTGAGGATTAGAAAAATTATATATATAAGTACAATATCAAATTTGCACCGGAATGAGACCCCCGGAAAGAAGTTATCCACGTTTAACGGTCTTTGTACTCCGAGGGAAATTTTAAAACTATTGAAAATCGTCACAATCGTATTTATTTGATTTGTTTTAAATTCGCACCCCATAAAAGTGGCATTATTATCGGGATCATGCATCCTACCACCCACGGTCGCCTTGCATTCGCTGCGATTACATTTGACAAACTTCCCGTTATTTTTTATTTTTTTATAAAGTGCGAATGTAGTATCTTTGGAATAACTGCCATGTTTAGATTGTGCAAAATAAAATGGGCGTTTATAATTATTTAAAAAGCATGTAAGTTTGCATCAACTGACTGAATTATCCTCGAGCCGCTATCTAAGAAACAAAAAAACTTGAGTTTCATACATCACACACACCTTTTTAATTAAGATACGTTATGTACCAAACGGTTCTTTACACGTAGCTAAACTTGTGCCAAATAGTTTTTAACATACTCCAAAATAATGGCACTTTAAAGTTTATACCTAACATTTAGGTAAAGGCCTTCCGTAGGTACATAATAGAAACGGTGCAAAACGGGGGAAAGCATCTAGTTGGGCACTCTAAAAATTCCAAAATTACCACGACTACACGACCTACTTCCATACTTTTTACTAATTTGACTATACTATGAACCTACCTAAGCCTTCCTCTCTCAAAACAATCTGTTCTAATAAACTTACGTAAGCACTAATGAAAAAACCGGTCAAGTGCTAGTCGAAATCGCGCACCTAGGGTGTTAGAATTTGTTGTTTTTCTTTAGGGTTTGTATTATATTCATAGCAAATTTGACGCTTGTATGTTTTACCATTTTCATGATGCAACAAAAACAAAAATGTGTTGAAATAAAAACGTTTCTTTTATGGGGACTACCCTTTATTTTTTAGATCAGTAGTTTCGCGGGCTTTGTAAGTAGGTATTTAATAAAGACTTAAATACTTATTTATAAACTGATCTTTCTCAACTGTACGTAATAAATAATATGATACCAATTATTCTAGTTTTCAGTTCGTGTTAAAAACACATCATAATAAATGATATGCTTAACTCAGTAATATGTGTGAATGTATGTAAACACTTTATTGTACAAACGAAAGAGATAAAACTTATAAAATAGACAAAAAAAATATAACAGGGAAGGCGACTTATCCCTTTAAAAGATCTCTTCCAATTAACTTTATATTATCTTCCTCGTCGTTATTTTTTGTATATGGCATGATAGAACCCGAAATACTTTTAAGTGATGGGTGTGAATCATACACAAAACCAGTTCTTAAGCTATATACGTTGGCGCATACGGACATAGATACAGACAGACAGAGAAAGGGGTTAAACTTATAACACCCCTCTCGTAAGTCGGTGGTTAAAATTAGAAATAGCTAATTAAATTAACAAACACCAGAGTTGGCTGGTCTCTAGTTTGCATCTTAATGTATGACCGATTGATAATCTTTAAAAGCGTAAGTATACTATTGCTAGTCGACCCGGGAGGTGGTTCCTAACTTGTAAAATCATTTTATGTAATGCAAACTTGTCAGTAATAATAAAATCCCTGGGAGCTAAAGACGCGTCCCTGTTATGCTTAAGAATAAAACCACTAAATTGCTCCTGCAAGTTGTGACAAGCTTGCGCCAATACCAGTTGTGCGCAGATAGTTCGTTTTTACTCCTGAGTTGTGCCCAAAATACAGTGTGCTTTATGGAATTTAAAGCTTCCAAACTGATTTAGTGTTTTTTACTTATTGTCAATAAATGGTGGGTATACTAGAGGATAGTCAGGTAAAAAGTGTTATCATCATATAGCTTTAATTAGCAGTAGGTCTGAGGCCAACTGTCTGTAATAATCTTAGTGCTAAAATAAATTTAACACGGTTACATGTTTTTACCGTGTGAATATTTTATTGAACGTTCTGTAGAACATCTTTTTGAAAACGAATTAATTTTAGATGTTTCTTTTTACCACCAAAAAAATATTCAAAGGTGTAGAATTAATACAGATATTCGTTATTTCCTCTTAAAGTGTTGTAAGTACCTTGAGGTTAGTTGGTTGTATCACTCAGTATCTCTGAAACGTGACGTCACACCGTTTAATCGGTTTTACCAGTAGAAAGAGCAAAAAATCCTGAATCGATTGGTATACTTAACTCATTTTTACAAAAATGATCATTTAGTTGGTTTTACCTAGAATCCGGCGATATGACCATTTTTTTGGAAAAATGCCCCGATATGTATAGCTGTACGTACGTAACGTTTCTTTGAGCTTGATTTGAATTATTTCAACGGATTGAATTCGATTGGACAGTATTACATATTTGTATCTAGCGAGTACCGCCCTACTACTTGATTAATAACTGACTACAGGGAGTTTCTGTGTTCAACCCGTATATATGTTCATTTATACCTTTGCAATTATCTCAAAAAGTACTTCACTGATTTGTGGAATTCTTTTGAAAATATAATTCTTATACTTCTGAAATAGTTGGTTATGAGATACAATATACAATATGACTTTCACGCAGCCTTCATTGCGGAAAACTTTAAACTTGTGCTTGTTTATTGATAAAATGTTAGTTAGGTAAGAACATATTAAATAAACATAATCAAAATTATTAATAATATAATAACTAAAAAGGGTCACTAATACAGTTTCTTTAGATACGATGATATTAACCTAGCAAATAATGGCAAAACTTAGAGTGGTAAAATGGTATTAATACACAATTAATACTCGATAGTCGACAACGCAAAATACGTATTCGGAACTAGATCTAAAACAGTTCAGATTTTTTTTTTGTAAAATATAGCATCCAATTCTGTGAAACATGATATTATGTACATTTGTGCCAAAACATAAACTAATAAGCAAAATATCGCAGTTTGAAGTTGCAAAATTAATTCACACAGCACTTATTCATATTCAGTGTCCAACAAGTTAATTATTGTACCAAATAAATACTTGTCTGCTTCCCTACTCCACATGAAATCAATGTGCGTCCATTCTTTTTTCTCGATTTCTATCAGTTTCACAACATTTGGCAGTAATTTTGACCATTCCAACACATTCACTGGCGGTGATATAGGATCATTATTACCATACAAAAACGCCATTTTGCATGAAACTTTACTTAAATTGTACTCTTGTGGCTTATTATTGAAGATATTGAAGTTTTTGACCCCAGAGACAAGAGGTGCAAATCTATGAGACAACACTACTTGATCGAAATGCTGTAGGGTTCGGACTGACATTCCAGCAGGATACTGACCAATAAGGGTAGGGAAAAACTCGGGCTCTATGCCGTCTGGATCATACCCATCAAGTAAACCCAAACCTAAATTGCAAGCTACTTCTCCAATTGGTCTTTGACTGCAAACAAACTCTAAAAGTTGTTTCTCAGCGCTATGATCCGCAAACACTTCCCCAATTCCAATCACGTCTAAAAACGTTAAAATTACTGGAAGTATCTTTGTCAACGCCGAGAAAAGAGGTCCAGGGTGATCCAAATACGTTATTGCAGCTAAACCTATATTTAAGTTCACTTTGTCATTATATTCTGGTTTTAAAGACATTAGAACTATCAACGATGTTACACTTATTGTATGTCCGATAACATCAACTTTAGTTGCTTTAGTTTCTTTTAAAACTCGATCAATCATAGCTGGCCAGTCATATAAGCCCATTTCATGGAAGCTGAAATCCCAGAAATTTTTATCTGTGTTAGGGTTAAGATGGCGATGCCTTCTACCATACCTATTCCCTCGGACATTGAAGAACCACAAGTCATAGCCTTCTGTAGCCAGTGCTACAGCCAAGGATTTGTTACCTCTCACAAGCCAAGTATTCGATGAATCGCCCAATCCGTGTCCAAGTATAACAGGTTTCTTGTTTCCTTGAATATGAAAAGTCGTTAATACATAACCATCTTCAGTGACAATTTCAATGGTTTCAGCGTTTAATCCATATTTATTAGCTAATCCAGTAAAGTCTAATTTTCCATCTTCAGGGATATTACTTTCACTTATTTCACCAAAAAATGCTTCGGCTGATGCTATAACAGCGGCGAGTTGGAGTAATATAAAAAACATTTTCCACTTCTGATAATGTTGAAATGTGTTTACTAAATGGTTATAACTCGTTTTTAAGTAAATTAGTATGTAAATAAATTAAAATACGTTAGTTGCAACTTTATTGACAAAGATGTAGTAAAAAAGTGGTTAAGTGCGATCCACCTTATATTGTAAGAAAACGCGATCAATTTAAATTTTACGTTTTTTTTTTGCTCTTTGTGTTCCATACGCAAAGGGTAAAAACGGGACCCTATTATTAAGACTCCACTGCCCGTCCATCTGTCTGTCTGTCAGGCTGTATCTCATGAACCGTGATATCTAGACAATTGAAATTTTCACAGATGATGTATTTCTATTGCCGCTATAGCAGTAATTACGAAAACATAATAAAATAAATATTTAAGTGGGGCTCCCATACAATAAACGTGATTTATTTGCCGTTTTTTGCTTGATCATTTGATATTAATAACGGCAACAGGTAGAAGCTTGAAATATTTACAGAATTTCTAATTGTACTTTCAATTCAAAATTAAAAAAATAATTGAAATAAAATAAATATTTAAGGGGGGCTCCTATACAACAAACCTGATTTTTTATAAATAATGTTACGGAACTCTTCGTGCGCGAGTCTAACTCGCACTTGGCCGGTTTTTTTGTAATTTGTGCAAATATTGTTAGTCCCAGCTAATATTAGAAATGCAACAAACCTACATTGGTAAGTTTTTTTGTAAATAGTTGCATAGTTGAAGATATGAAGGCTACGGCTAAAACGGCTAAAACGGCTAAAATATAAATAAACCATAAATAAAATGTCAGTTCCGTACTTAATCTAATAAAAATATGGCTGTAATGAGTTGATGTTGTTTACTGATTGTTTTTATTAATTGAAGTCTTGAAGCACGTACAACATAAAGAACCCCGTTTTATTATTAATAATTTTAATTTATTCGAAACGTTATCCATGAAGATTCACACACAGCGAATGATAACCAGTTTTCGTTTATCTGTAACTTGTTATTATTATTTTTTTTTACTTTATTTATAAAGTATTATTTATTGACATATATTATTAATTATTATCTATTTATAAAAACATTCAAAGAAATAAAAAATAAAAATAAAAACTGATACTTAACTAAAACATATCAAAACCCTGCATATCTCCCGCTCGGGGCAGCGTCCCTAAAATGCTTGCAGCATTACTTGTTATTTGTCATAAACACATTAATATGTAGGAATATTGTAGTAAAAAATAAGGTTTGTGCATTCTATCCACAGAACAGAAAAAACAGTAGAAGTGTCAAGTGGGCGTGTAACGTGTGGCATAGTTATGGGCTTATGGCGTAGTTCGCATAACCTACCATACTTTTGCCGCGATTGCTTATTTCGATATTTCGATATTTCTAAAATAGGATATAAATCCAGATGCATGCCTTATTGTGCTATTTTGAAGTGCAAAAACGATAGCCGCACCAAAAACATTTTCCATGGTGGCGTGTTGTTTTTATGATAGTTTGGGTATTGGCGACAACAGATCTTATACTAAGCGAAGCTCATGCCACTTCCACTGCTTTTTCTATTCCGTGATTCTATCAATGTTGCCAGTCTATCGCGACACTGTTAGTTGAATCTGATAGTTCTATTGATACTACTAGATTTAATAATTTATTGTGTAACGACATAAATTAATACATTAAGTATAAAATAATGACTGAAAATTAAAACCAATGTTAAATAAAACTACTATTAAATCTAATATTAAAGATAGAAAAATAATCAAAAACATAAAATCTAAGAATGGTCCCTGCGGCATTGTACCAAAGATGCTGGCAACATTTCCTCGTTGAATGGCTAAACTTATTCGTTGAGCGAGGAAACTGCCAGCTCTTCGGACTCCAGTGACGTCAGTGAGTCTCTTTGACAAATTCTTAAAAAAAGCTTATAGCGCTAGGACCCCACGGACTTGATGATTTAATAATTAATTCGACAATACTGAACACTCTTGTTTTAGGAATGGTATCCTCAAGAAAACAAGCATAGAGAAACAACTGCTTCAGATATTTTGTTTAGATGCTCACTCTTTCAGACCAGTTAAACTCTTTCAGACCAGCTACCAATATAAATTACCGCTGCGCTCCTGGTACTTTATTTAATTAGCCTATTGGTTTTATCGAAAATTACATGCATTTTATAGGAAAGGTACAAAGTTTCGAAAGAAACAAAATGTATCTTTCGCAATTTTCATCCCTAACTACTAGCAACACAAATTGCATAAGTCAACTACCACCCACTCTAACTTTAAATTAGAAAAAAACAGCAAAATCGGGCTTTTCGCTCTAGACCTGAAGTTAAAATAAGACGGCAATCAACTTCTGCCATTTTTATTTCCAGTCGCGCTTGATCCTTTAACGGCTGTAGACACCTGTCACAGTTTTCGAAAATAAAACTACAACATTAATTCATAAGACTCATTTTAATTTTATTATGGTGGTCAACCTTTATAATTCAAAGTCATACTTACTCTTTTGTCCAAGCATAAAATAAAAATTGTAAATATTTCACTGGAATGACCACATACGAAAAATGTGTCAATACACCAAGCAATCCCCACCGTATACCGGCCAAAAACAAAACGCTATCGTCGTCTCCCACTAAAATTGTCAAGCCCGTTTGTAAATAAACACAAATTTGCGCAAAGAACCGGGATAACCGTTATATCCGGGTCCGGGACGGGTCAACAAAGTGCTGATCAAGTGCCTTCAGATTGAGTGAGGTCCGGTAGTTGAACGGTTATGTGACAACCTGAAATGTGGACATACGAAAGTTTACTTATTTTATGTGTGTGTTGAGCGTTGTTTGTTTTACTAAGTTTTATATATAAAGGAAATTGCTGTAATTTGTACTATACAGGGAGACATCGAAGAAATGATCAGAAACCAGTTTTTCAGACTCGGTAATTGATGGTCATTTTCAAGCAATATTAGTTATAAGAAGCAAATATACTATTTTTTCTTGTTAATTTTCCCCTTTTTTAAATTACCGATTAAGTAAATCATGGTTACCATATTTTTAGAATCATACCCTCTATGGATCCTATTCAGACTATTATACTTTATTGACACTTTAATAACAGTGACCATTCAAGTCAATCATTTGTTTTGTAGTTTCGTGGAAATGAGAAAATCTCTTTCTGTCAAGTAGGGTGACCACAATGTTATACAATAAATTATTTAATTCTGATCATTACGTGATTAAGTCATACTACACCTAAACACCCACATAGAACTAGAATGAGGTATTTATTTTGTATTTTTAGGATCCTAATGAACATATTGACATGAATTGCATCCAATGTTGAAGGGTGGGGACGGAATCTACATTATTATAGTCAATTGTATAGCTCTTTTGATGGTAAAGAGGATTTTTTATCACTTTCGTAGATGAGTAATTGCAGGTGTAGCTCACTAATAAACACACTATTCACATGAAATTGCTCTAAATAATATATATATATCAAAGTAGAGTACTGGTCTGACTTTTCATTGGTAGCAGCGCTCCTATCTATCTGACCTCCTTTAATATAAAATAAAAATACTGCGTTTAATTTAGATCATAAAGGTTTTCACTATTTGTGTTCACTTTAATTTTAAAGTGCCAACCGATTAATTATAGTCTAAAATATCACAAGTAAAATCATTAAAAAAAATCAACTTTATTAAAATTTGATTCCACTTGACTCAATAACCTAACCAACAAAAAGTTGGAAAACCCCCGACATTGACATTTCAAAGTTCAATACTTCAAAAACGGCTGAACCGATTTCGATATCTAAGAACCACCGCTAGGAAACCTGCTTTCAAATAAAAAAAACCGCATCCAAATCGGTTCATCCGTTTAAGAGCTACGGTGCCACAGACAGACACACACACACACACACACACACACACACACACACACACACACTTACACGTCAAACTTATAACACCCCTCTTTTTTGCGTCGGGGGTTAAAAACAAAACATCATCTCAACGAAAGCACAATACTCTTAGGGCCGCCACAGACGATCAGTCGAACTGACAGGCCGAGGTGGACGCGGCTATTTGATAGAATGGGAAAGTAAAATACATCTCTCATTCTAACAAATAGCTGCATCCTTCACGGCCTGTCAGTCCGACTGATCGTCTGTGGCAGCCCTTAGGTTAAATTGTGAAACGAAAATTTGTCCCAAATCTAAAGTTTTCTCAACGCCAAGCGAGATACAGGTAAATTGTACGAATATTACTTGAATGAGTTTCGTCAAATGAAGTTGCGATAAACAAACAAACCCTACTTTGAAAATCGACGTTCGAAATTACGTTTGCTCCATCCCTTTCTCTCGATTTAGTTTCGAATGACAAGTGACAGGGATGAAGCTAACGTAACTTCGAACATCGATTTTCAAAGTAGGGCCTCAGGTTTCGTGGGTCGCAATTGTACTCGATGGTGCCCATTGTGCTGACTGCAGACTATTGCAACTGGGTCTTACCATTCTGCCCTTAAAAAGGACGCAAGCGCAATTTCATAGTCAAAGTAAATTTAACCCCCTGTCTTAAGAAATAAGGTCACTCATACATACGACGTTCTATGAGACTTACGCACTTTTTTCTAAGCAGGGCAGCATTGCGTACCTGTACTCGGGATTTACCTTTGTATACCTACTTGTATAGGTACGGGAGACAAATCCAAAACAAATCAAGTTAAATAGACACGCCTTGTTGCGTTTGGTAACGTAGTTATTGAAAAATGTATATTTTAAATTAAGTAACTTATAGTATTATCTTGATTATTGTTACTATACTTTTTATTTAAATAATGAAATATGTTTATCATCCGCGATTGAAGCCCAATCATTACCTATAGTCCATTCGCGTTAAGTATGCAGGGAATCATCAGTGCAACTGCAGGATAAAGGTGTATTAACAGTGAAGTTAAAATTCAAACAAATTATATTTAAAAGATTAAGGTTAAATAAATCTAATTTTGAGCAACCTGATTGGTTAATTGACGTTCCTAAGCCGGTGGACAACGATGATACGCCGCATTATAAACGCGAACAGACTATAGGTACTAACGTCAATAAATATTATTGTCACGAATGTTGCCGCAATATTTAAATAAACTTTGTATTGTCAAGGTATTTCAATCACATAGATAAAAAAAAAAGGTTTAATGAGAAATTTAAGGTAAAGATATCATATCAGCAGTTAGCCTTCATTAAAAAAACGCTACAGAATCACTTAAAATGTCCGAAAGTGATTGTTGTTAGAATAGCACGTATTGCTATTTATAGCAGCACTGCAAACTGCCCCCACACAAACTCCTACGCATTTGAATTAGAAATACGTACTAGTGATTGAAAATTTGGCCGAATTCGGCAAATCAACGTCGATACTAACCGGCCATTGACGAATCCTACATAATACATTTTTAAATTTCAAAGGATTTATTTGTTTGTCTTGTCTGTCTCTAGAATTAAGAACACCTCGCATTTTAAAATACATTTCCGTGGACCACCAACTAAAAGTCTTTATACGTACAGTGCAAGGAGTCTTAAAAAGGCAACAGGTTTAAAAGGTCAAAGTTTCGGGTTCGGGACAACTCGGCTAGACTATCACAAGAGTCAAACCCGGAGTTGTTGGAAGAGCTGAACCTACTAAATATCTGAAATTTATATATTCGGTGAAACCAAAATGAAAGCCGAAAGCTCTCTCCTCCCTAGTTGAAATGAATAGAACAATCAAGAAGATTTATTGCTATGGAGCGCAGGCAAAGCACGTTAATGGGGTAGTATGTGCGGAGTGTGCATCCGCAAGGATGTACGTACTTTCAGATAATTGGGCAGCACGCACACTCTTTAATCAAGACGAGGAAACAAAGGAAGGTATTTTGAAACAAGTCAGGGGACCAGGTGGGTTAGAAAAGTTTCAAAGAGGAGCGTTATATTTTGTACGTCTTGGTGTGTCATGTGTGTTATGTGTGTCATAGCATAGATGGTATGTTTTGTTATGTTTTTTTGAGGAACTTTTTATTACTTATTGTTTGTGCTGGTCACACATTTTATTTAATTACTTTAATTGACTTTATTCAATATTTAATTTATGTGAATAAATCTATTTAATTACATCATAGCAAAATGTATTTGAATTGTTACAATTACAGTATTGTATTAATCAATTGTGAAGATGTTTCCTTTTGTTTCACAGTAACAATAATGTAGCAATAATGTCTCTTCTGCTTTGAGGTTCACTCCTCAGCACGTTAACAAACTTCAAAAAAAGGGGAAGTTAGTTCGTCGTATTTTTTAATACAGGTGAGGTTAGGTTAGGTTAACCGCTTTTTTCCAGTTCCTTCGTCACGCAGATTTACAATACTCAACCTTTATCACATCTAGCACCCCATGTACGCATTGTCATTACTTATGTACTTCAGGGATACCTTAAAAGATCACATTCAGAAATAAGTTTGCCTATGTACTTTATTTAAAATAAATTTTGTAATTGTTTTATTTTTACGGAATAAAGAGTTTTATATGCATACATACACACACATGTATCGTGATTCCAATTGAAACCATCAAAACACCACACAAATCCGTATCGCTGAATTTTTAACAGGATTCGAACGGCCATCGAGTGATTGAAATAAAGGCATACGCGAAGTGGCTAAACGTAGGGTTCCCGGGGGAAATCAGGGAGGCACGACAAATCTTCCCTCTGATCGCATAAAAATACCTGGGACACATAATAAATTCCGTTTATTGCGACCCAGTGATACACTCGAATTGTTTAAACAGACTCCAGGCTAGGATACAGAGCTATCTGTCTGACTGTGGTAACGTTTTCAGGGTTCCGTATCTGGAACAGCTTGTATCTTTTTTTACCCCACTGTCGAAGAAAGAGAGTAATGATTTTCAGATATGTATTCATGAAGGTTTTTGGTGATCTTGAAGAATAAACGATTTGACGGACTTTGAAATCCGAGGTACCGCTTAATTTTTATACAAGGAGTGTCATAGCCATTTTACACCTTGCATCGTTGTTTGTCTGTCATTTCAGCTACTTCCCATTACTGATAGTGGCCTACGTAAGTAAGTGTAAGGGCTGATTTTTCAATACCCAGATAAAACTATCCGACGGTTAAATGTATTACTATCCTTTTCTGAAGTCATATGAAAGAAAAGGACAGAGCTAAAATTTACCTTCCGGATAGCTCTATCCGAGGATTGAAAAATCAGCCCTAAGAAGGTTATGTTATTTTATGGTAGCAGCTAATGTTTATTATACCATTCGTTGGTTTGGTCTCGATTTATAATCAGATGGAAGCCTGGACAATAAAAAGTACAGTCAGCAAAGAAAACTTTTTTTTTTACAGATACTTATCCATCCCTTGGTCCTCAAGTTCTGATACTATTGAAGTTCTTCATAATATACACATATTGTTGTTAATTTATTTTTGTTTTACAAATATCAAACAAATTTACCACAAGTTTTTATGTTTCACCACCTCCTCAATTCAGATGCTCTGCATCATGCGTATTCTTCAAAGGTTTAGTATTCGTTAGACTTGTTTTCGTTTCTGTTTCTTATATGCCACAGTTTATGTATCAAAAATAGCACATCCAACTAAATATCAGCACGTCCAAATCAATTATCATCTATCGAACATATCGGCTTTTTGCGTGTTTCTAACAAAAACCCGGATGACAAATACAACTATTGTCAGATACGAAACTGAGAGTGATTACGATGGGCAGCCGATCCAAAAATTCAATGTGGCAACAGTTGGGTGACTGAATGAAGTGTTTTTATGGATCATATTGTAACTATTTTTGAAAACAGAATGTAGTTTTTTTTCAAAATTTCAACGTTAAATGTACAATGTCTTCTTCTTTAAGTGCCTCTCCATCACTGACACCCGTATTCACAGACAATACTTAAGGGATCCTTCACTGAGTAAACGTACTGCGTTCAATACAGCTTTGTGATTGGTCCTTTTTGACCGACCTTTTGTTTATGAGACTATTTGAACCACCCTGTGCGTTTGTGAGCACTGTGAGACCTCATAGTGACGTTTGTGAATACGGGTGTCAAGGCTGGCAATCATACTCTTCAATTTTTCTTTATCCATAGCCAGTGTAATAAGTTTTTCCATGGTTTAATACCAGTTCTATCTCTGATGTTTCTTATCCAGGACATGTTCCTCCTTCCAGCCTTTCTCTACCCTTAATTTCCCGGGGCATTGGTCGTGGTCCACCTATGTTTTTTTTTTCATTTATTGAGGAAAACTAAAAATCACATCAAAGAGGTAATACTAAGGTTTTAACAATAATAGGTTAGTAAATGTGTGATCAACATCATTTACCACAGATTAGTATGAACAAAATTTAGGAGCGTATTGAGCGATTACAACATAGTGTACAATACCTACAATTCATGTAAAAGGTAAACCCAACACAAAGCACTCACACACACACACACACACTCACACTCACACTCACACACAAAAGTAAAAATCAAGAAGTACTAGTTTATGGTTGTGTTTTTTGTCTGTCTACAAGCGTTTCCAAGATACATTTTTTAAACGAATTAGCATTGTGGCCAAAAATGTCTATCTCATTAAATAAATTATTATATTAATATGTTGGTCCACCTATGTGGATTACGGAGAGTAAACTGGACAAAATCAATAGGTAGGTTTAGGTTATGTTAGTTCTTCAGAGGGCCCGAAGGGCCAAAATAATGTAGAAGTAGGAGCTCCGTCGACCTGCTAAGGTTTGCTAAAATGCCCAGGTGGACAACATAGGTGGAGCACGACCAACAACTGAATTTCCCCATCATGATGGTACCTATGCAGAAATCGTTATCTATAATAGTGTAGCACATGACTCGAGTATGCAAGAAGCTTCCAAGATCTACAGTCAAGGACTTTAATTGTTATACCACTATGGAACCCTGTCATAATGACAGCGTCAAACCACATGAAAGAAATTACGCCTAAATTAATGATTAACGTTATGCGACAGAGTTCCACAGTGGTATAAATTTTAAGTCCATGATTGTTCAACACTTTGAATCAACCACATTAAAATAATACGAAGGCTATTTGTAATGTAGACTTAGCACAGGTGTTCCAAATTACGTCGTTTATTAGCTATTTAATTTGAATAAACAGTAGGTGCAAAGTAAACTAAAAGTAAATACCTAGACTTGACTTATTACATACTTATTTTGCTGTGGTTCTGTTATATTTTATGTAGGTACAACTATTTCTATTTACAGATCCGATATGCACTGTGACATCATGTACCTACTAGGTCGGCCATATAAACTCCATGTTAATTTGTATTTTGCTAGAAAGAGATAGGAGCGAATCTTTTTTGGCTTTTTTTTTGACTCTTTGTTACATGAATCAGTTTTTATTGAAGCTATGAAAAAGTAATGAATATTCCCTATTTCCAACACTTTTACTCGTATGGTAACGTGTTTTAAATGTAACGTTATAAGTTTGTTCCTTTGACCCGTTCGTCTGTTAGTCTGTTTTTATTTGTCCGTGGGTTCGCAACATTGTGAAGTATATACGGATTGTAAAGCGTTTTTTTTGGTAGTTAAGGTAGGACTTTAGCCAGATTTGATGGAAACCAGTTTCACAGTTCAAGAGTTTTCAGCCCTGGATGATTGGGTTGCAATCAAAGTATTATAGTCATTTATTATGAAGCAACCGGGGCACCCTTTATACAAATTTACGTACACTGTAACCCGATTTTATTTCTATTGAGTCTACATTAAACGCTTGGTTACGCTCCTTTGAATTCTTACATCCAGATCGTTTTCATTTTGAAAATGGAAGGCTTGTCTGCATACAAAATGAAAACAATTGCTCCACTTTGAAGCCGGTTGCTATTGCGAGTGCGTTAGACAATAAGCCCTCTGGTACATATTATGTCGTGAAGGTGAAACTAAAAGTCAATAAACGGAAATATTACCGTTAATAAGTACGCCGTTTAATATTTAAGTTTCGGCATTTAGCCCGAGGGTTTTCGGGGTTGTTCTACTTTCTATTCCTGAGTCCATTTACGAAGAAAAATTAGAAAGTTTTTCTTATGCATTTTTTTCTGATACTTCAAATGTTTTAACTACCTAAAGGCCAAGCATGTAAAATCTGTGCTGTACATTTTGGTAGTACTTTATCACAAAATGACTTATGTACAAAATAAATTAATCAATTTCAATTACTATGGGAGATAAGGTCAAGGCATTTGTATTATAAATCAAAGATTTTTTACTAGACTTTGTCGTCGGGGCGTCGTCAGTGTTGACTTTAATTGTTATGCCACTATGAAACCCTGTCGCATAACGTTAATCATTAATTTTGGCGTAATTTCTTTCATGTGGTTTGACGCTGTCATTATGACAGGGTTCCATAGTGGCATAACAATTAAAGTCCTTGACTGTACTAATGTCTTGGTATACTAATGATAACTCTTACACGTTAATCTAATCATATTCTAAGTACAATAATGTGTGTTGTATCATAAATCATAATACCTACTTACAATTGTAGCATATTTTTCTGTTACTAAGGAATTGCCTATTATTAGTACAACTGCTTCTCAGTTCTGCGAATGTAAAATGTTGGGCGCCAATGTGACGTTTAGCGTCGTATTTAGTAGTTTAAGGTAGAAGGAAAAAACAAGAGTACAGTCAGTACAATTTATTAGGTGAGGTTGGAATTATTATTTACAAAAGATAAAGAACGATAGGTCGCGGATTTTTACTGAAACGAGCTTAATAAAACGTATCCCTAAACAAAGGTTTCAATATATAAGATTATGATTATCTAAAGCGGATATTATCGTAATTTAACTTTTTTTTAGTTGCATAATATTGTCATAAATTTGTCAAAATAGCTGAAACAGCTTTGTGACAATTGAAATTAATAAAATTATTTACTTACGGTTATTTCCAAATAACTATGGTGAAATTAAAAACGATTAATAAGTGGATTAAGAACTAGCCCGAGCTCTTTTATGATGTAAATGTCCGTGAAATATTGTGTAAAGCATGTGGCATTCGTATCAACAGTTAAAGGAAGATAATATTTAAAAAAAAAATTAATAAAAGTATTTTCAGTAACATAATAATTATGAAGAATTTTTGGGTCCCCGTTATTAAATGGAATTGAAAAATATAATTAAATAATAAATACGACTCTATTGATCTTGTTCTATCCTACTGAGGCCCGAGGTCCTACCCATTAGTACTTATTAACTTTCTCATTCAGACCCAGCTCCTTCGACAGTTGTGTAGTCATAGCGTACCACGGTCCTACCAGTAGGACTTATTAGAAAACCCGCCAATAGCGCACCACGGTCCTACCAGTAGGACTTAATAGAAAACCCGCCATTTTGTCTTCTTAGTACTTGGGTCTGAATGAGTATAAAACAATAGTACTACTGGTAGGACTACGGGCCGTAGTGACTACATGCTGAATTTTTCGTTGGGCCTTAGAAGGCTCAATTCTCAATTCTCAATTCTCAATTCTTTATTGCTTCCATAAGTTATACATTTACCTATTGCATTTACCGTTATACCTATTACCGTGTTGCAATTGTTTTGCGATGACCCTGTCCAAGCTATTGGATATCAATATCATAAATTAGCCAAGTAAATATTTTCTCTATAGTACCTCTAGTTTTTGTGCAATACTGTCGGTAGAGTTCGACAAAAACCAAATCAATAATTTTGTTTGCCCAGCTCGGGCAATATTTGCTTCCTGGGGTAATTTCAGAATTTTTGCGCGCAAACTTAATGGAATTCTTCATAAATAACTTTCGCTTACAAGTTAATAAAAGCGGGCAAATTTATTTATTACAAAAGTTTTATCTGCCGAGACTTTAAGTTTGGGAATAATTAATTTATGTTAACCTTAACTATTTTGACCTTATTACTTACTTATAAAAATGTTTACTTTTTTAACACAGATTTTAATTTATTTAGCCTTATTTTAAAATACAAAAGTTTTTATTACCGAATAATAACGTAAAGTGTTGTGTCACTTTAACGTCATGTTTGAACTGCTGCACTAATCTGTCAAAGACATTAAAGCGACAAGGTACAAAAGTGTGCAGCTTCTTATAAGGCTGACTGTACTGCGTATGTATTCATTTATAAAAGAAAACACATTTTGCAAGAGAATCTTACCAACATTATAAATGCGAAGTTTGGATGTTTATTTTTCAATCACGCCATAACTGGCCGAATAGATCAGCTGGTTGAAATTGAGCACAGAGTTTAATTTATAGCTTGGCATAGCACATAAGCTACTTTAAATTTAATGAGCTAACAAAAAAAAAAGATATTTCATAATTTCGTCACACATACATAATTTAGGATAATACTCCTTATCTAACCAATATAGTATTAATTGTGTAATTTTACTGAAGAGAACTCAATAATTTTAATAAAAAAATTCAAACACTACAAAATAGATAAAAATCCACCGAAATAATTACAACCCCTAATTTCAGTTTTTATAACTCTTAAAATACCAAACCGGTTTCTGTCAAACCTAGCTGAAAAGCGCTGCGATTAAACTAGCTTTCTGTTAAAAAAGGTGAAGTGCGAGTCGGACTCGCGCACCGTGAGTTCCGTACCGTTGCACTGTAGGTATTCCGATTTGAATTCTATTTCGATTTGAATCAGCGCGAGCCCTACTTACACTTGATATATTTTTAGTATTTGTTGTTTTTCTTCATGGTTTGGACTATAATTATACCAAATTTGACGCTTGTACAGATTACCGTTTTAACAACTCAACGAAAATAAAAATACGTTGAAAAAAAAACGTTTCTTTTATCCCTTTTGTTGTTTCACTTCCTTTAAAGAATTAATAAAGGATTTATTAACATATAAAATAAATATCAGGGGACAATGTCACACCAATTGACCTAGTCCCAAACTAAGCTCTAGGCTTGTCCTATGGGTACTAGACAACGATATAAATACTTATATACAGAAATATATACTTAAATACATAGAAAACATCCAAGACTCAGGAACAAATATTCGAGCTCATCACACAAATATCTGCCCTTACCGGGATTTGAACCCAGGACCGCTAGCTTCGTAGGCAGGGTCACTACCAACTAGGCCAGCGCGTCGTCGATATTTTTCCTAACAACAAATATTCTGTAAAAAAACACTGTATCAAAAAAAAGAAAAGTATGAGTATTCAAAAGATACAGCTCTTTAAAGTTAGGACAGACGGACGGACGGACGGACAGTGTAGGCATATAGGGACCCTTTGGGCTCCCTTCGGGTGAACCCTAAAATACACCGCATCCAAATTGGTATATCCTTTTAGAAGCTACAATGCCACAGGCAGATACACGTTAAATTTATAGCACCTGTCTGTTGAATTAGAATAAAAAGAACTGTCAATAATTTCATTGTTAGGACAAACTGTTGTTGCCGACTATACTTTTTTCCGCTCAGAGGGCCCTGCCAAGATGCACTACGCTAACTAGCGTTTCTATTCGTTTCCTTTTTAACCAATCGCATCACTGGTAGATCACGTGACTTTTCGTATCACGTCAACTATCAGTGACGCGATTGGTTTAAACACGAAACGAATAGAAACGCTGGTTAGCGTAATGCATCTTGTCTAGCCCCTCTGTTCTGCTAATCAAGACGAAACTAACGAGCCCCAATTCAGCAGGTACATTAAGTACAGCAAAAATCTCATCAACACCTTCTAACTCAGATCAGCTAGATGGTACCATAATATCTGGAGTCCTAGTGAAAAAGGGTACAAGTCGGCTTAACTCGTAATAAAAAGGGTATTACATAAACGGAGCATACTATTTAGACTTACACCCTTTTTCACTAGGACCAGTTATTGCATCGTCAACGGGTTTACACATGTATTAAATTTCAACCCATTCCATTGACGAGAACTGGTTCAAAAACGACTTGCAAAATTCCAGGACATACAAGTTAAATAAAAACTTGTAATAAACCTTTAACATGTGTGATCACAAGATCGTTTTAACTTATGTGTGTCCAAGACACAATTAAGCTAGAGCCAAGTTTACTTACGCAAGGGATTTCTAAGCTGCAAACTGCAATTACACTATTCACGTTGAATGCCAGTGTGTCTGCGTTCAGTAGAATATTGACACGATATGGCAGTCCTTGGTTTTGAAAGCGTAGAGGCAGCTGAGCGGGCTTTAGTTAGAAACTCAATGTTAACAGGTTAGGTTTAGAGAAGAATTGTTTTCTAGTTATAGGATTTTTTAATGAGAACAGGCTGTGAAAGTGGACCTAACTGCAGGGTACTCGGTAAAACTATATTGCTCTGGAGATGGTATCATATTGTTAACGTTATTATTATTATTTATTTATTCAATGGCAACCGGTCACAATATTGAGCAACCATTTCCGCCAATGTCAAGTATGTATTTTACATATACATATCAAAAAAAACATAAGTCATATCATAAGGCAACGTTGTACGGTGATTCTCTAGCCTCCGTGAAGCGATGTAGGTAGAACTTTACGAAGATCAGATGAGATTTTCTTGGAGCAATCTTTCCAAAGCCGATACGTGTTCGAACTTGAATTCTTCATTATACTGCACATTTGAATGTTAATTTATTGCATATTAATACATCATTACTATCCATTAAACAACAAAATATGCAAAAAATTAAACACAATTAAGAAAGCGACGCCATCTTGTCAAAAACCCAAAGAGAAATCCATTGTTAACGTTATGATTATACTTGACAGTAAAAGCGGCCGGGTTAAGAACAATACGATGACATGTCAAAAGCAATTAGGTTTTACCATGTAAGTAGAATAGAGCCACACAAAAAAAACTTCCACAAATCTTGATGGACATAAATATAAACCGAAATAAGTAAAATAATAACTTCCCTCCTCTTCCCAACCCTTAAAAAAACTTTAATACTTATAATCACAACCTTTCACAAAAACTCCTTTTAATACAAACCACTGACCCTTTTAATAACGAAATTTCATAAGGACCAAAAACAAAATACCAATAACATTTATTAGGCGTAGGAATCACTGGAGCAAAAATTATGGCGTAAACGGAACCCTTCAGCCGTGTTATTAAATTTCACCACTGGCTACCCAGGATTGTGAAGCGGCGCGTGAGTGAGCCGTGGTCGCGTCTTTTTTCCGGATCTGTAATAATTATTTTTACTCTGACTGCT
Organism: Acleris cristana; assembly: GCA_948252455.1. Classification (NCBI taxonomy): domain Eukaryota; kingdom Metazoa; phylum Arthropoda; class Insecta; order Lepidoptera; family Tortricidae; genus Acleris; species Acleris cristana. The sequence goes on along the minus strand of OX411788.1, from coordinate 12,297,022 downwards.
ATCTTGTATTAACGTAATGGAACCAGTAATGGACAAGGACCAATCACGGACACTTGATTCTTATTTTACAGAAGATAAAGTTTATTAATTTGTTTTGTAACACTCAATTTATGACCGTATGATCTTTGAATTAAGAGTTAAGTGTCGATTATTGGTGCATGTCAGCTTAAAGTGTCGAGCACTGGCACCATTACGTTATGTACTTACATACAGGGCTTGGAAACCTGTTTTTTTAACCAGCTCGTCATAAACGCCCTACATTTTCCAAATTAGCCCAAAATCTTAAGACACTTATTCTTTAACATATTAGGTAGGTACCTACATTACTTATTACAACGGCATAAGAGCGTGTCAGATACCTTTGAACTTTTGTACATACATACATACATTAAATCACGCCTGTTTCCCAGAGGGGTAGGCAGAGACCACTTCTTTCCACCTACTACGATCTTGACAAATCTCTTTCGCTTCTTCCACATTCATACATCGAGTCATGCATGCACGTCGGTTTCGGGTAATTAAAATTCGGCCCATTTCCAGTATTTCTCCGATTTGATTCGAAAAAGTACGCCTAGGGAGGCCCCTTCCGACCCTTCCACTCACTTTCTCTCTGTATATCTCTTTTGTCAACTTTCGTCGTTGAACTTTTGTCTACTTGGATAATGTATTTTCGCTGGTGACGGTACGTTGGGGAATAACGCCGTGGATCTGCGTTGAGCCAACCCTCAATGGCGCGCTTAGCCAGATATTTGCTCCGTGATTGGTAGATTTACCCATCGGCTGTGCCGATGTACCATTTTGATATATCAACCGGTTAACATTGGGATATTTTTGATTTACGAAGTATGTTTTTAAATGTGACACAAAACTGCTTTTTTTTTTAAATTTAATATATTATCCTTATGCCTTAAATGTGTATACATTTATTTGCTAACATTTGTATTATTTATTTATTTGTTTCTTCATAATTGTAACTGTATTTGAATTTTCGATTTTCGTTTTATTTTATGTCATAATCTCATAATAACTTATATGTTTTTAGTCTATAAACAGTAAAGTTACAGACTATCATGTTAAAAAGTAATAACTTTTAAAATCTGCTTAAAAAACGAGTGAATAGTAAGTAACATCAAATAAATCCGAATAAAACATAAAAATCCCAAAAAGAAAAAATACAGGTAATTTTATGGTGCTAAAGTGTTAACCGAATGTTTTACATTTTTGCAATTTTACCAGGTTTTTTTTTGGTTTGTTACTTTTCAAACCAAAGAAAAGGTGTTTACTTGCCAACCACCCACTTTAATAATAGGTAGTCATTATGATTTTCAATGATCAAATAATTTCATTCTAGAAATGCCCGACCCACAGTGGGCTTAGCATGCAAGAACACAATACGTCAAACGCTAGTTAGTGTCAAATATGTCTATTCCATATTCTAACGTAAGGGTCAACGTTTAAGGTTTTAGGTAAATAAAAGTGTATTTTGTGTGACTTGAGTCCTTTTATTACTAAGCATCTTAAAGTGTGACTTTAATGTCATATTTTATGTACTCACTTGTCTATGGCATAAGGTAACAGCCTGTAATGATATATGTTAAGTTATTTAATAAATAAATAAATTTTCAATAAATTTTCCTATTTTCATATGAATGACATAAAATATGACACTAGATAACGCGTAGCATACTAAGCCCACTGCAGTGTTTTTTCAATGGAGCAAAAAATATAAATGCAGTAAATTGAACGCTTACAAGCACTTAAATGCAACGACCAATTACGGCATTTAAATCATAAAGCTGGATCGAAAAGGCTTCACGCGAGGGACCATTGAATTGCATATAATTAACTTCATGATATAAACATCAGAGTTGCATGGTTTCTACTAATTGGGAGCTTACTTGCAAGATATTCAATAAAATTTATGTTTTTAAATTTAACAGAAACGTCTGTTTACGAAATTATAAACTATATTAAATCGAAAAAAAATCGCCGGTCTTAGGCAGGATTCGAACCTACATCTCCTCTGGCTCTCCGGGCCGATGCAGGCGCATTACCAATTATGCCACCAAGACCCTACTTAAGATCCACGAAATTAGTAGTCGCTTGCTTTTCATACTCGGAGGGTATGGTGACGCCATCTATCATTGTTTTATCGTTGTTGTCGTTGTGTTGTTGTTTTTTCGCTTTAATATAGTGTATAATTTGATATATAGTTTTATGATAACAATACTTGGTTCCAAATCCTCTTACAAAAAATATTTATTCCTTCATTACAGGGTGTTTTTTTTTAAGGTTTGTACATTCTATTAGGTACTTAAACAACTAAGACTACTTAAAATACGACCACGGTTTTCCGACCGCTTTTTTTCATACTCTAATTGGACGCTGGGAATACACAGCTTAAAACTAGAGAAATACCATGTAATAACTGAAAAAAATATCGCAAAAACACTTGCGAAGTACGAATATAATCTTGGTAAGTAGTTTTTTTCCACGTAGGTAACTAAGTCGAAAGCCAGTTTGTATTTACCTACTCTCTGAACAAAATTTGAAGTAATATGAACAAAAAAAAAGTTTTTTCTGCAACGTTTTTTCTTTTTTTTTTCTTTTGACAACAAAACATTATTGGGACAATTCTCTGTTCATCGAAATCAAACTAACGAATTTTCATTTGGTGGATCTACGTTCATGAAAGAACAGAGATCATGTTGCCACCTTACGCCTCGTTCATCAAATCAGCTTCTAGATACCATAACTTTGCGTTACCTTCGAGTTTACTTATGTATTTCTAACTTCAGCCCAATCCAATAACGAAGTGGTTCAAAACTGACTTACCTATGTACCGAAATAACAGACATACGAACAAGGTAAGTGAAATAAAAACTTGTAAAAACAGACACAGCTCTCAAGATACTTTAAGCCATTCTATTCTTAAACAAATGACGGGCGCGCTGCATTCAAAACTGGCCCAAAACCGTACTTCCCACTAATATTTATTCACGCGTAAAACGTCGTATCGTACGTTACGGCGATATGCACATACACCTTTTTACGCCGGAGGGTATGACCACGCGGAAACAGCTGCGCATCGCGCTTCGCGGACCGTCAATTCACAGCACGCTGATTTATAGCACCCAACCATTACTACTCTCTTACGGCTAAAATGACGCATCTGATACGTTAAAGTTACAGCAAATTTAACCGTTTTGTGAAACGTATAAGGTTGCACATGCAACGGACGTCTTGCAACAGTTGTGTCCATTTTTGTAAATGCAGATTACCCCGTGTGAGTGCCGGAGTTTCGTGATATGTGGCCTTATACACGGTTGGATTTGAGTCGGAAAATTCGGCCATTGCAATGTAAGAACTTTATGAGAGTATCAAGCAATTACAAGTAGTATATGTCATTTAGGCTTCTATTTGGCTTTGTTTTAGACCATCTTGTTTCTATATAGTAATAATATGGTTATTGCTGGCGAAGTGGTAGCTCTTATCTTTTATTTATCGAAACTCTTTCGTTAATGACTGACTGACGAACAATGCACACTACGCACAGCTTCAACTGCTATACTTCAGAACTTGAAATTTACATGAAATATTCCTTGGCTAACCTTAGGATGAACTAAGAAAGGATTTTTCGAAAGAGGGTCGATTTAAAAAAATATCCTTAGTGCAACCCCACCCCTTCCTTAGCAACTGAAAGAATTTTTTTTTTCGCTTAGTGTAAGCCTTTATAAACCAGGTTTTTTTCTGATTTTTTGGTCCATAAACTTTGGAGATAAGGGAAACTTTTTTTGTACATTTTTGGGTATAAATCAGAAAGTACGTCACGAAAAATTATTAATAAAATATATTTGAATTTTGCAGTTTGAGCCCTTTCATATATGACACCCCGTTTGCTATAATTAAAATACTTTCATTTTTCAACCCCCCATTCTAGACCAGAGAAAAACTGTTGTGACATACAGACAGACAAACACCGAAGTGTCACCATAAGGGTCCCTTTTTATCATTTTGGTACGGAACCCTAAAAAACGTGCAATTTCCTCTGCAATACCGGGTGTTTTTAGAAATTTTAACACTAACTGCCGCACTCAATGACGTCAATTAAATTTAACACTTGTTTAGAGACGTGTTGTCTTATTATATTGCTATAGCAGGAAAATGACAGCAGCTACTTTAATCAAGCATTCAATTTAATTGACGTCTCTGAGTGCGGCAGTTAATCACCAGATAATTTTAATGTTACAAAAGAAAAAGATGTTTTACCAAAATCGATACGAGAATACAACCCCACCAAATTACCATTACAGATACAAGACGCCCGAGATTCCCGAACTACAACATTGTGTAAAGACCTTTGCACTGTTTTGTTTGTGTTAGCGACAAACGGCAAGCGCCCTTATTTATTCTGGAGTTCGTCGACACTCGGATCCGTTCGTGGGTTCGGCTGATTAGGGTTGCCACTGTTAACAGGCGCAAATAAAACTGAGCATTCATTTGGCTTAACTTAACTCCTTATATATATATATATAAAACAAGAACAGATCTATCAATGCACAGCCCAAACCGCTGGGTCTAGAGATTCCAAGTGTGGCACGTAGATTCCTTATGACGTCTAGGGGTTCACCCCTAGACCTAAGAAAGGATTTTCCGAAATTCGACCCCCAACGGGAAGAAGTAGGGGGAGTAGCGGGAAACTAATTCTACGCGTACGAAGTCGAGGGCGTCCTCTGGTTTATTATAAATGGAAAAGTGTGTTTGTTTCATGTGTTAACGCCTCAATGGCTTGGGAACAGTACGAAAAATACCGGTTAATTATGGTTCTTAACCAGGTAAACGCTCGCTCGGAGCGGAATCGATTCGCGAGTGTTATGATTGCTGGGATCACGGAATAGAAAAAACAGTGGAAGTGGCATGAGCTTCGCGTTGTATCAGACCTGTTGTCGCCAATACTCAAACTATCATAAAAACAACACGCCATCATGGAAAATGTTTTTGGTGCGGCTATCGTTTTTGCATTCCAAAATAGCAAAATAAGGCATGTTTCTGCATTTACGAGGGCTGCTACTTATGTAACCGGAATAGAAAAAAATAACAAACGTATATGACTAAATATGGTTTTATTGTTTTTCAAAATATTCTCCCTTATGATCGATGCACTTTTGCATACGTTGAAACCAATTTTTAAAACATTTTTTCCTCTCTGACTGAGGTATCTCCAAAACGTGCTGTTTGAACGCGTCGACTGCATCTTCATGGGTCGAAAATCGTTGACCACGTAATTTATTCTTTACATTTGGGAATAAATAGAAATCATTGGGTGCCAAATCAGGGCTGTACGGCGGATGACCCGTTAATTCTATATTTTGACCTTCCAAAAATCGAGTCGTTTCGCGTGATGTATGTCAGCTGGCATTGTAATGGTGAAGAACGATTCTGCGTCGCTGGTTGTTTTTACGTATTTCTTCAAATACCTCCGGCAAACAAATGGTCGTGTACCATTCCGAATTAACCGTTTTACGATTCTCTAGTGGCACTGTCGCCACATGGCCATTAATACCGAAAAAGCAGGTGACCATTTGCTTCAAGGTTCTTTTTGCACGAGTTACTTTCGTAGGGTTCGGCTCATTTTGAAACACCCACACTGTTGATTGTTGTTTAGTTTCCGGATCATACGCATAGATCCAGGATTCGTCACCTGTGTAGATATTATAAACAGCTTTTGAGTCACCACGGATATATTTTTTTTACATTTTCTTGCACCATTCGACGCGAGCCTCTTTTTGATCGTTAGTTAAATTGTGAGGGATCCAACGGGAACAATTTTTTTTTTCAGCTAAATGATCATGTAATATCTTATTAATGCTCGTCATACATATGCCCAGAGTCGCCTCTATCTCGCGATATGTAACATGACGGTCATGCATTATAAGTTTTCGCACAGCTTCAATATTTTGTGGTACAACGACCGATTTCGGGCGACCTTCCTTAACTTCGTCCGTGAGCATACTACGTCCACGATTGAACTCACTAAACCAGTGGTAAACAGTGCTTTTTGATGGAGCTTCATCACCAAAAGTCGAAGTTAATTGATCTATGCACTGTTGTTGCGTTAAACCACGCCGAAAATCATAATAAATCATAGCACGAATATTTTCACGAGTGAGTTCCATTCTTGCAGCGAGATGACATTTTGAATCCGCCAAAAACAAAAGACTAGCGTACATAAGAAAAAAAATTATATCGGCAAGTATTAAAAAAAAGTTCAAATTTTACAATGGTGGTCAGATATAACGTTTATAAATGTTGGAATCCCAGATTCCGGATACATAAGTAGCAGCCCTCGTATTTCCTATTTTAGAAATATCTAAACATCGAAATAAGCGATTGCGGCAAAAGTATGGTAGGTTGCGCGGAACTCCGCATAACCATGCCACACGTTACACGCCCTCTTGACACTTCTACTGTTTTTTCTGTTCCGTGGCTGGGATTAACCTGGTATTCTTGGATGGCGTAGCGACTATGGTGTTTTAAAAGCTATTAGGGTAAAGAAGACGAAAGAAGGGCGGGGAAGGGTGGTGGGGGGTGTGTATAAATTTGTGAGCGAAATTAATCGTTATTTCGAGCAGGATTTTTCTTTATTGTGCTCTTTGATCAAAACCGAACTTGGAACTAATAAAAAATTGTGCTTGTACATTACCTAAAAACCGCGATTTTTTAACTCAACCAATAGTTTTTTAGTGTAGTTAGGACCTTATGCAAGGTTCATCCAGATCGCTTTTTATCTTTAACCTACCGCCAAGCAGCATTCGCATTGTTGTATCCAGAGGGGCTATTGCCTAACGCACTCGCAATCGCAATCGTTTTCATTTTTAAAATCGAAGGCTTGTCTGCATACAAAATGAAAACAATAATTCCACTTTGAAGCCGGTTGCGATTGCGAGTGCGTTAGGCAATAGCGACACCGGTCTGAGAATAAGACTGGTAAAATTAAGTTACTAGCATAGAGGCATTCCTTAGTCCTCAGGGTTGGCAACGCATTTGTGGTCTTCGGATTGCAGTCTTAAGATGTTAGTCTTGAGACTGCAAATGTCTATGAATCACAGATCCCACTTACCATCAAGTGTGTGCTCGTCTGCCTTACCCATGTTTTTAACCGACTTCAAAAAAGGAGGAGGTTATACGTTCCACTGTATGTATTTTTTTTTTTTTTTTTTTTTTTTTATGTATGTTCACCGATTACTCCGTCAATTTTGGACCGATTTTAAAAATTCTTTTTTGGTTTGATAGAGTATACTTTCGAGGTGGTCCTATTGTCAGCAAATCTGAATCTGATGAAGGGATCAGTGAGGGATTGAGGGAACTCCTCAAATATTGTATGCAAACATATAGCGATTTTAGTATTTTTAGTAACAAGTGTAGCATTTGCATTCAGAAAGTGTCACTTGGTGAAGCGGAACTGATGATGAAGACCACAGATGGCCACCGGAACTCCTCAACGGTACCGATTTCAAGGGTGGCGATAAGATATCCCGATTAAGATAGTTGAGTGACTACAACGAAGCACATTTAATTGTTTTAAAATGACTATGATTTTCCCGCGGCGTTGCTTGCGGCGAGCTTGAAATGTCTTAAAGTTTCATATATCAACTAAGAAGTGGGACTAAATAAGCTTATTATGATCACTAAAAAGTGTAAAATAAAATAAATGTTTTAAAAAACAAAAAAACCGCCTTCAAAAACGCAAAAAATAACTTCTACTACTAGGTACTTAGTAGTAGGTACCTATCCTATTAGGTTAGTCTAACTGAAGTCGGCGACCACAATACTTTCAACAAAAAGCCGACTTCAGTTAGACTAACCTAATAGGATAGGTACCTACTACTAAGTACCTAGTAGTAGAAGTTATTTTTTGCGTTTTTGAAGGCGGTTTTTTTGTTTTTTAAAACATTTTTTTTTTTAATTTTTGAGTTATTTGTCAACCCTAAGCGAGTTGTTTCATCGCCTAAGACGCTAGCGCACGAGCCTGGAGCGATGGGGGTAAACAGTTAGCTACTCACAGCTGAGGACGTTGCTTCGCAATAGAAACATTGATTAAAGATAGAAACAAATACCAAGCATGTCTAATCGGATGGTAGATGGGGCTGATGAGTTCTTATTTGGCGTTTGGTACAAAACATGGATATACCGTAATAGAGATCAGTTAGAACTGTGACCACATTAATAGTAATGAAAGCAGTTAGAAATTTTATTTTTTTAATTTATAAACAATATAGTTTTTGAAATTATGCATTTCGTTTTATGCATCATGACTATTATATCGATGGTTTATCATGCAGATTGAAATTATGCAATTAGTGTTATGTAAAATGATCATTAGACCACTTGTTTTTATGCTAAACATTACACACCCCAATCGAACGACCAATAGCAATACACTAAGTCAGTTACACGTTAGACACTGAAATAAACTACCTAGAACATACATACAAGTGTAAAACACTTTAACAGCACACTATCTTACACTATTTTACGCGAGATGCACTCCGGACCAAATTAATGGTTCATTATTTACAGAACGTATTACAAACAGACCAGGTAAGCGTATCTTATGGTCGGATTAGTTTCATACTTACTTTGCACTGGAAATACCTGGTATTTTACTTTAGAGTAAATACTTGGTGTAATGAAATTTAATTGGCCAGGCGCCACGAGAAAATTCTACGTTAATTTTATTTGCATTTAGAATTGCAAGGAGCGTCGGCTTTGAATAAAACTCGGTTGATAATAATGTTTTGCGAAACTATTTCTCTTTAATGTTCGCGTTGGTCTTAAGGTATATCTCAGGATCTTATGTAATTAAAGAGCTTACAAAACATAAATATGAAAGCGGTAACGGACGTGACAATATAAATTTTAAGAAACCCTTAAATCCTTGTTAAATAGCCCTTTTTGTATTTTTATTTCGTCTGTAATTTAGTTGATAAACATAATTATATATTATACAATACATTACAGTAAAAATATGATTTACTGAACATAATAATAAAAGGTGTTTTTTTTTACTGTGACATTATGGGGAAATCTGAAACCCTAGGAGGTACTGGTAAACTCTCTTAGCAAGCATTAAGTCTTTTTTTTGTTCAAACATTTTTGGCAGTATTTTTTTGGTCAAGAGTGACTTGTCCATGTGTCTGCATGCTTTTTACTTTAGATTACCCTACTAATATTTTTTAATTTAAGTTTTTTGTCTCAGCAAATTGTTTAGATACGTATTAAAATTGATAACTTTATTCGAATAAAATATAATAATTTAATTTTAAAATATTATATTAAAACCACTAATAACACGCGCGGTAATGTTACGTAAAAAGCAAAAAAAAAACATCAATAAGGTTTGACCTAAGAAGAGCATCCATATCCTCTTCTAAAACAGGTAAAACCAACTGAAATAGTCTCTCTATTTTAGTTACCTAAGTATTAATTCTCGAACCGATATTATTTTATTTTATTTTTATTTTGACGACGCACTGGCCTAGTTGGCCCAGCCTACGAAGATAGCGGTCCTGAGGCCTTATTGTCTAACGCACTCGCAATCACAATCGTTTTTATTTTGAAAATCGAAGGCTTGTCTGCATACAAAATGAAAACAATTGCTCCACTTTGAAGCTGGTTGCGATTGCGAGTGCGTTAGACAAAGGGCCCTCTGGGTTCAAATCCCGGTAAGGGCAGATATTTGTGTGATGAGCGCGAATATTTGTTTCTGAGTCATGGATGTTTTCTATGTATTTAAGTTAATATTTCACTATATAAGAATTTATATCGTTGTCTAGTACCCACTACCCATAGTACAAGCCTAGAGCTTAGTTTGGGACTAGGTCAATTGGTGTGACATTGTCCCCTGATCTATTTATTTATTTATCGATTCAAAGTGTTTTTAACTGCGTCTATTAAAATATGAGTAAAGGGTCAAGACGTTCTTAAATCGATGGAGTTACAAGCGACTACCACGTGGGAGTAATCGGATTGCTAGTTTTATGAAAATAACATCTTGATACTAGAAAGTTTCGTTAATGCTAACGTTATTTTTAACTTTATTCCGATACTTAAGCTTCTTGCAGACGCAGCTATAATAAATTATTAAAAACTTCTATTACTTATGGTATATTTAGTACTACTCCTTATCCTCTTACTATACTTCAATTTATTTAGAATTAGAAACCACAATAACATTATATTGCGTCTGGTCAACTGTTTATTACCTAGCAAATAGTACAGTACAATAGTCTGGGAGCCGCAAAATAAAATTGTTTTAATGTCACTTTATTTGCGTGTCGTCAATTGTTACTCTAGTACAAATTGTAAAGTGATTACAGTTCACGAGCCGCAATATAATGTTGTTGTGGTTTCTAATTCTAAATAAACTGAAGTATAGGTATTAGAAACCAGAAATGTGTTTGTTGGTTTGTTCCGCTTTCAAGGTCAAATTGATAAAAAAATATTTTTATAAAAAATGACACGTCTGTAGTTTTTACATGAAAATGGGCAAGGGATTTTTTTATTCCAATATCCAACTGGGATTTTTAAAGTCTTGTACATACATTGCATTACGACTACCATAGACAGCATTTTCTGCTATATTTTGCTATAGAGATATTAAGTTACGAGTATTTAAGCAAATTATTAAGTACGCATTCATTTTGGATCAAGGGTATTTACAAAATTCCTACCAAGTGTTAAAGATTTAACTTCCAAAATAGACAGGACACAATGAAAAAGTATGCATACCTAATATTATTCCATAAATCCAGTTGTTGTCTTTTGTCCAGTATAAAGACGGACGGAACTTAGACCCTTTAGGATATTTTATGCAATTACCCTTTTACCCACTCAGCTGTTCGAATGTGCAGGTTTCCTCACGATGTTTTTCCTTCACCGTAAGAGCGTCGGGTAATGCACTTAAGTCAGAAAAACTCATTGGTACATGGTGACCGCGGGGGTACGAACTCGGTACATTGCGGCCACCGACGCTCTTGAAATTTTCGTAATCCTACCTTTACAATTACCATGCCTCTCTTTCCAACCACACCTACATCTTCACCAAGGCGTTAGCAATCCAGTCACAACCCGTCAAGAGTTTATGATCGATTACCTTTCTCCGACAGAGGGTGTATCAATCAACCTTTTTGTCAATAACTGGCGCCATCGACACCCTTTGAACTGATGGATTCTTAGGTTAAGGGCTTTGATGTACTCGTGTAGGTAAATCAGGTGGATGCGGTGTTTGCATGTAGTGGTGAAGGGAACACAACAATAATGAAAGTGTCTGTTAAAATGGTAAGTCAGTCAAACGGGAGTCGGCTTTTGTGAAACATGTTGGACGCCGACTTCAGTTTGACTGACCTAGTTAAGTACCATTTATAAAATAAAAGTTTAAAAAAACAAAAAACCGCCTTCAAAAAGCAAAAAATAACTTCTTTTAAAATGGTAGGTAATAGGTCAGTCCAACTGAAGTCTGCTTTTGGTTAAAATATTGTTGGACGCCGACTTCAGTTGGACTGACCTATTACCTACCATTTTAAAAGAAGTTATTTTTTGCTTTTTGAAGGCGGTTTTTTGTTTTTTTAAACTTTTATTTTATTTTATACTTTTTAGTGATTATAATTATGCTGTTATGTAGTCCCACTTTAATTAATAATAATTAAAAAGAAACTATAACATTGAAATTCAATCTCGCCGCAAGCAACGCCGTGGGAAAGTCATAGTCATATATTTAAACGTACATATGCTTCGTCATAGTCGCTCAACTATCTTAATCGAAATATCTTGTCGCCACCCTTGAAATAGATACCGTTTAGGAGTTCCGTTGGCCATCTGTGGTCTTCATCATCAGTTCCACTTCACCATATAGTACTTTTCATAAGCAAATGCACGAGTTACAGAGAAAAATAACAAAATCGCTATAAGCGTGCCTACAATATTCGAGGAGTTCCCTTGATTTCTCCAAGATCCCATCATCAGATCGTGACGTGCTGACAATGGGACCAACTAGAAAGTATACTCATTCGAACACCGAAAAAAAATTTCAAATCGGTCCAGTAGTCTTCGAGTAATCGGGGAACATACATAAAAAAAAAAATATTCCGACGAATTGAGAACCTCCTCCTTTTTTTTGAAGTCGGTTAAAAAAGAAGTTAGTTTTTACGTTTTGTGTCTTACCCCCTTACTAATAAACGTTGTGTAACGGTGGTATAGCTATACAATGTTTTGTCCTTTTCTGTCATTGTGACATTTGGATTTGACAGAAAAAGACAAAACATTGTATAGCTATACCACCGTTACTAAACATTTATTAGTAAAGGGGTTAATATTTAAATGCAAAGGGGTAGTATTTTTGAAATAACTAAGTAACATTATTTCAAATGTTTCTACGTTACCCTTAGATAAACAATAATTTTATCGAATTAATTTTCAATCATTAATTTTACGGTTTTAAATACCCAGTAATACTCGTGATGATAACCCCCTTATTCAAAAGCGTACTATAAATAAACCTATTTTAGTTAAAGTATGCATTGTCTCTATCAATTTCAAATGTATTAATGACAGATGAGGGCAGAGCATATGTCAAGAACACTTTATTTATTGCGTGTTTATGAATAAGAGTGTAGGACTGTAACGTAACGACATCGACATCCCATTTGTTGAAATTGGCCAATCCGTTCAGCTTTTAAGAAGGAACAAAAAACCATACGTACATATCCTCATGCATACAATACAGGTCAAATAATTTAAGATGTTTAAAAAACCTAGATAAACAAAAACAATGAATGGCTAAACAAGCAACAATTAAGACCCAGTTTGATTGGTCGATAGCCCGCATGCTTGTAGGTATGCATTGACTAGTTGTTTTAAAAAAAATGAGCCGAGAGCTATTGCAGCGACGCAATGTATCACAAAAAGCATGCAACTCACAATGAAACTGACCCTTTAAAGATATAGAAGATAAAGTTAATGATATCAAAATGTTTTATTTCATCATCTTTATGTTATCTTTATATATATTCTTTATCTTATCTTATATTATCTTTATCTTACCCTTACCCCCCCGTTGGTAAACAGCCCTTCTAAATAAAAAAGACGCATACGGAATTTTGATACTCTAAACCAATTTAAATCTTAAGAAATAAGGTCACTAACAAATACATGGTTCAATGAGACATAAGCCCCTCTTTTTTCTAAGGTGGGTAGTAATACACTACCCCGACCCACTGGTTCACCGTAGGTAAATAATTAAATTTAACTAGTCAACTGTCACCCGAATACCTGTGAATACTGAGGCGTTACGAGTTTATTTGCTCTCGAATTCCGGTGACGTAGTCTCGGGCCGCTGGGACATGCATCAGTGCACAGAACGGGGAGTAAACTGCACACAAGCGGATGCATTACACTGCACCGTACACTATACCTAACGGTTTGACCAATTTTCATTAGTCCCTAGAAGCAATCATTTATTTTGTATTAGAAATTATATTTAGCATATGCCGCGAAGGGCCCGTTTCACAATCGACGAGTGATTTTATCTGCTATTTAAAGTTGGCTCTCTCCTTGTCTATTTTCGAAAGTAAAAAAGAGAAAGTGCTTAATTTATCTATCAAATATGCTTCACTTGTCGATTGTGAAACAGGCGGTAAGTATAATGAATGAATTCATAATAAGATCGTCAATGTAAAAATAAAATTAAAGGAAGATGTAGTGACAAAGGGCGAAAAGGAAATGCTAAGATGGTTTAGTCATTTAAAAAGGATGGATGAAAGAAGAATTAAGAAAGAGGTATGGCGAGCGAGATGAGTTGAGATGTCGGTAAATTAAAAATAGCCGGAACAAAGGTACAGTCAACCAATTTGATTCCTAGGCCACTTTGGACTATGTTAAAGTGACGTTGACAACCAAACGTTACAGACTTCTTATGATTTGGTTGTCAACGTCACTTTAACATAGTCCAAAGTGGCCTAGAAATCAAATTGGTTGACTGTACGTACGTGCATTTGCCGGTTAGTGAACCGTTGAAGCGAAGGTTGTATGTTTAGACCGGTAAAACTCATAATAAAAAATAATAAAAACAGTCGATAATAGTTCAGCAGCTTACAATCCTATGCATTTTCTTTGAATTTTTTGGTCGATAACGTTTGCAGAATGCATCTTGTTTAAACCAACACGAGAGGAGAAAGACGAGCAATGCACTTGACGTCGCTCGTCCTTTTAGTAGTGGTGCGGGAATACAAAATTCTACTTTATCGGTCTAGTAAATTAGAGCAAATTAGCTGCGACAGACAGACAGGCAGACACGAGTGATCCTATAAGAGTCCTGTTTTTACATTCAGACGTACGGAACCCTTAAAAACGTTCAAGATTGCCTTTAAATCTGTCGTAGACACTGTACCCCCACGCACGGTCAGCAGGGCAGTAATTACCTCCCAGAGGTTAAACGCGTCGCCGCATTGCGGAGCATTACCTACCGGATTCCTCAATACGTTTCTACGAGTGTTTATCTGAGATCATTCATATTAACATACAAATAAATATCAGGATCTCACACAAATTGACGTAGTCACATACTAAGTTCTAGGCTTGTTATTTGAGAAAAGAATAAACATACCATACATACATTATACAAAACATCAGAGTCAGAAAAAAAACGCGCTCATTACATGAATATTTATTTATTTATTTGCCCATACCGGGAGTCGAAATTGGGACCGCTAGTTTCGTAGGCAGGGTTACTACCAACTAATCAAGGGACAACCTCACACAAATATCTTTCCCCAAACTGAGCTTTAGGCTTGTGCTATGGATACTAGACAACTATACACATACATATATAAAGAAATACATATTAAATTATATATAAAATCATTCAAGACTTGTGTCAGCGCAGATGATCAAATTGTCTGAAGAAGACTTTATTGTCTAAAGTCACTAATTAATACATTTGTGGCCATCCCGCTGCCCAGATCTGTCCCCTGAGACCCTAGACAAGGTGCGTAACAATGCCAAATTACGATTGGTAGTACCAAGAGTCTTTGAGTTAAGCCGCAGATGGACAGACGGACAGACTGACATGGTGAAACTATAAGGGTTCCTTGATGATGAACCCTAAATATGGGTGGAAATAGTTTTTATAATGGTCATTATTAACAACTAATTTTTAAAAAAGTCTATTTTGGATTATAATTCCGTTAAAGGCGTTGATGTTTTAACATGTTAAAAAACCTAAAGATATGCAAAGCACAATAAAAAAAATACGATGCAGCAAAAGTTACAAAGTCAACCCCAATTATATTTAGAAATAGACGTCATATTCTATCTTCGCTTCTTCAAATCACTTCAATCTCCTACTTCCATGTCAAGTCACTGTCCCTCTCAAATCTGAGAGCTGTCCTGAGGTCAGCGATGATTAAAATCACTGTCGTGTCCCGGCACTGAGTGTGGTTCAACCATAGAGCTAGTAAAAGTTTCTATATTGTACAAAGCCTAACATTTCAGTCAGTTTTAAGCTGGGCATCACGGGCGCGCCACACCACGCCTCAACGGTGCGACATCACGGAGCGGACTGATTAGAAGATGGCAGCCAGAGAACGCCATTTTTTTAATTCTTGAAGAAACGCTATGTTCACCAGGAAAACAATTATTAAACATCCCGTACAGCTCGTATTGAATACATTTTTATTGTTTTACCTTCGCAATACAAAGTTCTTCAAAGTAAATTCAAATTAACGCCTGCTAATACTTGACCGATTATTAATTGTTTTTCATGCGAACATAGAAATTTTTCAAAAAAATAAAATTACAATATTTGTAAAAACTAAACTTTGCATAAAAGTAAATTTGGTTAAAAATGTTAAGAATGACCCTAACTATCATCCCTTAAAACCCCTACACCCGACTGCCAAACACCCTGTATACCCTTTGTCACTTCAACAACCAAGACAAATCGAATGACACCTCATAAATGTTAAAATCGATTATAATGAAGTTTACTAAAAGTTGTCATTG
Organism: Acleris cristana; assembly: GCA_948252455.1. Classification (NCBI taxonomy): domain Eukaryota; kingdom Metazoa; phylum Arthropoda; class Insecta; order Lepidoptera; family Tortricidae; genus Acleris; species Acleris cristana. Next base: position 12,280,963 of record OX411788.1, on the reverse strand, counting down.
TCATACCATAAATGAAAAATAAACTAATTAAAATGTAACAAATATTTATGATTTTTAAAATCAACATATTTATTTATCTAATGCCAGTGGCCCGTTTCTCGAAGCTACAAGTTACAAATTACAAGCGGAAGTCTCTTTCTAATTCGTACTGCTAGAAAGAGGGTTCCGCTTGTAATTTGTAACTTGTCGCTTCGTGAAACGGGCCACAGGGCTACACAATCGCGCGAGTCGATGCGAGGCCGAGATACACTGCCGTCTTTAAATACGAGACGGACTATAAAACTTTTATAATAACATCAATGTATCTCGGCCTCGCGTCAACTCGCGCGAGGGGTAGACCTGGCATAAAATATGATCTCTCCATGATTCCCAGCTCTGCATATCGGAGTCAGATCTCGAACAAGTGACGTTTATTCGACCCATCATTTACACTCAAGCGCAGGCGAAAACGTCATTCCGGACGATGACGGCAGCACGATCGTCTAGGATTGGCTTCTAAACTATAAAACAGCTAACTCCACGAAGCTAAAATGCAAAATTCAACTCTATTATAAAGGTATGAAGTTGAAAATTGAACAGCTGATACTTGGTTTTAACGTTGTTTTAGAGAGAAGGCTGGATGGCTAACACTTGTGCAGAGTGACCTGAGTGACTTGGCTTAAATTATCTACGATTGGTTATTTTGGAACGGAACGACGTTTTTTTTTATTTTGATACTTACGTTGATTTATAAGTGTTAAGTGTTAATAACTTGTTGCTTAAATAAATACAAAAGCAACACAAGTCAAAATGTGTTTGTGTTGCATTTAAATTCGGATTGCTATTTACTTTAAGTTTCAAATCAAACTATATTTATTTTTGATTTGTGTCGCTTTTGTATTTAAGCAGCGAACTGGTCAAGCGCAAGCCAGATTTAACCTGTAGCTCTAGTTTACTTGGTAAACCTTGTTTTTAACTCGATCGCCATAATTGTGAAGAAAATAACGTCTAACGTTGACATTATGATAACATGACAATGTCAAACGCAATATTATGGTTTTACGCAGTTCAAAAGAGGCCTTATGGATGGGTAACCGCCTAAAAACTTTTTTTTTATTGTGTCGTGTATTGATTTTTATTAGCCGATTATTCTGTCCCACTGCTGGGCAAAGGCCTTCCTGGATTTCTACAGCTCCCCGTTCATTGCAACTTCCGGCCAATCTTTTAACGTCCAACTTGTCCCGCCACATCTCCGCCTGGAACCTCGACGTCTGAAGCCGTCCTGGAGGACCCACCAAGTTGCCGCATTAGCCCGCCTCTTCCTCTATTATATATATTTTTGTTGTTGTTGTTCTCCCAAAAATCGCAAACTGGTACCTACAGGTAAGATCTTTCCCTGCATTTAATTATAAAATTTACCTGTAGTGAAAAATATTCTTCCACGTTGAAATACTACCTACTATACAACGTCCTTCCCATTAAAAATCCTTTACCCAACGGTAAAATAAATCCCTAAAAAACTAAAGAAAGACTAAAGCGTAATTAAAATATGCATCTAGGTTAATTTTAAAACGGAACATTAAAAATACATTTATCTCGTTCTCTCTAATGGTTTGGAGGAGTCTGCTGCACCGTTCTCTGTCGCGCTGATCGCATTCAAATTTGCATATTTAAAAAGCCAGTACGATATCCTCATTCGTATGCAATTTCAATTTTAGACGAGAAGTGTTTTTGAATGGTAGCCGTCATTTGTTATTGGTAAAGTAATAATATAGCGAAATATCAGATTCTTAATTAGAAATTTTTGCTATTGGTGTAAAATAATATCAAAAAAGTTGAACGACGAATAAAAAGTGTATTTCAGGTTAACAAATTAAGAAATATAATTTCTCTTTAATCTTTTTAATACAACAGTATTAATAATCGTCAATAACCTGGCCACTTGAAAAAATTACATTTAATTACTAGCGACAAATTTTATATACAAACGCGACTGATATTATATGAAATATTTTTATATCGATCGTAACTGGCCACTTTGTAATAATATGTGTAAAGCAAAAGATATGCTGACATTTGTGCGATTAAACTAGAATACATCCACAGTTATTATCCGGACTATAAACTCACATAAACCGAAGCGAAGCGAGGGCGGGTCGCTAGTAAGGTTTTAAAAATTGATTTTTAGTAAGGTCAACGTTCAGCCGTTGACATTATCTGTTGGGGATGAAACGATAAGATTTTTTCATTAATAATAATCTCCCATAAAAACACACACGTATGTATCAAAACAGACTTAAAATAATAAACCATTTCATCATTAAAATCCACCTATTATTTGCTTAAATCAAAACATGTAATTCGTCAAGCGGACGAAGAAGCTGCGACGAAATTAAATATTTCGCAGGTCTATCACTCCGGGGAAATCAACCGGCAGCTGATGATGGGCCTTATCAGAGTCACTCTTAAAAAAAAACTAATTTTAAAATTGGAATGGAGTGCCTCGAGAAACTTGCTTACAGAAAAAAACGTTAAATTTGACCTGGATTCCGATTTATTTAGCCAGGCTTCTATAATTATTGTGTGTGTGTGAGAGTTTATTAAAGTCAACGATAAGGACATGGATACGAGATACGCTAAAATAAAATTAGAAATAGAGCCCCTGTTCGTTTACTAGGTACTGTATAAGAGTTTAAATGTTCTTTCTATCATTTAATTTTTCATAGCTGAATATTTTCTTGCTTGTAATTTAAAAAAAAGCAGATTTTAGTGCATCTTCACGCTAAAAAAAAACGATTTAGTAGTAACTTGTGAACTTAATTTGAAAATATACTTGGTCAAGTAAATTTTCACATTATGTATCTCGAAATTGTATCAAAAAACATCCCGAATCTAAAATTACGCTGCAACCTACCCAACTGAGCCAGCCGACGTGTAAATCAGTCGTGTACTTCTATAAATTCCGGGGTATTTATGAGAAAACTAAAACCACTAGGTTTCATTCCTTAAAAGTAAGAAGTCGACTTGAATAATATGTTTTCTTTATTATTGTTTGAACCGATGAGTATAATTAGTTTCAAAAAAAGTAAACCCTACTTTAATGTTCTTATTTCGACGGACAGTTTTTCTGTCTGTTGGTTAGTTGTTCACGGCTCAACAGAATGATCTGATTTGAAGAGGATGAAACCGTGAGGCATCATTTTATTCCAGATCATCATTCTTCTGCCCTTATCCCAACTTATTTGGAGTCGGCACAACATGTCAGGTTTGTTAGCTAAATAATTATTATAAACAACGAAAGAATGAAGTTTTAGGCAATTTTTATTTGGCTACCTAGGAAACAAAGGCATAGCTGTAGTCTTAACTGTTTAACTTGGTAACCCATCATTTTATCGAATTTCACATCATCGATTGTATTGTTTCATCGAATTTCATTTCGTCGAATGCTATTTTCTGCTGAAACCATGATGTTTTCAGCATATCTTAAACATTAATTACTTAGGTTCGGTTAGGTTAGAATTGTTACTACAAAAAAATATTACCTCATGCGATGAGAAATGCCTTTCGATGAAATGAAAATTCTGCGCAATGATACGTTCGTTGTAAGGTGTTTCGATAAACTAATAGGTACCCGTTTAACTTATATTAACAACGTTAAATAGACCTCAGTAAAATCTTTAAGGATTTATCATGTGTTCATTTCACTATGATATCAACAATTTTCGAAAAAAACTAGAGGCAGTAGAGAGGAGCTTCTATCAGTTTTTTTACACCGTACTGCAACCAGCAAAATCAGAAAGGCCGCCTAACGTTGCCATATACGAGTTCGTCAGCATTAGGGTTGACTCTTTCCTTGTATTTAGCTACATTTATTTTAGGCTGAATTTTGTTATTTATATAAATTTTATTGCACAATACAAAAAATAAGTGCAAATGGCGGACTTGATGCCCAGAGGTATTCTCTACCAGTCAACCATTAGGCCAAACATGGAATAGTTGAGTAGTTTGTTGATTTTCTTAGTTGTTTGTCGTTTTCAACAAATTATAGGTTTTTTTAACTCTTCTCAAAACAGAATATAATAGAATAGAATAGAAAAACGTTTTTTCAACTAACACATCAACACAAAGGTACATAATAGAAGATTTTTTTTTAAAGAATTATTATTTTAAAACCAACCTGCCTTAATTAGGAAACTGATGTTAACTTTTATAACGTTACAACTGGGGCTCTATTCTACTTCGTAAAACCGGTCATATTATATGTCATAATTTTGTCATAATATTAAAATCGAATTGTTTTTAACTCGGTCACTATCAAGTAAATACGAGACAATACGATGACATGTCAAAAGTACATGATTTTACCAAATACAAGAGAGGCCTTAGGCAGTTTAAATGAAGTAGAAAATAAATAGAAGATTGTTCAACAAGAGACTAAAACAAGCCATAAAGACACGAGATGTTTAGCCACGCGAGCGAGCCAGCGAGCGAAAGTGGCTATAGTTCGAGTGTCATTATGGTAGTTTAGTCTCGCGTTAAACACTCTACTTTTCACTTTGAATGCAAGGAACAAAAACAACGTTTCAATATTTAGCAAATATGGTAACAAAGTTTCGGACTAATTTGTTTCGCAGTTGTTAGACTTGTTAGTTTTTCGTAAAGTGACACTTTACAAAGTGGCACAAATACTTGCATATTTAGCCAACAATAAATATAAACTTGAAAACTATTTGGACCATGCCTAATAAAATAAAACTATCCTTAATATATTTTAAAATAGATTCATATTCGTAATCATTGATCATGTTTCACGAAATTAAATCGTTATTTTTTAAATATTTTTGCGTAGTTGTCATTTTGAGGTTATTTCCACAGCCTAAAAATGGTCAATACACAATCACTGAAAATGGCGATAATCCTCCATTCACAAACACCTGTTTAGGGGTTTCCAAAGTAAATTAAAAAAAAAATACTTTAATCCCTAGAGATTAATAAGGAGTTTTACTCCCGATGTGCAGAGACTAAAGTAACATTTTAAGAGCATGAGAAGTGAAAAAATATGTTATGGGTGTTACCTATCACAAAAAACGTAAACACGAAATTAAAATGAATACCCAAAACCAAAAAAAATAGTATGTAAGCTGACAGAACTAATGTTAAACAATTTTTGCTAAAGGCACCAATAATGGACACTTAACTCCTAATTAAAAAATCATAAGCTTATTAATTGATTGGCACAAAATAAATGAATAACCCTTATCTTCTGTACCATAACAATCAAGTGTATGGACACTTGATATTGCTCCTTGTTCATTATTGGTTCCATTACACTATGGTAGCATTCTTTAATATTTTTTTAAAACTACTAGCAACCCTACCACCCGTACACGTAACGTGTAAACCTGAATCGAGTAACTGCAGAGTGCAGCGGTTACCGCAGCACGTGGCCAGCGTAACGCGCGCGTTTACGCCCCGCCGCCGTTCTACGTGTCTTGTGGCGAGGACTTATTTGCGATATGTTCAGAGAAATCTTACATTTACTAGTGTTTCAGAACTGAATATTGATATTTTTGCTTTAAATAGGTGACTGATTGACAGACCTAGATCGCTGAAAATGGGGACTTCATCTATGAAGGGCATATTTCTTGGGTACAGTTAAAGTCATAAATATAGACACATTCCCAAGACGTCTACTGGTAGATAATAGTCTATTGGACAAAAAACACCTCGAAAAGAAATAACCCTCCTTCTGACGCAGTGGGGTAAAAAACGGAACCCTTGTAGGATCACTTTGTTGTCCGTATCTCAAGAACCTTTATCTCGGGAACACGTAGAGAAGTCTACAGTCTCTTGAAGCTGTAAAAAAATCAAACTGCTAAGTTAACGTAAAAAAAAGATACAGCCGTTCATGACGCAAAAAACGTAAATTTCGGCACTCTCAGGGAATCAAAATTTATAGGGTATTTTCCGATGACCTAGAACTATGAAATTTGGCAAGTAATCTTATACTACAAGTATAGGGAAAAATCTGAATACATTTTTAACTAAATCACAATAAACAGGGTCTTTATGCAAGGAACGGCGGTCCAAATTTTGAATTGAGTTAACCGTGTTATGTGCGGAACCCTCGGTGGGCGAGACTGCGTCGTCGAAGCCGCGGAAGATCTGCCGTAATAAATAACTAATGATCGGCGACCTGTAGCAATTTTTTGACGAAAGTATAACATGGATATGATTCTATTTAAATTTCGTGCATAATTTATAAATTAAAAATGTATGCAGTTTTATTGTCGAGCAGGTTATCATGTCTTAAACGATATAATATCGGTTTACTTACAACTACTCACCTCTCACATATCTATTGATGTAGAAAGGTCATTAACTTTATATAAATGGATCCTCAATGTTAAAAGGAATCGATTGACATTATTGACAATATCAAACAGAAAAAATAAATGAAAATTTACTATGTCAAATTAAATTCAGTGAGTTTTTTACAATACAATAATGGTTTTATATTTAAACAACACGGACTTATCTATATTAGTCATTACGTTTGACGTTAAATTGATATAAAGTGCTACCGGTCGCCGATCATTAGTACTTAATAACAAAGAAGGCCGCTAACTACAATGAAGTTGTCGAAGCATTCTATACCCTATTGGTAATCACATTAAATTTAAAATGCTTATTCTATTACTATTCAGTTAGCTGCTTTCATTGGTAACGGAAGAGATACAGGGTGCCCATATGGATCCCGCTCAAGGAAATACATTTATATTTGTTTACAAAATCGAGTAGACGCTCACCTAGGCGTCAACGCCGCAATCAGACCGTTAGTAAGCCACCCACGTGCGAGATATGGAATATTGAGCGCCTCCTCGCGCCGAATACACAATAATAACGTGCCGTGTAATAACACAGTGCGTATGCCATGTGACGCTCTGTGAGATGGAGTTAGAAATAGTAGGTTAGATCTGTTTCCTATATTCAAAGCGTGATGGATTCGGATCGAAAATGGTGGACATAGAACCAAAAGTGGGATTTAAGGCCTTTTTTAACCAAAGATGCAAAAAGAGGGGTGTTAATTTTTTTATCGCCATGAGTGTGTTGAAGAAAAAAAACGAAGAGGAAGACCAAGGCTGTCGTGTAAAGCTGGCAGGGAACAAAGAAAATTACTCCACCGACAAAAGTCTAGCTCTAAGTTAGTAGTAGTAGTCATTTATTTCATATTGGAAATTACATTATAATATGTCGCATAGTTATAAAGAATTCACAAAATAAATAATGATGTGTGTGTGTGTGTTTCTCTCTGTGCTTCTATCTGTGGCACCGCTACTCTTAAACGGGTTAATCTGTAGATAATTATTCTATCAAATAAAAATACAATAATATTGAAATGTAAGAGATTCTTTGAGTTTTCTCAATATTTATTACATGTACGTTATAACTTTATGAACAGCACAATTTGGCAACCTTCGCTCGCTGTTTTCTACAATTCCACAATTGAATTTCCATTTTCACTACTGGTTTTTGTTTTTAGAAATATCATCTTACAAGTAAGTTATACCATAAAACTGGATTTTACCTTGGGAAGTCTCTCCAATCTAACCTCTGACAGAGGTTTTCTATGGGACACAAATTTCAATAAAAACGGCTAATACACAAATGTTTCAATTCCATGTAACTTCCTCAAAGTAAAGTCAAATAAAAAAAGTTAACTATTGATGAAAAGACAATTTAATAAGGTATTAAGTAGCCCATAAAACTTAAAGAAAAAACTATGTTTATGACAAACACTTCATAAATTCTCTCAGAAGACGCTGTTCAAAAAGTTTTAGGTGAGATGTAATATAAAACGCGAAAACTTGAAATCGCCCGTTAATTTTTACGATTGTTATTTTTTATTTCATTGAATAGTATCTACAGATTACTATAACAAATGCACTGCTTAAAAATACCACAAAATAAAATAAAAACCCATATTATGTGCTGCTACTTTTTTTCCGGACGTCTCAATAAAAGAAGGCCTTGGTGTTGCTAACCAGACCTGCAAATTTCTTAAATACACGAGTCTTGACAAAATTACGCTTTTGAATTATTTATGCAAATCTAGCGATCCGCCCTCGCTTCGTTTCAGTTTATATGAGTTTTTTGTGACACCCGTACATAAACCAGATTATTGTAAAAACTTTCCTCTTGATCACTTTAGCTATTGATGAAAACCGCATTAAAATCCGTTGAGTAGTTTGAAAGATCAAAGCGTACAAATAGAGGGATAGACAGCGGGAAACGACTTTGTTTTTTACTACCTACTTATGTAAAGATTAGATACAAAAGAAACCTTGAGCTTAATGGCGCATTTATATTATTTGGTTTGACCATATTCCATTGAATCTCTTTCGATCACCGACTAATTTAAACAGTTTTTTCATATAATAGCAAATAAGGAATCCGATTGAACGAAAACCACCAGAAGCATTCGGCCACTTATCGTAAACGCGCCATTATTTCGCCACGTGCACAAAGTACTCTTTAAACATCTGTACCTCACAGAGAATCCAAGAAATTAAACAGTACCCTAACCATGAGTTACAATTACCGTACTCGCGAGTGCGCGATGCTCTGTCCCTCGCACTCTATTAAGCCGCGTATCCACCAAGCGCACGCGCTCGCGCGGCAGCCTCGCGAGCCAAATGCTCGGTCCGTGTGGACGTGCCTCAGGACTGTTCGGGCGCACGTTGCCGGGGCAATGTTGCCTGAGGCACGTCCACACGGACCGAGCATTTGGCTGCCGCGCGAGCGCGTGCGCTTGGTGGATACGCGGCTTAAGAATACTGCGAGGCAGCGAGGGACAGGGTAGTGATTCTTTCAAAAGCAAAGGTAAGCGAACGCAGGAGTGATTTCCAAGCGGCGAGTTTAAGTAGTCCCGTCAAAGCGAACAAAACACATTACAGCGCGTGTATTCAATTTGGCAGCATGGCTTCTCGAACGTATAAGGCTGCCTAATTGAGAATGCACGCGCTAATATGTGTTTTGCTCGCTCTGACGGGACTACTTAAACTCGCCGCTTGGACTTCAATCCCGCATTCGCTCACCTTTGCTTTTGAGAGAATCACTACCCAGAGCATTCGACACGCTAGCGAGTACGGTAATTGTAACTTAAAGACATTAAATGTATAGTAGTAATAGACGGGGCATAGCAAACAAAAAAGTGATGCAAAACTTGTTACCTCGAGGTAACAAGTCGTACGTCGTTTAGTCTACTTTGACACGCCCGTCATAGATGGCATTCATGATGCTTATGATCAAAGTTTCTCTATGAAAATGTCTCTGATGCCCACTCTATTACCTATAATGTTAAATCTCTTTGTTGTAACTCATGGTAAGGGCACAGCAGCCGAAAGCCGAGTGTTGCTGTATTTTACAAATAACTTCAACAGATAAACTTTGAACGCTTCGCAATTTCCCGACTTGGAAATTGAGTTCCCGAAACGTTTGAGTTTTAATACTTAATGAGTTACCCTCATTAAATAACTTCGAGACAAATTTAGTAACTCTTTATTTGATGTACTGTATTGCGAACTTCGGTCCCTTCGCTGAAATCGTTTCAATTGCCCCGAATTGTTTCTTGGATTCAAAAGGAATTCTAACTCAATTATTATATTCTGGTAAATTTAAATTGAGGTTTTTCTGGAATGTCTGCGGTTTGTTTGGAATTCATTAATTACGGGAAAATCAGTAAATTCGTGTTCAAAAGTGTTCTGGGAAAAGGCATCTCGGACTGAAATGATTGGTTACTAAATAAATAAAATAAATAAATATCAAGGGACAATGTCACACCAATTGACGTAGTCCCAAACTAAGCTCTAGGCTTGTACTATGTGTACTAGACAACGATATTAATACTTATATAGAGAAATATATACTTAAATACATAGAAAACATCCATGACTCGGGAACAAATAATCGTGCTTATCACACAAATATCTGCCCTTACCGGGATTTGAACCCAGGACCGCTAGCTTCGTAGGCAGGGTCACTACCAACTAGGCCATCGCGTCGTCACTAATAAATCGAGTCCAATACGATCTAACGAATAAATATCGAGAAAACATTTGATTGTGTATTTATCTTAACATTACGTTACATGTATAAATTGAGCATTTTTTTTTAGTATAAGTATCTGGCAAATTCTGTAGCTCTGCCTACCCCACTCTGGGATTACAGGCATGAAGGTATGTATGTATGTATCTGGCAAATTACTGAGGTCCTAGTGAAAAAGGGTACAAGTCGACTTAACTCGTAATAAAAAAGGGTATAATACATGGACGGAGTATACTAGACTTAAAACCTTTTTCACTTGAACTTCAGAAGACTTAGGTATAGCCTTTTTCCCCACTTTAGCGAGACTCACGAAGACAAACAAGCTCGGATAATTTCTGCCCTTCTAAATAAAAGGGACGTGTGCGTAATTTGATAGTCAAAGCAATTTCTGGGGTCCTAGTGAAGAAGGCTGTAAGTCTCTTAATGTTTTATTGAATTCTATCAGTGTTTGCTACACCCGCTTTGTAGTAGTGTTCAGAATGACGTCATTTTGTTTGTAACCGCGTTTTGTTTTTTTAAGCCTTGCACTAGCTGTGACGTAGCAAAGACCATGTGGCGTTTAAGGTTTTTAGCCATTAGCAAGAAGTTGTTTATTTATTTGTTGTATTTTTTTAGAACACCTTTTAAGAAAGGTCATGTAGTCAATTCATTTTATCATCCGCAAAAACTAAATCGTTGGAGCAGCAATTTATTTTATATTTATTTATTTATTTATATTTTATAAAGCATGTCGAACGATTGAAAAATGCAAATCATTTGAGACCCTCCTGTATAAGTAAATACAGGTTGATCTTTCAGACCAATGTGAAACATACAATATTATACAAATAATTTTCCAAATAACTAATTTTCAGCAAATGTTTAAAGAATTAGATCGACCGAATGTAGCCTTAGTTATAACACTTGAATAAACAAAATGTATTTTTACACAGCCCAACGTACATCTCAAACTAAAATCAATTTAAATAACTCAAAATATAGTTTATTTTCTGTACCTGCATTTCGCAGCTCTAATGCGATGCAACCTGCATATTAAACTCCATTTTCCGTCGCAAAATCTAAATCATACACGCGCTGAAAAAATTCAGCTGCCGAAAAACGGAATACAGGGTGGTAGTGAAAATTTCATTTGCCAAAATCGCGTACGGAGCGTTTACCTTGCATGCCAATGGGACGTTTAGCTAAAAATAAAAATTTGCACTCCATGTTGGCTAAATTGAGTATTGTACACGGATAGGTTTTTGATTTGGAGAATTGTGGGGGAATAGTGCATTTTAGTTGTTAGTTTGTGAGTGTTATTTGGTTTGTTTTTAGGGTTATGTTTTTGACAAGCTCGGCGATTCTGTTAAGTATCGTTTTTAGGGTTCCGTACCTCAAAGGGCAAAAGCGGAACCCTTATAGGATCACTTTGTTGTCCGTCTGTCCATCTGTCTGTATGTCAAGACCCTTTATCTCGGGAACGCGTGAAGGTATCGAGTTGAAATTAAAACCGTATAGTCCGGTTTACAGTCTCTTGAAGCTGTGAAAAAATCAAACTTCTACATCTACGTAAAAAAAAGATACGGCCGTTTATGTCGCCAAAAACGTGTATTTCGACACTCTCGAGGGAATCAAAGTGTATAGGGTATTTCCTACTGCTCTAGAACTATAAAATTTGGCAAGTAGCACCGTCTTTTACTACAAGTATAGGAAAAAAATCTGAAATCTGTACATTTTTAATTAAATCTCAAAAAAACAGGGTCTTTATGCAAGGAGCGGCGGCGGTGCAAATTTTGAATTGAGTTAACCGTGTCATGTGCGGAACCCTCGGTGGGCGAGTCCGCCTCGCCTTGTCCTGTTTTTTTTTTATTTGTCATCGTTTTTACAGCAAGCTTGAATTGCTTTGTCCGTAAATTGTTTGAAGGCAAGGAGAAGGCAACCCAGCATATAGGCCACCTGATGATAAATAGACATCTGCATTCTCATAACTACAATCTTAAGACTGCAATCTCAAGACCGCAAATACGGCCAACCCAACAACCTAAGTGCGTGCATGTAGTCAACAAAGAACGCAGCTGAGCGGCTGTCGTATGTCGTAAGTATAATGAAATAATTTATACATAGGACAACATCTAATCATACAAAATATTTACCTTAACCTAGAATCGAACCCGAGATCGCTAGCTTCAGTTACTACCAACTAAAAGTACAAATCTATTTACTTCCAACTGTACTAACATCCCTACTTTATCTTTCAAAAACTACAACTAACAAACAAACAACAACTAACTCCCCTTTTAAACCAGGGAACTCCCATTCAGCATAAATAAAAAACCTCATTAGCGACGACAATGTTACCAATTGAAAAAACTGCTATTCTGACGTAATACCAAAGAAGGTGACTAACTACAATGTAGTTGTTAAAGCATTATGTACTCTATTGCTAACCACATTAAATTTAAAAAGCTTATTCTATTACTATGCAGTTAGCAGTTAGTCAATATTCCAAAAATAAGTTGGATTTCAACCAACTTTGTGAATTAATTCAATGCCTATCTCCCACAATAGTGTATAAAATTTGACCCAATACTGAACTTTGGGCATTGAATATGCCAACAATTACTCCGAAACAAGAAATTCGGTAATTACCATCTCTTTTACTCGGTTGTATAAATACTAGAGAGCGGGAGGGATGAAACTCACAAAGTGAGGGTTTAGTTTTCCGAGTACAGGATGTTTTATTTCCGTGTCCAAATTGTAAAGTTAGTTTCGGTTTTTAAACTTACATGGTTGAGAGTTGGAAATTAGTTTTTCCTGTAAGGTTGGTTAAAATAATGTATGTATTTTGGTATTAGCAAATGCGGGTATTGTGAAGTTTTAATTTTAACTTGAAATAATTAGTATTTTTTTTGTAAAAATCATGCGTAACGTGCCGTGCATGACTATCAGATGGAAAGTCAACAAAGTGGTTGTAAAATATAAAGTACATTTTGTCAATTAACTCTCACAAGTGGTGTCAGTTTACCTGCCTAAATAATACATCCATTATCTCTCAATACATAATCAAGTTAAGTTACATTTTTTTTACCGTAATCAAATTGGAACATTAACGCAGCACATTTTTTCCCAATACGCTTTTCTTCCGTAGAATATGTTAAAGTGTATAAATTATTTTTATTCATCTGCCCTTTTTCGCTTTCGAGCCGTAAAAACAACCATTACATTTCAAACCCATTGTATGTGCGAACATTAGACTACACCCCGATTATGTCACATATTAAACAAAACACACTGTTATTACACATTTTATGTAACCCAAGAATTAATGTTATATCTAAAGGACAAAAGGTTTATTATTTATTATTATAAACGTTGAAAATAAACGACGTAACGAAGCACCCACAAATTACAAAAGAAAATAATAACGCAAGGAATTTATATTTATTCCAACATAATGTCTAAATACAATACTAATTCGAAGTAGAGAAATAATCAGCAGGTCCAAATTAGCCGACAATAATAACATCACAAACAGATTATGTTTTTACGACGTTCGATCTTCAAATTAACTTTTAATTTATCTATACGGGGTGCTCGTATTTTTACCCGACTGCCAATGAAGACGGTAATGTGTTTATCAGCCTATATATGTATGTTTGTTCCTTTGTGGCGCTCTAGAAACTAAACGCTTTCGATCGTGTAGTGTGTCGTGTTGTACGTGTGAACGTCACGAAAGTTTATAAAACAACATTTTCATTTATTCTGAATTCTACTCGCCGTGTATTTGTAAGTGTAATATTATTTTTAAAATTCGAAACATACTTATATTCTTAATAATACCACATAATTAGGACGTCAATACTAAAGAATGATTACGTTATACCGTAACAGTTGAAAACTCAAAGTTATATCTGGAAAAAATAATAATTTTTATACAGGGTGTCCTAATTTCAACAAGTAGAAAGGCTGTATTTGTCTCTCCTAAGCCAGAATGTATCGCCGCACGGCCCGGGCAATAATAATGTCCAATATCGCCCAGTGATTTAGGGCCCGTAAACATACGAATAAAACGCGTTATGAATGCGGTTACGTTATTACGCTAACAAAACTTATCAAATTAAAACAGTAAATTAAGTTAGATGGGCTTTTTCGTGGTTTTGATTCTTTTTTGCTTCATTTTCACGCTGTGTAAATTTTATAAGAGACTTAAGGCCATTACTTCCAACTCCGGTAAACTTTTTTAAAATTACAATATGTACAATGTATTTTGTTCTGCTTAGTAATGTTGACATGACTGCATTGAAAATAAATTAAAATAGATAGACGGCCCTGCTTGCGGGTCTACTATAATATAGTAAGCAACCATATTATGGTTGCGTTTATCGCGTGAGAAAATGTGTATAAAGCATCCGTCACTCACTTATTTTAAAATTAATAAATTTATAATAAATAAATTTTACCATCGATTCTAGAGCCTATTTGGAGTATTTAATGTGGTATAACATGTAGTCCAATATCGCATAATTTCCGAGATTTTTATTATTTAAAAAACAATTTCATAGTTAATTTAATTTGAACTCTGTCACCTTAACTTAAAGCTTATTTACTACGGACGGATATTTTATCCACATATTTTAGCCAAATTAGGCGGCTGCTGTAATTATAACCAACAGTACTGTAAATCAAAACGAACAATTCTCTTACGTCTACTTATGTGTATGCTTTATTGAAACGTTTTCAATTTATATTATTGTTAATTTCGAAACCCACGCGGCAGAAGCGCAGCGCTGATTATTTTGCTATTTCATTATATCCTGATAATGCGCTTAAAGTAAAAGCATCCTGTGAATTTTTAAAAAGTAAATAATGTATTTTTAACAGATGAGAAAAATAAAGGATATACAAATTCTATTTACTACAAAATAACTTACCTCTGAGGATTAAGTTAAAAATGAAGATTAACTTTTTATAAAGTTCTGACGCTCGTCTAGTCTAGACATGTTTTTAAATTTATGAACCCTCGGCCAAATTTAATCAAATCTAATTTAACTTGTGAAACTTTTTATTACTGTTTTTGAACTATTAAATTTTTTCTTTAATCAATGTAAATAAGCAACCTGTATATACTCGTATGATTATGATTATTTTCACTTCTCATGCTCTTGAAATATTCCTTTATTAGTTAGTCTGCACATCGGGACTAAAACTCCTTATTAATCTCTAGGGATGAAAGTATATTTTTTTAATTTACTTTGGAAACCCCTAAACAACCAATCACGGTGTTTGTGAATGGAGGATTATCGCCATTTTCAGGGATTGTGTATGGACCATTTTTAGACTGTGGAAATAACCTAAAAATGACAACTGTGAAAAAATATTAAAAATATAACAATTTAACTTCGTAAAACACGATTAATGTTTACGAATATGAATCTATTTGAATATATTAAGGATAATTTTATTTTATTAGGCAAGGTCCAAATTGTTTTCAAGTTTGTGTCTGTTGGCTAAATATGCAAGCATTTGTGTCACTTTGTAAAGTGTCACTCACTTTACAAAAAACTAACAAGTCTAAAAACCGCGACTTTTTTTGTCAAAAACTTTGTTACATATTTGCTAAATATTGTAATTTTGTATAGAACGTCGTTTTTTTTCCTCGCATTCAAAATGAAAAGTAGAGTGTTTAACGCGAGGCTAAACCACCATAATGACACTCGAACTGTAGCCACTCTCGCTCGCTGGCTCTCTCGCGTGGCTAAACATCTCGTGCCATTATGGCTTGAAACACTTGAACTCACAGAACATGAAAAGAGTTGAGTTCACACTTTAATTTTAAACACTAAGTAAGAAATTGAACCATATTATTTGTATCTAAAACCTTTGTAACATACTGTATTAATGAAATTTAAAAATAATTTGGAAGTTAAAATTGAAATGAATAAATTCCGTACGAAATAAAAGGCGTAAAAATAACGCCAATTTCATAGGTAAGGACCCAATATATATATTCGTCTCATTAGCCTCCCCACGATTTCCAGCACATAGTCACCTCTCAGTGTTCTTCGCCCACGTCAGACATCCCCTCCAAGAGCCACATCCCTAATCCCCCACTTAAGTGCTCCACCACTTAAATAAATGAACAAATAAATAAACCTAATCTTCAAATTACCTAATCTCTTACCTATAAAAGGAAAAAACAAATCGCCGTGTAAAAAAGTTAATTCGTGCTCCTACCGGATTATAGGCGATATTCGAGCAATTACAGAAAGAGGGTTCCGTTGCGAGGATTTGTAAATAGCGCCCGTTCCACTCGTAATTCTTTAAATTCCATCGTTAATTTAAAACTAAACGCTTCGTTTCTTTTACAATATAGGCGGAGCGGTAACCGCTGCTTTTTTGAAGTCATTATTTAACTTCACATGTCAGGAATATGTTTAGTCTAAACTTGAACGTAGGAACCTAGAAACCTTGAACCTTGAAACTAGTCAATTTGAACCAGGATCTGTTATTATGTACAGTCAGCTGCAGAGAAATGTAACCACTTTGCTAGGAAACTCGTATGCAGGGATGGTTACTTTTCTCTACAGCTGACCTATTGCCTGCGTTCGCAGTGTTAACACTGCTAACAAAAAACGATATCACGGCAGCACTGGCCAATAGAATACAGGTATATTTCTTCTCAAGTGGAACACCGCGAACGCAGGCGATGGTACAGCCGATGATTTTTAATACTCGTAATTAAACTGATCTGATTTCTGGTGGATTAGACTGATCTGATTATAGACTGATAGCAATATGATCTCTGTTGTTTTTAACGTAAACCCACCGTTTGACTTCGTTAGATTCATCTCGATGACTGAACAAAATAAAGTGCAATCGACAAATAAAGTTTGTCTGAATAAAGCGGTTACAGACTACCAATAATAATAATATGGGTTCTTACAATGTTAAGAACCCACATTATGCCGTATAAAGAAAATAATTCAAACGAATTAACCAGATTTCGAAATGAGGGGCGATATTCATCGGTTAAAAGCTGTCAATTTTCAGTCTGTAAAAAGTCAGTCGTCTTAAAAAGTCTTATTAAGCTAAAACAAACTCAACACCCAAAACTATAAGTAAAGCCTTATTCACAAATCTTCAATTACAAACACCCTCATACAGTCAAAAACTTTAATTGCTCTGCCACTTTAAGACCACTGAACAGAAATAAAGAAAAAAAAGAAAGAAAGAAAAAGAAAGAAAGAAAGCCGATGAATAATTTAAAATAAATTCTTTCCATAATTAAACCTGCTGACCGTACTTACCAAGCTCAACAATCGTGCTAAAACGACTATCCCTAAACGGCCACGGTCCCTCCACCTACCATTTTGTCACATAAATAACAAAGTAAAAAAAACTCTAGCTATTTATGTTAAAGTCACTT
The DNA here is from genome assembly GCA_948252455.1 of Acleris cristana. Taxonomy (NCBI): domain Eukaryota; kingdom Metazoa; phylum Arthropoda; class Insecta; order Lepidoptera; family Tortricidae; genus Acleris; species Acleris cristana. The sequence continues at coordinate 12,263,472 of OX411788.1, read as the reverse complement.
GTTCCGTTTACCAGCGTTTCCCCATTAATCGAGTAAATAGGCAGTTTAAATTTGCTTGTTTAAACCCGTTTATTTGAGTTTAATCAACGCTTAGTTATTAAACGAGGAGTTAAGTTTATTTCTGAGCTTTTGATTGGTTCAGGAGACGTCAACGTTTGAGTATTGATTCATCCCCGATAATTATAACTGCCAGCTATCAACCAACCTTTCATTTTCTTCCTTCAAAGTCAGTCTATCTCATTGAAGCATGTATAATTACAGATATATCGGCAGAAGAGGCTAATTCGGAAGTTGACGCCATTTTGATTGGGCTTTGTTCTCCATTCCACATTGTAAAACCCATCTTGCTTTGATATCCCAAACATATTGTTGACGTTATAATAGCTCTTATTTACTTCACAGAAAGAGAGCTGTTATAACGTCGATATTGATGACAGATGGACTAATACAATGTAAAGAAAATAAAGAGCTAAAAAATTAAAAGAATAGTCAGCATCAGAAAATATCCAAGACACATATCGAATAGTTAGAGGCCCGGGTTTATAATACGTCCATAAGTCAGTTCAATTCAATTTCAATTTATTTATTTATTATAATAATATTAAATCACATTTCCCGTGGATCCCAAAGCCCTGTTATCTTGGGTATCTATGAGCACAGTTACACATAAATTGCTCAAACAAGTGACCAAAATGTAAAGATAAAATTTGTGTAAAACATAATATTTGTCTCTGTAAAGATATTACAATTCCCTAACTCATTTCCATGTACTTAGGTATAGTTCTAATGAATAACGACACATTCAGTACTAAGCAGCTTTAACCACGAAAATACGACCATTGTTTTGAACTGATCCCACCCATAACAACCCAACACTTACGCATGAAAGACAGTATACGAGTTCGGTGCTGAGCACCTAATAGGTATTTATGAGCACAATAACCCATTAGTGCGGTCGCCTTGTGTTTTGTTTGGAGTTGACAAAGAAGATCAAGTCAGACAGTAGGTAAGAGCCCTTATTCCACATTATTTAAGCCATCTAGCTGCAATATCGTAATTAAACTATTAATATTATACTTAGTAACTCCTATTCTTAAGTGAATGAGAGCTGTGATATAGGTGACTAACTATATAGATGTTGTAAGCAATCAAACAACATTGTAATTTTCTCCGACGCTCGGAATCGTTAACTTTACTTTTATAAAAACAGACTGTGAAGTACCAGCGTTCCAGGTCAAGGCAAATTAAAAAAATATGTATTTATTATTTGCCAATGGGACCGCCCGCAAAAAAAGGAATTTCATTATATCCCGCGTTTCACTTTTTCAAAGCATGTTTGGATCTCACTCCAAATACTCGTTCTTTCGAAATTCTTCCATGTTTAATTTACTTTTTAAAATGACATAATAGACAAAAAAATTACCTTTACGAATGGCGTTTTATAGCGTATTTAAAAGTGTAACTTATACTCGTCCCTCATCGGCCTTCTTAACCCAGCTCCTAACCGAGCCAGTCTCTGCAGTAATGTACTATTGTCGGCTTAGCTACACATACGTTAATACCCTTTTTTCGGTCGAGGTTCAAACATAAATATTATATGAGTGCCACGGCGTACCTATTGCACTAACGCCTATATTGGGTCTGGCCTATTTTATGTGGCGTGGCAAGAAGAACCACTATCATGACTTTAGTATTAATGTTACTTGTTGTCTCTACGTGGCAGTAACAGTAAGGGCCATGTAATTCAGTAACGCGCGATCGCCTATATCGGATATGGGTTGTTTTTATGTGGTACAAGAAGAAACAACATCATGTCCTACTGTAACTGGTTCTACTTGCGTGGCAGTAACAGTTATAGGTCATTACGTCTCGCATATAATGCGCGATCGCCTAAACCTATTGGGTCTGGGTTGTTTTTTGTGGCTTGGCATCTAGAAACATCAAATGTTTTTATTTCCAGCAGACCATTGTAAGTGCAGCTATGACCTATAAACATTGGTAACTCCAAGGGCGCTATTAATGCTGCTGGTATCGAAAATATTGAAAGACGCCATTTTTTAAAACCCAATATTGCATTGCAGCGGGAATCCAACCAAAAATTTCCTACTGTATCTTGCTCTCCTTGTTTGGCAGTAACAGTAAAGGTCATTACGTCTCGCATATAATGCGCGATCGCCTATATTGGGTCTGGGTTGTTTTATGTGGCGTGGCGGATTGGTTGTAACACGGACGGTAGGTTGTAATGACAGCTGTAATGACGTTTATATATATTATTAGTGGTACAACGCGTGAATAAAGAATTAGGTTAATCCATATTTACTGATTGTTATTGTTCAATTATTTTAAAGATTTTTATTGTTGGAGTTAAGGTCTAAAGTAAAGCGAAAATCACTAAGTTGGGCATAACCATGTATTGGTATGTACCTAGTGAAAATAATTATAGTTGCTGGTATTTCTAATAAAATTCTGCCCAGAGAGGGCTGAAATTTCACATGATAATACCTTATTGCTTTTGACGTGTTATCGAACTTTCGACGTTTTGATAGCTCTTATTTACATGACATTAATGGCGGCCGAGTTAAAAACAATACCGTAACACGTCAAAGGCGATATGGTTTGGCGCAGATCAACTATAACTATCGCTCTATTAATACTCAAGTTAACTCGGCAGACACAATTGGGATAGACCAAAAAAAATAGCTCACGGTTTTTACATTATAATTTGAAAGAATGGGTAATTTTAAGAGACCAATTTCATTAATTTTGTATTTGACCCAATAGTTTTGTTTGAATATCTTTATTTATCAAGCAGACATTTTATGGATGACGTGATTATTTTAATTTTGGGCTGGCATTTTCTAATAAATTACAATAATGAAATGATATCTAATGATAAAAAGTCATTGTAATAATGTATTAAAACATACAAACTATTTCAAGCGGTTTTTGCCTAACCCGTAAGATAACACCTAGGAGGGCTTCAAGCCAAAAACGAAAGTCAAACAAAGGTTAAATATACTTTTGTCGAAATATCCGTAAGATAAATATTTCAAAAACTTAATAATGCAGAACGGCTTTAAAACCCCATTCCTCGAAATGGTTTTCGAATTAGAGTAATTGTAACAATATGAACATTCCCAATTTTAAAAAAGCCAGCCAAAATTCGAAAAAAGCAACAAGCTGAAAACAAAAAAGGAGCACATCAAAAGAGCTATGAAACAATCACTCACCCGTTTCTTCGAAACAAAAGCGGTTTTCGCTCGAGGTGTAACTTCTGTTGCAAAACACCAGTACAACTTGAGCCTTGGCTTTCACGAGATTACTCAATAAGACGTCTGATACTTGTATTCTCAAAGGTCTTTGCTAAGTGGTTAGTGGATAGCACAAAAAATGACACATGAGTCTTTGTAAAAGTCCTTTGATAGCTGTAGTCTTTCTGCTGAAACGGTTTAAGAGTTTAATATGGTTTACTTATTTTTAAACTAGCTTATCCCGCGACTCCGTCCGCGTAGACTGGGTTTATCCACGGAATAGAAAAAACAGTGGAAGTGGCATGGGGTGCGCTTCAATCAGTATAAAAACATTTTGTATACTTTCATTTAACTAATCACGAAAAGCATAATGAACGTTTAGCATAAAAACCAATTGTATAATTTTATCTGGCATACGATCGAATAACATAACACTCATTTAGCATAACTGTTATTTTCTTGGATTTATGCATTTTAAGTCAATTTCTTCTAACTAGGTTAGGTTAGGTTAGAACTGTGACCACATTAATAGTAATGAAAGCAGTTAGAAATATTTATTTGCTAAATTTATATCGATTGTTTATTATACAGATTGAAATTATGCAATTAGTGTTATGTAAAATGATCATTAGACCATTTGTTTTTATGCTAAACATTACACACCCAGGGGCATGGCGTCGTTTCTGAATAAGAAACCACACAGCACTGCTAAGGAGTTTTTTATTCGCACGCTCTACCTGCGTCTGTGTTCCCGTAATCATATAGCCTTGGTGTTTTCAAGGCAAGAGTGAATAGGCATTTTCTGGGTAAGCCTGTACCACTTTCGAGCTCGTCGGCACTTAACATCACGCGAGATTAAGGTCAAACGCAAGCCCACTATTGACAAAAAAAAGATATTTACATTCCCAAAGCAACAATCTAAAGACTGCAAATGCGTTGCCAACCCTGTGGACTAAAATAAAATGCGTTTATGCTAGTAATTTCACCGATTGTATTAACCCTACATCGGAACACAACATGTGAACACTGCTGCTTGGCGTTAGGTTAAAGGATAAGATGATGGTAGTGAAACCGATGCACCTTGTACAAGGTCTTACCACCCTAAACTACCACCATTCGTGTGGTATAAAGGCGCTGCCTGCAACAAGTACATCAAATATCTTGTAAAACACGATAATTTGCATTTTCATCGCTTTTACATAGTCGCACCTTCGGTAGAACAAGGGCACAATGTACCATATGACAAAAAGGGCAATTGTGGTTGTGCGACCGAAGGTGCGAATGAATTCCAAATTCTAGTACAGTCGAGTTCATAAATAATGTGTACACTTTAGTACCTTGCCACTTTAATCGCTATGACAATTCATGTATGGCAGTTTAAACATGACATTAAATACACAAGGTACTAAAGTGTACAGATATTTATGAAGACTGTACCATCCGAATAACTTTACTGGAACTGGTTTAAATTGACTTATTAAATTTGAATTTAACATACAAACAAATCAACATACATTATGTAATTAAATACAAGTTCGTAAAAAAGGTCTAATAAACTCTGAAAAAATACGCCCAACTTGCAAAAGGTAATAAATGACTTTATAACATGCCAAAAAAACATAGGTCTTACTTTGGACCTGCAATAATAGTAAAAGTTGAAAGACCGGCTTAAGACCAGCATCAGAACTTGCGCCATCTGTTGTCGCGCCCGGGAACCATTTCTCTCGTTTGATTTATAAGCACTGGAGGGCTTTCAGGCGCCCGCGGCGCTTGGGCCAAGTCAAAGACTTGTCATTAGCAGGGTATCTTTTCATTTGGCACAAAAACGTTTTCCAAACTGATTCATTTATGGTATAGAGAAGGCAAACGAGCACACAGGACACGTGATGGTAAGTGGAAACTGTGACCCATAGACATTCGCATTCACAAGATTGCAATCCTAAGACTGCAAATTGTTGCCGACCCTGAGGAGTAAGATGGAATGCCTCTATGCTAGTCATTACACCGGCTGTCTTATCCCCAAACCGGAACACGACAATGCGAACACTGCTGTTTGGCGGTAGGGTAATGGATAAGATGGTGTTAGCGATCCGGACGGACCCTGCACAAGGTCCGACCACCCCCGAAAATTTCAGGATTTTTGCAGAACCATGTTAAAGAACCCTATAGGGTTAGGTAAGTTTTATGAAAATCCTAAAATATGTATAGTTTCGGAAAAAAGCGTTTGCCCATATGATATTTTTGGGAAATGAAACAGTTTGGGAAACCTTTCGTGCCAAATGAAGGTAATCCCATTGGTAGAATTTTCCTAAACTATAAGTAATTTCTAGTATCAAATCACATCAAAGCACAAGTGCTCCGCGACATGTTTGTCGCTCGGATCTCTCTTTCTCTCTAGTCTGTAACGATAGAGACGCACTGAGCGACAAACAACAAAATACAACTTGTGCTAGCCGTACAGAGCCCGTATTATGGTAACATTGGTAACCTTTATCGCGGTAGATAGAGCATTTGTCACTCTCGCACTTACATACTGATCAAAAAGTGACAGTTGTTTTATCCACGATTATCTCTTCAATAAAAACGACAATAATCAACGGATTAGACTAAAATTGACGTTGCACTATTGCGTCGACGTATGGTGTAAATTAACTAGTGCTAACCCCGTGCTTTTCTCTTTAGTGGGATTGAAAACAGAACAATTTATAGTTACATATTAAACAATTTATAGCATATTTCTTTGGGTACCTGCCATACATCAAATAACTCTATTTTTTTATCTTGCAACACAAATCAGATCTCGTTAAAAAGCTCTTAAAAATTTAGTATTTCCTTATGCCATTTCACTCCAACGTATGTGGAGCTGGTATTATTGCATCATACTTACATGCATCTTTAAACACCGTCGACCAACAATCTTATAACTTCGGAAAACCGGCTTCGTTTATAAATTGCACCACGCTCTAGATCCAGAACTTGGCTAGGCGACCAGCCTGAACTGATCTCCAAGAGTAAAGCACTGGGGACCGCGGCTAAAAGAAAATAATATAAGAAATGGTATGTTATTTGTAGCATAAATGAACCAACTTTAAATGAAAACTACTTTTAAACCTTCCTAGGTCAGCCAGAGTAAAGCCAGGGGATTTATTCTACTCGTCAAAACTAAATTGGTTTTGACTTGTTATCGTATTGTCTACGTTAGCTCTTATTTATTTGACAAAAATGGCGGCCGAGTTAAAACAATACGATAACATGTCTAAATGAATATGGCTGTACCGACTAGAATATAATTTACAATTTCGCAACGAACAAGCAAAGCTCTAGGATTTGACTGTCCTACGACCTACGCCGTAGGCTTTGTAGACTTTGTCGTAGCCGTTTTTTATTTAAAACTACGATAAAGACGCGTTCCGCCTTTATTCTACTGGGTAATTCAATATTGCTTTTGATATGTTCTGCGCCTCTATTCTAGGCGATAAAATCCAAATCGTACTTCACCTGTTATGGTATAGTTTTTAACTATCAAGTAAATACACACACACGCTTTTGCATTAATAATGTTATTGTAATTTCATTTTTGTTTTACCATAATACTATAATTTTATTATACGTAAACAAATAACGTCGAATTTCATACAAAAAAAAAACATTAAATCAACCAAAACCGCTCAAAGTTAGTTTTCAAACGTTTATCCATCCAAACATTATAAACCCTCCATGATGCGTTCAAGAACCGCACATTGTGACCACCATAAAATAGACTGTTTTGTTACAACAAATTTCTTATTTGTAAAAATGTTATTATTGCTAAATAATAATAACATCGATTTCGATAATATTATTTCATTCAAATTTCGAACATCTCTGAAAAACAAAGAAATTTGATTTGACCTCTATTCTAATATCTGTCGAGATGACGTTTAGTTCGAAATGAATTGTCAATTTGCATACAAATTTGACAAATGTCGCACGTAAGTAAGATATCAAACGATATGATAGTTGGAGGCGACTCTAGTTTGTCTCTGAATTTAAAAAAAACTATGACAGCTGGCAGAAAACTTTTCAATCTTTTCATTACCGCCATTACCGGTTAAAATTTGTTTAGTTGTATGCGGCTCCTGAATGCATCATGTAGGCTTATGATATGTGGGTAGATAAAGTAGTGTATGTAACTGTACATAATTAGGCATTAAAACACTTGTGTGATGTTATTATGAAACTCGCCTTCGGCTCGTTTCATAAAACCACACTCGTGTTTAATGCCCTTCATTATGTACAGTCACATAAACTACTATTATCTCATCATAAAATACCATAACACGTTGTTATTACGTAGGTAAAACTAAACCTAAACAGTAAAACCTTGACACAGTTTTATATATTTTATTCCAACCGTATACTAAGGTCCGTACTTAATGGACGTTAGAAAGTTTTAATATACGCCACACTAATAGAACAGGGAAACTCGTACTAGAGTTACTTACCGCGTGTAACACGGGCCTTAACTTTGGTTAATATTTAACTACTTGAACATAAACGTGGATAAACCACGGACAGGGCTAGCGATTAACCGTGGCTTTTTAACCAGGGTTTTTAGGGTTCCGTAGCCAAATGGCAAAAAACGGAACCCTTATAGATTCGTCATGTCTGTCCGTCCGTCCGTCCGTCTGTCCGTCCGTATGTCACAGCCACTTTTTTCCGTAACTATAAGAGCTATACTATGGAAACTTTGTAAGTAGATGTATTCGGTGAACCGCATTAAGATTTTCATACAAAAATAGAAAAAAAACAATAAATTTTTGGGGTTCCCATACTTAGAACTGAAACTCAATTATTATTTTTTCATCAAACCCATACGTGTGGGGTATCTATGGATAGGTCTTCAAAAATGATATTGAGGTTTCTAATAAAAAAAAAACTAAACTGAACAGTTTGCGCGAGAGACGCTTCCAAAGTGGAAAAATGTGTGTCCCCACCCTCCGTAACTTCTAAAATAAGGGAATGATAAATGTAAAAATAATATATGATGTACATTACCATGCAAACTTCCACCGAAAATTGGTTTGAACGAGATCTAATAATTAGTTTTTTTTTAATACGTTATAAATCGTAAACCGCATTTTACCTTTCATTCAATCAACTCCAATATAATAAAGAATAAAGAAAAACATTTATTTAGATGTATAGTGGTACGGAACCCTACGTGCGCGAGTCCGACTCGCACTTGGCCGGTTTTTTTTATAAACGCTCGTTCGGAGCGCAATCGATTCGCGAGCGTTATGATCGCTGGGATTAACCTGGTATTTTTAGTTTTTGATTCTTCCTGCAGTTGGATGGCGTCGCGACTAAAATGATAAGGCCGGCTTTACTTTAAGCTGAGCACGTGAAATTATAACTAAAGAGCTAGCGTATAGGGTAGGGAAGAGGAGAAAACGATGGCGGTGCGAAAAAATTAGTGAACGAAATTGACCGTTATTTCAAGCAGGAACAGTATGATTTTTCTCTTTGATCAGAATCGAAATACTATCGAAAAAACGAATGCCACTTGGACGGCAACTACCTTAAATATTGAAAATAGCAAATTCTTCGCAAAGAAGACTAATCCATTAATGCAGTATTTATTATTTGAAAAATCACATTTGGTTGAGATATTTGATTTAAAAAAATCCATGTATAACCCCCATTGTTTTTGTTGGCTGTTCCTTTGACCTATGTGTATCGAATGTTAGAGAACCTTTAACACCGACACGTGTTCAGCGGCTCGGAAATTAAAAACGTGGCTTTGAAATGCAAAGGGGAAAGTTTCGCCTCCAACGGCTCCTCCAACCCTTATTGCGGGTCTTATTTATTGCCCCAAGTCGGGGTTTTTATTGATAACGTTGTAATTATTGTTGGACAAAGGCTGCATTTGACGGGGATGTTTTTAAAATTAAAAAAATGTTTTTTTATTGGGAAAAATTAATTTGTTTTTGCTGCTTGATAATGATGGTGTACCATGGGTGGGCAAATTATTAGGATATTATTATGCAGATGCGTTTTTGTTTTTGTTTTTTTTTTCGACTTTTATAAACATCATAAGACATCATGACCTCACAGGTAGACATTTCAAATTTATTTATTCGTACTAGGTGCACTTGCCGTCCCCGGGCAAGTCTAAAGGGGGCGAAGCGGTTTGCTGCCATCATTTCAGAAATCTCAGTAACGCTCACTCACTTAGCTTAAACCGCGAGCTCCCTCCGGCTATTTTCCCATTTTTCCCATTGAAAGTCTATGGGAACAGATTTTCTGTGATTATTCCTCCGTGGTATGTCCGATTTTCAATTTTATTTTTTCTAAACCATCTATGTCTAGATGTCGTATTATGGGCTAAATTTGATCCTGATATCTCTTTAAGTTTGGGAGGAGTATACGGACTAGGGAATGCAATTTAACCGGTTATTAACCGTTTTTGTATGAAAATAACCGGTTAAAAGCGGTTATAACCGGTTATTTGCATTCCCTAATACGGACAAACGAAAATCCGAATCGGGGAAGAATGAAGCTTCGCTCCAATAATGTAACTTACGAGAGCAACATATTATAAAATATAAGTTACGTTTTCTTGTATTAACAAATTTTAACTTTTCATTTCGCCAAAGCTGCAAATTATATAAAATTATTCTCTTAATTAATAGCTTAAGTAACTGCTTAATAAATGCAAACAAAACAATTAATAAACCACATACAAAATAACGTGGAACCATCGTAGCCAAAGTTTGTAGCTACTCGTACGTATCTCTTAGGAAAATAATTGAAACACTAAATTTGGGCTTTATTCCAGACCTAGAACACTCCTTTACGGCTCTATTCACGAACGTAGAGGAAGCATTGTAAATTACACGAATACCAGGTTGAGATTCTAGGCGGTGAAAACTATATCGTCTTTGAATTGTTATAGTATTTTCAATGTATTGATAGCTCTTATTTACATGACACTAATAGCGGCCAAGTTCAAAACAATACCGTAATATGTCAAATACGATTTAGATTTTACCGCCTAGAATAGGGGCCCAAATAAGATTTGGATTTTACTGCATAGAATGGAGGCCTTGGAGCCAATCTGGATCAATGGTCTCGTATTTTAAAATTATCTGTGAACTTAAAAGGGTTCGGTTAAAATTGTTGACATTTGTTTATAAATAAATAAAATAAATAAATAAGTATCAGGGGACAATTTTACACCAATTCACCTAGTCCCAACTAAGCTCTAGGCTTGTACTATGGGTACTAGACCACGATAAAAATACTTATATAGAGAAATAAATACTTAAATACATAGAAAACATCCAAGACTCAGAAACAAATATTCGTGCTCATCACACAAATATCTGCCCTTTCCGGGATTTGAACTCGGGACCTTTAGTTTCGTAGGTAGGGTCACAACCAACTAGGCCAGCGCGTCGTTTATTGTTGTATTTTTTAGGTAAACACCCAGTTGTAAACGTAGTAGTTTATGATCTTTTCGAAATATTACACATTTTGTTATATCTAATTTAATACTATAGCCTCTGGCAGTGGGCCGGTCATTTGTGCCGCAGAACCGATAATTGCTGGAGTTACAAGTTGTAATGCGGTTTCTTCAAATTATAATCGACTCAACTGCTTAATAAATTGTGTTCAATATCTTTTAGCACTCATTCCTTTTAGATTAAAGTTCCTTACACCAAAACTAATTTGTATGCGTAAATCGCAAATGCCTTATATTTAATACGTAAAATAAAACAAATTACGGCAAGGTCTCGGAAGAAAGTGTAATTTTCTACGCTTAGTAGATAGGAATCTGTTGCGGACGCCGCTAAAATGCTGCCTGCATTTTAATGTTACCGCCAAATTGGATTTGTACTGACACCAGTTGTAGAATAGAAAATAACTAGGTATTTTGTTGAATACAGCTAAACGAGTTACATTTTACATCAGTTAACTTTTGTCGAATAAAGAATTGACGTATACTGTAGATCGTTTAATTTAAAATGATCATTTACTTGCTTTTTTCTACAGTTTAAGAACGATAACCTTTGTAAAGTGCATGCATGTACGAATATAATAGTACATTACTGCAGTGGCCGGGAAAAAGGCCGTAGCGGGACGAGTAGGTATGTAGGAATATCGAGTCCAGCAAACTGCCCTTCCCGGCCAAGGCTTTTATAGTGATTTTCTACAACAACGCGAGAAAATATAATACAATATTTAACACGGTTCAAAAATTTCCTTAAAAAACAGAACATTTTCGCCTTCATAATTCGATTTATATTCGAAACAGGTACGACTTTGTATGAAACTGAAATATACCATTAAAAAAAAACACAAATAGAAATTTTATAAATGTAGTTTGAATAAATAAGGGTTTAAATTAAAAAATTTAGACCCATTCAAGTTAATACAAGAATTTATTGTGTTTATGAACGCAATATGTTTAAAAAAGCAAAATATTTGACACAGTTTTAAGTAAGTACGCTATATATGCGCCGTTTGTAAAAATAAACATGGTAGCACTTTGATTTCACGAGTGTTTGGCTGTTTGAAGTTAGTTGTCCTGGTTCAAACATGAATTTAAAAAGTAAAAAACGCAACGTAAAGTGAAATTTCACACTTTTCGCAGAGCATTTCGGAGATTGTTTAATAAAGGTATCTCTAGCGTTATATTTTATGAACGTGAGAAGAAAACTTCTTAATTAGCATCGTTACCCCGCCTCATATAGGCTATGTATTTATTCTGCAATTTGTAGCAAAGAGTCACCTGTTCCTATTTTACCAATCCATCAGCGACGTGTGACAGGTGACAATTTAATACATAATGCTAAGTCAACGAGTTCTTCTTCCACTATAAAGTACAGTGTTCTAAAGTTATATAAAGAATTGTCATTTCCTGTCATTGTCACGTGGATAAAAAGGGGCCAGAATAATGGTCGCCTTTATCGCGGTGGATAAAGCATCCGTCGCTCTCGCACTTACGTACTGGTCAGAGAGAGACAGATGTTTTATCACCAGCGATAAACAATACCATAATAGGTCCGCTGAGGCTCTATTCTACTCGGTAAAACCATATTGCTTTTGACATGACATGTCATCGTATTGTTTTTACCTCGCCCGCTATACTGTTTAGTAAATAAGAGCTATCATAACGTTGACAATACGATAGCATGTGAAAAGCAATATGGTTTTACCAAGTAGAATAGAGCCCCTGCCTATTATGGTCTCGTTTATCGATGTGGATAAGCGTGGATAAAACAACTGTCACTTTCTGACCAGTGTGTTAGTGCGACAGTGACGGATGCTTAATCCACCATAATACGGACCCTGAATGCTACAGAATCATGTAGCTATAAATTGAATACACTAGTTAGCACAGATAAATATGTTTGATTTTGTATTCTTTTGATAAATCAGTTTATACTTGCAAACGTCACACATCTGAAGTCTTACATAGACTCAAAAAACTCACCAACGCTATAGCTTGCTAATTAGACAGCTTTACCAATCCCATCCAGAGCCAAGCCTTCTAATTCCCATTCAAATGAACCTGAACATCCTAGTTCTGGGCACTCCACACGGTCGATCGACATCAAAGCCGTTGTTCCGCACATCCATTGCACATTGAATTTAATCCAGTCCCACCTGAATGGAGGGCGAAAGCCAGACAAGTGGAATTTTAGGCATCCACGACTAATAATCGTGGCCCAGGGCCAACCCCTTTTCACCCCGGATTTATATTAAATTCCTAAGTCCCAATTTGTCGAAACAATTCCTTGGGGCGCTATCTGACCACCATTTTGCTATTGTATGGGTGTTTAGTTTGTGCTATCATAATGGTGTTAGTATAGGCTGTGATTGTGGGGAAATGGTTACAGTATTGTGGTAATGTGTGCGTGATATTATTGATTACGGTTACCAATTATCGCTCTTTAGTAAATACATTAATCAGGAATGAAATCGGATCAGGCCTGTACTGGTTTGACTACCGGCAACATGTTGAGCTGGGACCATTTCATGGCATCTGGCATTAGTAAGATTTTTAAATTTAACAGAAACGCCTGTTTACGAAATTCTAAACTATGTTAAAGCGAAAAAAATTCGTCGGTCTTAGGCAGGATTCGAACCTACATCTCCTCTGGCTCTCTGGGCCGATGCAGGCGCATTACCAATTATGCCACCAAGACCCTAATTAAGATCCACGAAATTAGTAATCGCTTGCTTTTCATACTCGGAGGGTATGCTGACGCTATCTATCGTTGTTTATTAACAAACGATCTGGCATTAGGTCAGCCATATTACTGTTTTCTGTCTCTTTTTGTTTAGTACTTGTTTTGTCCTTTTGTTAGATGTCTGAATGAACATTGTTTTCTTTATTTTTCTTTCTATTCTTTCTTTCTTTTTCAGTGTTTGTTTTATGACAACCAGTGAAAGTGAAGAAAGACTGTGACTGAAAACAAAAGTAGTATCAAGGCATTCCAGTTTAAACCCCAGGATCGGCAATGCATTAGCCACTAATTTTTACATTACTATTGAAATGTGTAGACTAAATGATAAATTTATTTTGGTCCAAAGTGGCATAACAGTTAACAACACGCATTCTTTATTAAATACTTCTGTGATGAGTGTGAGTATTTGTTGTGATTCTTGTGTAAGTATTTACTATGTATTTAAGTATGAATTTTTCAATATAAGTATTATTATCGTTGTCTATTAACCATAATACAAGCCTAGAGCTCAGTTTGGGACTAGGTCAGTTTGTGTCAAATAATCCCCGATATTTTTTTTATGCATATGAAATTTCAGTGGACAATTTAACACAAACGATAAATATACAGAAAAAGAAATAAATAGGTACCTATTGTAGAAGCGACTAAGGGAATAAAGCTTGTAGTACTGTTAGGTGATGGGCTTGCAAACTGTCTACTGCTGTTTGTGCAAAATGTGGTTACAGAATTATCAACAAGTTTTTAAAGTTGTTGGTAATTCTGTAGCTCTGCCTACCCCGGGATTACAGGCGTGAAGGTATGTATGTGTATGTATGTCTGTAGAAAACATCCAAGAGTCGAATGAATAAAGCCCAACACATAAATATTTTCCCTTACGAGACATAAAACATTGAACCCATGAGCGCTCGTTTCGTTGGCAGTCACTACCAACTAAGCCAACCATGTCTTGAAAGTCCATGTCACATTACTGTACCATATCTAACAAAACTCGTCCAAAATGAGACCACACTTGTCTAATACGACATAACATACATGCAACCCTAATACAATATTCCACTACCTCGTACCGTCCTTAACTAGCAAAAATGTCACCGTAACAACTACAAGTGACATTGCGGGAAGTAGCTGGTCGTAAAGCCCACACTAGATGCGGCTGGCTGCCCTTTATGTCTCTCCAAATATACGAGAAAGTTTTTAGAGTACCGTACTTTAACTATTTTTCGACACCTCGTATGTACCTTACGTTGGTTAGGAAAAGAACCTTAGAATCTAAAGGGAAAGGTGGAGTTTTGAGACGCTTTGGAACGTTTTAGAGGTTGTGAAAGTGATGAGAAAGTTTTTCAAAGGTTACATTTGAAGTCTAAACTACTGTGTGGTTGAGTTGGTTTAAGGGCGGGGATTTTAAAACAGTTTTAGGAATATTTGACTACAATTTAATACTTATAGGGTTTAGTCTGTACGGCATAATTTCGACTGTTCAAAACGTATTTGGTATAATATACTTCGCATAATCGCAAAAAATTGACATTGCTGAAAGCGTATTAACATGGTACAGTCAAGGACGTTAATTGTTATGGCACTATAGAACTCTGTCGTATAACGTTAATCATTAATTTTGGCGTAATTTCTTTCATGTGGCTTGACGCTGTCATTATGACAGGGTTCCATAGTGGCATAACAATTAAAACTTGACTGTACAATTAGTTATCATAATGTTGGGTAGCAAAATTAAGTATCTAATTACTAAAAATTATAAATAACTCGGAAAGATTAGGTACTTTTGATGTTTTATCGTATTGATTTAATCTCTCATAAAGCTACTATACAAACGGAACTTATTTTGACAAAATAACAAAATACAATGGAAATTTGACACCCATTACAACAAACAACCCTCAAAACAATTGGATGAAGGGTAAACAAACAAGGCTTCATAATGGTTTTATTAGGGGAAATAAGAGGGCCCTTATATTGTACCACTTGGATACTTTACAGCCACTTCAGGCTTTAACAACGTTTTGCTGATAAAATAATATTGAGATGTTACAATTTAATTTTAATCTTGAATAAAATGGCTTTTGATTAACAGTTTGGTGAGAAAGTGGAGAGTAGATGTAATAATAAAAACCAGAGGGCTTATTGTCTAATGCACTCGCAATCACGGTCGTTTTCATTTTGAAAATCGAAGGCTTGTCTGCATACAAAATGAAAACAATTGCTCTACTTTGAAGCCGGTTGCGATTGCGAATGCGTTAGACAATAAGACCTCAGGGCCCCGCGTGACAAAGTTTAGATTAGGCATCCGTCACCTTTTTACAGGTAAATACGACAGTGACGGA
This sequence comes from Acleris cristana, assembly GCA_948252455.1. NCBI lineage: Eukaryota > Metazoa > Arthropoda > Insecta > Lepidoptera > Tortricidae > Acleris > Acleris cristana. The sequence continues at coordinate 12,247,644 of OX411788.1, read as the reverse complement.
TGCTTTATCCACATTTGACACGCGATATAGACGCAGACACACTAGGCCCACTGGTCAAGTGCGACTCGGATTCGCGCAACGAGAGTTCCGTATACGGGCGTGCGTGTGTAGTGAGTAACCGGGTAGTGCAAAAGTCAACGTTGGTCGGTTTTATTTTTTAATGCTTTGAGAAGGAGGATCCCTAACCATAGACATTTGCTTTCTCAAGACTACAATCTTAGGACTGTAATTCTAAGACCATAAATGCGTTGCCAACCCTAAGGATTAACATTCTGTCTTACATCTAAATTACCAAGCATTGGATATTTTTAGGTAATACGTAAGATGATAATTTTAAAATTAACACGTAGATCCTGGACATTTTAAATTAAAAAATTAAGGTTATCATCCACCTAATAACAAAATAATACTCGTATATTTCTCTATAGCCATGGACCGACCCCTCAAAGCCACTGTTCCGTGTAATTTAATTTTCAATTACGATAATACCCTGCCCGCCCGCAGTTAAGATGCTAATACAGTGGCTCGGTATTTTCATCAAAATCTTTTGCATAGATGTCTTTATCCAATACTTAAGCCAGGCTGTATTTACATAGACTGCTAAACACTGTGAAACCCTTAAATTTGCATCGAAATGAGCGTAAAATGACCGGCCCCAACATTACGGCGGCGGGATGAAAACGGACCATTCTTTTGTCTATGTATGGCCGCCATTTTGTAGCGGCCGCCATCTTGATTTGGATATGAAATGCGTTGTTGTGATTTTAATTTAACGCGCTGGTTTTTGGCGTGTTTTACATAATTAGGGTGTTTGAATGTTTGTGTTTGCGGTTTTTTAGTTAATCGACACATTAGGGCTTTTACAGAAAGAAAAATATAGAAGCTAAATTTTAAAATATAATTTAAATACTGCAGCTGGCAATGCAGAATACTTTCAAAATTGACTGGTGTAAGGCTAACCGAGCTGCGTCAGCAGTGGTACAAGTTAAAAGAATTACTTAAAATTAATATTTTAAGGCAAGTAAATCATTTCACACGACGCGTTTTGCCTAGTTGATATATTTCTCTACATAAGTATATTTTTATCCTTGTCTAGTATCCGTGGTACAGTTGAGTTCATAAATATGTATACACTTTAGTACCTTGTCTGTTTAGTGTCATGTTTAAACTACCATTTATAAATTGTCACAACGATTAAAGTGACAAGGTACTAAAGTGTATACATATTTATGAACTCGACTGTACAAGCCTAGAGCTTAGTTTGGAACTCAATTTGTGTGTTATTGTCCCCTGATATAAGTATTATCTATTTTTACACGACTGCCCAAAAAAGGAGTGTAATGTTTTCAGGGTTCATGTACGATTGTGTATTCCACCTTAACTTCTTAACGCCTGGGCCGATTTAGATATGTGTTGTATCGTTAGAATCTTTTTACCATCCCGGGTGACAAAAGATATCTAAAATTTTAAAAATTAAATACCGACATTGGCAAGTTGGGTTTTTAAAGCTTGCTTTTCTTTTTATTTATTCACCATAATAGCGTGTGTGTGTGTGTGTGTGTGTGTGGTGTGTGTGTGTGTGTGTGTGTGTGTGCGTGTGTGTTTTTACATACATACATACATACCTTCACGCCTGTAATCCCAGAGTGGGATAGGCAGAGCTACATAATTACCTACAACTTTAAAAACTACTTGATAATTCAGTAACCACATTTTGCACAAATATGCTATGATATTTAGGGGTATTAGTGACAGGTTGCAAGCCCATTGCCTAGCAGTACTACAACAAGCCTATATTCCCTTAGTCGCGTCTTACAACATCCACGCACAAAGATTTAACATCACTAAAATATACACCCTCCGTCAATTCCATAAGTACATTTTTTTTTCCATAATCGCTTGAATCTCATGACTTGCGGTGCATTCGCAATAAAGCACGTGGTGGGACAACGGACGCATTCCTATGTCCCTCGCGATTTTATTCCAACTACAGCGCGCAAAGAAATATACAAGTTATATAGAGTTACGTATAAGTTTATATTGAATAAATAGAAGGTAGTTTAGCCGATAACAGACGTTCCAGCCACGCATTATACGCATATTTGTGATACTTGAAGAGGTATGACAAAGTAATGATAAAATTCAATATCCCATAGGAAACGCTGAGCACCAACGTCTTGTAAGCTTTAAAATAAATATACCGTAGAGAAAAATCACTAACTGCCGCAATTAAAGACGTCAATTAAATTGAATGCTTGACTAAAGTAGCTGCTGTCACTTTCTTTGCTATAGCAATAGAATAAACACACCTCTAAACAAGCGTTAAATTTAATTGACGTCTCTAATTGCGGCAGTAAGTACATATAACTTTAGTGGTGGTAAGACTTTGTGCTGTGCTAGGTTCATCCGGATCGCTACCACCATCTTACCCTTTAACCTACCACCAAGCAGCAGTTTGCATTGTTGTGTTCCGATGTGAGGATGACAACTTACCGGTGAAATTACTAGCATATGAGCATTCTATCTTAGTCCTTTGGATTCGCAACGCATTTGATGTCTTAGGATTGCAGTCTTAAGATTATAATCTTTAGAATGCAAATGTCTATGGGTCACAAATCCCATTAACCATCAGGTGGCCTGTGTGCCCGTTCGCCTTGTCCATGCCATTTAAAAAAACTAAGTGAGTTTTTTCCTGTATATAGACGATAGGGTATTTGACCACTTTGGACTATGTCAAAGTGACGTAATCAATCAAAACGTATGAGACTTCTTTTGATTTTATTTTCAGTGTCACATTGACATAGTCCAAAGTGGTCTAGGAATCAATTTCCTTGACTGTACACCTTTGATTTCAGCTGTGGTGATGATTTAACGAATCTGATATGATCGATAGATTTATTTCACCATAGGAATCATCATCATGAACGAAATGTCATGAGTTAACAAAATAAAACGTTTACCTATAAAATGAAAACGACACTTCGGTTGAATGCGCATTACGTGTACGCGATGTGCAATGATCCTCATTCTCCTGCCCTTATCCCAACTTAATTGGGGTCGGCGCCACTTGACTTTTTCTTCCATACTTCTCCATTAGTCGGCATCAGTCTCGTTAGTCACTCCCTTTTTAGCCGTATCATCTTTCACACAGTCCATCCGTTTCTTTGGTCTTCCCCTACGATGTGCAATAATACACTGTACATATAAAAATGTACATAAGAGAGTATACTTTTTTGTCCCTCAACGTTTCATGTAAAAAGGAGTGCAATAACAGCGACTCAGACTAATGAAGACTGTTTGCTTTTCCCGCGGGAATTCGCACGCTACATGCGCTTAACGCTCCTTCACCAAGAGCTACCCTCTTCTGGTGAGGTCTTCTTAGCAAGGTCCAAGATACTGATATTTTAGCAGAAAAGTGGCATAAGTACAGTCAAGGACTTTAATTCTTATGCCACTATGGAGCCCTGTCGCATAACGTTAATCATTAATTTTGGCGTAATTATTTTCATATGGTTTGACGCTGTCATTATAACAGGGTTCCATAGTGGCATAACAATTAAAGTCTTTGACTGTACCTACGCGAAATAGATTTATTTTTAAATGCATCGCGACTTCAGTGTTCTTGATAAATAAATAAATAAAAATCTTATTCCCGTCAGTATTTCGCCATGATTCCCCAAACTGAAAAAAAAATTGGTCGGTTCTAACAAGATTGTGATTATTGTTCATAGGCGTCTTGATTCCATACGAGCCTGACAAAACGTTAGATACATCAACTAAGATGTAGTTAAATCACTAAAGAACTTGCTGCTGTTACTATCAGCTTTGGTTGATATAGCTAATATCTTAACTATTGTATTCATTTTATGTCAACTAAGGCAAAATCTCTCTTGGTTGGCTCACATTTTTTTGAGTGCATAGATTAAATTCATACATCTTCAATATTCTCTACATTTAACATTTTCTTTTCAAACAACCCTAACACTATCTAGCCTAGCGTTCTAAAAAGAATTTCGCCTTCCGTCAAATCATCAATATCCTCTAAGTAGTAATAAATCCACTGATATCCAGTGATCTTGGGAAGGCTGTTACATAAATCGCCGATTAACTGAGCCTCTCCTACCCGAGTAAGCCTATAACCATGAATAATACTTATAATGCGAGTTATAAAGATATTGAATAAGTCTATTAGGAGATAAAGACGTCGATGCTAAAAAACCGGTCAAGTGCGAGTCGGGCTCGCGCACCGAGGGTTCCGTATTGAAGATAATATGCTTGGTAACCGCAAAAGAAAATACTCATTTTGTTATAAGCTTTATTTTCCAGGCAATAAGGTCGATTTTGACTAGCCTAAATTTTAATACAGATTTTCTTAGTTTTTTTGTTATTGCTCAAAAACTGTAAATAATGAACACTTTATATTATTTTTCCCAGAAAATATAAGTAATTATCTATACGTCAGGATTTTTTTCAGAATTTTTGATTAATAAACTTCGGAGATAAGGGGGGGGGAACGGTCATTTTTTGTACATTTTTGGCTATAAATCAAAAAGTACATTTTTTTTTTTTCAAAAAATTAGTTTTGATATGGGTAGATTAAGACCTTTCATATGACACCCCATTTGCTATAATCGAACCACTTTCATTTTTGAACCCCCCATTCTAGACCCTTTTTCAATTATTAACAAAATTAATTTCTTTTTTTTTACTACAAGTAGATGCGGGAAAGCAAGTTGTACAACTATGCCAAATTTCAAATTGATAGCATTTGTAGTTGCTGAGAAAACCTGCTGTGACATACAGACAGACAGACAGACAGACAACGAAGTCTCACCATAAGGGTTCCTTTTGTACCATTTTGGTACGGAACCCTAAAAAGGCAGGAAAATCTGTGAAAACTGATCCGATGATTGCCTGATCAGAGCCTCGTTCGATTCTAAGCGGTTAAAACCATATTATTATCGTCATTGACCTGTTATGGTATAGTTTTTTTACTTGGCCGCCATAACTGTCAAGTAAATAAGAGCTTTCAAAACCTCTATTCCTCTATTCTAAGCGATAAAAACCATATCGTCATTGGCCTGTTATGATGGTGTAGTTTTTAACTCGGCCGCTATTACTGTCAGTAAATAAGAGCTATCAAAACGTTGACAACACGATAACAGGGCCTCTATTCAACACGGTAAAAACCTGTCACCATTTTTAACCGACTTCAAAAAAGGAGGAGGTTATACGTTCCACTGTATGTATCGTTTTTTTTTTTTTTTTTTTATGTATGTTCACCGGTTACTCCGTCAATTGTGGACCGATTTTAAAAATTCTTTTTTGGTTTGATAGAGTATACTTTCGAGGTGGTCCCATTGTCAGCAAATCTGAATCTGATGAAGGGATCAGTGAGAAATTGAGGGAACTCCTCAAATATTGTATGCAAACATATAGCGATTTTAGTATTTTTAGTAACTAGTGTAGCATTTGCATTCAGAAAGTGTCACTTGGTGAAGCGGAACTGATGATGAAGACCACAGATGGCCACCGGAACTCCTCAACGGTACCGATTTCAAGGGTGGCGATAAGATATCTCGATTAAGATAGTTGAGCGACTACAACGAAGCACATTTAATTGTTTTAAAATGACTATGATTTTCCCGCGGCGTTGCTTGCGGCAAGCTTGAAATGTCTTAAAGTTTCATATATCAACTAAGAAGTGGGACTACATAAGCTTATTATGATCACTAAAAAGTGTTAAATAAAATAAATGTTTTAAAAAACAAAAAACCGCCTTCAAAAACGCTAAAAATAACTTCTACTACTAGGTACTTAGTAGTAGGTACCTATCCTATTAGGTTAGTCTAACTGAAGTCGGCGACCACAATACTTTCAACAAAAAGCCGACTTCAGTTGGACTAACCTAATAGGATAGGTACCTACTACTAAGTACCTAGTAGTAGAAGTTATTTTTAGCGTTTTTGAAGGCGGTTTTTTGTTTTGATAGCTCTTATTTACTTGACAGTAATGGCGTCTGACGTCATAACAATACCATAACAGATCAACTACGATATCGTTTTTATTATCGGGAATAGAGGCGCAGGATAAAGACGATACGGTTTTTGCCTAGAATCTCGGCCCAGTTACTTTACACAAGCGAGATGTCATAAATATCAAAAGATAAAAAAATTAACAAATATACAAGGTGTAAAAAGCGAGAGACTTTCTTCCAAAAACTGACATTGTTTTTTTAAACTGTGATGTTCTGGAAACTTAAGAATTAAAAGTTGTATTTTTTAATATAATTTCGCCGCACGATGTATAATGTATACACTCGGGAAATAGTGTGCGAGGTTTTGAGCCCTCTGCAGTGCGCTGATTTCAAATACAATGGTTGTATTCACTAAAGCGCCATTTTCTAGTGTGTTAAAATACGGATAAATCTAGAATAATTTTCCAGTATTTTTCAGTTCAAAATCTAAAACAGTTTTCAGATTGGACCATTTTTATAGAGATACTGTGCAATATCCAACTTATTTAAGATCCACCCCGAATGAACTAGCCCACAAACACATCAAAATCGGTATGTATGTATGTAAGATAATTTATTGTACAAACACGAAAATAATTAACAACAAAATAGACAGAAATACAATAGGTATTTACAAAGGCCAACTTATCTTTTTAAGGGATCTCTTCCAGTTAACCTTCCAATCAGTCCATCTATTTGATAGCTTCGATGCTACAGCAGATATCCAAATCAAATACGTTGCGAAAACGACCTAAGTCTCAATATAAATGCACATTTTAAATTGTCACTGTGAACATACGCTATCACAGTCAAATGCAAGCCATTAAAACTCTTAATTAAATACTTGGAAAGTTCCCTTTACAATAACACAGCGCATGCTTCATCAGAATTCCTCCTTCGTTAACTTTTCTCTTGCTACAATCACAGTTTCCACTCGAAGTTTAAGGAATTTCCGTTAAGGTGCTCGGATTGAACGCTTTGATCCTTCATTACAAATCCTTACTTAATAATAAAATAATAAATAAATCAATTAATGTACATTAAATACATAATACTAAAACTAAACTAATTAAATTAACTTAAATAACGAAACTAACTATAGGTAAAAAATATGGAGCGAATCGCTGTCACTCCTTGAACAAGAAAGGCAATGGTTCCTAAGACCACGGTGGGCTGGATGGCTCGAAAAGAGGACATTCGCACTTTTTTCAGAATACATTTTTTTTTTAATGCTATCCTATAGAGAATTATGTAAGGAACAATATATGTGGTATACATTTTTTCGAAATAAGGCATATTGACAGCAGAAAAAAATAAAGTCTGTTTTTTTTGTATGGGACCTATAAATAGGTATCTTGTTTCTCAGAAACTATTAGAGGTCCCGTCTTCTACCTCCCAAGACTTTGTTTTTCTACTTTTATAGAGTAGGAAACGATAAGCAGATTTTTTATACAGGTGCTGGTTTTTTTTTTAAGTCCAGTAAAAAGTCCACACATTTTCGATTTTTTCGTTTATGTCTTTTTAGGGATTTTACATTATATTTCGATAGTTAAAAGTAAAAATGATAATAACACATAATGGATAAAACGTTTATTAAGTTATGAAAAAAATCCTAAGTATATTTTTTACATTTTTGATACAACTAAAAAGCAAATAATCTAATGTTTAACAATAGACACATGTCACTTAAAATAAACAATAAACAACAAAAATTGATACAAAATATTTCTTAAAAAATGACATATACCTAAATACACAAAATTACTATAGCGGAAAAAAATATTCATTGGTATTTTCTAACATTTCAAAAAGATTACATTCATCGTCGTCGCTCGTATTTTTTTCTATAATTAGTAATTCTAAAGCTTCGGGTGAGAGATTTTTAGCTTTCTTAGTTAGTCGTGGCCTTAGTAGAGTTATTTGTGGATCGGAAGATATGAGAAAGTTGTGCAAAATATCTTCATTCGTCATGGTTCTGCTACATTTTCTAGCATGGTGTTCTCTAAAATTGCGAAAATCTTTGTTCCTCGCTTCTGATGCTTCTTCTGATAATGATCCAATTGGTAACATGCCGAAATATTATAACCTTCAAGGATCCATATAATTTTGTATTGTCCGATAAAGATCCAATATTATTCAACACGTTAAACAAATCAATATTGTTAACTAGGCTTTCCATTATTATTAGTATAGTCAATTCCGTACTAACTGAGAAACGATAACCGAGTATTGTTTTCGAGAAACTAATTTATGTGTTAAGTATATCACCCTTTTATTACAATTTTAGCTTATCCCCACTTAAGTGAAACGTAATCTGGGATTCACCCTTAATGAACTCATTAATGTTAGGAATTAATAAGTGCATCGATACATGGTGATAATCTCATCAATTAGCGACGAGTATTGAGGAGCATTAGCAATGACATCATTAGTTAACTGAACAATTGTAGTAAATTAACATGCATTTACAATACAATATTTTTTAAATAAAAATATTATATGCAATAATTAAGTGGTGGCCTATTAGTTAAATCGTTGGTTTAAATGAGTCTTATTTAACCATATTGTTAAATATAATTAACGTTTTATGATTTATTTTGTTTTTGCGAATAATAATTGTTTCAAGATAAAAGAATACTTATTACTTCATCTTCCATAAAATGATAGAGTTGTACTTGTAAATAACTAAAAACAAATTTGAACCAAAATCAACTCTTTACCAAAAAAAATTGTCAATAAAACGTAGCATGTGTCACTTTTTATTATTATTATTATTATTATAGAATTAAACTATCGAAAAATAATGTGGGATCCCAAAAAAGACATAAACGAAAAAATCGAAAATGTGTGAACTTTTTACTAGACTAAAAAAAAAAACCAGCACCTGTATAAAAAATCTGCTTATCGTTTCCTACTCTATAAAAGTAGAAAAACAAAGGCTTGAAAGGTAGAAGACGGGACCTCTGATAGTTTCTGAGAAACAAGATACCTATTTTTGGGTCCCATACAAAAAAACAGACTTTTTTTTTTTGTCAATATGCCTTATTTTGAAAAAATGTATACCACATTTATTGTTCCTTATATAATTCTCTATCGGATAGCATTTTTCAAAAAATGATTTTCTGAAAAAAGTGCGAATGTCCTCTTTTCGAGCCATCCAGCCCACTGTGAGACGTCGACGTTTTCACCGCAGCGACTGTGATGCATTTTTTATTTCTTTTTTATTCTTGTACAATAAAGAGTTTATACATACATACATACATACATACATAATATAATAATTATCTCTTTATTTCAGAATACCAGGACTCCATAGTTTTGTTAGTTACATTCTTACAGCTATGTTATTTACAGACATTAAACTACGTTAAATTAAAATAAATTAGATAAAATAAACACAAATATATTAATCTAGATCAAGTGCTACCCCTTTAATCTGCTCAGCCCAGTGCTTGAATATGGAGCAGTCATATTTATGAGCAATGATGGTTAGAATGCTGTTGGTGCTTTTCCTGATTCGTCCCAACAGAGATGCAATCCTCTTTCTAAGAATTGCTGGAAACCCATCGGTTCGGGCTTCGCAGAACAAACCAGACGCACTGCATCTCCTGGACAAGCCCAACAGCATTCTAAACGCATTGTTATATTGAACTTTCAGGGCGCTGATTGATATACACATTTCTCATTTTCGGATTGGGCCGACACCGTTTTCCATCCTGTATAAATAATTGGCTGCACTATCTACCAGGGTGGTCCGGTCCGGTCCGGTGGTAAATTCCGATTAAAATATGATCAATATCTCCGAAACTATAAAAAATCGCTGAACATACATGGGGTATTTTCGGATACGCCTTGGTGTGAGGATTCTATAAAAAAAAATTGGACGTCACTATTTGGACCACCCAGTATATTTAAGTACGATATCAAAGCTCCACTGAATAATTAGACGTAACAAAATTCATCAAGGATGATAAAGAAATAAACAAGGAATATAATGACATTAACGGGAACGACTTCCAAACAGCACACGCCGAGTTCGCGCTAACAAAGGTGGCGAGTTGACTCGACTTTACTCCGCCGAGTCGGCTGCAGCGATTGTCGCATAATATACGCATGGATTAATTATATTAGGGCATAAAAAAGTTTAAATCTATAATTATATAAAAGGCAAACCTTACTGACTTATATATCAACGCACAGCCGAAACTACTGTACCTAGAAACTTGAAATTTGGTACAGGGGTTCCTTTCGTGATGTAAGTGAGCACTAAGAAAGGATTTTCCGAAAATCGACCCCCGACGGGAAGAAATGGGGGAATAGCGGGAAACTAATTCTACGCGTACGAAGTCGCGGGCGTCCTCTAGTCTTTTTATAGTTTTTAATCTGATTTTAGAACTGACTTACCAGAAACTATACGGTTATTTTTCATTTAACAACATTTTACCCTCCTACCCATATTTTTCTCTAACAATGCTCGCTGTCTAAAACTCTTTTCAATGCAAATACGTCCTTAGCCCCAACAAATTGAGACGTCGCCCGTTAAAATATGCAAATATCTTCCGTAACGAGACGTTTCTGTTTGTTTGAAGTATTGTTTATGCGGAAACACTCAGTTTTATTGATTTCATAAAAAAATAGGAAATTGTCAAAAGGATACGTAATATTATGAGATTTATCAATGTATTTATTACGACAGGTTATACGATTATTTTCTTAGCTTCTTTTTGTAAAAACGCGCAATAGCTAAAGTGTGCTTTTAATATATTTTGTCCTTATCTGTCATTATGGGGTCGGAAGTTGAAAGAAAGAAACCAATAATACTTAAACTAAAATATTTATTGTGCGTTTGTGACTAACGGCAAAACTCTACTCATATGTTGGATAAATTTGTCAAATATGAAATAGTGCAAGTTTTCTTAAAGTTATTTCTTTCCAAACCGGAATTGAAATTATTAATTTTTCAGTTGTTTGAGAGAATACAGGAACGTGGTCCGAAAACAGGAATCTGTCAAAAAGAGAATGTGTCCGATGTGTCCAATCGATTCCGCGAAAACGGAATCAATCTTAATATAATATGATATCTCAATGTTTCTGTGTAAGCTTCTCAGGGCTAAACCCCACCTAACAGATGGGATTTCTTCTTCTTCTTCTTTAATGCCTTCGCGGATTTTAAAGAACCGGGGTTTCTGAAGGGTTAGTCGGGTTGTCGTACCCAAAGGGTGCCAACTGAACCCTGTTACTAAACCTTTGCAGGGCCTCTATTCAAGGTGGTAAAAACAATATCGTTTTTTATCTGTTATCGTATTGTCACCGTTTTGATAGCTCTTATTTACTTGACAGTAATGGCGTCTCACGTCATAATACCATAACAGGTCAACTACGATATCGTTTTTACCGTCGGGAATAGAGGCGCTGTCTTTCTGTTGTCTGACAGCGGTTTGTATTTCATGAACCTGACAGTTAGAATTTTTACAGAGTGTGGCTTTCTATTGCCACTATAACAACAAATAATAAAAATTAAATTAAATTGAAAATTCAAACTAAAACAATGCGTAAAAGTTTCTTGCGGTGCTTCTCCGCTATGATGGTCTTGTCCGAAGCGCTAGTAGATTCACTCTATATTACCAACGTGTTAAAGAGCACTCATGTGGCCAATTTACTGAATAAATATTTCGAATTTTGAATTTTTGAATTGAACAACAACGGTAAAGAACCTTCGTGTGCTAAAACGGTTTTTGTTACACTTGTTTGTAAAACAATAGTTTCCCCCGAATTAAAGCCTCATCTACAAAGTCTAGATCAGTCCAGGGCTCGCCCGACTCCGCAGTAAGTTTTAACGAGGCGCCAAACTTTGTGCAATTAGTGCACAATTATAACAACGCAAGACTTTCCATTTGTCACATTGTCAGTTTGGTTCGGGTTTTAACTTCAGCGAGTTTTAATGTGTGCAGAGCATATGGTTTAATTAATGATGGCCGATGAGGGCGAGAAGTGAATGGTATTTATTTATTTATTTAATTAAACTTATTTCCACAATATACAATAAAGTACAAAAGGCGGAATTAATGCCCAATGGCATGATGGTAGTGTTTTTTTACGGAAAGTGGGTACACGAGCTCACATGCCACTTGGTGGTAAGTGGACCTAGATGGGTCTCGGTCCACGGTAGACATTTGAATTCTAAATACTGCAATCGTAAGGTTCCTATTGCGATGCCAACCCTGAGGACTAAGACGCAATGCCTCTATGCTAATAATGACACTTATTATGTTGTTTTATTTCTACACTGGAACACAACAATGCGAACACGCTGCTTGGTGTTATTGTTGGCCTTAGTTTAGTGTTAGAATCATTAACGTATACTTTTTAGACGCCGGACTAACTAGGACAGGATTTAAAAACAAGGAAAGTATCTTTCCAAAAACGTCAGGGTGTAAGCTGAAATCGATTGCGTTTCTATTAGGGCTAAATCAAGACAAATTGGCAACATTGACAGCAAAATTCCAGGTAGCGACACATTAAAACGGGGAACTAATTTAATTCTTAATATAAAACAGAGTGGGTAGGCAGAGCCACAGACTCAACAACAACTCCAAAAACTTGTTGATCATTCTGTGACCACATTTTGCACAACCAGGCTAAGACCAGTGTATTAGTGACAGGTTGCAAACCCATCGCCTAACAGCACTACACAGCCTTTTAATATAAGTTTCCAAATATTTATTTGTCTGAAAGCTAAGTAATGTAAGTAATGTTAGATTTTATTAAATGCGATTTAAAAAGTCTTCAAACAAATAAAATCGTTAGGAATTATGAAAATTCGGGATTTCGAACAATTCGGAATTTGACTCTTTCGAACAACGTTCCGAAGCCATGACATTTTCAGCATATCTTAAACATTACGTAGGTTAGGTTAGGTTAGACAAGTGACTAGCAAAAAAATATCTCATGCGGCGACAAAATATCTTCCGATAAAATAAAAACTCTGCGTATTTATACTTTCGCTGACAGGTGTTTCGATAAAATTAAAGGTACCCGCTTAATGCATATATATACAGGTGTCCCAGAAACCGACGTCAACCTGTTTAGGGCTGAAAGAGCAGCTAAAAAGCTAACGATTTAACCCCTATTAAAATTCAGATTTAAATGATCAATATCTCCGAAACTATCAAAAATCGCTGAATATCCATAGGGGTTTAATCGATAGCTTTTTAGCTGCTCTATCAGCCCTAGACGAGTTTTAAGTAGTTCTTCCAACTATTTCTAACAGCGTTTTTCATCCAAGTTTCAACGTACGTCAACGTTATGAAACAGCATTAAAAACTTCAGGGACCGTGAGGCGAGTCGATGGGGAATTCTTCCGGTGTCACGGCGAGCGCAATAAATGCACTGTCGACATCAACGTTACGATAAACGAGGAACAAGGAAACTAGATAGACTTGTATAGTGAGATAGCTCTTAGCTTGAGGTTACACGCTCAGTATTTCACAAAATCAATCCGTCAATCTGGCCAAATTGACCGGAGATTGACTATCCCACGGACTGACAGTCTGGATTGATAAAACTCAAATACTTCAAATAATTTCCTTCAATTTTATTGTGATTGATAAAATACTGATGAGTAACTGATCGTGTAACTTGTATCATTCTCGCGTCAGTTACTTGTGATCTCTTTTTTGTAGCCAGTTTCTCATCCAACGCTTTCTTTTAATACATTTTTTAATCAGTAAAGCTATAATTATCATAGCACAAGCCTTTTTTTTTCTTTATAATATCTATGAATGAACAGGTAAAAAAGTGCAATGTCATCTTTGTGATCTAAACGGCAACTGGCGTACGTTTCATCAATCTGATGTCAGTGTTGGATTGATCGCGTAACCGTTATTCTGGCGTCAGTCAAAGCTTGATTTGATGAAATACTGAGCGTGTAACCTCCCTCTTAGAAGGTGCTTCGGGTTTGTACTTGTCTCTCTCTCGCTCTCAAACGCTCTTATTAAGAGCGAGTGGGAGAGAAGTATGTAGACAGTATGCTGCGAACTTGATCGAAAATGTATGTATAGGATTGACGTACTTAATAACTGCCGGACGGTTGCGTTATCAAAGATCGCAGCCATTAAATACGCATTTCAAAATAATGTACATTTTGAGATACCCAGCGACAGACGAAACGCACAATGAGCACAAAATTTGGAGTGTCTAGTGCTTCATAAATATATTTTGTATTTATTTTTGTAGCTTAACCCTTCTAGCTGTTTTAATTCGGTCGCCACTCGCAAACCATATCGGACATTGTAGTTTTATACCGTTCATTTTAGTTTTTATCACAGTTTAAAGTTGAGCCACGAAAACATTACAATTCATACATCCATTTTCATCACTATCTTATTAGGAAAAAGTGTTATCATTATCAAAATTAAGAAATATCAACATTTATAATAATGATTTACTAAAATAACTCAGTGAAAAAATGACACGAAAAAGAAAATCCTGCGTAACTAATTATAATTAATCTAGAGCAAAGATACTGCTTGTTGTTACATAATATTTATACTTTAAAAATCTCTGCAAATAATGATCATGCTCATCACGCAATAAATATTGGCCTCCACGAAGTTTGAACTCGGAACTCTTAGCTTTGTAACCAGGGTGACTATCAACTAGATGAAACGTCATCTAACACCCGTATTCACAAAGGTCCCTATGAGATCTCACAGTGCTCACGAACGCACAGGGTGGTTCACATTTTCTCATAAACAAAAGTCCGGTCAAAAAGGACTAATCACAAAGCTGTATTGAACGCAGTGCGTTTACTCAGTGAAGGATCCCTCAAGTATTGTTTGTGACTAAGGGTGTAAGTAAGTAAGCATTGTAATTAAGCTTAAATTAATTACTTATCTCATTTACGCTACTTCTGGAGCCCCAACTAAAAGGTGACACAAAAAACACGCCAGTTTCAGTGCTCGGGAGTGTAATCCAACGCAACACGCTTTTAACTGCACGTGAACACCCTTTATATTGTCACAGTCAGCTTTTATGATAGACTGGCACTGTTTCTGTCTTTTTAAATTACTTTTTATTCACATAGGGTGTCCTGTTTATGTCTACCGTAAGTCTGATCATATAAAACTTGAGTTTTTGGGGTAATGCCGAGAGAAAACAAAAATATACACTATTCTTTGGGTTCTATTCTCTGACGAGCATCTTTATTTTCATGTGATACAGTATGTTTATGATTTTCTAGTTCCTAAAACATAATTTGGACCAAGGTCAGTTTGTTTGAGATTTTTCCTTGATATTTATTTATTCTTTACGCTGTAATTTGCTTGTACATTTGCTATTAGGTACAGTCTTAAAGCATTATCTTTATAGCCATCGCTACAAAAATACATGTTTAGGTTTACACAGATCTTATTGTCAGTGGCATAAATATATATTTTGAAGTTTTCGAAGTGTGTAACTGAAGTTTGACTGTGCTAGTTGCACTTGTCCAGTTTTTACCACTCATTGCAATTGTGATGTTGACGACATGTATTTTGTGAATATTGACGCTTCATTTTTTTTAACACCCTGTGTATCGTACATTTTTTAACAGGCTTAGGCAACTACTAGTGACATAAAGAAATACTTGCGGCTAGAAATACGTCAAATGTTTTTCACAACCACGTAAGTAATAAATAAAGCAAGCCTTTCAGCGTTTAAGCGAAATCCGATGTATTTCGCATTTATGTATACGTAACTCGGATCAGGGACTCGCGGTAAAAAGAGGGCTTTCCGTCGTGATTGATGACAAGCTCAGGAGGGAAAGGGTTTACGGGATCTTGGGATAGTGAATGGGAAGCCTTATGATTCAAATAAGAAGGTAATTAAATGTCTTTAATTTAAAATAGGTTAGATTAGGTCGCGAGGTTGAGCGAGATTAGGGTTGAATTGAATCACCGATGTAATTTTTTTTGTATGTAATTTTCATTTCATCGCATGCTCGTGCTGTTTCTATTCAAAAATAAATCATAAAGCCACTCACATGCTTTGTGTAACCAGAGTTACCAGTGATAGCACTTATTTTGTTATAAATAAAGTCGATCAAATTTTTACGACTAATCAAGTGGGTAATCGGAGTATAATAACACCTACTGTGCGGCGGTACGACGGAACCCGCGGTGCGCGAGTCTGACTCGCATTTGACTGTTTTTTTTTACTTTTTTTTTGCACAGTGCAAGGGTTGTAATACTTAATGGCTCTTTTACTACTGAATATTTATTTTTATAACTGCTTGTTCTGGTCTCTTAATCCTATATGAGAACGTGTATGGTTTTAAAAGCCAGAATTTATTATTTCACTCAAAATTATACAAATCAAATCCGATGTCTTGTAAAGGTACAGGTACAGGAGGTATTTTTAGAATTAAACGATTCATTAGAAAATCTCAACCTGTATATAATAATATCTCCTGTATATACATATACTGCTTTGAGTATAACCACACAATAAAAATAGGGTGATTCCATAATCATAATATGCATTCGCAGCGAACAAAAAGCGTATAACATCTAACACATCGTCAGTGCAGTGATGCGTAAGTGAGTCTTATGTCAGTTTGCGTATTTTATCTTTGTAGCGTAAATGGCATTATAACACCGTTTGATAAAAAAACAGACTAAAAAAGCAGCATTTTAGAACCCTAATAAAAACACAGTCACAATATCTTATGAATAGCTTGTGTGTTTTTTAAAAAAGCTTGCGTTTCTCCATGTCATAAACAAAAAGGCGGTAAAGAGTGATGGTTTTTTCACGTGAAGTTTCTGTTTATATGCAATTCAAAAAAATAGTCCAAGCGATGAATATTTTACTCAACACAATTTTTTTTCTTCCTATTTTTGAGAAAAGCGCTTCGTATTTTTAAACGGACTCGCAAGCTCGTCCTTTTAAACCAATACTCGGCCCGCAATTGCCTACTTCCCTGCCTAGACAATAATGTACTATTATTGCCTTGATGGTTTCAAAGTCCCACTGACAAAAAACTGGTTGTTTGTAGTAGGCCTTACGATTATAGAATTACGATCCTTGTGAGTCGGTCTCGATTGATATTTTTAATACAAGGAAACGAATAAAGAGGAAGTAATTATATCAGGAGTCGTGTCCAGCCCAGGGCTAGTATTTTGTTATTGCTCGGGATTTTATTATGACTTTCTCATTTCGTGATTATAACGCCATAATAATAAAAACTAAAGATATAGTGTAGTAAGTAATTTAACGACATGATGCTTGGTCGGAATAGTTCCTATTTATCAGGCTTGATTGTAAGTGGGATCTGAAACCTTTAGGGCTCCCTCACATTTAGCGTTTTTCGAACGTCGACGTCTCATTAACGCCCGCGCAGCGTCGACGCAACGTTCTCGCAGCGCCGACGCGACGCAGTTGCGTTTTTCGAACGTCAACGTCACAACATGACATTTGCCATTGGTTAACCTCAAATACCGTATCTATACTTAAATACTTAGTTAGGTAGTATCTGATATAAAACTCCTGTACCAATATCAACCTTATTACGTACGTACGTGAGTTAAAACTGCATTGGTTCTTGGATTTGAGATACTGCTTATTGGCTTAGGAGGGGCAGATATAGGATGTGCAAAAAAAACCGCTTTAACTCTGTTTATAAAAACGGAACTGTCTGTCAAGACATTTTTACACAGTAAATGAACATCAAATACTAACCGCCTGTTTCACAATCGACAGTAAAGCATATCTGACAGACAAATTTAGCCCTTTCTCCTTCTTATACTTGTAAATAGTCAAGGAGAGAGCCAACTTTATAATGGCAGATAAATTTACTCGTTGATTGTGAACAGGCCCTTAGGGTTACAGTCCTTTGTATCATATATTTATAGTATTGGTTTTAATCTCGGCTTCGAAGCCGTTATCTTCTCACCAGCAAATCCCAACTAGGGAATGCAATGTAACCGGTTACTAACCGTTTTTGTATGAAAATAACCGGTTGAAACCGGTTATAACCGGTTATTTGCATTTCCTAATCCCAACGCAAATACTTCAAGGCTTTACTTAACAAGAAATCAACATGATTCCCTCGCATTACAGAGAAAGAATGACAACACAAGAATAAGACGTTTCCCGGAAAAAAGATAATGAAAACATAACATTCGCGGCAAACAAAAATATTTTCGTTCAGCCCCGGCTTTTCATTATTGCCTTAAAGACTCGTTTCCATTTTGTTTATGCCTTCGTAGGCTTAAGCCTATTAAAAACTTGGTCTTGCAATCTGTTGTATTTGGCTTAGAGTTTCCGTGTTATTTTGACAGTATTGTTTATTTAAAAAAAGCATTCTATAGCGGTCCTTATATCCACCAACCGCGGACAGACTAAGCTACGTTGAATTTAAATTTGACACATTTTGTGTGTAGCAAATGTCAAAACTTTATATCAAGTAACCTACCAACCTACTATCCGCGGTTTTAATATTGGAAACGAACATAAGGGATACTCTCTTTCCGTTTATGGCATAAAAATAAAAAAAAAACACCGATACTCAAGTTATATTTTATTTCTCACAAGTAAGGTCAAAACAATTATGAGATCTATTATTGTCTCAGGGTGTGTATAAACGAAAAATTAGTATTACATCGATGTCCTTTTTTTCTCTTTTCATACGCCAGTATAAATAGGTAAGTAAACTAAGTACCTACAATTGGGAAGAGCTAGCGCTACTGAATCACCCCTTAACTCAAAACTTATTTTATCCCGTACACCCTGTATATTATGTTGGTTCACATCAGAATAACTACGCGGTTAATTTTACAAACCTTATGCTAACAACTAACATTTTTACAACTTCAAAATGCGGAATATTTCATCACTCTAGGCATTTTCTGTCACATTGCACATTAAATTTTCTCCTAATAATAAAGTACAGAGTGAATAAAGTCCCAACTATATTCATAAAACGTTCAATCACGCCGCGCCACGCAATCGTTTTTCACTTGAATTCCTTTCCGATTTAATTTGAATGCCGTCGCCGTCAATATTTTATTCACGTTCGCACATTAGTTCCCGCCACCTGTACAGGATGTCTCAGAAATATTAGAATTTAAAGTCATTTTTATTTCCCTGTGCATCGGACGTGTGGTTCTGAATTATTTTTCCTGGTAAGCTGGATTTTCTTGTAAGGTTTTTGTTCTCTTAAAATGTTTCTAGGTTGTTTTTGATTAGCTTAATTTGGGAAAGCATCTTATGAAAATTGTTATAAGATGCTTTATGATAAACGACTTTTGTAAAAATATAATGTCTCAAAGTTGAAAAAATAATTATGATGTACTTTCAAAGACGTCAAATTATTTTATACTAGCTTTTGGATAAAAGCTATAATTTGGTTTAAATGTCCATGAATGCCATATTTTCTTATCTTTATCTCAGCATTAAATTATCAGCCTTAACGGCACGTTCCAAAATATAATTTATCTCTTGTTAAGACCTAATTGACGGCAAGGATAGCATGTCTTTATGAATAGATAAGTGGTAGATAAAACAATTAAACCGGCCGTGAGATATCTAACCTGCGGGCCGATTACGGTCATGTTTATCGACGTAGATAAGCGTGGATAAAGCATCTGTCACTTTCTGACCAGTATATGAGTGCGAGAGTGACGGAAACTTTATCCACCGCGATAAAGGCGACCATAATACGGGCCCTGGGGTGTTATTCTCTTAAAAACGGTGGTTGGTCGAACGAACGAGCGAAAGCGCAGCGGCGACTTTAAGTAGTCCCGTTCGAGCGAACAAAACACATTTTAGCGCGTGCATTCTCAATTAGGCAGCCTTATACGTTCGAGATACGCTGCCAAATTTAATACACGCGCTAAAATGTATTTTGTTCACTCTGACGGGACTAATTAAACTCGCCGCTTGGACATTCACTCGTTCGTCCATCCGTCTATCGTTGTTGAGAGAATCACACCCCTGATCTACTTGCATCTACTTAAAGCCAGGTATTCAATGTGTTAATTGACACAATTACTCGGAATTCAGGTCAATCGATACTATATTAACCCGGTATTAAGTGCAACTGGAATAATAGGCTAGTTCGTCATGGACTTTTAACTTAACCGTATTTGATTTTGTGTAAGGTGAAGCAATTCTGCACAGAGATAGAGAGCGTAAAAGGAAACAGGATAACACGTTGATGACAACCCACGGTTTTTTTCTTCTTACCATTTGATTTATTTATTTATTTATTTATTTATTTATTTATTAGTCATAATTACAAATTACAAACTTAATTGATAATAATTATACATATCTTTCGTAGAATTAATTTACTAGTTAAACTAAACTACTAGTAAACTGTAATGCTCCATACATTACGTAACACGCAATATTACTAAATACTTAAAGCACAACCGTAAAACTTCTTTTTATTTTAATTGCTCACAAGGCAAAAAACAAAACTTTTAGTATTCTCACACGTATTTTTTCTCTGGCTACGCGACTATAGGGGGTGTTTTTTAAATTTAGTTCCGAATCATTGTTACTAATACCACCCCTTAGATAAACTGTTTCTTCCTGTCTACAATCAACACAAACGTTCTACTCCATAATTTAGCCAAAACTCAGTTAAATTACTTAAACAGCGCACCGTGAGAAAGTTAAATTAAAACAGAACCGACACCAAAATGGCCGCTCAAACTTTAAGGCATTAAACGATTTAAGTCTTTTATCGAATATCGAAGTTTGTTATTCGGCAAGTCTCAAGATTTACAAGTTAATTTAAGTGCTTTTGAGCTTAATTATATTGAAGATTATTCGTAACTGATGTCTGATATTGGATATTCTTGTAACGCGAGATTAAGGTAAAATTTTGGAATATTTTATTTGCCTTTGGATTTTAACTAGTTAATCCTACGGATTTGAGTGGAGCTCTGGGACAATTTACACGTCTCTGCTGTTCTAACGCTAAAAAGACGGCCATTTTGGTTGTCTACAGTACGACGCGAGAAAGGAACATAAATACGCGGTCAATCAAATAGTAGGCACCTTGTCTAAGTATATAACCGGTGGGGAGCGATAGACGTCGACCTGTCAGACGGCGCGTGGGGCCTGCTAGGCTGGCATGACATGGCTGGGCATGAGATTATTTTACTTTTCCAAGGTGTATATAAGCCGGTCCACCGAAATTATAGTTACAAAACATTGTGCTAAACTGAGATTCAGTAGAATTTTTTTCCAAAAAATGTAGGATTCAAGAGTTATGTTTTAAAAAAATATTTTACCTTTTTGCTGCAGGTATTTTAAATGCGTTCCTTTTTTGTAATAATGCGCTTTTTTCCTTCTTTTTTCTCATAATGATATTCATTATTTTTTAATGCGCTATTTTAGATCGAAAGATACGCATGCCTTTTCTCTAAAAAAAGCCACAATTTTTCATTTCAAAATAATAGTTTGAAACAGCCTGTGTCAGTTTTCATTAGACCCTAACACACTGTATAACATCGGCAACATTTTTCAATTACGGTTTGTTGATTCATGCCTACGAATAATTTTAGTCATTAGCTAAAAACAATCGCAGCGCATACACATGCTGTATCCTATCTGTCCCACGCTATCTCGATTGCCGATTCAAACGTCACAATACCAAAACGAATCATCCTATATCGTAACTTTATTTTATCCTGCCTAACTGAACTCTATTCCCTTCATTTAGAGTCCAACAAAACCGCAATAACTCTTGCTCGTACCAGGCAAGCATAAACTAACGCTGGGTTATTTTAATCTAACTCCGAATTTCGGAATAGCCTGTCATTCATTTCGAATGTCGAAAGATATCCCTTGTTTAATGGGTGACGTAAACAAGCCACGATCGGTATCGATGCGATACGTAAATACGCTTACTGAGTTATGGTTAGTGAGAAAATTGATGCGGAACTATCGAAATGCGGGTCTAAATATTTCCGGTACTCAATTTAATTAAAAAACTACTACACTAAGTTCCCGTGCGGCCTTCTTACTGAATAAACATCTTTTATCTTTATCTTCATGAAACAAAACATGATGACAAAAGTTTTTTGATTGGTTGATTATTATATACACGAGGTTAGGTTTGTTTACATTTAGTTCAGTGCCTATATAAACAAACGAAGAAAACAAGTCAAAGATCGATTTAACGCTCTAAAATAAAAGACGAAAGGTTTAAAGTGTTTGCAAGCACCTAAACGTAAACCTTGATTTAAACATAAATATAAATGTATATCAAAAAATCCATTTCCAGGGCAAGCTTTTGCTGCCGACTGTACTTTTTTTGCATCTGCTTCTTCGACCCAATAACACCCCAGTACATGGTAAATAAAACGTTGTATTAAATTTAACAAATACAAAGTGTAGCAGAAGTATATATTAAATACACTCTGTATAAGTCAAGCAAAAATAAAGGGGAATTCATGCAAAAAAACCATACGATTAGTGCCGTTTTTTTCTTGGCAGTGTAATTGAAATTTAAAATAGCTTGCAAACTTATACCAATCTTGCTGCTAATATTCCAAAATGAAAGTTGATTGTCCTTTAAAGTATAACTTTAATATTAGTATAGTCTTAATAATTAAATAGTGGTTTCTTAAAAAGTTAAAGTGCTTTAACAAATTGACATTGACGCACTTGGCACTTTTTAATTTTGTTTTTATGGCTAAAGCCTTATTTGAAACTAGCTTCTGGCCGCGACTTCGTTCGCGTAGATTTAGGTTATTGTTATTCCCTCTCTGTAAATGTATTTTGTAGTAATTAATAAAATAATTAATTTTAAATTTACCAAGTCTCATGGTTACCCTACTTCTTACGTCGAACTGGCATAGACTCGGAGTACTTTAATCTACACAACTCGTCTAGTAGAATAGGATGACCACATGGTTGGTAATTTTTACTCTTTAAAGGTTAAGTTTTAATTCAAGTAAGTTTAATTGTTGGTTTTTGGAGTTAATGCATTGAATTCGCCTTGAAATGATGCGTTACAAACCATAATTTCGGTTCACGACTTAGGAGTCACCCTGTATAAATAGATAGATAATAGGGAATCCCCTTGAATCTGATCTAGAATACGGCGAGCGATATGCGGCAAAGAACAAATGCATAGTGCATTCCTTGAAGCATGCTACGAACGTCGCAGCGGCGATGAGGCGATTACTATGCATTTGTTCTGCCGCAGTCGCCGCCCTGTAAAGTCGTGGCTGCCGTAACAGTTACAGACCTAATTCAACTGTTTTAAAACAAGCGAAGTAGTTCCCACCCTTCTGAACACATGAGAGAGGCCATGGCTGAGATACGCGTGATACTCGTGAACGGGTACTGTTTGTGGGGTCCGGTCTGGGGGGTTATTATTACACGGCTATGCAGTTCATTTTACGGTGAGCGTATAAATAGGACAGAGCTATAGCAGTTATATAGGTCTGTCCTTTTCTCTCAGCGTAATCTGAACTGCATAGCTATGTCATAATAACCCCCCTGTTCATGTTTGCAAGGACTTGTTCCTCTGTTAATTATTCCAGTTATGGCTTTTGCGACGTACCAGGTCCTCGCCGTGTTGTTCTCCTAGTCATTATTTTTAGATTAATCTTTATTGATGACATTTGTAATTTTTTTTTGCCAGTTTTAATAATTATTATTTCTTTGTTACCTTTTAATGTTACTTTTAAGTAATATTGTGTTTTTCTTATGATAAAAAAGGCCTTCTGCTGGAGTTTCTTGAGGCGTTTCTTCTCCACAATGATGGTCTTATATTAAAGCGAAAAAATTTCGTCCGTCGTAGGCAGGATTCGAACCTACATCTCCTCTGGCAATCCGGGCCAATGCAGGCGCATTACCGCCTAAGTTCGAATCCTGCCTAAGACCGACGAATTTTTTTCGCTTTAATATAATTTGAATTACGTACAGACGTTTCTGTTAAAAATTAAAAAATTATCGTCTTGTCCGAAGCGCTAGTAGATTCGATCCATATTACCAACGTGTAAAAGAGCGCTCATGAGTCCAATTTACTGAATAAATATTTTGATATTTATGTTTATTATTTATATAGATAGATATTTTTCTGACGCAATGTGATCCCAGTTTAATCAAACAAGACCCATATCATCTAAATCAAAGCGATGGTCAGTTATTAAATCACGTCATAATGTTAGAACAGCCGGAACAATACGCAATACGGCTAAATCGACCGAATCGTGCAAATAAATAGGGATGTGACGATATCTTCGTGTATCTGCATACTCATTATTAATAAAGATTGATATAGAAAACTACAGTTAATAGTCTCTATGATGTCATGGTACAGCAGCCTTATTGACTAACGCATTCGCGATCGCAATCGTTTTCATTTTGACAGTCCAAAGACGAGCCTGCTATCAAAATAAAGACAATTGTTTCACTTTGAAGTCGATTGCGATTTAAAGTGCGTTAGGCAATAGGTCAGCAGAGGGCTTATTGTCTAACGCACTCGCAATCGATTGTTATCATTTTGTATGCAGACAAGCGTTCCATTTTCAAAATGAAAACGATCGTAATTGCGAGTGCGTTGGACAATAAGCCCTCTGGTCTCGTTTTTGTACCTAGGCGTTTTATTCCGTCTGTTTTTATGAAACGAAACAGTTTCTTATGAACCTGGCGTAAGATATCTTTAAGTCCATTCGTTTTCATTTTCATCATTATCACCATACCAGTGGAAGGACGTCCATTGCTAGACTTTCCACAATTATCTCCACAACGGTAGGTTTTGCAATGAGTGGACGCGTGAAAGTCGTTTGTATTTTTTGCTGTCAGTAGATTTTTTATTTAATTACAATAAAAAACTAAATATTCGTTATTGAATTAATATTACAATTTGACTCAACACTTATAACGATCCCTTCCAGATAACCATCTTCTTTACAAAGCTCTTTGCGTCTATTAAAACTTTACATGATCGTTAAAAATTGACTTTACACCTGTTTTAAGTTTTGAGAGATAGGCCTCTTGACTTCAGCAACACTTTCAAATTAATTATTCTGAAAATGGATTAATTCATTTAGCAAAGTCTAGGGAGCCTCTTATTTTAACTGCCTGTAAACAATTTGCCTTTAAACATGGTCGAAAACAAAATCCAAATATTTATTCAGTAAATTGGCCACATACGGGCTCTTTTACACATTAGTAATATGGAGTGAATCTACTAGCGCTTCGGACAAGACCATCATTGCGGAGAAGCGCCGCAAGAAATTCCAGCAGGTCTTTTTTTTTTCAAACCTAAAATAGAATAATGAAGTAAATTACATTACTAGGTAATAAAGTTTAACAAATATTAATTATTACAACTAGCACAAAGGAGTTGTAAAACCGATTCAAATTATACTCGGCTTTTAATCTTCATTATTTATTCCCATCACTACCGCCTACAATATTGTCACGATATTGGTGCGATAAAACAATTTTATTGCCCTGTAAGCAATAATACGCGATGTAACAACGAAACTGGGAATTAGAGCTGCCACGTAGTGATTGCTGCGTTTTATTTAAGTGGGTTTTTATATCGATGACGTAATGCCGAGGATTTGGGGAAGTTATGGGTGTTGCTATTTGTAGGTATGTTGCTTCTGAAGAAGCAGATTTTAAATACCGTAAAACTACACAACTATTGTTCTAGCCTGGAACAATAATCCAATTTTCCTCATTACATTAATCTAAATTATGATACCTTGCTACTTGCACCTTGCACTGCTATTATTGCTGGGTATATATTGTACTGTTTGGCCTAAAATCGATTGCTCTAAACTCTAGCTATAGCCAAAGCTATCATATTTTTAGAATAATGCGATAAGTAAAATTGGACTATTGTTGTAGGCCAGGACCATAGTTGTGTAGTTTTACGGTATGGCAATTGTTTCAATTTCGTAGGAACTCGCCAGCTCTGCTCTTTTATATGGCAAGGAGAAGGCACACGAGCCTTCAGGCCAGCTGATCGGAAGTGGAATCTAAGACCCAGAGACATTTGAATTCTCAAGACTACAATCTCAAGACTGTAATCCTAAGACTTCAAATGCATTGCTAACCATGAGGTCTAAGTTGCACTTTCCAAATATACTTACCACAAATAAATACAGGATGATCAAAGTTGGTGCTTGAAATGTAAGAATAATCAATATTTTTATCAATTTTGTATTTGTAAAAAAATAAGTACTTATGCAGTTTCTTAATAGCCATCTGAGGCCCGTTTGACGAAGGTACAAGTTAAAAATTACAAGCGGAACTCTCCTCCTTGCAAAAGGAGTTAGAAAGATCAGACTTCCGCTTCTAATTTGTAACTTATAGCTTCGTGAAACGGGCTTCTGCTGGCTATTGCTATCAAACTCGCACTTACATCTGACTATATATTTATCACTCGTGTTTTATAGAAAGAAACACGAATACTTGAGGGTATACCATGACGTGGCTAAGAAATTAAGTTAAGGATGAGTGTAAGGCACAGCTATAGCAGTTACACGGCTATGTCTCTTTCTCTCACCGTAAACTGTATTGTGTGTTGGATATTTATTATTCAATGGTACCCTACAAGTGATTTAGCTATACAATATTCTGTGAAATTATTTATAGGAACTGTCATAGTAAGGAAGTAATATAAAGAGGCAATATCCCCAAGTTTTAATATCTTTTACCCGTGTAAACACCTCTCGCATGGACGAATTTATTAAATTCACTCATGTAGGACGGTAACGCAGGCATTTAAATGAAATTTTCAGGTATAAGCGTGGTTTTTGTTGGACGATTCTTATTTATATATCTACCCTCCTACGGCCCACCATACAATGAAATTTGTCAATGGAATATGAATCTATTACGAATTAAATAAAGTCACTTTTCTAACTTGATGATTAGTCATAAAAACAAAAGAAATTCCACTTTACTTTCTTTGCACTAGATCTTAATTTGAATGGCCGTATTTTGTACTATTATTAGTACAAGGAACCTCAGGAGGATACAGAGTGGCACATTTAGATCGGTCAGTATGGGCAATTCTGTAACTATGAGACTTACAAAGATTTTAATATAAATTTTAAAAGAGTTTAATTGTTATATTTACTGCTTATGATTTACACAATCGATAATCCAAATAGAAATAATGTAAGTTTTATTTTTCAATACGACCGGGTTCGATTCCCGAACTAAGTTCAAGATTTTTTTTTTCAATCTATGTAAGCAGCTTTTCTTGCCACTAAAATCGATGGCATGGTTTCTAAGAACAGATTTTTGTCATTTTTATGCAAACTTGCCCTTACTGACCGATCTAAATATGTCACCCTGTATTAGTTTGTGACAATTGAAATTGGCAAAGATGTAAACAAAACCAAACGAACCTATTTACCATTATTACTGTTGTGTATGTCTTAGCAATGATTTAGGTATACACTTGATCTTTACATTCAAATTAAGTTTAAAATTAAATAATTATTAATTATACGTTTTTTTTAATAAACACGGGTGATGAATATTTGAGGTTATGTGTCAAACAGTAGGTACTAATTTGTTTACATGTTTGGCAATTTCAATTGATACAGACTATAGTCGATTCCATTATTTTTTTAGTAAATAGGTAAATTTGTTTCCAGCTGGCAGTCATGGCATGAGGGAAAACAAAAGTAAAGAGTTTTATTGAACTTCACATGACGTGTGTTTGTTTGTTTGTCAGTTAAAGTATTTAAGCTCAAATCTTGCAAGTTCATTTCGAGCTTCGAGTTTTATTCTATTCTCCTCACAAAAATATTTGACCATACCGGCAACCCGGGACCGCTAGCTTCGTAGGCAGGGTACCAATTGGGCTGAATACGCCCGTATTTTCTTTATAATCTAGGGTGACGGCACCAATAATGGACACTATTAGCTGACAGGCACCAGTAATGGACTCTTCACTCTTAATTCAAATTTCATACGGTCCTAAGGCTGCGGCTCCACTGAGGCGGAGATAAGCGGAGTGGAGCGGAGCTGTGCCAATATTAACCAATAGAATCTAAACTAACGTGCGGACCCTTCCGCTCGACGTGACCGCATGCGCCTTCTATTGGTTAATATTGGCACAGCTCCGCTCGTCTCCACCTCAGTGGAGCTGCACCCTAAATTGATTGTTGTAAAATAAATGAATAACCCTTATCTTCCTTAAAATAAGAATCAAGTGTCCATTAACTGGTTCCATTACCCTACGTAGATGTATATTCACAACACATTACCTTAAATATTTTCATTCGAAATAATTATAAATACCACATGACGTGGTGACATAACGTAATCATACATTACGAATATTGCGAATGGAAGATGAAAATTAATACATGCGGGGAAGAAATCCGTCTTACGGATGACATAAAAACATAAAGGATTGCGAGGCATATCATATCATGAAACCGATGTGATATATCATTTGATTTTAATTTTCCGCTCGTTTCGGAGACATTTTTCGTTGGTTGCTGTCTGACGGTGGAAATATTGAGAAGAAAAACACATTATGGCTTAATATAAAATATTGGGTCCTTACCTATGAAATTGGCGTTTTATATGGAGAATTTTATGAAAACGGTGGTTTTCATACATTTAACCTTGCGGATTATTTAGTAACGTCAAATGCAAACCAAACAAAATTCTGTCAGGAATATTGGACACTTCTAAGCTATATTATACATATCTTAATTACTTAAAAATTGTTAGCTTCATAAAACTCTGCGTAATTGAAACACTTGAACTCGCAGCACATGGAAAGAATTGAGTTCACACTTTAATTTTACACACTAAGTAAGAAATTGAACCATATTATTTGTATCTTAAACCTTTGTAACATACTGTATTAATGAAATTTAAAAATAATTTGGAAGTTAAAATTGAAATAAATAAATTCCGTACGAAATAAAACAGGTAAAAATAACGCCAATTTCATAGGTAAGGACCCAATAATATAAATCAAGGGCCCTAGCCAAGATCAAAACGTATGAGATGACAGTGGTTTATCGCAAAGAACGAGAATGTCATCCCATACATTTTGAATGACAGAAAAGAAAAACTTAAGTAGCGTTTGCTTCTTTGCTAGGGCCTCGTACCCTAACTTTCGGACCTATTTTTGACATTGTCTACATTTCACTGTTTTAAGAAAAAACTCAGTACATTTATGTAGACGAACAACCGCTTCTCCGGTCTACTCGTGACGACGGTTCCCTGGGGTATAAATATATAGAAAAATTCAAGGCTCAGGAACGGCACACCAAATATTTGCCTCTACTGGGAATCGAACTGGGACCGCTAAGTTAAGGGTCACTACCAACTAGGTTAAGTGATCAGTGATCACAGTTAATATTCTTACCCCCTTACTAATCCTTATCTGTCAAATTCAAATGTCACAATGACAGATAAGGACAAAACATTGTATATCTATACCACCGTTACTCAACGTTTATTAGTGAGGGGGTAAATCACAATAAACAAGTCGCTACCCGCTGTCTGCCCCCCTGTATGTACACTTAGATCTTTCAAACTACGCAACAGATTTTAATGCGGTTTTCATCAATAGATAGCGTGATTCAAGAGCAAGCTTTTTATGTTTACTAAGTTCTGATTTATGTACGGGTGCTACAAAAAACTTACAAAAACCTAGACAAAGCTAGGGTGGATTGCTAGTTCCCTCTAAATACCCCAACATATTATGCAGAAATGAGCAGCAAAATGTATCCCCAAGCTACATTAAGTTCGACCGTAACGCAATAAGCAGTAATAGAAGGGACCCAAGCAATAACAGTTTTAATTGCCTTAAAAATAACACGGAAACTTGTTCGTATCTTGCCAGTCCATTTCGCCTTTACTGTTATGTTTATGGGAATACAAACTTATTTCTGCGGTTGGTCAAACTCTGAACTAAAATGATCGCATACATTTTATTTGAATCGTTAGCTAATAGCGCCGCGTTTAGCTGTCTTTGTAACTTTGTAATGTTATATTCCTTTAGGAGCAACGGGCATTTTTTGCCAGTTTCGTTTTTGTTACCGTTTTTGTAATAAGTTAATTTATATTAGGTATTGTTTCGTCATGATATCTTTTTTATCGAAAAAATGATGTTAATTAGTTTCACGTGCGCTTTCCCGGATTATAATCTGGCTAAACCTCTTTATTTTAACAAAACTAGCGGTCCTGGATTCGATCCCTGGTGAGGACAAATGTTTGTGGGATGAGCACGTGTATTTAGTTCGTGAGTTTTGGACGTTTTTAAGTATTTATATTTCTATAGTGCAAGCCTAGACTTAACTACCGAGGGTACCTATTAGGGATGAAAATTGCGAAAGATACATTTTGTTTCTTTCGAAACTTTGTATATTTCCTATAAAATGCATGTAATTATCGAAAAAAACAAATAAGTAGGTTTGTTCTAAGCCGTTCATCCAACCAAAGAGATTAAATAAAGTACCAGGAGCGCAGCGGTAATTAGGGGTGCGTAGTGCAACTTAGATCGCAGGCGATGACGTAAAACGCGTCGGGCTACCGGCGCAGCGCTGTAGGTTACTTTTAATGTTTATGCACACCTAGTATTTGACGTTATAATTTTTGTTTTAATAATTTAATATGTACTATTCCTGTTTGTACAACAAAATATTTACATACATATTCTACAATTCAATGTCACTATCACTATCATAATTTATAATAATGCGAAAAATACATCGTAAAATACACATAAAAAACTTAAACTTGCGAAAGATTCAACCGAAGATCCGCAAGGAAAGATTCTGTATTTTATTGAAAAATGCAAGGGCGTTTGAAAGATACTTGTATTTTACAAGTCATTTTCAACGCTAGTACCTATAATCGAAATCCACACAGATTAAGTGGCAAGCAGAAGCTAGTATTGTAAATGCGAAAGTTTTTGTGTGTGTTAGTTTGTAACTCCTTCACGCTGCAACGGCTGGACGGATTTGGATGAAATTTGGAAAGGAAATAGCTTATACCATGGATTACTACATTGGCTATTTTTCATTCCGGAAAATTACAAGTTTCCGAGGGAATAACCACGCGGATGCGGAAAATATGCGGACGAAGTCGCGGGCAGAAGCTCCTAATAAATACCATCGTTATATTAAATGTTGACCAAGATAGCATTTTTTAACGTTGCATTTCATGGAGCGCTGACAGGTTTATTTTTTTAGATACCCGTAGCCAATAAAAATGAATTCCAGACTGCTCGTTAGAGGTATCTGGTTTCGGTATCAGGGAGCACGTAGAGAACAGATGCCAAGTTTTGTAACTCAATTTCCTTACCGCAGTGATCTTGGCAAGGAACGGTATTGTACAGTCGGCCAAGAAAGTGGTCTACCAGTTTTGACAAAAGTTTCTGTGAGATATAATTATCGCTAAGGATGACACTTGTCACTGTCTTATTATTGCAAGGGAAAATTTAACTTGTTGTATCACGACGCGACGTGCAAATGAACTTCAACCGTAGGGTGGTAGACCACATTTTTGGCCGACTGTACCTACGTACAGTCGTCTTAAGAATAGGTATACCCAGTTTGAGCTTGTTTTAAGTTTCTTGATTTTTACCAAGTAATATTTTAGGTAATTGGAGACGTCTTTTGTCGAATTTTGCCAGGTATCTTTTGTTTTATACGCAGAATGCATATTGATAGAACGCACATATTTAAAGCACTCGGTGAAAGTTAGAACTCTTTATTATATGCGTTGTCGCCAGTGAATGCGTTATTCGGAGCTTACACACTTAAAGAACTCACATATGCGTGTAAGTTATTGGATGAAAGTCAGGACAGAAGAACACTTATATGCGTTGGCGGCAGTGAATATTGTTTTTTTTTTCCTGAACCGTAATTCTTTGGTTATCTATCTTCTATCTTCTCTCTACATTGTATAAAACTAAGGGTCTTCCTGCCGCGTATCATGCTTAGATCTTTTAAACTACGCAACGGATTTTAATTCAGCTTTCACCATCAGTTAGATAATGTTACACTTAAGGTTTTTATGTATAAGACACTCTTGTTTACGTACAGGTGTTACAGTAAACTCACGCAAACCGAAGAGAAGCGAGGGCGGGTCGCTAGTATAAAATATAAGCATATAAATAAAATTGAATCGCCGAAATATATGTACCTACGCGCATAACTTCCGAACGACTGCACTAAATTGATTTTTTTTTCACACACATACATACCTTCACGCCTGTCTCCTAATGGGGTAGGCAGAGAATATGGGACGCCAGGTGCACCGGTCTAAACATACAACTTTCGCTTCCTAAACAGAGACAAGAGTCACCAAAACGGTACTGGCTGAAAATCGGCGCTGTAGGTGTCTGACACCTCAGCATAATGCTGAGCCAGTGTCCGATTCGCTACCGCAAGGACTAACACTCCGTGCTGTTTCTGTCACATTGATTGTTTTCTGTTATTTGTCTATTTGTGTGTCTTCTGTATAGTGAATACATGTATTTCTTCTTCTTCTTCTTCTTCTTCTTACTCTACATTCATCAACCTCTCCATGCACCTATGTCAGTTTCGGGCACGTTTCGGGTTATCTTCTTTTGTTTTTTGTTCGTTGCTGTGTTCGTTAATGTCTGGAAAGAAAAAAAAACACCGGGGAAATTCGAAAATTTGCAGCGGAGACCAGAGGGCTTATTGTCTAACGCACTCGCAATCACAACCGGCTTCAAAGTGGAGCAATTGTTTTTTCATTTTGTATTGCGACAAGCCGTCGATTTTCAAAATGAAAACGATCGTGATTGCGAGTGCTTTAGACAATAAGCCCTCAGGTTGCTGGCGGGCGGCTAATATTTCAATAAATTCTTCTTAGACAAATGGGTAATGTATGAAAGCTTGACAATGTCACAGCTCTTTTAGATCGCTTCGATCTCCCGCACCGCGCCGCTACAAATTACGGACGTCCTAATGTTTGCGCTGTGTACAACTTTGACTAAGGTGCGCTAAAGGTTGGCGTGACACTGATAAGTAGTTATAATTTAAGTACAGTAAATATTTGGTGACCAGCTGGCCTATTGCCTACCGCACTCGCGATCGCAATCGACTTAAAAATGGAACGATTGTTTTCATTTTGTATGCAGACAAGCCTCCGATTTTCAAAATGAAGCCCTCTGAGGGCTTATTGTCTAATGCACTCGCAATCACAGTCATTTTCATTTTGAAAATCGAAGGCTTGTCTGCATACAAAATGAAAGCAATTGCTCCACTTTGAAGCCAGTTGCGATTGCGAGTGCGTTAGACAATAAACAATCACTCGTAATAAACTTTTATATTCATAAACAAAAAAAAATGTTTGAGACTATCCCCTGACATTCATTTATTTATTACATTTTCTCAAAACATATACACCAAAAGCAGACAAAAATTCAAAACCAATCAATACACTTCATCAATTAACCGCCAAACTTTACCCCAACTGATAGTGGAGTCAATTTAAGTTGGCAACTTAATTTATACAAGTTTACCTTGTTCCGCACAATGTACCTTCACGGCGACGTGAATTATTGCTCGGGCTACTTCGGAATTTAAATGACTCATTAACTTAGAAATAATTGTTAACAATTCTTTTCTTAAAACGTAAAACCAGGTTTACAGAGAGTAAGCTTGAAAAAACTGAGCAAGAGCAAGTCGGACCATGCTCAGGGCCTAGACTCTAGGCGTTAAAAACCATAAAATATCATCTTTGACCTGGGCCGAGATTTTAAGCGGGAGGAACCATATCGTCTTTGACCTGGGCCGAGATTCAAGGTGGTAAGAACCATATCGTCTTTGATCTAGGCTGAGATTCAAGGCGGTAAGAACCATATTATCCTCTTTGACCTGGGCCGAGATTCAAGGCGGTAAGAACCGTATCATCTTTGACCTGAGCCGAGATTCAAGGCGGTAAGAACCATATCGTCTTTGACCTGGGCTGAGATTCAAGGCGGTAAGAACCATATCGTCTTTGACCTGGGCCGAGAATCAAGGCGGTAAGAACCATATCTTCTTTGACCTGGGCCAAGATTCAAGGCGGTAAGAACCATATCGTCTTTGACCTGGGCCGAGATTCAAGGCGGTAAGAATCATATCGTCTTTGACCTGGGCCGAGATTCAAGGCGGTAAGAACCATATCGTCTTTGACCTGGGCCAAGATTCAAGGCGGTAAGAACCATATCGTCTTTGACCTGGGCTGAGATTCAAGGCGGTAAGAACCATATCGTCTTTGACCTGGGCCGAGATTCAAGGCGGTAAGAACCATATCGTCTTTGCCCTGGGCCGAGATTCAAGGCGGTAAGAACCATATCGTCTTTGACCTGGGCCGAGATTCAAGGCGGTAAGAACCATAATCGTCTTTGACCTGGGCTGAGATTCAAGGCGGTAAGAACCATATCGTCTTTGACCTGGGCCGAGATTCAAGGCGGTAAGAACCATATCGTCTTTGACCAGGGCCTCTATTCGACACGGTAAAAACCATATCGTCTTTGACCTGTTATCGTATTTTCAACGTTTTTTAACTTAACATAACTTGACAGTAATGGAGGCCGAGTTAAAAACAATAGGGGAGACCGGGTATGATTGTCACACGGGTTGGTTGTCACAGCGGCCATAACAGAAAACTGAACGAACGAATGAGTTCATCGACCGGTGTCGAAAGACCGCGAGCGCTATATCTCCCTCCCTACTTCACCTCAGACCGCTCCGAAATTCTGGATAGCCGGACGATGGCCGCTGTGACAACCACCCCGTGTGACAACCATACCCGGTCTCCCCTACCATAACAGGTCTAATACGATTTGAGCATAGAGGCGCAGTTGTCGTATTCTGAACGTTTTGATAGTTCTTATTTACTTGACAGTAATGGCGGCCGAGTTAAAAACAAAACGATAAAACGTTAAAAACAATATTGTTTAACATCGTAGAATAGAAGCCCAGGGTTGTTTATAATACTAGGATCACAGTATCAATAGATTGAGAGTTACAAAAATAAATCGTCCCTCGCACTGACGAAGCATTTTGACATTTAATATCGTAGGCAGAGCGTAACGTCTAGTTTTACAAAAACATTTTTTTCGAATAGCCCGTAGCGATTCGGTTTTTATTTTCTTTACTAAAGTAAAACCTCTTCTCACACCGTACTAATATTTTTTATTATGTCACGCATAATACTGAGAAAATTGGAAGAAAACTGTGGAATGACGAACCTTACTTTTAATTTTGTTGAATAAATATGATTTATATTAATATAGATAATAATTTCAGGAAACATGACAAATTATTACACTTTTCACGATCTTGACTTTACACCAGTGCATTTAATAAACTTTTAATATTTCTAGTGCACTCACATAATTATGTAATTCTCAGGCACTTAATCACGTTGTTAATCAGTTAAATATATACCATTTTATTCTGATTTATTAGAGTGTCATACTAAATACTGAAAAAAGAAACCCTTCTAAGATAACACTTTGTTGTTCGTCTGTCCGTCTGTCTGTGAAAAACCTTTTTCTCTAAAACAGATATTACTTACTCGTACAGTCAGCATCAAATATATAGACACAGTAAAACTTTCAAAAATATGTAAACACGACTCTGCTGCAAGGGAATAAGGGCGTATATATATTTCGGAAAACGTGTTAACGTATATATATTTATGACGTTGACCTTACTCATAGCACAGGCCTAGAACTTAGTTTGGGAATAGGCCAATTCGTGTGAAATTTTCCCCATTCTCCATTTATTATAATTTAACGGTGTGACATGAAGTCATTGCATCGGACATTTGGACTTGCCGGTCTGTCACACGATATCGGCTGTGTTCATATTTTTACCTTTTGCGTGTATTTTCGCCATGGAAACAGTTAGGTACTATTTTAATTGAGAACAACGACTATTATGACATGTGTGTGTTATTATAAATGAAAAGATTAATAAAGTAATCTAAAATTATATGACCAACTGCACTTTTATATGTATATAACTACTAGATAGATAAAAACCTCCGTTATAATGGTGACCCCTTCTTTCCGACCACCGCTAGAAAACCTGCTTTCAAATAAAAAAACCCCATCCAAATCGGTTCACCCGTTTAAGAGCTACGGTTCCACAGACAGACACGCACCCGACCGCGACCGGACATGGCGCGACGAGACGAGAGCGACCGAGACAAGCCTAGAGCAGTATCTAGAGGTGTCTCGACGAGTGTGTAGGTAACTCACCGCTGCCGGCTGACATTCGACCTACATTCGACCTACCCGCACTTGGTCTGTTTTTTTAATCTGTATGTATGTATGTATGTATGGTTCCCTTGTAAAGGCTCAACAGATGACCCGATTTCAAAAAGCGAGGGGCCTTTAGATTCGTCCAAGCAACGTGGGTGTTACTGCGTAGGTATCTACTTTTTTTTAAAATGTGAAATTGGTGAAATAAAAATTTATGGATGATGGAGCGACTCCATGGATTCCAGAACCACGTTTTGCCACCAATATTTTCTAATTATTATTACACAATTATCACTTTCATTTTGGCCTTTAGTTTTTGTCATATTTCTAAATAAACTAAATACATTTTTATTTCAGTTTATCCATACCTACTAACATTTGTTTGTTTGTTACGCTTTCACAGCGCGGAGATATCCTCCGTATCAAAATTAAACTTGTTTGGGGAATTAATGAAAGATTGAATTTAGAAATATGACAATACTGAAGGTCAAAGTCAAGGTGGTATGTATAATAATCAGGAAACAGCGACTCCATGGATCCTAGCCACCATAAGTCCTAACCCTAATCATAACTATTGTTTGTTTGTATATTGACGACATCATCCAAACAACCATTCAAAACTTGCTTTTTGTTATCTTTAATCGAAATGTCGTCATACCAAAACAAAAGATACAATAAGCGATGATTTAACCAAAGACACTCTCGCTCGCACATACTGATGACTGGATTCCACGACGCAGTCTATAGCCAAGTGCGGCCTGCGAGCCCTTCTAATCCGCGCGGAAAGAAAGCGGGAGAGCGCACACACTTTTTGTAATTAATCACAAATGAGACCGCCTCGCTGGGATTTATTTAAAAGTTCGAAATAAAACAAACCAAACAGGTAATTATGAGGCAATAGAAAAAAAAACAGTGCGATGAATTTAATTATGATTAGCTGAAATAGACATAAAATCAAAGTCTTGGCCCTCACGAATTTATATTAAGTGCAGTGTGGCCCTTTAGTCAAAAAGTTTGAAGACCCCTGGCCTATACCCGTCTTTCTTCCCCTTTTCTGATTTCAACGGCTTCACGCACCAATCTTGCACAAAAATGGCGTTGATTTGGAAATACTTTAGAGCCGGGTACTCACTAACGAGCCGTTACTGTTACAGTTGCAAGTAAAATCGTTGTGTACTCGCGAGCCTGTTCTCCACTAGTAGCTCGTTACTGTAACAGCTACAGTTAAAGTTACAGCTCGCTAGTGAGTACCCAGCTTAGGTTTGATTTCCTCCTACGCTGATGTCGGTCGCTGACGTCGGTCGAGCGTACGAATATAGGGTAAATCGTCAATTATTGGCCACCGTCAGTAACTGGCCACTTTGCAATAATCTGTTTGAAGCAAAAGATATGCTGATATTTGTGCGATTAAACTAAAATACCTAGATCCAGAGTTGTTATCCGGACTACTGCCAAAGTATCTTTACGATCGGCGTCTGTATATATAATGGGTGGCTAGTAACTAAATGACATTTTCTCAAGTGGCCATTATTGAAGATTTACTCTACACCATGTTCTATGAGATACCGCACAGCAACGCTGACGTCCGCGGCAGATTTATCATACGACGGTACGCTCGACCGATGTCAGCGACCGATGGCAGCGTAGGAGGTAATCAAGCCTTAAGATTATGCAGCTCGATCCAGTGGTTTGCAGTAAATCCTTGGCAATGGCAGGTTTATTTTATTACGCGAATAAGTCCCGTTTTATAGTTTGAGTATGTGTGAAAATTGTGTCAGTTTAAAACCTCTGTAGCTTTATTTAAAGTGTTTAAAATATGAAATGTTTAGGGGACAATCTTACACAAATTGACCTAGTCCCAAACTAAATTCTAGGCTTATACATTGAAATAGTTTAATAAAGTAGTCTCTCTCTCTGGCGTGACAGCGTATAGACATCCGAGTACTGTACTATGGGTACCAGGCAACAATAAACTTACTCACATAAAGAAATACATAGAAAACATGTATGACTCAGGAACAAATTACAAAGTTATTGCCCCAACGCTGAATTCTTACTATTGGATTCAGAGCCACGATAATAATGTAGCAAAATTAGCAAGTTTAATTTATTCGCCATTTAAAAAGAGGTACCAAGGCAAATTAATGATAACACGGTACGTAGTTTTAATGATACCGTGTTTGAGTTTTAAATCGGCACAATTTAACTCACAAACAACAAACTCGACCTTTACCTTTTTTACTATATTGTTATTATTGAATTAAAAGTAATTGTTAAAATATTGTAAATTTTCCCATTAGTCACATACCTCTAGATTAGTTAAGACTTTAAATACTAATTATTTTTAGGCGGTTTTATGATGCGGGATGCAAATGACGATCGCACCATTTGATGTTTGTAATTGTTACAGCAAAGTTGTGCGCGTGAAACGTGTTGTTACAATGATTATAGCGGTTTTAATATTCATAGTACCATTTTGGACCAATTACAGTACAGCTAATGAGATTAAAAGAGTTCCTGAAGACGCGTTACTGAATTTTACTGAACTTACCCGTAAATACGGACATACAACTGAAGAAATAGATATCACCACGGAAGATGGATATATTCTTAAGCTATTGCATATCCCTGGGAATAGAAGTCTCCCTGTTTTCATCATGCATGGGCTTGGGGACTCCTCTGATACGTACGTGCTACGAGGACCTAAGTCCCTTGTCATAACCCTTGCAGACCTTGGACATGACGTCTGGCTTGGCAACAATAGAGGAAACAAATATTCAAGAAGACATGTGTCCCTCAATCCGGACAAAGAAAACATTTTCTGGGACTTCAGTTTTCACGAAATCGGCTTATACGATTTACCAGCGATGATGGATTACATTTTGCAAAACAGAAACGCTGACAAACTTAACGTTATCGCTCATTCACAAGGAACTACAGCATTTTTTGCACTCTTATCTACAAAACCAGAATACAATGAGAAGATTAATTTACTTGCAGCATTAGGTCCAGTAGCCTTCTTAGCAAATTTATCACCACCAATATCTACTGTTGCATTAACGGGACCTATAATTAACTCCTTTTTACTTTCGATTGGCGTAGAAGAGATAGCAGCTAATGAGTCGGCTGCAAGAGACTTGCAAACAGTTCTTTGCTCGAAAGGTTTAATTGGTGGAAACGTTTGCCGCTTCGGCTTAATTTTCACACTTTTCGGATTTGATCCTGAACGCTTAGAAGCAGAATTCGCACCGATTGCCCTCGCTCATTTCCCCGCTGGACTCTCTAGACGATCTTTAATACATTATGACCAGTTGTTTTTTAGCAAGAGATTTGCTTGGTTTGACTACGGGCCTGCACGAAACCTGGCAGTTTACAATACATTATTCGCTCCAAATTATGAATTGAAAAAAGTTACTGCCAAAGTAGCTCTGTTTGTTGGAAAGAATGATCCATTTTCGAAGATAAAAGACGCTGAGCACTTGAGAGATGTACTTCCTAACGTTATGTCTTATACAGTTATGAAACCAGAACTTTGGACTCATGTAGACTTTGCGTGGGCCAATGATATGGATAAATCATTATTTCCATTAATTCTTAGAACTTTTTGGTTAATTTAGTACCTTACAAAACAATTTAAAAATTAAGAAAATAAATACATCATTTGTTATTAATATAAGCAAAATCTTGAAGTTCTTGAATTTGAGGAAAGCTACAGTTACGAACTGTTTAAGGCGGTTTAATTCCTATTATATAATATTTTACTTTAAATGGTGTTGTCCTTCTTTATACTCTTAATATTTAACTTGTGTGAACGGCATTAAAAATAAATGAGAGTAAAAAATACGAATTAGATAATATTAATAAGGTGCCTGAGATGTTTATATCCATTTATTTTTTCCAACGAACCGTTTAGAAACGATTTTGATTTTTAACCAAGCAAATCAGAGTAAAGTCACCAGCAGGAATATACTATCCAACATTGGGCTATAAAATACATATATGACGTCTCTATTACGTCTCTACTAGGGGCATGCTGAGGCACGTCTGATGTTTCTAAGCGCAAAAATCTTCTGTACATTCATATTCATACTTCAATTGCATGTAAAGTTCTTCAATATAACTTAAAAGTAGGTAAAGTAGATAAACTCAATACAGAGAAGTAGGTATGTTATAACTTGAATTTATTTTGGCACTTGAAGCACATAAAAGTAATT
This sequence comes from Acleris cristana, assembly GCA_948252455.1. Classification (NCBI taxonomy): domain Eukaryota; kingdom Metazoa; phylum Arthropoda; class Insecta; order Lepidoptera; family Tortricidae; genus Acleris; species Acleris cristana. The sequence goes on along the minus strand of OX411788.1, from coordinate 12,207,179 downwards.
GAAATAATTTGAATTTCTAATTACCTACACAAATTAACGTTCAATACACTAGTGATAAAACAAGACCTAAAAACGTACAATGTATAAATTGTAGAAAAACAGGTTTGGTATTTAGTATTCTATTTAAGCCTGTCACGGTGACTTCATAGTGTTTCTTCTATCAAAAATATGCAACTTAAACAACTATGAAGACAATTTACTTAACATCATTATTTTTTCTATCATGTTTTACTCCTGGCCACTCTCAATCGCAATCAATATTAACCATGTTGGCAAGAAAAACATTATCCGAAGATGGAAAACTCAACTTCACACAACTAGCAACGAAATACGGCCACAATGCCGAGCAACACGACGTAGTGACTGAAGATGGATACATCCTGACAGTATTCCATCTACCTGGCGAGAAACCACCTGTGCTACTGTTCCATGGAATCCTTGACAGCTCTGATACATTTATTATTAGAGGAAAATCCTCTTTAGCCATCACATTAGCCGAGGCAGGCTATGACGTATGGGTCGGAAATAATAGAGGAAACAAGTTTGGCCGACGTCACGTCAGCTTAAATCCAGACAGAGACGATTCATTCTGGGACTACAGTTTCCACGAGATTGGCTATTATGATCTCCCTGCTATGATCGACTTAGTCAGAAACAAGACTGGAGAAAATAGCATTAAAATTATTGGTCATTCTCAAGGAACTACTGCGACTTTTGTGCTAGCATCGACGAGACCAGAATACAACAACCGAGTAAAAGTGTTCATAGCTCTAGCACCGATTGCATTTTTGAACAATTTACTTCCACCTGTATCCCTCGTAGCTCTGGCTGGCCCAGCAATTGCTGCATTCCTCAAAACTTTAGGTATTGTGGAACTCCTGCAAAACCAAAAGGCCGCTTCAGATCTTATAGCGTTAATTTGTAGCAAAGGAATTGTTAGCTATGCCGTGTGTGCCTTGGGAGCACTTTTTCCATTTGCTGGGTTTGACCCTATAAATATTGAGCCGAAATTTCTCAATGTTGCCTTTGGACACTACCCTGCAGCAACGTCAAGGAAAAGTTTGGAGCATTTCGATCAGGTTGTACTACGAAGGAGGTTTAGCCCGTACGATTATGGCGTGACCAAAAACTTGGTTAGATACGCTTCAGCGATTCCACCGGACTACAATTTTAGTAAAGTGACAATGAATGTTGCTCTGTTGGTTGGCAACAACGATCAGCTGTCGAGGGTCAAAGACGTGGAACACCTTAAAGATAGGCTGCCTAACGTCGTGTATTATGAGTTGATGGAACCTAAACTGATGTCACATTTAGATTTCGTTTGGGGTTTGAACATGCCCAGATATTTGTACCCATCTATTTTTAAAATTTTAGAGCAATACAATTAAATAAGGTATATTTTTGGTTTTGTTGCTATGAATTAAAGTATTGTTTCGCTTGTGACTTGTATTTTTAGTATTTTATTTTGATGAAGCCAATTTCCTTGTCCTGCCTTATACTATGAGGTGCTGCAACCTAAACTGTGGTCTCATATAGATTTCGTATGGTGTTTTCAATCTATTTTTAGGTTCTTAAAAACGTAAATATAAATGATGGCAATAATATAGTCAATATCTGCAAATAAAAAATATCAAGTAAGTTTTTTTGCGAACTTTTTATTCGTATACATGTATTAAATCACGCCTGTTTCCTAGAGGGGCAGGCGTAAATAATATTCGAAATTTAGGGATTTCAACAACAATAATTCTAAGTGTAGTTTTTCTTTGCTAATAACATGAACAGATACATGAAATGTGAACAACAGTTACGTGGAATTGTTTTCGATAAGGTATTGCATTCTAACAAAACAAGTTCAAGATACGACGTAGTTGACAAATTGAATACAAAATATCAACACTGTCAACCTAGTTTCAAATTGAGTATAATACCACCAGGTGCACCAGCTGTGTATGAATCGGCTACAAAGTCAATAACCAAAACAAAGTTAAAAAAAACTGTGCAAATACTTTCATACTAGTAACATCCCTTTTATCGTAACTTACCTCTCCTATTGGAACTAGCTGATAAGGTGCTTCTCAATTTGAAGCACCTACAAATTAGCAAGTTAAAGGTGCAGCTAATATTATAGTCCTGACGATACATGAGCCGAGATGCTTTTTCGCCCACCCACGGTCTTATTCCCCAATTTAGTTCTCTTCGCTTGCTTTGCGCTTGAAGCTCTTTTCATTTTTCGAAGACCTTCTAATATGGATACTTAATACCGCTAGGACACTTTCAGAATACGACAGCTTCATCTATGTACAACTTGGATGTTCTTTCTGACCTTTACCACCCTTAAATTACTTTCCTGCAAAGTACATTAATATTTGGTATTTTTTGTAATAAACATTTTGCTTGTCTTATATTTAAACTCATGTTGTCACTTAGGTATGGAGTTACTCGTAAATGTATAAGCGAAACTTGTCAAGCGAACATGTTTAATATATTTTTGTTATCAGAGAACACATACGTTCGTTAAAATTAATTAGTGTTTCGCAATGGATTAAAGGTTTCAAACATTTGATAACATGATAAAAACCCAAAATGTACGATTAAATAAGAACAGGTTTACTTAACTCAGTATTTCCTTTTAATAATGTAATTTACGCGCTGACTTCATTTCCGTTTCTTTTCTTTCCCGAACAAATTTATTGTGTTCAGCATAATAATGAATATGAAAGCAATATTTTACTCAGCGCAGTGCATTTTTTTACTTTGTCTAAATCATTGTATATGTGAGATTCGACCTCGATCAATATTCACACCACTATTAAGGAAAACATTATCTGAAGATGGTCAGCTAAACTTTACGCAGCTGGCAACCAAATACGGCCATAATGCTGAACAATACGACGTGGTGACTGAAGACGGATATATCCTCACAGTATTCCACCTTTCTGGAGAAAAACCACCTGTGCTTCTGTTCCATGGATTTATAGACAGTTCTGACACATTTATCATCAGAGGGAAAATTTCTTTGGCAATCACATTAGCTGATGCAGGTTACGATGTATGGGTTGGAAACTGTAGGGGAAACAGGTATAGCAGACGTCATCTCACTTTAGATCCAGACAAAAACGATTCATTCTGGGATTTCAGCCTCCAAGAGATTGGATACTATGATCTCGCCGCCACAATAGACTTTATTAGAAGCAAAACCAACTCTGACAACATTACCACTTTTGGACATTCCCAGGGAACTGCTGCGCATTACGTGCTAGCCTCGATGAGACCTGAATACAACAGCAGAATCAAAGTAACGATTTCTTTGGCACCGATTGCATTTTTGAACCACTTACTACCTCCCATCTTGCTTGTAGCTCTAGCGGGACCTGCAATTGCTGCATTCCTCAGAACATTTCATATAATAGAACTGCTGCGAGATCAAAGTACTGCGTCAGATCTGATTAAGTTACTTTGTAGCAAAAGAATTGTTAGCTATGCCGTGTGTGCCTTAGGAGTAGTCTTCCCTTTTTCTGGGTTTGATCCTATAAATATGGAGCCAGGATTTTTTAGTACTGCCTTTGGACACTTTCCTACAGGAACTTCATCGAAAACTTTGGTACATTATGACCAAATTATACTTCGTGGGAGATTTAGCCAATATGACTATGGAGAAACTAATAATTTAGCAAAGTACGGTTCACCAAATCCACCGGACTATGATTTAAGTGCCGTGACAATGAACGTTGCTCTACTGGTTGGCAAAAACGACCTGCTTTCGAGAGTCAAAGACGTGGAACACCTTAGAGATAGGCTGCCTAACGTGGTGTACTATGAGTTGTTGGAACCTAAACTCATGTCACATTTAGATTTCGTTTGGGGTTTGAACATGCCCAAATATTTATACCCATCTATTTTTAAGATTTTAGAGCGATACAATTAAATAAGCTGTATTTTATCTTTTGTTGCTATTAAGAATAACCAATTAAAATATTGCTTGGCTTGTGACTTCTGTTTTAATAGTATTTTATTTTGATGAAGCCGTTGGTCCTTGTTATTATCACGTCATTTTGATGTCGCTTCCGTCAAAGTAAGGAATGCACACTGGTATTTTTTTATGTGAAAATTACCGCGCTAACGGTAAATTACCGGTAATTTCCATACAAAGAATTACCGGTTTGCATTCCCTACGTGAAAGTATTGTATACAATGACTAAAGAATAATCTTACTTTTGCAATTTTTTCTAACTTTTACGAAAAAGTCTAAAGTGATTGATTAAAATAAAGTAAAGCAAATGCCCAGTCAACAGTCTAAAGACAAGTTACGCTCTGATGGGTATAATTATCTCAGTATATTCCCGTTTATGACGAAATGTACAATATGGTATCCTCTTGAAACGCATAAAATTGTTTGGCTAATGTATGTAAAATACTTTCGCTTAATATCCTTTTAGGCTGAAAATACAGAATTTGATAAATATTTGATTGCGTAGATTATTTAAGTAAGGATTCTTCAGTTTGTTATAAGAATTTTCGACCAAACAAATACATCAGCGCCTCCATTCTAGGCGGTAAAATCTATATCGTATTTGACCTGTTATAGGATTGGTTTTAACTCGGCCGCAATTACTGTCAAGTAATTAAGAGCTATGAAAACGTTGACTATACGATAACAAGTCGAACATGTTTTGATTTTTACCGTGTTGAATTGAGGCCCTGGACAAGCAATAATTATGCCACTTGATATAGTCCCATACAATATGTATGGTCGCAGATGACGTGAATAAATAATCATGATAATGTTAAGAGTACATAAATGCGCCTTGCTCAGCTGATAAGCGTGAATGTGCAAGAAAAGTTAACCGTTATAACAATGTTAATTTTGACGGACGTAGCACAGCATTCACTAACAAATACAAAACTAAGGAAAATATACCAAATTTCAAGGACATATCCGAGTTTGAAGTTAAGCGACTCAAAAATAGTGGTATGCTCTCCACTTTAGCCTCGACTAAAAATAAGTTCAAAAACACCAGAGGTGATTAGTCGGCGTTTTAACCGCCGTCATTATTGTCTTCGCATATTATTCAAGATAAACTTAAGACCTTTCTTGTTATTTTAATTGGAATGGAAACTACCCCCGGGTCCGCTGTTTTTGATATCAGAAGTTGCTGGTAGTAATCACTAATCATTAATTTCGTCAATAAATAATATTGAAGACAACAATGACGGCGGTTGAAACACCCGTTTATTCACCCAGGCAAGAAAAGTACCTATTATGGCCGTTCAATTAAAAATAAACCTTAAACATGAGGCGCTGTGTCTTTTCTGGTTATTTTATACAGAAATAAGACAAAATGATTAATGTTCTCTTTTGCTTAATAAACCCACTTATGAAGAATAATAATTAATCAAAAATTATCAGTAAAGTTCAAACAAAGGTGATGTTTACAGTATTTCTCAAGTTTGAAGTCATTATAATTTCGTCTCCGTCACTGACCAGGTTATTCAAAACGAATATGAAATATTTCGGTTTCATATTATGTCTTGTGGTGGTGGTAGAATGTAACCATATGTTCGCAGGCACAAATCATCTGAGGCCTCAGGTGTTTCATATAAGTGCCGAATATGGTCCCATAGTGTTCCGAAACAGGGTGGAAAACGTTTATTTTACCCTTCCATTCCTACCCAATGGATATCGTCGTACGATTCAGGTAACACAGATTTTTGCGTACTTATAACCACAGAACAGGAAAAAACAGTAGAAGTGTCAAGTGGGCGTGTAACGTGTGGCATAGTTACGCGGAGTTCCGCGCAACCTACCATACTTTTGCCGCGATCGCCTATTTCTGAAATAGGAAATAAATCCAAAAGCATGCCTTACTGTGTTATTTTGGAATGTAAAAACGATAGCCGCACCAAAAACATTTTCCATGGTAGCGTGTTGTTTTTATGGTAGTTTGTGAGTATTGGCGACAACAGGTCTGATACTAAGCGAAGCTCATGCCACTTCCACTGTTTTATTTTATTCTGTCCTTATAATCTTATAAAATGTTTTTTGATAACATACTGTACAAACAGCATCACTGTCAACTGAGCTCTAGTGCAAAATGGCAGTTCAAGGGCAGTTCTGATGCAGTTGATGTAACTGCATCAAAACTGCAAACCAACTGCGCAGTCCGCTTGCAGTTGGCGTGCAGTCTACCTAAGCGGACTGCGCAGTTGGTTTGCAGTTCTGATGCAGTTACGTCAACTGCATCAGAACTGCCCTCGAACTGCCATTTTGCAGCTAGGTTGCAGTTCAAATGCAGTCCGTCTGTACTGGCCCGCAAGTAAAAATGATTAGGTTTAATATATCCAGAGAAAAGACGCAAAGGCGTTATGGTTAATTGAGGTTCAGGGGGGTTCTTATGGCTATGCAGTTCATTTTACGGCGAGTGTAAAGGACAGAGCTATAGCAGTTATAAAGCTCTGTCCTTTTCTCTCAGCGTAAACTGAATTGCATAGCTATGTCATAATTAGGGGTCCATATTGGCTCATATAAAATTGGTCTTTAGATTTTTTATACAAATAACGAGTTGTGTCTATACTCATCATTTCTTCGAAAAAATTTCCTCATACTTCATTTCTTCCAAAAATTTTGCTCATACTTATCGCAACTCATAATGATTTTTTTAAGAAACTGTTACTTTTTGAGGATTATTATAAATCTAACCTAACCTAACCTAATTTTATCTACACGTGAGATATTTAAGAAATTCTGTAAAGTGTATGAATATTGGCGTTATAAGTTCAGATGATTATGAGTTCCGATCATTAGTATAAACATTTTTATGAAGATTATAAGGAGTGATGATTATGATGTAAAATGGTATGAGAAAAATTTTCGGAGTTCCAATAATCGGAGTTGCAATTTTATATGAACTTTGGCGCACCCCATAATTAGACCCCGGATCGCGGAAAACTCCCGACTTTATCATAGTGGCCTCTTACTGGTTATGGTGACTAATCTAAAACTTTTTTTAGGGTGTTATGGCGTATGATCTGACCCAGTCAGGCGCTGCAGCAGTCATCACCCAGGGAGGCATCGGACACAACTACATTAATATCAGGATGATGAGCGACAGGGGCACCAGGCTCCATTATGACGTCTTCATCTACGCTTGATTAACGGTCGTTTAATGCGCACCACGTAACATGAACCTGCGCGAAAGTCGATTTTTGGGTGTCACAGGTAGGCGGTAAGCGGCGCGGTGTGAGGGCGGCGCGTTACCATAGCAACCGCATTGTTACCTGCGCGGAAACCGCCATATTGGTTCATGTTACGTGGTGCGAATTATACCACTATATTAATTAAAGGTTTTTTTGACATGTATATTGTTTCAAACATCAATGTATTGGATTGGAATTAAAACCTTGTATAACATTTATTCAAGCTTAGCTTTCCGCCCGCAACATCGTCTGCGGAAGTCAGAATTTCCGTTAAAATAACAGATGAAGTTTATATGGTATATTTTGTTCAAAAAATTCCGGAACATATTATTTTAAGTTAGTGATTTATATAAATAACTTTCATTTCATGGCTCTAACCTTTAAATTAAAACAACAAAATTGTCATACAAATTATATTTATTTATTTTCTTTAAACATTGCGTTTTTTAATCGATCCTACTTATTAAAAAATTACGTAGGGGAAAGGAAGAAGAGGACCCCTTAAGAAAAAACCAAAATAGAAAAAAAACAACTTTTTTTTACATAATATAATTGAGAATTTATTAATAAAACTTATAAGTATTGATCACTTGAATAAAATTACAGATTATGAAGATATAAGATGTTTTCTCCTACTAAGTTTTTTCTTATTTATAACTTAGTCATCTAATTACCAAATTTCCGTACAAATGTCACGATTCTAGTTACATTTTTATATTATAATATTTTTATCTGTGGTCGGTTGAAAAATGAAGGCAACTGACATACTAAAACGTCAAAAAACAAAAAACAATAGAAAATAAAACGAAAAACCGGGATGTTTGCTCTAGATCTTGATTCGGCTATCCAGAAGAGAAGACGCTAAGAAATTGATATTAAGTTTATTTTGTTAACCGTAGCCGAAAACATCAACAAAATTGTGGAACAAGCTCACAAGGTTACCTAATTGTTGAACACTTAGGTATTTAAGAAAATAAGTTTACCAAGATTTGATTGATGGTTTTATTTATATTTTAAAATATTACACCACTATAGGGGTAGTTTTTCCAAAATCGCTAAATGTCGTTTTATTCATAAGCATTAGCCTAAATACCAATTTTCACTATTCTTATTCTCACTTCAAAAATGACCAACTCCCATCCAAACTCCTAACTTCCATTTTACTACCTTTGGGGTAATTTTTCAAATATCGCTGAAAGTGATATCTTTTATTTATAAGCAGTAGCCTTAACATCAATTTTCATGTTTCTAACTTAGAAAACGGATGACTTCCATACAAACTTTCACACCCTGTTTTAACCCCTTAGGAGTAGAATTTCCAAAAATCATTTCTTAATAGATGCCTTCACTGTTTAAGGTACCTATCTCTGTGCATAATTTCTAAGTCAAGCGATTTGGACAGTGCCTTGACATACAATCTATTTAGAATTTTGTATATGTAGGTATACAAATAAGAAGTTATTTCCATAGTGTCATGTCGTACGGTATTCTGGTTTGGGGTAAGGCAGCTGAAATACAAACTATATTTGTTTTACAAAAAAGGGCCATTCGTTCTATTTATAACTTAAATTCTCGTGACTCCTTAAGAGAACTATTTAAAGAAATTAATATCTTAACTGTAGCATCTCAATTTATTTATGAGAATATTATTTATGTTATTAAAAATTTAGATTCTTTCACCAAAAATTCTGATATACATAATTTAAATACAAGAAATAAAAATAAAATTGCTATTAGAAAATTTCGCGTACGTAAAGTATATAAATCATTTGTTGGTCAATGCATTCATTTCTATAATAAATTACCTGACGTAGTTTTAAAGTTACCCTTTTCAGCACTTAAAAATTACTTGAAAAAGTCGTTAATGTCTAAAGCGTATTATAGGGTCGAGGATTATCTAGCAGACAAAAATGCATGGCCTAAACTCGAAAATTAGTCAATAATAATTTGTTCAAATGTAAAACCTTTATCTTGTCTAGGGGACACTGTTGATGTAGGAAAACATGTCGAAACTTTGTTTATTATTAATTTTTTTGTTTTTGCCTTTTTCTCCGTCTATATCTCTCCTAATATTTTTGCCATGTTTTCCTGCTGATCTACGCATGATATTTGATATTATATTTAAATTAATATTTATAGCTTTATATAATACTAGACTAAGTTGTATCATTGTAATAGGAAATATGGTTAAAAAAATGACTGACTGCTGAGTTTCTTGCGGCGTTTCTTCTCGGCAGTGGTCTCCTCTTGGGAAGCGCTGGTAGACTCCTGACGTGTAAAGGTGCCCGTGCGGCCTACTTACTGAATAAATGACTTTTATCTTTATCTTATCTTGAAGATATAGAATAAGGAAAACAACATGATGCAATACATAAACTGTGCCGCATAATAATTAATGTATTCTAGCATAATTCATTACATTTTCAGTTATACATGCTTAAGATTTTGAAAATAGAAGGGTATAAATATTTAGGCATATCTATAGCCAAGAGAAAATCTCCATGAGCCCACAGTTCAGGCTCCATCACCTCATAGTGTACAACGTTAGGAAGACTGTCTCTCAGATGTTCCACGTCTTTGACCGTTGACAGAACATCTCCCTTGCCGACCAGAAGAGCGACATCCATTGTCACTGCATTTAAGTCGTAGTCCGGTGGAGTTGGAGAGTTTTCCAAATAGTTGTTGAACTGCGAAAACCTTTTACTAAGTACAAGCTGATTGAAATGCTCCAAACTTTTCCTCGACGTCGATGAAGGATAATGTTCAAACGTAACAGGGTCGAACTCTGGCTCCACATTGTAAGCTCTAAACCCGGAAATAGGAAACAATACTCCAGCTTCACAAACTTCAATGCTAGTTATATCGCTGTCGCAAATGAACTTTTCGATATCTCTAACGGACTGGTGATTTCTCATAACTTCATGAACATCATTCATTTTTAGGAACATACAGATCAACGGTCCTTCTTGAGCCGTAAGAGATACAGGAGGCAACAAATTGTTCAAAAAGGCAATGGGTGCCAAGGCTATCGACACTTTGATTTTGCTGTTGTATTCAGGTTTGGTTGAGGCTAGCGCGTAATGAGCGGCAGTTCCTTGAGAGTGACTAATAGTCGAAATGCTGTCTTCACCAGTGATATCGCTAATTAAGTCTAAAGTCGAAGCGAGGTCGTAGATGCCAATCTCATGGAAGCTGTAATCCCAGAATGAACGATCAGCGTCTGGATCTAAATTGACGTGGCGACGGCCATACTTGTTTCCTCGATTGTTTCCAACCCACACATCATAACCTGCATCAGCTAATGTGATGGCCAAAGAAGTTTTACCTCTAATAATAAACGTGTCAGAACTATCAGCCATTCCGTGAAAAAGCAGAACTGGTGGTTTCTCTCCAGGTAGGCGGAAAACTGAGATAAAATATCCGTCTTGAGTCATCACATCGTATTGTACAGCTTTATGACCATACTTTGATGCCAGTTGGGTGAAGTTAAGCTTGGCATCTTCGGGAACTATTGAACGAATGGACGCTCTATGTTGCTGTTGATGTCGGTCATGCAAAAAATGTTCGTTGCATGTTAGTTCAACCACGTAAATAAACGTCAAGAAGTAAACTAGCCTTCATAGTGGAGTGAAAAAGTAAGTTTCGACGATATTTTTATTTTAAAGGCACAGTAAATCCATTACAAGCAAGCATAATTTTCTTATTATAGGAACATGATTTAAGCAACAAATTAAAATTTCTTAACGATAACGCTAATGTTTCGAGTAATTAGGTTTGTTTTCCAAATGACGAACATAATTATTTATTAGAATACCTACCTCTCCTATCGGAATGAGACACTATTCTGGTGCTTCTGACTTTGAATCCATCGCACACAAACCTAGTCGATCCTTAAGTTCTGTCACAAAGGTTTAGTCAAATAAATATAAAATTCAAAATATAAAAAATAAGAGCCTAATTAATGTACATTTTTAGGAACTAATAATCATTCCACATAGTCGCCGCAATTTCCAATACGATTTTCTAACATTCACGGCCTATTAAAATACGCACGAGTCTTCCGAAAATTTCACTTTTTGATAACGATTTAAAGATTAGTCTTTGTTAAATAAGAAACTTTTTTGTTTAATATTGTCATCGGGTACAATTACATTAACATCAGGATGAAGAGCGATAGAGGTGCAAAGTTCCATTATGACGTCTTCATCTGCCACTATATTATTTAAAAAATTCAGTTATGTTTGCTTAAGATCTTGAAAATAGAAGGATATAAATATCCAGGCATATATTTAGACCAGACAAAATCTACATGAGACTACTGATAAATTTGGATCACCTTTAATTAATTTGGATAGTGCACAACGTTAGGAAGACTGTTCCTCAGGTGTTCCACGTCTTTGATTCTCGACAGCTTATCTGCATTGCTAACCTGAGAGCCCTGCCGTCGTTTCGTTTTTAACCAATCGCGTCATTGGTAGATCACGTGACTTTTCGTATCTCGTTCTCTTTTGTTTAATAAACCCACTTATAAAGAATCATAACTTATCAGTAAAGTTCAACAAAGGTGATTATTAAAGTCGTTCTGATTAAAGTCATTATAATTTGGTCCCCGTCACTGAGCAGTTTATTCAAACGAAATTATGAAATATTTCGGTTTTATTTTATGTCTTGTGGTGGTGGTAGAATGTAACCATATGTTCGCTGGCACAAATCATCTGAGGCCTCAGGTGTATCATACAAGTGCCGAATATGGTTCCAGAGTGTTTCGAAAGAGGGTGGAAAACGTTTATTTTGCTCTTCCAGGCCTGCCCCATGGTTATCCTCGTACGATTCAGGTAACAGGATTGTTGTGTACTTACTTATATGCAAAAGTGTGCTAACTTGGGGCACGGATACTAAAGTGAAGTGAACCGGTGACGGCACCAATGATGGACACTTTTAGCTGACAACCAATAATTAAAACTTCACTCTTAATTCAAATTACATACGGTCCTAAATTGATTGTTGCAAATCAAATGAATAACCCTTATCTTCTGTATAATAATCAAGTGTCCATTAATGGTGCCTTGTCCATTACTGGTTCCATCACTCTAAAACATCATTTTATTGAATTTCACTTCATCGACTGTATCATTTCATCGAATTTTATTTCTTCTAACGCTATTTTCTGCTGAAACCATGAAGTTTTCAGAATCTCTTGAACATTAATTACGTAGGTTAGGTTAGGTTAGAAATTGTGACACCCGAAAAAAATTCACTCATGCGGCGATGAATGCCTTTCGATGAAATGAAAATTCTGCATAATGATACTGCCAATACTAAGGGAATAAAGGCTTGTAGTATTGTAAGTTAGTAAGGCGATGGGCTGGCAATCTGTCACTAATGTACACATGGTAAACACCTTAGCCTGATTGAGCAAAATGTTGGTCACAGAATTAACAACAAGTTTTTAGAGTTGTTGGTAATTCTGTAGCTCTGCCTACCCCGCTCTGGGAATGACGGCGTGATGGTATGTATGTATGTGTGTATCTTATTGCATACAATAAAAAAGTCATGTGCGCGTCGGACTCGCGCACCGAGGGTTCCGTACCGCCGATGGTTACTAAGATTAAGAAGTTATAAATATTCTACTATTGAATCAAAAATCATCGTTAAAGATCGTAGGGATTCGAAGATTCAACCAAAAACATGCAAAAAAGGTCAGGTTTGAAAAGTAAAATAATCTAGGAATTATTTTCTAATCGTGTTTTCATATTTAACAGTATCAATCGCTTAATCGCTTTATATGAAATAATATAAAACTGTTTTTTTTTAGGGTGTTATGGCGTATGATATGACACATTCAGGCGCTTCGGCCAACATCACCCAAGGAGGCATCGGATACAACTACATTAATATCAGGATGAAGAGCGACAGGGGCGCCAAGCTCCATTATGACGTCTTCATCTACGCTTGATTAACGGTCGTTTATAATGCGCACCACGTAACATGAACCTGCGCAAAAGTCTGCATGTCTGCGTTGGGTGTCACAGGTGGGCGGTAAGCGGCGCGGTGTAAGGGAAGCGCGTGTTACCATAGCGACCGCATTGTTACCTGCGCAGAAACCGCCATATTGGTTCATGTTACGTTGTGCGAATAATTGTACCACTATATAGTGATTAAATGTTTTTTTGACATGTATATGCAAACATCAATGTATTGGATTGGAATTAAAACCTTGTATAACATTTATTCAAGCTTAGCTTTCCGCCCGCAACATCGTCTGCGGGAGTCAGAATTTCCGTTAAAATAACAGATGAAGTTTATATGGTATATTTTGTTCAAAAAATTCCGGAACATATTTTTTTAAGTTAGTGATTTATATAAATAACTTTCATTTCATGGCTCTTACCTTTAAATTAAAACAACAAAATTGTCATACAAATTATATTTATTTATTTTCTTTAAACATTGCGTTTTTTTAATCGATCGAAGAGAAAAAACCAAAATAGAAAAAAAAACTTTTTCTAAATAATATAATTGAGAATTTATTAATAAAACTTATAAGTATTGATCACTTGAATTAAATTACAGATTATGAAGATATAAGAAGATGGTTTCTCCTACTAAGTTTTTTCTTATTTATAACTTAGTCATCTAATTACCAAATTTCCACACAAAATGTCACGATTCTAGTTATATTTTTAAATTATAATTTTGAGGTTTATCTGTGGTCGGTTGAAAAATGAAGGCAACTGACATACTAAAACGTCAAAAAACAAAAAACAATAGAAAATAAAACGAAAAACCGGGATGTTTGCTCTATCTTGATTCGGCTATCCAGAAGAGAAGACGCTCAGAAATTGAAATTAACAAAGTTTATTTTGTTAACCGTAGCCGAAAACATCAACAAAATTGTAGAACAAGCTCATAAGGTTACTTAATTGTTGAACACTTTGGTATTTAAGAAAATAAGTGTAACAAGATTTGATTGATGGTTTTATTTACAATATTTTAAAATATTACACCACTTTAGGGGTAGTTTTTCCAAAATTGCTAAATGTCGTTTTATTCATGAGCATTAGCCTAAATACCAATTTTCACTATTCTTATTCTCACTTCAAAAATGACCAACTCCCATACAAACTCCTAACTTCCATTTTACTACCTTTGGGGCATTTTTTCAAATATCGCTGAAAGTGATATCTTTTATTTATAAGCAGTAGCCTTAACATCAATTTTCATGTTTCTAACTTGGAAAACGGATGACTTCCATACAAACTTTCACACCCTGTTTTACCCCCTTAGGAGTAGAATTTCCAAAAATCATTTCTTAATAGATGCTTTCACTGTTTAAGGTATCTCTGTGCATAATTTCTAAGTCAAGCGGTTTGGGCAGTGCCTTGACATACAATCTATTTAGAATTTTGTATATGTATACAAATAAGAAGATATAGAATAAGGAAAACAACATGATGCAATACATAAACTGTGCCGCATAATAATTAATGTATTCTAGCATAATTCATTACATTTTCAGTTATACATGCTTAAGATTTTGAAAATAGAAGGGTATAAATATTTAGGCATATCTATAGCCAAGAGAAAATCTCCATGAGCCCACAGTTCAGGCTCCATCACCTCATAGTGTACAACGTTAGGAAGACTGTCTCTCAGATGTTCCACGTCTTTGACCGTTGACAGAACATCTCCCTTGCCGACCAGAAGAGCGACATCCATTGTCACTGCATTTAAGTCGTAGTCCGGTGGAGTTGGAGAGTTTTCCAAATAGTTGTTGAACTGCGAAAACCTTTTACTAAGTACAAGCTGATTGAAATGCTCCAAACTTTTCCTCGACGTCGATGTAGGATAATGTTCAAACGTAACAGGGTCGAACTCTGGCTCCACATTGTAAGCTCTAAACCCGGAAATAGGAAACAATACTCCAGCTTCACAAACATCAATGCTAGTTATATCGCTGTCGCAAATAAACTTTTCGATATCTCTAACGGACTGGTGATTTCTCAAAACTTCATGAACATCATTCATTTTTAGGAACGTACAGATCAACGGTCCTTCTTGAGCCGTAAGAGATACAGGAGGCAACAAATTGTTCAAAAAGGCAATGGGTGCCAAGGCTATCGACACTTTGATTTTGCTGTTGTATTCAGGTTTGGTTGAGGCTAGCGCGTAATGAGCGGCAGTTCCTTGAGTGTGACTAATAGTCGAAATGCTTTTTTCACCAGTGGGTATGTTTAGAAACCAGCATTATTTTCTTAACGAAACTCAAAAACCAGCTTATGAAGCAAAAATTTGGTGTGCTTTCGTATTGCTGCAAATTGATGTGAAATCGTAAGGTCGATTTAATGAGACATGAAGATTGACCGGTGTATAAGCGGATTTTTAGTTGCTAAGAATAAATTTGTGTCAGAATTTAAAGATAAAAGTCTGGTTAATATGTCACGCAAATTTTGACTCAATACGAAAACTCTTACAAAACTTGTAGTGTTGTAGGCGTATAGATACTATTTAACGTCTTCGGAGCGTGTATATAATACTTTGACTGTACCTATCGATCACTCTTGAAACTTTTTTGGGATCGAGGTCAATATGTAAAAGATTGTCCACAGGAGTAAAAAAATCTACAAGTACTCAGCAACAAACCGAGTAATCTAAATCAGATTTCTTATTTCAAGGTGCAATGGCGGTGTAACACGAAAAGTCATCGGGTACAATTACATTAACATCAGTATGAAGAGCGATAGAGGTGCAAAGTTCCATTATGACGTCTTCATCTGCCACTATATTATTTAAAAAATTCAGTTATGTTTGCTTAAGATCTTGAAAATAGAAGGATATAAATATCCAGGCATATATTTAGACCAGACAAAATCTACATGAGACTACTGATAAATTTGGATCACCTCATAGTGCACAACGTTAGGAAGACTGTTCCTCAGGTGTTCCACGTCTTTGATTCTCGACAGCATATCTGCATTGCTAACCTGAGAGCCCTGCCGTCGTATCGTTTTTAACCAATCGCGTCATTGGTAGATCACGTGACTTTTCGTATCTCGTTCTCTTTTGTTTAATAAACCCACTTATAAAGAATCATAACTTATCAGTAAAGTTCAACAAAGGTGATGATTAAAGCCGTTCTGATTAAAGTCATTATAATTTGGTCCCCGTCACTGAGCAGTTTATTCAAACGAAATTATGAAATATTTCGGTTTTATTTTATGTCTTGTGGTGGTGGTAGAATGTAACCATATGTTCGCTGGCACAAATCATCTGAGGCCTCAGGTGTATCATACAAGTGCCGAATATGGTTCCAGAGTGTTTTGGAAAGAGGGTGGAAAACGTTTATTTTGCTCTTCCAGGCCTACCCCATGGTTATCTTCGTACGATTCAGGTAACAGGATTGTTGTGTACTTAATTATATGCAAAAGTGTGCTAACTTGGGGCACGGATACTAAAGTGAAGTGAACCGGTGACGGCACCAATGATGGACACTTTTAGCTGAAAACCAGTAATTAAAACTTCACTCTTAATTCAAATTACATACGGTCCTAAATTGTTTTTTGCAAAACAAATGAATAACCCTTATCTTCTGTATAATAATCAAGTGTCCATTAATGGTGCCTTGTCCATTACTGGTTCCATCACCCTAAAACATCATTTTATTGAATTTCACTTTATTGACTGTACATATCATTTCATCGAATTTCATTTCATCTAACGCTATTTTCTGCTGAAACCATGAAGGGAATGACGGCGTGATGGTATGTATGTATGTGTGTATCTTATTGCATACAATAAAAAAGTCATGTGCGCGTCAGACTCGCACACCGAGGGTTCCGTACCGCCGATGGTTACTAAGATTAAGAAGTTATAAATATTCTACTATTGAATCAAAAATCATCGTTAAAGATCGTAAGGATTCGAAGATTCAACCAAAAACATGCAAAAAAGGTGTCAGGTTTGAAAAGTAAAACAATCTAGGAATTATTTTCTAATCGTGTTTTCATATTTAACAGTCTCAATCGCGTAACACTACCGACTTTATCATAGTGGCCTCTTACTCTTAATATTAAATAATATACTTAAAACTGTTTTTTTAGGGTGTTATGGCGTATGATATGACACATTCAGGCGCTTCGGCCAACATCACCCAAGGAGGCATCGGATACAACTACATTAATATCAGGATGAAGAGCGACAGGGGCGCCAAGCTCCATTATGACGTCTTCATCTACGCTTGATTAACGGTCGTTTATAATGCGCACCACGTAACATGAACCTGCGCAAAAGTCTGCATGTCTGCGTTGGGTGTCACAGGCGGGCGGTAAGCGGCGCGGTGTGAGGGCGGCGCGTTACCATAGCAACCGCATTGTTACCTACGCGGAAACCGCCATATTGGTTCATGTTACGTGGTGCGAATTATACCACTATATTAAGTAAAGGGTTTTTTGACATGTATATTGTTTTAAACATCAATGTATTGGATTGGAATTAAAACCTTGTATAACATTTATTCAAGCTTAGCTTTCCGCCCGCAACATCGTCTGCGGGAGTCAGAATTTCCGTTAAAATAACAGATGAAGTTTATATGGTATATTTTGTTCAAAAAATTCCAGAACATATTTTTTTAAGTTAGTGATTTATATAAATAACTTTCATTTCATGGCTCTAACCTTTAAATTAAAACAACAAAATTGTCATACAAATTATATTTATTTATTTTCTTTAAACATTGCGTTTTTTTTAAACGATCCTATTAAAAAATAACGCTGGGGAAAGGAAGAAGAGGACCCCTTAAGAAAAACCCAAAATAGAAAAAAAAACATACTACTATTTTTTACATAACATAATTGAGAATTTATGAATAAAACTTATAAGTATTGATCACTTGAATTAAATTACAGATTATGAAGATATAAGATGGTTTCTCCTACTAATTTTTTTCTTATTTATAACTTGGTCATCTAATTACCAAATTTCCATACAAATGTCACGATTCTAGTTACATTTTTAAATTATAATTTTGAGGTTTATCTGTGGTCGATTGAAAAATTAAGGCAACTGACATACTAAAACGTCAAAAAACAAAAAACAATAGAAAATAAAACGAAAAACCGGGATGTTTGCTCTATCTTGATTCGGCTATCCAGAAGAGAAGACGCTAAGAAATTGATATTAAGTTTATTTTATTAACCGTAGCCGAAAACATCAACAAAATTGTGGAACAAGCTCACAAGGTTACCTAATTGTTGAACACTTAGGTATTTAAGAAAATAAGTTTAACAAGATTTTATTGATGGTTTTATTTATAATATTTTAAAATATTGCACCACTATAGGGGTAGTTTTCCAAAATCGCTAAATGTCGTTTTATTCATAAGCATTAGCCTAAATACCAATTTTCACTATTCTTATTCTCACTTCAAAAATGACCAACTCCGATACAAACTCCTAACTTCCATTTTACTACCTTTGGGGCATTTTTTCAAATATCGCTGAAAGTGATATCTTTTATTTATAAGCAGTAGCCTTAACATCAATTTTCATGTTTCTAACTTGGAAAACGGATGACTTCCATACAAACTTTCACACCCTGTTTTACCCCCTTAGGAGTAGAATTTCCAAAAATCATTTCTTAATAGATGCTTTCACTGTTTAAGGTATCTCTGTGCATAATTTCTAAGTCAAGCGGTTTGGGCAGTGCCTTGACATACAATCTATTTAGAATTTTGTATATGTATACAAATAAGAAGATATAGAATAAGGAAAACAACATGATGCAATACATAAACTGTGCCGCATAATAATTAATGTATTCTAGCATAATTCATTACATTTTCAGTTATACATGCTTAAGATTTTGAAAATAGAAGGGTATAAATATTTAGGCATATCTATAGCCAAGAGAAAATCTCCATGAGCCCACAGTTCAGGCTCCATCACCTCATAGTGTACAACGTTAGGAAGACTGTCTCTCAGATGTTCCACGTCTTTGACCGTTGACAGAATATCTCCCTTGCCTACTAGAAGAGCAACATCCATTGTCACTGCATTTAAGTCGTAGTCCGGTGGAGTTGGAGAGTTTTCCAAATAGTTGTTGAACTGCGAAAACCTTTTACTAAGTACAAGCTGATTGAAATGCTCCAAACTTTTCCTCGACGTCGATGTAGGATAATGTTCAAACGTAACAGGGTCGAACTCTGGCTCCACATTGTAAGCTCTAAACCCGGAAATAGGAAACAATACTCCAGCTTCACAAACTTCAATGCTAGTTATATCGCTGTCGCAAATGAACTTTTCGATATCTCTAACGGACTGGTGATTTCTCATAACTTCATGAACATCATTCATTTTTAGGAACGTACAGATCAACGGTCCTTCTTGAGCCGTAAGAGATACAGGAGGCAACAAATTGTTCAAAAAGGCAATGGGTGCCAAGGCGATTGACACTTTGATTTTGCTGTTGTATTCAGGTTTGGTTGAGGCTAGCGCGTAATGAGCGGCAGTTCCTTGAGAGTGACTAATAGTCGAAATGCTGTCTTCACCAGTGATATCGCTAATTAAGTCTAAAGTCGAAGCGAGGTCGTAGATGCCAATCTCATGGAAGCTGTAATCCCAGAATGAACGATCAGCGTCTGGATCTAAATTGACGTGGCGACGGCCATACTTGTTTCCTCGATTGTTTCCAACCCACACATCATAACCTGCATCAGCTAATGTGATGGCCAAAGAAGTTTTACCTCTAATAATAAACGTGTCAGAACTATCAGCCATTCCGTGAAAAAGCAGAACTGGTGGTTTCTCTCCAGGTAGGCGGAAAACTGAGATAAAATATCCGTCTTGAGTCATCACATCGTATTGTTCAGCTTTATGACCATACTTTGATGCCAGTTGGGTGAAGTTAAGCTTGGCATCTTCGGGAACTATTGAACGAATGGACGCTCTATGTTGCTGTGGATGTCCGAAAAATGAAAAATGTTCCTCGCATTTTAGTTCAACCACGTAAATAAACGTCAAGAAGTAAACTAGTGAAGCCTTCATAGTGAAGTGAAAAAGTAAGTTTCAACGATATTTTTATTTTAAAGGCACAGTAAATCAATTACAAGCAAGCATAATTTTCTTATTATAGGAACATGATTTAAGCAACAAATTAAAATTTCTTAACGATAACGCTAATGTTTCGAGTAATTAGGTTTGTTTTCCAAATGACGAACATAATTATTTATTAGAATACCTACCTCTCCTATCGGAATGAGACACTATTATGGTGCTTCTGACTTTCAATCCATCGCACACAAACCTAGTCGGTCCTTAAGTTCTGTCACAAAGGTTTAGTCAAATAAATATAAAATTCAAAATATAAAAAATAAGAGCCTAATTAATGTACATTTTTAGGAACTAATAATCATTCCACATAGTCGCCGCAATTTCCAATACGATTTTCTAACATTCACGGCCTATTAAAATACGCACGAGTCTTCCGAAAATTTCACTTTTTGATAACGCTTTAAAGATTAGTCTTTGTTAAATAAGAAACTTTTTTGTTTAATATTGTGAAGCCTCTCATCTCTGAGTATGTTTATAAACCAGGATTATTTTCTTAACGAAACTCAAAAACCAGCTTATGAAGCTAAAAATTTGGTGTGCTTTCGTATTGCTGCAAATTGATGTGAAATCGTAAGGTCGATTTAATGAGACATGAAGATTGACCGGTGTATAAGCGGATTTTTAGTTGCAAAGAATAAATTTGTGTCAGAATTTAAAGATAAAAGTCTGGTTAATATGTCACGCAAATTTTGACTCAATACGAAAACTCTTACAAAAGTTGTAGTGTTGTAGGCGTATAGATACTATTTAACGTCTTCGGAGCGTGTATATAATACTTTAACTGTACCTATCGATCACTCTTGAAACTTTTTTGGGATCGAGGTCAATATGTAAAAGATTGTCCACAGGAGTAAAAAAATCTACAAGTACTCAGCAACAAACCGAGTAATCTAAATCAGATTTCTTATTTCAAGGTGCAATGGCGGTGTAACACGAAAAGTCATCGGGTACAATTACATTAACATCAGGATGAAGAGCGATAGAGGTGCAAAGTTCCATTATGACGTCTTCATCTGCCACTATATTATTTAAAAAATTCAGTTATATTTGCTTAAGATCTTGAAAATAGAAGGATATAAATATCCAGGCATATATTTAGACCAGACAAAATCTACATGAGACTACTGATAAATTTGGATCACCTCATAGTGCACAACGTTAGGAAGACTGTTCCTCAGGTGTTCCACGTCTTTGATTCTCGACAGCATATCTGCATTGCTAACCTGAGAGCCCTGCCGTCGTTTCGTTTTTAACCAATCGCGTCATTGGTAGATCACGTGACTTTTCGTATCACGTCATCTACTTGTAACGCGATTGGTTTAAAAAGGAAACGAATAGAAACGCTAGTTGGCGTAGTGCATCTTGGCAGGGCCCTCAGTAGAGAAACATTCATTGTTCACTCAAGTCGTAGGTACTCTGGTGGAATTTTTGAACCGTACTTTTTAAATTATGTACACCGTAACCGTAGTTATATTGCGAAAAGTTGAAACTTCGTGTTATCTGATTGTAATGCTCCAAACTTTTCCTAGAGGTCCCCGCCGGGTAGGGAAACACATTCATTGGCAAAAGCTTGTTTTAATCTATAAAAATTCCAAAAGATCAAACGAGAAGAGTGGTCCAACGTCACAAACGAAACGGTCAGGATGTTTTTCCCTGCAATAATATAGTCATAAGATCTGAAGTGGACTCACGATCTTGCAAAATTTCATTAGCAGTTATCATTTTTAGGAACTTACAGATCGATGTTCCCTTTAGAGCAACGGATCCTAACGAATTTGTTGAAAAACCAATGGGTCACAAGGCAATCGATACTTTGATTCTGCTGTCGTATTCAGGTCTTTTTGAGGCTAGCACATAGTGAGCGGTGCTTTCAAAGGAGTGGCTGATGGTAGCTATGCTGTCTTCATCAAAGGCATCGCAAGTAAAGTCTATGGTCGCACTAAGGTCGTAAGTGGCCAATTTCGTGGAAGCTGTAACCCCAGAATGAAGGATCAGCATCTGGACCTAAAGTGTTGTGGCGACGGAAAAACTTGTTTCCGCGATTGTTTCCAACCCACACATCAGCTTATGTGTTAGTCAAAGAAACATTACTTTTAATAATAAACGAGTCAGAACTGTCAGCAAATCCATGGAAAAGCAGAATCGGTGGTTTCTCTCCAGGTAGGCGGAACACGGTGAGAATGTATCCGTCTTCAGTCACCATATCGTACTGTTCAGCTTTATGAGCATATTCTGATGCCAGTTGGGTAAAGTAACGATTATCATATTTACTATATGTAAATATTGGTTGTGGTTTAAATCCGCCACCAAAAAATTCGTTGCGATATATGAGTAATTCTGCCACGTAAATATACGTTAAAAAATAAATAAGAGTAGGTAACCTTCATCGTGTACGGAACCCGTCAGTTCCAACCGGTCGTTTCATTTAGAATTTAAATCAATCACAGGCATGCATAATTTCCTTATTACAGGTACATGTTGTAAGTAACTATATTAATCGTAGGGTCGTTAACCATCATGTTATGAGTAATTAGCATTAAGTACATTTAAAACGTTACGATTCTGGGACGAATGAACGGCAAGTGCGCCACGGAAAAATTACATGTAGACTTGCATTACATGTTTTTTTTTTATATTATTAATGGCTTTCACTCTTTGTTTTAATAAGGTGTATTTCGCCAATGTCAACTAGTCGATCTCTCAGCCAATTGTCAATCGGACTTATAAATATGGTTTTTGGTTACTCACCTAAATTTCTCTAAGAACTGGCCATGGGAACTATGAAAAGTCAACGGAACTTTTTAATAATTTGGAGTCAGCTCATTGTTTTTGAAATAACTTTTACAAATAGTTGGGAACGCAGCTCATTCAGGTCATTATATCAGGAAAATTCCATGTAAGTAGGTACTTAAAGCAACTAATAAACATACGAAATTTATTGCATTTGGTTCTAACTGCAACTATATAACTATAGATTAGTGTAGTTTTAAGTCAGCTTGTAAGTTCGTTCGTTTATAGTATGTGATTTATATTTAGGTGTCTTGTAAAATATTTTAAAATGGTTCTTTAAATAAAAAGTTCGATATTGTAATTGATTATATAAGCAAATGATTTAAAAACCTAATTGTAGCGCTTTCAGTTTTTTTAATTTCTTTACAGTACAACTTCGCTAAAACCCGAAGTTTAGGATATATTTACGATTACGACGAAATCTCAAATGTCGTTGAAATCGTTGTTTAGTGAAAATAGCAGGACCCTCGTCAGCACCAAAAAAAAGTGTGTGTAGAACAAATCCGTAGGATATCAGACCTTTTGTAAGTCAGACAGATTAACTGAACTACATTATAACTGTGCAAATACAATTTCTTTTGTCTTGTTCAAGGTATGTGGACGATGATAAGTGTAGGTAAACATGCAAAAGATAACAGTCTGCTCTGGGTATTTCTGAGCTTTATAAATACTTCACAGAATTCCCAAGTCAAAGATCACTGGTGTCATGTTGAGATAGTAATGGGTGAACTTGGAACAATCGAGTCTCACGTACCATCTGCGAGAGTTAGCTTGTCAATGTTTATGACCACAAGTAGTCAATTGACACAGAAACTACAGGAACTTTTTTCCGTCGGACTCTTAGCTCAGTTTCATTTCCGGATTCGTTTGAGCCCACTGGCCTGTCTGCCTCAGATGGAAAGAGACCCGACGGATACACTTTAATAGGTACCATGGCATCCTGGTTGTCCTTTGGCGTGGGATGTCACTTGCGTTGATACGCTAGCAACGTCTCATTTCCAAGGTTTTGCTCGAAAGCCGAGGACCGCCGCAGACTGCGCTCAAACCATCAAGTGCCGCAAATAGGTACGCTTTTTTATAGCCAAATTACGTATTGGCTGCACTTGCTATAGAAACTCATGAGCCGTGGTCATCTGACGTCAGATAAATTCGCGTCTCTGGTGACCACAGGCAAGCCTCTTTTTTTTTTCAAAGCCTGAGCATCGCAGTGTAGTGTGGTAAAGCTCCTAGTGTCTTCTGCACGACGCCGCATGTGGGTGCATTGAGGGGCCTTATTTTATTAGTTAACTCTTATACAATATCAGATCTTACCTTTTACTTTTACTTTAGTAAAGATGTAATTTAAAGTATATTTAGACTTTTGACCACAACCAAATGTAAACTGCTGGGGTAACAGGGAACTTAAATTAAAAGAAAAAAACAATCAGTCGTTATGCAGGTACCTACGGGAAAAAGGTTAAGTATGTAAACTCCTTATTGCACATGAACAATTACAAAATATTTATGGATTTTTTATAGATTAAAAACACAAATGCAAAAATAAATTTTATCAACATTATTTTTATGATTGCGCCTGCTAAAGAACAAAGGCATGAACCATAAGAACTGAGTAAAATAAAAAGCAATATAAATGTAGGCGTAGTTTCACAATCATTAACAGAGATGTAAATGTGCGTGAGAAAGTGATATGCTTACTAATCGCGCCTTGTGTGTACACCCGAAATAAATACGTACAAACTGGGCCTAAAACACTTCCTCGGGAGACACCTAAAAAACGGAGAAAGTTGAATTTGCCCATTTTTGTTCAAATTTTTGTTACGTTGATGGCCCTGCCAAGGTGCATAACTCTAACTAGCGTTTCTATTCGATTCGTTTTTAAACCAATCGCGTCACTGGTAGATGACGTGATACGAAAAGTCACGTGATCTAGCAGTGACACGAATAGAAACGCTGGGTAGCGTAATGCATCTTGTCTAGCGCCTCTGGTAAGTATGTTAAGCAACTACTACCAATGAACATCCGCAATACTAGAAAAATCGGGGTAATTTCACAGCTGAAACTTATCAAAAAGCATCTTGTCGGTACACAATTTAATTACCTACCTGAATCGTGGATGATCTGTCGAGTACTAACTGGCATGGTAAAGGAAACATTTCCCATCCTCTTTCTGAACACTTTATATTTTTTAATTTTGTTAATCACTAAGAGCTTTTGATATTTTTGCCGATGAAGAAACGGTTACATTAAATCACTAACACCGGACACAATAAAACAGAACTGACATGTTTCATTCTAGGTCGGAAAAACTGCTCAACCAGCACCAAATTACAATCACTTAAGTCATTGTTATAGTGTCGCCATTAAGGTAAAGGAACCAATAACCGACAAGGGACCAATGATCGACACTGATTCTTATTTTACAGAAGATAAGGGTTTTTCATTTCATTCATTTGTTTTTTAACACTCAATTTATGACCGTATGATCTTTGAATTAAGAGTCAAGTGTCGATCATTGGTGCATGTCAGCTTAAAGTGTCGAACATTGGTGCCACTACCTTACCTGTTGAGAATTGGGATCGTTATAAGTGAGTGAAGGTAAATTAATTTCTCAATTTTCTATAACATTATAGTAAAGAAAAGTCGCGACGCCGTGCATTAAAAGTGAAGAAGACTTCAGAGCCAACATAAACGATCAATTTTTCGCTCTTATTACATAAACATAAAAGTTTCTCCGGCCGACTAATGCCGATTCCGCGTCGATAAAAGTCAGGACACCCTAAAGCTAAGGAAAAATAGAAAACTTAGTGACGAAATTCCGTGTGCACAATCCCACACCATCCTAGTAAATTGACAACGAAACGAAAAATGTGTGGCGTGCGTCTTTCAGTGATTCGGGACGTTGCCCCCGTTGACGCGTAATTTAGACCACTAGATTACAGTAACTTCCACCACAGAACTAAAGTAAAATATTTGCGAGATCCGCTTTGCGTGATGTTAGTAGCACTAGCAGCTGAATCAGAATTTAACTCGTGAAAATCCTCGCGCATTTTCCGCCAGATTTGTCTGTAGCCTAAAGTGACAAGATATTTATGTATCTGACTGTGCAAACAAAGAAGAATATTGGGAAAATAGGCAGATTTAGCATGTAAAGAGCAACATGTAGATTTATTGAAAAAATCAAACTGATATTTTTTTAATGTGGTAGATTTTTGAATTTTTATTCGCATCATGAAACATGCACCGTAAGCATTTCAGGGAAGGTTTGGCACTGCAGCCGCAAAGTAATAAATTCTCTGAAATAAACATTTCACGCTTGGTGTAACGCCTATTTCAGAGTTCTCTCTTCACCCGTTGAGACATTTCCAGGAGCAAAATGAAGTAGTCGGTCATACTGTTTCCATCTACTGCTTTGGCTAAGTATTCTGCAAATCTTTGAGCTATCTTAAATGATGCCCTGAGAGACCAAAAGTTTTATACCTGAGCCTGGCCAGCTACCGTAGCGGGATCTCTGTGAACTAGGTTCCCAAACGGCAACAATAGACTTAACCTGAACAGTTGAATTTTGGATTCACTAACTCAAACTTACTCTTACATAATCGTTCCTCATCTTATTCATACATCATACATTATATCATTATTATGATGTAATTTATTTTAACAAGGACATCGACCATTCACGTGTAATGATTACTCAGGGTCCTATTCAACATTTAAATTGTAATCATTTAATTTATATGTTTTATCGTCTACTTTGACATCAGAATCTGCATGAAAAATAACAGAATTAATTCACCTGGACCAAGACTTCCGTTTTGCATTACCAACCCTGAGAAGTTAGTAAGATGAATGCCTCTATGCTAGTACTGGTTGTCTAAATCTCTACACCAGAACACAACAATGTGAAAATTGCTGCTTGGCGGTAGGTTAATAATAAGATAAGATACCGATCTGGACAAACCTTGCGGAAGATCTTACCACCACTCAATATTTAGGACCTTAGGATTGTAGTAAGTGTCGCACGTTTGGTTATATTAAATCTATTCCATTGCAAATTTTGTTTCTTCTATCTTAGTGAATGTATCCTAGTGAAAATACTTTCTTTCTGCTTTCTTTCTTACTTTTCATTTCTCCATACGGAACTCTTGTAAAACGTCGGTTCTCTCTTGACACTCGACGCTCCACAGTTCTAGGTTGCTTATCAGCAATTATCATGCATTATCATTCTTATGAGAAAACCGGTTCCTCAAGGTGAGCAGTAGCCTTCCGATATTGTTACAAAAACATGGTCAAGGTTGTCTGTGAGTGTGAGGATCGGAACGGTTCCTCACTATTACATAAGTAAACAGGTTGAAACCGGTCAAGTGCGAGTCGGATTCGCGCGCTGAGGGTTCTTTAGGTACTTATGTCCGAAATGAACGTAATATACATACAGAATAAGATGCAAATATTGTACATTTCTAACTAGTTTCGTTTTTGAGATAGACCTCTAAGAAGAATAGTCTAAAATGGCTTAGAGAAGGCAAGCGAGCCCACAGGCCACCTGATGTTAAGTGGGATCTGAGACACATATACATTTGTATTTTCAAGACTACAATCTTCAGACTGTAATCATAAGACTGCAAATGTGTTACCGACCTTGAGAACCAAGATGGAATGCCTCTGTAAGCAATGTCTTATTCCCGACTCCGGAACACAACAATGCGATCAGTGCTGCTTGGCGGTGGTTAA
Organism: Acleris cristana; assembly: GCA_948252455.1. Lineage (NCBI taxonomy): Eukaryota > Metazoa > Arthropoda > Insecta > Lepidoptera > Tortricidae > Acleris > Acleris cristana. Next base: position 12,179,361 of record OX411788.1, on the reverse strand, counting down.
AGTATAAAATGGTGGTAGCAATCCGGATAGACCCTGAAAAAGTCTTACCATCACTACAAGTATAATAAAAGCATCTTCAACAGATATACTTACTTATTTATAAACGCACTACAAACCTACTGTAGTTAAAGTCTGCTGTGTCACTTCTGTCAGAAGCAAATTTAAATGTGACAATGACAGATAAGGAAAAAAGCATGTTTTATGCATACTTAGCTATTGCGCGTTTATGAATAAGAGGTTTGTCTAAAAGTATTTTCTAAAAACAAAAATAGTACCGACTACAAACTCACTACCTACACGAAAAGTTACCTAAATTAATATTTTCGTATACGCTGATGTGTTGAAACTTCGACCTTGTTACATTTGAACTACCTATGTCACTTCCTTGTACCAATGGAGAACGTTAATTTTGAAATAAAATATCATTGTTTCTTAAGGAATTTGAAAATATATGCGAGTCAGGCGAGATTAAGCTTTAAAATGATGTAGCTGAGGAAAATGCCATATACAGTTAAATCATTATTATGCTGTTGCTGACGAAACTGTTATCTAACATTTTCGTTTGAAGGTTAGCTAGGTGACTTTGAACTTTGATCAGATTTCGTCCGTTTGAGGTAGCTAAATTGATTAAAACAAATTTTATTATCCAATGTATTAATTAACCCATATTATTTAACATAATACTCATTGACGACTTTATTACACAAACTTGAAATTGGTCAAAAAAATATAGATCTGCAACTTGAACCCAGGGATAAACAAAATAGGTTAAATAACGTCACAATATTGTGTTTGTAAATAATTAATTTGAATTTCTATGTTTTGTTCAATAAAAGGTTTACATACATAGATACATACAATATTTAGAGCACAGTAACACTAGAGCATTATAGTAGGAGATTCGAATAGGAGACGATTTGCACCGGGCTGCTTATTCGATCAAAAGTATTTTATATCAAATTTGATACGCTAAATAATATGTGGCGAATAGGTTGGCTGAAAAATTTCAGTCCAGTATATAATTAATTAAAAACATTAAAAAATGCAATTGCTTGTTTAATAGACAAATTACATACCAATCGAAAGCCTATAGAATTTGTAAACGTTAGGTTGACTATTTTTTTCCCGTCAAACTATTGGATAGGCAGGTATAAACAGGTAAGTCGGTAGGTACTAATAATTTGCACCAAACCTAACGTTTGCATATTCTATAGGCTTCATACTTTCGATTAGTATGTAATTTGTCTATTAAACAAGCATTTGCAATTTTTAAAAAATGTTCATTTTTAATAATTTTCAGCCAACCTATTCGCCACATATTATTTAGCGTATCAAATTTGATGTAAAATACTTTTGATCGAATAAGCAGCCCGGTGCAAATCGTCTCCTATTCGGATCTTAGAGCATTAATACTTAGTACCCGGCTGCCTACCCCTTTACACTGTGTCTGATATAGATCTGACGCCCTAGACAAGATGCCTTCGGCGTTCATTATCGTTATCAGAAATGTATAGGATGGACGTAAGCTGTCAGACGGTCGCGTCAAGCGCCTACGTCAATTCCATATATTTTGTCAGTATTCGAAAATCGTTTACGTTAACGTAAAGCAACTTGTCTAGCCTCACTGGTCGTGACTGCGATAGCGATAAACTGCCAAGTACTATTAGTACTATGTTATTACTGTTTACGAAGCGTTGGTCGGCTGATAATGCTGTTCGATGGCCTTAATCAATGAACAAAGTGTAAAACTGCTTTTCCACCGGCCGGCCGGAGGCGCGAGAAATTTAATTTGCATAAAAAAACATTTTCACCAATAATGCGTGAGGAGCGAATTTCATTTTTTCAATACTTTCAATTCTCGTCTCGCATCATCTCGCCTCGCCTCGCGGGTGGAAATTTACCTTGATGAATGCACCTCATGAGTCATGACCTATTTTTATATTTTTTACTAGCTTTTATTTAACTTCACTTGTATGTCTTGGAATTTTGAAAGTCCATTTTCGCCAATCGCACTGACGGCACCAATGATCGACACTTTTAGCTGCCATGCACCAGAAATGGACACTTCACTCTTAATTCAAATTTCATACGGTCGTAAATTGATTGTTGCAACGCAAATGAATAACCCTTTTTTCTATAAAATAAGAATCAAGTGTCCATCATTGGGTTCTTGTCCATTACTGGTTCCACAACCCTACTAACCTCGTTATTAAAAAAAAATGTCTTAACCTTAACATATTGAGAGCCGGACTTCCTGATCACAATATCAAACAAGACCAATGTTCCGGTTTGGGCACTAAATGAAGTCTAAGAACTTGATCCAGTCACGGCAATCTACACTGGTGGAATTCGCTAATAATAACAAGAAGGTCTTAGCGAAGGTTTTTATAAATATTCTACGAATTAACAAGGAGCACTTTACATTATCACAAAGTCGCAAAGAAAAACGGCCAATTCTGTTTTTCTGTGTGTTTCTGGTACCTCAAAGGGAAAAAAACGGAACCCTTATAAGAACACTCTGTTGTCCGTCTGTCCGTCTCTCTGTGTGCCAAGACCCTTTATCTCAGGAACGCTTGGAGGTACAGAGTTGAAATTTAAACCATATACTCAAATCTACAGTCCCCTGAAGTTGTGAAAAAATCAAACTTCTACATTTACGTAAAAAAAAGAAAAGGCCGTTTATGTCGCAAAAAACGTGTATTTCGACACTCGAGGGAATCAAAATGTATAGGGTATTTCCCATTGACCTAGAACTATGAAATTTGGCAAGAAACACCGTCTTTTACTACAAATATAGGATAAAATCTAAAATCTGTACATTTTTAATTAAAACATAAAAAAACAGGGTCTTTATGCAAGGAACGGCGGCGGTCCTTTTGAATTGAGTTGACCGTGTCATGTGCGGAACGCTCGGTGGGCGAGTGCGACTCGCCTTGTCCGGTTTTTTTAACTCTCTATAGTTATTTTCTCCATCACATTTCTACTAATCTCCTTTACATTCAATATTCCTTGTGACAGTAATTTTATTTTGGTTGGGAGAAGACAACCAACACAGGATACCTGATGGTCAGTGATACCTGAGACCGGTAGACATTTGTATCTTAAGACTGCAATCCTAAATGCAAATGCGTTGCCAATCCTGAGCACTGAGGTAAAATGCCTCTATGCTAGTCATTTCTCCTTGTCGCTAGGTTGCCTTAGCCGAACTCTGGAACACAAGAATCTGAGCTCTGCTGCTTAGCGGTAGGTTCAAGGGTAAGTGGTGGTAGCGATCCGAACTGACCTACCACAAGAGCCTGCCACCACTAAAACTTGTAAACGTCTTCGCTGATGAGCTTTCGTGACATCTTACAAAAGTTCTTTGCAAGTATTATTTCTAAATACAGTCGACCACAAAGAGATGTGTATCCACTTTTGGTCCTTATAACAACACAATATTCGTAGTCAACTGTACAATGAATACTACTGGCAAGATCAGAAATAAATATAAAAGCTTGTTTCCCGGTACAATTTATAAGCTCTAAAGCAAATAGTTGTCCAAATGTCCCGGAACATCGTGAGGTTGCCTTTGGCGTAGTAATTATACTCCATGGTTCTTTAGTAGTCAAATGTCCCTTTAACCCTTTATTAATTTGATGATGTGTATTATAAGGTACATACCATAAAATTCCCTTTTTATATCTGTAATTTTCATTTTTTGCTGGAATAAAATCCGAAGAGGCTTGAATCCATGACTTTTTTTCCAAAAAGGATTAAAGTTCTCTGGAGTAAAAATTTAATACAGTGTAACAATTTACTAAAGGTGTGCCTTAGGGGTCTACATTAGGTCCTGTTTTGTTTAGCACACACATCATAAACTACATGAAACATTCAAAACTTTACACAAATTTATTTAGTCCGAAACTAACATTTAAGTAATTACCGGAAGTACAATACATATAAATAAAAAAGGAATATACATACGTATAAATAAATAAGGAATGTACGTATAAATATATAAAATAACTACTTTAGCAACTGCAAAGAATAGATCTTAGTTTCGACAGCAAAAATGCATGCCCATTAGTCTCATCCTACAAAGTGCTTGTATTTACCGGGATCAAACCAGTCTCGTAGGTAGACTAGTCTCGTCGACAGATTGTATACCTACTTAATTTACCTATTAAATTTTATACACTCATGGACAAAATTAGGGGAACGCAAAAAAAAGATTCAATAAAATGAAACTATCATGAAAAATTCTTAACAACTAACTTTAATAATATTATTAGTAGCTGTAACTGATCAGTTTAAAATCAAATGTAAAATTAATACTAGTTTTAGAAAACAACCCGTCTAAAGAAATTGTAAATGAAATTAACATTTAAGAATTTAATTAAATTTTCCTTTTTTTTCTTATCTTTTTCTTGATCGCTGTTTTGTGAGTTATCCATCAGTATTTTTATTATTAGTCGAATTACTAACTATTTATTGAATAGCTTAATTTATTTAATAATTTATCCTGTCAAAATATAAATTGGCAATTTCATAACTATATTCCCCATTAATTCAGTTACAGAGGCCGCGACAGTAAAAAAAATATACTTGCTTTCATTATCACAATAACATTATATTTTTCAAAATTTGGTACCATCCTTTTTGGGGGTAGTGGGGTAGTGGGGTAGTGGGGTAACATTGACCTATATTATTTATTTATTGAACTACAGCAAGCAAGCCATCACAAAATAAATAATATTATGGTGAGTTGTGGTGGTTTACAATACAATTATATTAAGTTATAAATATAAAAATCGCGTATTTTATCGTTTTGATATCGTAACAAAATAAAAGTGCAAATTGTTTCACACGTCGTTTCACCTTGGTCAAGAGCAGACTAGTTGGTAAATGGTAAGCCGAGACAGACCATTGTATTTTGACGTCTTTTTTTTATCAATCACTGTGACAATTCTATCTTGGTTCAACAAAAACTCAGGAAAATTCACGAGCCATCGTAAAACCCTGTCATAATGAATAGATATGTGACACCATTAGTACTCTTGTAATTGACTTGGCCGCAGTTTAACACGTTCCCTTCGGCATCGGGTCGAATCAGCCCGATGTAACTATGGTTAATTACAGTTAAATATTTTGCCGTCGTGAAGGTGTTAATAAGTTTCCTTGTCTGCCACAATACATAATTGTGGGGACATCGCGGAAGCATAAAACCAGTTTTTTTGCTTCATTAAAAGCCATTGGATAAATTAAGTATGATGCGAGTTTAATACTAATAACAACAACTCTTACCGGTCGAATTACACGCGTTTAAGATCATTGTTGCTATATTTTACTTATATATATTGATATTATAATTTAATTTTCAAGGTTCTCAACTCAGATAGTTACAAGCGCCAAGTGAGACCAGTATTACAAACCACACACTCACGACCGGACTCGAACTTAGACCTTATGTTATTAAAACAAGTGAAATAAAAAACAATGAAAAATACGTGCTTAGTGCTTATAGTGAACAGTGTGTTAACAAGTGCCCTTTTTTTACCAAAACCTTTGCCTGAAGATGCAATATTGAATTTTACTGCACTAGGAGTAAAATATGGACACAAAGTTGAAGAACATGATGTCGTGACTGAAGATGGATATATACTAACAGTGTTTCATATCCCTGGTAAGAAAGAGATACCAGTACTCTTGACGCATGGTATAGCTGATACGTCAGACACGTTTATCATCAGAGGCAAAAGGTCATTGGCAATTGTTCTAGCTAATGACGGTTATGACGTTTGGGCAGCTAACACTAGGGGCAATAAGTACGCTCGTCGGCATGTCAAGCTAAACCCGGACAAGGACTCACAATTCTGGGACTTTAGTTTTCATGAAAGTGGATACTACGACCTGGCAGCTACAGTAGACTATGTTTTACAAGCTACCGGACAAAATAGTCTGCAAAGCATAGCACATTCCCAAGGAACGAGTAACCATTTTGTACTCGCTTCAACAAGACCTGAATACAACGAGAAATTCAAATTATTCATAGCACTAGCACCTATAGCGTATCTGAGCAATTTAATACCGCCAGTATCATCAGTGGCTGAAATTGGTCCAGTAGTAAATGATGTACTGCTTTCATTGAAAATTGATGAATTAGTACCTGATAAAGGCTTAGAAAGTAACCTTTTAAAGTTGATTTGCAATCAGGGGGAAATAAGCTACGATGTGTGTATGCGATTGATCATATTCCCATTTTCTGGTTATGATGCTAAACGATTGGAACCTGAATTTCTCCCGACTATTATAGGACACTACCCGGCAGCAGTATCAAGGAAGGGTCTTACTCATTACGTGCAAATAGCTCTTAGCAAGCGATTTGCGTTTTACAACTACGGTTACGGCCCGCAGAATTTTCATCGCTATGGATATAATGTTAATCCTGAGTACAACCTGAGATTTGTTACTATGAGAACAGCGCTTTTTGTTGGAAAGAATGATAAATTATCAAGAGTATATGACGTGGAATACCTACGAACACTACTGCCTAACATCGTTGATTATCATTTGATGAAGCAAAACTCATGGAATCATCTTGACTTCATTTGGAGCAACGACATGCCAGTAACACTTTTCCCACACATATTGTCATTATTAGAAAAATATAGGTGACGAAAATTTGTTTAACATTTAATTTTAAACATAAATATCTCGTCGAAGGTCTTGCATTTAAATCAACACCTTTTAACACTGTTAAGTTTAAAGCAAAAACAACTCATTGTTTTGGATTGTTATTAAATAGTAACTTATTTTCTGTGGCAACAAAACAAGATATTCTTTAGGATTCCGTACCCAAAAATAATAATGGAAAACTATTACTCTAAGCCATTTGGCCGTCTATCTTTGTAAGTGTAAAATAATGCCAGGCCACGAATTTGCGCGGCGGCGTCAAAGGCGGCGACTTCGGCGGTGGTAAGTGGCGGACAGCTAACGTACGTTTCAAATTAGGTTTGTATTGCGGGGTGGCCATAACTTTGTTTAATAGCGGTAGTGGTTGTGATAAGCGACGAGGGGCCATAAACGAAATTCTTCGAAAATTCTAAATTCTACATATACCAAAATAAAATTGTCCTACATTTATGATTTCTTATTTAAAGCTAAGAGATTATTTATTTCTTTGCTTTTTTAGGGCTTCATAATTATCATATACTAGCTGTTGCCCGCGACTCCGTCCGCGTAGAAAAATAAAACATAGCCTATGTTCATCAGGGATAATGTAGGATTGCAATGGTGAAAGAATTTTTCAAATCGGTCCAGTAGTTTTGGAGCCTATTCAATGCAAACAAACAAACAAACAAATGGTTCCTCTTTATAATATTAGTGTAGATTACTGTTAACAACATTCACAAATTGAACACCGCTTAAATTGTAATTTACAAAATAAGAGATTTTTATTTAATTTGCTACATAAATATGACATAGGTATAGCTAAAATATAATGTGGCCAAAACTCAGCGTCAAATACATTATTTGGGGTTGGACGTCGTCGAAGAGCTTTATTATCTCCAATTATTCTTAACGGAATGTCTCTTGATAGTGTAAATACCTTCAAATACCTAGGGCGGGAGCTCGTCGTACGGCATAATGATTATATTTTGTCCTAACGATTGTTTGGTCGAAATACTTTTGATCTAACACCTTTTAGGCTAATATTACAGAATTTAATTAACATCTATTGTGTAGTTCGGTTAGGTTAGTTTTTTATAACAATTTAAAAAATACGGTTTCAATTGTAAAAACCGTTTTCGATCAAACAATCGCTAGGACAAACAATCATTATGCCATCCGAAATAGACCCACCTAGGGCATTTAGTAACGATGAGTAGTAACGATAAAGACGTTGAGCGCAAACGGAGCGCTCTTACAGTTAGGGCTAATACCTAACCTACGATATCTCGTAAGTTTTAGATTAAAATAACTCCTCGCCTCGCTTGTGTAGGGCATATAGCCTATTATAGTAGTGTTCATCATGTGGATAAAACATCTGTCACTTTCTGACCAGTATGTAAGTGCGAGAGTGATCGATGTTTTATCTACCGTGATAAATGCGACTACAATACGGGCCCAGAAATGTTCGCAGCCGCCGGGGTATCCTGTCCACGCAACCATGCGCAAGCGGGCAGCGTCCTTGGTACGCCGCGTGCTGGCCAGCCCCATCTTTAGCATGATAGGGAGCAGGGTAGACTGCTCCTAATACGTAATTTTTGGGTCACATGCCCCTTGCAACTAGTGTAATAAGTTACTAACAATTAGTTTCAAGGAACCAACGAGTGTCAAACCAAAACAAACGTGTCGACTGATGACCTTTAAATGGTAAAATATTAAAAATTCAAGAATGTTATTTTGCATGTTAGTTAAAGGGCAATAAGGCCAAGGTTTTTTCTTACTTTATGGCTAATATAACGCAGGAGCTGTGGCAAAATTAGTTTTAGTTGAGCATACACCACAACAAGCGCATCATTCAACAACATGTGATAAAAATAATAAAAATGAAGACGCTTCAATTATACGCTCTTGTTTTTATTAATGTTATTAATCCTGCTTGTATGAGTGTTCAAACATTTTTCAAACCATTACCAGAAGATGGAAAAATGAATTTCACGCAACTCGGTGCTAAATATGGACAGCCTGTAGAGGTACATGAAGTCACTACAGAAGATGGATACATCCTGGGACTATTTCATATTCCAGGAAAAAGAAAAACTCCAGTGTTTTTGATGCATGGATTAGCCGATACTGCAGACACCTTTATAGTTAGAGGAAAGAAATCTATGGTGATATCGTTAGCCGATGCTGGATACGATGTGTGGGTTGGCAACACAAGAGGTAATAAATACAGCCGACGACATGTCAAGCTGAACCCTGATAAAGATCTTGCCTTCTGGGACTACAGTTTCCACGAAGGCGCCATTTACGATCTTCCTGCTATGATAGATTATATCTTACAGACTACAGGAGTAGAGAAGCTGCAAACGATAGGACACTCTCAAGGAACGACGGAACATTTTGTGCTTTTATCGAAGAAACCAGAATATAATGAGAAAATTAAAATATTTATTGCGTTAGCTCCAGTGGCTTATGTCGGGAATATAATACCACCAGTGTCTATTATTGCTGAACACGGGCCTTTTCTTGGAGAAGCTTTTAAATCTTGGGGTATAGAGGAAACTTTTCCTGAGAAGTCACCTCTAACCGCTATGATGAGAAGTATGTGTGGCCAAGATTTTCTAAGCTACCAAATATGCTTCTTATCTAGTGGTTTTTACGTTACAGGTTTTGATACTAAACGTTTTGAACCTGGTTTCTTGAAGGTTGCGATAGGACATTACCCTGGGTCGACTTCAAGAAAGAGTTTGTTACATTTCGGTCAAATAGTGATGAATAAAAGGTTTTGTGAATATGATTATGGGGAGAAGGAAAATGTTAAACATTATGGTTTTATGGTTCCACCGGAATACAATGTGCGTAATATAAGTACTAAAGTGGCACTGCTCGTTGGTCGAAATGATCCGCTGTCGACAATGAAGGATGTTGAAATATTAAGAACTCTTTTACCTAATGTTGTACACTATCAAGTAATGAAATCCAAGACTTGGAATCATATAGACTTTGTCTGGGGTAATGACATGCAAAAAACGTTGTTTCCGCACATATACAGGTTGTTAGAAAAATATGACTAACGATATAGTGATTTCTGTGGATGATTTATGTAGAAATAATTTTGTTAGTGAAATGTTTGTTAAATCTAGTAATCATTAAGAAAGAAAACCAAATGACTTAGGTAAATTAGTATATTTTTTTACGTTATTAAGTTGGTTTATTTTATAGTAGAAAATAATGTTGTGCCAAGAATTTTTGCGGTATAAATCATTTTATTGTTATGTTTTTATAAATAGTTTTTGTTACTGAAGTAGGTCCTCACAAATTGAGTTATTAATTTTATACGGCCGTTGCCTTTTTTAAAGCGCGTTTTGATTGGTCGAGTAAAATACATTCACAACTTGTATGCATATAATATGCATGGTAACTTTTGTAGCCGCCAATGAAAATGCGCTATAAACCTCGTATGTTTCTTTTGTGAAATTGTTACATTCAATAAATCTCAAAAAAATGTTCATTGTGGCATTACTTCTTGACTGTTGTCTACCGTAGAAAAGAGCTGATAGACTTACAGTGCACCGTACTGTAACGGTATTACACCACGACTTTAATTCATCGTTCTGGCATTTTCTATCTGGCTAATTTTATTCTAAATTTTAAATTTGAGTTCATTTTATATTCTACGATCGCCTGCACACGACACAAGTTCAATTGCTCACGAGCTCCCAAGTTAACAAGCTTTAAATCATATTATCATTTAAAATCAAATTCTAATAAAATAAATAATTTTAATACAACAGTGAAGTAAGAATTATATAAAGCATAACCCTTCATCTAAATTCCTACTGTTTATGGCACTAATTGTAAGTTATATTTATCTTTATATTTAGACCATTCCCTTCATCTTGTCCTAATTTTTTATATATTCTAAGTTTCTCCTTCTGCATTGTTCTCAGGTGCCTTATTTTATAATATTAAACCAATAGAAGACCTTAATAAATAATCCAGCCCTGGACTACCGGGTGTTCTTTATCATATTTCTTCCTATTCCTGATTCTATTCCGGTCATACCGTGACACTACGTACCTTAATGCTTAGTTACGATTAAGAGTATTGTTACTTATTCTTGTTGTAATGGAATAAGAACCTTGTGCAGGTATTGTCGGGATAACTACCACCAAACAGTGTTTGCATTATTGTATTCCGGTGTGGAGTTATAACAACCGGTAGAATGACTAGCATAGAAGTATATTCCATCTTAGCCCTTAGTTGGTAGTAAATTTCAATTAACTTCTGTCTTACTATAAGACCAGCCAGCTTGGAATAGTCCCTTTCAAGATCTGAACTCCTGGTAATAGGGCCTGGTGCTTCGTAATGAGTGAGACTATCATTTCAGCTAAGATCAATTCTTTATACGGCCTTCAGGATACCCACTGCTAGATCAATATAGTATTAACTCAAAATACAATAATTTAAAAATCATCTTTAATACAACTCCTATGAAATTGAAATAAAACCAGTAAGTTGTTCGAGTTGACTATGTTGATCTAGCAGTGCGTAATATGCAAAGCATTTTTAGGGAAAACTTCAAGTATATTGTCCGTTTATCAATTAGAGGACTAGATTGTAAATGTGTTCGACCTAGACGATAGAACTAGGTTAAGGAAGCCTAGGACATAGTTAAGCAAGTTTGAACTGGGCATTAAAAACAGTAGCTAGTATAAATGTAATTGCTCAGTGCTCAGTTGAGTGAGCTGTCGGCCTTCATTCGGCTAAGATCTTACTAGGTTACTCCACGTACGCCGTGAACTTGAGCTTAAATATATCTATACGTAATCAGAAGAACTTTGGAAGGTAAAACATCAAAATATGTAACTGTTTAAATTTGTATTTTATCAAATAAAACTTATAACTAAATTTGGCAAATAGTTTTGTCTCTATCAGTTATGATGGCAAAACTCTTAACAATATCGGAATTGTTTTAGCTGCATTGTCTTTTAACTTTTCTAAAAATCATATTTAATCTTAGATCCAAATTCTGGATGAATGGTGGTGAAGCAAGAATAGACCTTCTGGTGATCCTTTGTAGAGGACATTATGCCCGGCAGAGGTCGTTGTACAATTATATTGTTATCTAAATTTTCACTTTGTTTCATTTCAGTCGTTGTACTTTTCTAATAGCATAAATATAAATGGAAACAAATATGTATCCATATCTATTCTCCACGTGAAGTCAACGTGATTCCACTTTTTGGGTTCCATAATGTGGTAAAATACTACATTTGGTAGCAATTCTCTTAACAATTCAGAATCTTTTACAGTGGCTAGTATATCCTTTTTTCCAACAAACATTGCAGTCTTAACCTTGACTTGTTGCAGATCGTATTCTGGTGGTATAATATTACCGTAAAGTTTATAATTATCGCTTGGACCGTAATCGTATTTTGAAAACCTTTTCGTTAAAGCTATCTGGTTGTAATGTATCAAGGTTCTTCTCGAGGTTCCAGGGTTCCGGCCGAGAAGAACTTGAAAGAATTCAGGCTCGACAGTTTTTGGATCGAATAATGATAAATAAATTGCCGATAGTAGAAAACACTGCAAGTAATTTTCGGTGTCCGTACATTCTAGGTCATTGAACTGTGGTAATGGAAGTTTCTTGCTAGGGAATTCTTCTACACCAATTTGTTTAACTAATCCGTCAATTACGGGTCCTACTTCAGAAATTGTCGATACTGGAGGTGGTATATGATTAAGGTAAGCTACCGGAGCTAATGCGATAAATAGTTTGATCTTCTCGTTATATTCCGGCTTTGTTGATAACAGTGCAAAATGCATTGTTGTTCCTTGAGAATGTCCAATAGTCTGCAAGCGTCTTTCACCAGTTGCTTCTAAGACATGGTCTATGGTTGCTGCCAGGTCATAATTACCCGTTTCATGGAAACTAAAGTTCCAAAATTCGGGGTCTGTATCAGGGTTTAGACTGACGTGGCGTCTAGCATACTTGGTGCCTCTTAGATTACCAACCCAAATGTCGTAGTCTGCATCAGCTAGAGTTATAGCTAAAGACTTTTTCCCTCGCACTATGAAGGTATCGGCAGTATCAGCTGTACCGTGTATTAAAAGCACTGGTGTTTTTCTCTTGCCAGGAATATGAAATATTGTAAGGATGTAACCATCTTCTGTAATTACTTCCCGTTCTTCAACTTGGTGACCATATTTTACTCCCAATGCCGTAAAGTTTAATTTTGCGTCTTCAGGTATCTTAGACATAAAAATATTAGTAGCTTTTGAAATTACGCAAATTTTTAATAACACAGTGACTAGTGTTGCAGTTTTCATGTTTACTCTTTTACTTATATCGCTATTAAGTCCACCGGCTTCTTTAAATGACTCTAAGTAAATGCACATATTGTTGACTTGTTTGTTATATACACATCTAAATTTATTTAGCCTTGATACCTTAAAACTGGTTGGTGATGTCGCTAAAAATGTGATAAGTTGAAATAAAATGACGGATCGGACGTGTATCTATTAATATTAATTCAAAAAATGCCCAAAATTCTGTAAATTTTATTAATATTTATTTTTATTTATTGCTTTATGTTGTACATGAGGTCTTGAAAATACAGTAGGTAGGTAGCTTCAATATAGTCCTTTCATATTGATCAAGTTACAAATTAAGGATTTTTCCTATCATACACTTAGATAAAGTTCAGTAGGTAGAGTGAGTTTTCGGGTCATGGCGGTAAGAGAGGGACTCACATCGCTCATGTACCATCAAGGACTTTAAATGTTGATCAACCATAGAACCTTATCATAATGACAGCGTCAAGTGACAAGATAGAAATTACATGGAAATTAATCGTTGGGTTTATGCGACAAGATTCTATAGTGTAGAGATGGTAGATACCATTTTACTGCTAACTCTTCTTAACACGCAGGTTTAATTTTAAAACACAAGTTCACGGCAAGCGTGGAATAACCTAGACCTTAGCCGAGTGTGAAGGTCGACAGCTGCCTCGACTGAGCACTGAGCAATTACATTTATAATGGAGCCTAGTTTGTAATGTCTAGCTCAAACTAGCTGTAAACTTGGACATTCGCGGTCAGTCCATCGCGTCAGTTGGCGCGGCCTCTTGCCAAATGTCAAATCTTCGGTCCAAATTTGACATGGCACCATTAAATTGATTGTGAGTGCCAAAACCTTGTCCCACCGTAGGCAGCAGGCAAACGATCGAACGTGTAAGGCTGGCTAATTGAGAATGCACGCGCAAAAATGTGTTTTGTACGCTTTGACGGGATTACTTAAACTCGCCGGTGTATATAAGCTGTGCCGCGTTCACTCGTTCATTCGGCCGACCGACGGAACGTCGTTTTTAAGAGAATCACACCCCTGCGCCCGTATTATGCTCGCCGTTATCGCGTTGGATAAAGCTTCCGTCACTATCGCACTTACCTACTGGTCAGAAAGTGACAGTTTTATCCACGCTTATCCAAGTCGATAAACACGACCATAATAAGCCCGCTGGCATCAGGGTCCGTATTATGATTGCCTTAAACGCGGTGGATAAAGAATCCGTTGCACTCACGCATACATCCCAAGTAGCAAAATCTGGTCATATAATTATCCAGGGAGTATCTATTTTTTAGTCCTATAGAATACTCAAGAACGTTTATAAAACCGCATTTGGGCGCACTTTATATGGCTATTACGTCCTATAGACGCTTTATTACGGCCCGGAAGCGTGCCATTCAATTTTATATAGTTCTGGTTATATGCATTTATAAGAATAAATGTTCCTATAAGGATCCGGTAAACCTCCTGAACAAGAGCGATTACTCATTTAATGATCTGGCACGTGCCGTGACTGGAGTAATTGATCCTACAGTGATCAGCATGATGCTATTCAGAGCATTGGTTTCTTTTCATTGGATAGTTGAACGACGCCGTGCATACGAGTAGTGTAAAAAAGAAAAAAAAAAGAAATGTAAGTACTCCACCCATAAAATATTATTTTATAATTATCTAAGTGTTGCAGTTTTATCATTTTACTGTTATATAAAAGCATCAAAATCAAGTTGGGAAATTAACTTTATTGATAAAGTAACAGACGACAAGAAACATATTTTCATGCCCCGTGTTTCACAATGAATCTTTAAAATAGTTTGTCTATTATTTATTTATTTGATGTATTAACAAATAGCGGCCATGATAGTAATCGGAGTGCGCAGACTAATGTTACTTAATCAGAACCTTTAAAAAACCATTTGATCCTGTTCAAGACAATTATAGGTCATCAATTCGTCTCCATATTTAATTTTATAGGGTTCCTTTAGATTAATAGGAAACCGTTTTGAAAATTACCATGCAGGATATTTTTTCATTAGAGATAGAGGTAATATTTTTAGAACATGTTCGTGAAAAGAAACGCACATTTACGTAAATTGATTTATTTAAGTGTATAGACTTAAGTGTGGTTAATTCATATATTTGTATAAGTGCTCCCATATGTTGCCAATTGCACCACCTGCACTATCTATTTACTTTCTCATTTGCGTTGTAAAGGTTGCCTTGAAAATATTGCTCTGAAGCGATTTTACCCGTAAACTTTCTCCATATAGGCACTTGTACTATTACTTATTCTGTGATGTAGGTACCTGTTTTCTGTATTTGTTAATTATGTTGTGTTCAAAAAAGAGTCATCGCGTTTTTTTAACTGTTCTATAAAACCGTTATGCCAGTATTGACCATCGCCAACATGAGTAATATATTATTTTTAATAGCCCACTGTTTCAAATCCTCCATAATATCATTTTTTTGGTTTGACGGAACCATCACAATTTTCACCCGTCTCACTTTTGTCCAAACATGACACCAACCAAGATCCGATCTCGATGTAAGTTCAATTTCCACACACGTTTTTTTACTTTTCTTCGATAACCACCTCCACGCTTAAACCGTTTCCATTTATTTATGTCCATTTCTTTTTTGACAACGACGAAGCATTAAGGAATCAATACAAAATGGCGTTGAATCGCTAGTCGCTCTTTTAATAGCAAGTATAAGATACGTATAGATAAAAATGTACTTATATCAATCTGATAACGTGCAAGTTTGGTGCTTCTATTCTCTTAGAAGTAATGACCAAGACAAACCAATCCTATACAATCCTTGACCTATAGCAACTACCTCTATGACATTTATAGGATTTCACGTCTTATACAGGGAAGAAGTTAGACGTTAATAGGAGTAATCATTTTTATTACATGCTTCAATAGGATCCTAAAAATGCTTCACCTATTGAGGCATTTTTTATAGCATTTATAAGTTTACGTATCCTATAAAGGAATGATTTAAGACCTTAATAGAATTGAATGGTTTTATTATTTGCGTTTATAGGACAACATTGCTAAAAAGTCTTGTAACATGCGTTTATAAGGCCATGCTCTAGTAAGAGTCTTATAAAGTTATCCTGTAAAGGTTCATGAGACTACGTTATAGGATTGAAAGTTCTTGTAGCTCAAATCGACTTGTAAGATGCTGTTGTAAGAGCAGTGGTAAAAATCAAAACGTTAATAAGATTCCTATAAGAAGTTTAGTCTTATAAATCGATGGTCTTAGGAGAACTTTGCTTGTTGGGATCCTTGTCAGAGAGTGACAGATGTTTTATCTACAACGACAAACACGACCAAAAAAATAGGCCTGCATGTCACGTCAATCCTATACATATTGTCGATTTAAAAAAAACTCTAGCCCACGTTTAGTTATGTAACCGTAAAAGGTCGCCCAAGCGGTCACGAATTGGTTAATAAAATACATACTTTTTAGTAGACAGTGTTCTTGTGGTTTCTACTAATTACTGTCAGGTGAGGGCTTGTAATA
Organism: Acleris cristana; assembly: GCA_948252455.1. Taxonomy (NCBI): domain Eukaryota; kingdom Metazoa; phylum Arthropoda; class Insecta; order Lepidoptera; family Tortricidae; genus Acleris; species Acleris cristana. Next base: position 12,162,836 of record OX411788.1, on the reverse strand, counting down.
ATGAAGAGGTTTTTTTACGTTAATCTATTAAAGAATCTACTCGTCGTACGGTCGGGCTTATAAGTGCTTTGTCACTTTAACGTTATGCTTGAACTGCCACACTAATCTGTCCAACGCGTTAAGGCGAAAAGGTACAAAAGGCCGACTGTTATACCTACCTGTTTTAAAGTATCAAGGTTTTTTAGACCTGTATAAAACAAGCGAGTCAACGAAATATCCGTTCATTTACAATCATTTTAAGTCGACAGACTGACTAGTTATGGAAGAAAATGCAAAATGAACATCGCTAAATTAGTATTATTACTAAATATATGCGTTATTACACACGCTACTAATATATTTGTTACCAAGATACCTGAAGATGCAAATTTAAATTTTACGGCATTGGGAGTCAAATATGGTCACCAAGTAGAAGAACGAGAAGTAATCACAGAAGATGGCTACATCCTTACAATATTTCATATTCCTGGCAAGAGAAAAACGCCAGTGCTTTTAATGCACGGTACAGCTGACTACGCCGATGCTTTTATAGTGCGAGGGAAGAAATCTTTAGCTATAACTCTAGCTGATGCCGGCTACGACGTTTGGGTTGGTAATCTAAGAGGCAACAAGTATGCTAGACGCCACGTCAGCCTAAACCCTGATACAGATCCCGAGTTTTGGAACTTTAGTTTCCATGAAGCGGGAAACTATGACCTCGCGGCAACCATAGATCATGTCTTAGAAGCAACCGGTGAAAGAAGCTTGCAGACTATTGGACATTCTCAAGGAACAACAATACATTTTGCACTCTTATCAACAAAGCCGGAATACAATGAAAAGATTAAACTATTTATTGCATTAGCTCCAGTAGCTTACCTGAATCATATACCCCCTCCAGTATCCACAATTTCAGACCTAGGTCCCATAATTGACGGATTGGTAAAAAAACTTGGCGTAGAAGAATTCCCTAGCGAAAAACTTCCTCTACCAAAATTTAATGACCTAGAATGTACAGACATCAAGAATCATGTACAGTGTTCCTTATTATCAGTGTATTATTCAATATTATTCGATCCAAAGGCTGTTGAACCGGAATTCTTTCAAGTTCTTCTCGGACACTACCCTGGAACAACCTCAAGGAAATTGTTGATACATTACAATCAAATAGCTTTAACGAATAGGTTTTCGAAATACGATTACGGTCCAAACGAGAATTATAAACTTTACGGAAATATTACACCACCAGAATACGATCTGCAACAAGTTAAGGTAAAGACTGCAATGTTTGTTGGAAGAAACGACAAGCTAGCTACAGTGAAAGATTCAGAGATATTAAAACAAAAATTACCAAATGTAGTGTTTTATCATATCATGAAGCCTAAAATGTGGAATCACGTTGACTTCACGTGGCGAAGAAACATGGATGTATATCTGTTTCCTTTTATATTTAATTTGCTTGAAAGGTACAACCAATGATAAATATTAGTGGAGGATGAATCATAGTCATGTTAACTGAAAAACGTTTACTGCTGGACAATAGGGTCTTACACAAAGACTGATGAAACCGATTGAAAGGTATATAAGTTTGTTCTAAAGTACAAGTGAAAAAGGGTTTAAGTCTAATTAGACTCCTTATTATGATTTACTCTCACATGCTAAGGGGACCTATTTAAAAAGGGTTAAGTATACTCTTTTAAATACGACCCCAGCGGGCCTAGTATAGTATGGTTACTTACGTTTATCGTGTGGAAAAATGTGGATAAAGCATCCGTCGTCACCTTCGTACTTATGTCAGACGGTGACGGATGTTTTATCCACATTTAGTGACGCGATAAACGCAGCCATATTAGTTTAAGGGTGTTACAGCTGTGGCAAAAGTGTAAAGTTTAAGTGTTGTGTTATTACTGATAATAGCAAAAAAAACTGTTTATCCAAAGATGTTTAAGTAATATTTAAAAATAAAACGAAACAAGTGTTATTATTAAATTTGTTACTATTTTAAGGCCGTATTTAGCCAAACTGGAATAAGACTTACTCCGAGATTAGTCTATACAAATTCGGCGTTTAATCTAGGTAAAACACCTTATTCTCGCTTGGTGAAATCCGCCATAAGTGTTATAATTGAATAAACTTATCAAATAACGTGTCGAATAAGATCCACCAAGGGGTAAATGAAAAATGTATGTAAAATATGTGCAATTAATTAATTGTTTACTTGCTTGTCATTTATGTTTATCGTTATGTTTATCTCATTTATTGTGATAAGTACTATTTTTTATTACTACCTACCGCTTCATTAAGTTTAAAAAAATTAAAGCAGCTTTTTAATTATTAAGCTTGATTTCTCAGCATAATATCATTTGTTAGACATCTAATGGGTGATAAATATGCCAATTATAACGTTAATTTCCTAAAAGTAGCCATAAAAGTTGAATCATTACTTTATTACCTAATACCTGTCCCTTACTTAAAAAAATGCGATATAATAGGCGTAAAAGTAATGCCACAGAATATTGGATAAAAATCAAACGCTTAAAGGTAGATTTAGACATAATGTGCAATCTAAAATTTTTCCTACATTTTTAATTCACTTTTACTTTTAACAACATATATCTACATGATATTTTACAAGCTTGTATTAAACTTGCACTGCGCCTACATTCTAGACCGTAAATTTCAAATCGTATTTGACCTGGGCCGGTATTCTAGGCGCTAAAAACCATTATCATCTTTGACCTGTTATCGTATTGTCAACGTTTTGATAGCTCTTATTTACTTGACAGTAATGGCGGCTGACTTCAAAACAATACCATAAAAGGTCAAAGACTATAATGGTTTTTACCGCCGAGAATAGAGGCTCAGGGGGTTATCGATATCGTATTTGATCTGTTACGGTATTGTTTTGACGTCAGATCGTCAGCTATTACTGTCAAGGAAATAAGAGCTATCAAAACGGTAAAAATACGATAACAGATCAAAGACAATATTATGATTTTTAGCGCCTAGAATACCGGCCCAGGCTTAATGTCTAACACACTCGTAATCACGATCGTTTTCATTTTGAAATCCGAAGGCTTGTCTGCATACAAAATGAAAACAATTGCTCCTGTTTAAAGCCGGTTGCGATTGCGATTGCGTTAGACAATAAGCCCTCTGGTTTCAAATTGACTAGCAAGATTTGAAGACGACTTACTTACACAAATACAATTATACGAACTAGTGCAAGTTAAATAAAAGCTTATAATAAAAAAAACGTAAATCATCATTCTTAGTAACATTACTATTTTTAGACTGTTGTTTCTGTTGACACTTGTACTTATAGCAATTATACGATATCAGAGATCAAGGAAGTTATGTTAAGGTGAACCTCCATAATTGATCTCGGCTTACCTACTTAACGCTGACTACGAGGTTACAGATGGCAAGGTTCTGTCAAATAACATTTTTAAGACAAACTTTTGTGCCGATGGGTAAAAGCACCTATTATGGACACTGCTCCAGTGATGAACATTTACATTTTTTTAATGAAAGCACTGCAGTACCGAACATTTCATTGTAATAGTGGTAATCCCGAATAATTTAAATATAATATAATATACGCTAAAGGCATATCAATCTCGGAAGCTTATATTTATGGGATTGTTCATAACTGGAGCACTGTCCATAATAGGAGCTTTTACCTTACGTTAGTGTTTAAGCCCAAAGGAGGGACTACACCGCTGCTCAAATTACGGTGACGGTACGGAATCGCAATGACGTGCCGTAAGCGTCACGACTTCACCGCATGCTTTCCACCCAGCTGCGCCGTGACGTTTACGGCACGTCACTGCGAATCTGAGGGCCCTGCCAAGATGCACTACGCTAACTATCGTTTCTATTCGTTTCGTGGTTTAAACCAATCGCGAAAAGTCACGCGACCCACCAGTGACGCGATTGGTTAAAAACGAAACGAATAGAAATGCTAGTTAGAAGTAGTGCATCTTGGCAGGGCCCTCTGTACCGTCACCGAATTTTGAGCAGCGGTGTGGAGAGCATACGGTCGCTTCTTTAGCTGATAATGTCTGCTGATCGAGACCAAACAAACGAGGGAGGAATGGTGAAGCTAAAAAAATCCATACAAATATATGACAGACATACAGACCTAGTTTTTCATAATATCTACAACGTATTAATAAAAAAAAATGTTAACATCGGACTACATTTTAAGGGGGAGAGAAACGTTATCGCCCTAATTTTAATTTAATACTAAAAACTTAAGTACCTACATTAATTTGTAATTATTTTATTTGTGTTACTTTTAATATTTATTATTCAACCTTGTAATATAACTTACTTTTAAGTACCTATTAAAAATTACCTTCTGCTGAAGTTTTTTGCGGCGCTTCTTCTCCGCAATGATGGTGTTGTCCGAAGCGCTAGTAGATGCATTCCATATTACCGACGTGTAAAAAAGCCCTCGTTTCGTCAATTTACTGAATAAATATGTTGAATTTAGATTTTTTCCTAGATTCTCAAACATACTAAATCAAGTCAAAGTCAATGTTTTGCCTGAGAGGTCCCGCCTCCTTAATTCGAATATTTTAAACCAATGTAGTTTTTAACCTTCATAGTTTTTGTAGTACACGTAATTTGAATATGCATATTGAAACAAAGTCTACGTCATATCTCCTGACCTTGACCTTGGTAACAAAAAATATATCTTTACATATTTTTTACATAACAGACGCATATGGTTAGTATTCTCCTGATTTCCATAAAATAATAATAAACACTAATAATAATTCTGTGGTCCTAGTGAAAAAGGGTATAAGTCGACTTAACTCGTACTATAAAAGGGTATTATAAGAGCCCGTGTGGTGCCGGGTTTAGAATATTGCCACTCCATGTCTTCCCGTGGATGTCGTAAGAGACGACTAAGGGACTAAAGGCATTGTAGTGCTGTTAGGCGATGGGTTTGCAACCTGTCACTAACACACTGAATATCATCTTACCCTGGTTGTGCAAAATGTGGTCACAGAATTATCAACAAGTTTTTGGAGTTGTTGGTGATTCTGTGGCTCTGCCTACCCCACTCTGGGAATGAAGGCGTGAGTTTATGTTATGTTATGTATAAAAGGGTATATACACAAATGGATAATACTAGTCTTAAACCCTTTTTCACTCGATCTTCAGGAGACTTATACCTACCCATTTTCATTAGGCCCTCAGAATAATAATCTTGTGCGATAAAATCACTTCGATACCTACAGCCGAAAACTAATGTCCTCTAAAACATTGTGTATCCACCTTTTTACATGCATAGCGCGGAGAAGGATATCCAGCACACATATGCCACCTAGGCACCTACTACCCTTGCCATGAGCTACAAAGACCGTACTTGCCAGCAAGTCGAATGCCCTATCCCTCGCTGTCTATAACAATACTCATGGTAAGGTACCTACTGGTGGTAAGTGAGCGTGAAACTCATAGACAGTACAATTTTAAGACTGCAAATAGCGTTGCCAGAGTCTAATGCAAGATGCATAATGTGGGTACACATTTCTGGAGACCTAGTGAAAAAGGGTATAAGACGACTTAATTTGTGTTACATAAGGGTATATACATAAACGGAGTGTACTAGACTTAAACCCTTTTTCACTTGATCTTCACGAGACTTACACTCTTTTTCACTATGACCCCAGATTTGTGATATTCCATCGTAACATGGTTCCGTGACCGTATCAGCCACGTGTGTCGGTAAGGGTTATGAGGATGGTATTCGTCATGTTACGACGTGCTGTCACGATGTGACACATCCAGCGGGCCTAGTATGGTTGCGTTTATCGCGTGACAAAATGTGGATAAAGCATCCGTCACTCTCGTTTTTATATACGTGTCAGAAAGTGACGGATGTTTTAACCACATTTTGAGTGATAGAAAAGAAGAACGTTAGTAGCGTTTGTATTTGTGGTCCACCCTAACGCCAAGTTAGCGATTTTCCAAAATCGACAAAGTCGACCGCTTACGTGAACTCCATACATTTCGAGTCGATAGAAAACAGAAACGTTAGGAGCGTTTGGATCTTGGCCTACTACAGAGGCCCTACTTTGAAAATCAAAGTTCGAAGTTACTCCAGCTCCATCCCTTTCTCTCCATTTAGTCTCGCATGACGAGTGACAGGGATGGAGCTGACGTAACTTCGAACTTCGATTTTCAAAGTGGGGCCTCAGTGCAGAGGTCTATTAAGATGGAATAACTAACTAAGTAACAACTGTATTGCACAAAATAAAATTGATTAAAAAAAACAATTGAAAATAAAGTATATACAGAGGCGAACTTTTCCCTTTACGGGATCTCTTCTGTTCTAGTTAACCTTGGAATGGTCTGGTGAGGACAACGCATGAGGATGGCAAGAAACAAGCTAACTCAACTTACATGAAAAGAAAAGTACCTATTTTAAATTTTAATACTTTTTTAAATTCCTTTTTGCGAACTATAAGATCGTCTTCTCATCTATTTTCGTTATTTCACCGGTTGTAAAAACCCTACAAAACATTTCTCGAAGGATCTTGAACGAAGGGCTTGTACGTACACAAATTCAAGGTAAAGATAGTCGCATTCAAAAGCTAGTTCGACAGTAAAATCCCGCAGCGTGCCGGATATCAAGAATTTCATCGTCTCGCCACATCACATAAGTCGCATATTTTCAACTTATGAAATATGCCCCGGCGCACCGCACTTGGAGAATTTCAAAGAATTTGTATTAGCTTTCACGTTGGGCTATTTTAAAATATCTACGGTACGTGAGGTTTTCTTTTTATAAAGTTAGGTGGGATAATTACCGGTTTATATCTACGTATAGTTAGATGATACAGGCTGTAATGTTTAAATCTGCCAGTATGGGAAAGTCTGCAACTATAAGACATTACGAAGATCTGTTCTTATGATCCATGTCATCGATTTTAGTAACAAGGAAAACTGCATTCATACATTTCAAAAAACTTGTATTTAGCTCGGGAATCGAACCCGGACGTTTTGAAAAATAAAACTACATAACACTATTTCTATTGAGATATCGATTGTGACGTGAGCAAGTTGTTCAACTATATGCCAAATTTCAAGTTGATAGCATTTATCTAGTTGCTGAGAAAACCTCAACCCGCGGATCGGGAGACGAGCTGTAGGTAGGCCTCCAACAAGATGGAGTGACGGCCTTGTAAAAATCGCGGGAACGCGGTGGATGCGAAAAGCACAAGACCGGTCTGAGTGGAGAGCCTTGGGGGAGGCCTATGTCCAGCAGTGGACGTCTTTCGGCTGACATGATGATGATGATGATGAAAAAACCTGCTTTGACATACAGACAGACAGACAACGAAGTCTCACCATAAGGGTTCCTTTTTCACCATTTTGGAACGGACCCTAAAAACTACGTACTAATTCTAAAATCTTAATAATCTCTGCTAAATCCCGGCCACAAAATCCCGTTAAAAATAACAAAGCACAGGAAGCGAGCACTAAAACTTCATAATGTCCCAAAGGGAGCAGGAACCGGCACTTAGCGTGTAAGGTGTCAGGCTAAAGGGCCCTTTAAGGGGGACCATCGAGTACAGGATGTGTCAATTTGGCGTCTTGATATCTGAACACCCTTTTCGTATAACTTGACCTATATTGGCAAAAGGGATCGCTGTTTGACGGAGTGGACTTGTAGAATAGGTTTATTTTTATGAAGGTGTCGCTGGTAAAAACGTGGTATGTTGGAGACATAACTACACTCAGGGGCAAAAAAAACTAGTCAGGGTTCGTTTTTCATACTAAAGAGGCCATTTTGAAGCCTTGGTGCCTCGCCAGGGGATGCTTTTAGTGAAATCTGATGATGGATACCCCGAGCATTGATACAGGACTTCCAGAGTGCCTAGCATACCCAACTGATTAAATATGCGGTTAACGCCGGAATCGTGCAGTGCATGTTCAGAAAAACATTTAAATTGGCAATAAAATGTATGGAAATCCAAATGCTGACCCAAACTCTCTCGCTGTGGTGTTAACTGATTGTGCGATAAGTTAGGTATCTTAAGAACTTTTGACCTCCTCTATTTGAACCTCGGAGTATCCACCGTTAAACCTCACTCAAAACAACCCCTGGCAAGGAACCAAGGCTTCGAAATAGCCTCGTTTGTATGAAAAACGCACTCTGACTCGTTATTTTTGCCCCTGAGTGTAGTTGTTGAAGTCTTTCATCGCTATTTCCTCGGGAACTGTCCAATATCCCGGGATTAAAAGTACCCTATGTCCTTGGCCGAGGTTCAAGCTGTGAAAGAGTAACAAACAATAATTACGTTCGCATTTATAATGTTTGTATGGAAGGATGGACGTATTTGTGGTATGGTCCAGCTGGCCTATTGCCTAACGTTCTCCCAATCGCAATCGACTTCAAAGTGGAACGTTCATGGTTTTCATTTAAAAAGCAGACTCGCCTTCGGACTGTCAAAATGAAAACTACTGCGATTGCGAGTGCGTTAGGCAATAAACCTGCTGAACCTAAATTGTAAACGCAGCATAGAACCTTGTCGCAGATTTTCGAAAGTCATTGCCTAAACAGACTTCTATAGCAATAGTGTATAGAACGTCAACATTGCTTTATATATTTGTGTAGGCGCTTTTTTTTAAGTCAACGCGTGAATTTCGTAAATATTGTGCATTTCATTTTTTTCCTTTGTGTGACGAAAATTAATCATATGGCTGTATGACTAATTTCCTTACACAATGAAAGATAGTTAAGATTGTCTCGCAATTAAGTATTGAGTCCTTAACTATATAGGTACAATATTTTTAAATTACCTAACCGTAACACTTGTAGCGCTTAAAAATAATTCAAATGATTTGAACATCTAGCGGCAAACATTGAACACCTTTCTTCAATCAACATTTTTAAACAATAGAAACATAATATTTTCTCATTCTATTGTTCAGAAATCATTCCGATCACCACCATTTTGTCGGTAATCTGAGTCCTTTACGTGTCCAGTTTCCTGCATATTAATGTTATTTTTCATGCGCGTTTTTATTTTTTTTGACAACGCTGCACTGTTATCCTAGTTGCCGTAGGTTCGATTCCCGGTAGGTAGCAGCAAATATTTACATGAATTCCTGCGTCTCAAATGTTTTCTATGTATTTAAGTATGTATTTCTCTATATAAGTAAGTTTATCATTGTCTAGTACCCAAAGTACAAGCCTAAGCCTTTGGGACTTGTTCAATTACTGTGAGATGAGATGTCATAAAAAAACGCGTTCACCTCGTAGACACAATAGGGGTGTGGTCCTGGGTAAAATAATAATAATTCTAATTAGTCCGTCAGTAACATTATCAAAAAATATTAAACATGTATTTTTTGCTTTATCAAATCAATAAAAATTGACAAAATATAACGCGCATCAAAGTTCGGGAGTGGGGGCTCGTGACGTCACAACGTGGCATAAAATGTGCCACGGCGTGACGTCACGCAAAACTTCAACTCACTTTATCTTCGTCATTTTTTGTTTAATTGACAAAAGAAAAAATATGTGCTCAATATTTTTTGATAATGTAAATGACTGACTAATTAGAATTTTTTAGGACACTATAACCTATTTCCTCCTTTTACTCCAATGTACGAAGTATACGTTATATTATCATTAATCGTGTTATATCTCATACCCAATCACAACAGCACCATCTATTTCACTTACATATACCCTATTCGTCCCTTTTCAACTCTATGGCAGATTGAGGTATAATTATAAAATTTATGACGGCGGGCACCAGGGCCGGCTTTCAAGTTGATTGGATTCCGTACAATTATTAACTTTTATCGGATTTGATATTCTTTATTGGTCTTTGGAATTTAATAACGCGCTTTGAAGGTAATATTTTGTGATAATCTTTACGAGTAAAGAGATTAATTATAGCAATGTTATATAGGGTAAATCCGGGATAGATGCCGCAAAGGGATAGACGCCTATTTTTTAAAAACCTAACTTCCCAAATTCGCAGCAAAGAATTAATAGTCGAAATAGGGAGCGCAAGGGCCATACCCCTCAGTCCCCCGCAGGCCATCGTGAGGAACGGACGCGTCTCGGTTGTGTGTGTCAAAATCTCCGCGACGAGCGCAAAAAACGCCTCGAAAATTAAAACGTAAGTATTTGCAGTTTCATAACTTTATAATTAGTATTAACTTCTGTTCTTTTTTTTGTTATATCAATATACTGGTTTATTAAGTGTACAACTAAGTGTTAATTATCGCTCTTTTGTATTTAGTTTAGATAAAAAATAAAAAGGCACCTATCCGTATCAAAAAGGATACTCGCCCCGATTTTTGTGGGTATACGTGCCTTTGGGGCGTCTATCCCCCCTATATAATCTCAGTATATATTTTTATTTTGTTTATGTTTTGTTATACTTTTTATTCTTTTTGAATCGATTTCTATTGATAGGTTTCTATGTTCTACTAAGAGTCCATACTTACAAATTATCCTTTATAATTACAAATTAATCATTTTAATACTATATTTTATACTTATTTTATTCCATAGGGCATCTATCCTACACCATATTTTTTACTTAGTTTATTCCAAAGGGCATCTATCCTACACCACAAGCATCTATCCTTCTTAAAATTTTCATAGTGGGGCATGTATCCATATAGGTAGGCATCTATCCTAAAAAAAAGGGGTCTGCGAAAACTCAATTTATACACAATCAGTAATTATTAGGTAAACCAAAACTAGTCGTAATGAAAGATTAAAGACCAAACTAGCTATATCGAAAGGAAATATTCATGGAATATTGATAGTTTTGAAATTATGAGGCCTTTTTAAAAAGTGTGGCATCTATCCCGGTTTTACCCTATCTATTCCACTGGGTAAAACCATATCGCCTTTGACATGTTATCGTATTGTTACTCGGCAACAATTCGGCCGCCATTACTGTCAAGTAAATAGGAGTTAATTAAAACGTTGACAATAAGGAAACATGTCAAAACCAATGTTGTTTTACCGTGTTACTATAGAGGCCCAGGTGGAGTTACCATCCGTCCGGATTAATCCGGACACGTCCGGACTTTTAAATTCTAGTCCGGACTTTGTCTGGCTCTTTAATTTGTCCGGATTGTTACTGAGTAAATGTTTCCATTTTGTGACTAAAAAGCAATTCACAGTCACAAAATGGACTAAAAAGTTCGGATTTTTATCGAAATGTCAGCCTTTTTGTCAGGACTTTTCAAATTCCTATACACTAACCCTAAGCCCAGGTCACTATAGTACCAGGCAGATAAGAAGTCAACCCTGACAGCTGTCATCGCATTACAATTTATAACCTATTCTTGGGTCTTGGCAGAAGCGCGTATAGCTAACCCCATTTGCTTCTGTTTAGTTCATTAGAGAAAAATACTCATTTACCTACCGAACAATTTTGTCTTCGCGTGTGATATCCATGGACTTATTTCTTTAATAAGTCCATGGGAGTGTCTATATAACGAAATACACCTTAACAGGAGTGAAAGCCATTAATTAAAATTAGATTAGATTAGAACTTATTCTTGTCGTTTGAGGTTATAATTGGTACTGAAATGACAGGTGTCAGGATTTACTTCTTAACGGCCGGGCACTATAGTTAAGAATAGGTACATAAACATTTTTGTGTGGAATGGCATAAAGGTAAACAAGCACACGGACCTCCTTGGGCTCTATTCTACTCGGTAAAACGATATTGCTTGTGACATGTTATCGTATTGTCGATGTTACAATTGCTCTTTACCCTGGTCAGTAGGTACTTGGGCCTTGAGGACCACTGACATTTACAATTTCGAAATTTCAGGCGTTGAATAATAATTTATAGATTCACGCATTGCCGGTTTATAAATAAACTGAGCACACAACGTCGGATATTAATTTTAACTTTAATTAACAAAACGTCTATAGTGTAATAGATATCTGAACTGGCAGATCATTAATTCGGACTTAGAGAAGCTATTTATTAGCCCCCGTACCCTCGTCAGTTGCCCCACTCATTTACTAGACGACAAACTGAGCACTACATTAACATGTTTGATAATACCATCTATTATAACACCGATATTATAATAGACGAGAGGTAGGGTTGCTTAATAGAAGGAAATTGTTTCTCTTGTCGGTAACTTTACCTGGGTCTATTTAACAGATTTCATAACATAACTAAAAAAGAAGGTTAGCAATTCGACACTTACTTACGTAGGTATGTAATACATTAATTATGTGTGTATTATTGGAACTGTATTATGTTCACATATGATAATAATTGATAATCTATTACGGCTTGTTTTGGACTCAAGCGAGAATTACACTTTTGGAGTTAATTTTTTTCTAAACGAAATGTAATTCGTTAATTTCACAAAATAAAGACATTAACGTTTCTTAAAACCATAAAAAAAAACCGTCTACCACCACTAGACTCTGTAACCATATTTGAAGTCTTGAGATTGCCATCGTAAGATTGTACTAATGTACTTTTAATATTTCTTCACATTGCTTGAGAAAAGCACTATACAATCCTCGCCCGGAACAGGGATTGAAGAAATCGTTCTATCCGGCCTCTGCAGTAATGTACTATTATTAGAAAACATAATAATGAGGGCGCCACTGTACATCCGGCGTATGCTCGGCGCAGTCATAATGCCAGGTCTAAACACTCGATGGTAGACGCGAGGCCGAGATACACTGCCGTCTTTAAATACGAGACGGACTGTAAACCTTTTATAATAACATCAATGTATCTCGGCCTCACGTCGACTCGCGCGAGCGGTAGACCTGGCATAAGAAACTTCCTTCTAGTTTCACATGCAGTGACTTCCCACTTTATTTGGTAGTATCGAGGTAAAATTCACCTAAACCACGGGATAATGCGTTTTGAATTTATTCTCATGCTAAAACCCGGTTTTGCGAAAAGCCCGTCGTGAACCCGCGGCACAGGTGCGGCGCACTCGAGCGGGTTTTATTTAATTTTTTACGTGACTTCCATTTGCCGCACCTACGTTTTGCCCACGTAACTGGAGCACTAAGAAGACAGCACTCGTACTTGGTATAAAAATTTAAATAAAAAAGGTAGAGTGATAGAACCAGTAATAGACAAAGTCCAATTACGGATACTTGATTCTTATTCTACAGAACATAAGGGTTTTTGTTTTGCAACAATCAAATTTATGACCATACTAGCGGCCCGCCCTCGCTTCGCCACGGTTTATGTGAGTTTTCTGTAACACCCGTGAATAAAATAATACATAATAATACATACATACTTACATAAACTCACGCCTTCGTTTCCAGAGAGGAGTAGGCAGAGCTACAGAATAACCTACAACTCTAACAACTTGTTGTTAATTCTGTAACCATATTTTGCACAATCAGGCTAAGATGTTTACCAGTATAAATTAGTGACAGGCTGCAGGCCCATCGCCTAACAATACTACAAGTCTTTACTCCCTTAGTTGCTGTACTATTCTAAGTCGGCAAACACACGGTAGAAAAACTAACTTTCTTGAAAAAAACCGCGTCTAATACAATCACTCCGTTTGGGAGTTTTAGTCCCACAGACAGACAAACAGATACACACGTTAAACTTAACACACCCTATTTTTTTGGTCAGGGGTTAAAATAAGACCCCGTCGCCCGTAAATCTAACGCACGGACTACAAGAGACGCGTTTTTTGTTGCACATTTATACTAAAACATGGGAACATCCGTTTAGAAATGATTTTCTTCAAGACAAATAGGCAGTTGATGGGGCATTTGAACTGGAACTTTATAACGGAGCACATTCGGCGCCGGACTCCTGGATTTGATACTAAACCGACCCCGATATGAGACCGAATCTTGGCATCGATCTAGCGCCATAAAAGGCCGCATATAGCCATAGTAGGTAGGTATAGAGTAGAGATCTGTGACCCTAGTAAAAAAGGCTATGGCTAAAAAAGGCTCCTGAGGTTTAGGTGAAAAATGGCATATCTAATTCTAGTATACTCTGAATATGTCGTTTACCCTTTCTTATTAATAAGAGCTAAATCGACTAGTATCCGTGTTCACTAGAGCCACAAATATGTACAGCACACTTTGGTACCTTGTCGCTTTAAAGCCTTTGACAGATTAGTGCAAGCAGCAGCTGAAACATAACGTTAAAGTGACAAAGCACTAAAGTGTGCAGTTACTTAAAAAGCCTACCGTTCTAGAAAACGTCACAATTATTTTTATATTATCTAGAACATATTAAGTAGTAAAAAACCTTGGGCTGGGGTCTATCCAGGGCCTTCTTTCTACTCGGTGAAACCATTATAGTTTTTGATAGACACATATAGGTACTTACATACATTCACGCCTTCATTCCCAAAATGAAAAGAAAAGAATTCTGTAACCTTTACCAGCTTTTAATATACTTATTGCTTATGTTGGATTATTTATGGGCGTTGTTTTAATTGCATTAAAAACGTTTAGCATTTTTTCATTTAAATACGTTCGAAAAGCATAATAAACGTTGAGCATAAAAACTAATTGTGTAATTTTATCCACCATTAACCAATAACTGTTTTTTTTTTCTGCCTACTCGTCTGGGAAACACGCGTGATTTAATGTACATGTATGTATGTATGTTTTCTCTTTTATGTTACTTGATTCATCCGTCTAATTTTTCATTTTTAATCATCATCCCATCCCACTTAGTCTTATCCCACTTATCCCAACCCACTTAATTATAAATGCGAAAGTTTGTGCACGTGTGTTAGTTTGTAACTCTTTCACGCTGCGACGGCTGGGCGGGTTTGGATGAAGTTTCGAATGCAGATAACCTTATACCCTGGATTAACACATACGCTACTTTTCATCCCGAGAACCTCAAAGTTCCCGAGGGAACAACGATTATTGAAATCCCCAGAATATGACCCTTAGTGGTTTCTTAAAAAACCGTTTTAAATCGTTATTGTTTCATAAGTAAGGCATAATACCAAGGGTGGTACTTTAATGACTGTTATTAAAGAATCCCCAGGATTCTATAATGGTTCAACGATTAAACCCACGGTACGATAAACTTACAGAAATAAGGAAACAACCAAGTAAACAACGCAATAAATCTTTTTCAAGATGGCCGCGGAATTTTCAAATTCCTCCCCATTATAATATACGTAAATAAGCAACGTGTTGGGACATATATCACGTCAATGTGGTTCACACACGGAATGTTTTACAATTTAGCTGAAGCACTAGGAGAGAAGAACTCGAAGTGAATGTGGGCCCCTACTAAAGGTACTGGAAGTCATGGATGCCTGACAAAAGTTTTTCATAATCTTTTTTTATATATTATTTGGGTATTTATAGCAGTAAAACTTACGAAGTACCTAAGTCTTATTTAATCTGTGGATCGTGTAAGTACCAATCTATACAGACTAGGGCCTAGTCAAAATGCAAACCACAAAGTTATCGATGTTCGAAAACCGACAAAATATTTAAGATTGACCTGGGTCAGTTGATGACAAATCGCGTCGACAGCTTGTGGCAATTCCATACATTTCAAGACGATAGAAAACAGAAACATTCGAAGCGTTTGCATTGCATCTTGGCTATCTACGGATTACTTATTTATGTACTTACTTAAGTTTGTTTTATATTAATGTTCTTTCAGTACTTAAGTGCAAATGTTGCGATAATAACTGTACCTACATCGTACCTACCTACATTAAATGTTACGCGAATCTTCATTTAGCATTTTTTTTGTTCTAGGTCTGTCATATACTTACATAAATCACGGCTGAAAATTTTCAGGATCATGGGCGTTATGGGCTATGGCCTTACCTGATCGTATTGCGTTCCGAAAAAAAGTTCACTAACAACTTTAGGTAGCTTACCTACCTACCTTTACAAAGCATTTATCAACTGCTCAACAGTTAGGTAAGTACTCTAATAATATTCAAAAAATATGATTTAAATAATATTAATTTATAACTCCGGTACCCATATTGTACTTGGCTTGAATAGACAAGAGATTCCCAAAATCAATCAAAAAGATTTTTTCGAGTGCACCTTCAATAGCGCCATCTGTGAGAACTCTTCCTAACTTCGTCGGGTATCAGTCGGTCATTCAATTTGGCGCTGTCAAAATTAACAATGATATTAGTGTTGCCAGTGTAAGAAAAATTCTACCAAATCAAATCAAATCTAAAGCGAGTGAGTTTCATTTACTTCAGTTTACTATAGTAAGGGACCCACAATGTAATGCTCACTCAACACAATGAAGTACAAACTTCTATAAAATGAGACCAACTCGGGACTACGGGAAGATTCCTGGGTTTTAGTTGGTTTACATTTAGTTTTCTTTAGCCAAGGTAATGTTTTATTCATACTGCATTTATTATCGCATGTGGTCGCTTCATTAAAAAGCATGCGTATTATCACTTTTCACAATAATTATGATTTATTAAATACATTACATTAATAACATATTAGGTTAATTTGAAGCGCTTAGTACATGTAACAAGGTTATCGCCGCCTCTCTTCGATTTATAAGTTTTTCTTTTGACGGGATCCACTGAAAACACAACATCATTTTTATTTCTTTAATTATAAGTAGGTAAATAAAACCATAAAAAATGTATGATAAAGATTAGAGTTATATTAAGAATACAAAAGTTTATTTTTAAGATTATTCTAAAAAGTTTAGCAATTAATAGGTACAAAATACGCTTACCTTTGGTTTCGTAAATTGGTATAAAGGTTTGCTGCCTTAAAAGTTTTAGTTTTTTCCTGTTGTCCTTATGGAATCTGGCTAAATGATGAGATCCGAGTTTAAGACCAAGTTCAAATACGCTAACGCGTTTTCTCAATTTTTTATCTGCTGTTATAATTCTCTTCCACGTTTTAGTTACCCTGGCGGCGGTTCTTAGTGAAGCATCATCTAAATATCTGGAATTAAAAGAACAACAAGATTTACTTAGACTCAGGTGATCTGATTGTATTTAACTACCTATTTAACGACAGTATGTTCTTACAAACCCTAAACCAGAGGAGCTTTACCTAAATATTTTTATCTACGTTGTTTGCTTGTTTTTCAAAGTTCGTAAGTAATTGTTAAATTACTTTTAGGCTGTCAGAACTTGACGTAAATATTAGGGCATAAAAAAGCGCCTATACTCGTCCAAAATAATAGTTTCAACTTCACAATTATGTTAATTATTTTAGGAGTTACTTTAGGTTTTAATGCTAATGGTTAAGAACCTTTGGCTACCTTGGCTAAAAGCACATAATTAATTAAATACATTGACATACACACAGACCGAGCAATTTAATTGATTCTTATTTCTACAATATTTATTACGTATAAAAAATGCACTCCAATCCAGTTTCTAAAAACACCACTGGCAGAAGCGAAAACAAATTAGATTATCATGGAACAGTGCCATAAATTCACATTATTTCATACAAAGGGGGGCTATATTTTACGCCATAAACATTTTAACATTGGAAGGCGTTAAAACGCTTCTGACGTTTATATGTACATACACGAGTGTAGCCTAACCTCCTTAATAACATTTGTCTTCAAAACAACTTACAAGAATATTTTCCAAGATAGCTCGAGCGGCAAGGATGTAATGGCGTCGTGCTTTGTTTCAATTAATATATTAGAACCAAAAATAAAAATACTGTTTGTATACATGATTAGGCTTTTCTAAAATAAAAGTTAATTAAGGGTAGTTGTTAAATTGACTTCCTGAAGTTTTGAGTGCGTTCAGAAATTAGAAAGTGATTCTAAATTTAAAAAAAATCATATTTAAGTAAATCCCACTATGAGGTTTATTTATGATACAATTTCAAAAATGTTTTTATGTTTATTTTAATTTCATAATTTTTATATCTAGTAATTCTGTCATAAGAAGGCCAATAACATAAAATGAGGTGGTAGTAGTCGATAAACTACCCGCCAAGGATGAAAATAACTATGATGTGGCTAATTTTATCGAATAGAGGATTCTAGTTAGGGACAAAGAAGTTTGGTTTTTGTTATATTTTATTTTCCTTAACAAATCGACTGGTAGAAAACGTCTTCTATGAATAAAATTACATACTATATACATATACATACATATAATAGAGAATACATACATTTAAGTATATCAGGGGACAATGTCACACAAATTGACCTAGTCCCAAACTAAGCTCTAGGCTTGTAGGTACTATGGAACTAGACAACGATACATTTAAGAAATAAACATTAATTACGTAGGTTAAGTTACAATTAAGTACAAAATAAAAACTCAGTTGGCGAGAAAATACCTTTCGATGAAATGAAATTTCTGCGTAATGATACGTTCGTTAAAAGGTGTTTCGATAAAAGATAAAGATAAAAGACATTTATTCAGTAAGTAGGCCGCACGGGCACTTTTACACGTCAGGAGTCTACCAGCGCTTCCCAAGAGGAGACCACTGCCGAGAAGAATCGCCGCAAGAAACTCAGCAGATAAATTAATAATAATATATACCCGGATATTACAGTCGAGTTCATTATTTTTTAAGATTATAGCGATAAAAACATTTGGGTCGAGGTTTTCCAAGCCGCGTACAAAGTTAAGATTTGTTGCTTGTCATTGTTTTTCCAAACAACCCAAATTTGAAATTTAAAGCAACCGCAGCCAGGCTAGCCGTTTGGTGTATTTTTAAATTTAACCTGTTTAATTCGTTTTAAAATGTATGAACGAAGTTATTGATTCAGAATGTCTTGCTGATATTTTTGTTCTAAAAACTCTGTTGAAATGAAAAGTTGTTAACCACGAATGTATTCACAATGCCTTTATACGACAGTTAGACAAAAAAACGGCCAAGTGCGAGTCGCACTATATAGTGCACGAAGGGTTCCGTACCATTATTTATACAACATTAGACACTATTGTTGCCTTTATTAATATCTAGCAAAAAACGGCAAAAAAAACACGTTTGTTCCAGCCCCACTTAAATATTTATTTTATTATATTTTTAGTATTTGTTGTTATAGCGGCAACAGAAATACATCATCTGTGAAAATTTCAACTGTTTAGTTTTCACTGTTCATGAGATACAGCCTGGTGACAGACAGACAGATGGTCAGTGGAGTCTTTGTAATATGGTCCCGTTTTTACCCTTTGGGTACGGAACCCTAAAAATATCAATATGGTATTTACCTACTTGATAAAAAGTACTTGTTCTGAATCAGTGACCAATTTGATGCTAGTTAAAAAAACGCACGTACAATAATTTGGTAAAGGCGGTTACAATAAAATGAGAAAACAAAAATACAATTTTATAACATTTATTACTTTTTCTAGAATAAATATACATAATTCAATTTGAATTACATCTGACCTATATCTATAATTTAATATAAGTTTTTCGATGACAATGGAAAACTAATCATTTCGAGAAAAATCTAATTTCAGTACGTCTTGCCCAACCTTCTGCAGTTTATCGTGACCATACATAAAGGACATTGTGCCCTTTGCAACAATTAGCCCTGTTGAATCATTCGTCGCTTTAGCTTCCATTAATATTGAGGAGCTGGAGATCTTAACAGGTGATGACTCCAGAGTGACTTGTTCCCCAACAGCTGCTGGGCTGAGAAAGCTGAAAAAGACATCGTAATACCACAATGTTTAGCGTAAGTTAACTTTAGTGGTGATATGACTATGTGCAAGGTCCGTCCGGATCGCTACCAACATACCTACCGCCAAGCAGAAGTGTTCACATTTTTGTGTTCCGGTGTGGGGATAAGACAACCGGTGAAATTACTAACATAGAGGGATTCCTTCTTAGTCCTCAGGGTTGTCGACACATTTTAGGATTGCAGTGTTAAGATTGTTGTCTTGAGACTGACAAAATGTCCATGGGTCACAGATCCCATTTACCATCAGTTGCCTGTTTTATAAAAATACAAATTGCAATTTACAGGTTACAAGTTTCCATTTGACACAACCTCGACCAATGACGACCAGCCATTTGATCAGTGTTGCCAGTTTAGACCTGTAATATTGTAACTTGTAGCTTTATAAAACGTGCCCCTGATGTATCACATTAGGCTCGCCGCTGTTCCCCCTCAATGTGCCATTTAATATCACCTAATAAGTACTCACTGAACATTCAAGTTGGTTGTCCACGCTAGTTTGCCGTCAGTACAGGACATCAGGTGCACCACGAGAACTGCATCCATGACTGACGCCATATATCCTCCATGCATAGTTTTCAACAGGTTGCACATTTGGGGCTCCACTGTAAGCTTTGCTTTGGCGCTTTTATCGGATACATCGATGAACTTCACCTACAAATTAACGAAAACATACAAATGAACGAGAGTATACCTATGCTTGAGCTTGAGACAGAGCCGTGTGAGTGATAATAGCTCCGTCCCTTACACTCATTCTAAACTGAGTTGCTGAATTGCTTAGCCATGTCATGGCAACTCCCCGTGCTCGCGCATGCAAGTAGCCCGCGCCTTTACATGCTACACAGCCTCCAGCTACATGCTTTGTGAACAAGCATGGAATAGAAAAATCAGTGGAAGTGGCATGAGCTTCGCTTAGTATCAGACCTGTTGTCGCCAGTACTCAAACTATCATAAAAACAACACGCCACCATGGAAAATGTTTTTGGTGCGACTATAGTTTTTACATTACAAAATAGCACAATAAGGCATGCTTCTGGATTTATTTCCTATTTTAGAAATATCGAAATATCGAAATAAACGATCGCGGCAAATGGTAGGTTGCGCGCAACTCCGCATAACCATGCCACACGTTACACGCCCACTTGATATGACTTGTGTACAAGCACCACTGAGTTAAATGACCTTGAGAATGATAAGATACGACTCTGAAATCATGGACTGGTATCGGTATTGTAGATAACTACATCATTAAAAACGAATTTGTATCTTAAAAATCCAAGTGGATGATATCTAGTTGTAACAATGGTTCAAAACGATTTTCAAGCGATTTGTAAATGATCACTATCTTTGAAAAACTAGTGGATTTAGCTATTACAGTCACAACACGCAACTGTCAAGCCACTTGCTACTCTTCATAATTTAGCCGAGTAATACATACTGGATATACCAGTATATTTTTTATTGGTGGGGGGGAGGTTAAGATGAGCCTTGTGTGCCGCTTCGACCTTTGCTAATCTATTGAGACAGCTGTTTGTTTAGAGCTCACCGCAAGGGCCTGTTGCATCCAGGACTTTCCGGATGCTTTGGGAAGTGAGAAGTTGTATCTCTTATGGGTCCATGATATGTCACCCTAGATAGATACTTACGTTGCTCATTAATGGTCTGCATGAGCAGAGAATGTACGAAACTGCATGTCGCATCGTGTTTTATACCCATTAGAAACGGATGTATGTGTGTGCACTAAATTTATTCAGTATCATTGTTATGTTAACTTTATCACTATATCTAACTAATAAACACACTATATTTGCAAGCAATCTGCAGGCATAGGTATAAAAAGAGGCTAATAATTATGTAAATTACCTACTGACACAAGATATCAGCAAAGCAAAGTATTTATAAAAAGTGGAAAAAACAAGTTTAGTGTAATATGTGTTTTAAAGTACCGCTGTAGAGATCACCCTGAATTAATCCATCTTGTATATAAACAAATTGGCTAATTATTATGAAAAGGAAGGAAAAGTTAAAAACTTAAGATGCATGACATAATAATTTTATTATAAGCGTTTATTTTATTTAATAGCCCGTGGAGGTAAGCTACTGTTATTTATTTCTCTTAAATATTATTGCATTACTTTACATAACTAGTACCTAAGTACTATTTTTTGGTAAAGAAAAGCGATTGCGATTATACATATGTATGTAATGTTTATTCAGTAAATAGGCCTTACACCGTAATAGGCCTTACACGTAAAAAATATATCTAATACAAATACGGAACCCTAAAAAGATTTAAAAAATGAGCGAAGGTGAACTTATCCCCTTAAGGGCTTTTGTTCCAGCTAACACTTGCATTTGCATAATTTTATCCAAAAGAGCTCAGACTTTTGAAGTCCCTAAACCGCGAAATGTCTTTGACAATGAAAACAAGATGAAAACATTAAATTTATTTAATGCTTAGCTTTAATTTAATTCACGATCATGATGACATGAGATTGATTACTAATAATCTTGAGGAGTTTTCATCTTTGTTTTCATCCAATTTTACTAGATATTACTACGGTTAAACATACAAATTATATTAATTTATTGTACCTTAGCCAAAATGGACGAAGTATCGAATTGATTTGGACAAGCCTTCACGTACTCCTGTATAGCTTTAATGACGCGCAGTCCACGGACGGAACTTGCTGACATTATTTTCGTTTGTAATGTGAGCCGTACAAATTTTCTACTATTCATATTTCGGCTAGGCGCATCTATTTAAACATGCAATTTTAAGGATGTTGCTACTTTAGTTTAAATAAAAACTATATAGGTATACCTTTATTTGAACATTTGAGAATTAATTAGATTTTATTTATAAAAAATTAAGTTGGGTCTGCAGACTATTGTTTGTCATGCAACTAAAGCATAAAATGTATCTTTCTATAACTTAATTTGGTACGAAAGAAATTATAATGAGATATTATAAAACAAAATCAAATTAAAATTTGATTTCCATGACAGTTCTTTTCATTTATAACCTCGTTTTTAAAATAATTGTGCTACGGTCCAGTTTACAGATACCTATTGTTAAAATATGACTTGAAAAAAATATTATTCAATGAACTCGGTAGTTTCTCTCAAGTTAACTGGCAACACTAAAAATCAACAAGCAAGCAAGCGGGCTATAGCTGCGGAGCGGAGCGGCCTGCCGCCTGTTACACTTGCTTTCGGCGGTGTTTTTGCCTCGGAATTTTCTACTTTACTCCTTTACCGTTTCTAGTGATCTTTATGGTATTTTAAACGTTACTATATACTACTATCGCGTCGCAGAGACTTTCTCTGTTATTTCTTTTAAAAATGCATAGTGTTACGGCAGAGTTAAAGTGACAGATGTTTTGAGTGTCTAAACGCATCGTTTTTGACTCGGAAACATCGATTTATTTTGTTTTTAAGTTATCTCCGTAAACGAACATCTTTTTGCGATGGATTCTGATCCCCAGGAATCAGGTGAGCGCGGTATTTTCATTGATAAATAGTTTTATACATTTCAATTGGAATTGACGTTTCGCCATGCTGGCCGACCGAGTTACGAATCTCCTAAGACTAATTATGACATGCTTTGATTTTGAACGTTCTTTTCGTAGTTTTCTTTTGTTTTACTTAAACGAGGTCATTACTTTTGTGTTCTATTGCGTGTTGCGTTAAAAACTGTGTAAAGGAAGTGAATTTGGTTGTTTCTCTTAGTATTCCTCACGTGATTTTTCGCTGTCATCTTGCGTTCTTAACATGGCCGGGTTATAATCCAAACATCAATATTGTTGGCACACTTGTACCCGTATCTAATCTTGTTTACGAGAACATTTTAACAACAAACTGCAACTTCCTATCGGAAAACAGTTTTTAATGTAAAATTCATCACATCTGGACGGATGATTGAAAACCAATTAAAATGTTATAATTATATTACAATGCTAACCTAACCTATAATTTTGAACTCAACAAGTTTCAACATGTTATATTTTTTATTCTGAGGTCCTTGAATGTAGCATTGGTTTTGTGGTGTTACTAGTTTTTTATAATTATAAACTGGTTTCTTAATTTTTTTATTTAACAATAATGGGTCCTCGCCAACCTACCAACCGACCTACCGAAGCTTGGTTATTTATTACACTCTTATGTTACCATGGACCAGGATTAATGTTACTATGATACCTATTTCAATTAACTTTGTGACTGATGCATAATATGTAAGAATGAATTAATAATTTAAGTTAAATTTTCTATAATTTGATATTTTTTATCTTTTGACTAAAATGCAAAAAAGACCCTTCCGGCTTTTTACTTGTATGTCACTCCATCTCATAAGGTCTTATGCGAGTAGCACCAGTTTTACATGAATCTTTTTTATGCTTGTAGTTCCAATTATGTCTAATTATAAATAAGATTGTCAACCTCATGAAATCAATGATGCGATGACCCTTCCACGAAGCTAGCTAGCTTGTGTGATGCTAAGATACTCAGATACTCAGAGCAGAGGAGTATTTGTTGTGGAGTCTTGGATGTTTTCCATCTATTTAAGTATTTATTTCTCTATACAAGTATTTATATTGTTGTCTAGTACCCATACTGCCGTATGTTTTCCATCTATTTAAGTATTTATTTCTCTATATAAGTATTTATATTTTTGTCTAGTACCGTAAAATGGGGTGAATAGGGTTCGCGGGGTGAATAGAGTTACAGCCTAAAACAAAGCATAACTTGTTACTAATAAGAACTAGTATTACATTGACAAGTCTTTTGGAAAATTACGTTCAAATCTCAGTCTTTTAATTAGTAGAATATGCTTGGTTTTAGGCTGCAACTCTATTCACCCCGCAACCCTATTCACCCCATTGTACGGTACCCATATTGCCGTCCTACCAAAAAAGGCGGCTAACTGCATAGTAATATTATAAGCTTTTTAAATTTTATTTTATTACCTATAATGTTTTGACTACTACATTGAAGTTAGCCGCCTTATTTGGTACCACGGCAGCATAGTATCGACTGACGAGCAGAAAGCTCCACTTTGGGAACCTATGTTTAGAACTAAGCCTATTATTACATAGTGGTTTATTATAATTTATTTTATTTTCATTAATAATTTGTAATCTTGTAATTTTTTTTTGTATTTAATCAGTTACTTTTCTATCAATAATTTTTGTTTCAAGATAAAATTTTCCAAACATATTTTTATAATTAATATGGAATTTTAACTCTTCACAACTTAACATTTTTTTACTGAACTTAAATTGGATTTGGTAAATAATTGCTTTTTTTTTAAATTACTTTTAGCAACTCGAATCTATTAACTATTGCTATAATGTTATTCTAGTTTTCTATCTTAAAAACAGAACCCTTTGTGCTTGAGTTCAACTCGCACTTGACTGGTCTTTAAATTTTTAACAATCTTATGATAAGACAGCAACTTGGAAAAAAATGACATTTGCAAGATGCCCTTTGCTATCACATGGAGAAAGGTATTAATCATTAAAATATCTTAATAAGAAAGTTATTACTATTTCAGAACTCAACCCAGGTGCATCAGGCGACATCGTATCGAAAACCAATGGCAACTCCCAATGCTTGTTTCCTGACAGTCCTGTCTATGAGCCTGATGATGACATCATGGACATCACTGAGACTGATGAGGTTTGTTAACAGGATGCCGAATAATGATGCGTTTACATTGCGCTGGTAATTGAGTATTTTGGCTGTGTTTGGTTTAACTGGATTCATTATTTGCAATGAAAAAGCCATTTACACAACCAAATTGTGTAAATGTGTCATTAGAAGCAAAAAGATTAAAACTTGGATGATTCATGCCTGCATTGCCATACAAAGTGATTAAGATAGATAGATCTGGAGATTCTGTAGTTTCTTGAGGCGCTTCTACTCCACAATGATGATGGTCTTGTCCAAAGCGCTAGTAGATTCACTTCATATTACGTGTAAAAGAGCACTCATGTGGCCAATTCACTGAATAAATATTTAGAATTTTGAAATAAAACGTTTACTTGAGTACGTAAATCCTACATACAATTAAGATAATGTACCTTACTTTGAATTTAGAGTTTCAAAAGTAGGAACACTTAATTGCATAGAACATCACAAATAAAATATTGTACTGCTAATCATACATTTTTAATTTAAAATGATTACTTATGTTATGAGATGAGTGTTGAACTAATTTTAAAGTTACATTTAACACAATGGTTTTGCTACAACAACATGTCGTTAGGGATAGGGAATACCTCGTAACGGATAATAAATGCACCTTATTGAAGATTTTAGGTACGCGGTATTGTATATCCGACGATATAAGTAAAAAGTCAAAGTTGTTAAAATCCTACCACCAAAAAAATGTTATTTGTCTCATGATTCCATTTATTTTTAGATATCTACCAGTGTTATTGATGAGACAAAAGAAGATATAACATCAGAAGTTACAGGTATGTTAATTCAATTATTTTCCAAATTTAGTTTCCCTCTTATCCGTCATACGACTACCACTTTCATGGAAGATACTGTTTAGGGTTATGTACTTGTAGAAATGAAATCCATCTGGGGCCTGTTTTATAAATCTACAAATTACAATTTACAGTGGGCTTAGCATGCGAGGCGAGGAGAATACGTCAAACCTCGTCAAACGCGATTTAGTGTCAAATATGTCTATTCCATATTCTAAAGTAAGGGTAAACATTTAAGGTTTTAAGTAAAAGTGTATGTTGTGTGAATTGAGTCCTTTTATTACCAAGCATCTTAAAGTGTGACGTTATGTCATATTTTCTTATTCTCATATGAATGACGTAAAATATGACGGTAAATCTCGCGTAGCATACTAAGCCCCAGGTCTCCATTTGACACAACCTCGACCAATGACGACCAGCCATTTGAGCAGTGTTGCCAGTTTAGACCTGAAAAATTGTTACTTGTAGCTTTATAAAACGTGCCCCTGATGGTAAGTGGGATCTGTGACCCATAAAAAAATGTATTTTCAAGACCACAATCCTAAGACCGCAAATGCGTTGCCAACCATAAAATACCTCTAATCTAGTCATTTCTTTGTATCTGTCAAGACCTTTAGTCGTCTCATCAGGCTGAAATTCAGAATATTTGTAGTATTTAGTGATTTTTCAGCAAAAATACCTAGGAACTGTTTTAACTATTTAACCTTCTTGTGATATATCATTTGAAACCTCTTAAGTTAAATAGGATAATCACAATTTTCACATTTTCTAAATTCAGGGTTTTTGAGATATTTAGAGTAATTAACTTGAAATGTAAGGAAAAACACCTTCCCCCCTCTTCATTTTACAATTGACAAAAATCGCAAAAAAAAAAAAAATATTCTTTATAAGAAGGACGTTAAATTAGTATCAGGCTGAAATTCAGAATATTTGTAGTATTTAGTGATTTTTCAGCAAAAATACCTAGGAACTGTTTTAACTATTTAACCTTCTTGTGATATATCATTTGAAACCTCTTAAGTTAAATAGGATAATCACAATTTTCACATTTTCTAAATTCAGGGTTTTTGAGATATTTAGAGTAATTAACTTGAAATGTAAGGAAAAACGCCTTCCCCCCTCTTAATTTCACAATTGACAAAAATCGCAAAAAAAAAATTAATATTCTTTATAAGAAGGACGTTAAAGTAGTATGAGTATGTTTTAAATATTTTGCAGATGATAAACCAACACCACAACCCAAGAGGAAACTCACGGATGAAGCAGTCGACAGCAGCCCCAAGATTCAGAAACTTGACCTTAAAAACGCTGAATTCACTGTCACTACGCAAACCTTGGATGAGGAAGTGTCAGAAATCATCAGTTCAACTAAAACACCCATATTTGACATTTCAACATCTAGAGTCCGAACCCCACTACGGTCCAGCCCGAGAACTGTTAAAAGAAGTAATAGTGCCGAACTTAATCAACCTAAAACACCTAGAACGCCAAGAATCCGGCCGGCCAGCGTTGATATTACTAAACAAAGAAAAACCCCAAGGAAGCTTCAAAGCAGTGACAAGATTGAAGAAGAACCTTCAACCTCGCGTCCTAGTGTAGAGTTCATCAAAGAAATAACACCTAAGAAAGTTCCTGAACCAATTGCAGAAGAGAGTGGATCTGAATTAAATGATTCGCAGAATTTCCGTCTAGTCTTATCGCCAACTGATGATAATGATGCCAAACCGGTGACTAATAACTATAGCAGTGATCCAGTACTAGTCAAGGATAGGGAAGAAACAGTAAGCCCAGGAAAAATAAATGAAACTCGTAGTGAAGGCTTCAATTACTCTGATGAAGGTGCCTTTTCACAACCGAAAAGACTTGATTTCAATAAAGGAAAGACAACCGATCAGGAAAGTACAGACAGTGTTGATACAAGTCCTGATCATATGCCATCAGTTGCTTCAAAGTTAATTCCCAAGCTATCCAATGGCGTTTCATCAACTCCTACTGAAGTGTCTGGTAAAAGCACTGATGATAGCGACAGCACTCCCGATATGTTGAAATTAACTAATAATTTAGGTAAAAGAGGAAAAAATGAATGTTTCGGAGCAAACAATACTACAACGCCGTCCACCATTTCTCCGGTCCGAAATGGTCACACACCGTCAGAACCGCAGGCTCAACCAATTTTTGATGTTGTCGTGAATTACAATGAAGATGGCGAATTTTTATCGCTTTATGTTGTCAAAACTGACAATGATCTGGGCTTAGATATGTGCAAGGAATACCAAAGATTTTCGAAGCGTTTTACTATAGACCCTTACTTAGGCGATGTGTCTGTCAGCACATCTCCGTCCAGTGTCACTAGTACGGGGATGATTAATTTGCCAAACAGAATATCTTTCGCGTCAACAGTGGGTTCAACTTCGAGTTCTAGCACCCGAACCAGTGATGGAACATTCGTAGTTCCTCAACCTCCAAGAAAGTCAATAGTTAACCCTACCAGTTCAGTGAAAGGATATGACGCCGTTATTAAGAAAATCCAAGATGTTTTCAACCATGCTAAAGATGCTTTCGATGGCTCCCGTAGTGATGAGAAGATCTCAGTAGCAGTCCAAACTACACCCTCAAGTGAAGCCTTGAGCAATGGCAACTTGAGTCCTGAAGAATCTAGCAAATGCGACAAAGCTACACCGAAGAGTTCCCTCAAGAAAACCAGAGTCAGAGGTCGACGGAATCTGTCCACTAAAACAAAACGGAACATTTTGCCAACGCAAGTCGAGGAGCCGGAATATTTGCTCGGTATGAATTCTCCAGAAATGGTGCCAAGCAATGGAGATGATAAATCGCTTCTGAAATCGCCAAAGTCTGAAAAGCCTTTGTCTTCTTTGGTGGCTACGCCGAAATCGGTTACAAAATTGAAGCAGAAACGCCGTCCAACATCGCCTAGGCCGGCTACTCCGGTCGAGAAATCCCTGGTAAAAACTGAGTATCCTGGGTACGCGCCTGATACTGTTGTGTTGGCCAAATGGGTGGACAAACGTTATTACTCAGGCAAAGTTTTGGAGATTACGGAGCCTAATAAATATTTGATCAAGTTTGATGATGGGCAGTCCAAAGTATTACTGGATGATTTTATAATCTTTGGCGATACGAAGACGCTGCCGCTAGTTGGTCAGTCGGTGTATGCTATGGTAGATGAGGAACAGAATTACGAGCCAGGATTGGTGCTGGGGGTTGAGGAAAATGACAGTGGCACTATCACTTACCGCTGCACTACTGATGGGTAAGTTTTGTCTTTTGATCTGGCTATTTGTCCTAACTTATTTTGAGTCCGGTAGTGCGATTTTTGTACGTCGTATGTCATGTTTATATTGTTTGCGACCAGGGCCAGTATTATGGTCACCTTTATCGCGGTGGATAAACCATGCGTCACTCTCGCACTTATATATACCGGTCAGAAAGTGACCGACGTTTTATCCAAGTTTAGCCACATCGACAAACAAGACCACATTAAGCCCGCTGGTCATTAATGGTCGTCCATAGATGCGTCTTTATGATAATACTGTAAAGACTTTTGGTATGTTTCTTTACTGACTTTTTACTGACTACTGCGTTGCAGGATTACCTAAACATACGTAAAATGAAGTAGTGGGTGTCGTCGTGAATTGAAAACACTACATGTTATGTTGATACACGTGTCCGAAGTTATTTCCGAAGTTTATAACCCAATAAATCTACATTGATCAAAGTCGGTGTAATTTTAGCTGTAACAAGAAAACTGTTGTGGTTTAACACTGAGTCTATTTGAGAATACTGGTAACGCAATGCTTATCGTCTATAATGACTTGAGATACAGGCCAATTGTTTTTATGTAACTATATTGTATTTGTTTCTTTCCTGTTTCCTGTATTACTATCTAAAATTCTATAACTTGTATATTTGTAATTTAACGGGACTTAGTTTTTTCCATAATACAGGATTTATTTCTTGGATATTTTTTTCTTACTGTGATAATAGTCATAGTAAATGCTTGTTGACAATTTTTTCTACAATAAATTAGTCGTTACTGTCCGCTTTTAGGCTTGAATAGCCCAATTTTGAAAATAAATGTCTTATTATTTCTTCATGTCCGCCTTTATATCTGTTCACAGCCATACTAAGATACTTAAAGACGATGTGGCTGAATGCGAGCGAAATCGTAAAATCTAACGCATATCTATACGTTAATCTTCTTAGGTCTCACGTTTGTATCACTTTAAAAGAAAGTTGTACATGCCACAGAACCCTAAATCAATTTAAAGTTAAGGCCGCATTTACTCTTGCAAGTTATTGCTGTAAGCTTTGAGACGCAACTATGGGTAAGAGTGACTGGCAAATATCAGCATCTCTGCCTTGCGGGTACCAATTATTTTCTCGAAACATCTTTCAACAAACATATCATTACGTCGAATTTTCATTCCATCGAAGTCATTTCTCGCGGCATTAGTTAATTTTGTTTGGTAGTCACAAATGTAACCTAACCTAACCTACGTAATGAATGTTTGAAATATTCTAAAAACATCATGGTTTCAGCAGAAAATAGCGTTCGATGAAAAGAAATTCGATAAAATGATATAATCGATGAACTGAAATTCGAAAAAATGATGAAATACCCTGTCTTCCATATAGCTTTGTTTCAAAACTTACAGCTTAACTTGCAAGTATAAATGCGGCCTATAGCTAAGTATGAAATTAGAAGGTGTTCACAAACGTGCACGGTTCCAGCGACACGATGGTGATGGTGACCGCCAGCGAGCTGTACCTGACGGAGGACCAGGCGCGCTCCATCAAGGACTCGGAGCGGCGCTCGCCCGCCTCGCCCGCCACGCCGCGCCGCCGCCACCACCGCGAGCTCGACCTGGACAACATCATACAGGTATACTACACTAAACACATTATTCCAGCGACACGATGGTGATGGTGACGCCTCCTCAAGCATGGCGCCGACCGGCGTCTGCGGCATCCAACCGCCTTCACTTCGTTTGGAGTGGCCTTTTTCAAATTGAAGAGAAGTATTTTTTGCGTTTTTAAAGGCCGTCAATGTTTTTTAAAGCTTTTAATTTTTAACATTACTTTTTTCCCATAAAAATCTATCAAGTTATGTGTTAGTTATAAACAAAATCGTTTTTTAACAGGGTCCCAGGAGCGCCCGAACCAGGGACAAAGGCAATTCCAGCGCGAAGAAACGCGTAGCGTCGCCGAAAAGCCCTAAAGCCTCGACATCAGGTAAAATTATCCCTGCCACTTCTTTTTGGGTTCTTCCAACAATTGTAATGTAAAGCTAAATTGGCTTCTAAAAGCTAGGTGCGCAAAATAGAGCAGGATCTGTATCAGTATCTTCCGCCGATTCATCACCTGCAACTTTACAAGGGACAGGTCAGGCTTCATAATAATGTAATACTGTTTCCATCTCTATACCAACTTCTTCCATTTGATCTCTTATCGTATCTTGATCGCATTTAGAGTAGAGCGGCTCGGATTGTCGGCGATCTGGTACTCTCTGCTCGGCTCGATCCACTGGCATTGCGGAGAGACATTGCGTCCCTTTGTATATTTTACGGAGTGTTCCGAAGAACTATTTGGGATACTGCCTGCGGCTAGTTTTCCTTACCGTTCACAGTTAACAGCTGTCCTTTCATCCCAACCACCTCGTTGGATGGCAGTCCGCCACTGTGCATTTTAGACTAAACTTTTTGCCGCGCACGACAAAGTTTTTTGAAAGTAGACTGCAATTAAAATGAGACATATCTCTAAGTTACACATACTTTATTACTGTTTCAGTAAGAGTTAAGTTCTTGTCGATGAAGTAATTTACATTCTATCCTTTTATGGCGGCCCGTAGACACTCGAATCTCGTCGCTAACTTAATTTAAAGTTTTTAAGGTATTATGTTTTGTCTGCCTCCTTATTTTAATTTATTATTAATCTTTCCAGGTCTGAAAAGCAAGAGCACTCCCGTCACGTCACGCAAGCGGCTCGCGAGCGAGAGTAGCGAGATGAGCTCCAGTAGTAACTCCGCACCGATGCGGCTTGAGGACGTCGCCGGCGTCGAGCCTGAGGTGCAACGCACGCCACGCAAGATACCCGGCGTCAAAGGTCAGTCTAGCATCGAAACAGTCTAGCGTCAAACATTCTGGCGTGAGCATTCAGTCCGGCGTCAAAGCTCACTACCCGGCAATGTTCTGTTCAGCGTGAAAGGTCAGTCCGACGCCTTAAAGCTGTAAATGCATTCAGAGTTTATTTCCATACTAAAATCGCCTCCACCACGCTTTGAACACTCTTCTTAGTATGGGAACGCGCCGCCTTGCGGCTTCATCGGTACCAAGCACTTGAAATTAAGGTATCACTTAAGCTACAAGTCGACACGTAAATAAATAATTTAAAAAATAAAAAAGCCGACTGCAATAACAAAAAACTGAAAAGCGAAAAACAAGCTCTATAATTTATAGAAAATTGTAAGAGCAATGGACTTATTTATATTTAATTTTATAACAATTTAAATTTAACTTGCATATTGGAAAAGGCATTACAGGCGGGGACAAGCAATGAATTACAAATCCTATTTCTTGATATAATTTAACATTTGGACTTGCTTGTCCCCGCCTTTTTAGTTTTATAAATAAAAAAAAGAACGGGACGTTTTCCCGGGATAAAATGTAGCCTATGACACTTTCGCTGCGAAGACGAATCCAATGATACCTCATTTTTGTCAAAATCGTCCAAGCCGTTTTTGCTGTAGCGGGGAACATAGAACTGGACATCCATACATACATGCATACATACATACATACATACATACATACATACATACATACATACATACATACATACATACATACATACATACATACATACATACATACATATATACATGACGGTGAAAAACATAATCCTCCTTTTGGGCTCCACGGATCAAATTGGTGGGCGCGACGGGGGGAGCGTAAACCGCTTTGCTGCCACGCTATTGGTTCCCAGTAATACACTCTTATCTATGACTAGAGGATGCCCGCGACTTCGTACGCGTAGAATTAGTTTCCCGCTACTCCCCCCATTTCTTCCCTTTGGGGGTCGATTTTAGGAAAATCCTTTCTTAGTGCTCACTTATATCATAAAAGGAACCCATGTACCAAATTTCAAGTTTCTAGGTACAGTAGTTTCGGCTGTGCGTTGATATGTCAGTCAGTCAGTTTAGCCTTTTATATATATAGATTATAGCTACGCTTTAATAAGCAATGATGTAATAACTCATGCAGCAAAACTAAATCTACCTTACTTTACTCAACCAAATTTTTCCCAACAGCGGGCCCGCTCCAACTCAAAGGCGCGGCAAAACAAAACATAGGCAAGAAGAACTCGAAACTAGTGAAGTTCTCGAACGACGAAGACACCGTGTCGAAGCTCGGGCCCATCCCCGGCGCGGACAGCAAGCTGTTCGCGGGGCTGCACTTCCTGCTCACCTGCACCGAGCCGCCCAACAAACTCAACGTCGCTGAAAAGGTACATATAGCTTTACTTGGAACAGTTCCGTCATCCAAGTCAAACTTCCATTGCAAGACATAATCCCAGAGACGAGAGGCGAGAGCTAACGGAGATGTTGGATGGGGACGTCCTAGACGGACGTACGGGACATAAGGGCCAAATCAAAAGCACGCGAAACCGACGTACGTGCATGAAGAGATTGATGAATGTAGAGGAAGCGAAAGTTGTATCTTGGGACCGGTGCACCTGGCGTTCCATAGTCTGCCTAACCCATTGGGAGACAGGCGTGAAGGTATGTATGTATGTATGTGATCCCAAAAATCCAAAAATCTTTATACATGGTAGGTCTGTGCTTCTTGTATCTAGCAGTGGCTTGTCATCATTATCAGATAGGAGTAGTTGTAGGAAAGCCTACATTACGGCTTACGTGGCTGTCTTTCTAGAACCTTTCTGCCCTAACGACCATTAGTGAGAAATGTGCTGCAGGGTATCATGTCTCCAAACCTCCACAGCTAGACAAAAGGTCAAAAGCCTCGCCAAATGATTTCCACTAAGATCGGTCCAGAGCTATTGCATCCAGATGTTCCCTGCGATCGTTATCCAGGTTAGAAAGCCCGCTAACTTTGAGCTTTCCATGACCGCCTCTCTAGCCCTTATTGCTTGATCATTGGTAAATTGCAGAGCTATGTCGGTAAGTTAGCAGCAGTAAGAAACAACATAAGCAAAAAGAACTAGAAAAAGCTAGGGAAGTTCTCGAACGACGATGACACCGTTTCAAATCGTTGGTCCCCTTGTCAGAGGCGTTTATATGGCACGTTTGCACATTGTCAGTTGGGGCAGAAAGGTTCTGGCTGGTCGCCTCTTTAATGTTATTGTTATTTTTGCAATCTATTATTCCAGTGCGCAGACACTCGCCACTACTCGTCCGAAGAAGACGGCGAGACGACGGCTGGAACTGACTGCGAAGATCTGGTGTTCTCCAACCGGGTGTTCCATAAGGAGCGGCTCAAGGAGCAGTTGGAAGCCGGTGGCGGGATAGTCTACAGGTATGTAACTTTGATTTCGATGTGGCCATAGCGAACGACACGGTGACTACGGTGCCTTCATCCAAAGACTAATTAGCAAAGTTTAAATAAAAAAGTAGTCCGTCCTGCTGATTAGTTTATGTTTTATCACAGTAGTTGATAGTGTGGGTCATAAAACGAGGTTTAGACTAGCAAAAGAATACAGTTGACTTCTGTCTTACTCTAACTTTAAAGGGACAAAGACAGCAAAATTGTGCTTCTTGCTCTAGAACTGAAGTTAGAGTAAGACAGCGATTAACTTTTGCATTTTGATTGCCAGTCATTTTGCGTATAAGGAATATATTTTGCAATGGGACCTTGTGCAAATAATAAACAGATATTATCGTACGTATTTCATTGTAATTTAATTATAAATGTTACGAATTAATTATTTGAAGAGGCCAGTTATGTTAATATCTTACATCGAAGATATTTTTTTAAATGTTTCAATGCATTTCTGAATTAAAAAATCAAGCCTTGGTTACTAACAACATATTTTCCTTTTTATTATATTTTATAATGGTAAATAAATGTTAGTATTTTAAATAAAATGGGTAAGATCTTCCTACCTGTCTGAAATACCTTGAAATTAATTTAAAATTAAATTTATTGAAGCGTTACTTCCAAAAGTAACTCACTATATTATTTTCCCCAGCCACTTCGACGACGTGCCAAAAGCGAAATACAACGTGACAAAGCTGATTGCGCCCCGGCCCTGCCTGACGGCCAAGTACATACAGTCGCTGGCGGCGGACATTAGGTCCGTGTCACACCAGTGGGTGATCCTGTGCTGCACCAAGAACGAGCTGCTGGATATTGACGCCTACGCGTTGCCGGCTGGCTGGTCTATCACCAAACAGGCGTTTGTTAACTGGGTGAGTCGAGTTATCAATGTTTATCATGTTTGTGACTTGATTTTTTGTACTCTAACTTTTGTAATGTATGATACATTTTAATATGCTTAGAACACGTAGACGACCAACCAACTAACCATTCCTATCAAATAAACCGACATGGATATACAGACGAACATGGCAAAACCGTAAAGGTTCCTAGTTTGACTTCTTCTTATAGTGCCTCTTCAACTCGTGAAGGTTGGCAGTCAGCTCCACATATTTAAGAAAAAAGAAAAAAAAATACATTTATTCACTACACACACAAGACACACGAAAAATAGTGAAAACAGAAAACAGCAATAAAAAAGTAGCGGGTGCGTCTTCGCGACAGTGAATCGGACACTGGCTCAGCATAATGCTGAGGTGTTAAACACCTGCAGCGCTGATTTTCAGCCATATTTCTCTTGGTCTTTGGCGAGGTTGAAAAGCTCCGCTGCACTTGTGACTCCAGTCCATTCTCGAAGGTTCCGCAGCCACTCCTTACTGCGCCAGACAGCGCTTCGTCCAGCCACTGCCAATGATTATTGATTGCAGAAGTTCGTATCTTGAGTGCCTAAGCACGCATGATTTCGGTTCGAAAAACTTGTTTTGATTCATCTTCTTTAATTTATTTTCCTTGTATGTTTTAAATCCAATATAATACAAGGTCATAAAAAGAAATTAAACAAAAGTAAAATATGTACAATGGTAGCAATGATAGGAAAGAAGCTCTTATCATGGCAATATCCAAGTGTTTTTCCTTGCACACCAAGTCCGAACGTATAAATCTGTAATAAAACTTATTATAGCTCGGGTGGATACACCGGCTCATTTTATGTCCTTTTTAATCAGCTTCAAAAAAGGAGGACATTCTCATTTCGTTATTTTTTTCCCTATCGAAATTTTTCGTATTTCTCCGCCAATTGTCAATCGATTTTAATGATTCCTTTTTTCAAGCGTATGTCA
The DNA here is from genome assembly GCA_948252455.1 of Acleris cristana. Lineage (NCBI taxonomy): Eukaryota > Metazoa > Arthropoda > Insecta > Lepidoptera > Tortricidae > Acleris > Acleris cristana. Next base: position 12,126,288 of record OX411788.1, on the reverse strand, counting down.
AGGGTGGTTCAAATTTTATATACTGCTATATATTCTCCAATTGTGGTTTGAATTGTCCATCAGGTGCCGTCATCAGGCAAGCGCGTGACCCAATTCTTCAAGGACAAGGTGATCCTGCTGTGCGGCGACCAGGACACGTTCGTCAAGTTCTGGGAGCGCGTGTGCTCGCTCGTCGGCGCCACCACCAGGGTGGTCAACGAGGAGGACCTGAACATGTCCGGTGAGATATTCAAATTCAAATTCAAATTCAATAGTTTATTGCATATCACATCACAATCCAAGATGGAACAAACAGGAATAGGTATACATGTGACACCCTGTAAGGGCGCAGCAACACGAGAGGGCTAGCTATATTTATATAATAACTAATTAATGTCTAGGTAATACTTAAAATATTTTTTCTTTAAACTATATGTTATTGCACTTCTTATAACGTAACTAAGTAGTTTTTAGGGGAGTAGAGTAGGATTTAGAAACTTTCATTAAAATAATCGTTTAATGTGTAGTAGCATTTATCGATAAGGAATAGTTTTAGTTGTTTAATAAATGCAGAAGGTATTTCTATATTTTTTATAAAATTAGGTAGGTGGTTCTAAATTTTATCATCATGTGGTGGGAGCTATGTGTTACACCGTCATCGCCATTAATGAGCGGCTGACGGGAGCAAATAACGTCACAATAACGTCAAACGATATCCATAATATGGATACACCTCAAGTATAATTAAAACATGAAAACATTGCACTAAATTTACTTTTTTCCATTCACAAATACCGTGATCGGTTGCTTAGGGACTTCCAAAGTAAATTAAAAAAAAAAACTTTAATACCTAGAGCTTAACAAGGAGTTTTAGTCCCGATGTGCAGAGACTAAAGAAACATTTTAAGAGCATGAGAAGTGAAAATATTATTATTATTATGAAAAACCAATCCTTACCTTCCAGGTGCCCTAGCATTGGTGACAGAATGGGACTGCCCCCACGAAGTCCAGAACAAAGCCAACCAGGACAACATCCCGCTGGTCTCCACGACCTGGGTGGTCCAGTGCCTCGTCGAGGCCAAGGTGCTCGCCCCGACCTGCCACGACAAGTTCTCGTTCATGTACACTGAGCCGGAATGATACTCATTCAAGGAGATACTCATTATACGTGAAAATTGACACTTTAGTGAGTCGCGGTATGGACGCGGTGTAGATTTAAGTGTGAAGTGAACTAGTGAAGGGTTGTATGGTGCTTTCAATCCAGAAAGGTACATTTTTTAACCCTTACATTTTTTAGCCGTTACGCCGACGCTTACTCAAGCATGATGACGATTGGCATCTGCTGCACCCAGCTAAAGGCATATGTGACGACGATCAACGTCTGCGGCACCAAGCTTAAGTTAAATTGAACGCCGATCGACGTCAGTTGCGTCCAAGATCAAATTTTAGTAAGTTTTTTTTGTAAAACCGTTAGTTTTGAAGACTGAGATCTAATTTCAAATCACTCGTGATCGTTAATCGTTAGTGAAAGTGTAACGCCGATCGGCGTCCACGGCATTGTGTTAGGGTAAGGAAGACGCCGGTCGGCGTCATCGGCAATGATTGGGTTAATATGGCGTAGATTGACGCAGTGCAACGTCAATTTCACGGCTGGTTCCTTCTTGGATTGGAAACACTATTTTAGTGTGTGAATTGAAGTTTTATGGTATTGACTGATGAAAGCCTAATGGTTGAGTGGTGATCGTGGGAATATGTGACTTAAGTCACAGTGGGTAAGTTTACTTTTAATTGCAAAAACTAACCTGATGAGCTTGAACAAGACAGGTTTGTACAGTTATCAACGGTACTTGGTAAATTTAGTTTTTACAAGTACCTAAAAATATTGTGTTAATAAAATTTGATAATTTCACTTCAGATATATTTTGGCGCGTTTGTATTTGGCTCGATAGAAGAGTAGTATTCAAATTCTATATAGACATTTATTTTGATGACTTGGTAACGTTTGGAAAAGCATGATTTTAAAATTCGCTTAATTAATTTGTTCTTTTTTAATGTAATTACTTAATAAAAGATCTCGATTTGTGTTAAATCAATGTGGACTCTAAATTTTTTGTAATAAATACTAATTTCGGTTAAGGATTTGTTCTAATAGGAGGCGGGTTGCCTCAGCCGTTTCGAAAATAGCAATATCCCTATAGAGAGAGGGAGAGAAACATTCTTTACTCTAACGTTGCGAACTGTCAACTATTTCCAAAATAATTTAATAGTCCACATTTTTTGTTACATAATAATTCTAAATTCCTATTAGCATTTGCGATCAATATTTTCGAATTATACCTACATACAATGTGAATATACTAACCAGCGATGAAAACATTGTAAACGAAACAAATGAAATTTTATTTGATTGCAGTGTTGTAACTATAAAGAGTTCTGTTGACATGTCAATAAAGTGTAATAAATAAATTTATGCCAAGTTCCTGTTATTTTTAATGATGTGGTATTACACCCGTATTCACAAACAATACATAAGAGATCCTTCACTAAGTAAACGCACTGCGTTCAATACAGCTTTGTGATTGGTCCTTTTTGACCGACCTTTTGTTTATGAGACGATTTGAACCACCCTGTGCGTTCGTCAGCACTGTGAGACCTCATAGTGAAGTTTGTGAATACGGGTGTAAGTCAGTCGTAGCGCATAAAATAGATTTTCATTTGTATGTGAAGGATTGAAATTTGGGTTAGTTTTTAGCTGTCACTACTAACTTTTTTAATGATGTGCACAAACGACAGTAACACGTTATGGCCATGTAAACTGAACTCTTAATTTTCAAATAAGATTCTCTCGCTCCAACCTCTACCCACTTAATAAATCATTAATAAGTGTGACATATTGTAATCATTTTAAATTTTATTTGTTTAGCCCTTAATTGTATGTAAAAATATCAACCAATACTCTAACTTCAATCTGATTTAATTTAAACGCCATATATGATTAATGTTTACTGACATAATAACTATCTCAATGTATTTTTTAATAAATTTATTGATAAATAATTAAATACCAAAACAGATATATAAAAAAGCTCACCTGATGTAGCAAACAGTTCAAACAGCTATAGTTATGCTATAGTTATATCGCTTTAATCTCGTGTTTGCATGCGTAACTTACATAATATACAATAGCAACTTATATTTAATCTTACACAAAAACGCTTGAATTCTGTTCCATGCCATTGCACAAACCAAAACTTTGCAATTATAGAAATAAACTAGCGTGAGTCAATATAGAAACAAAATAAACACTTCTACCACAGTATAAATAGAAAAGTAGTTCGTCTCTGGCCCTTTGGGAGTTTCCGATACCTATTGCCGCTCGGGCGCTAGAGTTGCGTCGATGCGCGTCGCTCGATACTTAACCCTTTGAACGCCAAGAACTCCTAAAGCGGTCGTGTGCCGTGCCAACCACGCCAACAACCCACAAATGGGTCGGAGTGAAGGTGTACTTTGATCATGAATAAAATCTAAAATTATGAATTGTTTTTCTTTGTTTTTATTATTGACTTAAACGTTACATCAATTCATGTTTTGTTTCTTATAATAATTGAAGAATGTTTGGACAGGTCAAAATGTGAAAATTTCAGGGTTATTCTTCGGGTATAATTTGATAACGCAACAGTGCTTGGCGTGTGAGCGATAACTTCATTAAAATACATATGAAAGCGTTCATAGGGTTAATACGCACGCAACCAAAAGCGGCGACGGCGCAGCCCGACTAAACCGGCTTGGTGCGTCCTGTTGAGTTTGCTTGTGGTGGCTCACGGCGCGTAGGGTTGATAACGCACATGCAAGCCGCTCGATATACCTTTGTTTAAAGACGAACTACTGTCTATACTGTGTTTCTACGGTTTACTCTTACGTGTTAAGATACCACATATGATAAAGTCGGTAGTATTCTACTATCTAAAACTCAATAACCATGACGCCGCCTGTCTACTATTTGGATATATTAAACTTTGTCATATTTCCTTGAGACAGTTAAAAGTGAAAACACAATTAGAAAGAAAATTCTCGATAGTTTGATTAATTTGTCATACGTAAAGTAAAACACAACTGATATGGCTTACCGATGTACCTGCGCAGATGACAAAATTTCGAAGCGCGGGAACCAATCAGCAAGATCCGCGCGTTGGGCGTTTGTATTCTGTGATATTATTGGTTATTAGTGACGCCATGTTGACGCGCTTGCGTGTCATTCAGTCAGCCGTGAGTGAGATGGAAAAAATAGATGCAATTTAATTTGCACCTTATAACTATTACTTACAAGTCTGATCGTGGGTTTTAATCGTGCTTTCGGAGATCATCGGAATCGTTGTTCGTGTCTGCGCGAACGAAGATTCACGACACGCCATATACATTTTTTCGGGTGTTATTAAATTATGCATAATAATTTTAATATCATTGGTTCATTAATTTCATTATACAAGTTGAAATTATGCAAAATTAAAATAAGTACTTTACTTTTTATGCAAATCATTAATTCATTACATACCCTGTACTCGAGCAAGCGTTAGAAGTCTTTATTTTGTCAACATTGCATTTGTCAAGTCATTTCTGAACTATTATTTGGCGTGCAAATCACCTAAGATATGTACCTAAGGTTAGTACTAAAGGAGATTATAAATATAAACTGTTATCAAATGAAAATAAATGTTTACTAATACACGCAATGTTCAAAATTTCAGAGTTGACGCGATTTTAATAGTCTGTATTGTTGTTATATGGATTATTGAGGCATTTAAGGGATATGCAGTTTATTGTTAGGTTAGGCTGGGGGGGTTGTAGTGGGTGTGGCTTTACCACAAACTCGAAAAATGCTCTTTTTTTAACAACTGATATCATTCAAAAATTGGGGATTAAATATATTACACTTGAAAAGTTATTAAAGACCACTAATCCTTTTTAAATTGTCTTGTTTGAATATGTTTTTGTTGATTTTACATTCATTTGTGGTTTCAAGAAAGAACAAAATGAAGGTCTGGCAATTGTTTATACAGGGTGTCCCAAAATTGGGACAATTGGGACAACATGTAGACTTTTAAATAAAAAAAAAAAAAAAACAGGGGACAATGTCTCACCAATTGCCCTAGTCCCAAACTAACCTCTAGGCTTGTTTGTATTTTCATAATTTTTTTTTAACACGTCTGAGCGTGTTAAAAAGCCCCTGCGGGTAATCAGAATAAAGTTCATTTATTATTGATTCATTTCGTAAACGCGTTTGTTTGTAAAACCAAGCGACCATCAATTTATCGTTTTGTTCATCAGTCAGGCCCACTACAGCTCAACCTCTAGTGTGGACAGGTTTTAAATAAATGTGAATGACAATTCTAAGTTTAGTGTTGCTAATCTAAAATATAAATCTATAATACATTGTTGCAGAGGGTAGAAAGTACGCTATAAATGGATTCTACAGTAGGTAAGAAAATCCTGATACATTGCACAAACATAAAGTTTCTAAATATTGATGTGGTTGATGGTGTTGTGGTAAAATATGGATTGTCAAGTAACAACAAGTGTAATATAAAAGTTGAAAAATAAATGTTTATTTAGAACCTTGTCACACTGAAATACTGTAGTTGTATGTAAAATTAAGTATGTGGCCTGTTTTATAAAGCTACAAATTACAATTTACAGGTTACAAGTTTCCATTTGACACAACCTCGACCAATGACGACCAGCCATTTGAGCAGTGTTGCCAGTTTAGCCCTGTTTTGTTACTTGTAGCTTTATAAAGGCCCAGAGTGATCGCTGGATTAATTCGTCGCAGTTATCAACAAAACTATTATGAATGTCTATGACTGTCGACTTATTAAAATTAACTTAATTTTAATAAGTCATTATGTATAATGAATTTTAGTAGGTAATTCAACTAAGATTAAGTCTCCAATTTGAGTCAGGAATGCAAAATGTTTATCGTCATTCAAATGTATTGACATTGTAAATAAATCAAATTTAGTAATTTAAGTCGTAAGTGTTTAGCCGTGTGTGAACAAATTGTACATACTGTGGTAGTTGAAACTTTCTTAATCTAGTACTTATCTCAAATGTTGTCATAAAAGTCTGACTGTATTTAGAGTTTGCAACTTATGTAACTTTTTTGTGTCATTTGAGAATAATTTCAGCTAAAAATATTAAGAACATACTTTGGACCATTGTTATTATATTTTCTGTCGCATAATATCAGTTATACCTATGTCAGATTTTTTTGTGATATTTATAAGTGATCCTAAATTTCGTAACACGTTAAAACTGATATTATCATTCGGTCTATACATGCGGTTCGATATGTGTATACTATTGTATTATTATAAAATTGAGTTGACTATCGATTCTAACTTGTGTATAATTCTGAACAGATTTCAATAATACTTAAAATTTTGGTGGAAATATCCGTAGGGTTAGCCCAAAAGTTGTTAATTTCAGGCCATCAATCTCATAAAATATGTAATTTAAAAGGAGGAAAGCTAAACAACACAAAACAGCAAAAAACATTCCATGGCCGTTGATATGACCTGTGTTGCTAAGTATTCTTGCTTTATCTCGATTCTCTTGTAGAAGGGGGTTTGAAACAATATGAATTGGCTCTGCATTTTTTTTTCTAAATTAGTTTTGTTTATGAGCCAGTGTCACTATCTAGTCTTGGCCTAATGTATCAGAAGTAATGTGTAAAAGAATTACTTAAGTACAGACATTTTTAAAATGTTAATGCAGCAGTTTTTAGGTTAAACCTTTTTAAAATTATTGTATCGATGTACCCTATCTTTTATTTGCATTGTTTGTCAGCAATGTCAACTTTTTTTTAACATTTTGTTACCATTGTTAACGCTTTTTTAAAATGCTTTGCATATACATGTATTTTTTTGCCAAATGAATATTTGTACCGTCGACATTTAGTGTCAGCATTCGACGTCTTGACGTCTAGGAGAGGCTGCAGCTCCACTGAGGCGGAGACAAGCGGAGCAGAGAGGAGACGTGTAGGGATCGACCAATTATTAGTTGAAATCCACATCTCGTCTCCACTCCTCTTCAATGGAAACAGTCAAACGGAGATGAGCAGAGCGGAGAGGAGACGTGTAGGAATCGACCAATCCTAAGTATTAGTTAAAATCCACATCTCGTCTCCGCTCCGCTTCAGTGGAAACAGACAAGCGCTGCTTAAGGCTGCGGCTCCACTCAGCTCCGCTCGTCTCCGCCTCAGCGGAATCACTTAACTCTTTTCACAGCTCTGCGCCACTTGGCTCCGCTCGTCTCCGCCTCAGTGGAGCCGCAGCCAAACTGCTAAGGTGGAAGGGTCAACACTTAGGGCTCTGGTTTCAAATGTCCATCTAAATCGAGCCAAATAATACGTTTTCACCACTGATTGTGTAACCTAAGTATTTTGTTTCGTAAACGTCGCCTAGTCGGGGAACCTGACCCCATTGTATGTTAATAAGTTAAAAACAATGTGCTTATAGCTGTAAATGACATTTGTGAAATGTTTCACTATTTCCAAGATTTTTTTTAGTAGGTATTGGGACGTGTTGATTATTTTTAATTTCGCGTTGCATTGTGCAGGCTTTTTGAGTTTGTTTTTGTTGATGTCTTCAAGGCGATAGTGGATAAATTATGTGTAAACTATGAATAAAAATAATACTTAATTAAATCGTGTTTGTTGATTTTTATTAACCTTGATTATGGCATAGAAAGAATACTGCATCAATTTATGGACAACCAAGTTCATAATTATTGTTGAATGTACTCTGTTATTATTTTTGAGTATATAGCATCAACAATATGCAATTTTCTAGGTGGTTATAACTTCGAAACGTTGCTCTACCTGTCATCTTAATATTAATAATGGATTTAAACTTTTTTTGTGCATGAATGATTGAATGTGGCCGAGAAAGGTAGTTAGAGAATCCTGAGACTAATTATCTAGATCCACTTATTTGTCAGCACAATTTGCCTTGGCATTCAATGGTATACATGTAGACCTCGTAGTGTTTTTAACCCTTAAATGCATAGAATTTCAGAAGTGGAACGCGTCTTTAAAGTTAATTTCCAAATTTGAATTTTGACAACGCTACAAATCTTAATGCATAAATTATAAGTTTGAAATTTGCTTAAAATGTATGTTTGAAAATGAACTTTAAAGTATACGATGCAGATATACATCATTATGCATTTAAGGGTTAATCCACTACGGTGTGCTCCGTCAAACATATTGACGTTGTGCGGTTGCGCCAATGTACAGTCAACAGCATAAATAAGTGATCATTTATCCCTTCAAGCGGCAAGAAAACTATAGTTTGAGTTAATGTCATAAAGTATAAATTGTTTTTTGACAGCAGCCGTTATACGGTTGCTTGCCACTCGAAGGATTATGTACCTTGTCACTTTAACGTCGTGTTTGAAATGTTATACAAAATTGTGAAACGATTGAAAGCGACAAGGTACATAAATGATCACTTATTTATGCTGTTGACTGTACATAAATTAAATAGTAGGGCAGGATATCCTGGATAGGAAACGCTAGTCTGATGACGTGCAAAAAAGTTGCAAATGCAATATCAGCGCCACCTATGCCAAATTGTGAAGAATAACTTAGTAGTCATGTGCAGAGCCATCTATTATCGTTTAGGAGAAATTTAAAGTCATGATTATCTTGTTTCAAACTAGAGGGCGCTAACAACTCCAATTGGAGTTTGAATTTGGTATCATTGAGGCCTGTAGCAATTAGATTTTTTTCTCGTAAACTGCCTTGAACTTTTACAGTTTTGCAACAATACTTATAAAAAGTCATGTAAATTTTGGCACTTGTCTGGGTACAAAATGTCTAATTCGATATCATTTCCATTTTGTATACAAGTCATCGAAAAGCATTAATAGCTAATTCTAATTAGCTATCCTATGTCCTTCCCTGTGTTTAATCTATTTCCATACCTACCAAATTTAAGTAAATTCGAGCGGCTTAGTTGGAAACAAACAGAGGTACTTATGCGTTTATTAATAAATTACATTGTTGTAAGCTTAGAGTTTATTCTGAATTAACAAAATGTAAATTACGAACATTGTTTTCAAATGGCTCATAGGAAAAAAAAGATAATGACAATGCAACAACGAAGCTTCAAACTAGGCATATTTCAGAGTAATACCTATACATTTAAATAATACATTTTATTAATTTTTAACCCCCGACGCAAAAAAGAGGGGTGTTATAAGTTTGACGTGTAAGTGTGTGTGTGTGTGTGTGTGTGTGTGTTTGTGTGTGTGTGTGTGTGTGTGTGTGTGTGTCTGTCTGTGGCGTCGTAGCTCTTAAACGGATGAACCGATTTGGATGCGGTTTTTTTTATTTGAAAGCAGGTTTTCTAGCGGTGGTTCTTAGATATTTTATATCGAAATCGGTTCAGCCGTTTTTGAGGTATTGAACTTTGAAATGTCAGTGTCGGGGGTTTTCCAACTTTTTGTTGGTTAGGTTATATTAATTTAAGACATGATTCACAATAACATTCACTGCTTAAGATCTACACAATCGATATCTAAATAGAAATAGTGTTATGTAGTTTTATTTTTCAAAACATCGGGGTTCGATTCCCGAGCGGAGTACCACTTTTTTTTTAAATGTATGAATGGAGTTTTCCTTGTTACTAAAATCGATGACATGGTTCCTAAGAACAGATCTTCGTATGTCTTATAGTTTCAGACTTTCCCATACTGACCGATTTAAATGTTACACCTGTATATTAGTATGGATAACCCTACAAGGGCTCTATTCTACTCGGAAAAACCATATTCCTTTTGACATGTTACGTGTCTTTCATTCGGCCGCCACTACCGTCAAGTACTTAAAGAGCTATCATAACATTGACCGTACGATAACCTGTTGAAATCAACATGATTTTACCGAATAGAACAGAGCCATCTCTCACCCCTCGCCGATTAGTCACCAATTCAGGGTCTATTTTAAGCAGTAAAAGCCATATAGTTTTTGGCCTGTTATGGTATTGTCTTTAACTCGGCCGCTATTACTGTCCAGTAAAAGAGCTATCAAAACGATGACAATAGGTACTCGTACCTACGAGAACATTTCAGGTCAACAACGATATGGTTTTTACTGCCTTGGATCTCGGCCCTGGACAGGGTTATGACTTCAAGCAGTATTGTATTGACCCTACCTCAAAGACTGTCAAAAGTTATCACTGACAGTGTCAAACGCCACTGTCAAACGGGTTGAAGAGTAAAGGTGAGCGTCGATACAAAAGTGTATCGTATGCAGGGCCAGTAAGGTTACAGCCATATAAGCAATTATAATGCTTTGTGAACACAGTTTGGTTTGTACCCACGTAAATGGCGGTTGTAGACTTGGGTTTATTTTTAACGATGCGAAAATGTCAGTGTTACAAAGTTAAGCGTGTTAATCAATGTATCTGTGATTTATCCGGTCTGTGGTGGCATCATAGCGACCGCGTTTCTGCAGTGCGAAAGGCATCTTCGCTTATGAGTGCCGGATTTCTTGGCTATGCTTAGCCGGCATTTATATTTACAAGTTATTGCTGTAAGTTTTGAGAAGCAACTATGTGTAAGATTGAGAGGCGAACTGCATCTCTGTCTTGCATGAAGGTTTGTTTTAAAACTTACAGCAATCGCTTGCAAGTGTAATGCGCTTATTACACCTTCCTAAATTAGTCACTAACAAGAGGGACGCAGCAATACGTTGGAACGAGATGGAGATATCTCCATACGTATCTAACGTATTGCGGCATCCCTCTTGTTAGTGACTAATTTAGGAAGGTGTAACAAGCCCTTAAGTGCAGACTAAGAGCATGCTCCTCCAACCTTCTCCTACTGTTAAGGGGTAGTTAACCACACTTTAAGTCGGGTTATGGTATGAGTCATTTGTCCAATCGTCAGCCTAATGCCTGAAAAAACTTACCGCCGCCTTCAAGGAATGATTTAAACGTCATAATTTGAATGACGTGTATAACTTGCTTCAATAGCCACACGATTAAATAAATAAATGGATCATTAGGAGGGTGAATATTCGGGCGTTTCAACCGTCGTCATTGTTGTCTTCAATAGATTGACGAAAATAATAGTAACTACCAGCAACTTTCGATGTCAAAATCAGCGGGCCCGGGGGTAGTATCCATTCCATTTAAAATAACAAGAAATTTATAAAGTTTATTTTGAATAATATGCGAAGACAACAATGACGGCGGTTAAAACGCCGAAGAATCACCCAGGAATCTCTTTGCAAGCGAATAAGAAATATAAGTACATACATGTGTGGACTAATTCTAAATCGAAACTAGACATCACCAATATTTAAACTGTGAGGAAATGGTGAGAGACCCGTTTAGGGGCCCTAATCGAGATGCATAACATTAACTTTGCGATTTTCGAAAATCTACAAAATGTATAGGAAAGCTGATGACAGATCGCTCGACCGCTTATGTCGACTCCATATGTCGATAGAAAACAGAAACATTGGCAACGTTTGCATCTTGGCTAAGCCTAGTCGCCAGGAACGAGAACAGGGAGCGTCTCGTTCCTGGCGACTAGCAGACTACAAAAAAATAACCTCCCGCAGGTTATTTTTTTGTAGAAGGTGGATAAGGAACACCGTCGGTAGAAATTATAGTGCAATACCCATACCTACTCAGTATAGGCTGAAGAAGCTTAAATATTTATTTTCACATATTTATTTCTTTGTCATTGTTGACTTAGTTTGCAAGTCAATTACCGTTATTAATATTAACTTTCTTTGTTGTTGACATTGACGGCCAAATAGGCAGACGTCAACGTGATGGAAAGTGGTAACCGCCGCCTATGGACATTTGTAACACCGGAGGCGTCACCACGGCGCAGTCGGTGTCGAATTTTTTTCATGACAACCTTTTTAAAAAGCCCTATAGTGTGAAATAGGTACTAGGTAAACACGACGACAATGCAATATTATGGTGTCTAATGGTGGAATGATGATGGAGTCAGGATGTCACAGGATTACTGCTGTCTCGGTTGAAATGAATCCGGAAATGTGTTTAAACATTGGTTAAGTACTTAACGGTCAAACATAAATTATTAATATCAGAGTACAACTCACGCAAATTGATCTGATACTAAACTAAGCTGTAGGCTTGTACTATGGGTACTAGGCAACCATAAACATATGTATAAACATAAGAAATACAAAGAAAATATCTAAGACTCAGTCCCGGGCAGATATTTGTGTCATGAGTCTGAGTATCTAGTTCCCGTGCCTTCAGTGTAAGTTGCTGTTCTCGCGGCAAACCGTCTCGAACGCGAAAGTGACCATGTTATTCATACGAGAAACGCAAACGCGATCGAGACGTTTTTGTGTTTGTAAAAATACACTAGAGGCTCCGAGTCTCGGACGTTTTCTATGCATTTAAATGCCTATGTATTTCGCTATTGAAATAATGTATATCGTTGTCAGTACCCATGTAATAGGTATACAAGGCTAGAGCTTAGTTTGGGACTAGGTCAATTTGTATAAGATTGTACCCTGATTATTATTACTTATTAGAAATTTTGAAATTGCAAGTGACTATAATTCTCAGAGCCTATTTACCTCTACATATACAATATGTTGTTTCGAGATATTTGTCACTTACATTACGTAAACATTCATCGATACAGTTTCTGAGAACACTTATCAAAAATAATAAATCATTATGTTTATGTTTCCTCTTATCATTGCCATAGAGTATTTAATATTAAAGTGTTGTGTTTTCATTAAAGTTAACCGAGTCGCCATTGAATAATAATAATATTTTTTTATTATTTATTGCACAAAAACGATTACAAATGGCGGACATGACGCTCCTCTTCCGAATCTGGAACATAGCTCTTTTTATTACATTTATAATTTAAAAGAATAGGCAATTTAAAGATACTTATGAATCTCATTAATTTAATTTTGATCGACATCTTTCATTTTTGATGTAAGTAGTATTTATTGAGAATTAATTTTATGGATGACCTTTTTGTTCTATATAGTTGAAAAACAAAATGATCTTAATCTTATTAATGATCTTAATAATGTTAGAATAGTGTGTGTAGATTAGTGTGTCTTCCCGTGGATGTCGTAAGAGGCGACTAAGGGATTAAAGGCTTGTTATATTGTTAGGCGATGGGCTTGCAACCTGTCACTAATAATATACACTGGTAAACCTCTTAGCCTGTTTGGTGCAAAATGCGATTACAGAATTAACAACAAGTTTGTAGAGTTGTTGGTGATTCAGTAGCTCTGCCTACCCCACTCTGGGAATGAAGGCGTTAAGGTATGTATGTTTGTAGTCTCCGTTTATATCTTTTAGCTACACTATGTTACGATAGTAATATAAGTAGGTATTTATTGCTCTTTATTTACAATAACATGGTCAGTATCATGACGTTATTACCCACTATGACAACCAATCGCCCGCAACATTATCAAAGTATAAACATTATGTTGCTATAGGTAGTTATGTTGTTAGTTGTACGACTTAGTTTCCCGCTACCCTTCTATTTCTTCCCTTTAGAGGTCGATTTTGGGAAACGTTTTTTAGTGCATCTCTAAGATACCTAAAGTGCTATATCATTTTTCAATTTCAAGTCCGTATATTCAAAGTCAGCGGTTCTAGGGTGCGTTGTCTTTTAGTCGGTCTGTCTCAATCATTCACGGAAAAGTTACATGTTTTAGAATAGAATAACTTTATTTCAGGCTACAAGGCCCATATTTACAAATACCTTACAGACTAACATACATAACAATATATAACATAAAATTATCACCACTACTAATACACTTTCGCGGTATCTACTAGCTGGCGGCCACGAAAACGCCGAAAGATGACACACCTCGGCCAGAATTCCTCCTTTAAAAAGGTCGACAGATCTTTGGTCGGAACTCTCACCACAAATGACTTAAAATTAACCTTGTGGCGGGGCTCCAACCACTCGACCCTAAGGGTAACTCCGGTCTTAACTCGTGCATACTCTACGAGATCCTTCGCCTCCGTAGAGTAATGTAATCTACAACTGCGTCGTGGGCGTAGCAGGACACAGCAAGTGGTTCGGTCCGGTCGGTGCGGTGCCGCACAGGTTCCTCGGGGCAGGCTTCTTCTTCCTCTCCACCCTGGTAAAACCATCTTTGTCCTGCTTGGGACACGTCGGGGGCAGCACCCCGCGAACGGGTTTACTGCGGTTCTGCTTCACCTCAGTAGGATGCTGTGCTGGTTGCCGAGCGAAATGTCGCTTATGCTTATGTAGGAATCCAAATGAGTTAGTAGGCCCACTAGGGTTTTTCATTTTCTCAATCTTTATCCTATTTGTCTAAAAGACCAATAATCAAAATTATAATAAAATTAGTTGGTATTTAGGGGTTGTACACGTTGACCAGATTTTGAATCAATTTTCATGATTAGGTATGCAATTCTCCAAAGCTGTAACAGGCAGAAAGAATGGTGATGATGATCGATATGAAAAATAATATACTTAAATTGAAAATCTGCTAAGTGGTCAATTTGTGCAACCTCTAAATGTTGTCCTTTCACCTCGAAAGTAGACATTTTCATTTTTTACACTATAAAGAGGTAGGGCGTAAGCGAAGTCTGCAAAATATATGACATAAATTATGAGCGCCAGACATAACTTTTAGAGAACGCTGTACACAGTGTTATTAAGTTACGGACACTCAATGTCATCTACATAATTACTTTAGTTTTAACAATGTCCATGTGTTTGTAATTTGTTACTGTGTCTAATAAATAAATAAATACCATAAGCACTCAACCAATTTGAATCATAGTCTACTAAGGAACCATGTCAAAGTGACGTTTTAAATAAATTCTTAAGAAGTCTCTCACGATTTGAATCATTACGTCACTTTGACATAGTTCCTTAGTAGCCCATGATTCAAATTACCTAGGTAGGTACCTACCTTAAAAAAGTCCAGGTGGCCTAGTGTTCATAAAATAAGCACTTAAGGTACTCAAGGTTTTTTGCTGTTACCTCAATTATTATTTTTCTCATAACTGGTGCGGTCAGTAATTAAAACAGATCTATAAAACTTAAATGTAACAGTGTATTAAATATAAACAACAAAATATAAAACTATACTAAAGAAATACATCCCTCTTTCATCGCGCTCATAAATAAAAGCTGCCATAAAAAACTACCACGAGTTATCTCGGAACAGATAATATTCCCAAATTGGTAGTTTCTGGAACCACAAACTGGCCACTTGCGGTAGATATCTTCTCACCGAAATAGCAACACTGTCGTTAAAATGATAAGGTGTTTAAGTTATAAGCGGAAGCGTGGAGTAAAGGCGGATTGGGTTATTTTAATTTGTGTTATATATGTATGTGTTAACACTTTATTGTGCAAAACGCAGAAATTCAAATTCAATATTTTCCTAAATACGTTAACCCTTAATAAGGCAGAGGCTCTATATTGACCACATTACAATAAGCTGAAATTGAACTTTACTACCTACATTTTATGATAGGTACTATTTTTATTTTCCTGAAATATAACATCATCTATTACTCTTTAGGGACTTGCGATTCCATTACTATATTATTATTATTATTATTATTTTCGTATTGTATTTTTACTTTAACGGGGCCTTATTAAGGGTTAATGAATGAACAAAGACGAACTTATCTCTTAGTTTTTTTAAGTACATAATAATTTAAATTACATAGATTCTTGTACGATATTATTCGAAAAATAAGTGTTTTAATGTTATTTAAATTTAAATAATTAATATTTATCTAACATTAATTCAGAACTAACTACACATTTTTTTAAAATAATTTCATGTAATTAATTTAATAAAAATAAAATTGTGCGTTTAAAAATATTAGTTTTATTTATTTATTTGCGCAGCTTCGACTGCGGCGGCGGTGACCGGTGAACGGCAGACTACACGCACGTAAATCACATTATCGCCGCTGCAGCGACTAGTGGCATGCTTCATACACCTCTACGCATTTGATAGTTGCCGCTCACCGCGAATTAAAACATCCTGAACAGAAACACAATTTACCATAACAAATTATTTTAAATCCCGATTAAATAAATGAAACTTATTTCCCCTTTATTTTACTTAGGTATTTATTAAAATCAATTCTGGTTTAAAAATAAAGTGTTTAAAGTTAAAACGGATGGACGGACGGACAACGAAGGTCCCTTTTGGCACCCTTTGGGTACAAAACCCTAAAAGCAAGACCCATTCTTCTGGAGTTGTAGGATTTTTCCCGCTTGCTCCTTTGCTTTAGAAAAAAACTCTTATTAAGAAATCACCGTCAAAAAAAACAAGTCTATTAAACCATAAATCTTTTGTGTAGTTCAATATTCCTATAAGCAGTCCACCGATATCACTGAGATCGTTTACGCGAAAATACCCTAAAAAGATCATATTGGAAAAACTCCCAAGAGAGCCGCGCGTTATCGGCCAGAGATAACTTTGAACGACTGGCGGTGAAAAAACGCCCTTATCCTAACGTTTATGAACAAAATATATTATGAAGACCGATAATAGATTAAGTAGCGCTTAAAATATCTTAGTTTATATGGCGAAGGGTCTTTTTTATTAGTAGTAAGGTGGGTATTCTAAGGGCCGTATTAATATTAGCTAGCCGCGATTATAAAGGGATTAGATGTGACAGTTTTACCATATACCTACTTACGTCAAAGTGCATATTAATTTACAGCTATTCCAATCCCAAACTAATCGTAGTTTCATAATAACTGGTTGAGGCTAGACAAGTTGCTTAACGTTAACGTAAACGATTTTCGAAAACTGACAAAATGTATGGAATTGTCTTAGGCGCTCGACGCGACCGGCTGACAGCTTACGTCTATCATATACATTGCATCTTAGGCCCTAGACAAGATAAGTAAGGCTAAAGCAAACGATTTTTTTAAATTGAAATATATTTTAAATGAGCTTACGTCAATACTATATTTTCGATAACGATAACGTTTGCCGAAGCCATCTTGACTAGGGCCACTTGGCTAAGATACCCATTTTAAGACACGTCAAGTAGAAAACATTCATAGATCAAAACAGGAGTAATCTAGAATATAACTGTATTTTAAGGGCTAATCCCAGTTGTCCGCACCCCTTTGTCCACACTGCGGACAACTAGAATTGTTTTCTCCAGTTGTCCGCACCTAGTAGGGTTTTTTTCCCAGTTTTCCACAATGCTGGCAAATGGGGAAAAAATCCCAGTTGTCCGCAGTGTGGACAAAGTGGTGCGGACAATAGGGAATAGCCCTTAAAATACAGTTATATTCTCAGTTACCTATTACTGTTTTGATCTGCAACGGAAATGTACAAGACTTTACAATGAA
Source organism: Acleris cristana (assembly GCA_948252455.1). Lineage (NCBI taxonomy): Eukaryota > Metazoa > Arthropoda > Insecta > Lepidoptera > Tortricidae > Acleris > Acleris cristana. The sequence continues at coordinate 12,108,903 of OX411788.1, read as the reverse complement.
TAAATGAATAAAAATCAGGAAATCAGTGTTAAAAATTAGGTTGTGCCTCAGGTGAAAATAGAGCTGGCTCTTTCCTCGGCCAACGGCTAGCAATAGCTATACAACGACGAAATGCAGCCAGCATTATGGGTACCATTCCCGGTGGCAGTGGGCTAGGGGACATTAAATTTGTACATATTATAATTACTTAGAATAGATAAATTTATTTTAATATTTAGTTTTAGATATGTTTTTTATTCTTTCTGTAAATTGTTTGTATCTTTAAACCAACACAACAAAATCACCTGTTTTCATTTCACTGCAATACATACCAAATTCCCATACGTAATAAGTAATAAATGCCATTTATTTCTTCCTTGTTTTTCTTACGATTCCATTCAAGAGTTATTTCTACGTCAGAATATTTCAGTGGCACGCGTGTGTTTAGAACGCGTTGGTTGGATTGATTTTAGCCAATGAAAACGCCGCGCGGGTCGTGACCTGCCAGTGATGACGCGGTAACGCCCTTACTTAATTATTGACGAGTAGATTCAAGTGAAAAACGGTATAAGTCTAATATTCTATACATGTCATATACCCTTTTTTATTACGAACTGAATCGACTTGTATTCGTTTTCGTAAAGGAGCGTTCTCACTGAGAGCATTCGCGTGAATATTGGAGTGATGTGGACGTTGCGTTGAGCCGAGCATTACAAAGCTTACTCACCACTCGATGTTCGCGCCGAATTCTCATTACACGCGAATGCTCTAGATGAGGACGTTCCTTTAGGTCCACAGAATTACTGACGAGCTGGCTGAAAACACGAGCAGTTGCTGAAAAAAGATAGGTATATTATTGGTTTGAGAGAGGTGAGCGAGACGAAGATGCAACCAAGTAGTCTACTGGCCAATTCTAATGCGCAAATCGGAGCACTACGTAATCTAATAAGCTAATAATTATATTCATAGAGCCTACACTGAAGTATAGTCAAGGACTTTAATTGTTACGCCATATGGAACCCTATCGCATAACGTTAATCATTAATTTTGCCGTAATTTCTTTCATGTGGTTTGACGCTTTCATTGTGACAGGGTTCCATAGTGGCTTAACAATTAAAGTCCTTGACTGTACTACGTATTTTAAACTTGAAAGGATTTGAGTGGAACTTGGCATACGACACAGATAGTCTTTATCCTGGATTATCACATTTGATTCTTGACCCGGAAGATTTGACAGCTCCTGAGAGAAAAGCGATAAACGACTTCTACGCAGACGGGGTCTTTGTTTCCTGACAATGTTTTTATAGCCCTAGCCACAGAACAGAAAAAACAGTAGAAGTGTCAAGTGGGCGTGTAACGTGTGGCATAGTTATGCGGAGTTCCACGCAACCTACTATACTTTTGCCGCTATTTCTAAAATAGGAAATAAATCCAAAAGCATGCCTCATTGTGCTATTTTGGAATGTAAAAACGATAGCCGCAGCAAAAACATTTTCAATGATGGCGTGTTGCTTTTATGACAGTTTGAGTATTGGCGACAACAGGTCTGATACTAAGCGAAGCTCATGCCACTTCGAATGTTTTTTCTTTTCCGTGGGCCTAGCCAAGAGCAAATTGCTAACGTTTCAGAGGCCCCAGACAAGATGCATTCGAAGTTCGTTATAGTTATCCAAAATGTAGGATTATGTACAAAATGTATTGCATTGAATGGATTGAGGTAACCTGTCAGACGGTCGCGTCGAGCGCCTACGTCAATTCCATACATTTTGTCAGTTTTCGAAAATCGCTTACGTTATCGTTAACTAAACTTGTCTGTTTTCTTATAGTAGGGGATCCGAATAGGAGACGACCGTCACCCAGCTATAGAATATGCAAATGTTAGGTTTAGTACAAATTATTAGTACCGACTTTTACCTACCTACCCAATGGTTATGATGGGAAAAAATAATCAACCTACCGTTTGCATATTCTGTAGGCTTCATACTTTCGATAAGTATGTAATAGGTCTAATAAACAAGCAATAGCAATTTAAAAAAAGTTCAGTTTTTTTTTTAACTTACAATTCAATTCAATTTTAGTTTTTTTCTTCTTTGTAAGGTTGTCTGGAAGAGATCGCTATTTAGCGATAAGACCGCCTGTTGACTCACTATGTAGTCTTTTTATTTTTCCTGTATATCTGTTACTTGGTGTATGTGTTGTTTCAATAAAGTGTTTTGTATTGTATTGTATGGACTGTTCTGGACTGAAATATTTCAATCAACCTATTCGCCATATATTATATTATTTACCATATAAAATTTGATAAAAAATATTTTTTATCGAATAAACAGCTGGGTGAAGGTCGTCTCCTATTCGGATCCCCTACTATAAGCGGTTGACGCGATCTGTGATCGGCTTACGTCAATCCTAAACATTTTTTCGATTTTCGAATATCGCTTACTTAGATTACCCATCTTGACCATTCCTAAAATGTCAAGAAAATTCTTGATCTCTACTTACCTTTGTGTGACACGTCATCGCCATTCTTCACCTAGACTAATAAAATACAGTACTTCTTCTCGTTTTATCTGCAAACTAACACAATAATTCAGTGAATGTTTTTCCTCCTGTGACGCGGGGGAGAGGGGGGCGGGTATTGATCCCGAACGCAAGACTCTTTGTTTGAAGAAGTTCAGACTGTTGCGGAAGTAGTGTGTTCACTGCAAATAACATAGTTGTTAAAATGCACTTTGATTTGGGTGGTTAAAGTTTAAATTAAGTTGGGAGATGATTGGCACTTGGTTGATGATGGAACCTGATGCAACTTGCTATCTCAGTGCGAGATGTTACTTCAAGAATTGCTTCGTTTGAAGGTAAAAGAAGTACTTATAAAAAGACTTCCGCATTTAAAAATCCATTTTGTAAAATCGGGGTTATGCGGTTGGTTTTGAAAATTTTTTTTTTTCATATGGAAAAAAAAACACTCGAAAGCACGGTTCGTTATTAGAATCATCATACAAACACAAACAGATTTACAAAATAATTAAATTAGCAGCCTTCGAAAACTCACTCAGGATTAGGGAATGCAAATAACCGGTTATAACCGGTTTTAACCTGTTTTAACCGGTTATTTTCATACAAAAACGGTTAATAACCGGTTAAATTGCATTCCTTACTCAGGATATCAAAAAGCACAAGTTTCATAAAAGTGCTTTATCTAGGAAACTGTGATAAGGTCGAAATAACTTAGGTATTCGTAGCTTATGTGCCGAGCTATGAGCCATTTTCGTTTTATAGTTGGTTTTAGGGACACCTGTACGGAACGGAACATAATATAAATCGTCTTATACGATGCTCTAAATTATCGGAAACGATTTGAGAGGCTTTATTTTACTCGGCAAAACCTAATTGTTTTTGACATATATACGTATTGTTTTTTGAGTTTTTTCTGTTAATGTCAAGTAGGTACCTAAATAAGAGTCATTTATATGTCAAAAGCAATATGGTTTTACCGAGTAGAATAGAGCCCAGGGGGCCTAATGTTGCTGCGCCTATCGCGTGACAAAATGTGAATAAAAAATCCGTCACTTTCTGACATGTATATAAGTACGAGAGCGACGAATACTTTATCCACAACTTGACACGCGATAAACCATTCTAGGCCCGGATGTTTTAAGTATGGTGTAACTATGGTCTAATGTGTTTGATGGCGACTATACCTACAGAAAATTAAAAAGGTAGGTCGAGCCGTCATAGATTAAAAACAGTATTAATGAAAACATTTTTCCCAACATATTCCGAATTCATACTCTGTAGCCAAGCCTTAAACTCTGCATTTACCAGCATTTACAAAACAAACCGCTGCAACATGGCTGCAACCATATTTTATTTCTTCTCTGTGCATGTGACATCATACGTACTTTGTGTGACGTCCTTTAAAAAAGCTAAAGCCGGGCACAGACAAAGCGCTCAGTGGCGCCCTCATTAACGCTGCGTTCCTTTGATCGCGACCTGTCTGTACCGCCTTTATGCAGTGTATAATGTAACGTCTACGCGAGCGAGTAAAAATTACTTGTTCTAAAGCGTATCACAAACTTATATGATTATACTAGCGACCCGCCCACGCTTCGCCTCGGTTTATGAATTTTCTGTAACACTCGTAAATAATCCAGAATTTATTGAACATAAAAATCTTCCGTGAAAAATTATCTAACTGATGGTGAAAACCGCATCAAAATCGGTTGCGTGGTTTTCAAATTCAAATTCAAATTTTAGGAGGAGCTAGCGGATATACAGACAGACAGACAAACAGACGCGGAAAGCGACTTTGTTTTGTACTAAGTATGTAAAGATTTATAGGAATTGTGATAGCGCGGCAAATTTTAATATAGCCTTAAGAGTGACGTATCTTTTTTTGTTAATCTTTGTTAATCTTGCTACGCGCTACGGATGTAGCTCGTAGCAGTGTTTTTCGCTTTGTAGCGAATTGTTAACAAAACGGTCTAACCAAGCAGTGGCCCAAGATGCTTAACGCTGTCGAAAATCATTTTCGAGGACCGTCATAATCACTTAAGTGTATGGAAATGACGTAATCGCTTGACACATCCATTCGGCAGCTTACATCAATCCTATACTATGTCCGTTAACGATAACGATTTCGCCACGCATCTTGTCTAGACAGAGGCCGTAGCCAGGATGCACGGTCTTAACGTTTCTGTTTTCTATCGACTCGAAATGTATGGAGTTTACAGTGGTCGACGTGATCTGTAATAAAATTCAAAAATTCAAAATTCGAAAAATTCAAATTACGAAAAGAACGTACTCGTATATATAATGCGTTTTCCGCTTTCGGACATCCGCGGCCGGCCGCATACATATGTTTTCCGAATACGTTTTCCGCATTCGTATGTATGCGGCCGGCCGCGGATGTCCGAATGCGGAAAACGTATTCGGAAACCGTTTATGGAAAACGAATGTATGCGGCCGGCCTTAAGATACAAAAAATAAAAATTTCTCGCCGTATGAGTTGTTTTTCGGGCGTCACAATTCTAAACTAACTAAAAATATTCATGATCCTGGAAATCATCACGGTTTCAGCAGAAAATAGCGATCGATGAAATGACACAATCGATAAATTGGGATAAAATGGAAATAGATAAAATAATGGGTTACCTTTCTTAACATTACAAAGTACACTTTAATGTATGTAGTTACTTAACAGTTGCTTTTTAACCTGTCACCACGATACCAATTCCTAAACCTCAAACTAAAAACGTTGTTAGTCAATCATATCTGCACCAATTGTTACATTAAAGCTGAACCAATCAACACATAATTCAGCAGACAGACAGTTAACAACCCGGATCAGCTCATTAATTACCTCATCCAACCCTCCAAATGCCAACAACCGTGTTTGCCTACGAGCTGTATACCGGTGTTCAAATTATGCGTGCCGGCCGGTTTGATTAGCAACCAATACGTCGTATAGGGGCCACTGAAACTGCGGCTATGCGACTTAGTAAACGATTCGAGAAGTTGAAAAAAGTGCAAGACTAATCAACAAGTAAAGCATATTTGACAGATAAATTTAGCTTTCTCTTTCTTACACTTAAAACATACAAGGAGAGAAACAACTTTAAGTGGCAGATAAATTTACTCATTGTTATGAATATGTTACTATTTTTTGGAGTATTTTCGATTTCCCGTTTGCCAAACCAGATAAAGAATTTGAGATGAAATATAACGATTTGTAATGCAAATATTGTCCTTAGCGTTTTGGTTTTTAAATAAGTATATTTTTATTTAGTTTTTTTACTAACGCAACTTTTGTGTGGGTCTAAACCAGAACAATAGTTGAAACCTTAAAACCTATCATGCTTAATAATATGTTACATTGTATATTGCTATCTCCTTAAACTATAACTTTTTTTAGCACTATTCATAAGTCTCAACGCGTCGCAACAAAAAAAAACTAGTTGAACCGTAGTTATTATTTAAAAACTACCTTTATATACATCTAAACAGATCTATTTATAAAAATACTACAATGCCTTTACATGTGTTGCCCTAGGCTGTATTACTGGTACATATCAATTTCATCCACCCCCTATTGCCGCTGTTTGCCTATACTGCACTGTATCACGCGTGTCCCGTTCAATTAGCAGCCAATACGTCGTATAGAGGCTACAGTAACTGTGGTTATGCGACTAAATTATAACCAAATCTGTAAAAACTCGATTTAGTTTTGGCATAATTATTATGCGTAGCGTTTTGAAAGTTATTGTGTCATTGTTATAAGACCAGCGCCTCTATTATGGGCGGTAAAATCGGTATTGGTATTGTTTTTAACTCGGCCGCCATTACTGCCAAGTAAATAAGAGCTATCAAAGCGTTGACAATACGATAACATGGAAAAATAGACGGAGAATAGACGCCTTGATACTTAAATTCATATTAATAAGAATTACATTATATATTCCTAACTGCTTAATAATAAAATATGGATTTTATTTAACTTTACATTTAGCCTCCTGCGGCCCACGTCAAATTTCATTAGTTAGAAAAAGAATCTTGAATCAGTCAACTAAAGTCAAAAGTCACTTTGACAAATGTCCTAAATTTAGGACTTTGGGCCGCAGGAGGTTATGTAAGTTTGTTGGTTTGTCAGTACTATTAGTGTTTAATTCAAATCTGGCAAAATCATTCAGCATCAGACCCTGTTATTGAAAAAAACCTGATGACAATGATTACAATATTGTAGTGCCTAAAGAGCTAATGATGATAGATTGGATAGCCGTCTTTGTACTTACTACAATAAACTAATAAAATAAAAATAAAACTACATTTGACAACCAAAAGCATTTTGACACGGTCAATCAATTTACCTCGAAAAATAGCCGAAGTTCACATTTTTCAGTGTTGCGTCGCATCATCAGAGGCTAGTTGGTGGCTGTCAATTTGCGGTTCACTCTAATTAACTGCGCTTTTGTGCAGTTTAGAGACTAAAGGGGCGTAAGTGGCGAACAGCCTGAGGTTTGTTATGGCCTTTAAGTTATAGTGTAGCTACTTGATTGTTAGATTATATTGGTAGTGTGTGTGTTTGCTTGCAATAAATATATTTGACTTTGACTTTGACTTTGCCATACTTTAATGAAAATACACTACAATAATTTATCCCAATAATATTATAAATACAAAAGTTTGTGTGTGTACTTATGTGTTAGTTACCCTTCACGCTGCAATGGCTGGACGGAATTAGATGAAATTTGAAATGGAGATACTTTACATCCCGGAAAATTAAAAAAAATCCCAAGGAATATCGATAATGAAAATCTACGCGGACGAAGTCGCGGGCAGAAGTTAGTAAGACATAAAAAAGAATCATAGGTACACTATTTTCAATTTTAGCTCAAACAACTAATCATTATTTCAGGCGATGCAGGGTTCGGCAACCTTTTCAACAAATAAAAAATAAATAAAAACCAAGATAATTTAAGCCATTCACGGGATTACCGGTGCAAGCTAAGGCGCTTTATCAGAGCTTACTGTTCTTTCGAAGGGTTAAGATATCCCCCTTTGTTGGCGTAATTCGGGGATTAGTCAGCTTAAAGCGCTGATGGGGATCAGTTTGGATGTTTTGATTAAGCATATTTAACTCAAGTTGCCGATTATGCTTATCACATACAGTGTCTGACTCTCTGGATTGAGATCTTAAGATATAATGTGAATCCATGTCTAAACTAAACTAAGATGCTGTTCAACGTACCTTCATAGTTGCAAAAATGTTCATTGAACTTATCGCCGTAAATTGAGTGCTTTGCTGTCACTTTTTGATATAGCGAATTTGAGAGTGACATACATATTAATGAGACGTTAGTAGGTACTAATAAAATTTGGTACAACTGATGATATTACGAGTAAATAGTTAAGTAGATTAGAATTTAATTCATTATTTTTTGAGTTAACACGTCAAAAAAGTTAAAACTATGTCGTACTGCATGAGTAGGTTTTTTGTTCTGATTATTGTAGCAAACTGACCTTCTACCGACGTCTTCGACGACGACTTCATTTTTAAAATGTCCATCTATCAAAATATATAAAGTTAAGTAAGCTAAGTATCCTCCCGTGATAGAGGGTGTTTTTTTGTTGTTGTAAAATTACAAACGTACACACTTTTGACACATGTTAAATAAACATTTATTTACCTTTTAATTTAACTTACAGATAAATTGTAACTTAAAGAGAAATAGATAAATAGAAATCTTTAGCTCTTTAAACAAAATACGAATGAATTAACTACCGTAAAACTGCACAACTATGGTCCTGGCCTACAACAATAGTCCAATTTTACTTATCACATTATTCTTAAAATATGATAGCTTTAGCTATAGCTAGAGTTTAGAGCAATCAATTTTAGGCCAAACAGTACATATACCCAGCAATAAAACCAGTAAGGTATCATACTTTAGAATAATGTAAAGAGGAAAATTAGACTATTGTTGTAAGCTAGGACCATAATTGTGTAGCTTTACGGTACTTAAAGTCAATATTAAAACGTTCCAACTCAATTTAAAGTACTAAATCAAACTTCTCAAGTAAGTTAACTTAACAAGAGACATCTTTAGCCGCAGACAACACAACACATCACAAATCCGATCAAACCAACCCATCCGTACACAAACAAACATAATAGAATCACACATATAAATCTTTCTAACATTTTAAATGTGTTTAACACGGGGGAGGCTACGAATCGTATAAGCCGATCACCATTCCAACTAGACCTGTCTATCTCTACCAAACACCCCTCAAACATCTTAATTTCAAACAGTGAGAGGGGCGAGGAAGGTCTTTCATAAATGGTGTTTGATCACATTACGAATTGCCGAGTCTTCAAGTGGTAGAAAATCGTATCGGATTGATCGCAAGGGTTCTAAGGGGCTTTAAAGGGTTTATGGGTATGCAACTTTGTCGCGTTAACTAAACGGTTTTGGTGGAAACAAATGTGTGAGGTAGCTGTAATAAATGCTAGGGTGCAATGAATGGTGCGGTTTTAAGATAAGGATCTCGGAAACCGATTTACATTCCATCGATAAACTTTTTTTTACGGTATGGAGGAGGCAAAATAGCACACAGGCCACATTATGGTCACCTTTATCGCGGTGGATAAAGCATCCGGCACTCTCGCACTTACGTACTGGTTAGAGAGTGACAGTTGTCTTATCCACATCGATAAACACACGACCATAATAGGCTGGTAAATGAGATCTGAGGCAAAAATTTTAAGGACATATTTTTGATATTTATCAACTCACTTTCAGGTGCACCAACCAAAACAGTAACAGATTTGTATTTTTTTAATTCTACTAATAAGGGTGATGACATTATTTTAAACATTTTATTTTCTAGTGAGACTCAATTTTAGGCATCATTGAGTCCGATTAGACTGTGAAGGGACCGTCAAAGTGAACGGCGCGCGGGCAAAAAGCGAGGAATTCCGAAGGGCGGAACCACCTGCGTTCCTATGCTCGCGGTTATACAGGGTGATTCAAATCAAACGATAGACTGACGGTGTATTGTGAAATTTGGTTTTAAAATAAACATAGGTTCATGTTATAGGTATTGTATTGAACACGTAAGGCATAAGTTCACCTTTGTACACTTTTTTGATACCTACCTACTTCATATAAGAATAAGTAAGTATTGATTTTTTATACTTATGCACCTACTAACACTTATTTTTTAATATTTGTCACCTGTATGAAAAACATTTTTTTAGAGGGTTTTTTCAGTTTTGCCATGTTAATCATACTTAGTACCCTTAATAGTAGTAGTACATCTAAAACCAAAAATACTTCTCTACTATTTATTTTAATTCTGTAGACAAGATTTTTTAACAAAATATAAAAGTAAAATAACAACATACATACTCTTTCCTCAAAGGCCGGCACACAGCGCACCTGCGATTTCTCTGGTGTTGCGGGTGTATATGGGTCGCGATGATCACTTACACCATAGTATCAATACTATGCTTACACTTAACACTTTACATCACTTATCGCTTGCTCGCCTGCCTCCTTTTTCACATAAAAAAAAAACATGCAAAAAGTAAATATTATAATAGTAACCCAAACCTACGGGTGGTGCTGGCATCGAGGCAGAGCTCAAGCTGGTGGTTAAATATAATTATTAACGCACCCTGTAAGTGTAAAATGAGCCCGTGGGAATCCCGAATGGTCCATATCCCAATAGTCCCAATACGATTAACCAGGAAGCCGATGTTTTTACAAACCCCAGTCTTATTGGAAATTTGGAATCTCCGGAATGGGGAAGAGGAAGCCAGACAGACATAAATAAGACAAAGGAAGTTATGATATACGTTGTTTAGTTAAGATTAAAAATAATTAGTATGGTTATCAGAGCCTATACTTGACATTGAGAGTTTATTTTTAAACCTTTGTTATAAAAAAAGGGTCAAGGGATAATAAATAAGACATACCTACTGCCGCACTCAGAGACGTCAATTAAATTTAATGCTTGTTTAGTGACGTGTTGTCTTATTCTATTGCTGTAGCAAAAAAAGTGACGGCAGCAACTTTAATCAAGCATTAAATTTAATTGACATCTCTGAGTGCAGCACTTAGTGCGACAAAGTCGATTCAAATCTTTTAGGGTGTATGTTATGATTTTTAATTTAAAATCATTGTCTATAGACAAACATATTATTAAAATGGCGACTATGTACGGTCAGCCTTATAAGAAGCTGCACACTTTAGTGTTTTGTCACTTTAACGCCATGTTTGAACTTCTGCACTAATCTGTCAAAGGCGTTAAAGCGACAAGGTACAAAAGTGTTCAGCGTCTTATAAGGCCGACTGTACCTACTGGCCACTTACCTATACATATATGGCGACTATGTAGGTACTGGCGAAGTATATTAGGTTTGGTAAGGTTTTTGCTAATCCATATCTTTGTATATTTCTAGCATTTATTTTATGTTTTACATAATATGTTATGCCACCTACATAACAATTTAATATATCTCGTTTTAAAACGTACATTTTTCAATTTCCTGGCAAGCTTTCTAGACAATTATATAGGTACGAAAGCAAAAAGTTAACATGGCCAGTAACAACTAATGCAGTAACTTCTAAGTCTTATTCGCCCAAAAACCCATTTAACATTTTAAAAACAATTGCAATTTGAAATTGGAACATATTCGACGCACGTGCGTTCCGTTTGACCGAGTTAGCGTGGGAACGCGCACAGGTGTCACTCGCAAATGTTTTTCAGCTTTTTTTTCTCTGTGGAACAAATCACTGATCAGCCAGGAAGTCAAAGTCATTCCCATAGACCATGCGTGTTTACACACAAACTTATAAAAGTTGATAAAAGTGGCGCTGTGATCGAATTCTTATACGAATTATGTATGAGAAGGTTTTAGTTCCGTTTTTTGCCGCTAGCAATGAGATATTTGTGTCGTAGTTTAATTATTATGGAATTGAGTGTTTTATTGGGGAGTTCATTGTTTGCGATTGTATCAGGGACAGGTTAGGGAAAGTGGTTAGGTTGTCATCTAATTATGCATTTTACAATTCCATGATAAGAGAATCTAATAAGATTTATATTGTTTATTGGAGTTTGTCGAACTCTTAAGGGGAAAAAATGTTGCCACTTCAAAATATTATCAGATATTCCTTGGTAATTATTGTAAATATCGATAAGCTTTATAAAATATCTGCAATTAGGAAAGACCAAAAAAAATAACTCACGGTTTTTACATTCTAATTTGAAAGAATCCAATAACCAAGATAAGAGACCAATTTCATTAATTTTGTATTTGACGCAATAGTTTTGTTTGAATACCTTTATTTATTTAGCAGACATTTTATGGATGACATGATTATTTTAAATTTGGGCTGGCATTTTCTAATAAATTACAACAATTAAATAGATATCTAATGATAAGAAGTGATTGTAATAATGTATTAAAACATACTATTTCAAGCGGTTTTCGCCTAACCCGTAAGATACACCTAGGAGAGCTTCAAGCCAAAAACGAAAGTCAAACGAAGGTTAAATATACTTTTGTCGAAATATCCGAAATAGATTAATATTTCAAAAATAAAAATACTTAATGCAGAACGGCGGCCCTAAGACCCCATTCCTCTAAATGGTTTTCGAATTAGAGTAATTGTAAAAATATGAACTAACCCAATTATTTAAGTATAATAATGTTTACTTACTTACTACTTTATATTATGAAAGTAATTACTGCATTCCACCTGAAGTCTTAAAACTTATTCAGTAGTAATGTTTAATTACTCAAACCTCTAAAATTATGATACTTGTATGTAGATACTAAACCAAGTCACATTTCTAAAATAAAAATCTCTCATAATGGCGTACTAGAATCCACAAACATTTCATAGCTTCACTCTTAAAAAGATCGTTTTAAAAAATATGATTCCTCGTTTAAATTTAATTAAGTGATCAGCGGTAAACAACCCCTGGCTCGAACGATAGCGTCGCAGATAATTTATTGCCTCGATGCATTGTCTTTGGTTAATTAAGGGTGGGAGAAAGCGTTTTAATATTTTTTTAGATAAAGACAGTGTTTGATTTTAAGGCTTTTTTATAGTAACTATGATTTTATTTAGTTTTAGTAACGGCAGTTGTGTGACAAATCGCTACACGTGCATCAAGTCGCTATTAACCTGGTAGATATTTGATTACTAAAATGAACATCTATTAAGTATGTTTCAATAGTACGAAATTACAAAAATTACAAATATTATGAAAATATCACCAAAACGAAAGTAAAAAATCTGTCAGGCACCTAAATAATGTACACTTAGGTAATGACAACACCAAAAATAGTTATTAAAAAAAACCAGAAACAATGACATTACATTTACAAAACTTATAATTTTCCCTCAGTCCCTCACCGTATGGAACAAAAAACAATCTTCAAACCCCACGGCGGAAGTCCAGGTGTAATAAATCAAGCGTTGACGGAACACGCCGCAGATTAATTTCATTCCTATGCGACTTAAAACTTTACCATACTAATTTGAATCTCTGTCGTTAACGGTTGTGCACCCCTGGGTTTTTAACACATGCCAAATTCAACCTTAAATTTGACATAATAAAGTTTAAATTGAATTGTCCTAAATATCCAAATTAGCTGAGACGATTTGTTAAAATTTGAATTTTATTTTTATTACGCTTAGGTTGAATTTGGATTTAAAGGTAAAATGTCACAAAATGTTCTAAATAATGTTGGAATCCATAATAAATGGCTTGAGAGCGCTGTGACGTATGCGAGTTGAATCCTCACAATGTGTGGCGCGTAAAGGGCTAATGTGCATATTAATTTCAATGAGACATACGACTTTTTGGTTATGATAGTGGCCGTCGTGGACGATCGAGAACGTAATATAATTTCTTGAATGACAGTGAGGTTGAATGTTGAATTTTCGCTTCGTATGACGTTTTTAGGTTTAGTGTACCAGGAAGAATGACCTCACAGTACTTAAGTAGGTACAGTCAACAGCATAAATAAGTGATCATTGATGTACCTTGTCGCTTTCAATCGTCTCAAAATTTTGTATAACATTTCAAACACGACGTTAAAGTGACAAGGTACATAAATGATCACTTATTTATGCTGTTGACTGTACAACTCCAACTCTATTAGAAGTAAGTATAGTCGCCATTAAACATATTAGAACAAACAGGGTGCTCCAAAATATCTGAACACGCCCTAAGCTACAGCTTCGAGTTTAAATAATTTTAGCACCTTATTATATTCCGTTATATATATTTGATGGCAACGGTACACCGTAAACTTAAATGTTTCAAGACTAAAAACCTTTAACTTGTAATTTAGATTCCTGTATATTCCTTTGTTGCTTGCTACAGAGAAGAAAGAGTAAGGATTACAAAATGTCTAACTGCCGCACTCACGTCAATTAAATTTAACGCTTGATTAAAGTTGCTGCTGTCACTTTCTTTGTTATAGCAATGGAATAAAACAGCACGTCAGTAAACAAGCATTAAATTTAATTGACGTCTCTGAGTGCGGCAGTAAGACCTTATCTAATGGTAGAGTCTGAAGGTGGTGATAGAATCTCCGCTGCGATCATCGCAGGTAGACTTACCTACTAGGGAATGCAAATAACCGGTTATTTGCATACAAAAACGGTTAATAACCGGTTAAGTTGCAATCCCTATTACTTACCAACCGAGTTTGAGCTTGATGGATCAGATTTGCACAGCAATTGATGGCGATGCAAGAAAAAGTTCAGTCGGTAAAAATAATAATCTGGGTTTTTTGACACATTTGGACAGGGTTTTATTCTTACCTAATAATTTATTCATGGATCTAAACTTCCTTATTATTTTTTCCAAGTAAGTATTCATTTGATAGAGTTATCATTGTTTTTAATCTGGGTTTTTTGACACATTTGGACAGGGTTTTATTTTTACCTAATAATTTATTCATTATCTAAATATCCTGTTTTTTTTTTCCAAGTATTCATTTGATAGAGTTATCTATCATTGTTTTTTATGTTGGAGTATTTTTTTACATTAAGTACCTATACGCATTATTAATTGCTGTGAGTACCTAGATTAGATAAGAGAGTAGTGTAAAAAATGAAATTTTGAATTAAAAAATGGCGTTTGTAATAATTATGAAAATTCGAGATTTCGATCAGTGCTGCATTATGACTCTTTAGAATTACCTACGCCTCAATGTATAAGCCGTTTATTTAAATTCAGTTAGGTATTGATTGTATAAAAGAAGCTTACATAATAAACAAAATAATGATTAAAAACCAACCAACAATTCAAAATGAACACCTCAGACATGTCTTCAAATTGTCACTTAGTTGCCTCTGTCGTTTATACAAAGGTTTAGCCACGTGCTACAATAATGACATTTCAACTACCAAATGCCCCATAAATAACTTAAGAACCATCTTCAAAGCCGCCGTCTCCATTTGTACCATTTTACCGCCCACATATCTTTTTTCCACGACAATTACTCTAAATATCCATAAAATTAATTGTAACAAATACATTTACACGGAAATTACACGAAATTACCGTAGAATTTACTTGTAATGACCACTGGCTCTTTTGTAGCCAAATAATGTGTACAAACTGACACATGACAGCAAAAAAATCTTTCCTGGCAAAAATAGACCTTAACTTACTTATTATAAAGATACTAGGACAGTTATTCGAGTGAAAAAGTAATTTTGTGTACAGAGATGTCTCAATTCATGAATTGACAGCTGCGGTCAGCCATTTTGATTTTATTCATTGATTTATGTCCACCCACGAGCGCACGACAAATCCTTTGTCAAATGCACAAGCGACATATCTCATAATGCATTGCTGTTGCATTTAAAACTAGAATTCTATTCGAAATAAGTGTCACATCGTAGGTACGTTATTCATTTTGAGTTACGTCTCTTTTTTATTAAATCAGTGAAATTTTATTGGAGTTGAGGACATCTGACTTTCACTACAAAAAACACTTGCACTAGGTTAGTTCGAAATGATGCTCTAGGCCCTAGACATAAACGTTGCTGTTTGAATTTTAATGATATTGATTAATTTTGTATAAACACGGACTGAAATTAATTAGTAGTTATGTAATTAATTTGTGTGTAAATGCAGGTGAATGTTGTATGATAAATAATATTTTAAAAAGTTCGGGTGACAAATGAGCTTGTGCTCTTTTCAGATTTTTACTATCCGTGTTTTAACGTAGGTTTTTAACTGCGTTATGATTTTAACTTTACAATTTCTAGATTTATAACTCTTTAAAAATTAAATACTAATTAACAGTTCTAATAATTCAGTAATTAATACAGGTAATCAGATATTAAATCCTACATCTGCTCCTGTAGTTTTTATCATTACGTAGTTTAGGTAGGATTATTCTTGCGACTATCACAAAACCTAAACTCCTACGCCTAGAAAAGCCTAAAGCTCTTTGAAATGGAGTTAAAAATAAATTATTGTAAGATAATGAATTTAATACAATTAAAAATTAAACTAACCTTATTTAAATTAAAATAAAACTAAGCTACTCAAATATTGAAGATATAAATAATAATCACCACTATAAGAAGAACACCCCCTCTAGCAGGTCCGCTCGCGGCATGGTCCCTATGACACTGGCTGCATTCTCTGGATAGCTAGCCCAATCCTTTGGGAGAGGTAAGCACCAGCTCTAGGATCTCCGGAGGTGTCTATGGCCCGGGATGACAGGGCCTTAATAAAGCTAAGAATTTAATTAATATTTAATTTCCGTATTCACATAATAACAGATTATATTTAAGAATGACGATCCTAACCTCTCAAATGTCTTTGGCAAAGGCTTCTAATTCCATTAAGACATAATTTACGCTAATCTGCAATTGGGAAGTCCCACAAGTAGGCAATGGGCTAGAAAAGATGCCGTTTCGTTTGTGATTCGTTACGTGAAGTGGCTACGATAGGGGCGCCATGATTCAAGAAATTAGTGGAATTTATTTAGTTATTCTTTATCGCACAAAAAAATACAAATGGCGAACATGATGTTCATGCAGGCATGAGATATTCATCTAGTTGAGAAATAATTGAACTATTTGGAAATAAGTTTCTGTCAAGTGCCCTTCAAAAAATATTAAACAAGATTATGCTGCCGTCTGTACTTTTCTTTTTACAACCATCATCTGGTTATCGAGACAAAACTGACGAATTCTAAAGTTGCGACCACACCGGTGCTTAAAATACGGTGACGGTACGGAATCGCAGTGACGCGTCGTATTAGCACCGTTTTTGACGCAAGCTCCACACACCAATGCTTAAAAAACGGTGACGGTACGGAATCGCAGTGACGCGTCGTATTAGCACCGTTTTTGACGCACGCTCCCCACACCGCTGCTTAAAAAACGGTGTCGTTGCTTAAACAAAAGACGGGGTCATAGTAACAACATGGCGCCGTTTTTGACGTACCGTAATATACGCACCGTTAAGCAGCGGTGTGGGGAGCGTGCGTCAAAAACGGTGCTGATACGACGCGTCACTGCGATTCCGTACCGTCACCGTATTTTAAGCACCGGTGTGGGCGTAACTTAATTCGGTGGGTCTACGTTAAGTAGCTACAGCGGAGATCCTGTTAGTCTCCAACTCCAGAGGTGTTATTCTCTTAAAAACGGCGGTCGGTCGAACGAACGAGCGAAAGCGCAGCGGCGAGTTTAGGTAGTCCCGTCCGAGCGAACAAAACCCACTTTAGCGCATGCTTTCTCAATTGATATTCACTCGTTCGTCCGTCCGTTCGTCGTTATTGAGAGAATCACACCCCAGATCTGCTCTTAGATACCATAATATTGCATTGACATCGACTTTACTAAAGTATTCCAAATTTAAGCCCATTAAGATAGCGGGAAATGGATCTAAATTGATTTGCATCCTGGAAGATGGAACATTTTGCCCACACATAATGACACTCTTACCTACATGTGAACTTAATAAAAAGCTTGTAAAAAAGGTAACTTTGATATTTACAAGCTTTTATTTTACATCACATGTTTAGTTCAAATATGACAAGTGAATTTTGTACAATTTCTCGTGTATTTGGCTGAAAGGAACCCGATGGCAATACAATATTCTAGACTTTTTTTTTGTTATTTCGTGGACCTTAAGTAGGGTCTTGGTGGCATAATTGGTAATGCGCCCGCATTGGCCCAGATTGCCAGAGGAGATGTAGGTTCGAATCCTGCCTAAGACCGACGATTTTTTTTTCACTTTAATGTAGTTTACAATATCAACAAAAACAGAAAAAATCCTTTCCAAAGCATTGGCACCCTAACTATAGGTACAGTCGGCGCCAGTATTACATGTCGAACGCAATCCTCTTACCCCCCTTCCGCTGCGTCTTACTGTACGGCTTCCGGCGAAACTTGCGGTAGAGCCCTAATTGTTAACCGACTTGGACGGAACAGGTAAAAATAAAGGTAAAACCTACAGGTAATAAACATCCAAATGCCATGCTGCAGTGTTCGCGTTGTTATGTTCCGGTATGGTGATAAAACAACCGATAAAATTAGAGGCATAGAGGTAACTCCGTCTTAGTCCTTACAGTTCGCAACGCATTTGTAATTTTAGGATTGCAGTCTTGAGATCGTAGTCATAAAAATGGAAATGTCTATGGGCCTCAGATGCGCTTACCATTAGGTTGTGTGCTGATTTGCCTTCTCCTTCGCATATAAAAACAGTGATATACTTACAGACCGACAAATACCAAAGTCTCACTATTCGGGTTTTTTTTTACCCGACTGCCGAAGGAGGAGGGTATTGTGTTTATCAGCCTATACATGTATGTTTGTTCCTTTGTGGCGCTCTAGAAACTAAACGGGTTGACCGATTTTGATGATTCTTATGGCAATCGATTTCTTAATCTTGTGAGTGAAGATATGACAGTAATAAAAAATCAATATGGCGGCAGCCAGACGCCATATTGAAAAAAAATACCACGAATTATTACAAGACGGGTATCGTTGAATAGGTATTTAAAAATCATCTTAAGGTTTCTTTCATCATTTCTCATTTTAAATGATCATTTAGGATTTTTAACGATTTAAAGTTGGTTAGCAACAGGGTTTTTAAAGCTTATCTACTTTTTGCAATGTTATTTTGTTTATTTGCCATTTGTTACGGAACCTAAGTAATGTTAAAGTTTCAACTTCTAGTTTCTACTTACCTATAGCTTAGAGGATGCGGATTTTAAATTTGTTTTACAAAGCTAATTGTGAAATAAACTCAATTATTTCTTAATGAGGCAAAACAAATCACGTGCAACAGCACCTTTGACCTTACAAATAAAAACTACCATTTTGGTAGAAATCCGTAAACACCAACACCGCACTAATGGCGGAACTGACCTCCACCTTCCGTTTCCGCTTTCCTTTACCCTCGTAATTTACGATTTATTAATAAATCAAACGGTTTTACATAAATCATTTGGGATCACTCTCACGGGAATTTGTGTGTTAATGTAATAGTTATAAGTGCTAGAGTTTCGTGGGAATAGTAGGCAAGTTTGAAAGATTAAAATAGATTGTTAGGGGCTTTTAAGTTTAGGAGCAAAATATTAAATAATAGTACGGTCATGGATTTTAATTGATGAACCACTATAGAACCTTGTCGCATAAAACCAACGATTAATTCCCATGTAATTTCTATTTCGTCACTTGACGCCGTCATTATGACAAGGTTATATGGTGGATCAACATTTAATGTCCTTGATGGTACTAAAAGAAGTGTTCTAAGGGTGATTACAACTTATCTAACATTAATGGTGGTAGGAACTTGTGCAGGGTCCGTCCAAAACGCTACCACCATCTTATTCTTTAACATACCGCCAAGCAGCAGTGTTCGTATTGTTGCGTTCCGTTGTGGGGAGAAGACTACCGGTTAAATTACTAGCATTGAGTCATTCCACCTAAGTCCTCTAGGGTTGGCAACGCATTTGAAGTTTTATGATTGCAGTCTTAAGATTTCAAATATCTCAGATCCTATGTACAGTCAGCTGCAGAGAAAAGTAACCCCCCCCTGCATACAAGTTTCCTCGCAAAAGGGTTTACATTTCTCCGCAGCTGACTGTACCATCAAGTGGCCTACTGTGTGCTCCTTTGCCTTCCCTTGCCATGAAAAACAATAAAATATCATGAGTTTCTTTGTGTCTCCTGATATTTATTTATGTTACTTATATAACATACATAAACTCACGCCTTCCCAGAGTGGGGTAGGCAGGGCTACAGAATTACCAACAACTCTAAAAAAAAAGTTAATTCTGTAACCACATTTCGAAAAATTAGGCTAAGATGTTTACCACTGTATTAGTGACAGATTGAGTCAGATTGCAAGCCCATCGCCTAACAGTACTACAAGCCTATATTCCCTTAGTCGCCTCTTACGACATCCACGGGAAGACATGGAGTGGCACTATTCTAAGCCGGCAACCACACGGGAATATGTTACGTACTTATACATATGTAAATATACAAACTATAACTAGAGCCAAAGGCAGTATAACCGCATCGAAGTCTTGTAACGGACACTGCACGTGCTACTTCCTCACTTGAGACCGCGTCCCCGGAAACCCCGTCTTGAGGAGGCATATCAGGTTAACTGGGGTCCGGCTACAGCTCTAGTTACAATTACTATAAGCGACATTCTCCAAATATTAGCTACACTCACTAAAAAACTAGTAGACATCGGCCCAAAAAAAAATTATGAAACCTAGCTACAAACTACCGCTGGAAAACCTGCTTTCAAATAAAAAAAACAGCATCCAAATCAGCTCACCCGTTTAGGAGCAACGGTGTTACAGACAAAGACAAACCCACACACACACCACCTTAACATAACAACATAGGTAAATACTAGAGAATGAAAATAACCGGTTATAACCGGTTTTTACCGGTTATTTTCATACAAAAACGGATAATAACCGGTTAAATTGCATTCCCTAGAAATACATAATTCAGAGAAATACATTCAAATACTTAGAAAGCATCCAAGACTCAGGAAATACTCGCACTCGATAATCTCACTATACAGATGCTACCGAAATCAAACCCGGGACTTCTTTCTTCGTTAAACATGCAAAGAGAATTTTCAAAGATATTAAATAAAAATAAGGTAAATAAGAACTAATATAACCGTTGTATTGTCATTAGGATTACAAGTCAAAAGCAATTAGGTTTAGCCAATATTAGCCAAAAGCGTATCTCTTAAGTAATTGATTATTAGTACCTAACCTACCTGTTCTACTCATAGTACAAGCATAGAGCTTAGTTTAGGATTAGGCCGGTTGCGAGAGATTCCCTAATACCTACTACTTATCTATTTATAAACTGCTAATGGAGAGCATGAGACGAGTCCAATGTTGGTGGTTATATGTTTTAAGTAGGTATCTACAGCGAAGATACTGGCGCCATCTTACAACTCTATCATCAGATCAGCTCTAAAACATCGTAATTCTGGGGTCCCAGTGAAAAAGGGAATAAGGGTGAAGACACATCTATCAGCACCGATTCGCATTTCGTCGATAGAAAAAGCGGACTTTACACAGGCGTTCTATCGCGCGTTCTCAGGAGCGTACAGGATTGCGTGCCGGTAAGCCTGTACGTACAATCGTGCGCTATTATGCATTTGAAGTTTGTAAAGCTAGCGTTCTTTCACGTGCGATTACTCGTATCTGTTTTTGTTAAAACGGAAAGTGGCGCGTGTTGGAGTGTGTGCAGTTCACACAGTTTTACTGAGGTAACGCAGTTTTACTAGTTGCGGTAAAAAAATGGATAGAAGAAATATCATGGCGCAAGTTATCATGTTCGTTGGTGTTAGTCTGCTCAAAAAGAAGAAGAAACGATTCGTGTGGGTTAAGAAATACAGACAGCAATATTGTCATATGCAACTGATTCAAGAATTACGAGAAAATTATCCGGACGATTTCAAGAATTATTTGCGTATGAATGATCAGTTATTTAATATATTACTAGATAAAATCAAACATAAAATATCAAAGCAAGACACTGTAATGAGAGAGAGTGTTAGTGCGCGCGCGCCGCGCTACCAGTCACACCGAACGCAGCTGCAGCGCGTCAGCAGCGCTGCTGCGGCGCTGCTAACGCGTCGCGACGCTACGCGCTGCTGCTGCCACGCGTTTGGTGTGCCGGAGCCTTTAAAACGTAGTGATTAAGTACTCTGTGGTGGCGTGCGCGAAATAATTTTATATGTAAAGGCAACCTCGAACTACGCGATTGCGCGCACTACTGCTGAGCTCATCGTGCGGTCTATGCCTTCCCCTTCCGACAACTTTACACGCGCATTCTTTCGCACACGATTACCTGATTCACGCGCGATAGAACGCCGGTGTAAAGTCCGCTAAATGGCTGTTTTGTATGAAGATGCGTACGCATGCGAAAGGAGAACTGATGCGTACGCATCTTCATACAAAACAGGCATTTTCGATAGACGAAATGCGAATCAGTGCTGATAGATGGGTCTTCACCCTAAGTCTCCTGAAGATCAAGTGAAAAAGGGTTTAAGTCCAGTATACACCGTTTATGTCTATACCCTTTTTTAGGTACGAGTTAAGTCGACTTATACCCTTTTTCACTTAGGTCCCTAGAATTTTGCATCTTCAACAGCATCAGACTTAATTAAACGGGCAAAATTTAGCTCATAGAAGTTATAGTGCCCGATTAGAAGACCGGGACACATAAGATAGTTAAAAAAGGTTGCAAAATGGAAGGTATTTTAATGTTAAACTTCTTTGTATTTTTTGTATATCTTAATTACTTACGCATTTTACATCAATCCACAAATACCATAGCATTTTAAATACCTACATCCGTGATTTTAAATGTTTCACTAAACTAATCGAACATTAAAATTCAATGGCTCTAAACATCTTTCCATTGCCTTTTTTATTTTTATAAAGACAATTCGTAAGCGACTTCCCGCCATATTTCCATAC
This sequence comes from Acleris cristana, assembly GCA_948252455.1. NCBI lineage: Eukaryota > Metazoa > Arthropoda > Insecta > Lepidoptera > Tortricidae > Acleris > Acleris cristana. The sequence continues at coordinate 12,086,399 of OX411788.1, read as the reverse complement.
TTTCAAATTTACCAATTTATACATACCGCTAGTTCACTCAAACATGTGCAAAAAGGAACCTTATACTTTAAAGACTGGATATCAATTTTATTATTTAACCGCATAATTTAAAATTGATTCCATACCACGATATTCAAACCACCAAAAATGAAAAACTATGAGAAATTGATTCTTATTTCAACTGATTACGTGTGTGTCTACGTTTGGTTGGTGCCTCGTTAAAGTTGTAAAGTACACAGTATCGAATAATCGCGAAGTAGGGGAAGTTAAATGTGTTCCCTTTATAACCACATTATGGGGGTTTGTACTGGTTTTAAATTTGACAGTATATTTTTATTCATAGGTAGTAAAAAATAGTATCAACATAAGTTAGTTATCTGTGACAAAAAACACTAAGTACAGTTTCTCGTGTTAAATCATTACGATGACCAAAGAAAACCCCCTTTATAAAAAAAACGTAAAATTGTCCGGTCTCCTTGCAATAGCCTATTTTTAACCTACCTTCATACCATAACTGAATTACACATGAAATATATCCAAATTGGTGTCAAAACAATAACTGAAAGTACCTACCTACCCATTTTGTAAATTTGAATTTGGAACTGTTAAAGCAGAGCCACCGTAGTGTAGAGCTCAATAATTAAAATGCAAAATGTTTTTAAATGTTTTCAGGACTTGGACTCGAGCGTTTTGTCAAGGCTATTTCTACAAGGAACTCTCATAAAGAAAAGACATTTTATACCTATGTGAAAAAAAATCGATGAGAATTTTACCGACTTTTGAACTCGAATCTATTGTAATTGGTTTAAGCATGCTGATTTCAATAAATTAATTATACTAATCATAACATTGACGTTATAGTAGCTTTAGGGACTTCTTTTATATTTCAGGTGATTACAGTTCCTATGGAAAAGTATCATAGTTTCCGTCCAAAGAAAGTTATTTACGTGGTTTTACGATGAAAACGGAGCCTTGAAAATGTATTCCTAGGTTTTTTAAATGACATTATATTACATTACATCCGTTTCATGCCTTATACATCGCACTCCGCGCCCAATGTCGCGGAACGCATCCAATACGAAGTAACGGAGCGTTCCATTTTCAAAACTTATACGATTTATTGCTGCTACGTTGGCAATATTGACGTTTGTCGGATTGCTAGAGTACGTTTTTTTTTTTGTAGCACATTGGCGCGATTGCGAAACGATAGCGAACCGAAACCGAAACAGTGCATTGTACTTACCTACTATAAAGTTCTGAGGGGCTATTGTCTAACGCACTCGCAATCGCAACCAGCCTCAAAGTGGAGCAATTGTTTTCATTTTGTATGCAGACAAGCCTTCGATTTTCAAAATGAAAAAGATCGTGATTGCGAGTGCGTTAGACAATAAGCCCTCTGGTTTGAATAAAATAGTTGGGTTCTCTTTCGTGGCCAGTTGCTACACTCGTTAGCTATGGACTGAAATAAATTAATCAGATCAAGGTGCAAGCAAACATTTTATCTTTATAAAATAACTAGCTGTTGCTCGCGACTCCGTCTGCGTAGAAAAATAAAACGAAGTCTATGTTAGTACTCAGAGATAATTCGCATTATAACGGTGAAAGAATTTTTAAAATCCGTCCAGAAGTTTTGAGTTTATTCATTACAAACATACAAAAATACAAAAAAAATATGGACCAGTGGAAATACATGAAAATGTTAATAAAAAGAGACAAGACATGAATTATTTTTTCTGTCCCACTGAACTCGTCTATGCGCCTATACAGTTAGCTATCCAGTGAAATGTTGTGTTGGGGGCCCCGATTTTGCGAACAATTTTATTTTTAACCCCAACCGTGACTAATTCGTTCTATATTCCCGGATTTGTATTAAAAATGCGCAATAAAATTAATGTATATTGACAATGGTTGACCGTGTTCTAGGGAGAAATGATTTATTGTTTTGTAAAACGTAATTACGCAAAAAATTCGAACAAAACTTGGACCGTTATGACAAATTGTAGTGAACCGATAATTGAAGACTAGATAAATTTATACGGGTGATAATAATTAACAATTTTATTTCTTACACTAGCAACTAAGAGACTCATCAATTTATAAATCCACCTGGCAAAAGTACTTCCATCCAGAAATAAATAGAAGTAGGTGATAAAAAACATTCAAAGCGCAGTGAAACTGAGAACATCACGAACTTCCATTTTTAAAATCCAGTTTTCTTTTTCGAACGCCATTTGGAACACTCAACTGCCAGTGCGAGATAACTTTACATTAGCGCCTGAAACGGATCCTTCAGTTTAATGGGCGATATTTTTTCATGGGTGGGGTTAAAGGTTAAGATCGACCAATGGTGGAGCAGCTTTTGTCTTTGTCTGTTGATCGTAACAAAGGCAAGTTAGAGTGGAACGCGCGATGTTTATTCTTGGATACGTCTGGAAGTTTGGTACAGGTGGGAAGGAAGTGTTTTAGGATGGCTTAATTTTGTCGAGTCAGAAGAGTATTCGGTTCTTTGTTATTTCCTAGTGAAGTTTCAAGTGGGAAAATGTACGGTAAAAAAAAGGACGGAAAGTTTTTTTTATTCATGTTTTCGCTTTCTGTTTTAATCTATTTTATAAATAAAAAACAGCGACAGAAAATTACAATTGTATTTCACACGAATAAATTAATCTTGGCAGAGATGCTTCGTCTCACGACACGTCAAAAATAACAGTTTTCTATAGCCCGTGTAATTTTTTGTTTGAGATTTCCAAATCAAGAGTTGTCAAAGTAAACGTGACGTCATAGAAAACTATCATTTCTGATGTATCTTGAGACGGGCATGCCAACCAAGATTGGTTTAATAATAACCCTTTATAAGGCAGAGGGAATATATTTCCCACCTTAATAAATGTAAAATGAATCTTAAGAATTGACAGCTTGGTTCTATTTACGAATACTATGACAGTTGTCAATGACCGGTAACGGGATAAGGAACTCTATAACTTGACGCTGTCTTCGAAGTAATTGAGACGGGCCACTTTAAAAATACAAAGTGTACTATTTATCCGTTTGAAGCAATCTTACTAAAGTTAGGCCAACGACACGAGATAAAGAATGTAAACAAGCTTTCAAAAATCGTGTCACTTCGAACGCAATCCAAACAGGAATGAACTTCACAAAATGGCGGACCTAATGTTGACAACTTCTGTATAGACAGCTGTCCTGTACCACGAATCACACAACGACAGCCGTCATCGACCTGGGTAGTGATTCTTTCAAAAGCAAAGGTGAGCGAACGTAGGAGTGAATGTCCAAGCGGCAAGTTTAAGTAGTCCCGTCAAAGCGAACAAAACACATTTCAGCGCGTGTATTCAATTTGGCAGCATGGCTTCTCGAACGTATAAGGCTGCCTAATTGAGAATGCATGCGCTAAAATGTGTTTTGCTCGCTCTGACGGGACTACTTAAACTCGCCGCTTGGACTTCACTCCTGCATTCGCTCACCTTTGCTTTTGAGAGAATCACTACCCAGCTGAAGATATTATTGCGTTCGAGAAATAAGGACAGATATATTCGCTCGCTTACATTCTTTATCTCGTCTCATTGGCCGTACTTTATATTGAATCCTATTAGATATTATACCTCAACGCTTGCTGTACACGACAGTACCATCCGAGTTTATTCCTGGTCAACATCCACACCGGGATCGCTGGGTTTGTTCTCTGCGACTGTACTACCATGTACAGGCGACTACAAAGAGATGTAACCATTTTTGGACCTTATTACAACGCAATAAGGTGAAAAAGTGGATAATTACTTTGTAGTCAACTGTCTACTCAAGAGCAATGAATACTGGCCGTGGTGTTAGTAAATTTATACGTACAATGACTCATTTATTACTGCTCTACAGTGTATAAGGAGAAAAATACGGTGCAAGAGGTGTTAAAAAGTCCGGTTAGATTCATAAGGGCGTACGAGAACGAGTGAGAGAGAAATATACGAACGAAGGATATAATAATATATATAGTTCAGATTATGATAGTTTTGATTTGACAGCCGTCATCCGTATAAAACTTAGAGTTAAGGTATTCATTTTATTTAATTTTAAGGTTATATAGGGTTGAATTTTTTTTTGCAAATTTCAATTGGTCACAATAGGAATTTGGTGCTTTAGAGTTTGTTTAATTTTATCTTTGAAAAACGGAAAGATCAGGACCATTAGTACGGATATCCCTTTCTTACTACAAATCGAGAGCAAAGGCCAATCAATCATAAATAAATTCACAACATCGTCATGAAATTTAATACATTCAAAAACATCCCCTTTCCCAAAAACATGATTGAAAACTGCCTTTAATTTCACGAACAACTTAACCCGAATAAAAAACGCGCGAAAACAACAATGCGATGGCCGTTAAAAACAAATCATAAACCTTTCAAACATTCAAATAAAAAAGTTACTGGCAGCCGAGAACGCATTAAAATTAAAAGTAAAACATTTCACCGAAAATCGCTCCCAAGTGCCACATCACTATAACTAAACTACCTTGCTATTGTATGAGTGTGTGTAATGTAAGCATTGAAAAACAAATGACGGTCGCAATACGTTCGATCTTACACGTGTGTGTGTCAATTCTGTTCAGAACCAAGGATGTGTTGGCTTTACCACTACATCCAAAGACCGCAACCCTCAACCAACTTTTCTATAACACACTCCATTTCACTCCCCAATAAAAAAGACAGTTCATTTACTGGGTTTACCACTAATATTTACCGCCGAACAAATCACACGCACGGAAATAAATAAATTCCTCAAAACAAAAAACTCATTCCCCGCAATTAAAAAAACTCGGATTTATTTAGATTTCCATAAATACCGCGTTTGAGATATATCTTCCTGCGTTTTTTGGGGGCGAGTGGGGGTGGCGCGACGGTGTCGATAGTTAGTCGAAAATGTTGTCAATCTTCGAGATTATTCAGGGTGAGTAAAGTCCAACACTATAAGAGAGAAGATTTTTTTTCTATGGAACTACTTCGTTGATTTTCAAAGACGTGTACTTTTGAAAACTGTATTCAGAATTTTCATGTTAATACATACAAGTCACAACCGTAAATGGAATCCGGTCAAATGTTTAATGCATAGTTGTTTTATTGCAGTAGTAAATTTACTTGGTTGTAAAAATAATTTTTGCTATGAAACCCCGTGTACAAAACAGTTCAAACAAATGAACATCCGACTAAAATTTTACCTACATTTCCAAACTAAGTTCTGAGCTTGCACTATGGGTACTAATGAATATAATAATATGCATATTCATATTTAGATAAGTAAGTGATTAAATTCAAATAAACTATTCTTCCCCATAACACAATTCTTTGCCCCGGACCGCCAGCAGCAGCTTCTTAGGCAGAATCTGCAGAATCACTTCTAATAACTAGAGTTCAATCATAATTTTCTAAATTAGAAATAAATGTCATGCAGTCAGCATACATTAATGATGGGATTTATGCATTCAATAGAGTATATTGTGACGCGTTTTGCATTTTGTTTGTTTTGACGCTAAACTGTGTAATTATAGTGATAATGAATCCTAATCATTTACAATATCGCTAAAGCAAAGTCGAAATCGAACCATAATTTCCGTTGTCCCCGGCAAGCCCCCGTTTATACTGTCATTGTTTCACAGTTTGACAGCATAAATTGTCAAAACCGTCCCTCGTGTACTAATAACGTTTTGTCCGTCTGTCTGTAATGATTTAGGTAAAAATAGACGCTTTGGGGAAAGTAATTTATTGTTTACGTTTCTTTTTAAGAAGTTCACGCCTGGAGGAGACCGAGGTAGTTATAATTAGGTTTTCGTCAATATTTAAAACTAATTTATGTACTTCTCATGTTAAATAAGTAACGGGTTCTAACCACATTTTCAAACAAGAGAAGTTCAAAAAACTTATATATGAATGTGAATATGAACTGAGACAAATAAAACCTAACTAGAGTATGGAAATACATAATTCGATAGCGTCTATATTTTATTTGGCAACGTCAGATTTATTTCATTTTAAAAAAAAACTGCAAACGTGAATACATCGTTAGGTCAAGACCCTACAAAAGATTAACAACAACAAGTGATCCTGTTCTCATACATTCATCGATATTCAAACCACTTTCCACAACTAGTTCCTAAAATTCTAAAGATCCGCCATTGCCCGCGAATTCTCACCAACCTTAGAACATTAATTATAAATTCTGAACGCAACTTTTGATCTATCGCGCATTGTCCGAGTGTCCGAAAGGTCACCGCTTGACCCGTGAGAACTGGCCACTTGCAAAAAAGAATCGATATTCAAAATCGCGACCCTCAAAATTTGAATATGGAATCCCCTTGAAAATAGAAGCCGTTAAGAAAACAGTGGCTTTGTACGTCCGGGCCGGTCTTTTGTGCCTGTAATTTATTCTGTCGCATGTACGGGCAGTGTCATCGTATTATTATTTAAATTTAAAAGCAGGTGTGACACAAACAGTACTGACCTTCCAATTGATACAATCTGGCCGTTGTTTTGCTTTTTACATTTTGTTTTCAATCAAGGCTTGGGTCGTAAATTGGTGGAGTTATTGTTTATTTTATTGGCTGTTTATGCAATGACGCGTGTCATTTCATATTCAAGTCCTTTAATAGTTTGATTTTTGTCATATTGATTTCAGACGTATGACAAGTTAAAAAGTTATAGGTACCTACTTACTATAAAACATTGTCGAGGCTAGTCGAATGGTGGCTCGTATAAAGTTAACATAAAAATAATAAAAAATGCTTAAAATATTTGATTTGCAGAACGCTTTTGATTCTTAAAAGGCTTATTAATGGCTCATGTCCAAAATCCAGATACATATTTTAATAAAACAGTTATATGTAGGTATAGTAACGGTAAGTATCTTAACAATACTTTTGACATATTTTCTGCTAGATTAGCTATTAAACAAGCATAGTAAGCTAATAAACTTGCTTGGGCATCACTAGTCAGGGGCACGTTTTATAAAGCTACAAAGTTACAATTTTACAGGTCTAAGCTGGCAGCACTGCTCAAATGGCTGGTCTTCATTGGTCGAGGTTGTGTCAAATGGAAACTTGTAACATGTAAATTGTAATTTATAAAACAGGCCCCAGGAGGTACCAAAACAACAGATCAAAAAACAGACACAGAGAAGCACCAGTATACGTAAAAGTACCTACAGGACCTTCGTTCAGAAAAAAGATTTTCATTTAATATTATTTTTAGTAAGTATTTTCGTAAATATTGGCGTAGATTGCGTAAAAAGGGAAACACCATTTATCGATAAGTCATCCATCAACGTCGTCGATATATTTTGTCGACGTGTAGACAAGGGTTTTGCCTTTTATCTGCTTCGATTATTCCCTCGAGGGAATTTCATAAGTGGTTATGATCGGAGGCGAAATATTTTGTGAAGCTCTAAAGGAAAATGGTCAAGCGTGAGTAAAAATATGTGTTATAATAGTAACAAGATCATAATATTCGGCGCCGTTGTAATCAGGACTCCCGAGTCAGGGGTACACACTTTATGCTCGTGTATATTAATGCATAAGCTAGATCTAAGCAACTCAACATGTAAAATTCTGGTTATAAATATATTATTATTATTATTATTTATTATATAACGCAGTAATTATTTTTGCTTAACTTTGGGACATTAACTTTATATGGGGCAACTCTCTTCGATTCTAAGGCGCGGGCCAGACAGAAGAGACGTCTCTTCTATCTGGCCCGCGCCTAAGACCTTGTCACGTTTACGTAAATGTGTCAAATTTCATGTCACTGTAAATTTTTCGAATCTGGGCCTCTACACTACTGGGTAAAACCATTGTTGCCTCTAACATGCTTTGGTATTGTTTTAAACTCGGCCTCCATTACGGTCAAGTAAATAAGAGCTGTCGTAACGTTGACAATACGATAACATGGCAAAAACAATATGGTTTTACCAAGTAGAATAGAGGCGCTATCCCATCAATCGAGGCTTTTTAAACAACTCAAAATATTCACTAGGGATTCTATAAGTCTTGTACAGTCACCAGCAATAATATATTATGCAACATTGGGCGCAAAAATATCTGACACGTCTTTATTACTAGAGGTATAAGAGCTTGTCAGATATTTTTGCGCTCAATCAATCAATCATAAACTCACGCCTTCATTCCCAGATTGGGGTAGGCAGAGCCACAGACTCACCAACAACTTCAAAAACTTGTTGATAATTCTGTGACCACATTTTGCACAACCAGGCTAAGATGCACTCATTGTTGTATAATATATCATTGCTGGTGACTGTACACTGAAAAAACAAATGGGTTGATTTTACTAATTTTATGGTTGAAAATAGGACCTACACATGTGAGTTTGGTTGAGTTAACCACTAAAAAGGTTGAAGGAACCTTTTCAATGTGTTATTAATACTAAGGTTAGGTGTAACCTCAACCAAACTCATGAGCTGGTCCTAAATCAACCCATTTGTTTTTTAGTGTAGAAACTCCCTCTTTCTCCTATTATAAACACAAATCAAACCAAACACAGACACATAAACTCCATTTCTAACCGCCATCAAAATGATGAACGCGGGCCACTAAAGGTCCATCACACTAAACCCGTAACCGTAAGAATGCCGCATGCCGCGCCACGGGGTGAGGCCTTAAGTCCTGCCGCATAACTTACGATATGGGCTTAGGGGATGAACCTAAACCCTTTTGGCTGCGATTTGCAATCGGGTCCGTGTCCATTGGATCACGGTACGATAATTCGAAAAAAAAAACACAATTAGAACTTTTTCAATATTTTTGGGAGTACAGCACTTTTTTAAGTAGGTATACCCACATGTACAGTCAGCGTATAAATAAATAAATACACCCCAGGCCAAAAGTATGGAAACATAGTATATTACTTAACAAGGGCTGTAAAAGAAAGAAAGCCCGAAATCACAGGTATTTGAGACCCGAGCCGTAGGCGAGGGTTGTAAATATGCGATAGAGGGCTTTCTTTTTTACTGCCCGTGATGACACAATTTTACGTCTTCACTTGGCCACAATGCGAGTTTTACCGTGCGCGCAGCGTGCGATAAAACTCACATTACGGCCAGGTGTTACGTAAAAGTTGTTTTTCTTAATATTCAATGTTTCCATTATTATTATTGTGTATTTGTAACGCAAAACTTACTAGGGCAGCCTCAAAAGATAAAACTACACCCAAAGTATTAAAAAATCTGAGTATATGTAAAAGAGTTAAACAATATTATAAATTTGGGAGAAGTTACAAATCGACCTTTTTAATTGTCTTTCTACGAAATATTGAATTTACAATTTTATTAAAGAGAATTTTAGTTATTTACTTTTAAGATGTTCTATTATCATTTTTACTCTTTTGTTTTCAAAACACTATTTATCTGGAAAATCACATTTTCACAAAATCACAAAATCAGGTTTTCATAGTCATATAAGCATGTTTCCATACTTTTGGCCTGGGGTGTAAATAAATAGCTTCCCTACAATATGTCCAGAAACGATAAGCAAATGGCCTTTATTAAGAAACCTGTATCTGTGGTTGTATTTTAATGTTAATATTAAATACCAGGGGATATTAAAGTATTGTATGGCATTAAAGGATCGGGTTTGGATGTGGCTGCATCTTAATGTTTACATTAAAGAATTGGTGACCGATACTTTAATGTAAACATTAAGATACACCGCAACCACAAATACAGGTTTCTCACATATTGTAGAATACTTGTGATATGTATATGTAGATAAAGTTATGTATGGGACTGTACATATAATTAGGCATTAAAAGACTCGGGTGATCTAATTACGAAACTCGCCAAACCACACTCGTGTATAAATTGCCTCTCAGATGAACGGAAAACGATTGAGCGGAAGCCGTCTAACAAATCGTATGCAATAAAGCTGACGCCAAGCTCGCTGCTGGTGTTTTTTTTTTTAATTCATTGATTTTTTTTATTTTTTGTCTGTCCTGTAAAAAATGATTGTTTCATTAACTTGTCTCACAGTAAGTAATAGGTACCCGTGAAAAAACACACCGAAAGTATCCATCGTAAAAAATCTCGTTTTAACACTAGGTCCAATGGAACACCTCCCCTACCCCCCACTCTTTACCACGGCTCGTAAAACTTTAGCACCCGATCGTTCCCGAAGACTTCCGAATCAGATCTCCTTAATACGCCCCCGGATTTATTCACCTCACTATTCACATTGGACACTTCAAATCGAAGGTTCTCGATCGCTGGAATGTTTTATATGAGTATCTTCAGTGCCGTGGCTGTCAATTTCTATGAAAATTTGACTCCAAATCGAATGGCATTGTAGATGAAATAGAAAGAAATGCTCAACATTAGGTTTAGGTTTAAATGATTATGTAACCCCTAGACCCCAGCGAGATATGAAAATAAGTCAACAAAAACAGTTGCCTCCAAATTGAGTGTTCCAAAAAATCACTCGGGCGGTATATCGACAAACATTTTCATCGAATGTGTCATTTCACCGAATTTCATTTCATCGAAAGCTAATTTCTGCTTAAATCTTACAGTTTTCAGGTTATCTTAAGCATTTGTTACGTAGGTTAGGTTATATAGGCTAGACTTGTGACCACAAAAAAATAAACCTCCTGCACGTAGAAATGCCTGTCGATAAAATGAAACATAAATCTATTAATATAAGTAATCTATTAATATAAGTTCGGTTTTGTAATAACCTAAATCTGTAATTTTAATATTTGTGTAATGTAATATTAATAATACAATAAAGTGTTTACATACAAACATACATAAATTAATTAATTATTATCTGCTAACTATCTCTCAGAAATTGACCTTATCCCAAACTGAGCTATAAGGATTGTACTAAGGCTACAACGATGTACCTAGATACTTAATTAGAAACATAAATACATAAAAATATTCTTAATAATATTCATAATAAGTATTTAAAAAAATTGCCTTTGCCAGGGAATCGAACCCGGGACCGCTCCACTACCAACTAGGCTGCGGCGTCGTAATAATATTGTAGCATAGGTTATATGGTTTCCGGTATGCTTTCGCATAGCAAAAGTGAAAAATGTTAATATTATATCTTACCAAGATATGCATCATATGCGATCAAAGACCGGAAGTATTAGTGTAATATATGCCACTATATCTCTAGTCTTACGGGAATATACATCCCGATGGGTTCCGTTCACGAGTATGGAGAGGGCTTCTGTTACGGATTAAATGTAGTGGTTAGTGACCCAACTATCAAGCTAACGGTTCTGCACTCAAAAAAATGAGAGCCAACAAAGAGAGATTTTCTCTTAGTTGACAAAAAATGAATACAATAGTTAAGATATTAGTTATATCAACCAAAGCTGATAGTAACAACTTCTTTCGAGATTCATCTTAGTTGATGTACTTATCTAACGTTCTAGTTGATGTGTCTAACGTCTTGTCAGGCTCGTATGGAATCAAAACGATTACGCACAACAATCACAATCTTGTTAGAAGTGACCAATTATTTTTTTCAGTGTGGGTTCGATAATGGTAAGGGCAAATAGCTTTTCCTGAGTCTTGGAAGTGTTCTGTATATTTAAGCGTATATTCATCTGTGTAAATAAGATCTTGTGTTCAGCGTTTTTGCGATTTGTATACTAAATGTCCCGTAACTTTTACACAGTCACTTACTTTTCCAAGACAAGATATTCAAGTAGGACTGACAGGTAAAATTTAAATTCAGGCGTAGGGTCCTTATTAAAATTGTTAGCTTTATAATGGTATGATTTTATCTTACTCTAACACTAAATCAGTCTCCTCAAACGTACTTAACGAAATGACGTAGTCTATGACACGCCTAAGCCACAAATATTTACACAGATTTAAAAAAAAAAGAATTGTTCTTAAGCCCTCGCCTCACAACAAAGCCAGAACCGCTCGCCAATGTCCAAGGAATTTTACAGTTCAATTTTATTTATGGCGAAATTATACGCGCGCCGTGAGACTCTAGTCCCCTACTTGCGGAATATTGGGGATACTTACGGATTACCGCGATTGCTGATTTTGGAAATGGAACGGATTTCGAATATTGAATTGCGATAGTGTTTTTTTTTGTTTGAACATTTTTGGCGTGCTTTTAGTGGCCAGTTCTTATTATTTGAATCCCAGTCCTTCGAATGTTTTATCATTTGAAATTGGAATCAGGGCTCGCGATTCAAATTTTGAAATATTGGAGTCTCTTTGTGGCCAGTACCTTTATTACGTATTTAAAAAAAGAACTTTAGATATTCCATTCCATATCTTTGTAAGTTGTTAGTGCGATTGCATTGCACGTAAACACAAGGCTCAAGAAATTAAGTCCCAATACCAAACCAAGCCCAATTTACCAAAATATTCTTCGAATCTTTTACTCTTATTATGGACAGTTTCGCTTCTTAGGCAGGGTCACTACCGACTAAGCTAACAGTGTCGCCAACATATAAAAGTTATGAATAAAATGCGGTGTTTTAGCACAATATGACGTCAGAGGCTACCCCTATCCATCAAGAGGGTGGGACTATTGACAGAAAATTTACGAGATTAATATTTGCGAAGAGACCCTCTTGGTACTTTCTCTGGTATTTACTTGGTGAAGCAAACTTTAACCGACTTAGTAAAATAGTACCTGTGAGTTTTACCTGTTACTGCGATTGCATAATGATTTGTTTATCTCTGTATTTTGAGTAGTAGTATTTTTCTGGATAAAAAGTGCCCTTAATCCACTGGTTTAAAAAAAGTAGAGCTAAGATAAAGTTCTAAACATGTTTTTTCACGCGTGAATGAAAATGCGTCATTCATCATCCTCCCATCCTCCCAATCACGCGTGAATGAACACATTTAGGTAAATTAGGAAATGTTAGCTCTTCTCATGCATTTTGTTCGCTACCTACAGACAGCTCCCTTAAATTTATACGATGATGATGAAATAAGGACAAAAAGCAACACGTTCATTTTTATTCAGATATTTATTTATTAGCCTACAATGTCCCACTGCTGGGCAAAGGCCTCCCTCCCTTTTATCCACTTAGCCCTATCTTGGGCAGTTTCCCATCAGTCTTTATTGAAGGCATCTAGCTCATACATACATTATATTATCATTTAAATAAATTTGATCCCTTTTGTGAGAGCATTAAATGTAAAATTAGGTAATGACTCTATCCTATTTGAGCTGTGTTTGCCCGAATGATCAGGAACTACTTAACGATATAATTTTAAACCATCACTCTTTAAAGCCTAGTAAATTCATAGTTTATTTTGCACTGCAAACATTTTTTTACCCCGACTTGAAACACCCCAAAACGTCACCAACGTGCAGTAACTTTAAAAGTGACCATGTGAAATAAACCAATTTAAATTATTATTAACGATCTACGGGAATCCCTCGAACGTACATAAATAAAACATACAAAAAACGTATAAAAAACGTTTTCCTACCCACTCAGAGTGAGTGTTGTACAAATTTACACATCTATTGTGGAGAAAAAAAAATGGCTGACCACTAACAAGCGGCATACATGTTTTTTTGGAAAAAAAGTGTCTCACGCCCCAGAAATAATGTAAGCAAATTGGGGCACTATAAATACTGTTTTTTATCGTTTAAAAAACTTTTGAATTTATTATCGAAAAATTCTAAGTAGCCAAGAGATTTCATATCAAGATTTTAAAGATAAATGACGTTGTTGTGCAATACAAACATGCATATTTTGTCGATTAAACTGATTATGTTACTGACAAGGAAAGGTACCCAACTGTCCGGCTCCGATTTGGTTTATTTTGATATATGTTAGAGAGTAGTCTAAAATAACAGACACGTATTATTATATTTTAGCGGCCCACACTCAATCTGTTGGGAGAAATTGACCTCCAACGTACTGAAAAGTGACTACACCCTCTAACTTCTATAGAGAATTAAAAATAAACTTGCTATTTTCCTACTTTTTTTGAATATAATATGTTTAAGAAAATGAAAAAATAATGAGCACGTGTTTTGTGCTGAGTTTGGGTCGCTAAAAAAAATACGTGTCTATTATTTTAGACTACTCTCCAACATTATTTAAAAAAAAACCAAATCGTAGCCGGACAGTTGGGTACCTTTCCATGTGAGTAACTATTTTAGTTATTTAACACAGGAAAAATGAATTTAAATATTTTTTGTTCTTTTTATGTGTGAATAGAAATGTTTTTGTTTCTGAGTATTTTCATGTCACTGAAGTTCTTCGTCTTCAGCCTGTTGCCACCCAATGCATGCAATAATAGGTCTCTTACATTCCGTCACTGAAGTGCTAACCAGCAAATCTTCTTCTTAAAGTGCTTCTCCAACTTGGTGAAGGTAGGCTATTAGCTGCTTTAATCTGTCCCTATCTTTTGCGAGGCGGAATAGCTCGGACGCGCTCGTAATTCCCGTCCACTCCCAGATGTCGCGAAGCCACAACTTCTTTCTTCGACCAACTCTTCTTGTGCCAGCAACTTTACCCATCATAATTCATAATAAGCTCGTGCCCGAGATATGAGGTTTTTCGCTTCTTGATAATAAACAAAAGTTTTCGTTTCTGCTGGGCCCGACGTAAATCCTCCTCGTTAGATACCCTTTCCATCCAACTTATCATCAACATACCAACTTGCAAATAAAGTTTCTCAAATATTTATACTTACGTAAGTAAAAAGATGCCTTTATTTTATTTAAAATGTTGATGAAATCATATCTGACCCCAATCTAAGAAAATATGCCTAAACATGTTTAAAAAGATAATCGGACAGTCCCAATCTGAAAGCAAAACATGTCGGCAATAATAAAGACACACGTCGTCCCAAGGTGCAGCCCCATGCATTGTCAGCTTTAGAATCCGCTATGCATTGTCACTGGCCGAAAATATAATTGCTCGGGCCCCTTGGTCCATTCTTTGGAAAAATGGGGCAGAAAAAAATAAGATGACGTTCGGTATTCAAAACACATGTCACTTTCTGCGTCGATTTATCGCGTTGCGAATCGAACTGTCCCTTAGATTTATAATTATTACAAAAGGACCTAAGCGATTTAGAGAGGGCACCGAATTTAAACTTTGTCGTCGTTAATTTTATGTATGTTTTAGCGAGATAGGTAAAGTAAGTAAGTCTGTTTGGTTTAAAGTTTGTTGTATCTGATTAGCTAGAGCGTGAATTTGGTGACATTTCCCATGACGACTGAATTTTGAATTATTTTTACGATTTCTGGATCTTATTGTGAGTTTTAAAAGAATTCGGAAGTGAAACGGATTAGTTGCGTCGTTGAACATTTGTTGGAAAAAATAGATTTGACCATTTGGGGGTTTTGATTTATTGTCGATTCGAATTATGAATTTTAGTTTGAGGGAAGTAAAACTGAACTTGAGATTTGCCTTTACGTATCCTTTATGTAACTGTATTTGTAAATTAAAATTTGTTTTATTGTGCTTATTTTGATTCAAAATATTTATTTATGCAGACTTGGTCTAAATAAAGATATTAATAAAAAAGAAAATGCAACTCCATTGCAACTAAAAAAACTTAAAGCAAACTAAGGGAGTCACCGTCAACTTCCAGTAGCTAATTAATTAGAAATGATAAAGCCAATATTTGAATAGAGCCGAAAACATTTAGAAAACTAATCAATCTCTTCAGGGCACAACCCTAATCAACCGCATCTTAAAAAAAACAATATAGCCATTGTATGCATCTACAAAAGAGTCATATCAATTTCACTCGGGGAAAAACAAAATTCATATACTCTCTAATGTTAGAAGGGTCTTTGTACAAATCACAGCCAAAGCAATTATAATCTTATGTGGTTTGTTATTAGGTATTTAATGAAATAAGTTATCAATAACAATTACGTCTTTTTTCGCCTAGACGGTTAAATACCAATACCCAATTTACGTTGAGCCCTAGGTGCGTATAATATTTGGTTGAAGTTTGAAGGAAAGTCATGGCTCGTGAGTTTTTGGTTTAGAGTGATACTTGAACCAATTAATGTCGTATCTGAGATCAGTCCGTTGGTTATTATGTCACTCGTTGCGCGGGTTTTCAGCCACCTTTTGTGCAAAAATTAGGGTTGCTACATACTTTTTGGTAGGTGATTATCTTAATGAACTCGCTTGGCACTTCGGCGCATGACTCATTAACCGGCCAGTTTAAGTTGTCCTGTCAGAGCGTTAAAACTACAAATAACGTTTTAGGGCATTCTCAATTAGGTAGCTTGAAACTCACTTGTATAACTTCGTTCACTCGTTCGATAGGAAGCCATTATAACACCTCTTGTCATATACCTACAAAACTGGCACACAAAATGCTTTAACTCTACTACGAGACATGACTTACATTGGGCTTGATGGCATATGTTGATTTATTTGTTATTTTACAGTGTCCACGTGTACTAAGACTAAATGAAATGTGGGAAACAGTACAAGTTAGTAGATTTTTAAACAATGTTTTGATACAAAACAATTGCTAACTAATAGGTGCTTTAAAGTAGCATTTACCAATTTGTATCACGATTAAAAAAAGTGTTATGAATACGAAAGTTTGTTTATTTGTTCCGCCTTCACAATTAAACTCATCACACGATCGACGTAAAACTTGGTACAGAAATAGTTATAATGACCCCAAGACGGACATAGCGTACTTTTAATCCCCAATAACTTGACATTTCCCGAGGAAAAAGCGATATTCAAACTCTACGCTGACGAAATCATGGGAAAAAAACTATAGCCATTAAAAAATATATACAGATTGATTTGTTCAACCCTGCGACTACCGCGGGCCACCCCACCGGGTTATCTCGGGATCTAGACCGCGGCGCGCAATCATCCCATCGGCGGATTATTAACAGGGGATGCTTTGTGGGTTTTTTGCATACCGCACGCTTATGGTACTAAATATCACGTACTAATACATTTTATACCGTTATTATATTTGTTTGGTTTCTTTATTTTTGTTTAATGTTTGGTTTGTAGCTCATTTAGTTTCTTTAAACTAAATAAGCTACAAACCAAACATTAAACAAAAAATAAAACAATTGAAACCTTTGTTTCAATTGTATTATACAAGTAGCTTCTGCCCGTGGCTTCGTCTGTGTAGAGTTCGAATATCGTTTTTACCGCGGAAACTTTTAAATTTTCTATGGGATGAAAAGTAGGATATGTGTCAATCCAGGAAAGAGTAACAAACTAATACACAAACTTTCGCATTTATAATATGCTGAGCAAAAGATTATGGTGTTTCTTTTAATGAATTTTGAATATCTATTTAATGCTTTGCTAAGAGTTTTAGTATTCACATAGATCCTACTCCAACCATAAACATTAGAGAAAAAGCAGCTGTTTTTTTAATGTATTTAACGAAGGGCCAATTGTATGCCTTAACTGCATAGACAGAATTATAGTTTATCATAATTTTAACATAAAAATGTTGACTTATAAAATTATGGCACGCTATTTAAGCGCAATTTTAAGAATCAATTCATTAATTTTAATATTATAGTAACCTTCATCTCTCCTCAAAATATTATAAGACTTTTCAGGCTGTATTTGATTCAAGTCGCACGCCATGTTGACCAAAACGCATTTCATTGCCAGTTTATCTGTTTTGAGTAACATAATCCCATCAATCTGTCAATCAAATATAACTGTATTTCCACTTACTAGATCAAAATATTAATCTCGCTGCCGCAAAAAAACCGCTTGCAGATCCTCTTGACAAATTTACGACAGTCGAAAACCAATTTACATTTACGCATGACCAAAAATATAACTTGAAAAATCTGATACTGATCTCAAACATTTGTTTAACAGTGGCGTCTTTTTCAACTTTTATTTAAAATTGTTACTTATTTGTTTTTAGGTCAGTTTTTGTATTTGCTCTACAGTTCTTGAAAATTCATATTTGTGGTGGTTTTTTTTGTGAAATGTGGGTCTTAGGTGTTAAACGGTTTTGTTTTATCTGTGTCGTTGGTTCTGTAACAGATGTTTGACTTGGAATGAAGATTGTGTTTGAGAGAAAAGAGGGTTAACAAAATATAAACACAAGTAGTCATTTATTTACTTAAAAAGGTGTGTACAATAACACCCGTATTCACAAACAATACTTAAGGGATTCTTCACTGAGTATACGCATTGCGTTCAATACAGCGTTGTTATTGGTCCTTTTTGACCACCGTTTGTTTATGAGACGATTTGAACCACCCTGTGCGTTCGTGAGCACTGTGACACCCTTATTCACAAACGTCACTATGAGGGCTCACAGTGAATACGGGTGTTTATTTAAATAACAATACTACTACTACTTACGTAGCAACTAATAAGCTTAAAACACAAAAAAAAAACGAATCGCACACCGGATGAAATTAATGGCGCCAAACAATTTGAATTTAGAATGGTTTTTCGGAAGTGTTTATGCATAAAGGTTAACAAAAAAGGAATCTACCTGCTCGAAATCCTTAAAAATGTGTAAGCAGTAAATGTCACATAAACTATAATATTGTTTCCTTTACTCATTAATTAATTATGCCTTCGTTTGGTATTTTTTTGGTACCTTATTTACATGTTAATGCGCTGGTGTCAGACATTTTGTTTTTATCATAATTATGAATTTTTTACATGACTATTGAATCTAAGCACGAACAGTGATAAAAATATGATTCGACTCCCAATTTAGATCAAGTTTTTTTTATAGCTGTAAAAGGCAAACGAGCAGACGTACCACCTGATGGTAAGCATTCACCGTCGCCCATTAACATCAGAGGCCCGTTTCACGAAGCTACAAGTTACAAATTACAAGCGGAAGTCTCTTTCTAACTCCTTTTGCTAGAAAGAGCTTAGAGTTGCGCTTGTAATTTGTAACTTGTAGCTTCGTGAAACGGGCCACAGCAATCGTACAGGGTAGTGATTCTTTCAAAAGCAAAGGTGAGCGAATGCAGGAGTGAAGTCCAAGCGGCGAGTTTAAGTAGTCCCGTCAGAGCGAGCAAAACACATTTTAGCGCGTGCATTCTCAATTAGGCAGCCTTATACGTTCGAGATGCCTTGCGAATCGAGAAGCATTCGCTCACCTTTGCTTTTGAGAGAATCAATACCCTGAGCTTTTATCGAAACACCTTTCAACGAAGGTATCGTTACGCAGAATTTTCATTTCGTCGAACGACATTTCTCGCCGCATGAGTTATTTTTTTTTCATAGTCACAAGTCTAACCTAATCTACGTAATTACTGTTTAAAATATCCTGAAAACATCATGGTTTCAGCAGAAAATAGCGTTCGGTAAAATGAAATTCGATGAAATTATTTGAGGTTAGGTTAAATGAGGTTATTTATTGACGCTCCAAAAATCCTAATTTCCCAACCAGCACTTTTTAAAACAGAGTTTAGTTTTCTTTTGTTTTTGTTAATTGTGCCAAATTGTCGATGCTGTATACTGGCTAAGTACGTACTCGTATTTCTACTTTAATTATGTTTATGTAAGGTTTGGCATGTAGTTTTTGTATTTATTTCGCCACTAACTATGAGTATTTGTTCAATAGTACTTATATAATTACCTATTTATTTTTAAATTACACTTTATTCGTTTAGCGTATACCGTCCGTCTGTCACACTCGGAGCTGGCTGAAAATCAGCGCTGCAGGTGTTTAACACCTCAGCATTATGCTGAGCCAGTGTCCGATTCACTGCCGCGAAGACACACCCGCTACTTGTTTATTGCTGTTTTCTGTTTTCACTATTTTTCTGTGTGTCTTGTGTGTGTAGTGAATAAATGTATTTTCTTTTCTTTTCTTTTTCTTTAAATGATACACTCGATGAAGTGAAAATCGATAAAAATGATAGTTTACCCATAATAACCCCTGAGAACTAAGGTTGAATGCCTCTATATCCCTACTAGATATTGTTATTTTATCCTTTCAAGCTGTAGGTAATTTTTTTTTTAATTTTTGTCTTAACTCTAAAGTATTTTTATTCACAGTTAAACTTTATTTACATTTTCTGTCTACAGTTTTCAAAATACCTGCACTAGGCCACACTCTGAAAAGGCTTAAGTCAACACATATTAATTTCATTTTAAGCCTAAGGCTTCTAGTTTTTAGGTTAAAGTTACGAAACACGCTATCCTACTTATATATTTTAATTTAAACGTCATTAACTTCGGTAAATAAGTGAAACCGTACTCAAGTGCGGTATTGTATGTTAATAAGTAGCATATTAATGAGTTATTTTAACTATTCGGTTTGCTATAGGCAGGTAGATTCTTGCTGTGTCAGAGTTCTAACTGTGCAGCAAGTAGATTTAATTAAGAACTCTGTCGCATTAAGGCTTGTTAGGTTAGTTAAACGATTGTCATGAACGTTCTTTAAGCATTTGAAATATTTGGTGACTGTGGCGGTAATAATTAATATTTTGTAAGTTAAAAAGTCATACAAAACCAAGATATAAGTTTGACTGACTTTCATGTTACCTATTATTGTTTGTTCCTTATATAATTCTCTATCGGATAGCATTAAAAAAAATTGATTTTCTGAAAAAAGTGCGCTTGTCCTCTTTTCGAGCCATCCAGCCCACTGTGCGTCGTTAGCAAATATATAGTTTTTCTTAAAACAAATAATTTGTGAAACGTGTCGAAAAATGGAGAGTACCTACTTTAAGAGTTGATTCACCCAAATATACTTTATACTTTATCTAAATGGTGACCTACCTAACCCTTTAAAAAACCAGTAAATAATAAAAACCCGTTAACGCACGCGCAGCATCCCCGATCTAGAGTTAACCCGTCGCGTGCCGGATCAATGAGATCGAGATCCATTGTGGATCTTAACCCTACGGATCGAAAGGGTGCGCGGGATTCTGTGCACGTGCTATTTATCTCCCTTTACCTCTAAGAAGGGTTAAGATCTATTTGTAAAGTCTTTTATGCGTTTTGTTACATGTCACAGCTTTTATGTAATTCTTAATGTAATTACTAGTTTTTTATAACTTACATAGAGATATTTCTTTAATTTAAATCAAAGACTATGTTTTTTTCAGTGTGCAGGCAACCCTAAGCGATATTCACTTGTTATGTGACACGTCAAATTTTGTTTTTTCACACAGTATTAGAAACCAGTACCAAAATCAAGTTTCAAGCTGAACACGTGGAAACCGTGAGACCATGTGGCTTGAATAAAACCAAAACCAGATTCCTTTCTTCATCAATATTCACGATATTAGCCGAAGCCCCTTTTTTTCTTGTATTTTTTAAGAGGGTTGTAACGTTTTTCTTTAGACGCCTTTAGACGACGGTGACCTGTGACCCGGGCATAGACAACGAGTTTGAAAAAAGCGTGTCAGCCAGTTCTATGTGAATGGATGTCCGATGTGGTCGGGGCAGTTACGTTCTATTTTCAAATAGTTCGTTATTTTTTTTCTAACCGCTTCACGAAGGTTATGGATTAAGCCAGTCCTTTTTAACAAATTTGTTCGTTATTTTTTTCAAAAGGTTTCAACAAGGGTATAGGTACAACTCGTTTATGTTTTCTAACCTTAGAAATATATGTAGTAAAATATAGATTACAGGAAAACAAAACTGTTTTGAAAAGTCTTGAAACAATAATGTAATTGTAAAATTCCAAACCGATAAGAAGAAACTCGAAGTTGTAAGAATGAATTTATGTGCCTGCTTTTGTTTTTAATTGAGTCATTCATTCACAACTTTAAGAAACAACACCAATGTAACATTCATGGCTACTTACAAGGAAAACTTTAAATTATTATGTTACTCTAGTTTAGTTAATGAATGACCGCTTGATATTTCCTTTTAGGTATCGAATACTTATCTGCAACGTAAATATCCATTCATTATTTTATAACAAGCCCTCTTTTACGATAACTCGTCGAACAGATGACTTCATCATTAATAATTTACAATTATAATAATATGTTATCATTATAATCATTATTTTACTCGAACCATTTCCTGACTGCCAAACACGCGTTCGTTAAAAGAAAAAGAAAGGTGTTTTTATGTCGTGTTTTTGCAATCCCTCAAGATTCCACACAATAGCGACGCGCTCCCGTTAAGTAACCCAATTTTTGCGCCATAAATATGAAGGAGAAAAAATTAAAAGCTAACGGTCTTCTTTTTTTGAAAATAAAAAACCAACGTATGAATTAATTGTGTTACGCCTTGATGCTTACACACAAAGTGGGTTTTGAGAGTAAAAATTAGCCCATATTCACAGTTTTTTACGTCTTTGTCGGTTTTTTTATGTTTTGCAACAATATTGACAGATACGGGAAGGAGATTTGACGTCTTCTCGAGGATTTGTAAATAATCTCATTGAAAATTAATACTATTCTGAGCTTCGGTAGGCTGATTGGCGCCTTTGTTAAAGTTTTTTGTCGAAATAAGAGCGGTTTGATTTTTGGAAACAAACGGCTTTTTGATATTCAAATGTTTACTGGAATCGTGACTACATTTTCAATTTATTTTTGATAAAATTTAGGAATGATACAACTAAAACGTCTTGTGCTTTTTTATTAATTAGGTTGACATTAAAATTAATAAAAAATAGAACGCTGGCCTATTTCAGAAAATTTTAATACTTACCTGTAGCGACAATTTGTCAACCTAGAAGGATTTTAGAAATAAAAAAATTACTCGTAGTTTTTATACATTAATACATTTGCGTAGTAATTTAATAACAATACCTATTGCCATTAAAAAATTTGTTAATTTTTAAATGTTTTCTCGAACAGGTAATTCTCTCTTTCAACCAGAAATTTTATTTATTTTTTCTTATTAAATTAAGCTCACCGTTCAACACCCCATTTTTACCAACAAAAAGGGGTTGTAAAAACATCTCACTGTAACCATAAAACGCAGCTTCCTTACCTTAACCATTTTAGGGTTAATAATGTCAATCTCAACCCTAAAGATACCACGTGCTGCAAGATGAGGGTTAAAGGGGATAAAAAAATGATAAAAGTGTTAACCGATTGTTTAGGGTTAGTTAACTTTTTATTGTTATCGTTTAACTGTATTTTTTTGTTAAAAATATGATATTTTTTAAAGAGTTTAAGTACGCACGGGTTTAAAGGTTTATGTATTGTTGTATAATGTTTATAACTTTAGATAATATTATAACCAAACTAGTAGTAAAGTAAAGTGTCATTTTTTTGATGTTGATGCCAAACGAGCTCATAGGCGTGATGGTAAAATGGACCTGTGACCTAAAGAAATTCTCAAGACTATAACCTTAAGACTGCAATCTAAATATTTATACCCATACTAGAGGACGCCCGCGACTTCGTACGCGTAGAATTAGTTTCCCGTTACTCCCCCCATTTCTTGCACTTGGGAGTCGATTTTCGGAAAATTCTTTCTTAGTGCTCATTTACATCATAAAACGAACTCCTGTACCAAATTTCAAGTTTCTAGGTGCAGTAGTTTCGGCTGTGCGTTGATATATATAAGTCAGTCAGTTTTGCCTTTAAATATATAGATGGCTATTTTAACTAGCTTTTATTAAATTTTACGACGCGGCACCCTGGCCTAGCGCGCTGGCCTACTTGGTAGTGACCCTGCCTACGAAGCTAGCGGTCCTGGGTTCAAATCCCGGTAAGGGCAAATATTTGTGTGATGAGCGCGAATGTTTGTTTTGAACGTTCGTGACCGTACCATTAATGCTAGGTAACATGGCACACTTGCAAGATCTCCTAAAGTTAAGTCAATGAAAAAATTAAGTCCATAAATCTCCAGGGGTGTGATTCTCTCAAATCGCGGTCGGTCGAACGAACGAGCGAAAGCGGCGAGTTTAAGTAGTCCCGTCAGAGCGAACAAAACACATTTTAGCGCGTGCATTCTCAATTAGGCAGCCTTATACGTTCGATCTTATCGACAGGGTAGTGATTCTCTCATAAGCAAAGGTGAGCGAACGCAAGAGTGATGTCCAAGCGGCGAGTTTAAGTAGTCCCGTCAAAGCGAGCAAAACACATTTCAGCGCGTGTATTAAATTTGGCAGCATGGCTTCTCGAACGTATAAGGCTGCCTAATTGAGAATGCACGCGCTAATATGTGTTTTGTTCGCTCTGACGGGACTACTTAAACTCGCCGCTTGGACTTCACTCCTGCATTCGCTCACCTTTGCTTATGAGAGAATCACTACCCAGAAGCCATGCTGCCAAATTGAAAATGCACGCGCTAAAATGTGTTTTGTTCGCTCTGACGGGACTACTTAAACTCGCCGCTGCGACATTCACTCGTTCGTACGTCCGACCGCGTTTTTGAGAGAATCACACCCCTGTACAAAACGGTCAAATAGATAATAATAATAGTAACATAATGGAAGGGCTTTCTGATGACCACTGATTACTTACAGCCCTAGGGAAATAAAGGGAAATATCCCTTAAGACGCATCGATCTGTCCAGACGAATGTAAACCAATTCTTTTTCATATCGGGTGGGTATTTATTTCCACCAATCAAATTAGATCCACAATGGCGGTTAAATTTTGCGTTTTATAGTACATTGAAGCGTTGGTATTGCTGGTGACGGTGCTTTGCTTTTATGACGCGGTAGTGTATTATAAATTTGGTTTAGTTTCAACAGTAGATATGTATGTAAAGGTAAATGGTACCTACTAATGTTTTCTGAATTATGTAACATTAATTGTTAAGACAAAATATAACTTAGTACCTATTATAAACTAGCTGTGATTCGCTACTCTGTCTGAATAATTGAGTAGAGAGATAAAACGCATACCGATGCAATATAGTTATTACAAAAACTTTACTAGAAAATCCACGGCAGCTACAAGATTCAATTTGAATTTGGAATTACTTAGTTGTAATTCTTTCTTAAAAGTTATTGAAATACTGATATGGGGTGTTACAAAAAGAACAGGCTAATTTCTCTTTTTATTTTGTACTTTAATTTCGACAATGTGTTTTTACCTTTAAACATAGGCTAAACTTTTAAAAGCCCTTTTTAATATTAAAAATCACCTTTAAAAGGCAACTTTCCTGTTAATCCCTCTGCGCACAATCGCGTCAGTTCTCAACAAATCTCATTCGCTCACTTAATCCTCCATCGGAGCACTCCTCCAACATAGAGGGTGAACACAGTGACGTATAATACATTACTGCTTAACATTTTAATGTAATTTTTACAAGCAACTAAGGAAATCATTTCGGACTTGCTAAACCGTCGCTAGAGCGAATCCAGTCCAATTCTTTGAGGCCGAGGCCGGAAGTCAAAATATAAAAGTAGGTAGGTAATTAAAGTATTAAGACCTACCTTAAAAGTTATAATCTATAGTTCAAGTACCTTTACTTTAAATACATTTTTCTTAAGTAAGCGCCTCATTGACGAACATACATATTTCATCGATAACGCTATGTATGTACAGTGGTGGTCACATAATAAGCCCATCGAATAAGTGTAGGATGCCCTCAGACCAGGTGGAGCGACGATCTTCGCAACACTTGTTTTTTTCCCATACAACTGCCTACAAATATGACTTTTCAATTTTGCCCACCAATCAAAAAATTCTCAACCAATTTTATTGCTAAATACTATTTACTTTAGATAATTAACCAAGGTTTAAACTGATGTACAGTGAACTGCTGTTAAAAATGGACCTTACATTTTATAAGGATTTAAAAACTTAGTGCTGACCCGTCCATACAAAGTTTTACAACTTTGTATGAACGCCAAATATTTATTTTTTCAAATCCTTATAAAATGAAAGATTCGTTTCCAACAGAGATAAATTGTACATACATTTAAACTTTAGTTTATTAGTAAACAATAAGTGTAACTAAAGATAAAATTTATTAAGAACTTTTTGGCTGGTTGTCAAAATTGAAAAGTAATATTTGTAGGCAATTGTATGGGAAAAAAACAAGTGTCTCTAATTATGTGACCACCACTGTATGTATGTATGTATGTATGTATGTATGTAAACACTTTATTGTACAAAAGAAAAAAACAATACAATTAATATAAAAATAAGTACAAAGGCGAACTTATCCCTTTAAGGGATCTCTTCCAGTTAACCATTGAGAGATTGAGAAAAGTGAAAGTTTGTGCATCGAGTAAGCAAGTGTACAAATTTATACCATGCCGTGTATGCCATGTACTGTAGTAAGTACCTACTTACCTGTGAAATTAGTTTATTATTTATTTTTATTAAGACCTGTATTAATTTAATTTAATTTAAATTTCATTTATTCAGACATTTTCATCCATTTTGTTAGTAAGTACAAAGATAACTTAAGCACTAATAGTTAGAAATGTGTTGTATTAAGTGTAACATTGTAATAGCTGTTGGTAGACCAAATAAATAAATAAATTCTGACGTTTTAATCTTTTATTTTGTAGATGTTTTAATGTATAGTGCTAACTCGTCAATAAAAAGTTGAAATATTTTGTGTGGACGCGTCAGCATTTACATTTCAATCGATATAAAATAAAAGGTCCATTTTCTACAATAGTTCACTGTACATCAATTTAAACCTTAGTTAATGATATAAAGTAAATTATAGCTATCAATAAAATTTGGTCAAGCACTTTTTGATTGATGCTCAAATTCAATAAGTCATAATATTATGTAGGCAATTGTGTGGACAAAAGACAAGCGTTCATATTACGTAGTAATGACTGTATATTTTAACTTTGGATGCAGGTTTCCACGAAGAAGCAGTTCAGCCACTCAACAAAATATATTCCAGTAGGTACGGTCACGAGCGTTAATTTGGGACCCATTTCAAGAAAAATATGCTTGAAGTCGTCAATGTCATTAGAGATGTCAAGTCATTTGTAACTTTTAGGAAACTCAACCTTAATGTTTTAGAATGTCAGATTGACTTTGGACCTAAGGTGGGTACCAAATTAAATCTCGTGACTGTACCTATGGAATACGGAATGAGGTGATCCGACAGAGAACTAAGGTTATCGACGTAGCCCATCGAATAAGTGTAGGATGCCCTCAGACCAGGTGGAGCGACGATCTTCGCAAGGTGACTGGCAAGGGCTGGATGAGAGTGCCTACGAATAGTGCTCGTTGGCGTGCAATGGGAGAGGCCTATGTCCAGCAGTGGACTAATATAGGCTGATGATGACGATGATGATGATGAGGTACCTATAACCGCATCATCCTGTCGAAACGAGGTGATTTAATAAACGCCACATCACATAAGTTCGAGTAATGTGATTTGTTATTACCACTAGGTTATATGGTGGTACTAATCTACTTTGATGATCCTGAGTCCTGATTCTGCCATAAGTTGCCATCATCCATCGGATTTGACCAAGATAAATAGGAACGCAGTCGTATTTTAAGAACTGAACACGACAATGCGTTTAGATTTTAGGACACCCTATATTTTTTCTTTTTAGAAAATATATCACTACGTTATATCCAGCAGTGACAGAAAATTATGAAAAATAATACATTGAACAGTGACATTATTGCGGTTAAAAATAATTTTTATTAGTAACTAATAAAGTTAATCACCCCTTTATTTTTTATTTCTGAGTTAGTAATAATAAAAACATAAAACTAAAATATTAAATTTGTACTAAAGCTAACTCATAAAATAAAGCCCTCCATTGCACACTTGCGGCATCGTGCCGAGGGCACTCGCAGCGTTACCTCGCTGCACTGCGATGCTCAGTCTTTGGGCAAATAAGGAGCCTTGCCTGTGGTCGCCAGAGACGCCGATTAATTTGTCTGACACGTCTTCGATAAATTTATTTGTGTCAGATGACCACAGCCCAAACGTTTCCATAGCAAGTGCAGCAAATACGTAATTTAAATATTGTATGAATTCCTTTTTAACATAGTGCCATTGTTGGATTTAATATCAGCAATATACATCAAACATTTCCATCGATTCCATCAACCGCGACTCCAAAAACCTCTCGCTCAGTAGTCAATTAAGCGATCAGCCAGGGGTGTTGCACAATTGGTCGCCTCGGCACAAAGCGACGGTGGCGCCGCGCGGCCCTATTGAAAACCACTTAGGTGACGTTTATTGCGGTTTAAAGGATTAAGGTTTGCCCAATATTTGGTAAATAGACTGCTGAATTGTGTTTTGTGTGGATGATTTTTATATAGCTAGCATTTTTAAAGCCAAATCTACTAGGTGTGTGTGATTAAATGATATCATATCGGTTGTGGTAAATTTACAAGTACCAATGTCATAGTATTTCTCGTCTAGTACTCTTACGCTCGCGACTCCGTCCACGTAGAAGTCGTTTTACGCTCTTCCCTCGGGAGCTACCTATTTTTTTAAATTGACAGACAAAATGATACAAATTCACTCTTTCCTCCTCCTTCATTTTCAAAGAACTTTTTCATCACCGTAGTCTTGAAATTATTATCAGAACTATTAAGATAAACATTTGTCATTTCCTCTCAGTCTTTCCACTATAGATTCCTAAAAATAAAGAGAAGGTAAGAATCCTAGATTGAGCCATATGTCAAGTCACTTCATTTATAACAAGCTATCAAACGCCCGACCAGTTTCATCTCGGCGCGGTAATCAGCAAAGATGGCGGAGCGTCAAAAATGGTCGCCGACACGGCGCGACCGCGCGGAAAATCGCGTCAGCGCCGGACCGAGGATGAGCTAGGGATGGCGACGATAACCCTAATATACTAGCTTGGGTGAAATATTTTTGGCGAATGTATTCTTCCAATTTCAATTTATCGAAAAGTTGTTTGCATGAAGAAAACCGTTTTTGTTTTGTATCTAAGAGACTTAATCCTCTTATTACTTCAACAAAATGTTATCGGCTGCGAAGTTATGGCTATACAACTTTTTAAAATATGTTTAACATTAAAATGTTACGAGTGCGATAGAGCCACGCATTTAAATAATGCTAATAAATCTGATACTAAATGAATTTGATTTGATATGTAAAATAATTATAAATTACAAGAATACAATAAAAAAACCCCTCATAAGGGCTCTTTTACACATAATCTTTTACTTTTATAATCTTACAGAATAGTTACTATAAATACTACTATACTATACACTCCAATTATTTAATTTATTACACCAATTATCGCCAACCCTAACAAATTGCGTAGCGTCCAGCGATGCGGTCCTGACCGAATGCGGATTATTTGGGGGCCATTTTTTTTATGAATACTCTTTTGAATATCCGGGTGCGGAACTTTACGGGGTGGGTTAGCCATCTCTGGATTACGTAAGTTTAAAGGAAGAATGAGAAGGAAAGATAAGATGGACGGTTTGATAATTTGTAAGTATGTCTTTTATAGAGCTGTTTTTCTTTACGAAGTTATCATGGTAAATATGACTGTTATTCCTTACTGCAATAAAGACGAGGATTTCGACGAGCTAATTAGCCCCACAGACTTAAAATAGGACACATATAACATTTCAGAAAGGAAAGACAACTTGCTTTACGCTAACGTGCCTCTGAGGCTATAGATAACTAGATGTATTCGGCGTTCGTTATCGTTATCCAAAATGTATAGGAGTGACGTAAGCTGTCAGACGGTCGCGTCGAGCGCCTAAGACAATTCTGGGTATTGATTCTCTCAAACGCAAAGGTGAGCGAATGCAGGAGTGAAGTCCAAGCGGCGAGTTTAAGTAGTCCCGTCAGAGCGAGCAAAACACGTATTAGCGCGTGCATTCTCAATTAGTCTTATACGTTCGAGAAGCCATGCTGCCAAATTGAATACACGCGCTGAAATGTGTTTTGTTCGCTTTGACGGGACTACTTAAACTCGCCGCTTGGACTTCACTCCTGCGTTCGCTTACCTTTGCTTATGAGAGAATCACTACCCTGTGCATTTTGTCAGCTTTCGAAAATCGTTTACGTTAGCGTGAAGCAACTTGTCTAGCCTCACCTTTGACGATAAATTAGCATAGTTTGTAGTGACCCTGCCTTCGAAGCTAGCGGGCCCTGGTTCAAATCCCGGTAAGGGCAGATATTTGTGTTATGAACGGGAGTATTTGTTCCTGAGTCTTGGATTTTTTTCTACGTATTTAATTTAAGTATATAATTCTCTATATAAGTATTTATATCGTTTTCTAGTACCTATTATACAAGCCTAGAGCTTAGTTTGGGACTAGGTCAATTTGTGTGAGATTGTCCTCCGATATTTATTTATTTCTAACTGATAGCTGTGTCTCTCTCTGGATCTGCTAATGCCAATATTTGGCTATAAATGAAGCCTTAAAAATAAGAAACGGGCATATTTATTTTTAGTTCTAAGTTGAAGATAAGATACTCGTAATGCAACGATTACGTCATCTGCTCACATCTCACAACAGACTGTCAGTCATGCCGTTCGAGCGTGATATACACGTGACATATATTTGACATGACGCAAACAATATTATTTCCGATCGTTTTCTAGCCTTATTAATGTTTAAATGTGCTTGTCTGTTTGTTTATTTCGTCTTCACAATTCAACAACTTAACATATCGATGGGAAATATGGTACAAAAATAGTTTATAAAGCCGAGACGGACATAACTTACTTTTTATTTAGATATATCAATTATCAAGCATTTCTCTAATAACTATAACTAATTTCTGCGTTGATGACGTCGCGACGCGAGGAACAGCTGGTACAGTCGGCCAAAAATGTGTTCTACCACCTTACGGTTGAAGTTCATTTGCACGTCTTAACACAACAAGTTGGATTTTCACTTGAAATAATATTATGACAGTGACAAGGTGTCAACCTTAGTGATAGTTAGATCTCACAGAAACTTTTGTCAAAATTGGTAGACCCCTTCTAAACCAACTTACCGGTCACCTCGTCTCAGGACATGAAACTCGATAAATCGGCAAAAAATAACTGAGTCAAACCTATCAGTTATCATTCCCAGGGCACCATTGTTGCTCCCTCCTGTTCGTGTAGGATACCTGATACCTATTATTTTATCGAAACATCTTTCAACGAGCGTATCCATCATTACTCAGAATTTTCATTTCATCGAAAGGCACTTCACGCTGCACGAGTGATTTTTTTTTCACAAGTCTTACCTAACCTAACCTACGCAATTATTGTTCAAGATATCCTGAAAACATCATCGTTTCAGCAGAAAATTGCTTTCGATGAAAATAAATTCGATGAAGTGAAATTCGAACAAATGATGGATTACTTTGATGAAATTGTAATAAAATACCTTGTAAATAAATGCTGACCTCATTGACTTAGTTCAGCATTTACCAATTTTCATAACTTGAGCAATACTTTGTAAAATTAATTGCCTCTTATGACGCAAGAATTATTACGATCGAGTAATGAGTTTCAGGACAAACCAGTACCTAAAAATATCTATGTTAACTAACCCAAACTTAAAAATAACCATATTTCATAAAGGTTCGTAATTTTGTTATCTTACAAAATTAACGACGAACTAGTAACGATAAATATATTCTAAGTATTAATATGTCCGCTCGAAGAACGGTTGATAACCCCTGACCCGGTTATCATGAAATATAAGTCTGTCATCATATCAGTATGTTATATACCATGCCATGTTGACATGACTGCTTGAGAAGGTTTATATATATTTATACATACAGAAACTTGCACCATGAGAATAAACTTAGTTTTACGCGGGAAAATTAGACCATTTCTGAGAAAATACCGATGAAAAAATACTCAGTAACTGAAATAAATGGACTTTACGCGTGGTAAAACCTAGACTTAAATCTATTTTATTGTGTCCACATCAAATGTAACAAATTCCTACAAATCCAACCTAATAACAATTAATTTTTGAACACCCTTTGAACTTCTCTATAAAAGTAACCGCGACCGGAATCCGGTTTAAATTTAGTTCCAAAGTAGCATTAAATCAATCAAGCACCATCACAGTTTAGTAAAAGATCGATGTGCAAACAGAACAAGAGCACACGAGCTGCCATCCTTAAATCACTCGTCCTTTGTTTTGTTCTGTGCTCCTTTGTTTTGTGCTTTGTGCAATATGGGTGATGTATTTCGAGCTAATGAAAAGAAAGTGTTATTTTGTGAGGTTTTTATTATACAGGATGTTATGTTATATTATAAGTAAGTGATTTTATTAGTGTCAAGTTTTTGGTGAAACGGAAACGGTAAGAGAATAAATGTTAATAGGTCGATATAACTATAGACATTATTTAAAAACATGAATAAGCAGATTTTTATTTATAAATCATGCGTTAAAATCTATAGACCCTTTAAAGCTCTCGGCGATGAGAGACGGATGAACAAACACACATTAACAAAAAAGACACAGTTTTCAGGAGCTTTATTAACAACATACTTATGCTCATGAACACTTAGGTTTTATATAATTCAATTTTTAAATACTTACTTAGCAGGGTACGGAGTTTTGATAGCCTGGTAAGACTAAAGAGAGCTGTGGAGTCGACATCAACATTAAAATTTAACTGTTACTCATACTCATACTCATTTGTTTATTTAATTTCAAAATGCTTTTATATTCGCCCTGAGCCCCTGAATAAAGCTGCTAAGCTAAGTAATGAAAGATTACAATTTTAAATAAAATGATTTTCAAGTACTTACATGTTATTTCATATTAATCTCACAATGAGCATGAGTATGAGTAAGAGTTGAATTTTAATCTTAATGTCCACTCCTCAGCTCTCTTTCGTCCTACCGTGCTATGAAAACTGCGACCCTGTATATAACAGTACCTGCTGTATAATTTACTTGACTGTAATTACTTTCTTTTACCGTAGAGCAGCCCTAAAATGTATCTGAGTACTGGGTAGTGATTCTCTCATAAGCAAAGGTGAGCGAATGCAGGAGTGAAGTCCAAGCGGCGAGTTTAAGTAGTCCCGTCAGAGCGAACAACACACATATTAGCGCGTGCATTCTCAATTAGGCAGCCTTATACGTTCGAGAAGCCATGCTGCCAAATTGAATACACGCGCTGAAATGTGTTTTGTTCGCTTTGACGGGACTGCTTAAACTCGCCGCTTGGACATCACTCCTGCGTTCGCTCACCTTTGCTTTTGACAGAACCACTACCTTGGTGTAAGATGGAATGCGACTATCCTAGTTATTCATTTCACCGGCTGTCTTACGAAAATGGAATACAACAATGCGAATACCGTAGAAGTAGAAGTCGACGTATATAAACTTTGCTTGAATTGTTTACTTTACATCTTATTTCCGTGGCGGCAGTTTCCGGGTAAAGGTTTAAGGCGCTTCTCCACCGGTGTGGCAAGGCGAGACGAGGCGGTGCGAGAATTTAAATTTGTACTTATTTAAAAATCAGGTGTCCCCTTGTTTCACCGAACTTATTTCATAAAAAGTATCACTTCGCAGAATTTTCGTTTCATAGAAAGTTGGATTTCAGGTTATCTAAATATGATTCACGTAGGTTAAGTTAGACTTGACCCATCACAATATACCTAACCAGATATCAACACGGATTCAGCAGAAAACAGCTTTCTATGAAACGCCAGGGTAGTGATTCTCTCAAAAGCAAAGGTGAGCGAATGCAGGAGTGAATGTACAAGCGGCGAGTTTAAGTAGTCCCGTCAAAGCGAACAAAACACATTTTAGCGCGTGCATTCTCAATTAAGCAGCCTTATACGTTCGAGAAGCCATGCTGCCAAATTGAATACACGCGCTGAAATGTGTTTTGTTCGCTTTGACGGGACTACTTAAACTCGCCGCTTGGACATTCACTCCTGGGGTGTGATTCTCTCAAGAAGCAAAGGTGAGCGAATGAACGAGTGAAGACCAAGCGGCGAGATTAAGTAGTCCCGTCCGAGCGAACAAAACACATATTAGCGAGTGCATTCTCAATTTGGCAGCATGTCGTCTCGAACGTATAAGGCTGCCTAATTGAGAATGCACTCGCTAATATGTGTTTTGTTCGCTCGGACGGGACTTCTTAAACTCGCCGCTTGGAATTCACTCCTGCGTTCGCTCACCTTTGCTTTTCAGAGAATAACACCCCTGCATTCGCTCACTTTTGCTTTTGAAAGAATCACTACCCTGCTGCAAGTGCCCGCATGTGTGGCAATCTAGGCCGGACACTCCGATACAACTCAAATTAAAACTGATAATGTGGTGGGAGCAACAGTTTGAATTTATGTCCACCACCACTTAATAATAACAGTTTGGTACATAAAAGGCCCTAACTCTAGAATGTCTAATTATACTTCGTGGGCTCAGTAGCCGACTGAATGGAGACATTTCTGACGCGCTCGACGACGAACTCCTGCGCCAGTCGTTTTGCATTGTTTGCGTCGACACTACATTCAACTAACACTGAAATAGATTAATTGTTTGAAGATTGATACATAATTAAAGATAAAATATAGGTACCCACTCGTATTTATTTTTTTGCCCGTGCTTATAACTACGTTTTTAAAATAGTTCATTAATCGAAATTTTAATAAAAGCCACATTATTGCCTAGCGGTGTGTTTTGACACCAAGTTTTAGGTTAAAATTAGAGAATGCAAATAACTGGTTTTAACCGGTTATTTTCATGCAAAAACGGTTAATAACCGGTTAAATTGCATTCCCTAGTTAAAATAATACAGGTACAATGTAGGTACTTAAGCGACGTAAGACTCAAGTTCGTGTGGATTGAAAGGCAAACATCCAAACAGTTATACAGACAATCTAAATCTCACATTTATAATATAGTAGGATATTAATTTATTAATATTATAAATCTAGTACGACTAATTAGAAAAGATATACCTACCTAGTTACAATTAAAAAACTTTTTAATAATCAAATAACTCAGGGCATAGGTTAACGTGTTTTATGTAATTGAAATATGTACTAATTACGGGTCTATATTGTCTGCCATAATTATTTTTAGTCATAATGTGTTTTAGGTCATAATCATCGCAAGTCATAACGTATTTTTCAAGAAACTGTTACTATTCAGGATTTTTTATAAATTAAACCTTACCTAAGCTAGCCTTGTCTACACGTTAGATATTTCAGAAATTCTGAAAAGTTGACAGTAAAAGCGACATAAAAAAATATGACTCAATAATTATGGCAGCAATGACATTATGACCATAAAAAATATGGGAAACAAAGGGCTCCCACTAATTACACAACATATAATCTACAAAAATAGCATTTGTGTACATTCAAGTTTATTAAAAAAAACACGTTAACCTTATACCTAGTCTTCGATATATCGTCGGATAAATATTGCCTACATCATTAATCTAAATCCAAAACCCGACCCAATTTTCGATTCCCTAAGATTTCCAAACTCCAGAGTTGCCGGGAAAAGGCCAAAGCGTCCCGTACCTGCCCAATTAGGGGGAGGGAGGGAGCCAGACGACGATCGATGAGGGGGGGAGGGAGAAAAGTATATAAGTAAGGACCTATTTGCGGTGTGAAGAGTATGTCAGGTTTGAGAGAAAAGTCTTCGAAAAGTTTTAAGTTTACTTAGATTGCGCAAATGAGGTATGATGTTATATTAGGTGAAATATTAATACTGAAGACTGCATTTTGGCCAAAGTGTTCAAAAATCTTTTAAATTTAAATTAAGATAGAGTAGATACTGAAGTAATTGTTTACGAATTTTACTATAACTTTTTTAAGCTATAATCCGAAAAGAAGACCGAAAAAAAACTCTAAGTAGAGTTTATTTATTTGTTCTGGTACGGAGAAGGTAAGCGAATATACAAGCTGGGTTCTATTCTACGGCAAACATTTTTTTGACCTATTATCGTGTTGTCAACGTTTTGATAGCTCTTATTTACTTGACAGTAATGGCGGCCGAGTTAAAAACAATACCGTAACACGTCGAAAGCAATATTGTTTAACGTCGTAGAAAAGAGGCCCTGATGGTACCTAAATATGTTTTGAGATCCATCGACATCTCAGGAATACAAATTACGTTACCAAGTTGCCAACCTTGAGAACTCGTACCTACTTAACTAAGATGGAATGAAGACAATGCATCAAATTAATTTGGTTAAGCTTTTGTTATATAATGTTTAAGTAACTAGTACCTACGGCGAGTTAATATGCGGCTTTAGATCATAAATAAGTAAATCTATCTATCTGATCTTAGCTGAGATGCCCATCTCAAGCTACGTCAGAGTAAACGTCAAATTATGAAAAACTGTTATTTATGCTTCAAATTTAGAATATTAATTAACCATTTTCGAAGTGAATCCTCACGTGTTTCAAACTGTAAACTTAGGTTGGGACTGCCTTAGTCTATTATTCCACTACTATTCTGGACTTGCGTACAAATACTAAAGCATATAACGGCCGTATTTGTAAAGTAATCTTGAGATGCCCGTCTCGAGACGCGTTAGAAATTAATGTTTTGTTAGACTTGACGCGTTGAAACAAACATTTCATCTAAATATCAGTTTAATAATAAGGCCGTACGATACAACCGCCGTTATTTTACAAACACCCTTTAGATATATTATGTATCTTAACTAAGACTAAAAACCGTCATAATTTGACTAAGACACACACACGGAGGCGCGCTGGGCGGGCCAGGAGGCGCGACCTCTGACCCGCCCTCGCCTCCTCTCACCCCCACCCTCTACCCTCTACCCTCGGTTATTAGCTGGACGAGACGCTCCTATTCCTGTGCGAACATTCGAATGTGGAACGGTATTTTTTCGTTATTTTGTGACTATGTTTTTTAATAATGAATATTGGGTTTTCAATTTGGAACAACCTATTTTTTGTTACGTGATGCTAAAACTGAGAACTTGTTTTATATTGGTATTACAAAAAGAATATTTAATTACATTTAAATCCAAGAAAGTTAAAGTTAACTTGAAGTTAAGTTTGAAATCCAAGTGGTTTTTTTATCTAATAAGAAATTAAAAGTCGCCAAATAAAATTTATTTAAATTAAAAATGTCCAATAAACTGAATTTATATTTATATTTATTTTCTCTGCAACGAGAATTAAATAAAGACATGGGTATTGGGTACCTACCTAAGTTAAAAAGTGATTCAATTCCAACGTTACTTTCAATAAGTACAAAGTACTTACTGAAAGTTCAAAAAATCAACCAGTGACTATAACTCCCTGCATGGTTATAGTAAAATTGGTAACACTTGCATATCACAAAACCTAAGAACTAACTACAGTACAAACCCAAAAGTGCTTTCAAAATCCAATAAGAGTGTTAACTTGGGCAATTTACAGAAAACCTATAAGATACACGTGAAACTTATGATACTTAACGAAAGAGAAATCGACAGGTATCTTGTCTACTGTTAATTATCGGACAATAGTTTCTCAATTTTAATAAAATTTGACAGCGCGGCAAAGGCGCGTAAGTCCCAATTAAAGAAAACGTCGTCACGCGCCGGCGTCGCGTCGCGCAGTGCGGGCGGCGCGCGCGCAAGCCACGCCCCTCGCGCCGCCCACTGATCTAGATCGATCTAGATCACTGCGTTTTCAGATATGATCGATTGGCGACATAATGAGCTGTTTTTTCGCTTCAGGGTTTTAAATTGCGAAGTCAACGATGAATACGTTTATTGGTAGTTAGAGTGAGCTCGAATTTATCATTTCATGAGTTTGATTATCGAGTTGGATGCCAAGGACGTTGTATAGAGTCAATTTGTATGAAAATCTATAGGGTGGTTCTTATTTAAATATAAAATAACTCTTCATATTCCTTTCTAAAGATGTGAAGATAACTATGATTTACGACTCTAGTCGTAATTATTTATTTTAACAGTTCGTTACAGTCAATTGACATTTTGTTTTAGGGGGGGTTAATGAAGTGTAAAATTGTTGTAAGTCATGTTTATTTAAAAATGAAAATATTGGGAAAGGTCAATGAGCTCATCTTATTTTCTTAGCAATTAAATTTAGCATTTCCTGAAAAATACTATAAACAATATTTTTTTCTGTATTAGGTACTCTGTATGAGTGTTGCAAATGCTACGATTTTATTTATCTTAATACTCTATAGTTTTTGACAAATCATGAGTTGGCTATAGTTTTTATTTTTTATTTTATTTATTTCTACTCTATTTGTGTGTTGTTTTACTCTGTCTACGGTTGCTGTGAATAAATGTGTTTTCTTTCTTTCTTTCTTCTTTCCTATTAGCAACTGCCGTCGTGATACTAACCTATATCTCTCGCTATCTCTAATATACTCTGCGTAAATAAAATCCCATCTGTTCAGGTACCGCCTATCACCGAGAGCTATGGA
This sequence comes from Acleris cristana, assembly GCA_948252455.1. NCBI lineage: Eukaryota > Metazoa > Arthropoda > Insecta > Lepidoptera > Tortricidae > Acleris > Acleris cristana. The sequence goes on along the minus strand of OX411788.1, from coordinate 12,048,180 downwards.
GGAGACGGAGCCAAGTTTCAGTACAGTCTGAAACAACGGAGATGTCACTGAAAAATAATAATAAATAATTATTGAAAATAACAAGACATGATTTACTTGACTCTTTTTTTTAATTGGGTTTAAATTCATGACTATGGCCATGAAACTAAGAACTATCTAGCATAGCTATGCATAGACGATTAGTTTTTTTTCAGGTTTATAAGCAAATTAATAAAACATGTAATTAGAAATAACATAAAATATCTTCTAAGAGTAAACCACGATGTCCGACATAAAAAACCCGCATAGCAAAAACCTGTAACCCAAAAAACACGCGAAAACGCGCGAATTTCCCGACCGTACTTCACCCCCGCGGCCCCCCGCCCGGTCGAGGTGGCGGGGCCTTCGCTCCCTGCCCCCGGGCCACCGGGCCAATGGCGGCGAGGCGCGCCCTGGCCCGACCCGAGCTCAGTCGCGACTCAACCGCGACCCTTGACTCACGGCGCGCCGCGCGAGTCTCGCCCCGCGACGTCAAACGCCACCATCACGCACGGAGCTCTAGTCTATGGCGGGGTCGGCGGCCCGGGGCTTTGCCCTCCGAGAGGCCCTGACCTCCCGCCTTTGGAACTCGGCTTCCGAGGAAGCTGGAGGGACGACGATCTCCTACCTTCTACTCCCGCGAGCCAGGCTGCCTCGACCCAAAGCGGCAGCTCGGCGAACGATAAGGGACAGAATGTAGAGTGCGTCGTCTGCGGAGATAAGTCTTCGGGAAAACACTACGGGCAGTTCACTTGTGAGGGTAAGGGCAGTGAAAGTGTTGTGTCCAGTGCGTTTTTAGGTTTTTTAGTGAATGGACGGTTTCCGGGTTAAGTAGGTTAAATAGGTCACCGGTGACTTAGTAATTCAGGGCTCGGAATTAATTAGGTGAGAGTGGTCGTGTGATTATTCGAATTTTAACTGAAATAGAGAGTGCGTTCTCAAGTTTTCTTCTTAAATCTTAAGAATATAAGTCAAGTTTTTTTAATGTTGCCGTCTATTGATGAGTTTCATCTTTTAACGCTACATTATCTATGGCCATCTTACAGTGCTTTGTATTTGTTTTAATAAATAATAATAATAATAATAATAATTTGTTGGTCAACATTTCGTGTTAAGTATAGCGTAAAAATTTAATCTCCGATCAAAAGTTTACCGCGTCCGCCGGAAAAGTTTCCAATTGGAAAAGTACTTAGTTTCATGATCACTGCTGCTGTGATTATTAATAAAATTAGGTTGAAAAAATGTTTACACCTAGATGTTTAAAAACGCATTTTCTAAACAATTTAAATCGTGAGGAATTAAAGTTTGAAACCTTAAAAAGTCCAATGGGTGCTAAAATATTTTGTACAAAGCAACTAGAATATGATTCAATAAATATTGAAATTAAATAAAAACAAAAACCAAAGCGACTCTCTATTAACCTCAAAAATAATAATTAGCCCAAACAAATCAGAACACAATTAGACAAAGTTTTCACAAACTGCCTGCTCTTAGAGATAAGGGGTTCCTCTTTTATGCAAATTGCAATCGTGGCAATTTTGACTTATACCGTTTTGTCCTTTGGCGTGACGGTAGGAAGATTCTTTGTTAACTTAATAAAACATAAATAATATTGTCATCAAGAAAACATTTTTGTAGGTATTTAGGCAACTGGAGGCAAATATAGTGTTGTACCTATGTGTGAAATTTGATTAAAGGAATAATGATAAAAATAATACGTAGGTACCTAGTTTAAATATGATTTTGAACATGGAATAGATATAAAACATTGTTGAAGTGAACAAATGCGTTTTAAGGTTGTTAAACACATTTTTTTTTATACTTAAACAAAAACAAATGTTTGGTTTTGTTGTGTTTTGTTATATGTTTGATGTTGTATAATTTGGTAGGTTCTCTTGCTTCAAATAATAATAATGATATTAAAAATAGTGTCTGTTGTTTTTAATAATTATCGAATTTCATTTAATTAATTTTTGTGAAATTTTAAAGGATACTAAGATACGATAATGGATTTAATAGTAAGTTAGTTTGACGTTTAAAAGTGGTCACAAAAATTGCTGCAAAAATGAATCCCATTGGTGCCAATTTAAAAAAAAGAGGACACACCTGGTTTAGTACAAAATTAAACATCTACATTAAAACAAAACGTTACTTACATCTATTAATTCACCAAATAAAACTTCCCAATAACAAAACGCAGTTCTTAAACCACGCCATTCATTATTAATTGACGTCGAAAGCTACAATTAGTCGTCACGTCACCAAATAATTACAAGCGATAGCGATAGTCTCTCGATAACATCGTGAATGGGCCGCCTTGGGAACCTAATGTCTTGTAATGTCTTCGTCAGGACAAAGGGTGAGTGTTGTAAGAAAATTCTTAGGTTAATTAAGTGAGATTATAGAGTTATGGGGTTTTAGTGCGCGGCCGCATTAGTGTATGTGTTTTTACATAAAAAATTGTTTAAATTAGTAAGGTGCCGTAGTAAAATGTGTTATGACGTTAAATTATAAAAAACGTTGTAGACTTTCTTGGTGAAAATGTACCTATTACTGAAACAGTACTTTAGCGTTGGCAGTTCTTTGGCTAATTATATTTATGACGAAAAGTAAAAATGTATTTTTTTTTATTAAATGGCTCGATGCCATGAATTTTAACAATCCGGAAACAAATAATTCACATCACACTTATACGACAACATTTTACTAATGTACGAATGTACCAAATATATTTGAATTGTTTTTGATGACGATTTGACTTTATCCAGTAGAAAATTTGTTAAATTCGTCTCAATGTTCAAAAATAGATCAATTGAATGCCCATTTGTTAATCACTGTAGAAGCTATTGATTATAATTATCTTTTGCTGAACTAAAGTTCTTTGCGGCGCTTTTATAAAGCAAGAACAACCCGCTCTCGCTTAGCTTCTGCTTATGTGAGTTTTCTGTAACTCCCGTACATAAACCAGAATATTATACATAAAAACTTTCCGTGAAAAAATATTTAACTGAAGGTGAAAACAGCATTAAAATCCGGTAGTATAAAAGATCTATAAGCGTATGTACATACAGAGGGACAGACGGCGGGGATAGTCTTTGTTTTATTTATACTAAGTAGAAATAATGGTCTTGTACGAAGAGCTAGATCTACTCTATAATACCTTAATGAGAACCCTTACAGGAGCCATTTACTAAATAAAAAATATATTTAAACCTGGAACGTTTCCACCGCTTGAATAACGTTTCCTTCACCGAAAAGTAACAATTTGCAACACTAGTACGCTTATAAAGCATTTAAGCAACCGCAACACTAGTAGCCGTTTGTTTTACAACCTGTTTTATGGAAAGATGCATTCTGCCTTGACCCCTGAATGCACGTGAACTTTCGTTGGCCCACGACAATGTATGAATGTTCTAATCTACTGTAACTAAGTTGCTCCGGTTTTGCTTTTGAATACATGTTTGTAAGTTGGTTTTGATTGGAAATCCTTTTAAACAAAGTGAATACACATCAGTAGACAATCTTATACAAATTTACCTTGTCTCAAACTAAGGTGACCCTTACCATGAGTTACATTTAACGTACTCCGCTAGCGAATCGAATTCTCTGTCCCTCGCAACATAGCAGTATTCTTATGGAGTGCGAGGGACAGAGCATTCGACTACGGTAACGAGTACGGTAATTGTAACTCATGGTAAGGATGCTGTAGGCCTGGCCAAGATGCAAACGCTACTAACGTTTCTGTTTTCTATCGACTCAAAATGTATGGAGTTGACATGACCGGTCGACGCGGTCCGATTTTATAAAATCGCTAACTTATATTGTGATGCATCTAGACAAGGCTTGGGGTTGTACTTTGGGTCCTAGATAATGATAAACACACTTAATATAGAGGAGTAAAGTTAAATGCATGGAAAACATCGAAACCTCAGAAAGAAATACTCGGGTCCCCTAAACAAACCTATGCCTTTCGAATCAATCTCGGGACCGCTAGACTAGTTTCGTAGGTAGGTTCACTACCACAGAACAGAAAAAACAGTAGAAGTGTCAAGTGGGCGTGTAACGTGTGGCATAGTTATGCGGAGTTCCGCATAACCTACCATACATTTGCCGCGATCGCTTATTTCGATATTTCTAAAATAGGAAATAAATCCGGAAGCATGCCTTAATGTGCTATTTTGAGGTGTAAAAACGATAGCCGCACCAAAATCATTTTCCATGGTGGCGGTGGTGGTGGTTGTTTTTATGATAGTTTGAGTATTGGCGACAACAGGTCTGATACTAAGCGAAGCTCATGCCACCTCCACTGTTTTTTCTATTCCGTGGTCACTACCAACTATACTGACTGGGTCGTCGTAATGCATCTTTAGTCCGAATTTTCGTTGATTCTTTAACTTTTTTTTGTGTTGTAACGTAACCCTAACCTAACGTTACCAGCTGGCATTTTTGGAAAACCTCAATGGTGGTCGGACTTGGCTGAAAATTGAAAAGCTGTTTGTTTTTATAATTGGTCTAAAGCGGTCTCTGTCTACCCCTCTGGGAAACAGGCGCGATTTGATGTATGTATGTATTGTTGGTCTGGCTTTATCCCAATACAAATATAAATATTGCAACTCTTAAGTGATTTATCTCTCAGTCACTTGACATTGGCGAAATCACTGCGGCACCTAGTGGACCGCCATTAAAAAAGAAGAGCTGAATTTTTGTACCTATTGCTCAGAATATGATAAAATATCGTTGATTTATTTAAAAAGGTTCCGTTGCTAACTGACAGAAAGTGCAGCGTAAACTGTATATTGAAACGTAAAATTAGAAATACCTATTTATTCCTGGAGTAATGAAGAGGTGCAGTGAAATATCAGGAATTTTCGAAATTTAATTACTGACCGAAGAAAATGGGGTAATTGTGGGAAACGTATCGTTTCCAATTTAAGGGATTAATGGACATTTAACGTTAGCTATTTTCGAAAAAAGGCAAAATTTATTGAATGTTCATAAGTGGCAGAAGCGAAAGATCGTCACCTTACGACAATCATGTCTCAATCCCAGGTACCAAGCAACTCCTTGAGTTAATCCAAATTTGGCGAGTCAGGTTTTCCGGGGCAGAGACTGCCTGACCTCCTGACCCTTGTGACAGGGGAACCGGGACCCGTTGGGTCATGGTTACAATGCCAGGTAACCTGGGGGCCATGTTAATTCAACCGGATGACTAGCATAGAGGCATTCTATCTTAGCCCAGTGGGTAGGCAAGGCAATGCATTTGGGTCAATCAACTTTCCTTTGCCTCTCGTTGCCATGGTGACGTCTTTTGGTTCACTCTTTAAAATCACGATTTTAAAGTATATAAATCCAGCAAACATCAGTTTTTTTGGCAATTACAAGGCCATTCTGTTATGGGTTTTCTTCCAAGCGTATTAGTAGTCTATATTATAACCATTTTTCTAAGAAACTCTATCACTGTTTTCTCCTGGCTTACGGGATAGAATAACAGCAACAAAAAGTTGATCCACCCATGTGCAGTCGCATTTTTGACGCATATTAAGATAAGCATCTCAGTCAAGATGTACTATTACATTACAACCTTGAGATAGTTAATGTACACCCCAACGAAAATGTTAAGCAGTTAAGTGCGTTGTCATAGTAAACGTCAAACGGAACATCAAATGACACACATGACAAGGATAATGACATTAACAATGACAAAGTTCTTAGTATGCTCAACATTTTTAGTGGGTGAATGTACATGAGAAGTACAAACCCGAAGGTTGATTTAAGAGCTATTGGAATGTACTTTTATTTGATATCTAGACAATTCATTGCTTTTGCCATGTTATTGTACTGTTTTTAACTCAGCCGCCATTACAGTCAAGTAAATAAGAGCGACCGTAAAGTTGACAATACGATAGGAACAAAGATTGTACCGAGTAGAATAGAACCCTTTGTATTGTAACGAAAAGTAAGTTTATTAAAAAATCGAATAGTTAATTGTAACCTAAATTCCAAAATTAGGGTCTATATTGCCTGCCATAATTATTTTAGTCCTAATGTGTTTGTCATAATCATCGCAAGTCATAACGTATTTTTTTAAGATACTGTTACTTATTCAGGATTTTTATAAATCAAACCTAACCTAGCCTTGTCTACACATTAGATATTTCAGAAATTCTGAAAAGTTTACAGTTTCAGCGACATAAAAATTATGACTATCAATAATTATGTCAACAATGACATTATGACCAATAAAATTATGGGAAACAAAGGGCTCCCTAAAAATTATTACGAGTATTAAAGTAATTACTGAGTAATTAAATACAAATATTTTTGCTAACTGTATAAACATTTAGCTAATGATTAACATTTTAAGTTAACGGAGTAATTTTTATTTAATCTGTAGTTACACAGTAGCTGGAACTATTAGAGATGTGGTCACGGATGTTCTTAATAAGTTTAATTAAGAAAAACTGAATGAAATAAATACGTGAAGCGTAGTCAAAACAAGTGAAGTTTGAGGCGGGTATCGACGGTATCAGTCAGTTTTCAGATATAAGTAGGCCGATAAGAAGAGGTCAGGACCTTTTTGGCGCCGAAGCCAATCTACCTACATAGATAACGGGTGGTATTATAATGTTCATTAATATGTTCAACGCCAGCGGCTCCTCGGCGTGTTCAAACTATATCCAATTATCAGTAGGTGGTAGCGAACGCGTTTAAAAACGGAGGAAGGGAAGTAGAGCTAGACAAGTTTAATTTGAGGAAAGAGTAACGACCGTAAATATTGAAGAAGTTTATGGAATTGACTTGCTTTTTCCGGCAACTTGTCGCGTAGAAGTCGCTTATTGTTATTCGTTTGGCAACTGTCAGAATTTCCGGGATAACTAGAACCGTAATTTTCGCTTCCGGATTACAACTACCTCTATACCAAAAATGTCGATTGGAAGAGGCGTTGATTTGTGAAGGCAGAACAAAGAAACAAACACATTTTTGTTCTAATGATGACTAGAAGATATTCTTAGGGTGATGGCACCAGTGCTGGACACTATTAGCTGACAGGCACCAGTAATGGACACTTCACTCTTAATTCAAATTTCATACGGTCATTGATTGTTGCAAAACAAATGAATAACCCTTATCTTCTGTAAAATAAGAATCAAGTGTCCATCGTTGGTCCTTGTCCATTACTGTTTCCGTCACTCTACGCGTTGAATTGGTTTCCTATTACTTCCTCTATGACTTCCCGTTGGGGGTCGAATTACAGAAAAAAAATCTGAGTGTAACCCTAGGGTACCCAAGGAATACTACCTCACAATTTCAAGTCCCTAGGTCCAATGGTTTAGGCTGTGCGTTGTCTTTCACTCAGTCACTTACTCGCAGTACTGTTTCATGTATTTAGATTAGTATGGACATATCTCACTATCTTAAGATGCTTGTACCACGATTAACGATGACTACGTAATAATATAAATTGTGTCTCTCATTTTTTGAGTTTCTCTAATTCGAACCGTCGTCACCGTAGAAATCAGACTCTAATTTCTCTGATCCGAACCGGGAAAGTGTGAAAATGCCCTTAGCATAAAACTTAATACGGATAAAGGTGGGTCCATATTAACATTTCATCGCATCATAGTTCCGTGACCATGTCAGTAACGCGTGTCAGTACTGGTTATGAGCACGGTATTTGTCATGTTACGACGTACTGTCCACTGTCCACATTTAGCGTAAAAAAGTCCAGGGTATTGATTCTCTCAAAAGCAAAGGTGAGCGAATTCAGGAGTGAAGTCCAAGCGGCGAGTTGTAGTCCCGTCAGAGCGAGCAAAACACATTATAGCGCGTGCATTCTCAATTAGGCAGCCTTATACGTTCGAGAAGCCATGCTGCCAAATTGAATACACGCGCTGAAATGTGATTTGTTCGCTTTGACGGGACTACTTAAACTCACCGCTTGGACAAATGGACATCACTCCTGCGTTCGCTCACCTTTGCTTTTGAGAGAATCACTACCCTGTAGATTTGCCACGCAGGCCTATCCGCTGGAACCCTATAAAGTCTCCCACCTTTACGGGATTTCTGTGTCAATAGGCTTGAGGCATCTCGAATATAAATGAATATTGACCCCATTTTAAATTATCTTTTCTTTAAATCTGGTCATCCATGAAGACAGTTTTATTTTAATGCATAATAAATTACACAATTCGCGGTTACTTAGGAATTAAACGTATTTTATAATTGAATTTAGAAGCGCTTATGCAATACGTACGTAAATTATAAAAGATTTACTGTGTCGAATTAACAATTTTAATTCTGACTAAAGACAATAACACAATAGAAAACATCTGATGTTTCGAAAATGGCCGACCATTGCTCAGTAAAGAGGTCAAGAGTACTATGATACGCACGTGTTTGAGAATTGGAAAATCACTGTCAACGTGTAGGTATTACTTACATAATTGAAAATATGGTGACTTATGATTTGGTTATAAGAAAAAAAAACTGTGTAAATATGATCCAGCTACCTTTTACGGTTCAAAAAATTCCACCCTTTAAACATAGGACAAACGGACAGACGGATGGCATAGGCTTAGTAAAATAGGGTCCTTTTTGGCACCCGTTGGGTAAGGAATCCTTATACATGAATAATGAATGAACTATATTTATATTTATATTTTGCTAGAAGACACACAGATACTAGTGAAGTCAAGGAACCCTGCCGCATAAAGTTAATCATTAATTTTGGCGTAATTTCTTTCATGTGGTTTGACGCTGTCATCATGACAGGTTTCCATAGTGGCATAACAATTAAAGTCCTTGACTGTACATTAGTACCTATAGTCTAAGTATATCACGCAACGCAAGCGCGGTTGGCAACACATTGGCGTCTTAGGATTGCAGTCTTAAGATTGTAGTCTTGAGAATGCATATCTCTATGGGTCACTGATCCCACTAACCATTAGCAGCTTCTGCATGACATAAAAAAACCAGCAAATTCAAAGAGACCATTTATTGCGAAGAAGCGCCATAAGTACCTACCAAGAATTAAAGATGCCATATTTTAGTTCATACACTTTACCAGTACACACGCACATATAAAGTGGTTGGATATTAATACATTTTACGTTAAGTGGATTGCGGTTTCGAAAATGAAATTCCTCAGCTATCTCTTCCTTAATTCAACAAGGCATCTTCACACATTCACTTCAAAACAGCTTATCATAAAAGTAACTCACGGGTTACACACACAACTAAATATCAAAATCTAACAACCACCCAAAACCAAAAAGCATTAAGCGTGTAAGAAATTCATATGCTGTTACTTCTTTTCGTTTCGAGCAGCAGTGTAAGCCTATCTATGCATTAGAGATGCGCCGTAAACTGTTATTTTGATGTCGACAAATCCATTTTATTAACACTTGGACCTCCCGCTGATTATAATGGAACCCTATCGCTTTAAGTACTCAGGGGCTTCTAGTGTGGTTGTATGGGAATGTTTACGAGGCTTGTTGTGACAGGGTGCCGTGGCGGAGCTCCTTTGACTTAAATGCTCGCGGCAGAGCGACAATTGTGCTCGCATTTGACACCTGCTGGTAGTGATTGGGTGATATCGATTAGGGAAGTATCGATCGATCATATTTAATTCATTCAATAATTTACGAGTTTTTTTTTTATTTCTAGAGTAGTAAAATTTTAAAACGGTAGTCAAGTATAACCTTGGATTTTTTTAAATCTGAAAAGAGTACAATATTTAAAAAAAGACGGTCATTTAAAAACCGAAGTCACAAACCCTATTTAATTAAAAATATTTTCATAGGCATAGTGCTTTTTATATATCAATTTCAATATCGTAAAAATAATCCAATAATCATAAACAAAACAATCTTAAATATAATAAACCTCTTACCACACACCAGTAGGTACAGTAAGTACGAAAAACAGTGTTCCATAATATAACTAACAACGCGAATGCTATGTTCGATCAAGTGAATTATATTAGACGTATGCCGTCGAAAAGAAAAAGTCGGTATAAGAGTGTAAAGTCCATATGCGCATACTGCCTCTTTGGTTTGGCAGTTTTATCCGTTATCGACGCAAGTTCTTCCCAGCCCTACTGTCCAGTAACTGGCCGGTAACTGGCCGGTTTATGGTATGTTTTGGCCCGCGACGCTAAGGCAGTTAACCCTATCTTTACGACCGACTCTAAACATAAGTGTCTTCTCCATCTTATTTATTTTTTATCTCATTCTTACTTAAATTGAATCTGCTAACGGCGCGTGTGGCCGGCTACCAATAAAAAGAACAGTTTTAATGAAATTTTGACGCTTTTAAAGTATTCAAGTCAAATTTATATGAATTAAAGTTTAAAGTTAAATTTATATGAATTAAAGTACAAGTCAAATAAGCGACGTTAATGGCTTGAAATTTAATGGCGTTTTTGTAAGTTTTGTTGCTTTTGTGTTTGTCACATCGTAAATTGTAATTTATGTGTTATTGTTGACTAACTTCCGTGTCATTTGTTTTTATTGACGGCGAGTAATTTGCATACTGAAGGTTAAAAGTCATTTTTTAAATTATATTAAATATATTTCACGTTCAGAAATACCTTTAATTCATAGTCAGTTCGTTGTCCTTTTGATATTAATAATCATTTTTTTAATTAATCGAGTGTGCAGTTAAAAGCCAGCAGGTATTTTATTATGACCTCGACTTCCTTTTAACGTTTGAAATAAAATCAATAATGAATTAACAATCAAATACCTAACTTCACATTATTTTTTATCATTTAAAACACAAGACAAAATCAATATAATTACTCTAAAATACGTACAAAATAAATAAAATTCTAATATTTCTTTTAACTTTTAAAGACAAAGTTACTTGGCGACTTTCTTTTAACCTAAACTCAGCTCTTTGCAAAACCCAACCAATTTAACTGAGTCGATTAGATAATACCGTCGACTTCCCTTCATCAATTAATTCACTACAAAAGAACAAATTAATGAAAAATTACTTGTCTTAATGACTCAAGCGCGTATGTTTAATGATCTAGGTCCTGTCTGGATCGCTAACTATAGTTAGCTCTTTTAAAGTTCTCTATAGTATTACGTTAACTGAAAGAATTAAAGAAAGAAGATTAGATGGGACCTGAGGGCTTATTGTCTAACGCACTCGCAATCACGATCGTTTTTGCGATTTGATTGGAGAAGGTCAATAAATGAATAAGTAAATAATATAGGGGGACAATTTGATCTAGTCCCAAACCAAGCTCTAGAGTTGTATTATTGGTACTAGACAATGAAAAACATAGTTATAAAGAAAATACAAAAAAAACCTAGACTCAGAAACAAATCGCGCACTACACAAAACATACCTATGCCCATAACGGGAATCGAACGCACCGCAATCTGTCTACGAGGACAGGGTCACCACCAACTACTGAGGTTTACGCGTCGTCATCAAAATACCACCTTGTCACAAAGCAATGGGCAAGAAAAAAAGATTCAGCCATTTGAGTAGGTATTCTAGGGAACACCTCAAAATTCCGAATATTTATTTGTCCGAATTTACATTTCTCCGAACTAGTTACGCTGAAGCTATTTTAGATTAAATGCATAATTTAATTGCTAATTGCTATGCCTTGGTTAGATTAGGTTTAATTTATAAGTGATATCAAAAAATTAAGTTTTCTATCAAAACATTGTAATTTTGATGAATTCCGAATTATGTATTTTACCCTTACTCTTATTAATTATACCCGTATTCTAGCATTGCTGATCTTTGAGTTATAAAATAACAGGGGGAAGGAGGGGGGAGTGTCGCGTCTATACGTTAATCATTATTCTTTGACACGGGCAATCATCCTCTAATGATTTTGACTCCTTAACGCCTGTAATGATTGATGGGAGGGTGAATTAGAGTTAATTGATTCGATTTTAAAATAATCCTTCACTAATATAGTTTAAATAGGGTAGCCTTAGTATTTTTACCTTGAGAAATGTAAAATCAGAAATAGATCCTGATCCAAAGAACTGTGCCACAGTGAGACTTTGTTTACCAAATGTATTGATATAATATATGTTTTGATATAGTGGTGGCAGGACCTTGTGATGTATAGTGTCCATCCGGGTTGCTACCACAATCTTATCCTTTATTCCACCGCCAAGTAGCAGTTTTCGCATTGTTGTGCTCCAGTCTGGGAATGAGACAACCGGTGATTTTGGGTCTTCGGATTGCAGTTTTAAGATTGTAATTAATAATTGTTTTTATTTTGAACACATACTACAGCTACAGCTTGTTAAGAAATTACATCACCAAGACTTAGTTAAAACGGGTGCCCTTTGTTTCCCATAGTTTTTTTGGTCATAATATCATTGTTAACATAATTATTGATAGTCATACTTTTTTATGTCACTGAAACTGTAAACTTTTCAGGATTTCTGAAATATCTAACGTGTAGACAAGGCTAGGTTAGGTTAGGTTTAATTATATAAAAATCCTGAAAAAGAAACAGTTTCTTAAGAGAAATACGTTGACTTGCAATGATTATGACCTAAACACATTATGACTAAAAATAATTATGGCAGACAATATAGACCCAGTTAAAACAAACCTTGGTGACTGGTCTATAATCCCGAGATCCAAATTAGTTACACCCCTTGACTTGTAGCAGCAGTTTGAATTCAGAGGTCAAGTAAACTGGTTAATTTTAACCAACAACAGCATCATTTGACCTATTTGAGAATAGCACTATTATTCTACAAGTCATCAAACCTTCGTATGAAATGAAAGTGAACGTCACACATATAATGGACCTTACGATGAATTTCATAAGACAGTAAATCGTTTAGAATGGTAATAAAATTGTTAGAAGATAATTACAACGTGTCGTAATGAAGAAATATACTTGTAATAGAACTCAAGTATACTAAATTACTAATTACTGTCCTGTACAACTTTATAACCTATGTTTAGATATAATTTGTTCATACATTGTATGTCACGGTTCATTACTTTGCATGAAAAGAACTTTTAACTTTTTGACCATTTTACAGCTGTACTTGATAAGGCGACTCGGGGTTTCCCCTATGGAACCCCTAATAGTAATTTGTCCTAATGCATCGTATGTCCGAATTTTCGTTTATCCTAAAGCCATTCCCGCGCAAATTTAAAAACTTTTTAGTGTTGTTATAATACAATACTAACCTAACCAAACCGCAGATATAATTGGAAAACTTAAAAACTTGCCTAACTCGTTGAAAACCAGTTTAGGGCAAATAAAAATTCGGACAAACGATGTGTTAGGACAAACGTTGTTAGGGATTCCGAGGGACTACTGTGTCGGGACTATTTATATAGAATTACGTAAAATACCAATGTCATCCTTTTCAGGTTAAAAGGTACAAGTAATGGTCGCTTTGATACAATTGGTATCACTGAAAAAAAAATTGGTCGATTCTAACAAGATTGTGATTGTTGTGCATAAGCATCTTCTGCCTTCCATACGAGCCTGACAAGACGTAAGATACATCAACTAAGACGTTAGATGCATCAAATAAGATGTTAGTTGATTCACTAAAGAAATTGCTGTTGTTACTATCAGCTTTGGTTGATATAACTAATATCTTGACCATTGTATTCATTTTTTGTCAACCAAGAGAAAATCTCTCTTTGTTGGCTCTTATTTTTTTTAGTGATATTAACCGTATGACAGACAACAGTGTTTTATTGACAGTAGATACTGATAATCTTCAAAGGGTAAGAAGTAATACAGTTATTTTTTCCTGTGTAGGTGTACTTACTGGTAAAAAGTATTAGTCTCAGTCGCTTTGATACCAATTTCTATGATGAAGTTACTCCTGAGTTTAGATAAAACCGTTTGTTGAAGCATTTATCAATCTTACACTTTATATCTGTTATAATATCGAAGCACTGCTAGATCAAAACAGTATCAACTCAAACTGCTTGCTAGTTAGGTTTCAATTTAATCGCAGTTGTATTAAAGTTGATGTTAAATACAGTTGTATTTTGAGTTACTACTGTTTTGATCTAGCAGTGCGACATCGTATGCGCATGTTTTAAGAACTTCTTGTCGACGACCAACGTCTAACGTCATTAGTGTCATTACCTTACTACGGTTAAATAAAACCATAGAGACTTGTCCTTGTATTTTACGCAACTACACTCCAAGATCTTTACGGCCACGATAATTCATAGTTTGCGGTAATCGTAGAGATCATTAAATCGCTACAGAAACAGGTGTTTAATGGAGTTGCAGCGAAAGAAAATAGAACAAATATCGACTCCGTGCAGTCTTAAGCGATGGCATTAATGATCCATTGGTTTTATAACTTATAGACTTCACCGCTTTTTATAATGCCTTTTATGGAAGCGACTGTTTTACCTACTATGGTAAATTAATTTCAAGAAATAAATTGCGACTGAAGTTTGAATTGATTATACAATTAATAGTAGTTTATTTTTTATTTCGCATTGAAAGTAGGTACTAGTATTTAGAAATATGTTTCATAAAATTACACCCACGATCTCAAATCTGGGCTTCATGTGGAAATTGACGTCCCACTAAAAACCAGGGGCTCTACTTTGAAATCAGTACCTAATTCGAACTTCGGATCGCCCCGTCACTTTCTTGCGAATTAGTGACGCGTCGAGAGCAAAAGGGATAGCAATAGACGAAGTTCGAATTACGGATTTCAAAGTAGAGTCTCAGTAGGATAATCTGACAGAATTTGAATTATTCCCAAACTAAGACCTAGGCTTATGCTTTGGGAACTAGAGAACGCATTTACCTTTGTGTGGGCGAAATATGTTTGGCAAAATGTATCGTTTCCCAACCATTCCATTTACCAACCCACTTTTTTTCTGTAATCCATACTAATATTATAAATGTGAAAGTGTGTCTGTCTGTCTGTCTGTTACGTCTTCACGCTTAAACCGCTGAACCGATTTAGATGAAATTTGGTATGGAGTTAGCTTGAGTCCCGGGGAAGGACATAGGCTACTTTTTATCCCGGAAAATTAGACAGATCCCGGGCAAAAGCTGTTGTAAATATTTCAGAATTTTATTAAAAACTAACCTATAAGGTTCTACACGATGGTACTGATATAAATCCTCTAAATACATAGAGAAATAAATACAGTGCACTCGCTACAGGCCCTTTTTGTAGTTAAACTAGTAAATCTCCAGTCAATTCCCAGTGTATAAACATACCTATACCTTTATCACACGATAGCCTTAACGCCTTGCCTGGTAACCTACATCGTGTAATGACGTAACAGCTTTTTGCACCGCTTCGCCTCACTCTGCAGTGGGCTAATATAGCAAAGAAACTGCAACTACACTATTCACCGCCGAGGGCTATTTATGGGGTCAATATTGTATGAAAAGATGAAGAGCTGGCACCTACTGAGTATACATTATGTAGATACCAATGGTGAAAGCATATGTCAAGTGCAGGTACAGTTAAATTTATATCTTAATACGCTAATTTAGCTTTATTGAGCTATCAGATTTAAATTCTAAAAGTAATGAATTGTTAAAATATTTAAATTTTGAAAAAAACCGTCGAAGCATTTTCTTTTTGTAAAATATAGGTTTAAAGTTCAATATGGATCTTTTCAATCGCACATAGTGCAACTTTTAACTTTTTGACCACGTATCAGCCACAAGATAAAACAAGCATTGAACGTATTAAACAACGTATCTGCTTGTACACAAGAATTCTAACCTAGGAAGCGCTCGTATCTTTAAAATAATACAATTTTAAGTGCGATCCGGCGTTGTTAGCGACATGTCGGGTCGTTGAACCCGTTATCAAGACGGAACACAATTTGCTGAGATATTCCCAAGGATAGGGGTAATTGGGTGCTGCCTCTGGCCATATTAAATTATATGCGGTTTTAGGGGATTGTTTACGGTGAATTAATGAAGTAACTATAAGCGGCGATTGTTTGAATTTCACTCTAAAGTGGCGTTCGCTCGAAAAACAATTGAAAATCTTATGTGACTTTTTTGAGCAGAGAAAATCAACGTTCTTTTTTTTTCTCGTTTTGTAGTAAAACATTGTGCTAATTGATTGTTTAAAAATCGAACAGTTTGATTTTAAGACAGATGAACTTTAAAATGAACTATCTTACTATTAAAAAAAACTTGTAGAACCAGTGGCCCTAGACAAGATACAATGCGAGATTGTCATCATTGTCAAAAATGTATAGGCCTGACGTAAGCTGACGGATGGTCAAACATATTTGACAGTTCTCGAAAATTGTTTACGATAGCGTTAGGCAGTCTGAACATTACAAAGATTTTTTTTAATCACTACATATTCACAAGCTACACAGACAAACAAATACTTTTCTCTCCGAGGCGTAGCCAAGCCGAGTGCATTTTCCTCCTATTGTCGCGCTATCTCGCGCTAGCTTATCGAAACGCCGCGTAGCGCTTTTGTCGCCAAAATGCATCTTTTAACATAGAATAAACGTCTGTAACGTGTTTTAGAATATACTGAGGTTAGGCTTTAAATTTGATACTTTGTCTTTGTCTTTTTTAATCCAACCATAGTTTTAACACGATTGAGAGGGACAGGTGGTCCGTTTTGGCTCTAACTATACTTTGGCACGTAGATTTAATTACTATTCGTTTTTTAATTTTACATAAATTAACGATACCAGGTTCTACGGATTACTAATAGAAGTTTGTCATGTCACATCAATAGGTAAAATGTTTTTTTTTTTCAAAATTATAAGTTACTCGCAGACAAACTTATCTGACATTTGCTTCTTAGAAATATTTAAATTCTCTAAATATACTTCATGAGAATCTTTTTTGTTTTAACTTTGTGAAAAAAAAAACAGTACGTTTCTTTTAACAAGAATTTAACTATCATAGAGCAAGATAATCGAAAAATATGAACACGACAGCATAAAAAGAATTGAAAGGCTACTTTAAACAAACAATATAATAACTTAACAACTTAATTTAAAACGTTCACATCCCATTTGAAATCCGATATTTCGAACAAACTCAATTACAATAAAATTAATATCTATTCTAATGGAGAAGAATCACGCAAGAAAGTGGGTATACTGATAAAGCTACAGTTAACAAAAATAATTGTGCTGGTGGTCAAAAAATACAAAACAATCACCTCATACAAATTTCTTGACCAAATAACGATAGTAGAAATAATATAGACGGTAAAATTAAGTTTGCTTTTCTACATTTTGTTAAAAAAAACAAAACGTCTCATTTCAAAATAAATCCCTGTTGCATTTAAATTCAGAAATCTATTTGCATGAGGTATCATATCGTTCGGCATTTGTTCCTCATGTTACGTCCTTATTCTACTTAAGCAGAGAATTATCTAAAGGAATCCAGTTTGATAAATTATAACGAGATTAAATCGCTACTTGGTGACGCCATGTCGCCAAACGCCAATTCAGAACATAATCATGTCGATTTTAATGGCAAAATGTCACTTTATGACATTCATAAGGTTTTCTGGGGAATTTACAGTGTCCCGTATCAACATAATGTTGATGATGAAAATCAAATTATTTCCGCTATGAAACTGTATTTTGATTATCAATTTCTAATCAATTTTGATCCCTATACCTTCATCAGAAGCGTCTGTGTAGAAGATTTTGATGGTATTATCAAGTTTGTCTTAAATATTATCGAACTCGTTGTTAACGAAAATTGTTTCTTATTCTAATTTTTACGCATAATAATATTCAAGAGAGTGGTCTTAACTGTCTTAAGCTCGTTAAGTCGGTATGTTAACTGTTCTATCGATTCGTTTCGATTCGATTCTTCCATACGAATAGTCGAATTATGAATCGAGTAGCTGTTGATTTATAGGTTATGTTGGTTCAACTAATAACATTATATCTACACACTAACAAGTGATTATTACTGGGGAATAGTTATCATCGGTAAATAATGTAAAATCACTGATTGGTTTAAAACTTATTTGATTATTATGATGATTGTGTTAGCGTCAGCTTATTATCGGAATATTTTATGCGTTTTCTGTGAAATAGGCTTAATAGGCTTTTGTTGTGTATAATATCTAGCCCTCGGAACCTAGTCTTCTCGCCTCATATTTACTACCTTAAAGTGAGTTCACAAATATTGCATCTTAGTCTCGGAAAGCAATTCTTAAGAGCGTTGTTAGCTCCAAGTTGTATTTGTTCTTGAAACCACCGTTTCAAACTTTTACTGTTTCATGTTTTTTTATACTGTTAAAGAATTTTCATACTTATCTTATTTTATATTTATTATTTTCATTCTGCAAAAAGTTTTCTCGGTTGTTTAAAGACCGTTTTTATTGGAGCTGCCAACTCTCTTAACCTATGATATTTCTTCAACAGGATGCAAATCCTTCTTCAAGAGGTCTGTGAGAAGAAACCTGACGTACTCCTGCAGGGGGAACAGGAACTGTCCCATCGACCAGCACCATAGGAACCAGTGCCAGTACTGTCGCTTGAGAAAATGCCTAAAGATGGGCATGAGGCGAGAAGGTGAGTCGAGAACATTTTATCACTACTGATGATGATGATAATGATGGAGATGATGATGGCGATAATGGTAGAAATGTAGATGAGATGAAATCACGGCTGCCCAACAGCTTGACGGTCAATGTTAAAAATTTACCTACTATCCCCACTTGTTCTCTAGTTGTATAAACCGACCTGTGTGTGCAGAAGCATATTTTTTACTCTGTTTACATACACTTTTATACATTTTTACAAAAGCCTATGAAATCCAACAAAATAAAATTCAACAGCAAACCAAAACTACCGCTTTTTGAACTAACCGATAGTTAACCTGCCTCCGCAGGCAACTAATCAGAGATTGACGACCAATTAACCACTAGTTAAATGTACACTCGTAATGCGAACTTTAGCTTAAACCAACCAGTTATTGAACTTGCGGATAGCTGCTATACGAAACAGGCTTTCACTCAAGCATACTGCAGAATTTATAATCTAGAATTGGCTAATTGTATGAATTCCCATCGAAATTATGAAGAAAACTTGCTGTAGCTTATTACTAAGTTTCGACATTGACTGATCATACAAACGTTAGTGAAGTTTTTTGTCCAGTAGGTACATTAACATTACTCTGTGAGCACTATGTAATGCGTTGAAATTTTATTACAAGAACTTAGGTGTCTAAGAACCATCATTGTAAATTTAATTGCTTCTAGAAATAAGTATACGTTTATCTTTATACCACAAATTTATATACTTGACAGTTGGCTGTTCATTCTAAAATCATTAAGTTTAAATAATAGCGGACACCTTTTGTGGTAATAACGAGAAAAATGATGAATATTTTAAAACAGATCATAAAGGATAAAGTGGATATGGAAACATTGAAAAATAAGCAAATAACTGAGTCCATGATACATTGATTGTCGCTGGTGTAATTAGTAAAATCATCAATCTCGCGCAGTCATTAGCCGATCTGCCCAAGGGCAACTCTAAGTAACTGTTGACGATCAATGTTAATATAAAGTTATGAGCCGTAATAGCTTATTATTACGATGGAATTAATATAGCGGGTTATTGTTTTAAAGACAGCGACGTGATTAATGATAAAGATGGCGAAGAATCTGAGAATATTAATACAGGAACTAATTTTAACGATGTTGTGAACAACTGTTTCAACGGAGGAGCAGTATTAATAGACAAAGACAAGAAGTTTCAACCAAAATGAACTAACAAACGAAGTACGCAAATTAGTAGATGTAGTTCGGTCAAGGGCATAGTAAAATGAGAAGTGACAACATGTGACATTGCAGACAGCTTTAACAACCTATTGATCAACTTTGTCCACACAATTGGCGGTTCAAAAGATGATGTCCATTCTAAGACAGCTGAAGTAGTCATCATAAGTATAATAACAGAGTCATAACTCTTAACAAAACAGTAGAAAATCTCTAAACTCGGTAGCAAAAAGGGAACGTAGGCTCATAAGTATTTGGTACCCGTTCTAAGACAGCGGTGCTAAGCTAAGTTTGTGGCGTCATAAAGTTTGTTGCAATATAAATGACGATACCCGTTTTATAACTCATTAAAAACACATAACAAATGTATAATAAAAAATTAAAGAAGCCATGATAAAACTAGAGATATTCTAATGGTGTACTATAAAAAATCATAAATGTTGTTCTCCGTTCCGTCTTCGTCTTCATAGGTACATAAATAATTACGTAGCGTTACTTTTATAAATTAATGTATAAATGGTATTTTATCTTTCTTTTAATTTTAATGTAAAGATCTGACATAAACTTGAATTTCGGGAAAATATGTCACATCAAATCCAACACCTGTTACAAAAAAATGTTCAAAACGAAATTGTGACACGTATTTCAAAATCTCGTTAACGAACGCCACATGGACAATAAGGTCCACAATTTAAAAGATAACGCGACCCGTCATAAGGAAACCGCTGCGAAGGGCACGGAGGTGAGGCCAGAGCCACCCGCCAGGCCACGATTACTCGTAATGGGTACACCTGTCGTACCTTCTTCTGGTTTAATCGCTTTGTTGCTCCGTTTATTGTTGACGGTGTAAAAAGCATTGATATTTTTTTGATTTCACTGATTTGATATGTCTTTTGACAAGTCAATAGTAAGTCTTACACGTATTTCACCGCACCAACGACAGTTTTTTTAGGTTTAATGCCAATCCTAAATAATATGGCGAAATACCTAATGAATCTACAAATTAATAATATTATATTAGGGATGATCTCAAATTAAACTACTCCTAAATCCTCCTCTCCTTAAATTGTGGTTACTACCATCGACGAACTACGTATAGTTCGTTCATCGATGGTACCATATAGAAAACATCCAAAACTGAGGAACAAACACTCACACTCAAAGTACCTAGGTATCCTAAAAAAACCTACCTACCTACCTACCTTACCTACCTACCTTACCTACCTTAAGAACCTACCTTACCTTACCTTACCTTAAAAAATCAACAAATACTTTACGAAACTTTTTTTAGGTAGTACACAATACTCGTACAACAATTATTAACTTTTTAGCAAAACCTCATAGACAACAACGCTCTAAACACGCAAAATATTCCATCATTTGACTAGCCAGTTTTGTTCCTAAGTATCTCAACAAGTAACTGGACACCTTTTATGACAACCATCAGGACCCACATTCACACTTCCTACCTCACCCGGAAAGGACACGGTAACCCGCTGCTCTCCATTCCACCCTTAAGCACCCTTTCGACCCCAACAAAAGTACCCTGTATTTTGCCCAAACGATTTGTTTGCTGTCAACAAACAAAGATGCAGACTCCTTTTTAATGTTAAAAAGTAAGTGTGCCTCTTTGTCTGTACTTTAATCGTCTTAGATATCAACCTCGATGGGTAACACTTCCTTTTTTTTATTAGTATTGTTTTCGGCATAGTTGTCCGTTTTAGAGGTTGAAAGATCCCATTGAAATGTGCTACTAATACTTTTAATTGTGATGAACTCGATCCGTTAGATACGTTTGAATGGTCACTATTGTTACATCGGATAATGCTCACAGAAATGACTTTGCTGTTTAGTCTCTAATGGTAAATTGAACTATTGTTGAAGATGAAAATACTAAACGTAAGATATTCATTTCTGTAAAAATAACCCTTGATAAAGATGATAACTTAGTAACTGAGATTTGAAATGAAGATGCGGTTACATCAGATTGAATTCTTTCGCTTGCAAAACTCGCGTGTTGTAAACATTGTAACAAAGTAACGTTTAGTGATATAAATCACGCGATGCCACTTCCCATGTGATATGCATACTCGTCAGACAATGCACACAGCAATTGATTAATTAACAGCATTACCGCGACCGGTTTATTAATATTAGAGTGCATAAAATTTTATCTATACAAAGGGCTTTGGGTACCGTCAGTTTTCCGTGAACAATGGCCGAGGCACCTTTGTCTCTAGCGCATCAATCACAGGCCACATTGTTTGGAATATCTTAATAAGTTTTTGTGTTGGATCGGTCATTTAGAAAGATTCCCGCTATCGCTTCCGAATTTTTCCCCAGAGTTCGCGATGAATTTTAATGGAAACGTGATTTATGAGGAAATTGGAAATATATCGGCACGATCTTTGTTTTTGGCGTGTCGTGACGGCGGTTTAACTTATTTAATATTTTCTCAACCAGAAATATTTAATCTTTGAAAATAATACACAGTGCTAAAGTTCCCCTCGCACCCTCTTTCTTTGTTATAATTTTACCGTTACTTATTAACTGTTTGACCAAGGCGCTGTCTTTACGAATATTTCTCTAATCCGAGCGTAAACTCACAGTTTTGTACAACGGAAACCATGCACAATGCGTTTACCGTAAGCCCACAAGACCTGTCAAAAACGTCATCCGATTCCCAGGGGTAATGCTTTGCTTAAGCCTAAAAGGCGTAAGTCTCCTTAAAATTTACTAAAATACCCGCTGTTTTATAATACGGTAAAAATTACGGCAATGTTTGTATCGGCTTTTATTAAGCCCAGGATACGCCTATGTCCGACAAAGGTCGTCAAAGGGCGCGGCGATGCGTTCGGAGGGTGTCAATTTGCACCTTCAACCAGGTGCGGTCATTGTTGACCGTTGTTGACCATTGTTGGCCAACTGACCGTCCCATTAGACTAGTTTGCCAAACATTGATTGCGTGACCGTGAGAAATCTAACGTGCTTTTTTTTTTAAAACACTTGTCCAAAGTCCCGCGTTTGTTGATGGATAGGTTAAAGAGGATATTCCTGATGCGCGACATTAATTTAATGAGTTAATCGTGTTACAATCAGTACTCGTAGATACGAGAATAACTCGAGGCGTAGCCACTTTGTTTGCCGCGTCACAACCAAAAGATATTATCTTTTCCGAGCATAATAACTGTGACATGTTTCGTATGACGCTCCAGGGCCGGATTTTATGGCTCACATTCTGGGAAAACTGAGGCTTACTAGCCGCGGCTGACATAAAGATAGCATCTCACGTTAGCCGCGGCGGCCGTTCCCACGGCGCGAAAATACCCTAATATTGCACTTCTGACCCTATGGTCAGGAGTGGCCGGTCGGTGCAAACATTAATTACTAGAGAAGACAACACGTAGACTGGTTCTGATTTTGCACGGTCAAGGTACCGAACCGGACCCCTGCGGCCGTCGGACGCGTCGTAAGCTAATTATACTTCCGCACGTTTTGTCAAAATTTGCATATGAATCGGGGTTCGACTACAATAGAAAATAGCGCTAATCTCCTATAGTTCAGGTAAGGCTCAAATATGGGAACGGCCGCTCGAATGCCCGCTAGAAACCTGATAAGTTTTCTCTGTAAACACCGAGCGTGGAATGGAAGTAAAATATTCAATTTCACTTAATGTTGAATAGAGATTTCATCGAGACCGCATCCATTGTGGATTTATGCGACAATAAATGGCACAGAAACCTTTGATCCGTTTAAGTAAGATCTATTATACGGAATATTTGTTGCTACGGCATATGAATTGCCATTTGTTCAGCCTTTACATATTTAGTAGCTTCTTCACTAACATTATCAATCCTTATCGATGTTGATATAGATTTAGTAGGTATTCATAGAGATAAATAAAGCTCATGTTTATTTTCTTTTTAAAATACCACACTATACACATGTAAAACATATACACGTCGAGCATGTAGAACGACGTTCAAAACAAGAACCCAATTCGAATGCCTCGTAAACTCAAAGCGAAATGGCGTCACAAAAAGGAATCAAAGTGTAAAATCATTTGTGTCGGATTAAAAAAGGAGCTAGCGAACGAGCGTGAGATATACCCCACTATCAATCACACTATGATTTATATTCTCTCGCCGAGATGATGTATCGTCCAGGACTTTAGTCCACTGTAAAAATATTCGATAATTAACTTTTTAAAATTTGACTGACGCCTTCATCTTCGGTGCGGAATCGAAAACATCTACATCACAACACGAGCCATACTGACCACTAAATCAATCCTATCTAAGTTTGTATTTCCGTATAGCTTTTACCAAACCTGTTGCTTATGGAATGCCTTCTTTGGCTTTCCTAATGCTACAAAAGATTCTGTACTCTTATTGAAATTCTCGCATATTTTACTGCGAATGACGTGATTTTTCTCAAATTGGCTATTTCCTTTAGTTGATTCACAAATGTCTGGCACCCCACTGTTGGGAACACGATTTCACAAAATTCTAGTAACGGTTCTACCAAATATGTATCGAAAGCTTTAAATTCTAATTTGAATTCGTTAGAATTGGGACACAAAAATGTGACAATGTTAACAGAGAATTAGAAATCATATGGGTCCATTTATCAGCTACAATACGACACCGTAGGAACGTCAAAATAATCACCTCCACTATAGGTGCTCGCGGCCGGCATCGAAGGCGGACCCCCGCGGAGCGCGGGCGGCTAACGAACTATGCAGGTGATTTATCTGGCCGCAGCCTCTGATGCTAATTTCTTTACGACGTGTGATGTTAATGAAATATTGGGTATTTTTTAACTCGTTTTGTTGATGTTAATACATGTTTTGTCGTTGGATTTTTATGCTCCAAAATGCAGCGTGTTAACCTCTGCATTGACTTTGACATTGGCCGAGTGTGCAAGTTTAAGGATTAAAACTCGTTATAATATTGCAATTGCTTCTTCTTTCGCTTAATTTTCTTGATTTGCTTTATATCTACGTCATCTTTCAGCATTATTTTATCCTTATCCATTATAACATTTATGATTATGACATTTATGACTTTGCATTTTCTTATATAGTCTTGTTTTATTGTTCCCACGTGTCGTACTCAATTTACGTCATCGATACAATCGTTTATATCATCATATGGAAATATTCGATAAACATCATTATCATACTAAAAACAATACAAAAGATAACCTTAGAAATCAACAAATATTTATAATTTACCCAAGGTAGCGCGCGAAACATTCTGCAGGTGAAATTTTCTCACAGACCTACCTTATAAACTTGAATACTGGGAGTAACGCACAGGCATGTATATTGGTTACTAGTACATCCAAACCAGTTTGCCTCCATGCCCTCTGCACCAAGCTATTCCTGCCTCATAGTTTCACTTTACATTTAAGACCGTGGTTTTAATACGTCCACTAGAATTTCTAACCTGTCCACAATAAAGTCTGTTATTTCTCGTTGATTATCAGCCATCAGAATAAAATGCAGATGCGCAGTTATTTCTTGATTTAGTCGATGTTAAAATGTGAAGAATTCAGTAAAATCGTAAACAAATACTAATTTAGTATGCTAATGTGAGTCATGGCTTCATAAAAGTAATAAAAACGAGTCGAAAGTTTTTTTTTTGTTTAGAGCTTCATCGCTCGGATTACGTCACAAACTAGACAATATGGAGTATGGTGGTACTTAGGTACCTAACAAAAGCATAAAACAATAATTTTATATTACGAAACAAGAATCCTTAACGATTATTTTTGTAATTAATTAGCGATGCTCATATTATATCTGAATTTTTATCTTTATGATGAATATATTTTTGATTCGTCACAAAAACTGGCTTCTCATTTCAATGTCAAATAGACAGTAAGATATTAAAACCCTGAGAACGTATTTTTTACTTCATCTTTCAGTCCATACGTCTCATTACAAGTGAATCATCTGATCGTGCGCATATTTCGTGAGGTCACAGTTTACTATAGCGGTCGAAGAGCCTGCGGTCGTTCACGAGACAGGGACACTGATATACAAAGTTCCTCACGCTAAAACAGGGCGGGAGATTTTCTCTCTGTCTAACGCCGACCGTTTCGTGACCCCGTAGACTTGATTATACTCGAAAAGTCGTATGTGCTTCATGTTTCACATGTTTGTAGGATGTTTGGGGTTAGCAGGGAACTAATCACATATCTGCAGTATTATGATTATCGCGAGGCTTCGTTCCTCGTGCTTGTGGTCAGTGACTCGTATCGCATCTTCATTATTGTGTTATGAATATTGTTTTAAATCACGATCTTTACTTGGATTTAATCAAATTGCATTAATGTTATTGGTTTGCCCCCTTACATGTTTCATATGATTTATTTAGGCATATCCCAATTGACATTATGCTTCAATGACATTTAAGCCTTTTAGTATTTGGATAGTGTGTTGCAATAAAGCTATAAAATATACCATTTATATTTATTATCGTACGTGTGTCACATTTGAAAGAGATTATGCGTCGACACTCTCTTAGACAGTCTAATTTTTTATCGTTAATTATATAATATTCCATCTACCATTTTAAGTACTTATGTTAAAGATTGTCCCTCAAAAATCCTACTGCATATTTTTACTAATAATCATAAATTTTCTTTTCAAGTTATTTTAAAAACCAACCTTCTCAAAAAGCATTCTCTATCATCAGATGCTTACTTCCCGTAAACAAATTCATCCATATTCTACATCTACACCTCCCGAACCAAATTGGTCACCTAATTTGTATATTTCCTCTAAAGTTTCTAATTGCTCAAGTATACCAGCATCGACCTGTTCTCCAACATAAATCTCAGCATTTAATAAATCGATAATTACAAAAAGCCGATCCCCGCTAATGGATCGAGCGTCGTGGCACGCGTCGATCGCTTTATTATACGATCTTTACTATTCTAAGATTTTTATCATCACTATAAATTTAATTAGTCTTTGGTACTATTTTGATGTCTTCCGTCTCCGGTTTTGGGTAATTTAGATATACAACTCAGAGGTGGGCGATTGTTAACTTTCCCAATACGAATTGTTTTCGATGCGTTGCGTAAACAAGATGGCGTAAAAGTTGACGCATTCCTGAGAATTGATTGGCATAGAAGGCAAGCGCAGATGAACATTCTGCGCCTGCGATGGTCATTTGTATAGATTTAGGACCCTCCGTGGCGTCATGGGCGCCAAGGCTCTATGGTGTTATGACGATTATATAAAGATTGAGGAATTTGTGATCGCTCTGAGGTTTATAATGACTTAATTGATTATGACTGGCTGTAAATAAATATTTAACATTATGCGTTTTAACAGTATCAAAAAAGTTCTCATTTCGTATGAATATTAAGGATTTAGAGGCAACTAGATAGTTTTTTAAGTTAGTGCCATTTGCATCCTTAATAGAAGACAATCGCAAATGACGTATAAGAACACACTTTTGAATTATAAAGATAAGTGTTTAATATCTTAGGCAACACTGAACTCAAAAATATCTCGACCGCACTCAGAACCAGTTAATGACGGTTAAGTGACGATTTTTCATACACACGTTTGAAAGAGGAACGAGTTAATTGTTTCTAAAATTTCTCACAGTAATAGAAACGTGTAAGATATTTTAAAGCACAATCTAAAGATATTGTTAGTGGTGGCTGTATATTAAACACATCAAGTCAATGCTCATGAAGGACCAATTAACGCACTTTTAAGTGTTAATAGTCAGGACACATTATGAATAGTCGTGAATTACTTCTTATTTAGGACCTTGTGCAGGGTCCGAATAGCTACAAGCATCTTACCCTTCAACCTGGCGCCAAACAGCTGTGTTTGCATTGTTGTAATTAGCATAGCATTCCATCTAAGTCCTCAGGGTTGGCAACGCATTTGAAGTACCGTAAAACTACGAAACTATGGTCCTAGCCAGGTTAGTGATTCTCTCAAAAGCAAAGGTGAGCGAACGCAGGAGTGAATGTGCAAGCGGCGAGTTTAAGTAGTCCCGTCAAAGCGAACAAAACACATTTCAGCACGTGTATACAATTTGGCAGCATGGCTTCTCGAACGTATAAGGCTGCCTAATTGAGAATGCATGCGCTAAAATGTGTTTTGCTCGCTCTGACTGGACTACCTACTAAAGAATTACTACCCTGCAACAATAGTCCAATTTTCCTCATGACATTATTCTAAAATATGATACCTTACTGCTATTATTGCTGGGTATATGTATTGTTTGGCCTAAAATCGATTGCTCTAAACTATAGCTATAGCTATAGCTAAAGCAATAATATTTCTAGAATAATGTGATAAGTAAAATTGGACTATTGTTGTAGGCCAGGACCATATAGTTGTGTAGTTTTACGGTATTGACATTGTCATCGTAAGATTGCAAACAAAAGCGTAAGTTAAACTTAAATTAACATTGCAAAAGACGAAAACATGTTGGCAGGTAAAGTGAACGTTACTTTAGTCTCTGAAAAAGCGTTGTCCGCACAAAAACATAATAAGTTATTCATAACAATCCATAAATTCCACCATTAACGACCCGGGAGTTACAATCCCAGGGTTGTGCGATGGAGAATGTTTTTTATTTTACCTTAAAAGACGATGGTGTGTTAAATGATGCAAATGTCTATAAAAATAATGTTTAGTGTTAAATGTTGTGCCATTTTTTTATGTGTGTTGACAAAATAGAAAACATTAAATTAAAAAAACATACACTCGAAAATAAAAAATCTCTTTTTAAGTCTGTAAAAACTAACCAGAATAGACTTAAAAAAATAAAAGTATTTCATTTGCACAATCGGTTTTTAGGTACTATTTAAGTCAATTATTTTTGGGTACTAAGTGTGTATTTGTCGAATTAATATTATGAGTTTGATTTAAACGTATGTTAGTATCTACAGTCAAAGACTTTAAATGTTATGCCACTATGGAACCCTATCATAATGACAGCGTCAAACCGAAATTACGCCAAAACAGGGTTCCATAGTGGCATAACAATCAATGTCCTTGACTGTATGCCTTTTAGGAATTTTCCTGTCAGGAGACGGTCTAACGGTATTTTATTTCTTAGAAAATTGGGCATGTGCTGAAGAAATAAAAATACACAACTGAGCGAACGGATTTACGAGCAAAAGCTGCTAGGATTATCATAGTGGTCGTTAACAATTAAAATCCAGTACTACGTAGAATGAAAACAGAAAAGAAAATGCTTATAAAATGTAGTACAGATGTACCAATGTATTTACTTTCGGGTTATAACAATGTTTATGGAATGAGAATTATCCGGTAGGTACTTGGTGGTGCCGCACGTACTAAACACCTTAAATATGGATTTTACGTAACACCTGGCCATAATGTGAGTTTTATCGCACGCTGCGCGCACGGTAAAACTCGTATTGTGGCCAGGTGAAGACGTAAAATTGTGTACTCATCACGGGCAGTAAAAAAGAAAGCCCTCTATCGCATATTTACAACCCTCGCCTACGGCTCGGGTCTCAAATACCTGCGATTTCGGGCTTTCTTTCTTTTACAGCCCTTGTTAAGTAATGTACTATAATTAATCGCCTATTATGTAACCCTACCCAAAATTATGTAAGAAACTACTAAAAAACATTTTAATTAGTGCGATATCGCCTGCTATTGCATAAACCTAAAAACTTAAAAACTGTATTTTTTTCTTCGTATAATTAAATAATTTTAAAAAAAATCGTTCATAAACATTTGACATAGTATTTTCTCAGATTATTTTGTATTCATCATTCTTTCTTAGTTAGCTTATTGATAGCATGCTGACTGAGAAATCAAGATAAACACGCATATATCCGACAGTAAAAACGATGTCGTATTATTCCCCATAATTATATATTTGTATGGAAACGTTGACAACCCTAAGTCGCCATTACTAAGACACATGGGCCCCGAATACATCACCATTACGTCTCTCGAGCGACCTAGCGTACAACTTCATTTACCGTTCGCCTATTTATTTTACTTGTACGCTTATTTTATCTCGTTATGTCCCGATAGTTGATAATCCGTTATTTATGTGAACAAATTTATTTATGTGAACGATTCTTTATATTTAAGGTCTGTTCACGCTGTGCTACATTGTAATTTGACGCATAGTGTGTTAATAATTTACTTAACAACTAAACTAAAATTCCTTGTAAGTAAGTAATTTAGCTGATCTTATACTTAGTTTAAGTAACATTTTGTCAGTTAATTAGAAATTGGAAATTAAACTTTGGGTTAAACTTTAAAGCCATAAATTCTAACAAAGCAACAAGCAGACAAAGTCGGCAACATATACAATACAATGTAACATACTCGTAAGATAAATATTAAAGAGCTGTGAATTAAAAGCTCAAAATCTTTTTTAACCACACCCTTGTCTCGTGTGTTGCTAAAATACATAGTGTAAAATAATTAATTTTATAATTTTTATTTTTCAATCTATCATTTGCTATGTGGCATGCCACATTGTCGCACGATGTAGCAGGGCCGCATATGCGCCTAGCACGCGACACACGCGACAAACGACCAAGCGACCATCTTTTGTTACTCTAACGGTTGTGTTTTGATATCATTAAGATTTTTACGCCTCGGATACTAAGAAATATGGCCGGAGATAAGTTTGTTAAAGTAGAAAGTTTACAAAGCCACAATTGGATATGATACAATGTATATTGTATTAGTCATAGTCATAGTAATCGGAACCACATGTGTCAGGTACATCTGTCTAGTTGCCTGTAGTCTATCTAGATGCGTAGTCAAATAACTTCTTATTAATGTCATCTTCAATCATCACTATTATATATTTTGGTCTATCTAAGTGATTCTAGAAAGCAAGACACTTCTCAATTCTACATTTGCATAAAAACCGGTGCATTTTAGTTGTCCTAGGTTTTGACTTGACCTAGGTTTTACGTATAAGCAACATTAGGTAGCTTAGGTACGACGTGAAAGTCGATCATTAGTAGTTCGAAATGCTTAATTTCATCCTATTATCTATGCAGGAGATCTAAAAGTTAGGAAACGTCGATATCAAAGTTTGAGTTAATTTTAATCTGTATCTCATTATTGTTTTGATTTAATAACAAAAACAGAAGCTCTAAAGCGGTTCATTTCTGTACAAAAACATCAATTAATTTCCCCGTTTTGTTACAAAACACTTACAAGCACACTTTCGCATTCAGTGTAAACATGACTTAGTATTCGTACAAATTCTAGGACATATTTTATTGACCACTTAGACGTAATCAATTGGACTCAATCAAACTTTGTTCTAACCGCAGTACGTGACTAAATATAGTACAATCAAGTAAATAAAACGTTTGAACAATTATCGTGATTACTAATTATACTTTACGTTACACGTGTCCATTTTAAACATTTTATAGAACCGATTACGTTTAAAAGTTGTCAACAAGGTTGTATAACCCTTGATATCACACTTTAGGTATATCTACCATTAAAAAATCGCTGTTTTTAAAACTGGTACTACGAGACATGACAATCTTTATTTCGACGTTTAAAATAATTATGTGGAAAAGTAATAAAAGGTCCTTGCTTATATCTAAAAGCATTTTTAAGTTCGTAGGAGGGAGATCTATACGAATAAACGAATTTTCATAACTTACAATTTTCTTGAAGTTCTCGGTTACCCTGTTTTATTAGGAGTTCAAGTTTTAGGTGAGGCCGCGTTAGGTAAGGTTATAATTATAAGTAAATACTCTTTTACATACATACAAACATTAAATCACGCCTGTTTCCAAGAGGGGTAGGCAGAGACCACTTCTTTCCACCTCAAGATACTCTTTAATACTCTTAAAAAAAAACCTTGCTTTTGAATATTACACTTATATTATCAGGTTAGTTGTTGATTTAGGATCTACTACACATGTCAATGTAAGACCTAGAAAAATATCGCTAAGTACTTTATCCCTTCATGTTTCCCAGAAAATTTTAATGCATACAAATGCATACTTACGCGTGCTACCAGTTCAGCTAATTGTGTCATAGATCGCAAATTATAGTGCTGATCTAAGCTCTACATCAATTTATAAAATCGTTTCTCGCAAATCTATCTGTAATGTAAACAAATTAGTTTAATTATTGCTTCAACACTATTTCATTATTTTCAATGACTCTCTTAAGGTTTTTAAGATTTTGATGATTAAATTCCTGAGGTATGATGTATTGTTGGCCTCGGGCGATGTTTGTCCCTACTTAATTGTAATTTATTGCTTTAAAACTAATTTATAATGATTTGGTAATCGTCTATTTAGATGCATTCTTTCTTTTCTACAAGTTACTTGGCAAACCAGCCAGCATCTAACGAATTTTTACGTTTATGTCACAATTAACTCAATAAGCACTGCGCTTCAATCAATTTTATTTGAAGGTATCTATAGCTTAATCAGAATAATAGAAACCTTGGCTCTGTCTTGTATTTACGTGACTTTCAGAAATGGTAGCAAGGAAATTCCACCAATAGGATGTCTTCATTTTCCTAACTTCGCTAAGTGGAGCTGTCCTATTGGTAGAATTTTTCTTGTAAAGATTTGATGAAAATGCAGCCTTCGAATCTTTGGTTTAGCAATAATGTCCCATTACGACACCTTCTGTCACTTTCTAATCCGCAAACGTAGAAAATGAGAACATTTGACTTAGGGCTGAATGAAATTTAATAGCGGCGCACACGTAAAGTTCGGACCGCGGGAAACGCCACGCGTTCCAATCTTCGTTCCAAACCGCACGTGTAAATGCAACTGTAATAGTAAAATAGTAAAAAATGTACGGTTCGGAACGAAGATTAGAACGGCGCGTGGAGTTTCCCGCGGTCCGAACTTAACGTGTAAAGGCCGCTAGTAAACGTTGGTGCAAGCGGACATAAATCGACGATCGATGCGTCAATGATCGATGTGTCGATTGGCCGAATGAAGAAAAACTTTTACTACAAAATAAACGTTTTTTTTATTACTTAGCTATAACAAGTTGTTATTTGAACGAAAACTTTGACAGATCTCACACTAAGACCGTTTCCACACAATCTGTGTCAAGAACAGTTAAACACCATTTTTAGTGCATCCTCCGTGACTTCTATCCCAAGTTTATAAAGTTTATAATCGTATAGTAGAATTTAATAGTAGTTTTTATCTCCATTGTACGTGCGTGGAATAAAAATACAATTTAGATATAAATTGTAGGTTTTGAAGCATTCGGCATAAACGGGCCGTACGAGACGAGGTTTTAAATATGTTATCTTGAATTGTATGGAAAATTGTGGATAAAAATAACATTTGGTTAAGATAACTTTTTAAAATGTGATTCTGCTTTGGGTGGTCGTTTTATTGGGCACAATATTTTTATACAAACCTTTTTTTTTAATGTTTCTTTCAGTCTTGGCTATGGAACGGGTTTAAAATTATATGAACAAAACAAATACTTATTACTTCTTTAATAATTAAATTTAAATGCGTATTAGAGAACTCAGACTAAGTTTTATAAATACAATAAAATGTTGTAGACCTTTTGCGTAAAAATTTATACATTTTCGTGTTGTTTTTTTTTAAAATTGCATTAATTTATCGATCATTAGCAATATCCATTCAATATTTTACAAATGACATTTTGTAATGCAATAAACAAAACCAAACGTCGCCACTCCTATTTTAAACATACTTAATTAAACCAATAAAAAAACCCGAACATTATAAAACCATCGCTTTAATACCTTAATATAATCACAAAAAACGGGGCGCCAGCTATTTATTACACATATACGTATATGTTAATGTTAACGCCTTGTTAGAAATATTCGCATAAATAATATATAATCTTTATTTACAATACACGACGCGTGGTATTAGTCACGCCGTTTACCGAAAATTAATTTTATTTATAAAACGTTAATTTCACTTAATCCGATGTGGTATGTGGGATAAGGCCGCGCACACACGGACGGTTACAAAAAATACCACATTGAAATGAGTAAAAAAACCGGCCAAGTGCGATATGAACTCGCGTGGGTTCCGTACCCGTACATACGTAATTTATTTTTGATCGATTTCTTATAGGCTTTCCGGTAATCTACAGGCAATGAACAATATTTTGTATTTTTTTCAAAATTTAAGGCTCAGTAGTTTCGGAGATCACGGGGAATAGTCAATTTTCGCCTTCTTTCATGAATAAATCAAAATTATTTATTATACAATAATAAAAAAATTGAGTTCCTCATAACGAGCCCTTTAATTTGATATATGACACGGTAAAATTTGCAAAACTTTTTTTTTTATTTCCTAATTTGTCCCCCGAAAATATTTATTCACTTTGCACATTTCTGTTTGGGTCATCGATTTGCATATGTGTACCAAATTTCAACTCAATCGGTCCAGTAGTTTCGGAGCAAATTGGCTGTGACAGACAGAGGGACAGACAGACGCACGAGTGATCCTATAAGGGTTCCGTGTTTTCATGTTTTGTACGGAACCCTTAAAAACAACAATTATTATTAACAAGCTGTACCCGGCATGCGTTTCAATGCCACGTAAAGTAAAAAAGTTTACATTATTTTTTTGGGCCCGAAACGACGAACACCCTACCAATGCTTTATCAATGAATGAATGAATGAATGAATGAAACATTCTGATCATTGGTTTAGGAACGCATAGAGGACAAGCATACAAACATTTATTATTATTTATATAGATAAGTGCTATTGCAAGTTGAAAGTCGGCTCCAGTAAATCATGTTCTACATCTAGTAATCTTTTCCATTCCACAGATTAAAAAGCTTACCGAGCAAAGCGTCAACGCCCAGTAACATATTATAGCCCGAGTGCGCGGCAGTTCTTAATCTATCTATATATATAAAAGGCTAAACTGACTGACTGACATATCAACGCACAGCCGAAACTACTGTACCTAGAAACTTGAAATTTGGTACATGGGTTCCTTTCATGATGTAAGTGAGCACTAAGAAAGGATTTTCTGAAAATCGACCCCCAACGGGAAGAAGTGGGGGGGAGTAGCGGGAAACTAATTCTACGCGTACGAAGTCGCGGGCGTCCTCTAGTGTATGATAAAGACAGACAGAGAAATCTGAAATGAGACGTACCTCTATGCAAATGTCCACTAATGGAAGAATGAATGGAAGAATGAATGGAAGCAGGAGTTAGTTTTAATTTGCATGAATCTCCATCCATAAAGGTGGTCGTCCAATAGCTCAAAAATCGATTCGGCTTAATGGGAAAGTGTACAGCGATCTTAATGAGTTGTTTATTGTACGAATTCAAATTCCGAAGCAATTTGTTTGATTTAAATCAATTATAAATTTAAATTATTTTCTAAGTATAAATGCATTATGCAGAGGGTTTAAGATGAGCGTTGTAAATAAACTTGTTGATTTGATGATTTTAGTTCAAATGGATACCGTATGAATATTAGCATTGGAAATATTTATTGATGCCTAATTTGTACGCCGAGATTAACGTCATTCTCTAAAAAAAACATTATGCAGCCTAAACTAAAACTGTGTATAATCGACGATTCGGTCGGTTTTTAAACATTATAATAAATATAAAAACATACAGGCTTGTAGTAGTTACTGGTAGGTACTGTTACGCGATGGGCTTGCAACCTGTCTCTAATACCACAATACGCTTGTAAACATCTTAGCCTATTTGTGTAATATGTGGTTACTAAATAAAGTTTTTAAAGTTGTAGGTAATTCCGTAGCTCTGCCTACCCCATTCTGGGATTACAGGCGTACAGGTATAGGGGTATGTATGTATGTATGTATGTATGTATAATAAATATTTGTGACATACTAGCTTTAGTCCGC
Source organism: Acleris cristana (assembly GCA_948252455.1). Taxonomy (NCBI): domain Eukaryota; kingdom Metazoa; phylum Arthropoda; class Insecta; order Lepidoptera; family Tortricidae; genus Acleris; species Acleris cristana. The sequence continues at coordinate 12,012,549 of OX411788.1, read as the reverse complement.
AACCCCGTCTGCGTAGAATATTAATATTTTGCGTACAAAGTCGTGACTCGTGACAAACCTTCACCAATATGTATGGCACAAACTGTGACGTACTTCAGTCGACCGAATAATCCACGTCATCAAAATGTGTCATGTGACGTCACAATAAACAATTGCAACAAGCAGATATGCTGTATTCTATGGGTCATACCGATTAGTGACGTACCGCGGTCCGAGATGTACCGAGATAGCGTAATGACGCCATTAGCCGAGGTGTTGACGCCGTGGGAGCAACGCCGACCCACTTTGGTCACGAGCGCTATTACTCCAATTCGGACCGAATTATGGCGTTCTTTAATTGAATTGTTAAAGATGAAATGTTGGTATTGTTCTTGGAAAAATAATAGCTTCCTTCTTTGTTTTACGTGGATTTTATACTTACATTTATTGAAAGTGTGAAAACGCCAAGTATTTTTACATTAAACGTTTCGCTTTAGATTCAAGTATAAAACAGGTTCAATGAAATTGAATGACCTTAAACACTAAACTCAATGCAAATAAACGACGAGCTTCCTAAAAACGAGCTAGAATCGGTTGCACTAAACGTAAACCGTATTTAAACATTTAAACGAGCATTCAAACCCGTTCTTTTTTCAAACTTTATAAATACAACCTGCTTACGATTTTCTTCGAGAAAAAAACAAAAGCGATGCAGCGCGTGCGCGCGCATTCGCGCCGGTTCCCGCCAAAAAACGTCTCGGATTCCCCGCGCGCCGCGCATTTTTGTTCCGTCTGGGTGAGTTAAGTACATTTCGGACCGAGCGCGCCAATTCGATGCGACGCTTTTGAAATGATTTGTTCCGTATTGAAGTCAGGTGTTGACCGCGTTGACAACACGATTTCAAACATTTTGATGTTGTTTTGTCTGTGGGAAATTGGAAGCTCGGTTTAAAACTAAAAGTGTTAAATATTTATTTTATTTGTTAACATCATACTTAACTAAAAGTTTGTGTATTTCAGAGATTAATTAATTTTGACAGGCAGCTTATTAAAAACATATTTTAGTCTGCAACAAAAATAATTATGTGTCACTACGTTTTTTTCTGTACAAATTGAGAATTTCTTCAAGTGTATCGACACATTGTTTTCTTATTTATTCTACCTACATAAATTGGTCCAAATATTTGAGATGTAAAAATATTTCTACAGCTACAATATAGTTTAAAAGCTTTATTGTCTGTGTTAATCCAGGGCAAGTCATAGTAATATAGTAAACAACAGCGATGCCGATGGCACACTAAGAGCTAGTGACCGATGCAATAGAGGTCAAGAGAGCACGATTTAAATCGCATTAAAAGAGACCGCACTTATACTGATAATAATAATACCATTAGTATGTGCTTTACTTGGATTTTTAATTCTAAACATTATGTAGGGGAGACCGGGTATGGTTGTCGCACGGGTTGGTTGTCACAGCGGCCATTCTTCAGCCATATTCCGGCCATGCAGAATTTCTGGAGCGGACTGAGGTGAAGTAGGGAGGGAGATATAGCGCTCGCGGTCTTTCGACACCGGTCTATGAACTCAGTCGTTCGTTCAGTTTTCTTTTATGGCCGCTGTGACAACCAACCCGTGTGACAACCATACCCGGTCTCCCCTACTTGAAGAAATTTGAATAAATGGGGACGATCTCATATTAAACTGATCTAGTCTAAACTTAGCCCGAAGCTTGTATTGTGTGTACTAGACAAGATATACATACCTTTGTAGGTAGGTAAAGGTGTTATATGAGTACTTATTAGACAACAATAAACAAATAATACTACCAAGATTTTAAGGAACAAACATCCGCGCTCAGCACGCAAATATTTGCCCTAATTGGGAATCGAATCCGCGACCGCTTGCTTCGAACCAACCAGCTAGCCTAACCGAGTCGTAATTAATAGACAAACTAATAACTTCTTGAGTTGCGGAAATTCTATCCCCTCCCTAATTTAAAGCTATAACCTTACTCACTGATACTTGCTTGATTGTTCTAATAAATTGAACAGAGACAATGAACGTACATTTTATAAACTAAATGGGTTGCCATCTTGATTGACGTTCAAAGCACGATGACGGACCGACAGCGCCTAATGTAGCGATGACGTTATAGTTTTTGTTTCGTTTCATTAATTTAACTTATTGTTTTAGTAATTGAGGAATTTACGGTCGCACTTAGTTGGTTAATGACGATTAAGTAGGTAGTTCCTTAGCGACGATTTTTTTATAATTATAAATAAAGTTTGAAAAACGAACGAGTTAATTGTTTAATCGACAATATTTACAGATTTCAACATTAATACAATTAAAAATTAAAACTAAACGTATTTAAATTAAAATAAAACTAAGCTACTCTATAACAATAAAGGCACTACTAACAGCAATAAAGGCATTTTTTGTTCGCCAAAACTAGGAGGCAATGTGCAAGTAGCAGAACATTCCCAGAAGTCTTGAAATCTTTTTAAGTTATTACTGATAACATTATCGGAAAAATCTGAGATTTTTTTGAAAATTCTTAGTCACCGAGAATTTGTCATAAGAAACTTTCACAATTTGAGATGTTTCTCGTCGTTACATTGCTAGCCATAACCCGTTATGTTTGTCATTGGACGCAGTATCATTACACTAATAACCTAACCCCGAGACAACCTCATAAAATCAGATTATAACCCGACACAATTCCCTTAAACTTTCATACAGGCGCGTTGATGAGATCTCCCACTAGATAGCCCCCTCCTATTGTTAGGGGGTCATAAACTAAGTTATTGCAGTAACACGCCATCAAGACGCTCATATGCTAATTGTGACGACTGCGGATTACTGCAGTTAAGTTTTAAGGGACTGTAAATTCATTAGACTGTTCTGTAGCCCGGTAATTACGTACAAATTAAATGTAATTTAGGTTCAAAATATGGCTGGGAGACTTTGAATTGTGCGTACAGTCGTTTAGGTGAGGGTTCTCATATTCAAACCAAAACAGTTAAGAAATATCTCCTTTATATGACGACAGTTTTGGCAAAGGTTATTATACATAGGTACATATGTCTCTCTAGAAGAGGACGTTTTCGACATTCAAATAGTGTGAGGTGGTATTTGTAGTTTTTATACCGATCAGCTCAGAGATCTTCGTCTCTTAGGTAATTATACTCGATGACGTCACTATTTTATGTTTATATGCCTATTTCCTTGTTCCAGCTGTGCAGAGAGGGCGAGTGCCGCCAACGCAGCCTTCCGGCCTAGCGCTGCCCGGGCAGTTCGCCCTGGCCAACGGCGACCCCGCAGGCGGCCTCAATAGCCACCCCTACCTCTCTTCCTACATCTCCCTGCTCCTCCGAGCAGAGCCCTACCCTACTTCACGCTACGGACAATGCGTGCAGCCCACCAACGTCATGGGCATAGATAATATCTGCGAGCTCGCCGCCAGGCTATTGTTTTCCGCCGTCGAATGGGCGAGAAACATACCCTTTTTCCCCGACCTACAAGTAACCGACCAAGTAGCGTTGCTCCGGCTCGTCTGGTCGGAACTGTTTGTCCTCAACGCCTCCCAGTGCTCCATGCCTCTCCACGTGGCACCTTTATTAGCAGCCGCGGGCCTCCACGCGTCGCCGATGGCGGCGGACCGAGTGGTCGCCTTCATGGATCACATCCGCATCTTCCAGGAGCAGGTGGAGAAGCTGAAGGCGCTCCACGTGGATTCCGCGGAGTACTCCTGTCTGAAGGCCATCGTCCTCTTCACGACAGGTAAAATTTTGGATAGTTTATTTGGGGAAGCGCGGCTGCTGCTTTACAGGGTGGCTGGCGCTGGGGGCGGCGTCACCAACTACAGCGAATTGGTTACGTTGGTGAGGACGCATTTAGATGCGTATGCTGAGGCTAGTAGAGTGCAGCCGCCGCCAGCGCCGCCTCCGCCATCAGCGGCTTCTTCGGGCTACTATTCAACTTTGGATGCTTCTCTCGGCGTCAACTCCTCTCTATCCTACGGTAGCTTCTTGTCCACGCCTTCACGACTACCTCCCTACACGAGCAGTCCTCGCGTCCCAGACGCGAGCACCTCATCCCCATTTAAACCGTGGGACAGTCTTAGTGGGGTGAAGCTACCGAAGCAGGACCACGGGGGTTGACGGTAAGAGACGTCAAGTGCTTTGGAATTGGTGTTGGCGCGGATACTTGCGTCGCGTTGAAACTAGGACTGTAATCTCGTTCGAACGTTCGTAATAAATGGTTCTAGAGGTATTATTATCGCGTTTGTTTGTGTACCGGGATAATAACTCTCGCTCCTCGGTCGGACCGCTGAATGGGGAGTCAGCGACTTATTGTTCTCGAAACCGCGTTGCCGTTCGAACAGTTTGTGATATGTATGTAAATTCGTAGTTTATAGGCAAAGATTAATTTATTTGTACCGGTACTCGCCGCGGTATCGTAGCTTAAGTTTATGCCATGTAAATATTCACCGACTAATTTATTAATACACACGCGTAATTTATTCGTAATCGTTTTTGTTTCATTTTTATTACTTTTGAAGTACCCTTTTATAGTTGATAGTAAAATGTTAGACGGCGAGACGTTAAAATTTTGAGACGATTTTGCTACTGAGTTTTAAGCGTCTTATTATGAACTTAGGCGTCATAAAATTGCGTTGTATATGAGCAGCTTGACGTTTATAGGTAGGTATACGGTTAAGTATCGGTTTATACACACCAATAAATCTATAAAACTGCCTTGTTACTGAAAACTTTAAGTATGTGCATGTTAAGTGTGAACGGTGGAAGGATGCATGCTTCAAGAAATCGCGAATACAGTAAGCAGCCATTTTGTGTCATTGCTGTGACGTGTTAAGGTGACAACTATAAAACATATAGCGGAGTCGGACCGATTTCTGTCACAAATGCGGATAAAGTATCTAGTCTTATTTGTAACAAATATTATTAAAATTTTGCCCTTTGACTTTAATAATTTGTAGCGATGATGATGAATATTATTCGGACTAAACATTTACTTCGTCTAACGTTTAGACGTTTTTACGTCAATTATATTATAATAGGTAATACTAGATAATGAGAGCTAACTGAAAGGTCGGTTTATTATTTTTCTTATTTAAGTAAGCAAAAGCGTAAGCGAAAGAGATTTGTCAAGATCGTAGAAGGTGGATAGAAGTGGTCTCTGCCTACCCCTCTGGGAAACAGGCGTGATTTAATGTACGTATGTATGTAAGTAAATTATGTATATCTACACGTCTTTGTGTGCATTATTATATTTACTTCGCCTCGCTTTTATTAAATAAACAAACCAAACCCAGTCAAGTTTTCAATAGACGAAGTGACGCAATGTCTCCTAAGTTTTACGAAAATAACGCGTTCTTATCTTTCAGGTTACTTTGTTGGATAAAAAATTAAACTTGTATTGTATTACGGCGTTATCAATCTACTGATAAAATAAACTTTAGAACTGCATTAGGAATAAATGTATGTATTTACCTAGATATGAATAGATTCACACTACCAAAGCCCAGCGTTAGTAGGCAGCGTCGCGAAAGTTTGCGAAGTTTGACAGTTGATTGAGGCATAGACACACGCTGCGGATTATCTGTGACGTGTCGAGTCTGTGGAACACTTGTCTATGGTATACGGGGAGTCCGGGATATAGATTAAAAGTTTGTATCATTTAATTATGGCAATGTTATTTTTGAAATAAACTTTTAAGTCGTCGTATTAAAGTTAGTTCGTATTAATAAACAATGACAGGGGAAGAAATTTAAAAAAATAGATAACCTTATCTCGCTGACTATGGGTTTTTTTTACATTTCTGTATCTACATATATTTTTTGTGAAACAATCTGATTTTCCAAAATAAAGTACCATAATGTCTGTACACGGACTATAAAACTATTTTTGCAGGATTTTTGGTCGTGTTTATCTATGTGGATGAACATGGATAAAACATCTGTCACTTTCTGACCAGTGTGTAAGTACGAGAGTGTCGGATGCTTTATCCATCGCGATAAAGGCGAGCATAATACGGGGGCAGTTTCGAATTTTATATCGATCACCTTAAAAGCGTAGCGTGAGCTTTATTGAACTATAGTCAAGAGCAATGAAAACGGGTCACTTTGTATTGTACTACCATAGAAAGTGACCTGTTTCCATTGCTCCTAAGTGTATTAACCTAAATTAAATAGGTAAATAGCCACTGTAAAACGCAAACTTTCTCACATATTTTAAAATCCTTTACCAAAGAACATGACTAAACAGAAAACAAAAGTAGTTACCATAGCTATCACGGTGCGCTTCAAAAACTAGTATAAATTGACCTGTCGCTTGTTAAAAACGGTGAATTTCCCATGTAAATTGGGAGGTCTCCATTAACTGGATGTGCCGTAGGGCTCGATGAATATGCAGTAGTAATGGACGTAGTTTTATGTCGGTGGCTAACTTTGCTAACTCTCTCTGAGAACTTAATTTGAGCAGGATAGGTAAATGTAAGTTGCCATAGATAGAGTAAGTAGAGAAGATATTTGCGATCTTAAATGTCAAATAACTTTTAGACAAATAATTATTTTAGTAGGTATTTATTATTAGAAAAAAATATGTATTTTATTACATAAAATTAAAATAGTGTGCAAAAGGCGAACTTAATGGTACAAGTATTCTATACCAGTTAACCTTAAGGTGAAACAGAAATCAAAAAGTAGGTATATTTAATTTTAAACACAATTTTTGAGGATTTTTACTTTTGGTCCGGTTAAGTATTTTTAATCTATTGTTTGGAAATTGTTAAGAAAATTTATCCCTATTATAAATAGGTAGGTACTGTCTAAATTTTTTCAAATAATCTTAATAATTTCCAGTTAAAAGATCGTTCCGTTTATTATTTAAATTACAGTTTCGAAGATATCATATTTTTTGGTCTTTATTTTTAAATCCAGATTGGGCATTGTACCTAGCCGTCAGCAAAATAGTTTTTTTTTCTTCAAAAATTAATACAAAACGGGATAAAATCACCAAAACATCCGTTTTAATGATGATCGGTCTTTATTTTATAGAGATACAACTGCTCTTATAAGACAAAAAAATCGCATATCCAATTATATATTTAAAGTAAACTCAACTCTCAATTAATGTTAACAAGGTCCTATGTACAAGTACTTAGATAGATGACTTTTGCTTTAAAAGGGCATAGAAATTTAATTAGGTGCCCAGTCCCGTGAAATCAATACAAAACGGACTCAATTTGGCATTCCCGGCACCAAACATATTTACACATCAAAAACAATCAAAAAATGCCCGCGGCTCCATAATCCTTCAGGCTAACCGTACGCACAAAAACATACCCGTCTCCTTCCTACTTATGGAATGTCCTGTTAGAGTGAAGAGTGTGTGCGTGTTTATAACGGGACCCGGATCGTGACCGTGGGCGCGGACGAGTCACGATTTTGAAAAAGTGTTGGACGTTGGTCCCTCCGGTTCGGGGTTTGGTGTAAGGAACGAAATATCCGTTATTTATTACGGATATTACACTATACAATTAATTAGTCTAGTATAAGAAGTAGTTTATTTTTATTTCGAGGAAAAAGGCCCATTATTACTAATGCACTAACATACAAACAATATAAAAATTAAAACTATCACCGATGTGACAGAACAGGCGAACAGCGCGGTCACGATTAAATAAATCAGTTTGAAATACTTAAGTATCACTTATTTTAACAAAAAAAAAAGGAAACAATCAACAAGCAACAGTAGTACAGAGACAAACCAATAATATGTATAAGCAGGTTTTTAAAGAAGAGTTCGTAGTAGGTATATGGGATAAGTACTAGAGCGCAAATTTATTTTTTCGCATATGACTCAGAAATCTGGCTCTTTCATGATGTCATTCAAATACCTAGTTAGCCAATATATTAATCATTTTCAAAGTATCAATGAAGTGCCCTTGGTTGCTTCGATCCTGGTTTCGTTCCTAGAACTCATGTTCATCATTGGATATCTTTCAATTGATATAAAAAAGTGTTATTATCTTCATCTTAAAGTAAATATGCTTAAGATTACTAACCCAACTGTTTATGAACGTTTTTACTAAATAATTGTCCAGCAAACTATCATTTTACAAATATAAGTAAAAACTATTGCATAATTTATTATGTTTACAAGCACAACACCGTCAATAGAACTTGTGAACGATGATGTAAACAGATTAGTACTGTTTGAAACATAATCTCAAATATTCACCAATCGTGCTTTTATTAAAAATAACGTATAATTAATAGTTATTTCATCTTAAACTCAATATGAAAATAATGATCTAGTGTATAAATATGGTGAATTGGTTCGTTTGGTTTTGTTTACATCTTTTGCAAGCTCTATTAACGGCGACTTTAAGTAAAACCTACTTCAAAAGCTTATATAACTTTTGTTATAATTATGTGTAACTTTTTAATGCACACATGCGTTGTAGCAAAATGAAAGGCTATAAAATTATAACATAGTTTTCCAAACGTATTTTCAGTCAAATGCCTGTGACTTAGCCCACCAGTCTTGGATAGCTTCAAGCCCTTATAGCGCATGTCCTCAATAGCCGACAAACGAGCAAACATACATACATAAACAAGTAATACAGCGAATATGAGGTACCAACGTAACTGACCGTTTCGTTTCTGTTTTATTCTGAGAATAAAAAATTGAGTAAAAACTTTTTAAGCAGAAATAATCCGTTGAAATTTAAATTTAGAAGGTTATTAACGTCTTTTTCCCAAATAATACCATGGTTAAAAAAAAAGAATAGATCGTTTCGGTCAGACTTATTTCACCTAGACATGTGAAAGTGCCTACAGATAGCTTTTTAAATTAAAAAAAAAAACGTTTTATTCCTTAAAATAAAATATTTTGGAACGTTGTCCCCGTTGACGTCTTTTCAAGTTACAAGACCATAAGTTCAAAAAAAGTCAAACACGAACAATTAAAAATAGCTAAAAACAATTGGTATTGAGTCAATAGTGTCGATACTAGTATTAACCCTAATGGTATTTGAATATTCATATTATGATTATACTGTAAAATATTATGTATACCAATTTTGTTATTATGCTTGATATGAGAAAGAGCGAATTTCCCACCCAATGACCATTTCCGCTACACCACTACAAAATTCATATTGTATAGATTACTCCGAATCCAAAATCAATTTCCCAACGGATTTTCTATTAGCGCATGCAACCGACATTTCAATCATACAAAACCCATAGTCATACATACACCATACATCTGGACCGCAAAACCACACGGCTTTGTAACAAGGGAAACAGCTACAGTAGGAACTTATCCATATCAAAAGTAATAAAAAGCTTTGGTTATGAGAAAGGCGTAAGATGAAAATAGTATGGTATTTCTAGCGTTAGAAAACAGTTAAAGTATTTTACATTATTTTGATATTTTACCATTGTAAGTAGTTGCACACTTTTGTACCTTATCGCTTTAACGGCTTTGACAGATAAATGTAGGAGTTCAAACATGACGGTAAAGTGACAAAGCATTTAAGTGCTACCATTTGGACATTTTAGATACATTATATTATAATAATTAGACGTTGTAACAGATTTATTATTTTACTAATACCACGACATGAAACCCAAGCAAAGATATACATTTTCTTCATAAAATTATCTGGTTACGTAGGTAAGGATGTGGTTTATGACAATAGAAACTTGTGACGTCAGAGATCAGTAGGCAACTAACGTCATATATATCTCTATACAAGTTGACGTTTTGACAAATCATAAAACATAAGTAGTATGTGATTTGACTTGTCAGTCAGTATTCATCGAACTTATTAAAGTCGTGAAAAATACATTTAAATTATTGTTCACATAACAAAATTTTTAACTTAAAAATAATATTTTACAAAAAAAACGGATTTATTCATCAATTTTCCTACTGGTTTTGTCTACATCATTCCTGGTTTACACTGCTGGTCATTTATCCCCAAAATCGAAACTCTCCATTCCCACGGACCGCTGGACGCAAAACATATTAAAATTCACGTCTCTTGCAAGATCTTGCAAGTAATCGTGATACAATGGGCAGATGATTGAGATATTTTATGACGTTCTTATAAAATACAAAGAAGCAAATTGGATCTTTTATTAGGAATTTTATATTAAAAGTTAAATGTTGCGATTTTATGAAATTTTGGATTTGTATTATGTGTCAACAACAAAGTAGACATTCAAAATTTCAAATAGAAGTGGTTGTGTCATGCATTGTAGATACTGATCGTTAAAGTAAAGATGTACGAGCCATATATTGAATGTTGCTTAATTTTAGCTTTTTACGTTAGGTAGACTTGAATTTATGTTCTTTGTGAACATAGTGATTTCTTTTTATAAAAATAGCAAAACTAAGGAAAAGACAGTTTTGTGCTCTTTTTATGGTATGGGGAAGGCAAACAAGTACACAAACCATCGCAAAACACAACAATGCAAACACTGCTTTGCGGGACGTTGTTGGGTACTAGGTTTACCACTCCCAAAATAGAAAAACAATAACTACACGTTGACTACAGTTTTCAACCATTAATCATTAAGTTAATATTAAAATCGGTTATTACTCTCTTTTTTATTAAAAAACCAACACTTTTCCGTAATTCAATATTTCACGTAATATTCTTATGCCGTCAACAGCGTCAACCTATGTGGATGACATTTGTGTACGACCCTAAAAAGGGCGTCGAATTCGGCAATAAACGCACAGATGCGCGTCGAATCGGCGCATATATTAATAAAACACAATACGTCACACGAAAACCGCAACAATTACAATACTAGAGAAGTTTCTGGTCAAGTAATTTTATTAACAAAAAAGAAAACAAATATCTTGCGATAAACTTCGAAGCTAAAACCATTATTTGACAGTATTTTTTATTATTACTACTGTTGTATAATATTATATTATATAACTTTACGTTGAAGAGAAATGACAGAAAGTATCCTGGTCGCTCCACCAGCTATCCCTCTAACCTCCCGTTAATTTCTATTGCTATTGCAAAATATTAAAGGCGACTAACCACATAGTAATACTTAGTGCATTTTAAATTCAATGTACATTTTAAATTTAATGTACATTTTAAATTTAATGTACCAATAAAGTATAGAATGCGTCGACTACTACATTGCAGTTAACCGTCTTTGGCAGATGCTTGGTATTACGGCAGAGTCTCCAAGCTCACTTTCAACCATACCATAAAAAAGCGGCTAGATCCAAATAACTACTATTTTAATAAATTAAATACCAATTATACACAGCACAGATAAACACAGCTCGACATCCAACCTTCATAATAGAAAAGTGCTAATTAAAATTGAGGTTATCAATTCATCTCTCCGCGTCACTCGCCCGCGGCTCCGGCTACCCCTTCAGAAAATAAAGTCGTTAGCATACGCAAAAATTGTAAATCAACAGGCTGATTTTTCTCTTGAGTCCTAGCTGAAAACACTGTAAAATAGCCTTTTCTTCTCAAAAAATAAGGTACTGATTCTCCTGTTATTACTAACTTTGAATATCATTCGTTGGAAAAGAAACCCTTCTTCTTTAGTATAAGGTCTGTTTTCTTGTGATAGTGTAACTCTGATCTCTAATGTATGGAAATATTAATCAGTCCGATAAGTGTAAGGGTGCGACTGTCCTTTTGCACAGTGGGGATTGTTGGAACAGTAAGAACACATAATTCAAATTGTTATTAAAATGTAAAATAGTTATAAACTTTTGTAAGACAAATAGAAAAGTACTTTACAACGCTAAAGGTCAGAGCGTATACAGATTAACTACGTGACTATAGTGAATATTTTATTTATTATTATCAATTTAATTTTTAGGTAATCTTAATTATTCTAATTATTATTTTGTGAGTATTTTTGTGAATTCAATATTTAATTTTCTACTATAATGAAAATGAAATGAAATAACATTTTTGTATAAAATGATAGATTTACATGAGTTAATAATAGAGAGTTATAGTTATATTGCGTTAGTCATGTGTTGTGTTGATAGTTTTGAGTTTTTGACTTGTACCGGACATTTTCATAAATTGTATCACTGTATCACTCGACCAAAAACCTCTCGCATACCTGAAATGCTTCACTCAACCACAGAAAAAACTCCTTACACATTTCTCGACTTCTATTTTTTAGTAATCTCCCCATAAATTCTCACTTATAGGTTATAATAATTATTATGATACTGTTTGTCTTCTGTCAGCTATGCTAGCTTATCAGATGGTTTCGCCCGCTAAGGGTTTGGGGTTAGGATAACACGTGCTCGATATCGTCCGCGGAGATACATTTGAATTTTAAATTTGTACTTGAAGAGATTTTGTTTAGTGGGGTGGCCATTTAAATGGAAGCCGAATGACCTGACTGACGATTATAATTTTAAAGTCTGTTTTGAAAGGAAGAATGGCTCTTAGATACCATAATATTGCACTGACATCGGGTTTACAAATTATTATTTTTTATTAATGACAGGAACTAGGTATAAGTAGTTCGAAACAAACAAAACGTTAACAAAATTAAATACAGGATGCTTCTTTGTAGATTGCAAACAGTATTATAAAAAACATGCAAATTTAAATAAAATCTTGTAAAAATATATTGTGATGAAAGTTCTCGAATTCAAATCAAGGCGCAGGCCCGACAGTGGACTTCAATAACTGTGTGTTATTTTAAACAACATGAAACTTTATATTACAAATATCAATAAACAAATTTAATCCCATTCGACATAGCAGGCCATGAATAAAATATACTTATTGAAAGTTTTATAACCCATTGTTATAAAATATATTATTTTAATGTAATGTATTTTTATGAAAAACAGATGGTTTGCTCTGGATTTTGTTGGCTCAAATATCAAGCTTATGTGTAAATAAATCGTCAAAATCATATAAAAGTCAGTTTGTGTGATTTAATATTTTTTACAAATTTTATTTATATTTACACTTCAAAAATAATGTTCCCCTCAACAAGATTGCGATTGATGTGAAAAGTGTCTTGCGTTTGTATCTAACAAACCAAAAAAGTCGTTAAAAACATCTACTAAATGTCGGTGGTATCACAAATTATGCGTATGAACAAGCCGCCTAAACAAAAAAAAACAATATTATGTCGGCACTTATGACCTTACTCATTAACTGATCTCGAGTGAGTTGTTTGTTTCAAGACACGTGTGTCCGTTAAAACGTCCATCTTACCATCTAAGATCGGATTAGGAAACGTCCCTAAGACCTGATATATTATGAGGAAGGTATCTATAGACCAAAGTAGACACTGTTTTAACCCGTCGGATTCATTTTGAAAAGCACATAGTTGATGTGCAATAAAAACTACATGCTGTAATTGTTTTTCGAAAATTTACGAAACGTAGCCTAGACAGCTATGTATTGTGACACTATGGGGCTTATTCGGTTCAATATTCTCTAATTTAATTTTTAATATCAGTAAACCTAAAATATAAACGTGAAACTTGATTACTCTTAAACAGATAGTTTTTGAAATTTATAAACTTAGGTTTACGTAATAAAATTTACCTTACATACGTACAATTTGTTTTAAAGAAGACTCGTTATTTCTGCTTGTTAACTTAAATGTAAATGATTAGTAAAGAATTCTGGGTACATTCTAATTATTAAATTAAGTCAATTTTGCCAAAACTTTTATTACTTACTAATTTTTACAAGATATGCAAAATTTGAAGATAAACTTAAGTCTACTTAATCATTAAAAAAAACTCCTGTAAACTATAAAAAGCTCTGTGCGATTAGCCACTTTTTTATTAAAATTTTTAAACTTACAGAAAGTTAAACCTTTTAATGTGTGCAGTTTATTATAAATCTTTATACACATCACGAAACTGTCTCACCAGTCACACCACAGTAATAATACCTTTTTCAACCAAAACAGCACTACAGTCGATATAAAAGTTCAGTGTAGACTGTAGACAAACAGACGTTATTTATATTATTAGTAGAGATTTAACCTAAGTATACAATCGCCGACCCACCGCTAATACACACTGACACGTAATTTCATTAGTGCTGGCCACCTATTTGTATAAGAAGGGTTTAAACCAGTGCCAATGACTCGATATCAAGCCACATTTCTATAGATTTTAGAGCGCCTGGCGCAGAATTTGTGAAGTCCCCTACATGGTGGTACTTTTTTAATAAACCAAATAAGGCGTATATATAGGTAGTGATAACTATTGAATACTTGAACATTAAAGAAGCTTTTGTTGAAAACAACGTTTTTCCGACTTTACTTTTTTTTTAGGGTTCCGTACCAAAATGGTACAAAAGGAACCCTTATGGTGAGACTTCGTTGTCTGTCTGTCTGTCTGTCTGTCTGTATGTCACAGCAGGTTTTCTCAGCAACTACAAATGCTATTAACTTGAAATTTGGCATACTTGTACAAGTTGCTTGCCCGCATCTATTTGTGGTAAAAAAAATATGAAATTAATTTTATTAATAATTGAAAAGGGGTCTAGAATGGGGGGTTGAAAAATGAAAGTGGTTCGATTATAGCAAATGGGGTGTCATATGAAAGGTCTTAATCTGTACATTTCAAAACTAATTATTTTTTTTGAAATTTTCTGTGATGTACTTTTTGATTTATAGCCAAAAATGTACAAAAAATGACCGTTCCCCCCCTTATCTCCGAAGTTTATTAATCAAAAATTCTGAAAAAAATCCTGACGTATAGTTAATTACTTATATTTTCTGGGAAAAATAAAATAAAGTGTTCATTATTTACAGTTTTTGAGAAATAACAAAAAAACCAAGAAAATCTGTATTAAAATTTAGGCTAGTCAAAATCGACCTTATTGCATGGAAAATAAAGGTTATAACAAAATGAGTATTTTCTTTTGCGGTTACCAAGCATATTATATTCAATACGGAACCCTCGGTGCGCGAGTCCGACTCGCACTTGACCGGTTTTTTTTTTATGCATGTTAAGACCAAGTTACCATGCAGCGTAAATTCGATAAGTCTCTAAAATTGTTAGCGCTTTATTCAAACTTCATCAATCTCATTAGCTTTTTGACAACAAATCTCAGCCTATTGTAATAACGGTAACTTATAAATTCATGTTACTACATTCAAGTTTACAGAAAATATATAAGCTAATAGAAAAGCTGTGCCGCGAAAGCTGTTCACGCTTCTAAAGCTCTTTAAGTCAGATCCTAATGTAACTATACACATCCAAAAGATGTTGCAAATATAAATGCCACTTAGCACACTATAGATAGCACTTACATTTCATGAAAAGGATTATTGATTATTCTAAAAACCGTAAGATTACGACACTGCAACATCGAATCACCACGTCACACGTCATGCCAATATTTGGAACGCTAGCGCGATAATAGCTGTTTAAGCAACACCTATACCACTATTGTCTCGTAGCCGCGTAAGATCAAGTAAAAGTCAGACAGATGTCACTCCCGCCGGGCATTGTCTAGGCCAAAGTTGGCGATAAGGGACAAAGGATAGGTCCCAAGTTGGGACAGTTTCGGACAGGTGATGCCGTGAAAGGCTTTTAAGGGAAGTTAGGTTTCTTGAGGAGCTCGTGACCGGTAGTGTGATGCAGATTGGCGATAATAACGCGCTATTTTGGGTATGACGGCGACTTACGCTTAGGTTATGCCTATAAAGCAGGAGTTGTTTGATGTTAAGAGCGTAATAGCATTGAATTTGAAATTGAAATATATTTTTGTGACTTAGAGAAGGAACACTAGGTTCTGAGAACCATCGATATTTGCTTTATTAAGACTACAAATGCGTTGCCAATGCTGAAGACTGACAGACAGACACTTGACAAACTTGTAGCTATTAGGCATCACTAGCTGGAGACTGGACCAGTTTTGTAAAACTGGGCTTAGGATATTTTGGAGAAGCCAGAGGGTGATTTTTACTCGGCGGTGGGATTCCCACATTCCCAGGTAGAGGTAGGAGGCAGCGGGAAATTGAAAATAAGTAAAAAATATTTTTGCATTGCATACCTACCTACATAGTTGATGTAAGCTTAGGAAATGGTATCGAAGTAAATTCTCATTTAAATTCCACATATTTTTTTTATAACCATTTCCACCATTATACTCTTAATTTTACATCTCCAAGTAGCCTTTATAACACTAAATAACCTAGTCGTTACCTGTCGTTCTCTATTAACGACTAATTGTTAATGTATTACCTGCTACACCCACGCTAACCATTTAAAGGCTTCTAATATAACTAATATACGAGATCGCTCCAAAAAACCTAAACCATAACAAACTTATTTATGCCGATGGATTTTTTTTGAACTAACCTCACAATATACAAATTTATATGCATTTGTTTAAGGACAGCGCCATTTCCATCGGCATATTTAAGTTTGTATCGACATAATCGAATGTCATATAACTTTTCGACAGAATGACGATTAAAAAAATTGGAATTGTACATTAATTTAAAGGCATAAAAGGTTATTTTCGACGACATTCCTCGTATGGTATTATAATAAGGTTTTTGTAACTGTTATTTAATATATTTTTAATGATATAAGACTTTTTAGTACAGGTATAGTCTGACTTGGTTTCCACTGTGTAGAAATGTTGAGCCTTTTTTTTGTACTTATAGCAACACAGATATGGCATTTTAAATGCGAACACACTACAATACATAATATTGTAGCGCCTATAACACCGTTATAGCACCACCGTACTTAATCTCAATACTGATACCTCAATCTGTTAGCTTAGGTCAAAGCGCGAACTATAGCACACAATAACAAAATTACTTGGACCTTTGACGGCAATTATTAAGCTACTAATAGTTGGTAATAGCCGCGTGATGGAGGCACGAGAGGGGTCAAAGATGACTGGTGTCGCACTCAGCATTGTTTAGGGTCTGACCCCTAATTGATTTGCGTACACAACCATTATGATATGGTAATGAAATGGTGGTTTTCAGTTATAGTTCAAAACAAGGTGAAGTTTGTAGTTACGCGTGTTTAACCATTTTCGTTTATTTATGAGTTAAGTGCCACCTGAGTTTCTTTAGTTTAGGATGAGTTTTTCAAGGACTATCAACACACATCTTTAAGAACCAAATAGTAAAGTTTCATTATCTGTTAAGCAATACTTAGTAATTATAATCGACCTGTATGTCTAGTGCTGTACAAATGCTTCTTATATAACTTTTAAGCAACAAAGGAGAACTCCGGAATGCCAAATTGTTCGTCTTGCTTAAAACGCCGCTAAGTAACTTATTTTTAGCCTTCAAAAAGTCTAAACGACCTACTAAGATATCTCTTAATGGTGTTACAGTCACTGTATTAGCGCTGTTATAGTTCCCCAAACAGATAACACTGAAGTCCAAAACTCCATAGACAATGACCATTAGTGGTATCTTCGCTTGGAACAAGAACGCTTACAAATCAACCGAGATATTCAATCTTGGGCCACAATAACATTAGAATAGCATCAGATATAACGCGAAACTAAAGGGGGATTAGCGACATTACGCCCTGGGGACAGGGAGTTGATATAGCTGGATGAGTTTTAAAATAGTATAATGATACTTTCTATTGTTATATTACTTTGGTTTTCATTTTTTTCTTGTCAAAGATTAGCAGACAGGCAAACGATCCTTATGATTAATAATGTAAAGTGGTCACCGCCGCTTATGGACTTTGGTATGCGTTGCGGGTCGCAAATTTTAAAACACCCTTTACTTATTCCTATTCCTATTATTTCATTATTTGATTCTCAAACGTTTTAGTGATAGGTAGTTTTGGTTATAGTGCCACGCGGTTGCACTAGGCTCTCTATTCTACTGAGTAAAGCTATATTACCTTCGACCTGTTATCGTATTGTTTTTAACTCGGCCTTTACTATCAAGTAACTCGTAACGTTGACAATACGGTAGCATGTCAAAAGTAATATTGTTTTAAGTATTCATTAGACTTGAGGCCCTGACATATGCCATTTAAAACCATAACAAGGGTGTTCCCGCATCGCCTTTGAAAAAATAACGTCCTGTATAATTTTTACTCCTAAATAATTCTGTATAGGTAGTTAAATTATTGAATGTGCCTAAAATCACTTTAAATTTACATAAGCCACATCCAGCCAACCTAGCTCGCCCTAACGATCCGTAAAGGGATACGGAAAGGATAGGTGAAGGCCTGCGAACAAATTAAGGGATCCTAATGGTTATCGGCGTATCAGACGGCGAGTACGACGTCCGGGATGAATTTTAATGTAACCCCCTGTACCTTGCTGTATTAAAGCTGTTTGAAGACCAAATGCAGATTAAGAGGGCCATAAGAGGTTATATAAACTTTTATAGCGCTTGTTTAAAACGGTGCTAATGTAGTTTGTAAAATATTTTATTCATTATATCTACTTGGCATGGTTTTTAGCGTTTTAATTTGTTTAATACTTTTTTATAAAAAAAACTTATTAAATAAAATAAATATTAACTATGAACCTATTTATTTTATGATAGTGTCACATAAGTTTTGTTTTTATGTTCAATCAAATTTACATTTATTTATTATCACGATGCATTGCGAGAATATTATCGTTATTGAAAATGTATAGGATTGACGTAAGTTGCACTTATGTCAATTCTATACAATTTGACAGCTTTCGACAATGTTTTACGTAACCGTTAAGCATGTGTCTAGAGCCACTGGTTCTCTTATCACCATATTTTAAAAGTTCATATTTCGTTAACTTCACTCATCTTCATACCATAATAATTACATACGACATAAATTTTACATAAATACTTAGTTTCTCTTCAGAAGATAGCTTGCGAACCGTACCGGTGTCATAAACCAGCCGCCATTTTGTGCAATAAATAACAAAATGTAACCCATAAATAATAACTTTCGTAATAATAAATTCTAAGATGCTGTATTCATCTTCAAAGCAAGTCTGTGTAGTAATTATTCAAATTACCGTCTTATCAGTCTATAGCAGTTTTCAAGCCCTCCTTCAAGAATAACAAACACGCTTGCGTTCAACAAACACCTTATTGCATGGGCGTCACAGTTCAAATTATCGTGCATCTTCTGTAAAAAACAATACTGTGTTATCATTTTAACGTTCCCTGATATAGGTTAATTATGAATATTTTTATTCCAAAATTAAAACAATTCTTATTCAAATATTATGATTCTTAATTCAAATTAAATTTAAAAGTCCCTAGTTGCTGTAGGATTCTAAATTCAAATTTCACAGCATTATAAGTGGCCAGTACTATCTGCGGCCATAAGTTACATCCCGGAGAGATATCGATCTAATCTATCGATTCACGTTTATCGAGCACTGCTTGTATCGATACTCGCTTATCGCTATAGTATTTGTCACGATTTTGGTACCGTAAGACAAATCGTATTAAGGCTCAACTGTGTAACGTACTTACTCAAAACTTTGTTTTTATTTCGATATCGTTATTTTAAGCATTGCTCGATTGTCTATGCTTTTTTTGGAGTTTTAGTTAGGTTACTGTTAGGTTGGTTAGGTAGTCTTTTTGACAGTGTTAAAACAATATTTTCCCGATTAACATTGTCTTATAAATTGATTTCAATGTTGGTTTAAAATAAATATCGTAAATTCCATTAGGTAGGTACCTATATTTGTTTGTCAACAGTTGTATAGAGGGATAGCACTGAAAAAATAAAATTTACTGAAGATGCTCCATACAATACTATGTTTTCTTTCTTCATTTAAAAATAGTTTTTAACCTTAAATTCCATACCATAGTAATTTCGTTTGCGTACGTAGCAACAAGCCATTCAAACAGCGCGATCTTCGATTACGTCGATCATCATCCCATTGTTTGGGTCATCGATTTATGTGCCTGATATACGATTAATAACTCGTGATATTTCAAATCGATTATGGATCGATAATGCAGTGTTTTGGTAGTTTTCACATCAATTTTACGGTGATAGCGTTGTTTTAGGCATTTGAAGATAGCGGCGATGTGTCGTTTCATTGTTTAATTAAAAAGCGTAGGATTTTAATTTATTTCTGTTGGTATTTTTTGACATTAGAATAGCTAACTGATAACTGCAACAACTGTACAAGTTTATATTTAAAAGCCTAATAATAACCAAGGAAGTTGAGAAAACCACGATTAAATGATGTTTTAAACTTACAAAGTTAGATGTGCATGCATATAAATGCAACCAGTAACGTGATAAAACTAACCACTTTCGATTTAATAGCGTTAACGCTATAAGCGCCAATGACCCGGTACGGAGTCACTGTTTTATAGAAATCGGGAAGCCTGGCACAATTCATAAATTCGAATCCGAGAAGGTAGGGAGATGGACCGCATTTTGTATAGGAACGAAAGTTCAAAATCTAGTATAAAACAGTTTGTATAAATAGTAAGTAGGTACTATGTCCAATTTAGATACCACTTAAAAACTTTGGAATTATATTTGAAGCGGACGTGCAAAAAGGCCCTTTATACCTATAGACAGGGTGTTCCAAAAAGTCTATTAAAAACATCTTATAATCACTTACAACGTTTTACGATAAAAATAATAACTTAATTCACCCTGCACTATTGTTGGAATCATCAAACTAGTATTCCTATTCTTATACAGCCCACAGCGTGCTGTTGCTGTCAGTGCGCAGTTGACAGGTGTTAAATCGACTGAGGCGCATGCGTGATCAGCTGGCTCACGATTATGTAATGCTCAAACACGGTAATTACTGTTACGATGCTTTTAATCGCTGTGTTTATAATCTGTTAGGGCCTTGGAAAAAATATCCGAGGTTATTTGTCCTTCTCAATGTAATCGAGACGTTTTGTGCATCGAATGTTTAAATTTATCATAGCAGCACTTTGATAAAAAAATATATCAAATTAGTCAAATTTTTTCGTTTTTGAAGTACCTATAACCGATGATAAGCCCTTATTATGTAAATTATATTTCTGTATAAGCAAGTACAGGCTGTACAGGTTATGATTTAGATTAATTCAAAAATGTTGCCATATAAATACCAAGTTTGAATTTGATCTTTCCTGTTTAAATTGTACTATTATTCAAACACATACCTGCTTACATATTTTAAACATAAGTATGTAGGCTTTGCTCACTTCCTCCCATATGTGGTACCCCTTCAGCCTAGAGCATCTATTCACACTAGGCCGTACTAAATCAATGTCTTCCGTATATATGTTCCGGGTCTGTCACATGATACGAAGAACTGTGCAGTGTAATAGTACCGTGTCTTGCACGTGTACAGTAACATTAGTGGGTAATAAATATGTAATAAAAACGTAATTGCTTTGAGCTTCATAAGAACAAGAATTTTATTGACTGGATTTCAATCTAGAATTAAGACTAGGAGACATCGTTCTAGATATTTTATGTTTAACTTCACAATGTTTTGCTTTATTTTACTTTGTTTTTAAATTTGTATTATTTTTAAAAACAGAGCACGATCCATCGATACCAAGTTTTTATAAAGGATTTGAGGTTAACGGTTTCTTTGTAACGATTTATAAAATTGTAAAATAACTAACAGATACCTTATTAACAAATACAATGTATTTCTACCACTGCAATACGAGATTCATACCATCGTACATCGTATTCGCATACCAAAGAAATTAAGAGGAACGTTCTCACTTCATTAACTGCAATTTAGCCGTCAGTGAGCAATGAAATGCGTCCCTGGAGAAATTACAATTAAATTAATAACATTTACCCGATTAAGTTTACTGGATACCGTGCTCTAGGACAATATAATTGTGCTGAAACTTATTTAATTACACGTAAGTGTTGTAACAACACAACTAAAGCTTGGAAATAGGAAATTGTGCCAAATAATAATCACTGTTATTTATTTCAATTGCAAAACCTATTAAGTAAGGTTACTGTGACATTCTTTCATTTTATACGTGCTAAGAATTTTAAACTACGAAGACATTTAAAATACAAAACCATAACAAACTGCCCTTTTAACATGCGTAGCTATTAAGATAAAATATTCCAAAGTGTTTTAATAGATCAACATCAAACAAAAATCATGCGTGAAGCAATGAGTTCATCGATAAAAAAACAAATGCCGCACGCCCCGCGTGCCTTACTATCTTAACATCTCTTTAGGCCGATAATTAAAAAAGTCATCAGCGAAGAAAGCTCGCGCACACCTGACGGGCCTTCTCAACGTGGCAGGTTAATGTGGATTCACACGTGAACCTAAAGGTGAGAGCGATCCACCAGCGGCAAGGCCGATCACTCCTGTCAATTCAAAGCGAAACCTAAACTATCTATAAATAAGGTCAATATTCCCACGGTCGCTTCTTAGAGCACAATTAAGAAAGTATCCGATAAGAATTGTAAGAGGATGTGGCAATAAGGATCTTATATGAAAGAGTTACGGTTAGTTTTGTTTCGGATTGAGCTCGCGAACCGGTTGGTTCGGTCGCGAACTTTTACCTATAAATTTGTGTCGGCCGGCCGGCATGCGGGTACGTCTAGCTAGGAGATCTTCTATAGCCTGTGCCTCAAATAGAAATAGTTAAAATATTATATTCTTACAATTAACTTGTTACATTTCGCATGGCTCTAATATTATAATAGCGTTCCATCGGTAAATCTACTTTATCTAGAAAAATACCGTTATTGTTAACAGTCATAACCTTAGTTTAAAATAAATAGAAAGAAAGAAAAAGAAAAATATATTTATTCACTACACACACAAGACACACAGAAAAAAGTAAAAACAGAAAACAACAATAAACAAGTAAATCAATATATCGTATGTGAGATACCTACTGTGTTGTATAACACAGTATCTCACCAATACTCAAAGTATTCAATTACATTCCTTTATTTGTACGTATAAACAGACTTACCATTTTAAAACCAACTAAAACCAATGATGATAAAATAATCTATCATAGTATGCAATATAATAATAACTTGAAATATTGTTATCAATTTCATCTCTGACGCTATCGTGATGTAATGTATATTACGCCGCTTTCAACGCTATCGCTTGTACTTTAAGACGAGATTACCAGCTGGAATGCATTTCTCAACAAGTCAATTAAAGCCAGAATCATTATTGCGATCTGTTTACCCAGTACACGATATTGAGCACCAGTAGAATTACCTATATTACACTTACTGACTTTTACTTCTGATGAAACGCTGCAATACTAATGTCAAACGAAGCAAACGAAGTTAAAGAATATATGGAATTTAATAACCACTTATGTGTACTTATTCTACATTCCGAATCTTGCGTTAACAAAAGTTCCATACACTTTTCTGGATAATCATTCAACCATAACATTCCAACTGCGAAAAACGGGCCAATTTCATCAAATTAACTAAGAACATAAAACACGATCGTTGTCACAAACACCTACTTACGACGTATCCGCACTTACGACTAAAAGCTTATTCCACATTCACCCTTGGTTTTTTGCGATATATTGGGCGTTTTAGTGGAAGTGTTTGCGTTATTTACGCGAGTGCAAGGGTCTCCGGGAGATTTGGCGGAAGAAAAACGCCACTGACGCCTCTAATTAATTGAATGAAAGAACGTGCTTCTGAGGATATTGGTCCTTGACGGCTATTTACGTGAATTCCTTTCCTCCGCCTTTGTGACAAACCCCCTTTTTATACATTAGATATTGTTATGGGACAAATCAAAAAGTTACTTTAAAAGAAAATGTAATTTAAAATTCAGAATACAATTAGTTAAATTTAAATAAAATCGGAGTGTTTTTGTAATATAATAGCGTTGCAACAATACTTACTAGGTTTATTAGCATACAAACCTATAATATAATGTAATAAATAATGCAAATCAATAGAAATCCCGTATTTTTTTTACACACAATTAAATTGTAGATTAAGAGGTCGTTAAAGATATTTATTTACACCTTTAGGAAATCCATAAAATACATCACGATGACACCAGAATATCCAGACCTCCCTATAATCTCCGTAGGTTCTCGTAAGTTGTCACGTTTAATGTGTCTTGCTCAAATGGTTACCGGATACCTACCCGAATTTGTGTGAAAGATAACACCTCGTTGAATGCTTTTTATGTTATTTAAATTACTTCGGAGTTACATTCCATGGCTTCTATATTAAACGATTGGTTTTTTAACTTCGTCACTAAATTTCTTTTCGAGTATCGAATAAAATGTTAGCACGTGCTCATGGGCCTTTTACGGCGAAGTTTCTTAATAAATTTGGTGATTTATGGGCAAATGTTGGCCCAAATATTTGTAGTTACACTGTTTTGGTGGTTAGGGCCAACGTTGGCCAATGTCTTTGGTATTGGCACGGGCCGACCACTGATTTATTGGCCCCCAACCCCCGGAATGAATAAAGAACTAGCATGGGCCGCCATTTGTCTCTATCCTGTATAGTAAATGGGAGATTTAGGGAGCGTTTTAGCTTAAAAAATATATTATTTTAGATTTATGCGGCAAAAAAGCATCTATCATATTTGATGGTCGCTTACGGCTAAACGCGTAATAGTTTGTTTTGAAATGCAAATGCTAAAGAAAAACATTGTTGACCAAAACCCTTGGGTGAAATTGATGTTTCATTTATGTTGTCTAAAAATTGAAAAGTCAAATCTTTGAATTAGTAATTTCATCAACTTTTCTACATTACTCTATTAAACGCAAACGTACGACTACCTATTTTGCAATTTAATGCGTTGGTTGCACAAATAATAAAAGGTTTTTTTTTAAATATTAGCATGAAACAAACATTTACGCCACAGAGCATTAGAAGAAAGTGAAAATATCTATAATGTCCCCTCTCCCCCAACTATTCCACAAAACAAGAGGAAACTATTTTCGTCGAACAAAAAAATGTTTCCGGTAAGAGATTTATTGGCAACCTTACTCACAGCCCTTGGAATAAAGCGTGAAATGAGGTGTTGCCATCCTCCCCGCTTTTTCCTCGCTTTTTTCCGCTGCACTGACAGATTTTTTTTATTGCTCAATTAATCCAATTTTGCGGAGATTTGCCTGATCTGTGTAAGTGGGATGAGTCGAGCAGAGAATTTTATTTTAACAGTTAGGTTATGATCACGGTTGTTTAAATTTTAAGCAGTTCTCGTTAGTGGAGAGAAAACGTAATTACTGCGTGTAGTACATTTTTTTATTATAGAAAACCTAATATAATATTGATCTAACCAACAATCCGATCCGACTTATATTTTAATGATAATTTTATGACTTGAAATAATGATCATTATTTCTCAAAGCCTCTTTTAAACGGTTCGCAAACCAGAATTGCATTCAACTAATGATCTTATAGTAACTATAGATACGCGAGGCCTTCCATTCAGTGATTTGTTAGTTTGTAATGTTACTTTTTTCCTTATTCATAATTGTCATTGGCCAAGGATTTGCATGAATACTATATTTATGGTTTAGAATAATATTATTTTACTTCGTTTCGAATAAAATAAGAAGCGGCATAACCGCTACAAACTGAAAGTAACTTTATCTACTATATTTCTAGTAGAGGAGAGAGTAGAGACTTATATTTTAAAACTCGGTAAAATTAAATGAGCCGATAGTCATTTAGGAGACAATATTTTCAAATATTTCCCACCAAAGAACGTTTGGCCACCCATACGACGTTTTACCCCAAACATAACCTATAAATCTAACGCGTACGTGGTCACTCAATAACAATAAAAAACTCGACCAATAGACATTCCCGTCACGCGCGCCCCCGCATGTCGCCGTGCCCATTGCTGAAATTGATATACATTACCTACCACTTCTTAAAACACCCATACACCCCGTATACCTAGCCACCAAGGATCATATTCCACTGAACAAAAGGCAAGCACAATATTGTCGCATATAGAATGTCCAATAATCTTTGACCCCTCAAGGAATGCAAACATTCCCTTTTCTCAACGTAACAGTTCAGTCCGCGGGAGGCGGAGTAGATCAATAAAAACTGGTAGTTTTTTGCCTGCTGCTTGACCGCACACTTTCAGTGGCTCTCTGGGTGCCTGGTATCAATTGCCGGGAATATTATTAGTATTACGTTACAAGTGACCAGTCAATGCGACTCGGTAAAATGATAATAATGCGGCGTCATTTTTTTACCTACGTATACTTGAAGTTTTTATTTTTATCGACGTCACTATAAGAAATATCGTAACAGTAAACACGTAACACGTAACATTTTCATTTGGTTTTTCTTTATTCTGAGCAAAAGAAAATAGAAAAGAAGGGTTAGTAAAAGTTCGAGTGCCCTTTAAAAACGGTTCTAACGCTAGTTACGGACATGTCGATCCATTCGGCACGCAAAAATTTCCTCTCTATTAATTCATCGTTCCTTTGCTCTTTTAACCGTGCTCAACATTTTTCTTCTATTTTAAAAAGATAACATAAGCCTCTGCAAGACAAAAATTCGAGTTTTAGGCGAATGAAAATATTAAATGGCAGGGCAAAGTATAGTGCAAATCTCTCCCTCTCATTAAAAAATCTCAGCCTGAATTTTGACCGTGCCTAAGCTAAAACGTAGTAAAAGTTGTAATACTAGATAGTCCAGAGATACGGCTTTAACATGGTGTAGGCGTAACCGGGGCGTTACCTCGTGATATACGATACGCCGCGATACACAAACGATCCGATCGATTTAATTAATCAAGTATCTTTAGTAGATCTGGCGCTAAATTTGTAGTTTTCAATTTGTAAAACGCTGCAACTAGAGTAACGGTGTTTTCTTGTTGGTTAAGTAAATAGTCATAAACTCGTAATTGATGATACGACTTTTTTAATGAATTGATGCATTGTAGGTATTTAACAACACCCTGTTATAATGTGGTTTTTGAAAAATGCGCAACGAAAACGCTATAACGTTATTAAAGACGCTTATAAAAGACTAAAACGGCGGATTTTCACGCAATCTCTCGATTTTTTTTCAGCGTCAATAATTTCGTAATCCGTAGCGATGTTCGTGGAAATCGAAGTGTATCGATTCAAATCGAAATCGTTTCAGTTATCGATATAACTTGTTCGTATCCAATCAGGGATCACGAAGCTTCACGCTTGGCGTAGGACATTTTCAAGAAAACGCGGTCATTGTAACAGCGATGAGATGGAACGTTAAATGTCTGTGCTAAGCGTGCTTCTTGGGTTTCCGGTTTGCCAATGGTATAATTATTTCTTATTGTTGTCTTTAATCAACTGGCATTGTTATAATTATGTCTATACTCTATTGGTAATCGTGAAAATTCGTCATCGAATTCTATAGCGCTATTTTATTTCTTAACTTGTAGTGTGCTTATTCAACCTTGTGGAGTTCAAATTATGAATGAGGTTAAGACAACCAGTTTTTACCAGTTAAGAGGCATCTTTTCTAAAGGGTCTTCAGTCTTGAGATTGCAACCCCACTTATGCATCAGATGCCATGTGTGATCGTTCGTTTGCCTTATGCATGCCTTTAAAAACTCCACGCAAGTTTGATGGTGAGATATCAAACCGATATCTATAAAAAGTATTTAAATAGGTACAAGGTGATGTATTTTTTTCAGAAAAATGGCACAAGCTGTTATAGTTTTTTATTTGACCTCTTACAAATTTGACGTTTTTTATCGCATTAATTGTTTTTATTGTTCACTATCTTCATCATTATTTACATTGTTTTGACTTTTCTTTTAAACTGGTGGTGGGTGGTTTTTGGTTTTTGCTCAGTTTTGAAATCATTCTGATGCATGCTATACCTACACAATTTTGTTTTATCCATGATTCTTTTTTTAAACTACCTAGGATAGGTACGGTTTGTTTTGTTTTTGGGTTCCTATTTTTTTATTCAATAATTTGGGGACTAAGTATCTACATCCAAACTGGGTGTGAAAGTTATTTTACCATGTCTGTACTTTAGCACGTCATCTATACAAAAATATTTGAGTGAAAATAAAAACAATTCAGTGTTGTGTCATGTTTTTTTTACATCCGCGTGATTGAATAACAAAATTGTTGTTTTATAGTCTTTTCCATCACGGAAAATTAAAAAGGATTTAAAATACCTTAAACAAAGAAGAGATCAATACAAACGATACTCAAAGTATCTTATCCTCAATCTATAGCTATATTATAGCGCTCTATCTCTATAGGTCAAAATTATAGCGTTTATAAGCGCTATAAGTTCGAATCCTTAATCTTCCTATGTATAGTGTTATATAACGGACTTCAATTGTTAACCAACCATAAAACTTGTCATAATGAAAAAGCTAGAATAACATCAAAATTATACAATGAAAAAGTAATCTGTGAAATCAGCTTCAAGCATTAATGTTTTTATACGATTAATGGACATCTCAGTTTAAAAAACTGGGAGTACTGTTCATTGTGTAGTTTTTATGAAGTCTAATGATGTAGGAACTGGTCGACTTTGCAATGGATATTGAATTGTCACTTGTCACTAAATTGCGGGCCGCTGATCTGCTCAGTTGTTGCCCTACTGATTCTACAGTGACTATACAGGTTTTATGGTAGCTCAACAATTGGAGTCCTAGCCCGTACAAGCATGAACAGCATGAGTTTTTTTTGGGGGGTTCGGTGATGGTTACATGGTGTTCGTTCATCCATTATCATTTATGTAACATTCACTAACCTATGTTTTTTTCTGAGTATTCACCTAGTTAACACCACTTATGCACTGTCACTAACCACCGACTGGACGCCGGAAAACTAACTGTAAGTATTTTTTGGCATTTTATTTAAAAAGTATTTTTGTCCATGTTTATAAATGTTTCTGATTATTTCTTATAAGGACAACAGTACTTTATTTTTGATTTATTTTCATTTATTTTAACCTAAATAAGTGAGACCTAAGATTCAATTTTGAATTTGGTAAAGGATTATGAACACCCTATTATAAATCACTTTAATTGTGTCTCACTTATCCAGGTTTGATATTTATTTCTTACATTAGTCTGCTTTGTAGATTTTATAGATAGATAATCACTAATTTGGTATTTTCATTAACATTTGTAACTATACTAATTCGGTCAATGTAGGATCCCCGTGACAGCCTGTATTTTGTATTTTCAATCACTTACTATATTTGAAAACAATGCACTTAAAAATATTTTTTTAAATTACTTTTACTGAATGTCGTATTGGTTACAAGGTTTGTACCAATGCAGTATTGAAGAAAATTCAAAGAAACACGGATTAATTATGCGTTTATAAAGGCTGGCGCAATATTTGTGACCCAGTATGAGCTGCCACTGGGATCATCCTGTATGTATAAAGATAAACAACATTAAGTAAAGCCCCTCATGCATGAAGTTGTATAACATACTAAACTAATTCGGAATTTACGTCAAATTTTAAATATTTAATATCGAACGGTTTATATAGATGATTTGTTACATACATGGAAGAGGGGCTTTACTTGATTTTTTTACCTGTAATAGTTCTTAATCATAACTTGTCATAGCGCCGCTTGCACAATAAAAAACCTAGTTTATTTTTTATGTTAAGTTGTGTCAAAATGTATAGAACTGTCAGTCTAAAATCTCGTTGACTAAAACTATCACAAGTTTTTCCATGAAAGTGGTCCAGAGTAATCAATGTGTTACAATTTGAACTAAATTTAACCCTTTATTTCGACATCTCACCTAAGTCATAAATTCTCGTGACCCTAACCACAACCATCAACACAAACAATCCCAACCACCCCCAACCACCGTTGAACCATCGACAAACCACCGCCAAACCACCCCGATAGCAAAGCGGCTAATAAGTGAAACCGAGATTTATGGTCATACAGATATGCAAATAGAATCCACCCCCAATGATAAAAAGACGGGGTTGGTGCATTCATCAAAAAGGTCACATCTCAAAATCTGACCATTTCATTTGAAAGCAATTTGCGTTGCAATTAAATTTAAAATGGCTTGGCAATGATTTGGAGTTGTGCTTTGCAAATTAGTTGACGGGGACGGACTAATTATTTTGCTGTAATATGTTTATTTATTTATGTTGTAAGATCAAAGACGGTTATTTTGAAGTTATTTTGAATGATATAATAAATTAGAGGACTGCAGAGTTTCCTGTTGCGTTTCTTGTCAGTAAAACTGAAATTGAAAATGGCAAATGATTACTTGCAATATAAATATTATCGCTTTAAACGAATATTCATACAATTATTCTTGTTTTATTATGACCTAATTTGATTGGTCCTTCGAGCCGGATGTCTGCCGATACTATTAGAGTGTAGGCTAAAGTATTTTAAAAAAGATACGCTGTACTTAATATTTTACATTACAAATACAAATACAAAAAAAAAACTTGGTAAAGATATAATTTTACGTTTATTAGCGCAGGCATCACTGGGGTTGCCAGTGTTGCCACCTCAGAAAACTTATTAAAGAGTAATTCGTTTAACCTCCCTATGAGGGAATGACTAATTACTAGCACCGGTGACATAACTTAATTATTGTGTTTCGGGATGAGTTTTTAATTGCTTTTGTTTTATTATTTTGAGAGGTTTACTTTGTTGATTGATTCAAGTTGTAGGTCCATGGCACTTTAAGGTATGTTTTCGGAAAACCATTTAAAAATTTCAACTACTTTGTGTCACTTTTGTAATAGGCATCATGTTACGTTTTTGGAAATAAAGAAAATACCAGAAAAGGGCATTAATTTATCAAAAAGGCATGTAAACTAAGTAAACGTAAAATCAAAGCTGCGCAGCAGACCGTATGGAGCCCTGTTTGCTCATTAGGCGCGCATGTCAGTTGACATTGGCCATGGCAATTGGGGAAACAGCCAGGGATGTCATGTGTAATTTAGAGTTGCCAGTAATATTACCTTTAAAGTTTATTTATGATTAAAGCTTTTTAAAAAGGAGGTGACAGACAGAACGCTTTTATTTTCAAGTGGTAATTACGTCATTTGACTAAAGCGTGGGGCAAAAAATATTATTACAACGCGCCCTAATTTTCTCTAAGTAACATCTTTTTTTTATTAAGTTATACCTACGTCTGACAAACTTTTACACTATTAAAATAGTTAATGATTGCAATTAACATGTTTTTCCTAAATACCTTATAGAGTCAATAAACATTAAATTTTTTATGCTTTCAACTTTAAAATAAAAGGAGTTACATATTGTTTTTTTTTTAATCTTAACTAAGTACCTACCAGAATAAATTGATTATCATAACAATAATGTAAGGAATAAACTGCGTCAGTTTCTACCTTCTTTGTTTATTGTTCAATAAAGTATTAATAAAAAAAACATTATACCAAACAATCTCCTGTTAGGTAAGGAATTCACTGGACCCACGGCCACCCTAGGTAGTGAAGTGAGCTGAACGGGCGACCTAACGAGCGCCATGAATATGCAGTCCGTATTAACACGACACCTCTGATATTGACGCTGCCGTTGTCGGCTACGACGTTGTGCCGGACAAATTATATAACTGTGATATGATAGTCATATGGTTTCAATTGCGAAGCGTCGCAAAAATGCCGTGAATAATGTAAAAAATGGTTTTCTCTAATACATACTCGTACAACGCAATCATTTTATGTCCTCAGTCTTAATATCGTGCTTGCTAAATGTTATGTCCGTTCCGAATATTAAAACCACAGAAAATAATTTAGAGTTAAAATTTGACATTATTCACGAACGAATTTGAAGTAACGTAATCTATCCACGGTTTGAATATAGAGATATATTAGTGGGACTATTGTAGTAAAATAGCCAAATTAACCACCAATTTAATACCAGACCAACATCTAGGGCAAAATTGAAAAATAAGTAGGAATCCCTGTCCATAGTTCTATTCTATGGTCCAAAGGAGGCTTCTGACACATTAAACATGCAGGAGTTACACTCTCGCCGAATTTAAGTGAGGAAGGCCTGATGCCGTACTACTCTCACATATCGTAAGTAAGAAAAGGACGACATGCCTTCCTCGTCAATACTCTGCTAGTGTGTAAAGCAACAGAGGAATTTGAGGCATCGTATTGTATCCGTAGTAATAGCATCAACGGACTAAAGAGTCTTTATATTTCCAATAACGAACATTATAGTAAGCGAATAAATCCTATTTCCAACAAAGCCTGAATGAACACAAATTGAACGCCGCAAACATATGTCCGGTGAAAAAAATTAAATTTACAATTCGAATTCGAAACTTCGACGTGTTTCAATGCAACACAGATGAAAACGGTCTGACAATTTTGACAGTTGCAAAATTCGCGCGTCATTCTAATGGCCTGGAATAGCTTTAAATGGCGCGAAGAGAAAAAATTGTGACAATCGTATTGTGTTTGAGAAATTTTTAAATAAACACCTTTTTGAGTGGGCGGGCGCGGGAGTATTTGTAAATAGGTTTTTGTGATGTCACACAATGTATTTTTTTGCGATGTCCTGCGGAGTATTTGACGGTATTGTCGCGTGCCCTTAATTCTCGCGTTGTCAAGAAAAAACTACAATGGTGATGTCAATTTGTAGCCATTGACAAAAAGTTGGTGATTTTTTTTTGCTTAAAGATTGTGCATCAATTGCCCACTAATGCGTTAATACTACCTAGATATTGTACATTGTATTATTATTTTGTGTAATAGGTATTACTGAAATTGAATTAATGTCCTGATTTCATGAAGGTATTTTTGTGTTGTGGGAACGGTCAGTAGTTTAAAATACTTTTTAAAAGAAACTCCAACTTTAGAAGACTGTATTGTGTCCCGTAAAAAACCCCGTGTATGAAATGTCAAATTAGCTATTCAACCTTTGGGAAAAATGTAAAACTTTGTCTGTCCCTAGCCGCAAAGTTTAAAAGGGCCATAAAATGGCAGAAAGGTCAGCCAAAGGGCAGGAACGTGTTATAGCGCCTCTGTCGTGGTTTGTCTATTAAAGAGTAGCTCGTCCTCGGAATAATGAATAATAAATTTAAAACAAAATAAAAAAAAACAGCTTATACAAGAATCTCGGTTTAAGCTAAAGTCATGGACTCATCGTTGAAAGTGTAAGTTGGAGCGTTTTCTTACTCAATAGTATTTAGACAAATGTATTTTAAAAATAATAATATAGAATGCCTCTTCAAACTATTTGCTCCACTATCTATAAGCAGAACAACAAACAATTGCAAAATGATTACAAAACGCATCCTTTTCCGAACATAGCCTAACAACCAACAAATTTCTTCAGCCTATAAGGCAAGACACACATGCCCCGAAAAGGCGCGAAACCTAAAACCTAAAGGTGCGTGCACACAATGCGCTTATCGCACCATCGTGACATAAACAACACGGCGGGTGGCGCTACCGGGCGCTTACTAGTGTTTACGACCTTACGAAACCGCTAGCTACCTTAGTAGCGCAATAATGGGACAAATTTAGTGTCAGTCGTTAATTTATTTTTAAATTGAGAAAGTGATTCGACATTTATTGGAGTGATGAATAAATATTTAATAATTGATAATATGGGTAAGAATATATTAAACAAATATTTATGGTAATCAGGACATTAGTTCGAGTTATTTACTTTTTGAGAAAAATTGTATTTTAAATTGTAAATTATGGCTTTAGGTAATTAAAATACGACAGATTTTTGGCAATTTATACAGAATTAACATTAGGTAGTTTTCTGATAACTCTGTATTATAGCAATATATTAAATTTGCTCATTACACCTAAAAATCTTGTCATATTTGGACATCATCAACGTAAATTACATTGTAAGATGTCATAATTGACAGCCTCTCTGGTCCGTCCAAAGAAAAACAATACTCAATGCAAACTGTAGATATGTTCAAAGTTTCAAACGTTGTGCCCCAGGGATTTTCTCCACAAAGCAACTGGGTCACGCGTCTACACCGGTGTCACAAAGTGTCGCGAGTGTCGCCAAGTGTTAAGTGTCAGTGTCAGAGATAGGTCCGAAGCGCATAATGGCGAGGTCTGATTGTAGGCCACGCTATTCAGCTGTTTGCAAGTTCGCGATCGATTCTACTGAATGTTTGTGAGCTTAAACGTTTACTTATGCCGTTTGAAGGACGTTACGATCTGTTTTTTTTTAATTGGTGCTTGTTTTCTGAAAATGATTGTAATTCAAAAAAGTACTAAGTAGTAACAATTACCTATTCTGCTATATGTTTTTAAGTGATTTTTTTATGCGGAGCTCGCTAAATTTATACCTTAAAATACGACAAATACTTAAATGCATTCCTCCATATTGGGTACTTTTTAAGGTATTTTTGCACCAAATAAAAGCAGCTTAAAATAAAAAAAAAGCCAAAACACCTTTTAGCTTCACACATACCTGACTAATATTATAATTGCATACCTTAAAAAGCTAATTTCATGCGATAAAAACCTTATAAACCTAACAAGCACACACAAAGCGATATCCTCTAAGTTACGTCCCGGCCGTGCGCCCGCGCGCCTTGATAACGATAATGACGTCGTAAAGTCTCGGGCGGTCGCTAGCGATGCGCCATATTGCCGGAGACTACAAAGAGCTAGCCAATATTGCCACCAGAGAGAATTAAAAATAAATCGATGGTGGTTACTGGCTATAGAAAATGTGGTATGGTACCACATAACTGAATTTCGAAATCAAGATCTACTTGGCCTAGTACAATGATACAAAATATAGATGGCGGTCTTGGACCTATGCATTCCTAGATCATAGTCAAGGAGTTCCCTGAAAACGCTACAAAAAACACGATATGACGAATGATTTTACGTAGTTTCATTGGCATTCGAGACAGAAAAGGGAAATATATAAGAATAAATACCTAAATCCATATAAAATAATTCAAAGGAGCTATGTAAAGCAGTAGCATCAGAAATTTACGTAACATTTATTTGAAGTTTTCCTACCCAACTTTTATATTGTGAAAGTTTATCGTTGTCATAGAGTACTAGAGTCCTATCACGGAATGTCTTAAAATCATAACCATACCAGACCAAAATGGGTATTGCAGCGGTTTTCAACAACTATGAGACTTCATGTCATGTCACTTTGTTACAGCCTGATTTCAAAGGCAACTTTCGAGAGTGTTTTCAAAAACTAATATTGCCAGCGGTGCATCTTTACTCTTCGTAAGGCTAGTCCGAGCAAGACAGCGCAGAGTTAGAACGGGATAGCACAGAGATATGCGGAAAGCACGCGGAAGAATTAGCCACACTAACGACGGAGTAAATCACCTGCCGCCTGGGCAAGATTAGCCAGCTCCGCTTAAATCACGAGATTTGTATGGGAAACTTATAGTTTCAAGGAACGATATTTTTATTGATATTTAAATTGAATTTGAAGCGATCGTGTAATGACTGAAAATAAAGCGGAGACTTCCGCTTGCAGGCTGGCTAATGAGACGGCGGTCAATAAACAATGTAGAATCTGCGTTAACTTTTTCTGGCAGAATTCTGGGAATCCACAGTGGTGGATCTCTTATAATAAAATAAGGTTTTTCATTTTATAAAAATACAAAAGAAAATACATAGCTACTGGAAAAAGACTCGTCTCGCCTGCGGAATGCATATTTGAACTTAGCGCAGAATTTCTCCGCATTGTCCACTTTTAAAGGCACATTTTAAAAACTCATCAGTTAATTATTCCCCCGTGTAGCAGATGGCATGTTTGATTTGAATAACAAAGAGCTGACCGCGGCTCGGCGCGCTCGCTCGTCGGAAAAATGAAAGATTGACACACTGTGAACCGGGGGCGCATGGGCCGGCATCATACACGCCGAAACGACGTATGTTTCCATAACGTCGGCCACATACATGCCTTTTTGGAAATGTTGAAACGAAAGGATTGAATTTAAATGGGATTCTGTAAGTGTTTAAAGAGTTGATTAGATTTGAAGGATTTTATTACGGTTCGGAAAAGGTTTTGGACGCGTTGTTTTAAAAACGATTTTGGACAACCTTTTTATACAGTTTAAATATTCTCTTGTAATGTAATGACATTTTCGTAACTTGAACTTTAAATTCCAAAAAAACTTGGTGCTCAATAATTTGTGTATCTCTGAAATGGACTCGAAATTAAACAAACAAGCGTAATATTTAATTTATACGTTCCTCGCTAATAACTTCTGCATTATATCGTCTTTTATTTGCGGTGAAATCAAGAAGCTTGACGCTACAAATCTCACTTTCATAAA
Organism: Acleris cristana; assembly: GCA_948252455.1. NCBI lineage: Eukaryota > Metazoa > Arthropoda > Insecta > Lepidoptera > Tortricidae > Acleris > Acleris cristana. Next base: position 11,976,333 of record OX411788.1, on the reverse strand, counting down.
TTCACGAAAGATGGAATACGGAGTGCTCAGTCATAACTAAAATATGCAAAATGTATTGAAAAACCAGCGTGTGTGGGGATTCATGTGCTTTTTAATAAAACTTTGCGCCGGCGGCATTTTCGTGATGAATGAACAAGGGACGTTGCATTGATAGACAGCCGCTAACGTGGCCCTGTCGCTTTTCGCCTTTTCTATTTCAGTATTCATCAAAATATTACCAAAAACAGACGAATGACGTTTCCATAGCTATATTATATTAACCAAATTAAAAGTCAGCAAGATTTAGTTTAACCAAAAGAGAAAATGTGAAATAGTAGCACCTATACCAAAACTGCTTGCGTCAATATATAATTAGATACTGTGGAATTGGAACCAAATTCGTTTTCATAATCTTTTCAAGTTTACACTTTCAAGCTTTACTGTGAATCATATATACATATAATTGAGATAAATATATATACTTTCCAGCCAGATCTTTCAACTCATGTAGTAATCCCAATCCAAACAGAGGCAAACCTGATGAAAAAGTCCGTTGAATTTAAATGTAATAAAGTTACTTACGGTCTTTCAACAGATCCCATAATATTATCTACTAATTTTTGTTGTTTTGTTGAGCATTGATTCAACTACTACTACTACTGCCTATTGATCTGTATTTACAAAGAGCGCGGTAAAAAGTCGGATCTTTGCACTTTGACATTTCCCGGTTTAATCACGTACTACAGGGTGTAGAGGGCGCTAGTGGTGCCGAAGGGAGATCAGTGCGCTCTTGACACCGCTCTCACCACTCGGGCGTCACTCCGAGCGGATATCGCCTCTTGAGTTACATTGTCTGCGTGACTTTTTGACGTTATCGTAGATTTTGAGCGATAATCAAATATGGATTGATGTCGGTTTTCAAGTGCTACAAGTGTCTGTATGTTGACGACTCGTATCGATAAGTTGCGTCGGCTGATTAAGGCGTTTATATTTAAGTATAATATAACGCAACACATTTTGTAAGTATGGCTTGACAAGAACCAGCTGTATTTTTCTAAATAATTTTACGTTATACAGAGTACGTTCTTTTTATCGTGTTCTAAGAACCAACCTTGCCAAACCTGCTTGCATTAAATCCTTCTAAAATATACCTTTGCAATCATTATTGCAGTTCGATACACACGTTTAACATAGGCAACTGTACGTATATACGCATTTATTACCGACGACTGTACACGGAACGGGACGGCCACTGTCCGAGTTCGAAACTAATGCTTCCGATAGGGTTGTCAACGTCGGGAAAAGTTTTTTTTTAAGTTGACAGTTACGGCGTTGGCAGTGTAAATGCGTGTTAGTAAATTTTTATAAAAGTATTTAGTACGTAAATAAATAGTAACTGCAAACTGGAGGATTCCGCCTACTAGGGTATCGTCGATTTAAATTTGTTATTAAGCCTTCACTTTACAAAACTCCAAAATGACATAGGTTTATAAACTATTTAATTTTGAAAGAGCATTAAAAGATAATAACATTTAATAGAGAAACTAAATAAGATAAATAATATGTCAGGGAAAAATTAACATGTGACATTTTATGTTTAAATGTAAGAAAACTTGTGACTTAATCAGGAACTGACACGCAACTTTTTTATTTAGATGGTGGAAAAATGAATTACACCTGCTATCTCTTGTCGGGGGCTAGGGTGGGAATCCGGAGCAGAAGGCTTAGACTAGGTACTATTTAGAAACCGACGAGATACTGTCTCCGTCGTGTTGGGACGCTACAAATTAGGGGCTTGTCTGATATCATGAGTACCCATCCCATGTACGTCTAAAAAAAGTTTGTCAACCCTAGCTGTTAGGGTGAAATAAAGCCCGCCTACACAACGAATGGAGTGAAAAAATTCCAGTTCAAAAAGCCACGACTACACGACCGTTGGCAAAAAGTCTATTGTCTGTTGTGCATGTGGGGATGTTTAACCGGCCAGTGTTTTGTCTTCGTGTCGTCTAGGTTGTCTATGGTAGTTTATGTGAGTTTATGGATGTTGAGGCGAGTATTGTTGGTGTTATGTTAGAACGGTGTAGTTTATGATAAGGATCTCTTTCAATTAAACTTTGGTTGATTAAGTGTTATAACACTTAGAGCATTCAGGTTTCAGTTAGTTCAGAATGTTTCAAGTATGAGAAGCATTATATCTTTAAAACATAAAATAAATGTTATATAAATAAAACTAAGCATTAACAAGGTTCCCCACACACCAACCACATTGAAACCTACGAAATCATACAGTATTAATTTAATAACACGGTAATCGCCTTTTGTTCTGGTTGTAAAACGATATAACACTGATATTTATCAATAGCCATCAAAACGGGGGACGGGGCTTTTTGTAAAAGCACTGCCCGAGGGACCCAGCCCGACATTTTGACGCGTGTCGAAACACGACACCGGCTGAACCCTCATTACCGTTGCCTACTTAATTAAATAATAAAAAAGTAAAACGTCAAAAACGCATCGTTTATTTTTTAATAGAATCAGCGTTCGATTTTTGAATTAAAACGTCAAGCGTAACTAACCGTGATAGTGGCGGGCATGCGGGCGCCTGAGGCGTATTTTGTCCATCTAATGTATTTGTGTATGTTGCGTTTTACTTAAATCTTCTTTCATTTAGTTCAATGACACTTAAATATTACCAAATACATCGTTTTTATCTAAATTATTATTTAAAATCTTATTCCATTTTCCTAACTTCAGACGCTCTTCGATTATAATCCGTGCGTGACCCTTACTGATGATAAATTATAAAGTCCGAAATTTTCTAATTAAGCTTATTTTTAAGGTGTAAAATCGTAAGACTGGGTTCGTGAAAAAGTATAGATAAAAAATCAAAACAACTTGAAAGACGTCAAAAACAAAAGCTTATAATAGAATTGCAACACCGTGAAAAAGGAAAATGGCGGCGGCGAGGGGTGTCGGCTCGAGTCAGCACTTGCGGAATAAGCTCTAACGTTGAAAACCCAATTTGACGGCTCGATTAACGCGCCCTGCTCTCACTGACATGGGATTGATTTTTAGCGTGATGTGATCATCTTCTTTAGACAATTAAGCATGTACAATAAAATCGTTCTTTTTTCAAACTTTTGTATCGAAAATCGTTACTAAGTATCGACTTGCTCTTGCTGCGGCTGTAAGTCGTTACTTTCGTTTTTAGGGTTCCGTACCCAAAAGGTAAAGGTAAAGGTAAAAAGGTGTTACTAAGACTCCGCTATCCGTCTGTCTGTCACCAGGCTGTATCTGATGAACCGTGATAGCTAGACAGTTGAAATTTTCGCAGAAGACGTATTTCTGTTGCCGCTATAACAACAGATACTAAAAATAGAATGAAATAAAAATTTTACCATAGAACAAACGTGATTTTTTTGTCGTTTTTTGCTAATGTATAGATAATGGTATGGGACTCTTCGTGCGCGAGTCCGACTCGCTCTTGGCCAGTTTTTTTCAGTACCTAGCCTAAAATTGTGACGATGACGATTCAAAAGACACGGCTCTTATATTTAACTCTGTCGTTCCATTAAATTCACCCGGCCTCCAGTTTCGCCAATCTTGTCACCGTCTTATGTCACCAATTCACTTACAATATTTTCCCCTCTGTTGCTGTATTAATAAAAAAAACCTGATGTAATGCTACGCTATGTCAAGTTATTACTAGCAGTAAGATTAATTAAGCTCTTTCGAGCGTTAAAAAACAGCATTTTATCTGTGACAACTTTACCAGAAGACTGGTTAAGACACAATTCTATATATGAATCTACATATAAGTTTAGCTTATTGCCTATTACATATGTTATATGTAGTGCAAATTCAACTAGCCTAACAAAATTGTAACCATAAAAGAATGTTCCGCATATGTACAGTCGCTAGCACAAGCCCTAAGTAATGCACGACTCGGCCATGTCTGCCAACATAACAATGAAAACTAAGCTGAGAGCCTTTTACAGCTCCATATGCATTAAGCGACTAAACTCGATATCTGACAAAGCATGGCTACCCAGTCTATAGGATTAAGCGTCTTAGGGCTGATTTTTCAATCCCCAGATAAAGATATCCGGAAGATAAATTTTAACTTTGTCCTTTTCTTTCATATGACTTCAGAAATGGATAGTAATACGTTTAACTGACGGATAGTTTTATCTGGGGATTGAAAAATCAGCCCTTAGGGTATAATTGTTTTAAAAAACATAGGTGGGTATTGTACCTTTTTGATTAGGCACTGTAGAGGTTGAGATGATAGCTCTTCGTGTTCTCTCTGCTTTAGATTTTGAAATAAGAATACCGAATGCTTACTAAGCTAGTAGTCATAGCTCTCAAAAGCAGAACCTAACAAGACCGTACATGGTTAACAACTGCGACCTGTCATATTTTATTAAATTCCAATAAAGCTATCAACATACCTTTAACACCAGTTTACAATTTTATTTATACGTCCTTCCATCATGGTACGAGTATTAAAGAGCACAATTTCGCTCTTAGATCTAGACTTTAGCCTAGTATCAACAATTCCCACAGCAATGTAATCTAACCGCTTCTAGAGCTACCCATATAGCTCGTTACCAGCCTTAAGCGAGCAAACGGCCTGTAACTCCCATATAGCTCTTGTAAGTCGTGAGCTCCGCACCATTGTACTCAATCCAGCCTCCAGTTAATTGTTTTAATTCCTTTACTCCACAATAAAACACCTTAAGCCAAAAAAAACTTTGTAGTAATTGGAGCTCTATGGTTTTTAGATAAGGTTTAATTTGTTTTAGTTAGTTTTGGATATTTTAAGGGTCCGATTTGTGTCTTTTAATTACGCCCACGGCTCACTAATGGCGCTCGTGAGTGGATGCGCGGATCACGTTTTGTTTAATTGTACAGTTCGGAGCTGATGCGGTTTCGATAGTGCTTTGAAGATAGGACACGTTGTAGGAAAATGTAGAGTAACGTTTGGATAAAAGTGTTTTTGAATAATTATCATTTCCAAATGGAGCTGAAAACACATGAGGGAACACATTAGAAACAATTAAGTGTGTATGTTAAGCGTCAATAATTATATTTTTAACAACGTCAAAGGGCAAAATATAATTATTGATTTTAATTATTCCCGTTTATCTTTGCAAATATTGTAAGTATCTAAAAACAAAAATGGTGAGATTCTTCAGATAACACAATGAGTTAATTTTTTTGATAAATCATGAATCTAAAGATACTTATTAATATTTAAAACATATACCTAATCCACTTTATTTCAAATGTAATACAGCTAAAATGCGAAATAGTTTCAATTGTTTTGTATAAGAACAAAGTAAAAAAATAATTGTATCTTCGCTAGTAAAACATTTTCGGCCGCGTCAGTCCAACCGGCCGGTGTGTCGCACTCATTTGGATAATTCGCCAGATATCCTCAATTAACCAGCCACAGAAGTTGCGAGGGAATCACGACGCCAACTTTTAAACGCGTTCTAATGAGTTCCGTTCGAAATTTGAACTTTAATTATGGAATTTTAAATTTTGCTTTTGGCGCGTTCTGTTGATGGCCAGTTTTTTGTAGTTTTAATAATGTACTTTGTTCTTAAAGGAGCGTTTAGGACATAGATATTCAACTCTAGCTTGAGTTTTTTGTTGAAGCGTAGAATCCAAACAATAAGAATATGCCCTATGACTATTGTAGGTACTATCAAAATGGAACCGACCAAGTATGCTCTTCTATTGTTTCTGTTTAAATAGAAATGCACAGTAAGGCGAAAAACGAAATATCTCATTAAGGTAAAGTTAATTTTTTTTTTCCGTACCAGCTATATACCACCACAAATTTAATCAAAAAATATAGTTTGTTTGTTAATTTGCAAATTTCCCACATGTTACCCATTTCTGTCCCAATTCAACCCGCCCGTAAATAAAAAATAAATATTAAAAAACAAAAATGTCAACGCAACCGACAAACCACGGTAACCCCACCGAGGGCCGACCCCGTGTTGCAGGGGTCCGGCCCCCGGACCGCAATCTCTAACAAGCGACTTTTGGCTTGACAGCGACGCGTCAGTCGATATGGAGTGCCATCTGAGGATATATGCGAAGATAGTGAAATTGATTTATTATTAAAACTATTTTTTTATTGTTTTACTGATTTTCATTTCATTGAAATGACTACTTATAGGACCTTTGAAAGTAGTTATTTTTCTGTATGTTTTTTACTGCAGTATTTTACAGTGTTACTCTAGTTCCTAAAGTAAACTTACCAACCGATAAAGTGGTCATAGATTTTTCAAAAATATTTCTAAGTACAAATAATAAAATAGGTACATGAAAAGTCTCAGTTTAAAAGGGATACTTAGTACCTTTAAAACATACGATAAAACGATAAAACTTCCAAATATTCATCTATAACTTTCAGTTACTAAATGGCTGAAAAAAAAGACATTAAACGGACTTAGTAGTAATATTAAATCTCTTTGGCTGAAAGGTGTTTTTTCACTAAAGCACGACACGCGCTAAAACGACGTATTTTTATCACGATTTAAAAATCACATTACAAAAGCTTATTCCAAAAAACCCACACCGTAACACACAATAAAAGGATTTTTAACAATCTATCGTCAAATCCATCCCCTTCTCAACCTCTCATGTGTACTTTTTTTAACATTCATCCCTCGGGCGCGGATAATCGTATCAGCACACGTCACTTGAGTCGACACCCTCTGACCACTAATCAATGACTCCAGAGCGTAAAACACCATTATTAAAAAAGTAACCCACCATAGAGTTTCGCGCCAAAAATAATTTGATCAAAGAGTCGCGATACCCGACGTTGTAACGTAGAACCAAAACAAAAACGCCGCACGGGTTGTTAGGCACGTGCCACAATGACAGGTTTGAGATGAAAATTACACCCTTTTAGTGCCAAAAAGGTATCATTATGTTACTGGGCTTTATTCGGAAGGTGATCATTGTGATGAAGTTATAAGTGCCGTGTAATTACGAGCACCAATCACAGATGTCGCCGGCGGCGCGGCTGATTCGCGCGTTTGTTGATTTATGATGTGAAAAATGAAAGTTTGACAGTTTTTTTCTATATGCTACAAAACTATTCCCTTGAGTTTATCGAGATTATAAATTCGTATAATATCTATGATACTTATGTTTTTTATTGTTTTAACAGTCTACATCATAAGCAAGTGATCAGTTTTGTACTCATCTCATGTCGCTTTAACTTCAGAGGCCATATTAGGTGCTGTCAACCTGTCAAGTTACATGAACTGGTGCTTGGCAGGATCTTACAGCTCAAAATACGACCTTACAAACTGATCTTCTATTTAATTATGCCCTACTAACTGTACTTACCTGCATACTTTACAAAAAAAGGCATGCATTTGGTCAAGGCTATAGCTAAAAATATGGATAAAACTGGATAAAACTGGTTTTTTTCATTGGTCTACAAGTGTAACCTAACCTAATCTACGTAATTATTGTTTAAGATATCCTGAAAACATCATGATTTCAGCAGAAAATAGCGTTTGATGAAATGAAATTCGAAAACGTGAATTAATAAAACGATGCATTACCGAGAATATAATAGCGTGTGAAATGTGAAACGTTACTTTAAGCGCTATTGCACTGTCCCCAAAACATATTTATTCTAATTCCACTGGTTAATAATCCCCAAAACGTAAACTTACTCGTTCAATCACACCAAACGCAAACAGTAAGACTCCAATCTTGATACGAAGGGTGCTATTCCCAAGATCGAATCGCGGTGACAAACACCGGGGTCCTATTGTGGGTGCTAAATTTGTTTCGCTATTTCCGATCGCCTTGCGAGATTATTTTACGATTGTTAAGACGGTATTGTGGTTCATTGTGGAAATGTAAATTATAGGTTATGGCGGCCATTTTCCATTATTGTGTAACACGTTGGTGTTAAGATTGATGTATGAGTGACCGAGATTGGATACAAGAAATGGAGATGATTGTTAGTGTATTTTTAATAATACAAGGATATTCATAATAATGAAAAAAACTGTACAGGAATGTGTTATTAAATTAAGAGCTGGAGCACGTCAAAGGTTATCTTTAAATTATAAATAAATATAATAGTGACCGAGAAAAAGTACCTAAGCACTAGTTTAGCGTGAAAACCTAGTGTGCAGTGTCTCCCCTTTATTCGATATACAGATCTGTGTGTGTGCAGTTTTTTTCATTATTATTATTAGTTAACCGGTCGTTATTCATAGAATACTTCTGCAAAAGTAAAACTTATGACGTAATAATGTCCAAATCTCTCCCAAAAATTATTTACGCAACAAAAAAAAGAATAGGATTTGTATTTAAAAAAAATATTGAAAGATACTCACGTACGCGTCACTTATAATAAGATTCGATCTAACAGACCTCCATTATCCAAAACGCAAAGTTATCTTTACTGACGGCGAAATTACAAACTAACTTTATCACGTACTAAATGTAGATAGTCATTCAAAGCCAGCGCCACGGCCGGCGGCATTCATAACTTTGTACCTCCTTTGTTACACTAATACCTATGCATTCAACAAGATCATCCCAATGTTTGCAAAGTAAACATCTGCCGTACAGTGTCTAAATAAACACAATTTTAAACCTTAAAGTTATGTACTATAAAGGTGAGTCGTCAGTGTTGCCAGCTATACCGCCTACGACGTGTTTGAGATACCGCCTCTTTAGACATTGTTATTTTGTGTTCGGTTGATCGAGTTACCTTAGAATGTCTATTGATAGAATGTCTTACATGTTGAAGTTATTCTATGAAGGACGGTCCGTCTGAGAAAAAAATTGTTACAACTACGTGACATTAAATTTTATGAATTTTCAAGAGTCGGCAATGTCAAGGATAAAGGTTCAACTAATAACGGAAGAATAACATTTTTCAAATGAATGCTGGCACATAGCATAGCTAGAGGCATTCCATCTTAGTCCTCAGGGTTGGCAACGCATTTGCAGTCTTGGATTGCAGTCTTGTGAATGCGAATGTCTATGGGTCGCAGCTTCCACTTACCATCAGGTGGCCTCGTTTGCCTTCTATATGCCAAAAAAAAATTGCCGTCCTTAAAAACTGCTTATATATTTGGTACAACATTTCAGAGATTATATCATTATGCAACCGGCCTTATACTTAACGACGTAAATTTCTGAAATCAGGCCATAACTTTTTGAAGTTCAAACTGTTTTTATAGTATACACCTAAACATTACTGGGAAACTTTACATTTTTTTTTCGAAGGAACAAAAACCTAACCCTAAAAAAATACTATAAAACTTTACCCGCATATAGTTTAATAAGCGATAATTATATATTTTTATAAAAGATAGAGCGTGAACAATGAATGAATGAACGAATGCGGGCATCGATTTAACTCGCTTGGATCACCCTTTACTTTATCCTAATGAACAATGTATCAAGCTTAGAATCAATTGATGACACTTAAAGCCATTATATTTATTTTTATAATCGTTAACAGACCATTGCCCTAACAATGTATATTTCTTAAATAACTTGCATTTATTGATTTTTTAAATTTGCTAAACGTAACAAACAACTCTACTATTATTGTCTATGATCCTGTCGTCCTTACATATGTTATTCGCTTCTCTCACTCTCTCAAACATGTCATGAGTGGCATAATAGACCACCCATAATCCCATACCCATACCCAAAAGAAAAGTGGACTACACACTAACACATTCATTATTAACTGTTTCATAAGCATTATTAAACTTGAAGGGATCTGAGGGATCTTATTCTATAACGTTTTTTTAATTACTTATCAAAAACTTTCGATCTTTTTCAAAGCCTCATAGAGTATAATTGCCATAATGGTATTACCCCCAAATGTTGACGGAATACCATTTAACCCCACATTAACCGCAGGGAGCAAACCCTCACCTTTCTGAATCAAAAGTTGTACGCACTGATCTTACAGACAAAGATCAGGCTAGCAGCAATTAACCCTGCGCCTGGGCCACAATGTAATAACTCTGATTAGAACGGCCCTGGCGAACGAGCGACAATTGCTGAATGAACGGACCGAATGAATGGAAATTGTTTGACAGATGTTTTAGTTTCAGAATTAAAAGAGTACAAGAACGAAGAAAAACCAGGAAAGGGAGAAATATATGAGTAACTTGATGTAGTCGTTGATATTTATAAGAAAATAAATGAAGTTAATGATATTTAACTTAGAGAAAAGCAAGACGATGCAACGCTTGTACAAATTAATACTGTTCAACCAATAACTGATGATAAACATATGGATATCACAAATCTAATCCCACCAAACCATCACTATTGCTCAGTACGAGACTCCAAAAACTCTTCATTGAGGTCTTGGCACATATAAATGTTAAATTAAACCTACGCATACAGACGATACATATTGCCCCCCAAATTTGAATGAATCAGTTTCTCTGAACTATTTAGTGGCTTAAATAGTATTGATGGCGGGGTCAAATAATGTGACCTGCTAAATCAATGTTCCATGAGCGTAACTAAGGAATCAGCTTCAAGACTTGGCGCCAATTCGACGATGATTTAAAATGAGACGGTGCGCTGTAAATGTAAAAAGCGTAGTTGAAGAACTAGTAGTTTTAATTAAAGAACAGCTCACCAATTAGGCAATTAGTTTGGTCTTCTAATTGAAGAACGGTTGCTACAAGTTTGTGCAAGTTTAATTCAATTTCTATATGGGAGTTGGTGAATATCTTTGTGAAAGTTACATGAATTGGTAATTTGTAAACCAAATATTAATTGTGGCATTTTGTAACAATTTGGGTGGTAAAAAAATTGCTCCGAAACGCAAATTTCACCAAAATTCATTTATTTTCACTTAAATCGAAAGGCGCACGATAGTATTTACCTCATTTTTTTGTAAATATCTGTTGAAGCCATAACTTCAAAGATATTTTCTAACCTTTGCGCATTTACTTATCTCTAAAAATATAAGAAATGAAAGTTAAATGATAACTATGATTATTTGTTACTTTTATTCAAATTTCTATTCTAGTCAAACTTTCATTAACCTACATTATCATCAACGTATAACATACATGCCCTTTATATATCTTTAGATCACCTAAAGCAATCCTCATGTTTTTCTTCTAAATATTCTTCATCCTTTATCTCGCAACATTTCCATACGCCATCTTGGACATCAGATCCAATGCCCATCAATTAGCAGCAGCTGTGACCATTTAAGAGCATCGCCTGAACAATTAGAACAAGTGAGCGCAATTGTCCGTTGCGTCATGGCTGAGGCGAAGGCGTGGACACACGAATTAGAATTAATAGATTCAGGAAAAACTGGGTTAAATTCATTTGTAAAACATCTGTCGAAATCTGTAGGGTTTTGGGCGGTGTTACCTTATCTAAGATAAAACTGTCTCTGTCAAACAACGCACAGCCTTAATCATTGGAATCAGGGACTTAAAATTTGTAAGGTTATTTGCGCTCTCAGAAAAAGTTGTTTGAATAGTAGTGGGAATCGTGTCCTCCTGGTTTGGCTTAAAGACTTGTAATTGTGTACGTCTCGGAAAGAAAATTTAAACAAAACACTGCCCTATTGTTGGGACCCAACCTATTATTGGCATCATAAACTTTATTTAAAAAATAAAAGAAAGGATAATTCTACAAACACTAGGTGCCAAGAACTGATATTTTGAATGCCAATAACTGGGTATCTCAGATATAAAAATCATCCGCGTTGGGGACCTATTGGTTCAGCAAAAGCTAACGCCTGCATAATTTAAAGAAAATGTAGTGGAATGCTGAGGAATGCTGTCGTGCGTACGCCTATGTCAAATTCATACATTTTTGACAAATTTAACTTGGCTACTTGAACGATTTTTTACATAAGATGTAAGTGTATCGAGAGGCTCTTCTTTGGGCTGTAAGTAAATTTAATTAATTATAATTCTCGCAATAACCATCAAGATCTTAACCTGCGACCCAATTACGTCTTAGATATAATGTTAGTTGGGACAGGGAAGTGGATATTCTTTGACGTAATGGTATAGTTTACTTAACGATGTCGCAGAAAATATATATGAACCTAACACAGATTAAAAATGCATTAGTGGATCTCAGGTTTTTTTCTGGGTAGGCTATAGGAAATAATATGATTATTATTGATCATATATCACACGATTACTTACATGTTACTTGTATATTGACTCGTTTAGAATTTACATACATAAATAAACTCAACATAAATATGACTCCGTCTTCCCATTTTCCCACAATCTTATTCAATCTCCACGTTCTCATATTTAAATGTTAAATCATTCAATATCAATGAGGATAATTGTATTACCATAAAATACCTTCAATATTTTAAAATTACTTACGGAATACTAACGTTTGAAGTATTTGGAACGTTAATTTTTAATCACCACGTCATAGTGGTTGTAATTAAAGTGGTGATACAGTCCGTATGAATGTTAAATGAATAAATTACCCACTTCATTTGAACGTTTAAGGTTTTATTCCATAAAGTGAGAATGATTTGATGTCGTAAATCTTATATGGCACTATTACATCATCATGAATTTCATCCGATCATGCGGTTCTTATACGCAGATTATTTGTTTGTCTTGAAATTAAAATGCTGAACCAAATTAATGAAGATCATGAGTATCATGACGTTTTCGAGATTAGATCTTAGCGTTCTTTATCTTTATGTTTACCTTCTTTTCTTGGCCTATACGCGTGTGTCACTTCTTGGCATTAGTCTGCCTCCCCTTGATCTACACGCGTCTCTCTTGTAGCCGGTAGTTGAGAAATGCGTCAAAATACATAGATCCGCCATTTTAGTTGAGGCCTGCTACGTCTACATTACATTGGTATTATCATTAACTTTAAATTTACTAAACCCGACATGAGAATTTTTCAGAACAAAATTGACGCACACACGTCACGGTATTTGTGTGTGATTAAATGTTACTAAAGATTCTTAAAGATAATATTTTTTCAACACACTTCCTCGTAAAATGGCCCTTTTTACGGTTTTAGGATCATATCATAATGCAGCATTTTTTATACGGATTGTTAAAAACACTGAAACTTTATTAATTTTGCCCCGCAAATGTGTTAAAAAACGTCGTATGCAACGAGTGAGCATAGCCATTACATTACTACTCGTATCTGCTCCATTAATGCCCAATCCCACATCGCCTGTCATGACCAACTTAGCGCACTTGTATCGTAATGTCTATGATATGATAAGCCTTTGACACAGAAATATTTCTCCAAATTTGATTGAGCCTGTAACTTCCCAAGATCTGGACACGTCACAATCCAATTTGAGTCCATAACGCTAATTATATTCTGCGTTCCGTCGGCAGACATCTGCTAAATGGCCCTTTTGTTTACCGCGTCATTTCTCCACACAATAAAAATATATTAATGTCAGTACAATATCCAGCAAATGTACCAAGGGTTCCTAATCGCATTAGGGACGTTCCGTTCACGGGTTATTATCATCGTTTTTATGCTGGGGGAAGGATTACGTTTCTTTAAGATTTGGAGTTGCTTGAGGTATGGGCAACTGTTTCCGGATTAAAGTATCAAATGTTGTGATATAAAGTAACGGTGCTCATTTTATTATTCAAAATCTTTACATAAATTGAAACCTAAAATCTGACAGTCGAAAAAAGTGATTACTTTTTACTGTAAAAGTGTTAAACACAACGAATCTGAAGCCATAGACAGGACAATTACCGCTATCGTAAACGATTTTCGAAAACTGTCAAAGTGTATGGACTTGACAAGCGCTTGATGCGACTGTTCAGCAACTTAAGTCATCCGCGATTTTCGATAATGATAACATGCATCTTACCTAGGGCAACAGTTCTTTTTATCATTGAATATAGTAGAGCGGCAAATAATATCCGAAATCTCTTAAATCAATGCAGGTTAATGTCACGATAAAGATAAAGAGACATTTATTCACAACAATACAAGATTACATTAAATAGATACAAAAAGAACAAGACACAGAGAAATTGTTGCTAAACGGTCTCAACTCAGCATTCGCTAGCCGATAACGATTTGCTTGCGATTTTCAGTGATTTGCTTAGTTGTTTCGCTGTTAGTTAACGTAAAAAAGGTAGCAGTTATAAGTATAAAGTATATTGTTATGAAAGAGAGGGGTCTCCTGTCACAGGTATTCTTTTACTTACCAGTAGATCCCAACCTTTGCACAATTATATGTATCTAAATTTTAACAAAAAAAAATGTTATCTTAACACATTACGATAAAGTATACTTTTACAGAACAAATTACCCAATAAGTACCATAACGGTTTCTAAATCATTTAATTCCCTTTGTTGCTAACCAAAAGACATTAAAGGACACATTTAAGCCAAATGTGACAGTCATAATAACAAAGCTCGTAAAGATTACAGTAACCTTCGTGTCATTAATGTCTCCTCCTCTTTTCCAGATGCCTGTGGCCTCTCCGACGTGCCTCACATAGAGAGTTTACAAGAGAAGTCCCAGTGCGCCCTCGAAGAGTACTGCAGAAGTCAGTACCCTAACCAGCCCACGCGGTTCGGCAAGCTGCTCCTCCGGCTACCGTCCCTCAGAACCGTCAGCTCCCAAGTCATAGAGCAGCTGTTCTTCGTAAGGCTGGTCGGGAAGACCCCGATAGAGACCTTGATTAGAGACATGCTGCTGTCAGGGAGTTCGTTCTCGTGGCCGTACATGGCGACCATGTGACACACGATGTGGAGACAGCTTGCGGCCGCCTGATCTACGTCGTACGGCTTCCCGCCGTACTTGCCCAGCCAGCGGTTCGACCCGTTCCAGAGATTCCAGCGCGAACTGCCTCAAGAAGACGCTGTGACGTCTTCCAGCGAGTTCCACGACACTGAAACTACTACTGAGGATTACTTCGGGTCTAGAACGAGCAGGGAAAGCGAACGAGCCGACTGTCCGACCTTCGATCCTATATCAGCGTTCTACGCCCCAAAAACCAGTGAAAGCCAGGAGTTTGAAACGACCGGGGAGTCGCAGAAGAATGCTCAAAAGACCCTGACGATAGACAACTTGCTGAACATTCGCCCGGAACCGTCGACTTGAAGCGAACGTTTAAGTGGCACCAGTGTATGTTAGTTCAAGTTTTTTTGTTCCTCTGTAAAAATACTTAGGTTATATTTAATGATGTAAATAAAATGTTCTATTGTAAATGTATAGTTATGTTAAGGCGAATTTTCTACGATGTTTGTGATAGGTCTTCGCGCTTTTTCGTACATTGACGCGTTAATATAAACTCTCGAATTGTACAGTCAAATTGATGCGTCAATGCAAAGCGTCTTCTTTGTAAAAGCCAATGAGGTTTTTTTATGATGAATCTATTTGTATGATAAAATGCAATAAGAAGTTTTAAAGGTCGTGCAATGTTGATGTGTAGGGATAGTGTAGATTTAACGAAATAAGTTTTTTGGATACATTTTATTTCACCGTGGTGCTCTCTGGTATTTATTAATTCAATAAGTAGGGGATTTGCGTAGCTTTACCAAGACGTCTTGGTACTAGAAGAGAAAATAAAATACTTATTTATTTTAAACGGTTTCTGTATGTAAAACATACCATGAAATTACTTACAACAGAATTTAGCTACTTGCGCTATGCTAAAATTGTAAATGCTACATTCTGTAACTTTCTAAGTACAATTGAAGATTTCAAAACGATGGTAATAGTAGTACTTATTAAAATTAACTTGCAATATTTTGAGATATACTGTGTTTGTGAAATTAAAACAGACTGTAAATAATCTTGGTACTTGTCTACTCAATAATTCCATAAAAGCATTTATCGTATCGTTCCTTGATTTTTACAGTTTTTTACGTTTTTTAATAAAATAATAAGTAGCTTTCATAGAAAGGATATTTACTTTATTGTACAAACGCTGTTTATTTTCGTGTGTTTTGTTTAAAGATTTCTTAGTGAGATATAATTGTATATTTTAAAGTATTTTATATCAAACAGTGGCATTTTGTTACTTATGGCTGGTAATTCATATTTTATACAATTTTCTATTTAACTTTTTAAATTCCAGCAATATTGAATATAGTCCTGTGACTAAAAAAAACTAGAAAAATATTTATTAAGATCAAGTTCTCTTTATGTTTTTTTTATACCTGTTTAGAAAGATTCTTTTGACTGTAAAGTAATGTGAATGAATGAATTGAATATGTTGACAACAAAAATAATATTTGTAATTACGAGATTACCTAATAAATAAAGAAATAAAAATCAATCGCCTTTTAAATCGGTGTGGTTTATTATACTTTTAACTAACAGTTATCAGTCAGTTACTTACATAAATCATGAAATTGTGATGAATTTAGTAAAGAATGCCTTTGGTAAAAATACCAATCTTAATTTTTATTTATTAATTTGTGAAAAGAATCTTTCTAAATAAAACCTAAATGTCAGAAATGACATTATCTCCTGCCAAATCTATAATACATGTAAAGAAAAAGCAATTAAGGTATTTATTCGCAATAATATGTACAGTGACGGTGTAATATAGATCGGTGTGTATGAGACTGTATGCAGTTGTATGAAGTAATGTTGAGGAATAAAAATGTCTCTCTGGATTTCAATGTATTCGTTTTATTAAACCTATGTAGGTATTAAATTTTGAACATGAAACTGGTACAGTCAAGGACTTTAATTGTTACACCACTATGAAACCCTGTCGCATAACGTTAATTATTAATTTTGATGTAATTTCTTTCATGTGGTTTAAAGCTGTCAATGTGACAGGGTTTCATAGTGGCATAACAATTAAAGTCCTTGACTGTACTAACCATGATGACCATAAACTTGACAGCATACTTTAGTACAATCAATCTAAGATGAGCCCTCGCAGTTAATATATATAATATACGTATTGGGACTTGACCAGAAGCGCGTAGATGGAACTATAACCCTACGTGCTTCTGCTTAGTCCACTAGAGAACATACTCTTTTACCGAATAATAGTCCTCCCGTATTTTTTTCTAATAAGTCTATAAATAACTCGACATTGGAAAAATACACCTTAATAGGACTAAATGCCATTAATTAAAAATGTTATTAGATACAAGTAATGCTTTTTTTTTACTTTGTACAAATAATTATCTCAATTGAAACAAACTTTGGTGTGAGGTTCAGTAATTAAAATGATTATCCTCTTTTTTAACTACGATTTAAATAAATAAATAAATAAATAAATTTAAAGCTGCCATAGGGATTATTCTACATTTACCGATACAAAAAAGTATGTATATAAAGATGTAACCCTCTTACTATAAACAGAAAAAAATCAAGTAAATTTACATAATATACAAAAGATAGGTACAAATTCATGAATTGACGTAGTCTGATAGAGCTAATGGATCTCAGGGAAGTGATTCTCTCAATAAGCAAAGGTGAGCGAATACAGGAGTGATATCCAAGCGGCGAGTTCAAGTAGTCCCGTCAGAGCGAGCAAAACACATTTTAGCGCGTGCATTCTCAATTAGGCAGCCTTATACGTTCGAGAAGCCATGCTGCCAAATTGAATACACGCGCTGAAATGTGTTTTGTTCGCTTTGACGGGACTACTTAAACTCGCCGCTTGGACATTCACTCCTGCGTTCGCTCACCTTTGCTTTTGAAAGAATCACTACCCACCCTGCTCTGATTGGGGATCAAATTGTTGTTTCAATGTTAGCCATTATATTACAAATCTGGCTTTTTATGAGAAATCATAAAGCAACCAATCTTTTTAACATGACTATATTTTGTCCTTTTGTTATGGAAAGGGAAGATTAAGACAAAACATAGAGATATATTAACTGATTAACGAGGGGTATTTGGTATAGCATAATATCTTGAAACTATTCATTTACGAATTAGTTCAGGCCTTTTTTAGTAAAGTCCCAGATAGACGGGCGAGTAAGTACGCCGTAGGTATGGCTAAAATAGAAGGTAACGCTGGCCAGAAATTAATGTGGGTGGTATTATTTATTACAATGTCATTGATAAACCTAGTTTAGTTTAGTAACATAACTGTGAAAGTTATTTTTATTCGATATATAACTATTGAACTAACGTTTTTCAGTGCATTAATGTACAAAACCACAATGTGTTTTTTACATGACATTCTAAAATAATGGTAAGTAAAAAAAAAAGTAAAATACTACATAGTTTTTTTTTTTATTTAGCAGAATCGTCTGTTTACGAAATTCTAAACTATAATAAAGCGAAAAAATAACCTGAGACCGACGATTTTTTTTCGCTTTAATATAGTCTACATAGAAATTACAAAAGAAATATATTGGGATACTAATTATTTTTTAACTCGGTAAGTGACGGTCACAAATTCCCATACATGAACATAGTTGCACGCGCAGTCCAGCTGTGTCACGCGAGCCCCGTGCCACGTGGGAACTATACTTTAATGCCCTTATAATAAACCCTATTTCAAACAAAAAACGTCATATTTTACTTTGTACGATTTTAGACTTTAATTTTTGACCTACTATGGAACCTTGTGGCAGAAAGACGATGGATAATTTCGATGCAATTTTATACTTGTGACTCGACGCTCATATTAAGATAGGGTTCTAAGGTGACACAATTATTTAAGTCCGTGATGTTACATACCAAGTATCAAGGACGTTTAGAGACATCCTTGACTATAATTACACTCTTAAACGTTACTTTGTATTCTGGAATAGGTGTTAAAGCTAGTAAGACTCTCTGATTATGGTAGTAAAGTTGCTTTTGCAAGTTAATGTTGAGAATACTTATGGTTGAATGCATATACGTGGCTATGAAAAGGGACCTTATTGTCGATGGCGCTTACGCCGCACTGCGTCACGCGACGTTGTATTTATATCGGAGCATCGTTAATAATGGCGGAAGCGCCATCGATGATAAGGTCCTTTCTTATAGATAACGCCACATACATATTTTCTAATTACGTGTTGACACCAGGTTTCACTTGAAGAAGTACGAAACAAGTGAAATGAGTAAAATTATGAAGGTTTTGAAATTGATAATCAAATTAATTCATTACTTAATCATTGATAATAATTATTAATAAGTAAAGTTAAAGAGTAGAACTCTTTTCACCTCGTTGTCTACTACAAAGTTACTGAACAAGTGGTAATTTGTTAACATTAAAGACTGCAGAAAAAAAACAACATGTCAACGCGGTTAGCGTAACTATCTAGTAGTTAAACCCTGTCAACGAAGCTTGGTGCTGGGTTCGATTCCCGATAAGATATCTTTATATAAGTTCGTTTATCGTTTCGTGCTTGGTTAGTGAGATTGTCCCCTGATATTTAACTATTTATTTACGTACCATTTTAGACCACACAAATTGTTTTTTATTCTTATATGTATAAGGGTTTCTAATGTCTCCCAATGTCCAACCAATTCGCCACCGACACGAAAAAAGGCGGTATCTCAGACAAAACTCCTGTAGCAAATGCAACCTTATTACTAACGGAAGAGTATAGAATCTGCTTCAGCTATTGGAGTTAACGTACTTCCCATGGTCTTATGAGGGCAGAAATCCCGAGTGTCACACACCGCCCGTCATTAACCTGCTTAATTGCAGTACTCTGGTAGGAAACACCTGCAGGGCTGTCGACAAAGGAATGCCGCGGCCGTGATTGCTTCCCACGGAGCTCGATGAGCGTGACCGCAGGCACACCCCTACCGGAGGGCTGGAACGGAAGTGCTAGTTATGATTTTAGATTTTTTTACTTGGATTCAATATGAACTGATTTAAAAAAAAATGGGTGAATGAATATTGACAGACCTTAACAGAACTGAACCCGACGCTAATAACAAAAAGCAAGCTTTAAAAACCCGACTGTGTTGCTAAACAACTTTAAATCGTCATAAATTCAAAATGAAAAAGGATGAAGAAACTTAAAGATGATCGTGTCATAATTCGTCGACTTTTTATTTTTTATTTTTTACATTATGGCGTCTTGTTGCCGCCATATAAGTATCAGTAAAACAAGAGGGGGGCATCGCAAAAAACCACTACAAAATCTCTGTTGTTGTCTTCTCGACCGGATAGTTCAAAAGCTCAAACGAATGTCAACAGCTTGCCCCTTTTGGGTCAGAAGTCACCAACCGTTGGTCACGCTCGAAGCTTCGCAAAAATACTCAATTATTTAGACAAATTTCTTGATTCTGTGTCGTTTATGAGGAAAACTTTTTAACGACCAATGCGCTTGAAATACTTACTTTAAATTAATGTACCTGATTTCACAATTGGTGATAGGACCTTGTTCAGGATCCACTTACTAAGCAGCAGTGTTCGCACTGTTGTATGTCAGATATGAAGGAAAGACAACAGAGGAAATTACCAGCATAGAGGCATTCTACCAAGATCCTATTTCTCTATTCAAGACCCCCAAGGTCAGTAACGAATTGGCAGTCTTGATAAGTCTGCTCTGAGGCTCATAGCATAGACAAGCATCAAAGCCGACTTATAATAAGACGGCTTGTGTGCTTCGTTGCCTTTTCCATTTAATAAACAAAACCTAAATCTATCTTTGTCTAGAACTTAAAACAACACGCTAAAAGAATCTCTGAAATTAGGACGCCCACGTCAGGAAATCTACTGTCGAGTTGTCCCAACTGGAGAGTTCAAAAGTTAAACAAAAGTCAACAGCGAGGCTCGCGCACGCGCTGTGTCGTGAAATACTACAACATATGGTAGCAAGACACTTGGGGCACGTTTTATAAAGCTACAAGTTACAATTTTACACGTCCAAACTGGCAACACTGCTCAAATGGCTGGTCGTCATTGGTCGAGGTTGTGTCAAATGGAAACTTGTAACCTGTAAATTGTAATTTGTAGCTTTATAAAACGTGCCCCTGGGGCCTAATACGGCTGCGTTTATCATGTGACAAATTCTGGGGTCCTAGTGAAGAAGGGTGCAAGTCTCCTGAAGATCAAGTGAAAAAGGGTTTAAGTCTAATATACTCCGTTTATGTGTATACCGTTTTTTAGGTAACTCATAATTTTATCGAATTTCTCTTCATCAATTTTATCATTTCATCGAATTTCACTTCATCGAACGCTATTTTCTGCTAAAACCAGAAAGTAAGTTAGGTTAGGTTAGACATGTTACTTCCAAAAAAAAATTCTTCATGCGACGAGAAATGCCTTTAGGTGAAATGAAAATTCTACGTGATGATGCGTTCGTTGAAAGGTGTTTCGATAAAGTAATAATAGGTACCCCGTTTTTTATTATGAGTTAAGTCTACTTACGCTCTTTTTCACTAGATCCCCGGAATTGTGGATAAAACATCCGTCACTTTTTAACACGTATATAAGTACGAGAATGACGGATGCTATATCCACATTTTATCACGCGATAAACGTAACCTGTTTTATAAAGCTACAAATTACAATTTACAGGTTACAAGTTTCCATTTGACATAACCTCGACCAATGACGACCAGCCATTTGAGCAGTGTTGCCAGTTTAGACCTGTAAAATTGTAACTTGTAGCATTATAAAACGTGCCCCTGATGGTAAGTGATCATCGCGACCCATATACCAGAGGAATCGCAAGTGCGTTGCCGGCCTCGAGAAAAGTGTAGCCTCGTTTTTTTAAGGCCCCCAACTCGTAATCGTAGTCGTCAGTCGCCAGTGTTTTATAGACAAACAACAAACAAACTTTTGCATTTATTTTATAAGTAAGGAAAGGCCAGAAATAGATATTAAAAACATACATATTGTCAGTTTTCAAACGAAGTTTGCGTTATAGTTATTATCTTGTAGGATAGGGCTTTTTTTGCACAATACACAAAGTAAGTACAAATGGCGGACACATTCATTCATTCTTGAGACATTCTCTACCAGTCAATCATTGGGCCAAACCGAGGTTGGTGCTAAAGGAGGGTGGGTGGGCAAATTGGCCTATATGACCAATGAGGACAAGCGATAAGTCACCGGATATTCTAAGTTGTAAAATTGTTACTCAGGCCGGTAGTTTGAAATCTTTGTGAGAAAAAAGTTATCGCCGTGCAAAGATAGCGGTGTTTCAAAGTAATTATGCTAACGTCGTCTATGTAGGCGTCCCGATGTTCTAGGTTATTTAAATATTTCTCACAGTTATTTGAGGTTTCCCGCTACATAATATGGTTGTAGAATTAAAAATATCCAATTGGTTTCTAGGCCAGTGTTTATACGTCATTTCTGCCCATTCTCCTTTGGTATAATACCCCGAGCACACATTTTTTCTCTCTATCGAGTAAGTATCTTTGAAAGATGTGTATGGTTCGGTAATTATTTAAAAAAGCACCCCCAAGTCCGTATACAGGGTGTCCCAGAAACCGACGTCAACTTGTCTACTGCTGATAGAGCAGCTAAAAAGCCATTGTATATTCAGCGATTTTTGCTAGTTTCGTAGATATTGATCATTTAAATCTGAATTTTTGTAATTTTCCCTTATGTCCATGTCACGAAACATCATTAATTTCATGTTTTATTTCATTAGTTTTTCAGTGGTATCTTACATAATTAGAATCATTACGAATCAGCGAAGTTTTTAAACATATTTGCCCGTTTTTTTTATTATATTTTTTAAGTAATCACATAAAGTTTGTTTCTCCATACTAGGTGTCCCCAGTGTTTGCTTTTAACTCTGTATGGAAAAAACATCACGTGATTACTTAAAAAAAATCGATCGATGAATATACATAGGGATTAAATCGATAGCTTTTTAGGTGCTCTATCAGCCCTAGACAGGTTGACGTCGGTTTCTGGGACACCATATTGTAGTAGTGAATTTTTGCAGGTTGACATTGACATTAACTTTTGTGAAGTGTACGTAAAATAATGTTTGGATACGTCATTCTGTTATAGGGGTTCGTCCGTGCCACGGATAGATTTAGGAAAAGTACCTGTAGTTTACGTTTTCGAATAGTAAAGACGATTCGAAAACGTGACGTAACGTATGATTGAAATGTTCTCGCTAGCTACTGGACCGTCAAGTGGTTATGCCTTAACAACTAAACAAATGACAACAGTTTGGCCGGTCAAGCGTCAGGTCAGGAGTCGCCAACCGTCGGTCACGCACACTGCGTCTTTTGTGGCATTGTGGGCCCAATTAGCGCGGTAACCGTCGCACTGATTTATTCGAAATTGGAACGTTTTTTGTTTGAATGTCGTTTTGAAGCTATGGTGTGTTGTGGTTGGTTGTAGGTTTAACGGAAGCTTTTTGGCGTGGAATTTTAAGTGTACCCGTAAGTTACTTTAATACGCAGCAATGGGTAACATTATATAGAAATATTCTTATTTTTGCACCTCGTTGCATTGTCCCTGACGAATTATTATCATTTTGAGCTATATAAGAGGATATGTTTGCTTTTTAAACTAAGTGTGACTTAGTAGGAACTATGCATCGTTCAATAAACTTAAACATAAGTAAACTAAGAAAGTTTTGTTCATTTGACACTATAAAATAAAACGTCATAAATATACTTAGTTCCACGCACAACCTATTTGAAACTCAACGGTGAAACCCTATAGGTACTTAAGGTAGGTAAATAATTGCCTGGACTGTTCGCAGCGTATTTCTGAAGCAATATTGAAGCGCTTCCTTTTCCTTCAAACACATTTCAAAAGAAATAAAAAATTAAAATATACGCGCATAATAACAATATGCATGAATATCATGTTATTTACCTCCTGCTCGTTATCATTATAACTATAGCCTACTTAACAAACAAATTGACTTTGCCATTGGTTTAAAGGTTTCCTCATGCCATCTTTTTCAGTTTCAGGGCGCGGTGGGCGTGGCAAAGGTCGTCCAATGGGGTCACAGGTCGCGACCCTCGACCCGCGCGCGTACTCCTGTGCGATTGATTTGTTGGTAGACATACACCTACGTAGCTGTTATGCTTAGATATATCCTACGTAGCCGGGTTATAGGCGGATATACCACGCAGCTGATTTGTAAGTAAATAGGTGCCGAAGGTTTGACGCCCCTGGCTTGGCGGGGTTACAGCGCTTTAAGCATTGTTAGAATAGGGACACGAAACTAAGTTAAGTTGAAATAATTTAGAATATCATTTCTAATAGATGAATACTATCTATATAGAAACATAATGTTGTAAGAGGATTTTAGTGTGGTGAACTTAATAATCTTTTATTATATTATATACAGGGTGTTCGGCAGAAGGTTGTAAAAACTTCAGGGACTCACTCTGTAGGTCATACTCATCAACTTTTATTATGGAACCATCATCCAAATCGTGAAAAAAAACAACTGTTCCATACAAACTTTGAGAGCTAAACAGCCGAAATGTATGGAACAGCTGTTTTTGTCGGTCTGTATGTACGTTTAGTTATTTTATAGTATGCAAAATATGTTGTGGGAATATGTATAATTACAATTAATTAGATGCAGGAATTTAAACCGGGCTAATGTTACACAGAAAAAAAATGGGTTCGTTTGTTTGTTTGTTACGCTTTTACGGTTCATTGCCCTAACCGAAATATGTGTTTTAAAGCCTGAAGTAGAACTCTTATAGCGCTTAACAACCGCGCGAACAGAGTCGCAGAAAAACGCTAGTGCATAAATACCTATAAGTCTAACTGCCGTACTCAGAGACGTCAATTAAATTTAATGTTATTCTATTGCTGTAGCAAAGAAAGTGACAGCAGCAACTTTAACCAGGCATTAAATTAAATTGACGTCTCTGAGTGCGGCGGTTAGGGTCGTATTAATGAACTCATCTTAGCTGAGATGTGCGTTACAAGATACGTCAAAGTAAACGTCAAACCATATAAAACTGTCAGTTTTGACACATCTTGACACGAGCGTTACAGACGAGATCAGTTTCTTAATACGGCCCTTAGAAAACAAGGAATTGAGCTGGGTCTCAATTGCACTTGTTGAAGCTATATTGTTTTTGACATGTTGTCGTATTGTTTTTAAATCGGCCGCCATTGTCAAGTAAATAAAGAGTTATCATAGCATGTCGCAAGGAATATTATTTTAAATAGTGAAATAGAGCCCCCTGTAAGAATGAAACCACCATATCCTTAAAGGTCAGTACGTAGGTACATATACTACCTATTGGGTGGAACTTTGAGACGAATCAGTAATGGCGGCTACTGGACTAGAACAGCTTTAAGTTTTTTACTGCTGCGCTCAGAGACGTCAATTATATTTAAAGCTTGTTCAGTGACGTGATGTCTTATTCTATTGCTGTAGCAAATAAAGTGACAGCATTAAATTAAATTGACGTCTCTGAGTGCGGCAGTTAGTTACTTACTTTAATCAAGAATCAGAGATTTGGATACATGTACTGTCTGCTAAAAAACGTTAGCCTTGTCAAAAAAAAAACAACAATTATATTGTAACTAGCTTTTGCCCGCGACTCCGTCCGTGTGGAAGTCGTTTATAGCTGCTCCCTCGGATCTGTCTAATTTTCCGGGATAAAAAGAAGCCTATGTCCTTCCCCGGGACTCAAGCTATCTCCATACCAAATTTCATCTAAATCGGTTCAGCGGTTTAAGCGTGAAGAGGTAACAGACAGACAGACAGACACACTTTCACATTTATAATATTAGTATGGATATGGATTGATTCTCCTATGAAGGATCAAAACTCTTTAAGGCCAACCAACGTTAGATTACTAGAAAGTTCACAAATCAAAAATACCTTTTCCTTGCAATTTGTAAGAAAAAACATATGTTTTCTTCAATAATGTTTTTATCATCATCATTCCATCATCATCATCAGCCCGTTTCAGTCTACTGCTGGAATAGGCCTCTCCCATTGCACGCTACTTGTAATTAATGACTTGTCTCTATGATTACTTCTTTGATAAGGTGTATTTCGCCAATGTCGAATTTTAGACAATCACCATGAAATTATTAGAGAAACAAGTCCGTGGATATCACACGCGAGGTTAATTTGTTAAAAAGTATTTACTCTGGGGGACTAAACAGAAGCACATGGGGTTAGCTCCACGCTCGCTCAAGTTACAGCTCAGTCAAGTTCGCTACTTAGTCTGATTTACTATATTACTAAGAATCATAAAACTCACGAGGAAAAAAACGGGGTCATGTTGTACTGAAATTCTTTACGAAGTGTCCCGATATTTTTGCTCGTAGTATACAAAGTGCCAATTCGCATCTAGTAGCCACAAGTTACAAATCTACTCACTGGTAAAAAGAAGCCAAATTTAACGCTAATTTTTTTTTCTACTTTGTAACACAAATTTCACAAATTATACCCAGCATCATCAAACGACAGTCGTGAGAAATAAAAATCATTATTCATACAACGTCCGATATACCCATACATTACCCTATCAGACACTTAGAAGGCATCTAACATTCAAAGGCACCTTTGAAAGCCTTCGTCCAGACACTTGTTAGTTTCCTTGCACCAAAATACAAGATTTTAACAACCCTATCGCCCACCTAACCATCCACTGCCGCTTTTTGCAACGAGCATAAGGCCTTGGTTGCATAGTGAGCGCGTAATGGTTGTGTTGTCAAGGGAGTTTCTAGGGTTGTGTAGTTACATTTGGTATGCTGTGACGTGCGACTGTCAATCACAATCAGGCTCGACCACCCGCACGATTAGGCGCGGGTTGAGGAACCGGGGAGGAATGGAGTCGTGTTCAATTAAAATCTATAATAATTTACATGAAGTCGTAGTTTGTTAGTTTTTGGTCACAGATCAGCTATTTTGTCCGGCTCTTTTTTTAAGCAAATAGCTGGTTTAATGGGAATTTTCATTGCTGTCGGGAGAGTTTCAATTTGGCTTTTTTAGCATAAACTTAACTTTAATAGCATTAAGCCCCAAGTAGAAAATTGATTCTTGAAAGTACTTAAATTTCAGTGCGCCTGGTCGCTCCTAGTGGTAATTCGTGATAAGTATCTAATCGTAGAGGGTACATTAATATTTTTAATGCCATGCCATATTTAAAAATGTCACGTACAAAAAACATGCCAATGACAGGTGAAATAGTATCGTAAACTTCAACCTTTCGGGTAAGTATGTATAATATGTAGGTTACTTTTACATTTATCCGTAACGATAGATTCATCAATGGCACTGAAAAAATGATAGG
Organism: Acleris cristana; assembly: GCA_948252455.1. Classification (NCBI taxonomy): domain Eukaryota; kingdom Metazoa; phylum Arthropoda; class Insecta; order Lepidoptera; family Tortricidae; genus Acleris; species Acleris cristana. The sequence goes on along the minus strand of OX411788.1, from coordinate 11,949,188 downwards.
GGGAACTAGTCTTTTCTGCATTTTGCAATAGATTTAGGTACGAAGTCTAATCAAACCTTAATTGTTTAGTTGCCAACAAACACACCAGAACACGGCACTCAAAAATGTCTGTAGTTGACTCTATTGTCAATTGTAAGATTTTTTTGAACACCTTTTACAAATATAAATAAATAAGTAAATAAAATTAATATGAATATCATGGTACACTCTCCCTCACACAACTAGACCTAGTCCCAAACTATGCTTTCACTATGGGTGCCTACTGGACAACGACAAACATACTTACATACAGAAACAAATACTTAAAGACATATAGACAATCAGAAAAGATTAAGGAAAAATATTTGAGCTCATCACACACATATTTGCCAATACGTAACCTAATATATTTCATAATAACCATACCGCCGACATAAACAGTATAAATACTTTTACCACAACTCCACTCCACAGCTTTCGCTGTTCAATTTCAACAATCACCTAGGTGTACAAGCATCACCGTTTACTGGAGATCTGTCCGTCTGTCCTTATCGTTCATCTCACACACATAACTCACTGCTTAGAACCTTTCCTTCTGTCCCTCTCACTCTGATAGAGATTATCAAGATGATAAGAAATAAACAGATTTCAGAATAATTTGACGTTTGTGTTCGGGATATCTCTCGTAATTGACTTGTTCTCATTATTGCTATTGACAGCATTTTTTTTAGGTCGTGTTTAAAAAGTAACGAAATCACTGTCGCCGTTTAAAATAAAAAACATATTAGGGGACAATCTTGCGCCAACCTAGTCCCAAACTACGCTCTAAGCTTGTTCTATAAGGCACTAGACAACGATGTAAATACTTATACAGAGAAATAAATACTTACTTAAATACTTAGAAAACATCCAAGACTCACAAACAAATACTCGTTCTCAACACACAAATATTTGCCTATACCGGGAATCGAACCCGGGACCGAGTTTCGTAGGCAGGGTCACTACCAACTAGGCCAACACGTCGTCAAAAACGGGTGCGCTTCAATCAGTCTAAAACATTTTGTATAATTTCATTTAACTAACCACGAAAAGCATAATGAACGTTAGCATAAAAACCAATTGTATAATTTCATCAGGCATACGATCGAATAACGTAACACTCATTGAGAATAAACTATCATTTTGTTGTTATTATGCATTTTTAGTCAATTTCTTCTTAGGTTAGGTTAGGTTAGAACTGTGACCACATTAACAGTAATGAAAGCCGGTAGAACTGTTTATTTTTTAATTTATGCATCATGATTATTTTATCGTTGGTTTATTATAGAGATCGAAATTATGCAATTTGTGTTATGTAAAATGAAAATTAGACATTTCGTTTTTATACTAAATATTACACACCCGTCAAAAACACACATTAAAGGTACTATGCGAAAGTCAGGCGTACATGTATTGTCGCTCAAGACATTAGTAATCATTAATCAACTAACAAATAGCTTATAGAGAACTTTTTCTATGCCGTCAACCTGCCTAAACGACTTCCTTTTCCTTAAAAACTACAAACGAAAACAGTCTTAATAAAGCCATCCAAAATCTTCTTCCTCCCGACATTTTCCCTCAAATCGCATACACAAAACCTCCACGTTATTTACGAATTGCGTATCCTTTCCAGACCTCATTACACTTGCTCCCTCCTTTGCCTAAATAAGTAAATGTAACATACTGCCAAGGTAATTTCTGATAAAGTCGACACTGACAATTTTTACGATTTACTTAAGGGTTATTTTTTACACACTCTTATTAAGTCTGTTTATGTCTGGTTACTGTCGGGTATAGTATGAAGGTCAAGTATTAACAGGTACAAGTTATTTTTTATAAGTTATCATTTTGGACGGATGGTGTGAAAATGTGGTACATACATATCCTCGTTCTGCCCAATGTTCTAAATAAAGGACACATTCGTTTTGGTAGTTTCTGCCCGGGAAAATTTGTATAAAATTGTCCTTTATAGAGGACGTCGGGCAGAAACTGGAAGCGTTAAAATGCTTGGGTTGGATATTTTACTATTTTGGTATATCTGATGGAGTCAAAAGGATCTCCGTTAAAATAAAAACTGAGTTGTAGCGCCAGATCTCTCGGTAGGTCGGTCGTTTAGATAGGTCTTAAAGATTGATTAAAAAAAAAAAAACGAACTAAGAACATCGTCCTTTTTTTAAAGTCGGTTAAAACCAGTTGCAACTGGATCATCAAATCAATCATGCGGTCGCAACTCCATCATCACATATTCACCTTACTAAGGGTTCTCCATGCCATAAAGAACGTCCTTTTTTAAATTGGTAAAACTAAACACACACATGCTCAAAAACGCTCATAAAGAATGTCATAATCCCAATACGCGCCATTGACGCACCAACTGTTACACGAACAAGGTATTTCAAGGTGCCAAAGTGGTCCCAACATCTGCGCCAAATCTGGACCTTTGCGTAAAATTCCAAATAAGCTGCGTGAACCAATTTACATAGTCATAAATACATTTGATTTCGACGACACAATCTTGAGGTGTTACTGAGGCACAGACATGATAAAAACAGAAGTTACACGCAGGTTGAGGAAAATACAATTTAAAATGTTTTTTTTGGAATTAACAGGGCGTTTTGTTGAAAGGTCGTCCTTTGGAATCTCGAATAGCATTATGTCCTAACCTAAATGCATGGTTTGTTCGAATATATCTGTCGGAATCTGTCCTTTAACAGATTAAGGAAAATTAGGACAAATGATTATAGGGATTCTTATAAAGACCCTAATTGTTGAGTATCAGATTTTAATGATTTTGTTTGTGGGTAAACTGTAATTAAGAAAAACTTTATGAGCACACGAAAATTACACAATTCCGAGCAAACACAGCATCAGCTTGTGTAATAAATCAAAAAAAAATATATCAGACCAGCCCACGTTAACCCACTTTAGAACTTATAACCGCACTCAGAGACGTCAATTAAATTTAATGCTTGTTTAGTGACGTGTTGTCTTATTCTATTCTATATTATCTAAACAAAGAAAGTGACAGCAGCAACTTTAAACAAGCATTAAATTAAATTGACATCTCTGAGTGCGGCAGTTAGACCTACTCTCTCTTAGGCCATTAACTTAAAATAAGAACTTAGGTAACTGATTGGAAATCAACTTAGAAGAACCAAAACACTTATGAATGCACTGACACTTCTTCGCTACGCTCTCCCTGGGGGTTGACTCACCCCAGAGGGTGCATTTTTTACCCGCGAGATAAGACATGTCGCAGCCTGACAGTTGTCACGACATTTACAATTCGCCAATGATAGGAGAATGTCACGGTTGTTTTACAAGAGGGTTTCATTGAGTTTATTTGTCTTTGACATGTTTAAAAATAGCGAAAGTAAAAGTTGAATTAATCAATGTTTATCGTTTCAGACAACAGTTTTAAAAGTCGCATTAGAATGCGTTGCTGGCAAAAACTGGATTACTATTTGGACTGGATTATTCTTGTTGCAATTCACTAATTTAGATTTTTTTTCTTTTCTTTGTAGAACTTTTATTTTTCAAAAGTAAATATTTGTGGCGGTCACAACTCTAGCCTGAATTAACAAATACAATAAATCCTGAATTCAACGACATTTCAACAGGTTAGTAAGCAACTGAAAGTAAATTTTTACAAAAGATGCTGTAAGAATACGAAAGAGAGCATAAGCCTTAAGGTGGACGTATGTCCAGCAGTGGACGTCTTTCAGGTACAGTTATGATGAATATTCATTCTTTGTCCATATCAAATATTTATTATTAATCTACCGTAGCAATGAAGACAATTTTAGAAGAATATCGCATAGCTAAATGTAGACACCCCCATCGTAAAAGGATGTCGGCGTCGGCCAGTCTTTACTTAAATCATGGGAAAAGATTAACAATCCAATAATTAATGATGTCCTGACATTTGTCGGAATGGTCATCTGTTCAAACAGGTCACAAAGGACCCCGGAACCAGCTCCTAGTTTTACATTTATTTACAAACAGCAAATGGACGAAAATTATTCTGCACCATTAGAGGTATCATTAGGATATTTGTTTTCTTCCAGTTGATCATTAATCAAAGGGAATTCTTTGGGTTCTAAAGTTCTTTGAGGTAAGCAAATATGGGAACGGGGATGTTCCGTTTTGAATTTATATCAGACGGTGTTTTCTCGTTTTGCTTTATTGCGTGGTCTGCGTGGGGTTTTATATTTTGGTTTTCCTCAATTTGTATTTCGTTTTATGGATCGAAAGAAGCGAAATCTGAAATTGCTAGTTACAACTAAGGCATGTTGGCCCGGTATTGGTTTGAATACAGTTCCAATTTTGGTTTAGCATGCCCAAGTGAGTGTTGTGATTAATTTTGAATTCGTGATGAATTTCATTTTACAAGCTTTTATTTAACTTGCAATGTATGGTATGTATGTATGTTAGGGTCAAGTCAATTTTTGACAGCAACTTATTATATTTTGTAAAAGGTGTCAAATGTATGAATATGGAAGAAGCGAAAGAGATTTGTCAAGATCGTAGCAGGTGGAAAGAAGTGGTCTCTGCCTACCCCTCTGGGAAACAGGCGTGATTTAATGTATCCGGTAGAGTAAAGGTGTCAAATTACTCTCATCATCTATAACTAAAGGCATGCAAGCTTGTCAAATATTTTTGAGTACAATCTTGAATAAAATATTTACTGATGACTTTATTTACACCATTTATTTATTTTCCAGTCAGAACTTATAACTATTCTCGCGATTTTGAATCAAAGGAACAAAAGTCAAATATTCTTAAAAACAACATTATATTTAAACACAAACTGAAAATACATAATGCATAACACTTGCTACTGTAACATTATATGCTAAGTGCCTATTCAAACTGTTTGAAACGAGTCACATATGCTTTGCAGGATTTGAAACCTCTGCATTTGCATTAAAATGCCCTTCTTCCCTTGCAAGCTGTTGCTATCCATTGCTTGCTTCACTTACACTTCACAACATTTTATTGCTAAAAAGCCAGTAATGTAAAAGGAATAATAGTAAATTGTCGTTAAATATCCGGTAGAGTAAAGCAACACGAGTCAGACAGCCCTTAGAGCAAAAGCGCGGCAAAACGACGAGAGTTGTCATCAAATACGCATCCTTGGAGGGCGGGAATCAGTTTTAAAAGCCATTAGAGAGGGGGTAGAGGGTTGTAATTAGACTCCTTTAATATTTAACAAGTACGCCGCCGATTAGTGCCCATCTGGGACACCGCTAAAAAACCACTCAAAAATTAATGCCCGACTTTGTGGTCTTCCAAAAATTTCACACACAGCGTTTCGGTGCTAATGCTTTTGTAATCGGCGGAATGGCGTTTTGTTTTTGTTCCATTATCTTGTTAAAGGTTCGCTAACGATTAACAACTCATTGTTTTTGAAATATTTATAGTTTTATTGTAAAATCTATCTTGGATCGACTTTGTGCTTGGACTCAAGACGTGGATGAGAAATCTTATAAAAATAAAAATCGAGTGAATTAAGTAGCTAATTGATAAAAAATAGTAGATATTCCAAAATATTTTTGAGTAAACGTTAAATTCTAACCTGGAAAAAATGACAGCAGGTATGCGCTCATTTTACATTGAAAAGTTGTAAGATTAAAACATTATAAAATATTTCAAAAAACGAATTCCATAAATTATTACCTAGCCTAATCTCCCTCAAATAAAATTAATAATATGGTAGGTACCTACTTTATTGGTCAAAAATATTTTTCTACGATACTAAATACGATCTTTGTATTTCTGACGTTCTCCCCGTCCCAAACCCAAATCCTCACGTGACCCTTTATTTTTGAAGTCTTAAGTAAAATAGGTAATCCGGGGAAGATGGCCGGCATCTGCTGGGTTAACTAATGGCGGCTGCATTATTAAAGCCCGCGGCGGTGAAGGGTTGGGGACAGATTACGTTATTATAGATTTCAGTTTGCTAATGCAAGTATGATATTTCTATACCTACTCGTACTTAAGTCGTGGTTTACTTAATGCGATGATCAAAAGCATTTAATCGTTCGGTCAAATCCTAAGTCCAAACTGGTCTTGTCTTTGTATTGTTACTGTTAAAATAACTTCTCAAATCTTTTATCAACGTCTCACTATCCTTTAGTCTTCCCGTGTTCCCACAAGTAACACAAAAGGATAATCAATCGTCACCAAAAAAGCAGCGCAAAAATTTGCCTACGTAACTTCTAGTTCCTTCATTCCCATCATTAGGTGACCCTACAGCCCAATCAGTCACAGCCCTTCGCCAAAGACCTTCACAATGGACTCAAGAAGTTAATGGACATGAATAATTTAAAATAACAAAGGGCGAAACAAAGGTATAAAGGATAATATGACCGTTGGACCGGTCCGAGTATTAGAGATTTATCTTTTCGCGGTCATTAGGAGAACGCTGTTTATGTGTTTTATCGCGAAAAAATAGCTGGTAACAAAAGGGACACTATCTTTTGCAATAGAGTCACTTATTTTGTTACTTTCATTGGACACGGGTTTTTCGAGTATTTTAAATTTAAAGGGGTATAAGGAGCCATGCGAATACTTGGGCAATTCAAAATGTTACTATTTTGACCTAACTTTGACGCAGTGATAAATTTTATTTTTAAGATCACCTTGAATTCAGATAAGCATTACTTAACTTCCACTCCATTTTTTTACTAGATCGGCCGCTTCAATTTTTTATAGGTTTTTAAAAGCAGAAGTCAATTCTACAATTTTGCATCAAAACATTTTAGGTATATGGATACCTAAAATGTTTACTGTATCATTGTTCTTTTTCATGACTAAACAAATAGGTATGGTATTAATGTTAAAAATACCTTCGTTGCCGTTAAAATACCTAAAACCCCAGACACTTTATCCTCACTATCCTCAGACTACCAGGAGTATCGAGTATCATTATAATAGGCAATTAGAACTGTGAAATACAACAGACGAACCACCCCTAAAGACCTATCCGCCCCCTTCCTGCAACCGAATTCGCAGGCGAATTTTTATTTATCTATGAAGCTTCATAGCTCTTGCCTGTGTGGTCACGCAAACCAATTTAGCTGAACTCCCATTCACTTTCACATTAAGGATTTTGAGATCGTAAAGGGTTGTTATTATGGATTTCCAGGGATCTTTTTAAACTGGTAGTATCAAAGATGGGGTTGCATCGTTGCACGGTAAAAGGAGTTATTTGTTTTGCCGTCACCTCGGTATTAAACAAACAGTATTTGAATAAGGGACTCCATTGTGTTTCGTCTTCTTTTGTCATTATTGTCACCTTTGTAAACTTGAATAACCTATTCTGCGTCTTCACAATGGAATTAGGCAACAGTTGGCCTAGTGTTTTTTTTATGAATATGAATGTGCGGTTTTAATACTAATTTATAGCTTATTAATTCTTCAAGATATTCTTCTCGGTTTAATCCATTTCGCTTTGCTCTTATACATGTTATAGAAAATATTTTTATGTCCTGGCATGCTTGAGACCGATATACTATGAAAGACCGTTATGTGTTTGTCTTGTAAAAGCTTATATAAAATCTTGTTCTATTTTTTGCATAGACTTACGTTTTTCATATTAATTACAGAGCTGTCCGGTCTAATCGCCTTTACGTTTAAAGGATTCTATTATACTTTACTACCTGTAAAATCCAAATTCTTCCATTCCAGAAAAGCTGGCACAAATAAGCAGATTAAATAAAATTACATACTAACATACTTCGATAGCTCATTGTATCGAAGTGCTACTTTGCCTCCGATACAAAGTGCGCCCGATGCTAATGTATCTTCTCCTATCTTTCACATCATTCAAGGTTTATACATCTTTCTACCTCATCCTCCAAGTGACATTAAAACCAATCAGCTGGTTGCCAACCAACCGGCCGCGGCAGTTCCACGTATGCTCTCTTTACTGCTCTTATCAATCAATCCTAACATATTTGAAAGGCTAGTTTATTTTTCTACAGAGCCACTTTCAAGGCCTTATCTGACAATTATCTCCATATTAACAGATGCGGATTGCAATGATCGGTCACGTAACACACAGTGTTGTTGGTTTGACAGGCACCTGTCATGTTTTATCAGGCCGCTCTGATATGCAAGATTTGGCTTTCATTTGGATAAAATAATATTATACTCGTACTTACGTAATAATAAGTTTTCTAAGAAGTTTAATATCGCCATTGTTCCATATCTTCAGTATATAAGTAATAAAAGTTTAGGAAAAGTTATTTGTTTTAACTTAGTCCACAAAGATGGTAACAGTGATAAAGATTCTTTACAAGTAAATGTGACCACTTTACACCTGTTGTAGCCTGTATAAAGGCAGAATAATGAATATGATATTCCAAGGAAGATACTTAATATACACATAGTCAACTTCCTCCCAGATAAACATAAACATAAACAACTTTAACATAAAAACAACTTCTGAATGGGAGTTAACTAGCGAAGAATCCTTCCGTCTCCAAAATTCCTAAAATTTCTCTCGCTGCGCGTGTCAAACAAACGTCAATCAAACCAGCCACACAACTAGAGGCAAAGGTCACCGATCATCGTCTAGCACGAGGATCACCACATTCCATGAACCCTCATCAAATTTAGAATCAGAGGAAACTAGTTTTTATCTCGTAGTGTTACTTTGAAATTTAAGATGACCAAGTGGTAAAGTTACTTTGGTTTTTTCTCCGTTAGTTCTCCCTTACTTGCCTTTTTTACATCTAAACATTCACGTCACTCCGTCAAGTAAACAAGTCCTTACAAAGGACCAGTCATCCCTTTTTTATTAATATCAGTGGCTGAATAGCAACAAAGGGCTTTGTAGTCATTATGCCTAATCGTAGTCGCTCAGGTGTTATATTATACGGTTGCGGTAATAATGAACTTACCGGCTAGCGGCTATAGTTTGGGTGAGGGAAGTTTTTTAATTATAATGGCCCTGTTTTGTTCAATGAAGCAGATTTTATGAGCTTGTTATTAAAAATGTTTGAGTTTCAAATTGTAATCATGCGTGTCGATCATTATGCAGATGTTGTTGCTGTTAGGATTTTTTAACTGTTACAATCGATGATAAGAGCGATATGGTGTTGATTAGGTACTTTTAATCGGATGTGCTTGGTCGTGTTATTTAAATTATACAATCCCTTTTTTTCTTCTGAAAATTATACTATAATCTCTTAATTGTTAATCTTACAATTTAAAGAGAAAAGAAGTAGATGAATAAAATCTATCGTCTATTCGCTATGTAACAAACTCAAATAGGCACATTTGAATGACATTCATAAATAAGATTAAAATAAAAATGTGTTTCTTACTACAAATACAACGATTATTTCTTCATTGATAAACGGAAAAACATTGTTTAAACATTGTCGAAAACAGCTCACCCTCACCTAAAACATGTACCTATATTTCTACATTTTCAGCAGCCTAAGCTTTGATTAAATTAAAAATTCATCACACTTTAATTCTCAAGTCAACGGTAACCCGGCAACAAATGGAAGACCGTTGGTCGTCGGACCATTAATATCCGAGACACAGGGGACAATGCATGTGAACCGTCTACAAGGTTAAATTGAAATGATTAATGAAATATTATACAACACCCGCTTTGTAAAAGGTTTTATTACCGAGTTTTGGAAGTCGTGGGTTATGCATTCCTTGTACGTAAAATTCTTGAAATTGGTGGTGACTTTCGAGAAGAAGTTAAAAGGCATTTCTCATTTTTATTTCCAGTGAGCTGGCGGCTGCTATTCTTGATGCCTGTCTGCATTTTGTAGAATTTTATGTTTTTAATGGAGCCGCAGATCTTTCCCAGGAGATAAAAATTGTGAAGATCACGCACCAAAAATACAAGCATTTCAATTTAAAAAAACATTACGCTTCTTAAGATGACGAAGTTGCTACCCGGAAATCATCAATATATTATCCTATGTACTTATCGTAAACATGGACTATCTGTGTCCTTGATTCCATCTATTTTAAATTCGTTCAGCCATTCATGTGTCATCGAAAGGGGAATTCGAAAATCTTTTTTACAAAAGTTCACTTTAATTGGTAAGATGATCACCAAATTCAATACTCTTGGTAATAATCGTATATATTTCATAAACAGAGATGATTTACACATCACTGACCCTCTTAATAATCCTCATAATACCTCTCACGTGCCATTTGAATCTCCATCCCCTTTATAAATTTTAAAATATTCTACAATCACCTGTTTCAACGCGTGACCACCACGCGTCCTCGACAAAAAATATAAAACATCTTTACAAATAAAATTAATCTCAAAAAATCTCATATGCATTATAAAACGTGACAAAGAAAGTGTGTTAGACCCGTGGCCTAAAATGATAAAGTGACCCCCGGTGACCTAAGGGATGCTGTGGTCATCTGGTCATTTGGTCACTCGGATGATACAGGTTTGGCGCGCGTTGAACAACGTTATGAATTGATGGGGTATTATTTATATTTGTTTATTGATGTATACTGTACACTAATTTTATAATAGCCTGAATTTAGTACCTAATCAGGCTTATTTCAAGCGTGTTTATTTGTTTTTCTTTTTTCACAACAAACGAAGCAGCCATTTTATTTTGAGACATGCTAAAAGACTGGTTAGGTAATGCATTTTTTCGAGAGAATCTTCTGCATTTTGAGTCAGCAAATTTTAAACGACTTTTTAAACACGCAAGCTGTTTAGTGTATTTTATGTCCACGTTAAAAATAACCGTGGTACTATTAATTATTATTTACAACAAAACTGGAACCGACCCCACTCCAAAACAAATATGGGAACCTACCGGACATCGGGCAGCGGACAATTGGTAGTAATTCATAAAATTCGGACATCGGGCAAATCAAACCCGTTGGGTCATTACCGGCCACCGACAAAAGGCCGCGTCCTTTCAGGGCTAGATGTCCAAGAATAGTTCTCGTTTAAGAATGATAAATTACCCAAATAGAGTCGGTATGTCCATTCCCACAGATATTAAAGTGGGTAACAAAGGGCCCCTCGCGGACCCATGCTGCGGTATTGAAAATATTGCGGAATACAAGTTCTTTGTTGGCATGCAAATCCTACTGAGGGTTTTGGCAGAAATTGGAAAAGTTCCGCGTGCTTTGATGTGGCTCCTGATTTGTTCTAGGTCCCTGAGGCCAGCGGGGAATCTTTGTGATCAAGGGTGTATTATAGATTGATTATAAGTGGAGTGGTGGTGGAATTATCTTAAAATCTCTGCCTAATTTGGTCGAAATGCAAACACGCTTATGATAAAATGTTTGCTATTTTGCGTTATGTTCAAAAAAATATTAAGTATATACTTTATTGCAAAAAAAAAACATTTTAAATCAATGCACTTGTATGAAGATAAATAATGTAATTAACAACAAGTTTTTAGAGTTGTTGGTTATTCTGTAGCTCTGCCTACCCCACTCTGGGAATGAAGGCGTGAGTGCAGTATGTATGTATGTAAATAATGTAAAAAGTCAAACTTATGCCTTTAAGGGATCTCTTCCAGTTAACCTCACAAAACAAGAGCTGACTACACATTATTAAATGTTAATGATCTCCACAACTTTATGACACCAATTTCGTTAACATGAAAGTTTGTAAATGATGTAGATAATTTTGAATTGTTCAGATAAATAAATTCAGTCACATAATCTACATTTTTGTACAGAAAATTGCGAAAATAGAACCAATATAAACATGCAAATTCCCCACTTTTTACCCTGTTCCATTTTATACCGTGTGTGCAACATTGAACAGTCTAACTAGCAAATTTTAATAGCAAAGGTAAAAGAGAATTTTTCATGCTGCATATTGCACCAAAGGTACGGATGTGACCAAGTTTGCTCTTTCAATATTCAGAAAAAAACGTGCAACTGTTGCATAACTATCACTGCATGTTTAACTTTATTTATAGCTAAGGAACAATTTTCAAGAAGATTTTAAGTTACTTATATGCCCTTTTATCCTAGGGAGACCGAAGATGTAGGAGGCAGACGAGGCAGTTCAGCCGTGAACGTTATTCTACGCAATACATAACGACAAAAATTAGCACATTTTTACTTTTATTAATTTGTTTATAAATTTTGATATTATAGCGATAATTATCCATTAAAATTTAGTTCATGCTTTACGTTTTTGGTGATAAGAGGACTAAACTTTCAAATAAGTAAATAATTTAATATTTATGATGACTTACAAATATTTTATAGAATTAGACTAAATTTAATGGTAATTTAATAATAGTTAAGTTAAAGTACACTAATTCTAGTTTATCCAGGGTGTGTAGCCTAGTCAATTTGCATAACGCTAAGTCAGCTATTTAGAAATTCGACATAAATTGTATAGGATTGACGTAAGCTTACGTCGACCGTTTAAGTCAATTCCATACATTTAGGGCCGAGTTCACCAACCAATTTAACAGACTGTTAAGTCTTAATCAGCTGTTAGTCAATACATTTGACAACCGTTAAACCGCTAACCGTCCGTTTAATTGTTGGTGAACACTGCACTTAGAGTCGATAGAAAACAGAAATGTTAGCAGCGTTTGCATCTTGGCTAGGAATACAGAGGCCCTAGCCAAGATGCTACGCTAACTAGCGTTTCTATTTATTTCATTTTTAAACCAACCGCGTCACTGGTCGATTACGTGACTCTTTGTATTACGTCAACTACCAGTGACGTGATTGGTTTAAAATCGAAACGAATAGAAACGCTAGTTAGCGTAATGGAACATGTCGACGGCCTTTGAGGCTCTAGACAAGATGCATTACGCTAACTAGCGTTACTATTTGTTTAAAAACGAAACAAATAGAAACGCTAGTTAGCGTAATGCATCTTACCTTGGGTCCCTGATATTAATTTGTACAGTGCAAAACGTCCTTTGGGTTTGTGCGTCTCTTTCACTCTTTATCATTCGCACTTATGCAAGACTAACCTAATTTACACAAATCGCAAGGCTTAATTTTTAAATAGTGACTTATTTTTAATTATTGTGTAATATTTTTTGTAGAAAGCAGACAATTTAGCGAAGAGAGCCGCTGTACTATATTCATGAATTCAAAGAAGATATCTGAGACGTTTTAGATCAGATTATGAAGAGATTGCGCTATTTCCTTTTACACCGTTATCGCACCAATCTATTGAGCAGATGCGTACGTTTTTGCACACATTTTGTAAAACTACGGCAACTGGACAACAAAAGAAGAATTTAGTAAATCCAAAAGTAAAGTGATCATGTACGGTCTTATAAGAAGCTGCACACTTTAGTGTTTTGTCACTTTAACGTCATGTTTGAACTGCTGCCCTAATCTGTCAAAGGCGTTAAAGCGACAAGGTACAAATGTGTGCAGCTTCTTATAAGGCCGACTGTACCTACAGTTTAGTTCCCAATAGACCTACTTAGGATTCATAGATTCTATATACAATCATAGTCCGACGCTGATTGTGATTTTGCATCCATATAATTACTCATATCATATGCGATACTCAGGGCTGGGCAGTATTTGAATTACTTGTAATTGAAATACGTAATTAAAATACAAATACGTATTTGGTATTTTTATTTCAATTACTACCTAAAAATATAATTTGTAATTGGTATTTCAAATACCTGTCGCCGAGGTATTTTGTAATTAGTATTTCAAATACTCATTGCTTGAAAATACATTTTAACATAAATACATTTAGCGATCTCAATAAATGATAACGAAATAAGCATTCGAAACTAAAAAACGCATGCATTCAGAGCAGCAAATGTCAATCTTTAAAGTTGGCAACACTGTACTGTCTGTACTGTACGTCACTTCACTTGTTTTGTCATTCTTGTCAAGTGTAGTGTGTAGTGTAGTGTATCAAAATTGACTAATGGCTAAGAATTCGGGCCTAATCTACGCAAAGCCAGAAAAAAAAGCATTCGGGCGGGTCTAGTGTTCTTGAAAGGAAATTCTTCTTATTTCGTTTTGGAAAATAGTCGTGCAAAGGATTTCGACGATGTACGGTCTGTATCTAGAACTTATGCCATATTCGACTAGGGTGGTCACAAAAAATTATAGGCTGTGAAAGTATTTTGTAATTTGTATTTTGTATTTTAAATAAAAATGGTTAAAATACTGTATTTTGTATTTTGTATTTCAAATACACAACTTAAAAATATTTTGTATTTCGTATTTAAAATACAACACAAGAAAGTATTTTGTAATTTGTATTTTAATTACAGCCAAGTATGTATTTTGCCCAGCCCTGGCGATACTAATCCAGCTAATATAATTTTGGGAACGTTTGTGTGTATGTGTGTATGTTACTTTGTTACTCCTTCTCGCTGCAGCGGCTGGATGGATTTGAATGAATTTTGGAATGGAGATAGCTTATACCCTGGATTAACGGGAGCTCTTTGTTTCCCATAATTTTATTGGTCATAATGTCATAGTTGACATAATTATTGATAGTCATAATTTTTATATCGCTAAAACTGTAAACTTTTCAGAATTTCTGAAATATCTAACGTATAGACAAGGCTAGGTTAGGTTAGGTTTGATTTATAAAAATCCTGAAGCAATAACAGTTTCTTAAAAAAATACGTTATGAATTGCAATGATTATGACCTAAAACCTAAAACACATTATGACCAAAAATAATTATGGCAGACAATATAGACTTTACCATTACTTTTCAAACCCCGGAATATTAAAAGTTCTCGAGGGAATAGCCATAATCATTTACGCGGACAGTTAAAGGGCAGAAGCTAGTTTATAAATATAAGTTTGGATTCTGTTTTAGTTTAAATGGATTACTGATAGATTAAAAAAGTAATCTTAGAAAGGAAATTGAATTTGTTGCCATTTTAGACGCTACTTTCTAAACATTGGGTGTTTTATTGACAGTGGAATCGTCGTCGACGTGACAGGCTATGACCACGCCGTGACAAATGACAGCCGCGGTCACCCACGTCACCTGTCAAGCGTCGCTAATGATGCGTTTATGCACATTCACATTGTATGAGATGCATGAGATGCATGAGATGGTATCAGCTTGATGTCATTAACTATAGGGGTGGTTCTTACAGATGTGGGGTTCGAATCCTTGATTCTGTAAACCGTACTGTGTTTTTCTCTCTTTATTTCTCAAGATACTGTTACTTGTGAACTTTGAAGATACATTATGTGTTAATCCAGGGTATAAGCTATCTCCATTTCAAATATCATCCAAATCCGTCCAGCCATTGCAGCGTGAAGAAGTAACAAACCAACACACAAACTTTCGCATTTACAATATTAGTAGAATACGAAAGTAACTCTGTCTTCCGTTTGTCTGTCTTTTAAGCTTTCGCGGCTAAACCGCTGAACCGATTTCGATGAAATTTGATATGGTTAAGTCCCGAGAAAGGATATAAGGTTCTTTTTACCCGACTGTGGCAAAGCCCAAAAGGAGGGTTATGTGTTTAACCTGTATGTATGTCCGACTCTATATTCCCTCGTAACTACTAATCGGCTAAACCAATTTTAATAAATTATACGTTGTTAGATTCTCCTCAACCATTAGACTGTCATATGCTATATTAAAATTATTGGAAATACGGCACCAGCCAGTTATATATAAAACAAAGCTCTCTTACCACCGTACAGTCTGTGAGCATTTAGGAGGTGCCTCAGGTTTCTATTTACTTCTCTCTCACTCACTCTTAATAAGAGCTTATGAGAGCGAGTGATGAGGTCGAGGGTGGTACACGCTTAGTATTCCTAAAGGAATCTCTAAGTTTTGCTTGAAATATCTCAGTTTCGCAACTAAGTTGACATACAAACACGCTAAAAGACACCTTATAACCGTTCACATTTGTTACTTTTCAATCAAAGTTAAAAACAAAATTAAAATCTCCAAACATTCCCCAATATTCCTTCACTGCTACCGCTAACAAGGATCTACCTAAGCCTCAAAGGCCCGATCAATATTGAATCAGCTGTAAAGACATAAAATTCAGGCAGCTTCCAAACCAAATCGCGTTAGATTTTATCCTAAGATTGGGATATCAAGGGGTTATCCGCACATCTGGACCTTTACCAGTGAAACAAGAGACGACCACATTTTCACGATGCATTTGTTCTACAATACATCCATTGTGAGTTCGACTAGGTTGTTCTGAAGATGGGTAAGTGTTCAAGGAGTAATGGATGGTGGTTTTAGGATCAGTGTGCTGGAAGGTTTTAAACGGGATTAGAGGAAGCGTGACCATGGTTACATAAGGTATTTATGTAAAATGTTACCAGTTATCGACTGGGTTTATCTGTCTGTCCTGTTCTGATACAGGAATCGGACGAGGAAGTGAAATATGGGCATTGTTGAGTTTGTTTTGAGGGAATTCCTTGAATTTGACATTGCCTTTAGTTATTATACTGTGGGATTTAGCAACTTGTCTACTTGTTTCTCTGAATTTTGACAGATTATGTGTAATCAAAGTGTATAAACATTACCCAATTGGACTATACTTTATACTAGCTACGAACTGATTAATAATCATAGAAACAAAAGTAAAAGACTCCCAACTTTTGATTGCCTTCATAATTCAATAAATAGGTATTAAAAATAAGACAAAAGCCAAATAATTAACTGGTAATAAAAAATCTTTTAAAAGTTTCAAACAATGAATTGCGTTGGCAAAGTTTTCAAAAAATAACCCGTACCTACTAATTAAAAAAGGGCTAAGTCTCGAAGTTCTGACGAGAACGCATGCTTTTAATATTTACGATTTAAATTTTTCATCTTCTTTCGACTTTGACTTCGTACGCTTAGAATTCGTTTCCCGCTACTCCCCTTATTTTTTTCTCATTGGGGGTCGATTTTCGGAAAATCCTTTCTTAATCACCCCTAGATCTCATACGGCACCTACGTACAAAGTTTGGAATCTCTAGACCCAGCGCTTTAAGCTGTGCGTTGATGTGTCAGTCCTAGTTTCTTCTTTTATTTATGTATTTAGAGATATATTTAACTTCTTTGTACAATACTTCTCTACCACTCAATGGTTATTGGGTACCTTCATGGTTACCAGAGAATCTGCAGAGGTGCATTGAAAGAGCTAAAATAATATTCAAATTAAACCTGAGTAAAGTAAAAAAACCAGCCAAGTGCGAGTCGGATTCGCACACGAAGGGTTTGATACGGGTATCATGCCAAAAACACTTCTTGTATTGGGACCCCCTTTAATTTTTAACTTTGTTATATTTATTATTTGTAGTAATAACAAAAACAAAGATTATAAAAAAACAAGTAATCAAATACTCATAATTTATAAGTACTTGTCGAACGGATACGCACGTCGAACCCAGGACCGCTAGCTTCGTAGCAGGGTGATCTACTAACTAACTCGACTACAACCTCAAATAAAAACTTGAGTCAGTTATTAAACGCTCACAAAAACGCTCAAAACATTCAATTTCCCAAAAACCAATTTACCGTATCGCCGAAACCCACGCGTGATAATATGACGAAGGTTGTTTGTAGAAACAATAGTAAACAACCAAGGGCCGAAAAAGATGAAAAACTCGAATTTGTCCGAGCATCCATCTCAATCAATCCCTTCGTCCCGGTGGACCAACCCTTTGTCCTCACCCCCACATAACCCAATTAAACAGGGGTAGTGTTACCGCGGCAAAAAGTGTAAATTGAAAATGTTAAATTAGAGGGATCAATGACCTGTTGACAGCTGTGGTTGTAATTGAATAATGACGTTTGGAGTTTGTCTCATGTGAAATGATAATTAAATTAGTGATTAAGAAGGGAACTAATATTAAATGAATAAATAGGACGCTCAGTCGTTCACCAACACAAAAATATTATAGATGGCTTTTTTTTTTAATGCAGACGGTTTCAAAGGTTTTGTATCAGAACGTTTAAAATTAATAAGCCTACTGTATCATAATCCTGAAAGGTTCATAATACCTAATTAGGTATTTCATTTATGGGTGGGTTTTTTTCAGGATTTTTTAAAAGGCCATTTTATAGCACTCATTCACTCACTCATTGGTTAGGTTACGTTTGTCTTATACCAATCTTGAAAAGTTTACGGTTTCGGAAAAAAAAAACCATTGGGTAATATGAACTTTAGGGATGATACATTAGGCTTATTAATTTTAGGCGTTCTGATACTTAACCATTTGAAAAGAACTTGGCTGTCTCACTCGAAATCGTTTACCTTCTATGAATCAAAACATGAAGTTACAAAATAAAATGAGCTGCTCCTACAATTAAATGACTACTTACAAGGCATATAGCCAAACCCAATACATAAACTAGAATATTATTAATAGCTACAACCAGTTTGCTCTAGGTGTAATTATACCTACAAAACGCAACATTACACAGAATAAAACAAAAAATAAACCGTTATTGCGAAGTGCATACATTTATTCCAGAGGATAAATAAATAAATCCATGTATTACAGATTAATAGCGTGGTCAACACGACACCGTATTACCATCAACCATTCTCAACTATCTTTAAGAACAAACACTATCCATTGCTTCCTTACTATACTTCACAATTATATCTGTTAGTAATAAAGAAGTAGTGTATATGGAAGTTTCAAATAATGTCGTAAAGAGGTATTTAGAATGAGGTATGAAATATATCGGGTGTCAATGAGTTGAGTGTGGTCGCACCTAACAATGACAGAATCTGTCAAAAAAATCGACAGCGATATTGATAAAACTATTTTAATTTAATTTGACAATGGTTTTGGTGATGTTGTAGGCGGAACTAAAACAAGATGTTACGTCACTTACATCCATCATAGTTTTGTTTAAGGTAAGCTTTACTTTGGTCGATTGATTTTTTATATTGCTGTTTGGTTTCTTCCTTCCTTTACTTTAAAGTACAGTTAGTATAAATTTTTATTTTCGCTCTGATGGAACAACTTCAATTCGCCGGTTAGTCTTTGGTGCGTCGAGTCCAAGAACAAGTTGTTTAAGATAATCAATCAAATATATCGAAATCAAAATGAGACACTGTGATACTGCAATATTTATTCCCAGACAGTCACCGTCATAAGTAAATTATGTCTTTTTTCCCTTCGCTTGAATCCATTTTTAGGGTTCCGTACCCAAAGGGTAAAACGGGACCCTATTACTAAGACTCCGCTGTCCGTCTGTCTGTCTGTGTGTCTGTCTGCTACCAGGCTGTATCTCATGAACTGTGATAGCTAAACAGTTGAAATTTTCACAGATGATGTATTTCTGTTGCCGCTATAATAAAAAAATACTAAAAACAAACTAACAAACAATACAAATACAACAAACGTGACTTTTTATAGATAATGGTACGGAACCCTTCGTGCGCGAGTCCGACTCGCAGTTGGCCGGTTTTTTTTTAATTTTAATACGAATATTCAAACAGGGTACTTACTAAAATGTTCATCTACTTCACAAATGCTAATACCTCCTCAACCATCAATAGACAAAGTTATCTTTGAACTTAACTGTCCCTAGCTTTTCTTTATCCCTTACATTTTCCATACAAAAATCAAAATATCCCCAAACTAAACCCTAACACGACGCTACAAAGTCGATATTTCGTTGTTTATAAATTAAGGTGATTCGAAGCTACAAGGAGGGTTCCGGGGTTCTTTAATAAGTAGAATTAAGATTAAAATGATATTAAATTTTGATATTGTGTTGTGTTCGGATTATTCTGAAGGAAAATTTAATATAGCCTTCTTTCTCTTCGAGTTTAGCCTTTGTGGAGGTTTGGGATTGTGGACCTTCGGCTTAGAGTGGTAAGGTCTAGGTTTTGTTAGTTAGATTGATACGTAACTTGAGCTGGTAGTTTAGGAGTACCTAATTAGTGTGTTTTATTTACTGTGATTAATATTTTTTTGTATATTTCTTACATTTATATTGATTCTTACTTTAGAACACTAAAAACGACTACGGGAATAAAGGCTTGTAGTACTGTTAGGCCTGTCACTAATACGCTGGTAAACATCTGAACCTTATCGTGCAAAATGTGGTTACAGAATTTTATTATCAACAATTTTTTAGAGTTTTTGTAATTATGTAGCTCCGCCTACTCCACTCTGGGAATGAAGGCATGAATTTATGTACTTAGCAAGTAAGTACAGGCTTCCTTACAAAGTTTTCTTTACCGAAAATCATGAAAAATACTTAACATTACTATCGAATTCTGCTAGCATAAATAACAATAAAGATGTAGATCAACAGGCCATTCACGTAGCTCAAACCCAAATTCAGTTCAGAAATTGCACTCAAAATTCGTTTCTGTAAGACAAACAATGACCCATAACAAGCGACTTGGAAACTTTTCACAATCCAAGTCGATTTCCAAGGCGGACATACTTTGAATAATTAATATCTGGAAGGGTCACTCCCCCCTCCCCTCTTGGTCCAATCATTGCTAATCAAGCTCTATTGAGAGCTTTTAAAAAGAAAGATATTGAGTTTGAAGATGATATTGTTGGGAACTATGTCATTTGTACAAAATAAAGTAAGGCAAATGCTTGGCCAGTGAAATAGTTTCCGTCAAATATTACAAGCTTTTGCCTATTAAGGGTGAAGCCAGACGAGCGTAATTATTTTAGTTGTGAGTCGCGTAATTTCTGCTGCATATAAAAGTCCAGCTGATTTTAAGTCGCAGTGTGAACCAAACGGGAGTTTTATATGAAACCGAATGTAGCAGAAATTACGCGACCGAAATTTACCGACACTTTTAGCTGACCGCGACACTTTTAGCTGACAGGCACCAGTAATGGACACTTCGCTCTTAATTCAAAGCTAAAAAATTGTTGCAAAACAAATGAATAACCCTTATCTTCTGTTAAATAAGAATCAAGTGTCCATCGTTGCGTCCTTGAAATTACTGGGGTGTAATTCTCTTAAAAACAGCGGTCGGTCGAACGAATGAGCGAAAGCGCAGCGGCGAGTTTAAGTAGTCCCGTTCGAGCGAACAAAACACATTTTAGCGCGTGCATTCTCAATTAGGCAGCCTTATACTTTCGAGAAGCCATGCTACCAAATTAAATACACGCGCTAAAATGTGTTTTGTTCGCTCTGACGGGACTACTTAAACTCGCCGCTGCGCTTTCGCTCGTTCGTCCGTCCGTCCGTCGTGGTTGACTCACAAAATTACGCTCGTCTAGTATCACCTTAAGTTGTCTTAAGTCATCTGCATATTGAGATCAAACTAAATCTAAATCCAAATCGAAGGGTAAGTCTACATTCTAAGAACCATGGACAAGATGCTTAACGCTAACGTAAACGATTTTCGATAATTCTCACAACGTGATCGTCGGGCAACTTTCGTCATTCGTATGCATTTTTGATAACGATAACATTCGTAGAATTCTTGTCCAGCCACAGCAGGGATCCTGTTCCCATCTTTCAACTCTTCAGATACCATATGGCATTGACAACGTGTTTATCTTTTCTAAATTCCAATAACGGAAAGTTCAAAATTGACTTGCAAGATTAGAACAAATAAAGAACTGACTGAAGTCGTATTAATGCAGTTGAAATGCGCTCTTTACGTAGTATGTGTGGTGTGAAACTGATTGATAGAGTAAATAATAAAAAAGTCAGAGAGAAATTTGAACTAAAAGAAGATGCAGTGACTAAGATTGAAAATGGCATGCTTCGATTGTTCGGTCATTTGGAAAGGATGGATGAAAGAGATATACAGAGCGAAAGTGAGTGGAAGGTTCGGAAGGGACCGCCCTAGGAGTACTTTTTCGAATCAAATCGGAGAAAAACTGGAAAAGGGCCGACGTGCGTGTATGACTCGATGTATGTATGTGGAAGAAGCGAAAGAGATTTGTCAGGATCGTATCAGGTGGAAAGAAGTGGTCTCTGCCTACCCCTCTGGGAAACAGGCGTGATTTAATGTAAATATGTACTTATGTATGTAAGAACTGACTAGGTAGTCTAATTATAATCCAAAAACTGCTGCTGTAGTAACCACTAGAAAATAACGCAATATCACCACGTTACAGTATTTAAAAGTTCAAGCCACGGCCTTCATTGTCAATAATCAACCAATCATTACGACTGCCATATGCTGGAATTATTGGATGATATAAAGATAGATGTTCATGCCATTCTTTAATTAATACGAAAAAGCTGTGATGGATCGGCTGCCTAATTGATGGACTTCACCCGACTCGTTAATTGACACTTTTTGCCACTCATTCGATGGGCTATGCGTGTAAAATGTGGTTATCCCTATTATGCACAGCCTATATACATTTATACCGATCAGTGATAAATTTGCGTTCAATTTGTCATCGTTATAAATTATGAAAGTACTGTTAACATTGACCAATAGAAACCAAACATAACTGTACATTTAAATTATAGGTTTACAAGCGACGGTCTTACCGCTAAATTGTGCTAAATCTCTTCCAGACAACCTTGGACAGAGAAAAAGCTATGGACCAGATACATGGCTGGCGGTGTAAGTAAACTAATTTCATCATCAGGGGTATGATTATCGACTCATAACTTTATTTATCAACTCTATATTCGAAGACGTTATCTAGCTTTGACCGCAATTTCGTTTTTTTTTCTCGGGGTCTTGAAAATCTCCAGGATAAAAAATAACCCACAAAAGATAATCCTTTCTTGGAGGTTTAAGCTAAGAAGTTGTGAAAGCGTTACCAACAGACAAACCCACTTTCTCATTCATAATATTAAGGAGAATAGTAGGAATGTGTTTTTGAATCTAATAGAGTGTTACTCGCAATTGAGAACAGGAATTTTTCGAAAAGTTCTTCTGATAAAAATCATGCCTGTAAAGGTCTGTCTCAAGAGCATACTTTTTTTCGTCGTGTTAGCTGAAAGTTATTCTTTTCTTTTCATGATTTTTGTTTTTTGAGACAACCCCTATAAGCATGTTTTTTTCGGAACACCTTTAAAAAAAGTTCCGGCTGTCAATTTGTTAAATATTGGTTAAACTATTACTAATTGGTAGCGAGCAGATTATGATGGAATAAGCCAATTAAATGAAGCAATTATCTTCAAAATACATTCCAAATATAACACTTTAAAGGTTTAACTATAAATAGTTTCCGTATTCGAGTATGTTTATAGCAGATTCAGAATACATCATCTAGATACTTCCACCCTCATCAAATTCGCATGCGAACTAAAACTATGCCGAGGGGACGACAAAAAAATTGATATTTTATTGCGGCCGGGGTCCACTTTTCGGTAATATTTTATTCTTTTCGTTGTCTGTGGTTTTCATAATAGCGACACAGTTACACGCGATTGAAAAAATAAAACTCTTGATATTGTCGTTCTTATGTCCAAGATGTAAGAACTTTAGTGACATTTTTGAGTGTTTCGTAATGGTTAAAATATGGTGGTTTTTAGCTACATGTCGTCACACGCACGGATGGGTAGTATATCATTTTCTTGAACAAATGCGTTCGTCTATCTCTTCCAACGGCCTAATCTAGTAAGAAAATAAACAAAGGGACTATTGTGCGTCTGAAAGGGGGAGGATTTGCATCGGAGATAAAATTCTGGTTCAATTTGTTTACCGCGTTTTCGTGTAATCCAACTAGAAAGGGGAGTCAGTTTTAGAGAACTTATCTAACTAAGAGTGTGTGATGTAGCTAGTGTATAAAATATACTTGAAAAATAAAAATAAAATTTTAATTTCCCCGAAATTTTAACCGCGTTGTAAAGTTTAAATTTCAATACGTTGAAGCAAGATAAGGTCTGTATTTGATACGTAATGGCATGTTTATTGTTACAGTATTTTTTTTGAGGATTGTTAAAAACAATAAACCTAACCTAACCTAATGAGTTCTGTACAATGGCCTTTTAAAAAACCCTGTAGGTAAACCTTTTTAGTAAAAATAAACCATTAGGTAATGAACTTAAGGGATTATTCTACATTAGCCTAATTAATTTTAGGCGTTCTGATACGGAACCAACATGACCTAAACATATAAAACAACCACAATATGATCCAATAGAATAACATCTACAACTCGAAGTTCTTTTCAACTTATCTAATATTACAATTTACATTTCCCACGATATTACACGATAATAAGCGATCCGGAAATAAGCAATACAAAACATATTTTGCGCTAATCCAACTCCCACACCCGCGGTTGATGCATCGCTATATAACAATGATTCTTGTCCTGCGTCTTGACCCAAACGTAAAAGTACACTTGCATCAAAAACTACCGCAAAACGTCGCAAGATTTACCGTTAAAATTTTATCTATTCAAAAGCCATTAGGTTTTTTTTTGACGTTTTGGTGCAAAACAATAGTCATAGACTGATTTTTTCGAAAAATGCACAGTTTTCCATAATGCGAACGAATAAAACGTATGCATCATATTGGCATTAAAAATTGTGCCGAAGTCTTTTGAAATTAAGGATTTTTACTTCTTAGAAATTTGAGGCACTTGACTATTTATTAACAAAAATCCTCCATTATTCGCCCCTTACATACTAGAGGATGTCCGAGGAATATTCCTCCAAATTTCATGTCCCTATGTCCAACGGTGCGTTGATCGATTAATTAGCTAGTCAATTTCTTCTTTTATACAGGGTGTTAAATAGTTAAAGAGTTAACCCCTTACAAACGTTGAGTAACGGTGGTATAGTTACACAATGTTTTGCCAAATTCAAATGTAACAATGACAGATAAGGACAAAACATTGTATAGCTATACCACCGTTACTCAACGTTTATTAGTAAGGGGGTTAAAGATTGAGAAGTCTGGCGAAACAACGTATATTTACAACTATACATTCAACAACTAGATGTCACCTACCGATATATTTTAACTTCACTGTCGCGTACCTCAAACGTAAAGATACTCAATATTGCACTATATGGAGCACGCGAACAATAGAAACAATGCGTGTTTTCGTTTTCAGCCGTAGATCATGCGCACGGACATCGCAGCCGGCGAGTGCGCTACTCGCCACGTTTTGATACTTGCTCGGCTTAATACTGGCACTGTTTGGTCAATTTTTCTGATACAATAACAACTTAGTGTCATTAAAAAAATATATATATTAACAATATAATAGTAGAATATGAGGTTAGCGCAGTTTGTATTTACGGATAAATTTTAAATTAACTTTGAATCGGGATATAAAAAGAAATACTTTGATGACTTAGATATAGAATTTATCTTACTTAAGAATTGGTTTTTTTATCTACCACTTCCTTAAACTACATCTACAACAATTTTTATTTGGTACAATATAGAATATCTACAGACAGATAAAAATCCCTCTCACATTTGTAATATTACAGGGAATTAAGGGTGAACATAGCAAATTAAAAAGATTACAATTCAAATAACCTTACTTTTGATCGCCTACTTATATCTTTATTTTTTCAAATATCAAGACCATTATTTCCCCCTATCAACGAAGACATACTAAATACTGTGTTATGAACTGACCGACAATGCCCGGCGGTCAATATTCTTTTCAAAACGTCCCGAAGACAACAAATTCCCACGACATTGTGTTCAAAACAACCCAAATGTCGCAGAACTTTAACAATGCACGAAACCTTTACAATAATTCCTAGCACCTTTACTGCGTTATGATAAAGTTTACATTTCTCTGTCTTCATACTTTATAAGTGCAACTTATGGTTTGCGCACCAAATCATCAGCCACATTTTCAAAAGTAAAAAAACGGCTTTATCGCTTTGGAATAGAAGTCATGTGAACAGTAAATTAAAGTCTGTATCATTTTGCGGTAGTTCTTGATACTTGTGCATTATTTTAATGTTTGGGGTCAAGATCATTGTTATAAGGCGATGCATCAACTGCGGGTGTGGGTGCCGGATTAACACAAAATACGTTTTGTATTGCTTATTTACGGATCGTTTACTATAATACATCGTGAGAAATGTAAACTGTAAAGCTGTATTAATTTTGAGTTAAATGATTTTGACAGTTAAGGGACCGTAAAGATTTCTTGTTAACTCTGATTGATTTGAGGTTGAAATTTGGAAAACTTATTATTATGTTCTTGGGCAATTATTATCTAAGGCTTTTGGGTACAGATATTCCAGGTATTGCCAACACCAGTAAGATGAGATTATAAATAATAAGAAGACATTAACTGAATCTTTTTTTTTTACTTGAGCTCATAAAGTTTCTCATTCACTTCAGCGATGGGATCCCCTTCAATTCATTTGTTGGAATGTATCATTTCATCAAAATTTCATCGGGAGCTAATTCCTGCTGAAACCTTATTGTTTTTAGGATATTTTAAGCATGGGTTACGTAGGTTAAGTTAGGTTAGACCTGTGACCACCAAAAAATTATAACTCCTGCACGTGTATTACCTGTCGCGGAAATGAAAATTTGGCTAAGTAAAACATGCTATGGAATGAGTGTAGGTG
Source organism: Acleris cristana (assembly GCA_948252455.1). Taxonomy (NCBI): domain Eukaryota; kingdom Metazoa; phylum Arthropoda; class Insecta; order Lepidoptera; family Tortricidae; genus Acleris; species Acleris cristana. The sequence goes on along the minus strand of OX411788.1, from coordinate 11,922,739 downwards.
TATCAAAGGTAAACCGGCTACGACACATAGCCACATACACGTGTACATACCTAACTTACAACTAACGTGTAATAAAACCCATAATGAAACCCAAAAAAGAACTCCTACTCTTATGAACCTCTTTCTCTCTTCCACGAGTATATTATGCAACACTTGAACACTTTTAAAACACTACGAAGACATCAAAAGTCACCAGCTGATGAGACGAGGGTATTTTCATTACCCCCTCCTCCCCCCCTCGCCCCACACCCCGTACCCCGCCTTGTCGAACAAACGAGAACACCCTTTGTCTCTTTAACCACTGCGATGAGCACTCTCGATTATGTATGGGTATTAGATATTGCAGCGGAATTATTTGATGTTCAAATACGGTTTCTACTAATCCTCTAAATTCGAAGTTACATTGGCTCATCCTTTTCTCTCGATTTTGTATCGAAAGACTAGTGACAAGGATGGAGCTTACGTAAATTCGAACTTTGATTTTCAAAGTAGGGCCTCTGATTCGTTGCTAGTGTTGCTATCATTTGTTTTGGTTAAGAACTTACTTATGTTTATCACTGAAAGTCTAAAGTGTAACTAGGCGGGACACGTCTGTTAAATGCGTAGTGAACGATGAGTCAAAATGGCTACCAGTTGGCATCTACTATAAGGGCGTCGGCGCAGAGGAACATCTCCAAAAAAACACCATAAAATTACGATCATCTATATAAGGCTCAGAGTTTGCGGCTTATTCTGAGCCAGTAAGAGTAGCGCTTTGCAGCCAAATTACAGATTTAGTGTAGCGTTTGACAGTTTGTTTAGCTACAGTCAGCTGGTTTGCGGCTCAGAATCCACCTGCAAACCGCAATCGGTAAGCCTAACGTGAACACGCCTTTATAGCAGACCATGCATCAAATGCGTTAACAGCAACACGACTCACAACCCACAGAAAATAAAGTTTTCCCTACGATTAGAACGAGTTCAAAGAGTTTTGTCATCGAGGCATTGTTCCCTGATGGGTTCTTTAATATCGTGCGTTCGCTCGCAGTTCCTATATAATAAGCAGAGAAGTTATGCTAAAATACCTTTTGTTTTATGGCATATTATGAACTCTGTAAACTTATTTTGAAGGTTCTTTTTGGTTTGTCAAAAGTCTTGTTTTGCGGTTTGACTTTTTTGTTTTGCATGTTTTGTCTCCAGTTGATTGACTTTTTGTTCGTTGGTTTTAAATTGAAGAGGGGTAAATTGGAAAATGGAAGTCGATTGGAAGAAAACGTGATTTAATTAATAATGAATTTTGATTAAACATTCATCTGGTATTATAAAAAGTTTGAAAACTTTTAGTCTATGTTTTACGATATAAGTAGATAGGTAATATAGACGTGGTCGACATTTCTTATACTTACCACTATTAATTATTATTTGCTTTTGACTGAAATTTAGTTTTTGAACTAGGTAGTATGAATTAACAGAAAAATCAAATAAAACGCCTCAAATGAATTAAATTAAAAATCAACTTGAACTATTAAAAAAAATGTTATAAAAACAATAAACTGACTCCAACAAAACTATCTTTGAAATCATCCTATTTCAATCAAACTTGTTCAGGTCAGTTTAGATTTTGAGTATCTATTAAAAGATGCTGACTTTTTTTAAATGTTTAATTGACCTAGGATAAAGAAAAGGATTCTTTTTCTAACCCATCTAAAATATGTATAACAAGTCCTTCACCCCTTTTTTAAACAGTGATTGGCTTCTTCGTGTTACTAATAAATACTATCTCTTTCTAACGATAACAACAGTAATAGACAGCCGACCGTTATTAATAAAAAAAAATCCTGTATACCCACACCCGAACACAATAGTAAACACTGCTGCTTGGCGGTAGCAGAAAGGTGCTAGCGATCTAGACGAACCCTGCACAAGGTCCTATACATACCGCCGCTTTATTCCATTACTTTACCTTAACCCGTAATTGTCCACGTGTAAAAAATTGAGCAGCGCTCTCACTTAACACCTTCAGTGGTGCATGGAAATGAATAATTCAACAAGTGGCGCCCGCGCATGGTGGCGGGGCGCAGAAATCAATTAACGCCCTCTATTGACTTATAAAGTTTTTTGCATGATCTGTGCCTGTCGTCCACTACGGGATAGCAGTGAGGGATGGATCACGTAAAATAATTATTAAATTAACCGAGTAAGAGCACATCGGACCAGGCTCAGTGTAGGGTTCCGACACCGTCACTGAAAAACAAAAAGCTATCTCGAAAAACGTTAGTTATTTGGTGCTATCGTAGGTGACATTTTTAGTACGTATAAATAAACACCTTAATCGGCTGTATCTCAAGAACGAATCAAGTTTTCCTTATTCGGTATAATTATATAAGGGTATATTCCAGATGACCTAGAGCGTTGAAATTTGGCATAGAGGTTTTTTATAGGTAAGATACAAATCTGTTGGGTATTTAACAAAACTGCCAAGTTTTCACCAACACCTATTTAGCTGGCTACTTTTGGTGCCTCATGAGAACACATACATACCTACATACATACCTTCACGCCTGTCTTCCAATGGGGTACAAAGACTATTGAACGCCAGGTGCACCGGTCCAAACATACAACTTTCGCTTCCTCTACATTCATCAATCTCTTCATGCACGCATGCATGTGCATGCTCATGAGAACTTGACCTATTTTTTCAATTTATATCTTTGGTGGGATGTTACTTACTAGCTTTCGATATCATATCCTTCACTACCCTCCGTCCTCATGTTCGGTATAATTGGACAGATGTCAAGTGCGGTATCGATCCTCGTTCGTGTAAAACGTCACTCCCGTATTTGGAATTGCTAATGTGGCGCCCTTGGCCTAGTAGGGATGACTGGTGAAATCTGTTTACGGTTCAAATACTCCATATTGTCTTTTAATAATGTAATAAATGTGAAAGTATGTCTGTGTGTTTGTTACTTCTTCACGGTGTAACGCCCAAAATAATTGACATGAAATTTGGTACAGACGTACAGAGTTTATAGCCTAAAGACGACCATAGAGTACTTTGTATTCCAGGTGATAAGGACAGTTCTAGAGGGAATGGTGATAATCGACTTCCACTCGGACGGAGTCGGGGGAACCAGCTAGGTACTAGACTATATAAAATTAACTGCGTCTTCAAAACAGTGCATAGTATGTCATGTACGAGTATGTAGGTATATCTTATACAAGGTAACCCATCATTTTATCGAATTTCACTTCATCTATTGTATTATTTCATCAAATTTCGCTTCATCTATTGTGATAATATCATCGAATTTCACTTAATCTATTGTACTATTTCATCGAATTTTATTTCATCGAACGCTATTTTCTGGTGAAACCATGATGTTTTCAAGATATCATAAACATTAATTACGTAGGTTTACGTTAGGTTAAACTTATGACTACCAAAAAAATACTCATTCGATGAAAAATGCCATTCGATGAAATGAAACTTCTGTGAAAGGTGTTTCGATATAATAATAGGTCCTCATCTACATCATTGCGTATGGCACTCATCCTGCATGGATCAAAGGTCATGTCCAGGTGTTTCAGCCTGTTCGCTGCGGCAGGCGAAAAGTATGCAGCTCATCATCATTCAGATGAGAGTGTTCAATCACTCTATATCACTAGGAGTTCAGGACCTGGAAAGGCCTGCTCCAAATGCGGCGGAATGCCCTACGGGCTATTAATGGCTTAACTTCATACTGATGCTCCTCCATGCCACCGGGAACAGCGAAGTGGGCTATCATTTACCTACCACGTGGGAGAGGGTCTGGTCAGGTGCACCGCAGTCGCATTAGCGGCCTACACACGTAAAGCTGGGTCCACATTTGTATCATTTTGCCGATCACGATCACGCGTATCGTATCGAGCTCGCGTATCCTAAGTATGGACGCTCACTTTGGGCACATCGTATCACTACCAGCGTCGCGTGAAAAATTGCGTCCATACTAAACGTAGCGTAGCAGCGTATCGTATCATAACGCCGTATCATTAAGTGTGGACGCTATCCGTATCCCCTTTGATGATCGGGAAAAAACCGCCTCAAGAGCGATCACGGCGTATCGCGTATCAAATCATAACTTCGTATCGTGATACAGTATCAAAACACGTCCATACTTACCGATTTTGATACGCGTATCCGATCGCGAGTGTGCGGGGTATATAATAAACGCGTGTCATCATCGATCCCAAGCGATCAGATACGGCGCGCCGCATGATCGCGCTGTTTTTGCGTCCACACTAGCGATCTTGATACGCGTTTGTGCAACGCGACGGAGATACGATACGACGAAATGTGGCGGGAAACGCCACGCGCCGTTCCAATCTTCGTTCCGAACCGTACGTGTAAATGCAACTGTAATAGTAAAATAGTAAAAAATTTACGGTTCGGAACGAAGATTAGAACGGCACGTGGCGTTTCCCGCGGTCCGAACTTTACGTGTAAAAGCCGCTATTGTCGTGAATCCCTCAATCCCCACTTGTGTAGCTGTTGGTACTCAACATTTCTGTTTTTATAAACGACAAAGCATAAACCAGAACCAAAGCGAACACCCAAAAACGATATCGTATAGGCTATAACTATAAGCCGTTGGCAAAACGATTCGCGAAACGCAATTTCGGAAACATTAACTGTGGCGACGGCCCGTGAAATCTGCTGCAACTACACGACATTAGTGGCCGTGATTTACGACCGGGTTCGATTCCCGGTTTTATGGTTGTTGGTTATTTTTAAACTTGAAACTGTTAACAGAATTTTGTTGGACACTGTTTGTGAAATTTAAATTGGTATTTTTTGGGGTTCCGTAACGTGTCGTGGTTTCACCTGTTCACCTGTCCGGAGCTGTCTGTCATAGGTATCGGCATATTTTAGAATTTCATTCTAACTATTTGAATCTTGAAATTAGAGATGGGCCGGGCCGACTATGGATATTTCCGACTAGTCGACTAGCCGACTTTTCGGCGATCAGCAGGCCGACTAGTCGGCAACGCCGACTATTTGGTTTCGGCTTAGTTCGAGTGCAACCAAGAACTAGTCGGTACATCTCTAATTGGAATAGTTTTAAATATGGGTCACAAGAACTTATTGAATTTTGGTTGTGGTTGGGTTGAAAATTATGGTACCGAAATGGTGGGTTGAAAATTAAAAGTGACTATAGGACAATGGATAAATTTCACAGGAAAATAAAATTAAAGTATTTAAACTTATTATTTGACAAGAAATAAGAAAAAAACCATAAAAGAATAAATTGTAGTTATTAAGTGAATAAGACCGATTAGAACTACCTAAAGAGTAAATTTTAATACATACGGAACCCTCGGTGCACGTGTCCATCTCTCGCATGGCCGGTTTTTTAATTAATAAAATGCTTGCATTCTAAGAGTACCATTAGGCTCAAATGCGTTCCCTGAAATATAAATAAAATAAAAAATCTACTGCTCTCTTTGTTTTTGATAAATATATTTAAAAAAAACCTTGCTATCATGTACTACTGCACGTGTTCATTAGAGAGGAGACAGCAGGGAACACATAAGTACATACAAAGAGACCACTCCGAAAATTAAAAGTGATTTTCCACCGGTAAGATGAGGCGAGGCGAGGCGAGATAAGATGAGGCGAGACGAGAATTAAAAGAAGAATGGGCAGAAAGGTATGAACACTGGCCTAGAAACAAATAACATACTTAACATAAGCACTATACCATTGGATATCCTTTTTAATTCTACGACCATTTTGTGTAGCGGGAAACCTCAAATAACTGAGAGAAATATTTAAAAAATCTGGAACATCGGGACGCCTACATAGACGACGTTAGCATAATTACTTTGAAACACCGCTGTCTTTGCATGGAGATAACTTTTTTACACGATTTTAAACTACCTACCATAGTAATAGTTTTACAACTTAGAATTGCCTATCCGGTGACATATGGCTTTGTCCTTATTGGTCATATATGCTAATTAGCCCACCCTCCTTTGTATTGAAAAATTTCAATTCCGTCCTCATGGAAATTATTTGAAATCTGGTGAAAACGATTTATAAATTTAAAAAAAATCACGCACCGCCTCATCTCGTCTCGCCTCGCTGGTAAGCACCTTAAATATGCAGAAGCTGCGTAAATTGAGCTGCGTCTAAGTCGCAAAAAGTACCAGCGCAGGGTGGCGCGAAGAAAAATTGCGTCAGCGTTTCTTTCTAAGTTTTTACCTTTTTATAGGAAGGAGAAGGCAAGAGCACATAGCCACCTGATGATAAGTGGGTTCTGTGTTCCATAGTCCAGACCATGGAAAAAAAAACAGTGGAAGTGGCATGAGCTTCGCTTAGTATCAGACCTGCTGTCGCCAATACTCAAACTATCATAAAAACAACACGCCACCATGGAGAATGTTTTTGGTGCGGCTAACGTTTTTACACTCCAAAATGGCACAATAAGGCATGCTTCTGGATTTATTTTCTATTTTAGAAATATCGAAATATCAAAATATCGAAATAAGCGATCGCGGCAAAAGTATGGTAGGTTATGCGGAACTCCGCATAACTATGCCACACGTTACACGCCCACTTGGCACTTCTATTGTTTTTTCTGTACTGCTCATGCTGCTCATGCCCAACACTGCTCATGCGTTGCCAACTAAGATGTGTCTTTATGCTAGTGCATGCTATTCATTACATCGGTTGTCTTATTCCCACACCGTGACACAAAAATTCGAATTCAGTTACTTGGCGGAAGGTTAAAAGATAAGATAGTGGTAGCGATCCGGACGGACTCTGCACAAGTTCCTTCCGACACTCCCCTCCCCCCCTTACTAGATCCGAGGCAAAGACATAAACCCCCTTACTAATAAACGTTGAGTAACGGTGGTATAGCTATACAATGTTTTGTCCTTATCTGTGAAATCCAAATGTCACAATGACAGATAAGGACAAATCATTGTATAGCTATACCACCGTTACTCAACGTTTATTAGTAAGGAGGTAAATCTATAGTAGTAATAGACGGGGCATAGCGAACAAAAAAGTGATGCAAAACTTGTTACCTCGAGGTAACAAGTCGTACGTCGTTTAGTCTACTTTGACACGCCCGTCATAGATGGCATTCATGATGCTTATGATCAAAGTTTTTCTATGAAAATGTCTCCGACGCCCACTCTATTACCTATAATATTAAATCTCTTTGATCCGAGGATACCTTTTAATTAGGGTTACCACCCGTCCGGATTAGTCCGGACGTGTCCGGACTTCTAGACTCTTGTCCGGACTTTGTCCGGTTTTTTAATTAGATAGAATATGAGTAATAAAACTAAACAAGAGTAATGTTTCCATTTTGTGACTAAAAAGTCCGGACTTTTATCGAAATGTCAGGACTTTTCAAATTCCTAAATGGTTACCCAACTTTTAATAAACTTAGTATTTTTCTCTGGAGTCATTGGACAGGGAATTGTGGAGGCCTGCGGGAGGATAGGCCCAGCAGTGGGACGGAAACAGGGAGATAAAATAAGATAAGATAAGAAGTGTCGTGGTAATTTACAAAAGCTTATTGGATAAAAATATTCTAGTAAGTAATTTTCTTAACAGATTCTATTAAGTGTACGAGTATCTAAGTACGTATTGGAAAAGCGACTTGTTTCTACATTCATACTCATTAGTTTAATTGGCAATATCTTATTAGAAAACTCTAACCACTTCCATTATTAGTACCGCTAGTATTTTTCTTGGCTTCCCTTTGCCATATTTAAAGCTTGAATATTTCTAAGATCAAAATAAATTCAAGTACCTAGTCATTAGATGTAGATAGTTCGGAAGGCAGAAGCTATTGACTACCCAAAGCTAAGCAACCTCAGTGCAAAAAAATATATAGTTATATAGTTTTGTCCTTATCTGTCAAATTCAATTGTCACAATGACAGATAAGGACAAACATTGTATAGCTATACCACCGTTACTCAACGTTTATTAGTAAGGGGGTTAAACATGAAACCGCTAACACTTTTGCACTCATGAGTAGTTTAGGATTCAAAAACCTAGAACACAGGTTCAAAACCGATTCAAAATCCAAACAGCTTCGGGCAAAGTCGCCGCACCGTTTATTCGGAAACCAGTACCAGTACTTTCTACCGGTCAAAACTAAAACGCTGTATAAGCTCAAGAAATCCATATGCGCATACGCCGTTTTGTTCTAATCGGCAGCCGTAACATCTCACCCGAGAGCGTTCACCCCTGACCCCGACTGGTCATCTCGAGACGAGGCTGTCCTGCTCGCACTGCTAGCTGGGTCTGTAAGCCTGTCCTTGTCGTCGACCGTGCACGATTCGATCGCAGGGCGTTGGGATCCGTGTGTCCTCAGAATTGCAGGGAATCTCGAAACGAGGCTCACGAATTGTGGAGTTGCTTTAGTTTTACTGTTGAGCCACTATACCCTGTCACTGTATAGACTATACTGTGACAGGGTACACAGTGGAAGTGGCATGAGCTTCGCTTAGTATCAGACCTGTTGTCGCCAATACTAAAACTATCATAAAAACAACACGCCACCATGGAAAATGTTTTTGGTGCGGCTATCGTTTTTACACTCCAAAATAGCACAATAAGGCATGCTTCTGGATTTATTTTCTATTTTAGATATATCGATTTATCGAACTATTGAAATAAGCGATCGCGGCAAATGTATGGTAGGTTATGCGGAACTCCGCATAACTATGCCACACGTTACACGCCCACTTGACACTTCTACTGTTTTTTCTGTTCTGTGGTATCTAGACAGTAGTTCATCTTCAAATAGGGTTGCCATCCGTCCAGGTTTACCCGGATTTGTCCTAGTTTAGAGAGCGTCCGGGGAACGTGCGGGCGGGTTTTCATTTGTTATCCGGGTTTTTGTAATTTGTAAATTAAAAGGCTTGGGCTGCCGCGCCGCTGAGCGACGCGACGGCGGCGCGACTCGCACGCCGCGGTGTGGACAACCGACGAACCGACACTGACATATCCGGGTTCTGGGCTCCAAAATCTGGGGTTTTCACGCGTCTTGTCCTGGTTGCCAAATTTTAGAGACCTCATCTAACAAAGGTATATCATGCATGCATGTGTGCGTGCCTCGATCAAACATACTCAACAAGTCACAGCAAGTAGGTTTATTCGTGGCCGCACCGTCGCCGCGTTTGTTTTAAGCTAAATATCGAGCGGCGCACGGCAATAGGTAGGTATCAGAAACTCGTAAAGGGCCGGGGATGAACTACTTTTCTATTTATTTTATGACTTTGTCGCAAAAGCTATTATGTTTAATTTTGACGTAACACCTCTTTCACGACTCGGTGTCTCAACAAGTAGGTAAAGATGTTAACCTTACATAAGCAGTTTTAACTTTAACAAATAAATTGAATTTATAACCATATTCAGAACCAGCTTATAACGGGTTATGGCGGAGATTTGCTTGTGTAACTGCACCTTTAGTTTTGGGAGTCCATTTCCGCAACGGGGTTGTCAAATCTTGAAATGACTTCCTGTTCTATAACATGTTCTATAGGGTTTGCATATTCTATAGGCTTCATACTTCGATTTAATATGTAATTGGTCTATTAAACAAGCAATAGCAATTTCAAAAAAAGTTCATTTTTAGATATTTTTTTAATTATGGACTGTACTGGACTGAAATTTTTCAGTCAACCTATTCGCCATATATTACTTACCATATAAAATTTGATATAAACTACTTTTTATCGAATAAACAGCTGGGTGAAGGTCGTCTCCTATTCGGATCTTAGACCAGAGTTACAAATTACAAGCGGAACTCTCTTTCTAGCAGTACGAGTTAGAAAGAGACTTCCGCTTGTAATTTGTAACTTGTAGCTTCGTGAAACGGGCCACAGTAAGGAATTCCCAGCTAACAAGTTCCCCATTTCGTGAACCGCGTCGCTCTAAGCCGAGAAGATGCGCTGTACCTGTGCGCACGAGTATCACTATGACTCCTGATACAGAAGAGCACATTTACAATCGAATACCTAGCAATTTCAACCTTGTACACTTAACAATAAAGACTTAAGTGCTTTAGGAGAATCTATGAGATACGCTGTTTTGTCTATAGGGGTAGTATAGCAATACAAATAAAATAATACACTTTTTGAAGCCCTTAAGACTTAAGGATAGGGTTTATTATTGAGTGATTTAAGTGCATTGAGAGATTGTTTTCTAGTTAACCCGCTACTTCTAGTACTTTGAGAGAACTAACTTAGAGGAGGAAACGATGTAGTGAATTCTTCATACAATTTTGGCTTTAGGTTCATTTGAAATAGGGCAATTTTGACCCTTGACAAAAAAGAGGGGTGCTATGAGTTTTTTTGTATCTCTGTATCTGTGTGTCCTCAGACATCGCAGCTTCTAAACGCATGGACCGATTTGGACACGGCTTTTTTAAAAGGAAAGCTAGTTTGATTGGGATGGTCCTTAGCTAGATTTCATGATAATTTGTTGAGCCGTTTAAGAGACATCCGCTCTGACATTAACTGTCTTGTTTTAATGTTTTCGATTAAGCTATCACTATTTCAAATTTCATCCAAATCCGTCCAGCCGTTGCAGCGTGAAGGAGTAATAAACAAACATACGAATTTTCGCATTTATAGGATAGTAATTTTAGGAAGATTAACTAGCACGCACCACCAGAGGCCCGTTTCACGAAGCTACAAGTTACAAATTACAAGCGGAAGTCTCTTTCTAACTCGTACTGCTAGAAAGAGAGTTCCGCTTGTAATTTGTAACTTGTAGCTTCGTGAAACGGGCCACAGGGGGCCTAATATGGCTGCGTTTATCGCGTGACAAAATGTGGATAAAACATCCGTCACTTTTAGACACGTAAATAAGTACAAGAGTGACGGATGCTTTATCCACATTTGACACGCGATATAGACGCAGCCATACTAGGCCCGCAGGGGGTCTAATATGGCTTGCGTTTATCGCGTGACAAAATGTAGATAAAACATCCGTCACTTTCTGACACGTATATCAGTACGAGAGTGACGGATGCTTTATCGACATTTTGTCACGCGATAAATGCAACCATACTATGCCCGCAGGGCCTCTATTCTACTCGGTAAAACCATATTGCCTTTGACTCGTTATCATATTGTTTTCAACTCGGCCGCCAAGTGTAAATTATATAAGAGCTATAATAACGTTGACAATACGATGACAATTCAAAGGCAATATACTTTTACCAAGCAGAATAGAGGCCTGAGGCCCGTTTCACGAAGCTACAAGTTACAAATTACAAGCGGAAGTCTCTTTCTGACTTCTTTTGCTAAAAAGAGAGCTCCGCTTGTAATTTGTAACTTGTAGCTTCGTCGGGCCACTGGTGGTAAGTGGGTTTAAATTAAAATCAATGACCACACGGTAACAATGCATCGGGACATGTCCGAAGATAATTATGATTACACGTCACATTGACGTTAGGGAAACAAAAAGCTATTCGCAGTGATTGTGCACGCAACGCCGCGTCGCAAACTTAGTGGTGCGTGGCTAAAATAAGGGTTGATTTTGACAGAGTGTGACGAGAACTAAGAATCATTCAAGGTAAAAAATCCCAATATAATGGCGGCTCTTTCTTTCAGCACGGGTACTTAACACAAGTTGTATTTTCTCACTTGTCGCTCAGTGTATTGATTCTCTCAAACGCAAAGGTGAGCAAATGCAGGAGTGAAGTCCAAGCGGCGAGTTTAAGTAGTCCCGTCAGAGCGAGCAAAACACATTTTAGCGCGTGCATTCTCAATTAGGCAGCCTTATACGTTCGAGAAGCCATGCTGCCAAATTGAATACACGCGCTGAAATGTGTTTTGCTCGCTTTGACGGGACTACTTAAACTCGCCGCTTGGACTTCACTCCTGCGTTCGCTCACCTTTGCGTTTGAGAGAATCAATACCCAGTGCGTCTCTATTGTAGCAGACTAGAAAGTAAGGGAGATCCGAGCGACAAACAAGTCGCGGGCAACTTGTGCTAGCCGCGGGGAGTGATTCTCTCAAAAACGCGGTCGGACGAACGAACGAGTGAATGTCGCAGCGGCGAGTTTAAGTAGTCCCGTTAGTTTTCCTTAATTAATGGCATTTTCTCCTTGTTTTTTTTCAATTTCGCCAATGTCGAGTTTTAGACAATCACCATAAACTTTTAAGAAAAATAAGTCCGTCAAGGTAGGTACAGAACTTTAGAAAGAGATTTTGAGAAGTTTACGGTTCTAGCGATATAAAAATTATGACTAAGTATCAATAATTATGTCAATAGTGACATTATGATAAAAAAACATTATGGGAAACAACGGGCTCCCAGGATGCACCTGTAGAACATATCCGAAAATGACGGTAGTCATCTATACTGATTAAGGCTGGGTTTTATAAAGATCCGTTATATCAAATTTTGGTCAGAAATGTCAAAACTTGTATGAAGTTACTAAAATTTGATCTGACATATTACTAACCGGCCTATATAAAACCTGGCCCTGTATTCTAGGCGGTTAAAACCATATCGTTTTTGACCTGTTATCGTATTGTCAACGTTTTGATAGCTCTTATTTCCTTGACAGTAATGGCGGCTGACGTCCATCCAAACAATAACGTCAATACCATAACAGGGGCCCTAATATGGCTGCGTTTATCGCGTGACAAAATATGGATAAAAGATCCGTCACTTTCTGACACTTATATGTATAAGTAAGTACGAGAGTGACGGATGCTTTATTCACATTTTGTCACGCGATAAACGCAACCATACTAGGGCCGCAGGTCAAAGACAATATCGTTATAACCGCCGGGAATAGAGGCCCAGGCATAACTGGAGTAAAACACTAGTCTTCCACATAGGTATTTACTAGGTGCATTTATAAGGAATGATTTTAAAATCAATTGACTAGATAAAATTTCCTTTGACAGAAATTGGTAAGTATATTATGTAAAGTCAAATGTTAAAATATGGAGAACCTTTAAAAAATATGTCCCAATAAATTATTCCGGTGTAATAAGAACTTCGTAACATATTTATGAGAGGATTCTTTCGATACATATTTTAGCACTTGACTGTACTTAAAACAAATACATCATTCGTCATATTTTACATCAGTTACTGTTAATATCACAACCCATGTATACTCCGCTTGAAAATGATCAAATTAACTCATCCGGATTAAAATTGTAATAAATTACGCGGCAAACTCAATATTTTCACTAGTTAATTAAAAGGGGAAACTGGCAAAACAACCGCCATGATTTGTTATCGCGAAACAACGAGGTGTTTTTAAAGGCAATCACTGCAACTATGCTTTAACGCCATCTAGCGGCGTATGCCCGCAACTTTTGCGAAGCGAGCGCGACGCCCATAGAGCAATGTTTACGGTTTGGTTTAGTAAATATTTAAGTAAATACGCATTAATATTTTATCTTCATTGATTTCTAGTACTCATTTTATCTAACTGTAAACAAGTTCTTGTTAACTAGATATAGAAAATAACTAATATTGTAAGTTTCATACGAGGACTGAACGATAATGTAAAGAAATAAGGTTCAATGTTGCACGTCAGCAGACCATGAAAAAACTTGCTTTCTGTGTGATGACGTCATTGTTAGCGATAACTGACTGCCTATTTTGATGTATATTTCAACCGGGGATGTAACTCAGTGGTAGAGTGTCTGCTTCGCATGCTGAAAGTCCTGGGTTCAAATCCCAGCATCTCCACATAATTTACTTTTTGTTTTTTATTTTACTTTATAAGTAAGATTAGATCCACGTACGTACCATCAAAAAATACTTATAAAATTAATTCTTTAGAACTATTTTCAGTTTGCACAAGGATTTTTACTTTTACGTGTATAGTGCCCTCCAATATTTTTGACGAGTGATTGCGACATCTTACAAAAGTGAATTCTACTTAATACGTTAACCAACCAAGTAAATATTTATGGCAAAGCAGCAGTGTTCGCCGAGTCATGTTCCGCAATAACAAGTATAGAGGCATTCAAATTTGATTCTAATTTCTATTAGCCATACGGCCGCATTAAGTCGTTCCTTACCCCCTTACTAATAAACGTTGAATATCGCTGGTATAGCAATACAATGTTTTGTCCTTATCTGTCATTGAGACATTTGGTTTTGACAGATAAGGACAAAACATTGTACAGCTACAGCTATACCACCGTTACTAAACGTTTATTAGTAAGGGGGTTAGTGACGATATTGCATGTACACCAAGTCTATAAAATATCTCTGAGTACGGACAGAATAGAGCCCACTTAACATCGATTCGAATAAGAATTAAAGGATGTAAGTTTTCTTTAAATTCGCATGCTTATTTTGTACTTTTGCGATATTCTCATTGTTCTATCAAGGAATTGAAGTTTAGCAGGTTAGTACCGTACTTTAATTGATGAACCACTATGGATACCTACCTTGTCGCATAAAACCAACGATTAATTCCTATGTAATGTAGGTGCTATGGTGGAACAACATTTAAAGTCCTTGATGGTACAGTCACCAGCATAAATAAGGTGATCATTTCTGTACCTTGTCACTTTAACGTCGTGTTTGAAATGTTATACAAAATTGTGAAACGATTGAAAGCGACAAGGTACAGAAATGATCACTTATTTATGCTGTTGACTGTACAGTCACCAGCGGGCCGATTATGGTCTTGTTTATCGATGTGGATAAAGGTGGATAAAGCATTTGTCACTTTCTAACCATTCGCACCATGTTAGTGCCAGAATGACAGATGCTTTATCCACCGCGATAAAACCGACCATAATACCGGAGCAGCAATAATATACCTATTATCGAACATTGGGCGCAAAAAATATCGTTATTTGTGTTATAATAATTACGATGACCAGTGACTGAATCACGCGAGTCATCGGAGCGGACAACCGCACACGTGGCGGCGGTGCTGACCACAGAACAGAAAAAACAGTAGAAGTGTCAAGTGGGCATGTAACGTGTGGCATAGTTATGCGGAGTTCCGCATAACCTACCATACTTTTGCCGCGATCGCTTATTTCGATATTTCGATATTTCTAAGATAGGAAATAAATCCAGAAGCATGCCTTATTGTGCTAGTTTGAGTGTATCTAAAAACGATAGCCGCACCTAAAACATTTTCCATGGTGGCGTGTTGTTTTTATGATAGTTAGAGTATTGGCGACAACAGGTCTGATACTAAGCGAAGCTCATGCCACTTCCACTGTTTTTTCTATTCCGTGGTGCTGACGAGCTTCCAATATCGGTGACTGACACACAGCTGCCGGGGAATGGTTGCTGTGATTATTTAAATAGGCACTTAAAAAAGTGTTGTACAAAGTTTGTTTATTTTTATAGGAAACAAATAGAAAATGCAACCGTTACAATCACAACATATGATACACTAGCGACCCGCCCTCGCTTCGCTTCGGTTTATTTGAGTTTTCTGTAACACCCTTACAATAAACCAGCTTTAATTATAGGTACATAAAAACCTTCCTCTTGAATCACTCTATCTATTAAAAAAAGCGGAAAAGTGCAATGCGGACTCGCCCATGAAGGGTTCCGTGAAAGATCAATTACAGTTTACGATTTAAGACGTATTAAAAAAAACTAGATCTCGTCCAAACCAATTTTCGGTAGAAGTTTGCATGGTAATGTACATTTTATTTTAGAAGTTACAGGGGGGGAGACACACGTTTTACCACTTTGGAAGTGTCCTCTCGCGCAAATTATTCAGTTTAGTTTTTTTTTTATTAGAAACCTCAATATCATTTTTGAAGACCTATCCATAGATACCCCACACGTATAAAAATATTTTTGAGTTTCAGTTCTAAGTATGGGGAACTGCCAAAATTTATTGTTTTTTTTTCTATTTTTGTGTCAAAATCTTAGTGCGGTTCACAGAATACATCTACTTACCAAGTTTCAACAATATACTTAGTTCTTATAGTTTCGGAAAAAAGTGGCTGTGACATATGGACGGACAGCATTATACTCATTTTACCTAAATTGAAGAATAAATTAGACTTTGACATCGACTTTTACTAACAGTAGGTAGCTAAATCACGAATATTTCAACTATTTTCGAATCGCTTTTACTATTCGAAAACGCGTTCAGTGGGACTAGAGACTAGAAAAGTTGCTTAACGCTAACATAAACTATTTTCGAAAACTTGACAAAGTATGCAATTGACGTAGGTGCTCTACGCGACCGTCTGACAGCTTACGGCGCAATCATATATGTATATTTTGGATAAAGATAACGAACGCCGATCCAGCTTATAGCTTATTAACTAACGCACTCGCAATCACGATTGATTTCATTTTGAAAATCGAAGGCATGTCTGCATACAAAATGAAAACAATCGGGATAGAAGAAAAAAAATAACTCATGATTTTTACATTATAATTCGAAAGAATAAGTAATTTTAAGAGACCAATTCCATTAATTTTGTATATGACCAAATAGTTTTGTTTTAATATGATATCTAATGATAAAAAGTGATTGTAATAGTGTATTAAAACATACTATTTCAAGCGGTTTTCACCTAACCCGTAAGATACACCTAGGAGGGCTTCAAGCCGAAAACGAAAGTCAAACAAAGGTTAAATATACTTTTGTCGAAATATCAGAAATAGATAAATATTTCAAAAAAATTATAATATAGAACGGCTTTAAAACCCCATTCCTGGAAAAGGTTTCCGAATAAGAGTTATTGTAAAAATATGAACAATCACAATTGCTCCACTTTGAAGCCGGTTGCGATTGCGAGTGCGTTAGACAATACATAAGCCCTCTGGTTCCCAAGATACGGGCTGTGCCTAGTTTGGGACCACCAATGGATATCTACATTTTTGCATCGTTAGAGTACTATTCTTTCATTTTGAGCCCATTTGCACTCGATGTTGTTCGCAGGCTATTAATGAACTGCCAGGATATCAAGAAAACACTAAGGATTCATGTTTAATATCAAACCAGATCGTAGATAAACTGGCAAAAAGGCAAAGGGTGGAGATAGGCGTTAGATTTCCTCCCGGTGGAAATCGACGCGAGGCGCAATTTCCGCACGTCGGCTCTACCTGGCGGCGGAAAAAAGTGCCGTCATGAAATTTATAGAAATGGAATTGGGATTATTTGGCATACGTTTCTGAAAGGTTTATATTTTTGATAGAATACGCAATGAACGTTAATTAAAAAAAAACACGTGGCATTTTGTTACGAATTTTTATTACCTAAGCCAAATGAAGCTAAGGCGCGAATTAGACTGGCTATAAAAATTGCAGCTGCTAATTGCTGACTTACTTTAACTTTAGTTCTACAGCGAGAAGCATAAATTGGCTGTCTTTTTTTAGCTTAAACGTTGGAGTAACACAGCAGTCAACTTCTGCAATTTTTACTACTGCTAGTCTAAACCTCGCTTAGCACCTGGATTAGTCGTTGTTGTGAAATAGGTATGACAAAAAAATACCATTATGTTGAACACTTAGTTCTTACTTCAGGTAAAAGCACCTGTTATAGACAATGCTCCAGTGATGAACATTTACATTTTTTTAATGAAAGCATTGCAATCCCGAACATTTCATTCTAATAGTGGTAATCCCGAATAATTTAAATATAATCTAATTGTTACGCTAAAAGCATATCAATCTCGGAAGCTTATATTTATGGGATTGTTCATAACCGGAGCACTGTCCATAATAGGAGCTTTTACTTTAGTTAAAAAGATAAAGGGTTCATTTATTCTGCTATGATCTTTAAATTAAGAGCTAAGTGCCATTATGTGTCTCTGTCAACTAAAAGTGTCTAGCACTGGGACATTTTTACCTTACCGTTTATATCGAATTGGAAAAATATTAAAATTTGAAGATCATTGTGTTGGTCACAGAGCTTCCTCTATATCTATACATACACAGGCGAAGTTAACAAACCTTTTTTTTAAAATAGGTCCAAAAACCGCTTCATAAAGTATTCACTGTCCGAAATGCCACCGTCAGTAACCCCATTAGCAGCCCAAATGAATAGTTGATCGCTCCAAATGTCAGGTGAAATGGAATATCGGATGAGTTGGCTTCATCGCCGCCGAAAAACTGGTCAATTTTTAATGACTTTTGTTCTTTGTGATGGACATGAAAGGGGGCAGCGGGAATGGCAGCCATAGTGCGTAGGCGAAGGGTTAGGTTAACCACTTTGTATATCTGCAAAATCGCTTCCATGTACTTCACACAAGATATAAACAAGTTATGGTATCCTGAAGCGATCTCTACCTAAAAGAGGCACACCTTTTATTTAAATTTAAGCAATTGGCCCTTTTTTGGCACCGTACTAATTATTGGTTAATAATTTATTAACTCTATTTTAATGTAATAGAGGTCATAATTCAACAACGTGCTAATAACTGGCAATTTGGATGTCAATAATTGGGTGTTTTACCCTACATAAATTCGAATTTGTGACAAGGTAAATAAAATGCAAAAACTAAAAAGGTTTAGCTCCACTGGAAGCTAAAAATTGTACCAAAAAACGTCACTGCGAATCATCTCAAGGCAGGGATTGTCAACTCAGTGTGGGGTCGGGACAAATTGCGGCGTCCCGCGGGAAATCTACGGTTATTAACTGTCAATCATACACACCCTATTGAGCGAGCTGAGATTTTTTGTATGATAGTAATAAGTAGCGATGGAAAATGTACATTACCTCATACTTACTTTGTCACTGAACGTAAAAACTATGTATGAATCCCGGGCCTCTATTCAAGGTGGTGTAACAATATTGCCTTTGATGAGTTATCGTATCATCAACGTCATAGCTATTATTTACTTATAATGTCAAAAGTAATATTGTTTTACCGCCTAGAATAGAGCCTCACGTCGTAAAGAAACAGCAAAACTGTGGCCCTACTTTGAAAATTACTACGCTATCACTCGTTATTCGAGACTAAATCGAGAGAAAAGGATAGAGCTAACCTAACTTCGAACTTCGATTTTCAAAGTAGGGCCTCTGGGCTCTCCGTTGTCCTTTATCACTCATAAACTGCTTGAATTTTTGGCCGTTTCCTCGTGGTCCTACTATATTTATCCTACTGACTTTCGACGTAGCCCCGCCATTGGGCGGAGCACCTGCTTCTAGGTGGATTTGCCCTTCGGGCACCTGAAGAAACCTAACCTAACATAACCTACTTTACTTTTACAACCTTAGTATTTAGTGATCAAAATTAGGTTCACTTTTTTACTAGAAGGACAAATTAGTAGGACCACGAGGAAGTATGTGAAATTTTGCACTCATGTCAATGTCCATGTGTCTTTTACTTTTTAATACAGATATTTTATATTCCCCCAGAGAAAAACATAAACGAACTCTACGAGAATAAAGACTAACGCAACATAAATTATGATTTCAAATTCTTATTAAATTATCATACTATATTTTAAAATTCCTCGGCACGAGCCACGATTGCGCAAAGAAAGCTATAAATTCATAAATAGTCATGTTAAAAATACAGATAAATGTTCGTTATCTTGTAACATACTCGCATTAACGACCAGCGCCATTAGTCGAAGAGCTCTTTACACGAACAGACGGTGGAGTGTATACATATAGAAAGTGTCTAAAATTACTTTCACATTGCAGCCTACTAGGTTATTCAAGGGGCTGCCTGTTCTATGACCTTCGGTAGCTCTTTACATTCCCTTATTATTTTAATGCTTTATTGAATTAAACTGGCGTAACGACATATATGCCATCTTAGCTTGTAATTTTCACTAGACTTTATTGGGTTTTTCATTGATAGAAAAGTTAATAACGAACAATAATATGATATGTGTTTTTCGTCAATTGATGCGAAAATACAAAAGTTGTAATTTTATATAATAACTAGATGACGCCCGCGACTTCGTACGCGTAGAATTAGTTTCCCGCTACTCCCCCCCATTTCTTCTCGTTGGGGGTCGATTTTCGGAAAATCCTTTCTTAGTGCTCACTTACATCATGAAAGGAACCCATGTACCAAATTTCAAGTTTCTAGGTACAGTAGTTTCGGCTGTGCGTTGATATGTCAGTCAGTCAGTTTTGCCTTTTATATATATAGATTAATTAATAAAAAATCACAGATAATTGAAAACAAAGACGAATAGCAGATAAGTAGGTTGAATAATTAGCATGTTTTTTTTTCACAATTTGATATCCAGATTTGTATTAAGCTTTATCGAAAGTCTACGTTTAGCTTAAGTTGTATGAGTATTAAAATAATTTTAGTGTGTATTAATAATTAGTAAGGCTGATTGTGAAATAAAAATTAAAAAATGCTTAACGCTTTTAATCTTAAAATAAGTATCTAAAGTAGATAATAAATATAAAAAGATTTTACACAATTATTTTTTTCTGTGAAATATCAACTCATGTCTATAACTACCAGTCTAGTGTTTGCAGGATTTACTGGTCGACCTTATAACTAGTTTGTCACTTTACGTCATGTTTAAACTGCTTCACTTATCTGTCAATGACCTTAAAGCGACAAGGTACAAAAGTCCAGCAAAGTGAAAAATTAAAGTAATGGTAGGTACCATCAAGGACTTTAAATGCCGCACTCTGAGACGTCAATTAAATTTAACGATTGTTTAGTCACGTGTTGTCTTATTCTATTGCTATAGCAAAGAAAGTGACAGCGGCTACTTTAATCAAGCATTAAATGTAATTGACGTCTCTGAGTGCGGCAGTAAATGTTGTTTCACCATAGACCTTGTCATAATGACAGCGTCAAGTGACGAGATAGAAATTACATAGGAATTAACCGTTGGTTTTATGTGACAAGGTTCTAGTGGTTCATCAATCAAACTAACGTCAGCTGGTCAAAACTTGCCCACGTCCGGTCGAGGCAAATAAAGCATAGATTTAATTATTGCAGTATTATTATTATTTGGGTGGTTGAGTTGGGCCTTGTGGGCTAATCTATTGTGGCAGCCCTTTGTTTTGACGTTACCTCAAGGGCCCGTTGCGTCCAGGTTTATGCTTTGGGCTGTGAGGAGTTGTATCGGTTGTGGGTCCATGATATATCGCCCTAGATAGACTTCGGTAACGATAGAAATAACTCTCTCTTTTACAATCCAGTGATGAACTCTTCTAATTCCTGATCTTCTGTAAGAATTTGCGCGTGCATCGTAAAGAGCACAAGGGGCTTTGGTAAATATGGTCTCTTACGCTCTGAACAGCCACCAACGGTGTGTACAAATTAGCAGTTCCAACTTTCACAAATTTCGATAAACTAACGAGCCCTGGACATAATTTTACCTCTAATGCACCATGGAACGCGCATTATCAATTTCGAACTGAATCTGTTCGTCACTAAGGCGCATATTATGTACTTTCGGTGCATAACGAACATATAAATTATGCCATGTAGTAGGGTCCATGACCTCAATACCTCCAGAAGCGTTGAAAGCGCCAGAATTTTTCCGAAAATTTTCTTCAGCATCTCCTTTGATACATCCACCGCCGCAGTTGCATCCAAACAGATTGCATCGTCCTCTCCCGCAATACCATCCTTCATGTACGAGTCCGTCGTTGCAAACTTTAGCTATGCAGCGCGTAGGTGACGCTATTGAAGCCCCGTTATCACCAGAATTTTGGGGCATGTAGGAATCATCTTTATAGGGTGAGCAGGAGTCCGCTGACCAGGTCATCGCGGTGCGGCTGCAACACTCCGAATTCACTGTCAACACGATCACCAATAATACTGCCAAGCCTAACAAATGTACCATTTTGACTTAAATAGCAGTACGCTGACACGTCTGATCAGCAAGCTTACACCTTGCTCTCTCCGTCTGGCGTGTCCGAATTTTACATTGGTAATTGGCGAGGCAATTGTAAGTTTATTTGATGATTGCGTGCTAGTATGAATACGGTAACTCGTTCAAGTGTCAGCGGGATCTGGTGATAGACTAGTAGACTAAACAGAATCCTGAAAAACCCCATGACAGATCGTATCGAATAGGGAAATGTACAAGGTCAACGGGGGCAGATGCGTCTATGTGGATAATGTTTATTTTAGGGTTCCGAAGTCAAACTAGTAATTCATAATTTCGCCATACCCGTTTGTTAGTCTGTCTGTCTGTGTAAAATCTGTATGTCAAACTTGCTTTTTCTCAGAAACCATCAAAGTTACACAACTAAAATTACATAACACATATAGATATTTATACCGCGCACTGAGATCAATGTGAAAATTTGTAAAAAAAATTTTTTTACTTTAATTCTCCTACATTTAAAGCAAGGTTTTTTTTTAACTTTGCTACGTTGCGTGATATATTATTGGATAGCTATTAAAAATCCATTATGTATTATGTCATTATCAATTTTCAGCTTTATGGACTGTTTAGGATATATGGAACGCTTAAGATGCCATTTTCGCTATAGGTACTTACTACTAGAGTTATGTGTCCCGAACCCAAAACTACAAGTACTAAATAGTAGTTTATACAACAGTTGTATAAGAGAGGTCAAAAAAGACGAGTGGCGTGTGTTACGATGTGAGCCGAAGGCGATCATCGTGAAGGAAGACGCCACGATTGTTTTTTGACTTAGTTCTACACCGTTGCGGTCATTATTATGCATGTTCTTATATTAGTGTTCGTTACTATAATTAAATGACAGATAAAAGTACAGGACTAGATTTTTTTTAAAGATGTTCTTTTGTAGTTTACCGGCTTTAATCAATTTCAAACTCAAACTCAAACTCAAACTCATAATATTTATTTATTTGTGAAAGACAGTCTCCTAATGATTTATTTACAAAGAAAAAACAGAGGAAATTTCCATTTTAGCCTCCAGACTAGTCAACTTAAAAGTAAAATATTAATTATAATTCGACACATTTGGTTTATTGCTTCAGATTGCTACACAGACACAATTGACAGGTAAAAGAACACAATTCACAATGTCATAATTAGTTCACTTGTCACTTAAGAAGTATTACTTAATTTTTTGTACAGTTATTCTAAATAAAAAAAAAACAGAATTAACCATTAAAAATAACTCACAAACAATTACACAGTTTTACAATATGCCACATAACACTAAATTATTTAATAACCAAAAATCTGGGTTCAAAAGCCACAAGCCAGGTTTTTTAACTTGTATTAAAAAAACGCCGAATCTAATACTCAAGACAAAATTAAATAAATTAAATAACATATAAAGTTAAACATCGTAATAATTTAATAAACAATAATGTTTATGAGAAACTTTACTTAACATTAACAAATTTCAACATCAAAAATAATATAAGTTACAATTACAATAACAAATTAAATCTAAACATATTTAAACAATATTATACAGATATGCCACATAAAGAACAAACAAATAATCAGAACTGACTAAAGGTAATAAGGGCTTGTAGTATTGTTAGGTCTTGAAACCTGTTACCCTGTTTGTGCAAAATGTGGTTACCTACAGAATTACACGCAACAAGTTTTTAGAGTTGTTGGTAAGTAATGATGTAGCTCGGCCTACACCCCATCTAGGAATAAAGGCGTGAGTGTATGAACGTGACTATTAATTTGATTAAACAAATGCAAATAATACTTGAGTATTGAGGATTGAGTAAAAATCCAAAGAATCACCTACTTTGCCTAATTTTCCTTGTATAATGTTACTTTTTTTAGTGGTAACTGTACCTTGTACAGTCGAGATCATAAATATGTGTACACTTTAGTAGCTTATCTCTTTAATGACATGTTTAAACTGCCATATATGAATTTGTCAAGCGATTGAAGTGACAAGGTACAAAAGTGTACATATATTTTTGAACTCGACTGTATAAGGTTTGGTTGGAGCGCTGCTACAACTATCTTATCCTAAACCCTACCGCCAAACCGCAGTTTTCGCATTATTGTGTTCTAGGTTCTAGTGTGGGGATTAGGGGTTACTAATGTATTGGCGATATTTTATCACTTCCCAAACTTTTTGTCGTAAAATTTATTTTCGGTAAACATTCACTTTCCCAACGCTATCGTAAGGCAAACGCATGTATAGTCATTAAACTATTTAGTCATTCATCAATTCACCAATTTGAATACAACATGTACAAAATCTGGAACAAAATATGGCAAATGACTCGCTTCGGCTCTCTGCCTAAAACTTTTCACTTTTATGGTAGTCATATAGTTAACAGAATAGTAATCTCGCTCGTAACTCATTTTTTTTGTAAACGGCTTATGCAAGTGGTAAAATTGCGTCAAAAACTGTTCTGAACGCAATTCAAAAGGAGTCTCCTTCCTTCTCGCTTCGCTCGTGGTCGGTCCTAACCATCCTGGATATGCAAATTATCTTAAAAGGCCAAATTTCACGCATTATGGGAAATATTACATTTGACCAAAAATATTTCGCTATATTAAATTACAGCACCTACTTACCTTATCGTTCATTTGGACAAACTTTTTTCGACTTGATGTAAGTTGCTCAAGTTAAATACTACATGGCGTTATCCCCTTTCAATTCAAGAGATAAACTTCTCCAAGTTAGACGTATAAAGTGTGAATAGCACCATGAAAGCCAGCACTTGATTTAGAAAAATTGTCGCGATTACGACGAGTAAGATGCCATGATGTCTTGCTTCAGTCGTAAGTAACGACTTCGTTGTAGTAACAAATATACAATTAATAAACCCACGTTGAAGGATCCGCGTAATCATAAATTCTAAGAGCTTCCAAGATACCAGTAAGGTTTCTGAAGTTCCGCACGGCGTTGCCTTCAATGCATCCTCCTTCGCAGTTGCATCCAAAAATATTACAACCACCTTTTCCACAATAATAACTGTCCTTGTGTTCAACCCCGTCTCCACAAACCTTAAGGATACATTTCGTAGCCCAACATTTTCCTGTGTCCCAAAGCATTGCGGTTTTAGGGCAACAGTCTGAATTTACTGTCACACCGTACACAGATAAAAGTAGTGCCAAAATTAAATGCATTTATTTCAATTTGGAGTCTGACGTGCTCACTGTTCCTTCTCTGAGTGAACTTAACAATGGTTGACCAGAGGTTGAAGTTTAGTATAACATTATCAATTGTTTCGTAACAGGACCTCGAATTACTAATAATATTTACCCAAGCTTAATAAAATCATAAGTATCATTGTATTCATTATGTGTCACGTATCATCATGTGTACTTACATTGAATTGGAAAAGTTTAAAAAACTTAAACCCGCTTACAACAATGAAATTTTTGTTAGCTTGATAATAAATATTATGTTTCGTACGTATTCGAACTCCAAGAATTATTACAGCAACGTACAAACAATGACCTTTGACTAAGAAATGTATTTTTATTAGCAAGAAGATGATCATATCATTCACCGGTGATGGCAGCTGCAGATGTCTTTGATTTCCATAAATTTGCACCGTTTTTCGTCATAAAGCGATGTTTCTATTCCAGTCAGATATCAAATTATAGTTAATGGTACAAGATATTACATTGTTCCGTATTTGTTATATGTATAGTGTTTGTTTTTCACTTTGTATGAAAAAAAACAACTTTTTGTCATTACTTCTTAACTTCTACGGTGGATGCATCGATGGCGAAGCGCAAGACAACATATTCTGTACACATACCATGAGTTACAATTTCTGTATTGTTGTAGAGTGCGAGGGACAAAGCATTCGACTCGCTAGCGACTATGGTAATTGTTATTCATAGCTAGGGTACAGAATAAAGAAAGAAAGAAAGAAAGAAAATAATTTATTCGTGACAAACATAAACAAGAACAGAGAAAAACGTACAAATAGAAAATAGCCACGAAATGGTCCCAACTCAGCGTAATGGTGGCTTTAAAGTCAGCGCTGGTCTGCCGTTGGAACCATCAGGTGAAACCACGGAATAGTTTCTGGCATAAGTCAGGCGACTCGAGGATATGACCAAATGGGTCCGAGGACGTGGATGAATTCTTACCTCACAGGCGAAGAACATTTTGGTCCTTTTGAGAATGGATAAAAAATAAAACCTTGATGACTACAGTACAGTATAGTAAACGGCAGATAAGAAGTCAGTCCTGACACCTCTCATCCCAGTACAAATTATAGCCTCAAAACCAACTTTATGTTATAAATTGTACAGCGATGACAGCTGTCATGATTGACTTCTTATCTGCTTAGTCCTATAGGCAGATAAAAATCCAAACCTGACACATTGCACAACTATAAAGAGCACGAATATTGATAATGTTGACAGCCTTGAAAAAATGCTGTTAAAACTATTTCTATTTAGATAATATTATTAAAATTTTAATTTAGCATATTTTTACTGCTGGTAACATTGTCAATTTTCTGAAACTTCATGGTTGCACAATGGTTTGACATAAAAATACAGTAAAAATTCGAGACATTTGGTTCATTGCATCAGACTGACACATTTTATTTATTGGTACACAGACACAACAATTTACAGGTAAAAGAAAAGTTTAACAATGTCACACTTAATTTACTTGACACTTAAGTAGTTTTAATACTACTCGTAAGTGCTAGTTTTATATTGCTTACTATTAAATTTATTGTAAAAGAATATACAAATTAAACTTAAAAAGTAGGTAATACACTTTTTTTTTTCAACCCAAAAATGCAAGGTAAATTTTTCGGTTTGCAAATTTATGTACAAAATCCAAAACAAAATATGGCAATTAACTTCCCAAGTAGCATTTTACTCCATTTAAGAGTACACATTTAGTTCCCAGGTGTACTTAAAGCATTATTACAGTTCACTCGTGATGTATAAGCTGCATTATTGCGATTTATAACGCCTATACCTGTATAAGGGACTTATATGAGTGTAGAGTTATACTTTTATACGATTGTTGGTGTTATAATACTCTAACAACTATCCTTTAGCCAGCCTCCGACTAAGAGCATTATAGGAGGGTAGAGATACGGCAACCGCTGTTTTACGGCCTACTTGTACGATGTTATAGAGCTAGCATTTTAATAGAACACACGTGGTCATTTATAAAGCCAAAGGCTGTATGTTTACTTGTTTTAGACTGTTATACAGCTAGTAGCTGTAGTAGGACTTGTTTGTGATCATTAAAATAACCTTTTTTTACTACTGTATAGAAGTGTTTAAATGGTTCTCATGTGCACTTTAGGCTGTTAAAAGGACTATATGTGTTGTCCATTAACATCAATAGCAGTTTATTTGTCCACAAGTTCTACTCTTATTTGCTGTAAGCTGAACATGAATGTGCATGTGATATTCTATTACACTTAGCATTCTAACAGAACACATGTGAACCTATATACGCTTCACGGCATTAAATTGGAGTTATAACAGTTCACATAGCCGTATTTCATTTCCACCATTTTGTTCTCGTAACATAAAATATTTACCAAATAATCTCAAAAATTATCATGCAGATTTATCACAAAATAAGCAGATAGACCGTTTGAGTTTTGTTTTCATGTTATAATTAATTACCGTAGTATAATTATAATGCCAATTTAATATCAAAAACTGAAAATTTTAGATTTCCATTCAACCAGTTTTAAATATTTTAAAATGAATATCGCGTTTTTCCAGAGGCGCGTGAATATTTTAGCTGTTAATATGTATACATTTCACGATAAAGTTGCATTCCCATGGCATTAACGCGTGTTATATCATAAATTTATATCCAAATGATATCCGCCGGAGTTGTAAATTGTCTTTCTTGATAACCTTTTAGCACTCTATAATATAATAACCATGAAAATAATAAAATAAAGAAATAATTTAGGACACACGTGAACTTTAGGTTGCACTAGAGTACTTTTGTCGGATTTTATAACTGTGAAGGCTGTGTATTTAGCCACTTGTTACTCTTTATTACACTCATGTACGTTGTATGGTTCACACTGCGTCCCAAATAGTGCCGTAAGTCAGCCTCAAGTCCGATGTTACTACTTAAACTGCTATTATAATGCTATTATACTGCTAATGTACAGCCATAGTGAACTTAAGGCTGTCTAATTTGTGCCCAAACTGGTTCTATAAGAGCATTATAGCAAGCTATACAGCTCTTATACAACTGACTTGCATAGCTTGTGGAGTACATGTGAACGACTAGACATCTTATATAGAACCCGGAATGTTACTTGGGATTGCATTGGCTCTTGCCGAAGTCTTTTTACTTCAAGCGTGTTTTTACAATGGGAACAAATAGTTAACAGGTTAGTATTGATAGTAACTCTTAATTTTTTTATGCTTGCATGTGGCAATACTCCACGAAAAATTGTCTCGGGTGAATTTGCTTATGGCCACTGAATAAATGTCTTGATGAAAGCTGCTTAAGTAATACTTATTCTGCAAAGTGATAAATTGACCCTAGTAAAATATATTAATAATTCATTTGGACAAACTTTTTTCGACTTATAATTCCTTTAGTCCGTTTTCGCAATTGCGGTTTAACAATTGACTGCGAAAGAAGAATTATTTTTCGCTGTTTCGTAATTCACTTTCAAACAAGATTTTTTTGGCTGTTTTCGAAATCGAATATTTTTTCTCCTTTCGTAGTTAATTACTAAAAACACATCTTCATTTTCTTTTTTCACAATTAATTACCAAACAAGAATTAGTCGCACTTGGAACTCCTTGGTAAATAAATAAATTACTTAATGAGGTCCGAAACTAACCTTCCTTCAGCTTAATAAAGAAAAAAAAACGTTTGTGACATTTTATTTATTACATCAATTTAATGAAAAGAGAGAGTTTAAACATAAATATTAATTTCTTATTAACTTATGTGAAATGTGACTAAGATTTAAGTGCACTTGGAATTGATAAAACCAATTTTCACAATACATTATATCAAGACAACAGTATTATGGCTGATTCTTCCGAGTGCACTGCGTCAAATAGTTTGAGTAATGAAATTCGGTTCATTCCCACAAAGAGGAGGC
This sequence comes from Acleris cristana, assembly GCA_948252455.1. NCBI lineage: Eukaryota > Metazoa > Arthropoda > Insecta > Lepidoptera > Tortricidae > Acleris > Acleris cristana. The sequence goes on along the minus strand of OX411788.1, from coordinate 11,893,832 downwards.
CAAGCATTGCTTTATAATGGCCGTAAATATCGCAAAAAGAGTACGTACGCTGACCGTAACACATTTTGGCAGTGTTTCAGCAAAACAACATGCAAGGGTAGCGTAACGCTGCGGGAAGAAAACTCCATAGTAAAATCAAAGGATCATAATGTTGATTGTTTGGCAAATGACGCTAAATGCATATTTGAACAAGAACTTAGAGGTCTGAAAAAAAAAGTGTGCACTAACAACTATCCTATTCAGAAACAATTTGACGAAATGGTGAGTGAACTCAACGATAAAGGAGTGAACTTTCTTCACGAGTTACCTAAATTCCAGAACATCAAAACCGGTTTGTACAATGATAGATACAAAAACTTGGGAGTGCCAAAACTACAATTTAGATCGCCTCAAGAGGTAATAGTGCTGATTAAGTTTGAACATTTACTCATCGCCGATTACAATGATGTCGATATGAGAATCCTCGTGTTTGGTTCCCCTGATACGCAACAAATAATACATCGCTTTCAGCACTTTTTTCTTGATAGTACTTTTAAATCATGCCCACTTCCGTTTAAACAATTATATAGTATACATGGATTTGATGTCGAAGCAAAAAAGGTAGTACCAATTTTTTTTGCGTTCTTATGAAACAAGAATGAAAGAACATATGAGACATTATTCCGGATGATTAAAAGTCAAATTCCAAGTTGGAAACCAGTAAAAGCAGCTATGAAAGCAGCATTGCAAATTTTGATCTATTGTTATGCCTAGGAAAACTGCCTTATCTACCATTTGCAGACACTCGTCATTTAGAAAAATACTTGAATCTACCGTTTAACATTAGGCAAAGCGAACCTAACACATTTAGTTTTCTTAGCATTTAGTAGCAAATTGTTGCTAGTAAACCAATTAAGTACTTTATCTAGTGTGGCGTTTATCCTACTGTAGTCTACGGATTTTCTATCTACCTTGAAAATAAGTGAAGTATCATGAGCAAAAAGTACAATGTCACAAAGTTTATCTACTGTTGGTGGTAAGTCATTTATATAAACCAAAAATAAAAAAGGACCTAAAATAGAGCCTTGAGGCACTCCTATTTTTACTGTAGCTCCAACAGATTGCGTTTTGTTTACAACAACTGTTTGAGTTCTATCACTTAGATAAGAAGACATAAGATTTAAAGCTTTATTGGACAATACATAATGTTCTAATTTTAAAATAAGGGTCGCATGATCTACGCAATCAAATGCTTTAGAAAGATCAGGATATATGGATTTCGTAGTTAATTACGAAACTTGATTGTGAAAACAGAAAATAAATTCTTGTTTGACAATTAATTTCGAAACAGCGAAAAATAATTCTTCTTTCGAAGCCAATTGTGAAACCGCAATTGCGAAAACGGAAAAAAAATCTCGTTTGACAATTTTAATTACGAAACAGCGAAAAATAATTCCGCTTTCGAAGCCAATTGTGAAACCGCAATTGCGAAAACGGAAAAAAAAATCTTGTTTGACAATTAATTACGAAACAGTGAAAAATAATTCTACTTTCGCAGCCAATTGTGAAACCGCAATTGCGAAAACGGACTAAAGGTTATAATTATTTGCTCACGGAAAACATTTAATGATTAAATGTAAGCTACAAAGTGATTAATTGACCCAAGTAATATATGAGATAAGCTTCTCAAAGTTAGACATGTGTACCTGTGAATAGCACCATGAAGCCAACACTTGATTTAGAATTGAAATTAAACTGTCATTGACGCGTGCGATGTCATCGATGTCTTGCTTTAGTCGAAAAGTAACAACTATACAATTAATAAAGCCACGTCAAAAACTCCATGTAATCAAAAATTTTAACAGCTTCATAGATACCAGATATGCTTCTAAAGTTCTCTTCGGCGTTGCCTTCAATGCATCCCCCTTCGCATTTGCATCCCAAAAAATTGCAAATGCCTTTTCCACAATAATAACTGTGCCTGCGTTCAATCCCGTCCCCGCACACTTTAACGATACATTTCTTTGGCCAACAGTTGCGTGTGGCCCAAAACATTGTCGTCATTGGACAACACTCTGAATTTACTGTCACCCCGTACATAGATAAAAGTAGTGCGAAAATTAAATGCATTTTTTTATTTCAATTTGAGGTCTGACGTGCTCACTGCTCTTTCTCTGAGTGAACTTTACAGTGGTTAGTCAGAAGTTGAAGTTGCATATGTCTTCAGTATATAACATTATCAATTGTTTCATAATATAGGACCTAAAATTACTTATAATATTTACCCAAGCCTAATGAAATCGTAAGTAAGATTGTATATAGATGTATCACGTATAATAAACTACTGACATTGAATTGAAAAAGTTTAAAAAACTAAAACCCGATTACAACAATGAAATATATTTTGTTAGCATGATAAAAAATAATTATGTTTCGTAGTCGAAGGCCAATAATTATTACAGCAACATACACGCATTTAAATTCAACTAAGAAATGTATTTTTATTAGCAACTAGCGGTTCGCCGCCAGCGGCTTCGCCGCGCTGCAAATTTCTGACTTTCCGACTTTTTTTGTAACATACTGTATTAATGAAATTTTAAAATAATTTGGAAGTTAAAATTGAAATGAATAAATTCCGTACGAAATAAAACACGTAAAAATAACGCCAATTGCATAGGTAAGGACCCAATATATAGTATATATATACATATTTATTTTTGTTAATAATTTTCAGTGTTATACCCGTGTGACACACAAACATGACTGTTTGAAAATGCACCCAATTGCGCTTTTGGTTACCTATTTCGGCTCATAAATACTCAATAACCTATTTTACCTACTTTTCACAGAATATTAACACATCATAATCATCACATGGTGTATTATAAGTACAATTAGAATTGTCTGTAATATTCGCTTTTTAGTCGATGTTTTAATTGTCGTCGGGTTTTTTTAATAATATTCTTTATCTCGTTAAGTATTATTTAATTTGCCAAGTAGATCCTAATACTACTGTTTCCTTGTGTAAATATTATAAGAAGTCGGCGTCTGACCCGACGATGTAAGTAATATTTAAACAGTCACCCACCATGCAGTCTATCACTTTAAAATTAATAATGCATTGGATTTCGTCGCTTCTGTTTTAAGTGTTGCAGGTGAACCGTCATGTTTTGGAGCGCTCGGAACTGCTGGCCTTAAGCGCAATTCACACAGAGGGCGGGTCGGGCGCGGGAGCGGGCGTATTGCCGTTACATTGTACGCTCTGTGAGAAGGCCTATCGGAGAATGCTTGTATTACGAGCAATGTAACGGCAATACGCCCGCTCCCGCGCACGACCAGCCCTCTGTGTGAATTGCGCTTTACTCGTTCGACTCGCGGACGACAGACGTCATAAGCGCGGAAGTCAACACTACCACGTTCCCTTCCCGCTGCTTTGCTAAAGTTTGCGGAGATGGTCTAGATCAAGAATTATATAGTGGAAAAGGGAACTGCGAAATTTACGGATACAACTGCGATGGTAGATGCATTGATGGCGAAGCGAAAGACAACTTTTGTACCCTTACCATGAGTTACAATTACCGTACACGCTAGCGAGTCCAATGTTTTGTCCCTCACAGTATTGTCATAGAATGTGAGGGACAAAGTATTCAACTCGCTAGCGAGTATAGTAATAGGCTATTTGACTAATTTTAGAAAACCTTATTAAATGATTCTTTGTTACATAAGAAGCGCACTATATTGATATTTCCGTGAGATTCTACTATATTATCAATAAAATCCATTTAAAAGTTTAAATTTCCGAAACCGCGCCAAAAACGCTGTTTCTATCGTGGCGCTGGCCATGTGACAAGTGTGACGTTATATGCAAGTAAACAATGAAAAATCATTTGAAGAGATATGCCCTTATGATCTGTGGTTACTTGCGTGTGACGTCACCTGCGAGTGACCACAGGTACAAAACAATCGCGTAGCGTTTCTGCCACAGATAAAATTTCAAAATATATTACAATTTTTTTCGTGTAATTTCCAAAAAAATATGCTTAAGTAATTTAGTTCAAAATAAAGTGAAATATGTTGTTTTACGCTATCATCTAATAGGATGACGACAATTTGATGCATATTTTCAATGTTGTCAAATAGCCTATTGTTAATCATAGTTAGGGTACAGAATAGTTTCTGGCATAAATCAGGTGACTCGAGGATATGACCAAATGGTCCGAGGACGTGGAAGAACTTTTTGGTCCTTTTGAGAATGGATAAAAATAAAACCTTGATGACATACCAACACTCCAGTACTATAGTAAACGCCCGATAAAAAGTCAGTCCTGACACCTGTCATCCAAGTATAAACTATATAACCTCAATTCAATTTAAATTTTTTCTCGGTATGGCTTCTGTCCAAACTAAAACCCAAGAATCTATCTATATAAATAAAAATGAATCGCCAAAATTTGTGATCGCATAACTTCCGAAAGACTGGACCGATTTGGCTGATTTTTGTTGTGTTCGTCATTGTCAGGACAAGGTTTGTGTGACAGAAAATAATTGAAAAATCCACCGGGAAAGTCAGAAATTTGCAGCGGGGCGAAGCCGCTGGCGGGCCGCTAGTAGGTTGTAAATTGTACTGGGATTAAGAGTGTCAGGGTGGATTTCTTATCGGCCTAGTCCTATAGGCAGATAAGAAACCCAATCCTGACACATTGCACAACCATAAAGAGTACAAATATTGATAATGTTGACAGCCTTCAAAAAATCCTCCATACTCAACAAGTCAATTTAGCATATTGTTACTGTTGGTAACATTGACAATTCTGAAACTTCATGGTAGCACAATATTTCTACTTAAAAATACAGTAAAAAATCGACACATTTGGCTTATACTTTTTATTTATTGCTACACAGACACAACAATTTACAGGTAAAACAAAAGTTTAACTAAGCCACACTTAGTTTACTTGTCACTTAAGTACTCGTAAATACTAATTTCATTTTACTTTCTATTACTTGTGTGTAAAAGAAAAACAACTGATTAAATAATAATGCCTTTAGGATGCTGTTGGGGCTGCCGCGCCATTGTAGTGCATCGGGGATGTTTTGCGAGGCGCGGACGGATGGCTTCCATGCCATCATGCGCAAACGCGTCGCGTCTCTAGTGAGGCGCCTGCGCGGCAGCCCGAACAGCCTCCTACAGACCGTGGCGGCGCGCCTAGATGGACCCTTCCTGATATTGGGACAATTTGCACAGGGCGTCTAATTGATAAGTTGTACCGATTACTAATTTTACACTAGGTACCTAACATAGTTTTAAGGCTCATTGTTACTAACATATTGTATGGAAATTATTCTGAAATAAATTATTATTATTATTATTATTTTAAATGTCTTGATGAAAGCTGCAGAGTTAATAGCACCATGAAGCCAACACTTGATTTAGAATCGAAATTGAACTTTAATTGACGCGTGCGATGTCATCGATGTCTTGCTACAACAAGTCGATTAATAGAACCACGCAAAAAAATCAATGTAATCATAAATTCTCATAGCTTCAATGATACCGGTATTTGTTTTGAAGTTCTCTTCGGCGTTGCCTTCAATGCATCCTCCTTCGCAGTCGCACCCGAAAAGATTGCACTCGCCTTTTCCACAATAAAAACTATAATGGCGTGGAATCCCGTCTCCGCAAACTTTAACGTAATTTTTCTTAGGCCACCAGTTTCCTGTGACCCAAAACATTATGGTCATTGGGCAACACTCTGAATTTACTGTCACCCCGTACATAGATAAAAGTATTGCGAAAATTAAATGCATTTTCTGTTTCAATTTGGATTCCGACTTGCTCACTGTTCTTTCTCTGAGTGAACTTTACATTGGTTGACCAGAGGTTGTAGTTGCATTTATCTATTCAGTATACCTAACATTATCAATTGTTTCAAAATAGGACCTCAAATTGTTAATAATATTATCCTAGCCTAATAAAATCGTGACTAAGATTCTATTCAAATGTGTCACGTATAAACTACTTAAGTATATTGTATTGAAAAAGTTAATAAAACTAAAACCCGATTACAATAACGAAATATGTTTATTACCGCCTGTTTCACAATCGACAAGTAAAGCGTATTTGACAGATAAATTTACCCCTTTCTCTTTCTTACACTTGAAAATAGACAAGTAGAGAGTCAGATAAATTTACTCGTCGACTGTGAAACAGGCCCTTAGTCTTATAAAAATTATTGTTTCGTAGTCGAAGACCAGGAATTAATACAAAAACGTACACGCAATTGACCTTCAACTAAGAAATGTGTTTTAATTAGCACGAAGGATAGTGATGCCGATGTGGATAATTTTCATAATTTTCATCATAAAAGGCTGAGGAACTGTTTCTATTCCAGTCAGAATCTGACTCTGAATGATAAGTATCAAAATTGTAGTTAATGGTATAAAACATTACAGTATTCCGAATTTATTTCTTTGTTTTGAAGTCCGGTTTTATTGGTTTTTACTTCTTTCTTTAATACTGGGATTTATTCCTGTTGGAGATATCAAACGAAGACTACATATTTCCCAAAAATTAAGTTCCAATTTTTCAGTATTGATGCTGGGTAAAGCAACATTCGTATTTTTAAAGGGAATTGCGTTTTCAAAACTTGCTTATTTTCACTTGTTAATAACGTAATATTTATTCACAGGGTTTATCATGACATAGCTATGCTATTCAGTTTACGCTAAAAGAACAAAGAAAATTACAAAGCTATTTATATAACAGTTATAGCTCAGTCCTTTACGCTTGCCGTGAAATAAACTGCATAGCCATGTCATGATAAACCCCCAAGTCAAGCTAAAACACATACCTACTCATAGTTTTTTGTTCCGCTAGTATTCAATCAATGCGCTTTTGGTGTTGCCCAGTTCGGCGCAAGATTAGTTAACAAGCTATTTTGTCTTACACAGAGTATTAAATACATATTCTAATATGACAATTATACATTTCCGGAATCTGTGCATACAACCCTTTCATTTGATGTCAAACTCAATGCAGTTGGATTTTTTGTATTTGGATTGGAAACATAATTTCATATTGTTTTTACTAAAAACAGATGCGGGCAAGCATATACCTACAACTATGCCTTTGAGGTTAAGCTTCTATAGTTTCAGAGAAAAATTGCTGTGACGTACAGGCAATCAATTTATATACATACCTATTCTGTGCCGTAAGTCGCTTCTCCGGCTGCCTCTTAGCACAGGTATATTTAATAATAAAAAATAAATGTTTTAAAAAACAATAAGTCGCCTTCAAAAACGCAAAAAAATACTTCTATTAAAATGATAGATAATAGGTTAGTCCAACTGAAGTCGACAACTCACAATATTTTCAACCAAAAGCCGACTTCTGTTGGACTACCCTTTTACCTATCAAGTTAATAGAATATTTTTTGCGTTTTTGAAGGCGGTTTTTTATTTTTTAAAACATTTATTTTATTTTACACTTTTTCGTGATCATAATAAGCTTATAAATGTAGTCCCACTTCTTAGTTGATATATGAAACTTTAAGACATTTCAAGCTCGCCGCAAGCAACGCCGCGGGAAAATCATAGTAATTTATAAACAATTAAATGTTCTTCGTTGTAGTCGCTCAACTATCTTAATCGAGATATCTTATCGCCACCCTTGAAATCGGTACCGTTGAGGAGTTCCGGTGGTCATCTGTGGTCTTCATCATCAGTTCCGCTTCAGCATATGGTACTTTCTGAATGCAAATGCTAGAGTTGTCACTAAAAGTACTAAAATATTTGCCTACAATATTTGAGGAGTTCCCTTATTTCCTCACTGATCCCCTCATTAGATCCTGGTTTCCTTATCATGGTACCAGCCTTGGGATATCCCCTTTCCAACAAAAAAGAATCAACAAAATCGGTTCATAAACGACAAAGTTATCAGCGAACACACATAAAAAAAAACGCACAAATAATACACACAAATAATATATATATGTATACGGTCGAATTGAGAAACTCGTCCTTTTTTGAAGACGTTTAAAAAGAGGTTGCCAACTACTGTAATTACTATGTACTGATGAAAACTAAATAAATGATTTGATTTGATTTGATTTGATTTTAGTCACGAGTGGCGTCGACTAGGGGCTTTGAAAGATCAAATTGTATTATTAGTTAACTAGGTATCGAAGAATATAAATCACGTTACTTACATAATATTATTTAATTTGCCATGTGATCTTCAACTTCCTGACACTATTGTTTGCTTGTATAAATATTTTTAGAATATGTTTGATCAATAATCAAGCGCAGCCATAATAAGAAGTCGGCGTAGGAACCCAACGATGTAATATATAAACAGTCACCCGCCACGCAAGTCTACATCATATTGAAATTAACAATGCATTGGATTTCGTCGCTCCTGTTTTCGATGGTCTTGGTCGCAATGCATTCAAATTGTTCCGGGAGAACTGTCATATTTTGGAGCTCTAAGAACTGCTGGCCTTACTACTCTGACTCGTGGACGACATACGACATTAAGTGCAGACTAGTGCGGAAGGCATCAATACCACGTCCCCTTCCTGCTGTGATGCTAAAGTTTGCGGAGGTGGTCTAGAACACGGATTAAATTGTGGAAAAGGAAACTGCGACATTTACGGATGCAACATCGACGGTTGCATGCATCAATGGCGAAGCGGAAGAAAAGTTCAAAATAATTTCTGGCATGCAGAGATCGGACAACTGGGCGTCATTATTAGCAATAATGTGGACATGACTCCAAAGATTATTTTAAATTAATTAAATTAAATTAAATTATATCTTACCTGAAATTTAATTTAGATCCTTTGCAAGACAGTTAATAAGGGAAAATAGATAATCTGAATCCTATTATTAGCATGACAATATTCTCATTACGCTCCTGAAGTTTGCTCTATTAACATCAGTGAATTATAAAAGGAGTTTTTAAGCTCATAAATTTATTTTAGATTTAAAAAGGGATAAACTTACCTCGAAAAATATCGAATTATAACTTTTTACTTACTTTAAAAAATATACACAAAAACAAGTATTTTTACTTATTATTTATTAGTGCCCTGCAAAGGATCAAAATAAAATTTCAGGTAAGAAATTAATTAATTTTATTTAAATTTAATTAAATCTTTGGAGTCATGTCCACACTATTGCAAGTAATGACGCCAAATGGTCCGATACCTGTCTCAGCCTGCATCAGTCAGGTGACTCGAGGATATGAGCAGATGGATCCAAGGACGAGGATGATTTGGCAAAGAACGTTTTGGTCATGGATAAAAGATGAAACCTTGATGACGTACCAACACTACAGTACTATAGTAAAAGGCGAATTAGAAGACAGTTCTAACACATGTCACCCCAGTACAAATTATAGCCCCAAACCCAAGAATAGGTTATAATTGTACTGCGATCACAGCTGTCAGCGGCCCGATTATGGTCGTGTTTATCGATGTGGATAACAGTGGATAAAGCAACTGTCACTTTCTGACAAGTATGTAAGTGCGAGAGCGACGGATGGTTTATCCACCGCGATAAAGGCGACCATAATACCGGCCCAGGATTGACTTCTTATCTGCTTAGTCCTATAGGTAGATTAGAAACCGATTCAAACACATATTTTTTTTTAATTTTAATTAATGGCTTTCACTCGTTTGTATTTCGCCAATGTCAAGTTATTTATAGACACTCCCATGGACTTATTAGAGAAATACCTAAGTCCATGGATATCACACGCGAGGACACCTGTTCGGTAAAAGAGTTTCACAATGCCACACTTAGTTCACTTATCCTTAGTTCTACACACTTATGTCTAGTTTTATTACTAAGTACTAATTTTATTTTACTGCGTTTTACATTTACGTTACATTAAATACAAATCTATAATATAAAAATGAATCCCTGAATGTGTTGCTGAGCGCAAATCTCGAGAGCAGCTGAACCGATTTCGCTAATTCTTTTTTTAGAATATTCCTTGAAGTACGAGGATGGATCTAACGGAGAGAAAAATTGAAAAAATCCACCGGGAAAGTCAGAAATTTGAATCGGGGCGAAGCCGCTGGCGGGCCGCTAGTTAACCTTATAAAAATATCGCACAAGCTGCAATACAATAACAGTTTTAAAATATACCACATAATACTACTTTGTTTTAGTTTAAAATAATAATAATATTTAATGTGACATTACATTAAGTTTAGACCGATTTTTTTTTTAATATTACAATACCAGCGGCAAAATCTGCTAACAAAAATCCACCATTTTAGTAGGTTTGAACACGGATATTGTACAAGCTATTATTTAACTTGCAGTGTATGTTATGTAATGTAAGTACGGGTCAAATCTTGCAAGTTAAATTTGACCCACTTCCCGGGGACCGGTTGAGCTGAAATTTGGTATAATATAACTATGTATCTTCGATGACAATGCAATAATATGGCACCATCGAGCTGATGATGATGATGGAGACGTAGGGTTGCCATAGGAACTCCTAAATTACAAACGATAAACCCGACGTGTTAGGGCTCGCTAAAATCATCTTGACGAGTAGTTAATGACTGTGCAAAATAAGTACAATCGGCAAAAAAAGCTTGTCCCGAAAATGAAATTTTTGACTAAAACGTATTTAAATTGTAATGCAAAAATAAACGCTGAAGCTAATACTTAACATAAAAATAGTTGTTACAGCGGTCTCAAAATTAAACATTAACTTAATTAAACTCAGTAGTAATAAAATAAAATATGTTAATACGCAGATATGTCGCATTACAACAAACAAAATAATCAGAAACAGAAGGGTGCACTTATTTATTTTAATATTTTTATCTATTCAGTTTCTGGACATTAATTTTATTTAAAAAATGCAAAACAATTGGGTATTGAGTAAAACACCAAAAAAATATTACCATAATCTTCCTGATTATTCTATTTACAAATGTATACCTCTATGAATAGCAGGATGGTGCTGACTATACGCATGCAGCCTGCACTTGATTTAGAATCGAAATTGAACTGTCATTGACGCGTGCCATATCATCAATGTCTTGCTTCAGTCGAAAATTAACCAAAAAATTGCATTATCTATGAAAAGGGACCTTATTGTCGATGGCACTTCCGCCATTAGTAACGATGCTCCGATATAAATACAACAACGTGTGACGCAGTGCGGCGTAAGCGCCATCGACAATAAGGTCCCTTTTCTTAGATAACGCCATAAATATACGATTGACACTAGCTTCAGCCCGCGACTTTGTCCGCGTAGATTTCGATTATAGTTATTCCCCTGTTAAGCTTCAAATTTCAAATTTCATCCAAATCCGTCCAGCCGTTGCAGCGTTAAGTAAAAAAGTAACACACACAAACTTTCGCATTTATAATATTACCTAGTAGGATATAATATCAGTGGGATAAGGCCACGTTGAAATATCCACGAAATCATAAATTTTAACAGCCTCGTGGATACCAGTGATGCTTCTGAAATTCTCTTCGGCGTTGCCGTCAATGCATCCTCCATCGCAGTTGCATCCAAAAAAATTGCAAAGGCCTTTTCCACAGTAAAAACTGTGCCGGTGTGCAATCCCGTCTCCGCAAACTTTAACGATATTTTTTTTAGGCCACCATTTTCCTGTGACCCAAAACATTGCTGTCCTTGGACAACACTCTGAATTTACTGTCACCCCGTACATAGATAAAAGTAGTGCAAAAATGAAATGCATTTTTTATTTCAATTCGGAGTTTGACGTGCTCACTGGTCTTTCTCTAAGTGAAGTTTACAATGGTTGGTCCGAGGTTGAAGTTTCATATCTCTTCAATATAACATTATCTATTGTTTCATAATAGGAGCTCCATCTATTAATAATATTTGCCTAATCCTAATAAAATCGTAAGTGTGTCTACTGTCTCGTATAAACTACTTACATTGAATTGAAAAAGTTTAAAAACTCAAACCCGAAATGTATGTTAAGCTTGATAAGAAAGGTTTCGTAATCAAAGGCCAGGAATTATTACAGCAACGTACACGGAATTGACCCTCAACTAAGAATAGAACATTGTTGCAGAGAATAGAAAGTACGCGATTTTTGGACGAAGGGCCGAAACGTAGTTGAGGCCCTCTAGTGTACGAGTCCATAAATTGCACTTTCTACCGAGGCAGACATAGTGCTTTTCACAACTACTGTGAGGAAATAAAATAAAAATCCATATTCAAAACTCAATAGTTAGTCAATTGGCGTCGGGTTTTCAAAGGTAGTATAGAAGCTGTATCACCGTCAATTTTACCATAGATAACTTTTTTTTAATCTGGAGCCCTATCCTCGTGGCACTCGAGATTAATAAACTAACATACGTGGGGGTTATCATGACATAGTTATGCAGTTCATTCATCATCATCATCATCATCATCATCATCATCATCATCATCATCATCATCATCATCACCATCACCATCATCATCATCATCATCATCACCACCAGTGTTGATAATGTTGCCAATGTTGATAATGTTGCCAGCCTTCAAAAATGCTGTTAAAACTGTTCCTTCACATACAACAATTAAGTTTAGCATAATTTAACTTCTGGTAACATTATCAATCTTCTGAACCATCATGGCTGCACAATGTTTCAACTTAAAATACAATTTAAATTCGACACATTTGGCTTATTGCTTTATACTGACACATTTTATTTATTGCTACACAGACACAACAATTTACAGGTAAAATAACAGTTTAACAATGTCACACTTAATTTACTTGTCACTTAAATAGTTTTACTACTACTACTCGTAAGTACTATTTTTTTTTAACTTTATATTACATTTACTTTAAATTAAGTACAAATTAACCTTATAAAAATATCGCACTAGCTAAACTACAATTAGGTAGACAGTTTTACAATATGCCACATATAACACTAACAACAATAACACTACTTTGCTTTGGTTTAAAATAATAATAATATATACATATTAATGTGACACTAGTTTAAGACCGATTTTAAAAAAACATTACAACACCAACGGCAAAAATCCGCTTACAAAAGCCACCATTTAAGTATGTTTTTGAAGAAGCCGAAGCTAATATAAAAATAGTTGTACTAGCGGTCTCAAAATTAAACATTAACTTAATTAAACTCAGTAATCATTGAATAAAATATTTTTTTTACAGGTATGTCGCATTACAACAAACAAATAATCAGAAACACAAGGGGTCACTTTTTTTTTTATCCACGCTTCCTGCCCACTGTTCAGTTCTGTTTCTAGTTGATTAATTTTATTTAAAAAATGCGAAACATATTAAACGCCACAGCTTCACCCTAATGTGCCTAATGTATCTTATGTAGGTATATATAATTTATTAATTTATTTATGTTTTGTGCGAGTGAGGCAGCCCTGCGTATCATACACACACATTTACGCGTGTACCGACGTCGTCGTACGCACACATGCGTACAAGTATTCAAGAACGCGATATTGGTACTGCGCTGCGTGCCCGCCGTGCGTGTGCCATCGGGTATATGCGAAAAGTCTTATAAACTCAAATTTCAGGTACGAGTATTATGGGAAATATTACATTTGACCAAAAACATGAAATTACATTAAAAGTAGGAACCAATAGAAATTTATCAATAGACAAACTTTTCTTGAGTTACAATTATTTGCTGACGAAAAACCACTGATTTAATGTCTTCATGAAAGCTGCTCAAGTAATAATAATTATCTATTCAGCACGGGTAGCACAAGTTGTATTTTCTCGCTTGCATTGTCATCGATGACTTGGTTTGCAGTCGAAAAGTAACAAATATACATTTAATAAGACCACGTTGTAAAATCAAAGAAATCAAAAATTCTAACAGCGTCAGAGATACCAGTAATATTCCTAAAGTTCTCTTCGGCGTTGCCTTCAATGCATCCTCGTTCGCAGTTGCATCCTAAAATATTGCAGTCGCCTTTTCCACAATAATAGTTGTATCTGTGTACAATCCCGTCTCCACAAACTTTAGCGATACATTTATCTGGCCAACAGTTTTGTGAGGGCCAAAACATGGCCTTCCTTGGGCAACACTCTGAATTTACTGTCATCACGTACATAGATAAAAGTAGTGCGAAAATTAAATGCATTTTTTTTTTAAATCCTGAGTCTAACGTGCTCACTGTTCCGTTTCGGACTGAACTTTACAATGCTGATCACTTGATCAGAGGCTGAAGTTGCATATTTATATAATGAATCAAGATCAATTCTTTCATAACAGGATGTGAACTTTTTAATAATATTTACACAAGCCTGATTTCCAGTTCTCAGATAAAATGGTTGGCCATCGTTTAGTTTTTAAACCAATCGCGTCACTGGTAGATGACGTGATACGAAGATGCCAAACTTCTCTTTACTTTTCCTGCTAGAAAATTCAAATATTATTCGAAATCATTCTTATAAATTGGAAAATTCTGTTCGTTTATGGAATAGTCTACCAACTGATATCAGGCAATCTCAATCTGTTGCTTCACTTAAATCTTGGCTGAAGAAATATTGCCTTTACTCTTGTTCGTGATCTAAGACTGTAGATTGTAACTATATGTATGTCCTTTCTACTTTTAATACTTATAATAATATTTATTTATTTATTTATTTAGTAACGTATTTCATTATAGTTAGACTAGTATATGTATATTCGTTTATTTATCCTATTTAATGTATGTATATATATCTACGTATTTATTAGCTATTTTTATTATTTAAGTTTAAGATTCCATACAAAAGTTTCGCGCCACGTATTAAACTTTATTGTTTTAAAAAATACTTTAAAGCCACTTTTATTACACCATTAAGACATATTATGGTGAATATAGTTTTATTTTGCGATACAGCGTTTAAAATATACAAGTTCGTTGATATTTAAGGCACAAGTTACCCTTATGGTTTTTGTTAATAATAATAATTCTTTATTTCAAGTATCAAGACTCATAGGTACATTACATTGTTGAATAAAATATATAACTAAACTAAACGATTAAATCAAAAACAATTGTTAAATTAAATAATATCATGGATGTAAAAAAAATATAATAAATAATAATATAATAATAAAAAATAGTTCAAGTAATAATTAATTAATTAATAATATCATAAGATACTATGAACATGGACAAGACGAAAGTCATGTCCAATGTCCATGTCGCGCCAACTCCCGTGATAGTCGGAGGCTCTGCGCTCGAAGTTGTTGACGACTATATCTACCTGGGACAAACGGTCCAGTTAGGTAGGTCCAACTTTGAGAAAGAGGTCACTCGTCGAATCCGACTCGGCTGGGCAGCGTTCGGGAAGCTTTGCAGCACCTTTTCGTCCAAATTACCGCAGTGTTTGAAGTCAAAAGTCTTTGACCAGTGTGTGTTGCCAGTTGCCAGTGATGACTGACGGATCTGAGACGTGGACGCTAATGGTCTAAGATCCGAGGAGACGACCTTCACCGAGCTGCTTATTCGATCAAAAGTATTTTATATCAAATTTAATATGTTAAGTAATATGTAGCGAATAGGTTGACTAAAAATGTTTAGTCCAGATTTATATTAAAATTTAAAATTGAACTTTTTTTGAAAATTGCCCTCTTGCTTATTAGCAGGGTTTGTAAAATGAGAGCAAAATTCATTGAAATGCTAAGGTTGTCACTTGTCACTTATAATATAATCGAATAAATTAAATTAAATGGAGGAATGTATTAATACTTTTGAAAGCACTTTTTATCATTTTGATATTTAATTGCCCTTATCAGTGTTCATCGATTATCTTTAATATTAAACTAAAACTTATTGCAATTGTTAAATAAATTGTCTATAGATTTACAAGTAAATATTTTGATATGTTTGCATTGTCTCGCCACCGAAGTTGAGAAAACACGGTGGGTCTACGTCAAGTATAGCGGAGATCCCGTCGCCACCTTCTGACTCCATCGTCAGATCAGCTCTTAGTTACCATAATATTGCATTGTCATCGGATTTACATACGTGGTCCAAATTTCAGCCCATTCCGTTGACGGGAAGTGGGTCAAATTTAACTTGCAAAATTTGACCCATACATACATACATACATTGCAAGAAAATAAAAGCTTGTAAAAAGATGTATCGATAGAATTCTCTTATAAATATGTAACGAAGTTCTTATTACACTGGAATAAGGTGCATTGGGACATATTTTTGAGTTGGTGCGTTCTCCTACCGAATTAATTTTCTACAGTAGGTACTATTTGCCAACGAAGTGTCAAATGAAAAATATTGCATAGTGCATAATATTTACATACATACATACATAAACTCACGCCTTCATTCCCAGAGTGGGGTAGGCAGAGCCACAGACTCACCAACAACTCCAAAAACTTGTTGATAATTCTGTGACCATATTTTGCACAACCAGGCTAAGATGTTATCCAGTGTATTAGTGACAGGTTGCAAACCCATCGCCTAACAGCACTACACAGCCTTTAGTCCCTTAGTCGTCTCTTACGACATCCACGGGAAGACATGGAGTGGCAACATTCTAAAACCCGGCCCCACACGGTATAATATTTATAATAATTATAATATTACATTGTAAGTACATATAACATTGTTATTCATTTTCTAATTATTATTTTTTAATAAATTTGTTTATCTCGTTACGTATTGTTCAATTTGCCATGAGATACATCCATGGTTCTATTGTTTGCTTGTGTAAATATTTTTAGAATCTGTTCGGTCAATAATCAAGCGCAGCCATTATAAGAAGTCGGCGTCGGATCCGCCGATGTAATATTTGACAGTCACCCGCCACGCGAGTCTACATCATATTGAAATTAACAATGCATTGGATTTCATCGCTCCTGTTTTCGATGGTGGTGGTCGCAGTGAATTCAAAGTGTTGCGGGAGAACTGTCATGTTTTGGAGCGCTCGGAACTGCTGGCCCTACTCCTCTGACTCGCCGACGTCCAAGTCCTCTCCCCGCTGCTTTGCTAAAGTTTGCGGAGATGGTATACAACACAGAAAAAATTGTGGAAAAGGAGATTGCGACATTGACGGATGCAACTGCGACGGTGGATGCATCGAGGGAGTCGCGGAAGACAACTTTAAAATAGTTTCTGGCATCAAACAGGCGAGTCGAGGATATGAGCCCAAAGACGTGGAAGAATTGGTACCTCAAAAATATCACACATTTTTTGGGACATTGTCACACCAATTGACCTAATCCCAAACTAAGCTCTAGGCTTGTACTGTGGGAACTAGACATATTAATAATTAGATTATATATAGAGAAATATATACTTTTAATGCATAGAGAAAACATCCATGACTCAGGAACAAATATTCGCGCTTATTACACAAATATCTGCCCTTACCGGGATTTGAACCCAGGATCGCTAGCTTCGTAGGCAGGGTCACTACCAACTAGGCCAACGCATTGTCATAGGCGAAGAACTTTTTGATTTTTTTAATAATGGAAAAAAAACCTTGGTGATGACATTGATGACATAACCACACTACACCATAGTAAACGGCAGATTAGAAGTCATGACCTCAAACCCAAGAATAGGTTATAAATTGTACTGCGATGTCAGCTGACAGGATTGACTTCTTATCGTCCTATAGTTAAGAAGTAATTCCTGACACATTGCACAACTATGAAGAGTATGAATGTTGATAATCTTGACAGCTTTAGAAAATGTTGTTAAAACTATTCCTTCACACGCAACAATTAAGTTGCCGTCAAAATAATCAGTCAGCCACTTTTTTGTTACGTTTTAATACAGGTTTGATTCCCAATTTCAAAAACGTATGTATAAACTTTATGTTTACCGTATTCTCTTGCTAATAAAATATTATTTTATTCTGACATTAATGGATTAAGTTTAAATGATGTAATTATATTAAAGTAGTAATAAATTAAAAAATAATAGTACCTATTGCCTGAAAATTGAATAAAACCTATATTAACGTTACAAACTAGTTTTATATGGTTTATCGATATATTTTGTAACAGCTCTAGTGGCATTCCTAAGTGGATTGCAGAAAAGTGACGCACACAGCTTTTAAAAAGGATCACTACCTGTCGCTGCAAGAGTAGCCCTTAATGTGCTAAATATAAGGTCTACTATCTTGGCGCCATCTAGCGCTGAGTAATTATTTATTACTCGTCGCTAGATGGCAGCTAAGTGAACTTGTAAGCGCTACCTTACGTAACTAAAGAAGTATAAGGAGGTTGTTTTGTAGTATTTCATAGCGCGTAAACAAGCGAAAGAAGCACACTTCTTATTTTATAAATAAATGTATGTTATCAGATGTATTGTTATTGTGTTTTTGTTCATCGATAAACCTTTTAGGGTTCAGTAGCCGAAGTTAGCCCAACGAATTCAAATTCAAATTACCAACGAGACCCAATTAAATAATAATAAAAAAACTGAAATAAAAAAGGGGGTAACCATACAAGAAAGATTTTGTAATGTACTTTTAATTTTGTTGTATCGTAAAACCCGTAAAATATATATACAAGCGTCTCAGCCAATACTCAATTCAGATATCGTAACACATGAATTGTCAAAATCTGAGAAATTCTAGGTAAAAGGCACAGAGATTATGACGACTTTGACTGAGTTGAACTTGGCAGGTTTTTAACAGTCACAGTGACATAGGTTCAGAGCCTCTATTCTTTGCGGAAAGACCATATCGTCTTTGACGTATTGGTATTTTTTTAAACCGTAGTTGTTAACTGTGCCGCCATTTCTGTCAAGTAAAAAAAAACTTTCAGACGTTGACAATACGATAACAGGTCAAATACTATGATTTGGTTCTTACCATCTAGAATCTCGGCCCAGTTCAGTCCTGTGGAACGTCACGTCACGTCATATACATTATGTATTACAATTTCAATCTTACTTCGAACCACTCAAGAGTTCCAAATTCAAATATTCTTATGGACAACGTCTGTCCACGGCGCCACAGGCTGAACGGGATATATGGCGCCGTGCATCTTGTCTACAGTACTTGTAAAGACTGCCCACTGCTGAGAAAAGCAACAATATCTACATTATCTACGTTTAAACAACGGCTAGTCTTTATTTTATTTCAATATCTACATTTTCCTACGTTTAAACAACGGCTAGCCTTTATTTTATTTCACTCTATTGTTAATTTGTGTAAATATTATCAGAATCCGTGAGACTGAAGCTAATCTTGATAAAGTACGTTATAAAAAATCTCTACTAGTCTTTATCCCTGCAATGTTCAATGATCGAACGACTGGCTCGCACGTCTGAACTTCAAAACTAGTTTTTTCACGAATTTAATATCGATATTCTTTCGGGCACTGTTCGATTTTCCGGGACGAAAAAGTACCACATGTCTATCTCGCGTCTATAAGCTATCTATGTACCAAACTCCACACCGATCAGCTCCTTATTTCGTAAAGGCGGAGCAAACACGGATACGGAAGTACGGAATGCATTTGATTCTCGTGCTCGTATTTTCTACATTCCTGATGGTAGTGAATCCAGAGTGCTGCGGCCGTATCGCCATGTTTTGGATCGCGGCCAGCTGTAAGCCCTACTCAAGGGAGCTGAACTACTTCGGTTACAAAGTCAAGGCATTTAGGGGAACCAATGGTATGAAGAAATTCCAATGCACTGCAAAAGTATGCGGAGATGGATTCGAGCGCCAATATTGTGGAGTCGGCGAATGTAATAAGTTTGGGTGCAACTGTGATGGAGGATGCATCCAGGGGAACGCCGTAGTTAACTTTAGATTGGTGTCAGGTATACGACATGCTTATGGGCGTTTAGAGAAGTTGGATCCGTCGACTCGCCCACCAAAACCAGCCGGTCAGCCACTGGACTTCTACCGGCTGTTATTGAAGAAAGAAAGAAAGAAAGTTCATTTTTAGTTTTTAATTTTAGTTTAATATTTATATTACCTTAATCTTATGAATCTGTATACTAGTGTAAAACGCCTGCCTAATAAACTTATTTTCTTTCTTCTTTCTTTCTTTCTTATTCACAAAACGCAATAAATAAAAGCAAGCGGGTAAGAGCATGTCGGACAACGCTCAGGGTAGGGTTTCGACGCCATTACTACAAACACAAAAGAACTATTTCAAAAAACAATACAAAATAATGTACGTATTAGGTTTAAATGATGTAATTATATTAACCTAGTAAATAGTAAATTAAAAATAATAGTACCTTTTGACTGAAAATTGAATAAAACCTATATTAACGTTGCGAATTAGTTTTATATGGTTTATCGATATATATTGGAACAGCCCTGGTGGCGTTCCTAAGTGGATTGCCAAAAAGTGACGCACACAGCTTGAAAAAAGGATCACTGCATGTCGCTGTAAGAGTAGTCCTTAAAATGCTAAACATAAGGACTACTATCTTGGCGCCTTCTAGCGCTGAGTCATTAAATAATTACTCGTCGCATAGATGGTAGCTAAGTGAACTAGTAAGAACTACCTTACATTCAGTAACTGAACTAGGTACGATAGAAAAAAATGATCTATCAGCATTATCCTTTTTTTTGGGTATGTCCCATTTGTTCCATGGAACTACGAATTTTGTATTGAACATTACGTCAAAGTTCAATACAAAATTCGTAGTTCCATGGAACAAATGGGACATACCCTTATTTTTTTAACTTAAAGCCTAATTTTGTGGTACAAAATTATGTTATGGCGTTTTTAATTCGTTAGCTATAACAAAGTATGAGGAGGTTGTTTTGTAGTAGTTCATAGCGCGTAAGCGAACGACGCACACATTATTAAAAGTGGCGACACCGCGTCTTGTGCTAATTGCGCTCATGACATATTCCCTTATTTTATAAATTAAATGTATGTTATCAGATGTATTGTTATTCAACAGTATAAACATAAGTAGATACATATTTAATATAATACAATTAAAAGTTAAAACTAAACTTATTTAAATTAAAATAAAAACTAAGCTACTCAAATATAGTATTAAAGACGTAAATAATAATCACCACTATAAAAAGACCACCCCCTCTAGCAGGTCCGCTCGCGGCATGGTCCCTACGACACTGGCTGCGTTACCTCTCTGGATAGCTAGCCCAATCCTATTGATAATATATTATATATATATATTATATTGTATTGTTATTGTGTTTTTGTTCATCGATAAAACTTTTAGGGTTCCGGAAAATGTAAAAGAAGAAATGCAGTCCGTCCGTAAGCAAAAGGGGCAATAAATGTTTACATGAAATTCTAAACTCTACGAGTCCCTAATAAATTCTTGATATTTATTTTTACTTTCTGTGTTATTTTATATTAATCCCATGAATTAATATTCTATTATGAAAAAATTACAAATTAACAAAATGATTAGGCTATGATGATGTTATTTAATTATAATATTTCGTGTAGCGACAATTTAATGAAAAGAACAGTGAAATAGAGCATATTTACAGAAGATAAATTACAAAAGATAAACAAAATATTTACACAGGTTTTTATAAAAAATATAGAGTCTAAAGGGTTGATAGTGAGCAATGAGATGAAGGTAGTGGGACGGTAGTAGGTTAAACATAGTGGAGCTGAAGGCGCACACACACACAAACACAAACACATTCTCATTTATAATTTTATAGTAGGATTGTATTTTAACTTGTTTCTTAATTTCTTTAAGGTTTACGACACGAACTTCAATCGCAAATTCTGTATAGAGCATAATTAGAACTGGACAAATTGGACATGACGTAGGTACCTACGTTATAAATGTGCAAAGTGATGATGACAGTGAGCAGTATGATGACAGTGAGGTTGAAAGGGGAGAAGGGTTCGGAGAAGTTGAAGTTAAAGTGATTTCTACTATTGTTACCTCATTGCAGAGTTATTGTGGGATGACTCTATACCTACATTATCTAAATTTAAACAACGACTAGTTTATATTTTATTTCAAACTATCTTCTATTGTTAGTTTGTGTAAATATTATCAGAATCCGCGAGACTGAAGGTAACTTTCTCATGATAAAATACGTTAAAAATCTCTATAGTCTTTATCCCTGCAATATTCAATGATCGAACGACTGGCGCGCACGTCAGTACTTCAAAACTAGTATTGTCACGAATTTAATATTGATATTCTTTCGGAAACTGTTTGATTTTCCGGGACAAAAAAGTGCTACATGTCTATCTCGGGTCTATAAACTATCTATGTACCAAATTCCACACCGATCAGCTGACGCCTTATTTCGTAAAGACGGAGCAAACACGGATACGGAAGTAAAGATTTTACTTAAAATGCATTTGATTCTCGTGCTCGTATTTTCTACATTCCTGATGGCAGTGAATCCAGAGTGCTGCGGCCGTACCGCCATGTTGTGGATTGCGGCCAGCTGTAAGCCCTACTCAAGGGAGCCGAACTACTTCGATTACAAAGCTGAGGTATTTGGGGGAACCAATGCTATGAATAAATTCCAATGCACTGCAAAAGTATGCGGAGATGGATTCGAGCGCCAATATTTCTGTGGGGTCGGCAAATGTAATAAGTTTGGGTGCAACTGCGATGGAGGATGCATCCAGGGGAACGCCGTAGTTAACTTTAGGTTGGTGTCAGGTATACGACATGCTTATTGACGTTTAGACCACTCGGATCCGTCGACTCGCCCACCAGTGGACTTCTACCGGCTGATATTGAAGAAAGAAAGAAAGAAAGTTCATTTTTAGTTTTTAGTTTTAGTTTTATATTTATATTGAATCTGTATACTAGTGTAAAATGCCTGCCAAATAAACTTATTTTCTTTCTTCTTTCTTTCTTTCTTTTTCACAAAACGTAATAAATAAAAGCAAGCGGGTACAAGCATATCGAACAACGCTCAGGGTAGGGTTTCGACGCCATTACTACAAACACAAAATAACTATTTCAAAAAACAACAAGTATGAACGAATTTTCTAATTTAAAGTTATTTGGTATGATTCCTAATTTCAAAAACTTATATTTCAACTTTATGTAAACCGTAATCTTGCTAATAAAAATATATTATTCTATTCTAACATTAATGCAGGTATTAGGTTTAAATGATGTAATTATATTAACCTAGTAGTAAATTAAAAATAATAGTACCTTTTGACTGAAAATTGAATAAAACCTATTAACGTTGCGAACTAGTTTTATATGGTTTATCGATATATTTGGAACAGCCCTGCGCTTCTACTCAACACGGTAAAAACAATATCGTTTTTGTCCTGTTATCGTATTGTCAACGTTGTTATTTTCTTGACAGTAATGACGTCTGACGTCATAACAATACCTTAACAGGTAAACTACGATATCGTTTATACCGTCTAGAATAGAGGCGCTGGTGGCATTCCTAAGTGGATTGCAAAAAAGTGACGCAGGCAAGAGTAGTCCTTAATGTGCTGAACATAAGGACTACTATCTTGGCGCCATCTATCGCTGAGTACCTAATTAATTAATTACTCGTCGCATAGATGGTAGCTCAGTGAACTAGTAAGAACTACCTTATTACTGTATGTTTTGAAACAAAGTCATATGCAAGACAGAGATTCAGATATTTGCCACTCACTCTTACCTATAGTTGCGTCTCAGAACTTACAGTAATAACTTACAAGTGTACCTAAATCTGGCCTTACGTTCAGTAGGTAACTGAACTAGGTACGATAGAAAAAAAACTATCTTTCAGCATTAACCTTATTTTTTTAACATAAAGCTTAATTTTGTGCTACAAAATTATGTTATGGCGTTTTTAGTTCGTTAGCTATAACCAAGTATGAAGAGGTTGTTGGTTGGAGTACGAAAGACGCACACATTTTTAAAAGTGGCGACTCCGCGTCTTTTGGGAATTTACGGTCATGTCATGTGTCATGTGTATTTTAGTCATGTGTGTCATGTGTCAATATCTCCCTTGTTTCTGTGATCTGAGTACACACCTCTTCTTATTTTATAAATTAAATGTATGTTATCAGATGTATTATTATTGTGTTTTTGTTCATCGATATAACTTTTAGGGTCCCGTACCTAAAGTGAGCCCAACGAGACCCTATTAAATAAAAACATAATGCATTTTAATAATGCATAGAATCTCGGCCTAGTTCAGTCCCGTGGAACGTCACGTCATATACATTATGTAGTACCTGGAATACCGAGCTCGGCTCGCTATTTTCTTTGGTAAGTTTTCTAAAAATAAAACCTAGCTAGATCGATTTATCGCCCCCGAAACCCCCTGCATACTAAATTTCATGAAAATCGTTGGAACCGTTTCCGAGATTCAGATTAAATGTATATATATGTACAAGAATTGCTCGTTTAAAGGTATTACATTACAATATAAAGTATATAAATCATTTGTTGGTCAATGCATTCATTCCTATAATAAATTACCTGACGTAGTTATAAAGTTACCCGTTTCAGTACCCTTACCATGAGTTAAAATTACCGTACTCGCTAGCGAGTCGAATGCTCTATCCCTCGCACTCTACAACAATACTGCGAGGTCTGCGAGGGACAGAGCATTTACTCGCTAGCGAGTACGTTAATTGTAACTCATGGTAAGGGTACAGCACTTAAAAATTACTTGAAAAAGTCGTTAATGTCTAAAGCGTATTATAGGATTATCTAACAGACAAAAATGCAAGGCCTAAACTCGAAACTTAGTCAATAATAATTTGTTCAAATGTAAAACCTTTATCTTGTCTAGGGGACACCGTTGATGTAGGAAAACATATCAAAACTTTTATGTGGTCGTCTTGCACCGTCTTATATACACATAAGTAGGTGTTTTCTTTCCTTTTCTCCTTCTATCTCTCTCGCAAGATTTTTGGCATGTTTTCCTGCTGAACGCATGTAAAAAATATGTTAAAAAAAAGACTGACTGCTGAGTTTCTTGCGGCGTTTCTTCTCAGCAGTGGTCTCCTCTTGCGAAGCGCTGGTAGATTCTTGACGTGTAAAAGTCTCCGTGCAGCCTACTTACTGAATAAATGTCTTTATCTTTATCTTTATATCAATCTTACTTCGAACCACTCAGTGTTCCAAATTCAAATATTCTTATGGACAACGTATGTCCACTGCGCCACAGGCTGAACGGGATATAATTATGGCGCCGTGCATCTTGTCTACAGTACTTGTAAGGACTGCACATACTGCTGAGAAAAGCAACAATATCTACATTATCTACGTTTAAACAACGGCTAGTCTTTATTTTATTTCACACTATCTTCTATTGTTAGTTTGTGTAAATATTATCAGAATCCGCGAGACTGAAGGAAACTTTCTCATGATAAAGTACGTTATAAAAAATCTCTATAGTCTTTATCCCTGCAATGTTCAATGATCGAACGACTGGCTCGCACGTCTGGATTTCAAAACTAGTTTTTTCACGAATTTAATATCCATAATTTTTCGGGAACTGTTCGATTTTCCGGGACAAAAAAGTACCACATGTTTATCTCGGGTCTATAAACTATCTATGTTCCAAATTCCACACCGAGCAGCTGACGCCTTATTTCGTATAGACGGCGCAAACACGGATACGGAAGTAAGGATTTTACTTAAAATGCATTTGATTCTCGTGCTCGTATTTTCTACATTCCTGATGGCAGTGAATCCAGAGTGCTGCGGCCGTATCGCCATGTTTTGGATCGCGGCCAGCTGTAAGCCCTACTCAACGGAGCCGAAATACTTCGAAATCATGGTCAAGGCATTTAGGGGAACCAAATTTATGGCGAAATTCCAATGCGCTGCAAAAGTCTGCGGAGATGGATTCGAGCACCAACATTTCTGTGGGGTCGGCAAATGTAATAAGTTTGGGTGCAACTGCGATGGAGGATGCATCCAGGGGAACGCCGTAGTTAACTTTAGATTGGTGTCAGGTATACGACATGCTTATGGGCGTTTAGAGAACTCTGATTCGTCAAAACGGATGTGAATAAAGATACGTGGCCCCGTAACATGTGCGGAACCCTCGGTGGGCGAGTCCGACTCACACTTGTCCGGTTTTTCATAGGCAGTACCGCCTGGAAAATTTTGATATTTTGGCAAGTAGTAGGCCAATTTATGATACTTATATGATATACTTCACAACCACAAAAAAATATGTAAGTATAGTTTTTTATTAGGTCTTTATTTCCTTTATTTCTAAATGATATCTAGTAATTGTTTTTTGGGAGGCGATGCAAATCTATAAAAAGAACATCATTTCAAAATTTTAAGCAAATTGCTTGAATACAGGGCCTGATTAACCCTTAGGCTAATTAGGCTGCAGCCTAGGGCGCGAGGATTGGGGGGCGCGCTGAAATCGTGTCTTCGCATGCACTATTAATCTAGCATCATTAGGCCGATCGCAACACAACTGGCGGGGGCGCGCCCTCATAATTAGCCTAGGGGGCGGTCAGAACTCTTGATCAGGGCCTGCTTGAATACATCCCGAAAAACAGTACATTAAAAAAACCGGGCAAGAGCTTGTCGGACCATGCTCAGTGTAGGGTTCCGAAGCAGACCTCGCGACAAACTTAACTTTGCCGTTGGAAAACTGTTATCACCATACTTCGACATAGGTCGCGGTCAGTTTACCAACACACCGCAAATAAGTCTTCAGTAGGTAGGTATAAACATTTAAACCGTTTGTAACTCAAGAACCAATGAAGTCTACTTAGTCGTGATAGTTTTCCTATTAAATTCATCAAATGTGCTTTCATTTAAGATATTTTTCAGATTTTTACTATTTTTAGTTTTGGCTCTAGGGGTGGGGGGGACACTTGACTCTAACAAAAATTAGCGCTTTAAAGCTTAATATTTCATAAACGGATCCCTTAATCGAAAAATTGTTTTCACAAACCCGCAATATTTTTTATTTAAAAGACCTATCCAACGACACCCCACACTATGAGAAAGACGAGAAAAAAAAAATACATCCCCACGTTACTTGCAGGGGAGGTAGGTACACTAAAAAAATTTTTTTTTCAAGATTTGATTTTACCACTTTTTTGGCGTGACTAATATGTATATTCATGCCCAATTACTGCATTATAGTACTAAGAATCTCAGCTAGACTGCGGACAGAGGGACGGACGGACGGACGGACGGACAAGGCGAAACTATAACTTTACCCTCCGTAAAAGTTATGACTTTAAAAAATGGCTTCATAATTTGTACTGATTTGTGCCAATGTGTTAATGTGTATCTATATATATATATAAAAGGCAAACCTGACTGACTTATATATCAACGCACAGCCGAAACTACTGTGTATACCTAGAAACTTGAAATTTGGTACAGCGGTTCCTTTCATGATGCAAGTGAGCACTAAGAAAGGATTTTCAGAAAATCGACCCCTAACCGGAAAAAATAGAGGGAGAAGCGGGAAACTCATTCTACGCATACGAAGTCGCGGGCGTCCTCTAGTATTGAATATAACTTATAATAAGGATAATTAAATGGGTAGTAGCCCTCTCATGTTGATGTCCCCTCGCAGGGCGTCACATGTATACCTGTAGTTGTAGTTCCACCTGGGGCACGTTTTATAAATCTACAAGTTACAATTTTACAGGTCTATACTGGCAACACTGCTCAAATGGATGGTCGTCATTGGTCGAGGTTGTGTCAAATGGAAACTTGTGACCTGTAAATTGTAATTTGTAGCTTTATAAAACAAGCCCCTGTTGTAACGTAACGTGACACGCAATAAATTATTTAAATTTGAATTTGAATCCATTTTTTAGCTCGGTAAAAAAGTATGGAAGAAAAAAGCGTGTTCGGAGTGAAATTGGCAACATGATCCAATTTTCATTCACTTTTTTTATAATTTTTTACCTATTCAAACTCTTTTTGTCAAACTATAAGTACATACAAACCCGCATATCCACAATATGCACTTCACTTTTATCAAACTCTCAAAGGTTAGCTAAAGAGATCCTTTGAAGGAAGAAGTTTACCTTTATACTACCATTTTTATTTTCATTGTACAGTTTATAACTGTTTACGTCCTGTAGCTACTAGGTTTTAGGGCTGTAGCACACTATTTAATAATCATTAGATTAATGATCAATCAACGCCATTATCAGGGGGGCGATCAAAGCAACCCTTTCGTTCCATTAATGACGTGTGAAATGCAATATGCTTGTGGCGTGATTGGGCAAGGTTCACATAAGACTTCATACGCATCCGATTTTACCCGGTAAAAAAAAATTTACGGACGGAAAAAACAATTAGGTATCTTAAATGTAAGTATGAGATACAAAATTCTCGTTAGGCATTATATGTAGGTATATGTGCGATTTCACCCGAAAAACGGACGGAAAAAACACTGACGTTAAGTGTAAGTATGAAAGATGCAATACGCTTGTGGTTTGATTAGGCAAGTTTACATTATAAACGTTCGGTTTTACCCGGAAAACGGACGGAAAAACACTGGTGTTAAGTGTAAGTATGAAAGATGCAATACGCTTTTGGTGTGATTAGGCAAGTTTACATTTTAAACGTTCTGTTTTACCCGGGAAACGGACGGAAAAACACTGGTGTTAAGTGTAAGTATGAAGATGCAATACGCTTGTGGTGTGATTAGGCAAGTTTACATTATAAATGTTCGGATTTACCCGGAAAACGGAAGGAAAAACACTGGTGTTAAGTGTAAGTATGAAAGATGCAATATGCTTGTACGCCAAAAAATAGGTTTGTTCGAGCCTTGTTCGAGCCTGCGATCGGGTAGAAGTAGAACAAGCACTTTCCTAACGAAACTCTTTTAATATAGCCTCAATAAAGTTCGCTTTTCATTTCACGTCTAATGTTTAGTAACACAGTGACATTTCTTTCTCAACAATCCCTTGTCATTATGCTTAATGTATTTTGTAATTTTATTTTATAATAGCTTTACAATGATCTACGTTTTTATAGCACTGTTTCTTGTCTTGCAAAGTCTGGAAGTGTTAGGGACTGCTAACGTCGGCACGGTGTTGTTCACTATAGCGGACCTGAACAACGACACTTGGACCAAGGAAAACGTGGCCCTGCTCCGGGCCCGGCAGTACTTCCAGTACCTCCTCCCCCCGATCATCACCCCCCAAACCCCTGACTACGTCGAAACATTGCTCAACTATTTCAAAAATGTCTACCTCACCATCAGCAAAGAGTCCCCAGATTTGAAAACTGACAAAATCCTCACCTTGGCTTTCACTGACGTCGTCGGAGGCTACATGAAGATGTTTGCCTTGCCGATCGCCAAATACGCCTACTACGGCGGCACGCTGCCTACTAAAGACGCCTTAAGACTGTTTCTCTTTTACGAAGATTTGAAGAATTACTTGGGAAAGGACGGGTCCACCTGGTCCGCTCCCGACTACGCTCAACTCGACGCCGTTACCATCAACGTCGCTTTACCGCAAATGTCGCTTGTCAGGAGCATGGTAAAGCAAGACCAAGACCCCTGCTTTTATGTCTCTTACTTCGAGAAAACCGGTCAAGGCCTAAATTTGCCCACACCGAAGATAGACTGGGCCACGCGAACGATGTTCGTGCCGCTCGCTAATCAGTCGCTTGTTGATCTACGCTCCACTAACATGTCTGACGCCCTACTAAAATTTTACCATGCAGCGTCAAACTGCTTACTTTCAACGAGACCCAACAAGTTAGACAACTTCAACCATCGCTTCCAATTATGGCTGCAAGATGACGTGATGCCACACCTCAACGACGACCGCCTGTACGCCCCTCTGCAGGGAGTTTTGAGTCTGCTCAACAATACATACGAAGCAGAAGCCTACCAAAACTTAATTCAAAACTACGACTCTGAGGATGTACCAAGTTCATACGGTGGGTGCTCGAAAAAAATTAAAATAATAATAGCGATAGTGTTGTTTGAAATATTTTTCTGCGTACCTACTGTGGTATACGTTTTTTTCCGTAAAAAGAAGGATGAGTCGAATGACTCCTCATCAAGTGTAAATATGTTCTTTGAGACCAGAACCAACAGGAGCTCCAGCGATTTCGATTTGCGTGTGTCGAAAAGTAATCTTGTTAAGCGCTATGGAGGGTTAAAATTGCAGCAGAAACCTTTGCAGATGATGGAGGCGGGGGAAGTCTTATCACGCTCTCACCATTCTATGGGGACAGATATGCATTCATGTCCAGTGCTTGACAACCAGGACAGGGCAACTATGGTCGACGAATACCGCGATTACAGTAGGCGGAAATCGTATAGAGATGTTCAGACCGTGACACGCGTTACCAGCTCTGCTAACGCTGGGACAGGGGCGCCAGTAAAGAATGAAACTTCCGACGACACGGGCAAAACCATGACCCTGTCGTCGTCGACAGACCCTTCTAATACGACGACAAGCCCTTCTGAGATGAAAACAAGCAATTCTAAGACGAATAAAAGCCCTCCCAATACGAAGACAAGCCCTGCTAAGATGACGTCAGGTATAAAACTACGACAGGCCAAGAACAATGGTTTCAGCTTGACCGTGATCAAATCAACTGCGTCCCCTCAGCGCCGCGCTTCTCTCAAACACTCTAAAATAGATCCTAAATTAGAATACAAGAGAAAAAACAATAAAGAATTGGAAAAACCAACAAATTTATCCGACGTAAAAACCTCTGACTATTTAAAATCGCAATTATATACAGATACACACCACCACCGCACAGTTTCATTGCACCGTTTGCAACAGACATCAAATGAACTTGTTCCTTATAAAAAATCAGCGAAAGCGGCAAATGAAGAAAGAAAAGGAAGGGAAAAATATAAAACGTTCAAGATTCAAGATGATGATAAATCCATCTTGATACAGGGTGGTATCAATCCTTATGTGGAAATTTCTATAGAGAGGCCGCAGCTGGATGTGTTCAACGTTGACATATCACGGAACGAGGAGATGAAGTTTAAGAAGTCAGGCTCGCCTGTTACGCCGAGGGCGAGCCGGATCCCTAAAAGAGCGCTCGGGGGCTATCAGTTGCAGGTGGACAGGTATAAACGGCCTTCAGGGTCCACATCCACCTCGAGAGAGCGTAAGAGCATGATCCCCAGACTTAAGCGCGCGTTTGACGACAGTTTTTTGAAAACAAGCATCGGCTATAAAGTGGATAAACTGAACGTTACGTTATAATTTTATTTGATAGTTTGATAGCTGTATAATATATATAAAAAATATTTGTGATTAAGTTTTGTTTATGTATAAAGAGTTTAACATATGATAAGTAAAACTGTTTTATTTTTGGACAGTTCCAGATTGAGAGTGCTAAATGATGTGGAAGAACCCGGTTGAAAGTTGGCCGGACAATGATCCCGTCAAGCCCGTGGTGAAATACCTAGGTACTTATTTTGTGTCTTTTGCGCAAAACGTGTTAAGCCACATCGCAGTTGAACGACTTTGTTGATTTGTAATCAATCGTCAATTGGGTGATTCTTCTTTTTGATGCCTAAAATGGACCCAATTGAAAAATTAAGATCCATTTTAAAAAATAAGTCAAGTGCGACTTTGACTCGCGCTCCGAGGGTTCCGTATATAAGGTAATATGGAACTGTCATTTTTATTCGTCCCGAGTCTTCTCCCTCGCTTGCAGCTCTGGCCAAGACACCTCAGGACTCGTGTAAAATGATATAATTATATAACTCTCGCACTAACATACTGGTCAGAAAGTGACAGATGTTTTGTCTAGGACACGATGAACACGACCATAATAGGCCCTCAGAACCTTTGCCCTTTTTGAAGTTGGTTAAAAAGAACAATAGT
Organism: Acleris cristana; assembly: GCA_948252455.1. Taxonomy (NCBI): domain Eukaryota; kingdom Metazoa; phylum Arthropoda; class Insecta; order Lepidoptera; family Tortricidae; genus Acleris; species Acleris cristana. The sequence goes on along the minus strand of OX411788.1, from coordinate 11,862,119 downwards.
TACTTATATTTTAACTTAAAAGAAAAATAATCATTACTTGCAAGCACGTATTTATTTTCAATCCTTAACAACGATTTACAACGGCAAATAGCTTCGATCATTTCCATTATTTAATACCTTACCAAACCTAAATATAAACAAAGTATGTTCCACACTGCTCCCACTAATCACTGACGAATTTATTGGCCCGGGCCCGGATGAATTACACCCGGGCATCGGGCAGTACCCGGTTGAGTTATGGCATATTTCGCTCTCAGGTGGCTAGCGGGCACGGTAATCTGTCATTACACTCCATTGCCACTTAGTAAATTGGCCACGGACTTTTGTAAAGCCGGGTATGAATAAATAAAGTGTTGGGCGAGAGGACGAGTTCAGTATGGAATTATTGAGAGATTTTAAATCAATTTTCAGGATTTGACGAGCTGCAATTTTGCGTTTGTTAGAACGCTTCAAAATCATTTTCTTGTAGTGATTTATCGATTCGAATTTCACCTCGACCGTGTATTTTATTTTCGTTGTGCCAGTCTTCATTTTTTTGTTCGCTAATAGCTTCGCATTTCACCCTGATCGCTTACTTAATTGTGTCATTTGGTTTCTATCGTCTATTTCTATTGTATTATTAGCAAAATATTTTTAGGTAGCAGTATACCTCTTTTTGGCCGCAGTATATTTTGTAATAGCATTTCGTCGTGATCATTTGATATTATCATAGTTTCCCAATATTTTTAGCAGCAGTATATCTCGATCATAATATCGTTTTATTTAGTAAAATTAAAGTAAAATATAATATTAATTAAAGACAAGTTAGTTATATTTTCTTGCGATTATTACTTATTTATCTGAAGTCTCTACTCCGTGAAGAGAAATTGATGAAATGAAATTGATATCACCTCAGAAATAAAACGATACATATAAAATGCTGTAAAAATGAAACTTGCCGAGGTTTATTGTACATAGCCCGTCCCGTCAAATAAAATACCGTATCCCGTCAAATAGTTATTTAGTGCAAGTGTACCAAGTACCAATTAATCAACATGTACCCAATTCAATTATTCGGCTCCGGCAACAAGGGCGACCACGCCGCCCGTAAATTAGGAAGACTCCGAGGACGATTTGTTCGATAATCCCGTGTCAATCGGGTATTAGCGCGGACAATCGCCCGTAATCCCACAACATTGCCCTATTCTGGTTGTCCGCTATTTATTGCTGCCCGGTAACTGGCCGGTTGTAATTGGCTTTATGAGTGTGGAGGCGGTAATTCTGGCTATTATCTGCGCCATTTGGAGATGTGAGCCATGTGCTGTTAATTTTTCCGTAATTTTGAAAGATGCAGGAGAAGCTAGCAATGGTTAGAACTGATAAATCATAAATGATAATAGGTAATAAATGTAGTGGCATTATGTCGCATCTTCAATAGTACTACTAGCTAGCTAAATATTTTACTCACGGACAAGTAAACATCGTCAATTTACTATCAACTTTCAAAAAAATTTATGCAGTTTATAAATCCAAATGTAGTAAGTAAATGTATGTCAACAAGCTAACATATTTCGGTGAAGTTTTGGTATTTATACGCAAATAGTTCATCTAGTAGGTACCTCGGGTACCTTTAACATATCTGTCATTGTCAATATCCATGATTATAGCCATAAGAACAATACACCCGCAGTCCACAATAATCCAGCCACAAATTGATACACTTCTCCAATAATCCTGCAAAATTAAATAAACATAAACCACGGGGGTCGGAGTTCACCTCTGATTTATCGCCGGGTTGGCCGGGTACCCGGGTACACCCGGATTACAATGTCCGAGACAAATCCCCGTGACAAAGTGTTGTGGGGACACATTAGCATTTTTACGCGGACATATGGAAAAAGTGGGTTTAGGTGGAAGTCTTTAGTTTTATGAGGCATGGTAATACCATGTAATACCATTCGGCATTGTTTAATTTTCTAGATTTTTTTTCCCTTTTTGTAGACAAAGCAAGATTGGAACAAAAGAGGCAGCATAGCAATATAAATAAACTGGGAAAGAGTGTATTTTGTGCAATAAAGATTAAATAAATAAATAAATATCAGAGGACAATCTAACACATTGATCTAGTCCCAAACTAAGCTCTACGTAAATTAATAAAAATACTATGGGTACTGGACAACGGTAAACATACTTATAAACAGAAACAACTATTTAAATACATAGAAAACATCCAAATCTCAGAAACAACGACTCGCGCTCATCACACAAATATTTGCCAATACTGGGAATCGAACCTGGGACCGCTAGCTATTAAAAAAAGTGTCTTTGTTTTTTCTTCACTGTCCAACCGATTGATGTATAATTTAGTATAGACATAGTATAAAGTATTTTTATCCCGCAATATCAATTTGTTCTCGATGGAATACCAATAGATAAACTTACAGGCGGACGGTGATGCAGATAGAAGCTAGCGTATCTTAACAAAGTTAAAAGTAATATTTAATTCTTCTTATCACTTTCTTATTAAATTAGTAACGACCAAAAAATTAAAAAATGTCACTTAAAAAACGATAACATCACCAACTTCGTAAAAAGACTTCATCGTGACTTTAACCGCTATCTTACCGAGTTAACTAACCCGTTGACAACCACGCGCTATAATTTACGCCACCCCTGTTTGCTCGAAACCCAAGATTTTCCTTTACCCCTTGTCACAATGAAGACGCGACGCTACTGAAGAGGGTGACTATACAAATCATCTCTTTCACTCATATTTAGATTCTAAGTTTTGAAAATGTTCACACTGTAAAATATACTGATTTCGTCTTTTGTTTAGCAAAGACGCAACCAACTATTTTTTTTTACGTGAGCAACTATTTTTTCTAATAAATAGTATAATTGTAACAATTTTGCGGGGATGATGCAGCTACTTTATTTCTCTCTGCATGGACATTAAAATAGTAATAAAAATGTAATATACTCACCGCAAAAAGAACCCGTCTTCCCTTAAACAATTGTTAGCCGAAATAACTTCTCAGAGAGTAACGTCAAAAATTGTGAATTTCGATGTACCTACTTAACTTTTAGTGTTTGTTGCTAATTTATCTAGGTCTATAGATCTTTTGGGTTCCTTTGAAAATAACCATGACCTTTTAAAAAAATATGCTTTAGCTATTTCTCTGTTAAACAAACTATGGCTTATAACTCGTACGTACATTTTCTGTGATTCCTGCAGCTGTATTCACACAACTTGGCTAACCCAGCACTTAACAGCGACAAGGTTTCAAGTGTTCGCAAATAATTCCGTTTCTAATTGAGCCAGATAGGTGTCTTGTAATTAAGCCGTAACAAGCTCCCGGGGGACCGGCGGGGCCCCGCAGATGTCGGTGAGAAACGACTGCTGATAAAACGTGATATTTATGGGGTCTTTGATATTTAAACGGTGGGTTTTAGACAGGTGTTGAGGTTGAGAATTAATTCGAAGGATATTTCTTAAGATATTATTATTATAGTAGCGGTTGTCCGCGTCTCCATCCGCGTAGAAGTCTTCGTAGGAAAAAAATACCCTATGTCCTTGGGGTTAAAGCGCGGTTTAACCGTGAAAGAGTAACTAAGAAAAAGAAGAAGAAGAAAATCATTTATTCGTGACAAACATAAACAAGAACAGATAAAGTTACAAATGACTTGACATCTCTAATGACATTGACGACTTCAAGCATATTTTTCTTGAAATGGGTCACAAATTAACGTTCGTGATATTACATGGAGCAAACAAAGAAAACAGACAGATAGAGAAAGTTAATTTCACATTTATAATATTATTTTAGTATGGATGGATAGTAGGTATGTAGGTATATTGGTATCGGTTTGTCAACGTTTTGATAGCTCTTATTTACTTAACAGTAATGGCGATGGCGGCCGAGTTATGGTATTGTTTTTGACTCATCGGATGTATTATATAGGGTGACAGAACCAGTAATGGACAAGGCACCAATGGACACTTGATTATTATTTTACAGAAGATATCGAGGGTTGAGCGGTCAAACCCGATAAGTCGACATATATTGTTGTGTCAAAAAGAATTTTTATTGAATACATCAAGACAATTGAAATTCGAACAAACAATTATTTCGATTTATCAGGTTTGACCGCTCAACCCTCGATATGGGTTATTCATTTGTTTTGCTACAATCAATTTAGGACCGTATGAAATTTGAATTAAGAGTGAAGAGTCCATTACTGGTGCCTGTCAGCTAAAAGTGTCCATCATTTGTGTCGTCGCCCTAATAACAATATAAAATAAATTACAAACATACATATTTAATATATAAAAGTGATGATTCTACTTAAGCGTGGTCCTTACTAGAGATTTTTTAAATCCGTTACGTAGTTTTTGTAAGTATAGTGAACAAAGAAACATTGATTTTCATTTGTGTATATTTTCCTGTTACAATTATTCCGTTTACCGTCAGGGAAAACCGTGTGGCGGGGTTTTCCTGGACCCGTACCTAACTTATTCTCCTAATAACATCCTCTGGATTTAGATTTAAGTTCAAATCAATTCACGCAATCATTGAATAATTTGACAATTGACTTCCCACCTAGTATAAAATTGGGAGGCATCCCAGCGTAGGCCCACAGACCGCACGTGATTCGCAGTCAGTTCAGTACAGCACAGAATAAATAAAATAGGTACAATAGGTGCAGTAAGTTCAAATCGGAACGATGCATTTGTTAAATTTGGTTCCATTGTCGGTGTTACTATTAACAGTAAATTCGGAGTGTTGCAATCGGACGACAATGTACTGGGCTGCAAACTCCTGTTCGCCTTACCAGGGGGAACGTATGGACCAAAACTCTGAAGACTTCATGACAGCAATTGTGATCCCAATGCGATGCATAGCTAAAGTTTGCAACGACGGCCGCGTACACCCCGGATGGTACTGCGGAAAAGGCCGATGCAACATGTTTGGTTGCAACTGCGACGCTGGATGTATTCAGGGGGACGCCGAAGCCAACTTTCGAAGAATTTCTGGTGCTGTCTTAGCTTCTCCAAGTTACGAGCTCAAGAAGCTCGCTATGTGGCAGCAGAACTGAAAGCCCGTTTTCGAAAAGATCGCCAAAAGTCAACAGTGCTCGTCCCATTGTGCATTTCGTAGGTATAAGATTTATGTCTGAAGGTCTTTAGTTCATCAATTTTCATAAAACGTTGCTATAATATAAACATCATTTCTAAACAGATCATAAGTTTCATAAGCCATCATCTTCGTTATAGCCACTCGTGCTCATCACTAAAGAAATTGCTGTTGTTACTATCAGCTTTGGTTGATATAACTAATATCTTAACTATTGTATTAATTTTTTGTCAACTAAGAGAAAATCTCTCTTTGTTGGCTTTCATTTTTTGAGTGTAAGATAGTACCTAGTGGTCACCCAGGCTAGATAGTGAGACGCTGCGGTTTGGTATCGTTCCAATCATTTCCCTAATTACTTATCCAATAACATTTCTTAGATATTTTGTGTATAAAGACGTATCATATTGTTTTTATTAACGAGTAATATTCCGATGTTAAGTCGGTAAAGGGCTTTTGAAAAAATGTTGTGGTATTGCTTATTTAATGTTTTATTCTCTCCCGGATATAGATGAAAGTTTACACTATCAAATGTAATAAATAACAATTAGACAATACGATCATTATTCATTATTCACCAAATATTTTAATTGAAAATTGAATTTCAAATGTTAGCAACTTGACAGAGTCGTACCCAAGAAACACAATGCCATTCGAATCCACATGAATCTCTTCATACTTGAGGGTAACGGAGCACTACCCCATCTGAAATTACAGCCGCAATAATGCCTTACGAATACCTCAAGGGGGTAGATTTCAGTTAACAATGCGAGCGTAAACAAGTAATCTCGCAAACATCTCAGACCACTATTTATAGACGGTGTCAACTAACCAAATAAAAGCCAAGGAATTTGGGTACAACGCCACCGTAACCAGACCCCTCGGCAGTGTATTTCTATGGAAATTGTGATTTTTGGTTATTTTATCAGCTTAATAAGGGCTGGTCCGATTTATAAGTTACGTTTAGAGGTTATAATTACAAGCGTTGACTATCAAACTAATACACACATGGATCGCCTAGAATCACCGACACAAATTTCGCACCTTTACAATTATAGTGACCTAATTCAAGATTTCAGCTTTCGATATCGAGTCATAAATTTATTATTATAGAGAGCTAACTCGAAATTCAACATTTATGAATTAGGTCACTATAATTCCTAAAGATGCGAACTCCCTCCATCCCAGGGACAAGAGTTAGGGCTGATTTTTCAATCCCCAGATAAAACTATCCGTCAGTGACATCATCATCATCGTCATTACTATCCTTTTCTGAAGTCACATGAAAGAAAAGGACAGAGCTAGAATTTATCTTCCGGATAGCTTTATCTGGGGATTGAAAAATCAGCCCTTAGTCAAGCACATACCCATTTTCTATTAGAAAAAATATAATTTCATCGAATTTCAATTCATCGAAAACTAATTTCTACTGAAACCTTATTTTTTTAGGTTACCTTAAGCATGGGTTACGTAGGTTAGGTTAGGTTAGACCACCAAAAATTATAACTCCTGCACGTGGAAATGCCTGTCGATGAAATGAAAATTCGTCGAAGTGAATAGGTAACGTTGTGACGTTTTTGATCATTAGACATTTTATGAAGTGTGTATAAAGCTTAGTCCTTCAAGCATGCTCACTAGACCATGTAAGTGCTTAGTTTAAGTTTAGTATGTAGTGAGGATCTGTAAAACGTAGAATATCATTTGGAGAATTACTTTGAAATTGTGTAAACTGGGTCCAACACAGGGCTTCCTTTAAAATTTGTATGTGTGGCAATAAAATATATTTCATTTTCATTAAGGCCTTTTTGTCATAGGCACATATTAATTTCTCCGGCAACTAAACCAAGCCATGCACGTACACCATTTATTTTCTATCTGTAGAGCGTATTGTCCCCCCCCCCCTCTAGCTGATCCTGCTTACTGATCAGCAACGGTACTCAAGTTATCCCACTGAGTTGGCTCTAAAAGCTCTATCACTTCGTGCAGTCGTATATTTTGCAAGTCTGTAGAATCGCTCTGCTGCGTGGTATAGTGTGGTGGAATCAGCGGGGTCAGGCTACGCTGGTCGGCGACAAATTGCACGAAAGGGGAGTTAAACAAATTAATCACCGCGTCCAATCCGCCGGAACAATGCGGGGGCAAATAAGTAAATTGGGCAAATACTGGCGAAGCAATTAGTATGGAGCCGTGAGAGGTGTACCTGACGACTTACAAACTCTTACAAGATGTGGTCTCCAGTTTAAAAAGCTGTGTTGGAATTATATTGTCAACTTCCACTAAGGCGTGAAATACATAGAAGCGGCGCGGCGCAGACGCAGGCATGTGCCGCGTCCCAAACCTTTTTCATACAAAATGTATGAAAGCGTCAAGTTGTGAAATACACACAAAAGGCGCGGCGCGCCTCCTGGGTCCTGTTTTATAAAGCAACAAATTATAATTTACAGGTTACAAGTTTCCATTGACACAACCTCGACCAATGACGAATAGCCATTTGAGCAGTGTTGCCAGTTTAGACATGTAAAATTGTAATTTGTAGCTTTATAAAACAGGCCCCAGGAGGCGCGGAAAAGGCATGCCTTCGCCCCGTCCTCGCCGCGTCGTCGAGCTCCCTCTCGCTCGCTCGCCTCTTCTGTATAATTTAATTTAGCATCGCGCCTGCGACTTTTCACTTTCACGCCTAAGATGAAGTTTTTTCAATGGTATACCTTTTTTTTTAAGAAAGTTTGTTTTATAGGATTAGTCCTTAGCAGGAAAATCGGTAGAGCCCTTTATCAGCTAAAGATGGGATTGCTATTATACCGAAGGTTAAAATTTGGACCACGTATGTAACCCCGATGACAATGCAATACTATGGTATCTAAGAGCTGAACTTTAGCAGGCGGAAGGTGGCGACAGGATCTCCGCTATACTTAACGTAGATCTACTGTGTTTATCATTAGTTTGGTCTTGATAAGCAGATAATAACTTTGCAAAATAAGTATAGTCAGCAAAAAAGCTTGTCTCAATAAAAAAAAAATTAACCTACTACCTTGGAATAATAACACTAGGTTCCATTTTTAATTTAACAGCCTATAATGTCCCACTGCTGGGCAAAGGCCTTCCTCCCTTCTTTCCATGTAGCCCTATCTTGGACAGTCTCCCACCGGTCCGGATGGAAGGCAACAAGCTCATCTCGCCAACGTCGCCTTGGTCTGCCGCAACGCCGAATTCTAGGCACCTATTCTAAGCTAATTACTTAATCCCAGTTCATAAACCATGTAGTTCGCGTAACAAACAAACTCGTTTGGCTCACTAAACAAGATGGTATTAGATAATGACTGACATCCGGCAAGATGTTACATGTAACACGACGTTTAATGGATCCGTTTACTTGCTCTTTATTGGCTCAATTCAAGGGCTGTATTCTACATGTTAAAACCATATTGCTTTTGACATGTTATTGTTTTTCCGCCGCCATTACGTCTAGTAAATAAGAGCTATCGTAACGTTGATAATACGATAACAAGTCAAAAGTAAAATGGTTTTATCGAGTGGAATGTGACCCTGCCTACAAAGCTAGTCTCGGGTTCGATTCCCGGTATGAGTAAATGTTTGTGTATTTTCCCGAGCATGTATTTCTTGATATAAGTATGTTTATTGTTGTATAGTATCCTTAATACAAGCCTAGAGCTTGGATTGGAACTAGGTCAATTTGTAGGCCGGTATTCTAGACGGTAAAAACCATATCGTCTTTGACCTGTTATCGTATTGTCAACGTTTACCGACTTAAAAACAATTCCATAACAGAGACCCTTGAAAATCGAAGTTCGAAGTTACGTTAGCTCCATCCCTGTCACTCGTCATAAGAAACTAAAGGGTCTATATCGGAATCCATAATACCGTTTGTCCTAATAGTCATTAGTCCTAATTCATCGTTGGTCCTAAAAGCAATTTCCGCCTGATGTTTAAAACTTTTTAGTGTTGTTATAAAACAACTCTAACCTAACCTAACCACAGGTATTTTTGGAAAGCTTAAAAAGTTGTCTGACTTCGCTGAAAACCAGTTTAGGACAAATCATAAATTAGGACAAATGACGATTAGAACAATCGATATTATGGATCGCGAATGACACCCGAGACTAAATCGAGAGAAAGGGATGAAGCTAACGTAAATTTGAACTTCGATTTTCAAAGTATATAGGGCCTCATGTCAAATACGATATATCGTTTTTACCGTCTAGAATAGAGAACCTGATATTGATATTGATATAAGATTGGTTGTATAGATAAACATTACCCTCTTTCTTGCACAGTTGGGTAAAATAAGTCTTAGTGCTGGTAACCCTACGTGTCAGCTTTAGTTAATTTGTATTTCCTCCACTCGTGTCGCACGCACTCAAGTGAACACGTAATCTTAAGCTCTGGGATCACTTTATCAACAAGTCGACGCAATTATACGATAAATAGTTTTCCTTTAAGCTGTTTTTTTTAGGGATTCTTTAGCAACTCACCGTTGCCCGCGACTTCGTCCGCCTAGAAGTCGTTTATCGCTTCTCACGGTAAAAAGAAGCTTAAGTCCTTCCTCGGGTTTCAAGCTATCCTATATCCATACCAAATTTTATCTAAATCGGTTTAGCATTGCGGTTTAGCCGTAAAAGAGTAACTAACATACATACAGAATAACTATCACATTTATAGATTTAACAAATGGATTAACTAAGCAATTATAAAGTGAATTTTAATTGGTAAACAATCATTTTATAAAATTTCACTTCATATACTTTATTTCATCAAACGCTATTTTCTGGTAAATTCATGATGTTTTCAGGATATCTTATACATGAATTATTACGTTGGTTGCTAGGTTAGGTTAAAATAAAGTCATGCAGCGGCAATTGCCTTTCGATGAAATGAAAATTCTGCTTAACACGTCTGCTTGATACGTTCGTTAAAAGGTGTTTGGATTATAATAGATAGGTTAAATGTTCTACTGTATGATTTTTTTTATGTATGTTCACCGATTTCTCCGTTAATTGTGGACCGATTTTAAAAAATATTTTTTGGTTTGATAAGTAGAGGAGTATACTTCCAAGGTAGTCCCATTGTCATCAAATCTGAATCCGATGGGATTTGAATTCAGAAGGTATGATTTGGTGAAGTGGAACTGATGATGAAGACCACATAAGATGGCCACCGAAACTCCTCAACGGTACCTATTTGAAGGGTGGCGATAAGATATTTCGATTAAGATAGTTGAGCGACTAGGTATAACGAAGAACATTTAATTGTTTAAATATGAATATGACTTTCCCGCAGCGTTGCTTGCGGCAAGCTTGAAATGTCTTAAAGTTTCATATTAATTGAGACGTTGGAATACATAACAGCTTATTATGATCACTAAAAACTATAAAATAAAATAAATAATTGAAAGAACATAAAACCGCCTTCAAACACGCGAAGTTATTTTTTGCGTTTTTGTAGGCGGTTTTTTATTCAGGCACTATTGATCACAAGCTATCACTATGAATGAAATAATCTAATCTCAGTGGCAACCTAAAAAATGATAATTTGTTATACTTTGATCGTTTTTAACACTAAAACCACCCTTCAAAACAGTTTAAAAAAAAAATCTCAACCGCCAATTCACGCTGCAATGACCAAAAAATCAGAGCTACACCTGGCTACCCCCATTGTTTGCAATAATTAAAAAACCGGAAGTAGTTCCGCGCTGGTTCCCCACTTCCTGTGCGATTGGTCGGTCACCTTTGACCCACCCACCTGGGTATGTGGTAAATAAGCCACCCCATCGATTCTAAGCGGGGGTGGTCACCCCTTTGGGTTTTTTGTGAGAACCAAAATGTGCAAATACAATTACAGGTAAAATGTTATATATTTAAATAAACTATACATAATTGAGGCGCCTAGTATTTTCCTAATTATGTAGGAGCGTGCAGCTGTGGATTGGATTATTGGATACCTGGGGAACGTTTTATAAAGCTGCAAGTTACAATTTTACAGGTCTAAACTGTCAACACTGCTCAAATGGCTGGCCGTCATTGGTCAAGGTTGTGTCAAATAGAAACTTGTAACCTGTAAATTGTAATTTGTAGCTATAAAAAACAGGTCACTGGTGACTGATTTTTGTTTATTTTTTTTGTGTTGGGGGTAAAAACTTTTCACTACTTTTCAGCTGGGCGATTCGCTAGTATTTTTTTATTATTTTTATTTTCATAATTACATACATACATACTTTCACGCCTGTAATCCCAGAGTGGGGTAGGCAGAGCTACAGAATTTACAACTTTAAATACTTGTTAATAATTCAGTAATCACATTTTTCACAAATAGGCTAAGATGTTTACCTACCAGCGTATTAGTGACAGTTTGCAAGCCCATCGCCTAACAGTACTACAAGCCTATATTCCCTTAGTCGCCTCTTACGACATCCACGGGAAGACATGGAGTGGCACTATTCTAACCCGGCAACCACACGGGGGTTTTCATAACTCTGGCGACCAAAACAGAATCACGTGGGGTTAGCTCTACGCGCTACTGTCAAATAACGCGCGGTAGCAAATAAAACCACACTATTTTACAATTTGTCAGTCAAACGCTAACAGTAACTGGACAAGTAAATCCAGACAAACCACAAACCGCCGTAAATCACAACTATTTCTGTAAAACAATCAGAAAAACAGACAACGTCTAAAAATGGCCAAGTTTAGCGGCACTTAGCCGTCCAGCGGAAAACATCAAAGATGTTAAGTAAGTGGCAATAAATATCCCCCCAGCTGATAAACGAATTAGTACTGATAACGGACGCGTCAGCCAGCCTCGGAAACACGCCTCGAGAGTGTAGGAAATAAATCATTGGTCAGATAATAAATGACTACTTAGCATTTTTATACTTCAAGTTTTGTGAATGAAGTTTCAGTTTTGCCTAAAATACCTGAACAAGAACGGTAATCTCTTTTTGATACTTTTGTGCAAAATTTGTATGTGTCCAACCAACCCCATGCATTGTGCTTACTCATCTACTTCGGAGTTAGCTGGAAGAGGTCCCATTTAGGGATAAGCTCGCCTTTGTACATTAGTTTACAATGATGGTCTTGTCCGAAGCGCTGGTAGTTTCACTCAATGTTACCGACGTGTAAAAGAGCCATCATGTAGCCTATTTTGAATTTGGAATTTTTGAATTTTAATAACAATATTATAATATTTATATTTTTGTGCAATAAAGAGTTTACATACATACATACAATGCTAAAACTAAAATTAAAAATACCACTTAACTATTCATGAAAATTATTTCTATAACTAAGTGTAACCCTTCCCGTCCACTCCACGCCCGGCATAGATCAACCGCTCTGAATAGAATATATCCCATAACTTGAGTTTTATGACCCCATTATCGGGCGAGAACTATTCCGAGCATATTCCGACCAATTAGCAACCAATCTGTAGCGCGGTCAGGGCAAGGGAAACTATGAAATAGGACAAACTGTGAAATAGCCAGTCAATCACAAAATTGGCAAAAGGGCTGCAAGCACTGCAAAGTAGTCGAAGCATTCTGTATCTAGTCTATTGGTAACCATATTACATTTAAAATTCTATGGCTATGCAGTTTGCCTCCTTATCCTGTTTCTTGGCAAAAATAAAAAGTCAAGGATTCAAGCCTCTTCGGATTTTAATCCAGCAAAATAAAATATCATACATAATATAACATAAACTCACTCCTTCATTCCCAGAGTGGGGTAGGCAGAGCCACAGACTCACCAACAACTCCAAAAACTTGTTGATAATTCTGTGACCACATTTTGCACAACCAGGCTATCAATAAAGATATAAAAAGTTTGTTATAATATTTATCTCTTATCTTATCTTATCTTATTGGCGGGGTCCTTACGGATACACTTCGACCTTATGAGATCTTTTGTGTCAATTACCCCTCTTTTAGCGTTTAATCCAATGCAGCCTCCACCCCTTCCAGAAAACGGATAGTGGAGTGCAATGGTAGTGCCTTGAAATCGCTTGGTTTTGGGTAGCCACAACCGAGGATTTTCATTACTCCGGCGAGGGCATCACATTCACACAATAAATGATTCATTGTCTCCACCTCTTCGCCGCACATTCTACAATCTGTGTTGTCATAAAGGCCCATCTTTGCTAGGAGATGTTTAACCCCGAAGTGCCCGGTAAACACACCGATAATACATCGGAGTTGTCTTCTGCTGGGTTTCCAAAGTTTTTTGGTCCTGCTCTAATATGTACAGGGTGTCCGGCGGCAGATTTACATTTTAGAACTCGATTTTACAAAAAGTAATAAATGGTGCGGGGGAGTGGGGGGCATCATTAGATTCACCGATCGTGCGGATTTGTTAGACACGATGTCGCAGTGGTCAGGAGAGCTTCGCTCGTTCGCTGTCGAAGCGTTTTTTAAGGGTGACGATTTCTGTATTATTGCGCGTTGTTGGTTTTGTTCGCGCTATAAAATTCGCCGCTTAAGTGATGAACCAACTGTTAATTTGATTCGGACCTGGTTAGAGAGGTTTCGCGCAACTGGTTTGGCCAGGAATTCCTCCCGACCCGGACTTAGTCGCTCGTCAAGCACGCCGGAAAGTGTGAAAATGGTGGAAAAAAGCTTACGTGAAAATACGCGATTTTCAATAAGGAAACGCGCAGCGTCTTTGAGACTTCCGGAAGCAGCCGTCCATGAAATTTAAAAAAGGATTCAAAATTCCATCATTTTAAAATTCAAATTGTGCAACAGTTCAAAGATAATGATTTCACTACACGGAAAAAAATCTGTGATGTTATGTTAGCGAAGTTCCGAGCTGTTAATTCAATTTTTGGAGTGATGAGGCCCCTTTTTTATTTGAATGGGCACGAAAATAAGCAGAACTGCCGTGATTGGGCGTCGAGAACTCAGAATCCACGACAGAAACACCAAAAACCACTGCATTGTCCTCGGGTTACTGTTTGGTGCGCTTTGTGTTCTAACGGAATTATTGGGCCATTTTTCTTTGAAAATGACCGAGGCCAGGCAGTTAATGTGAACAGTGAGAATTTTCGGCGAATGATCATGGACTTCTTTTTACCAAAACTGCGAGCTCACCCGTCGTACTCGTCACACACATGGTTCCAACAAGATGGCGCGACCCCACATACGGCCAGAACTTCCATGTGTTTGGTTCGTGAAGCTTTCCCCAAAAAAGTTATCAGTCGCTATGGGGACATCCTGTGGCCTCCAAGGTCGCCTAATTTAAGTCCTATGGACTTCTTTTTATAGGGCTTCCTCGAGGGAAAAGTTTATGGCAAAAATCCGCAAACAATTGAAGATTTAAAAGAAAATATTCGTTGGGAAATCGGCGCGATCGACCCAAACCTACTAAACCGTGTGGCGCTAAAACACTAGGCTCCGTTTCGAGCAGTGTTGGCAGCTCGATGGACGACATTTGGACAACATCATCTTTAAAAAGTGATATCCGCATTAATTATCTGCATTTTAAGACATAAATTAAAACGATATGTAAAATAGTTTTTTTTTTATTAAACTTTAAAAACATAAATCTGCCGCCGGACACCCTGTATATAGGTAACAATATAGTTACATCGCCAAATAAAGGGTTATTTGGTATTACGGCAGAGCAGCTATGTTGTTTTCTTTAGGACTTACTTTTCAAAATTGATAAAATTATCAACGGGAGTTCAAGTTGTCCCGTCATAGCGTACAGTCAAAAGCCCATTTCATCCCGGGTCCCCTCGGATCTGGGTAGTATGCGTAAAAATGCATTTAGAATAAAAAACAGACCCACTAAGTTTAAACTCGCTAGTTTGGTCTCAAAAAGCTGATGATAAAAGTAGGAAAAAAATCACCTTTTTTTTGAGAGACGCATTATTTCAGTTCGATTTAAAGAATTCAATTCCAAAAAAGCATAGTATAATTTACGTAACAGACTGAGCCGGACAGTTCGTAAAATGCCTAATCCCGGGATCCCGGGACCCTCCATAACTCAATGGACAATGGCATCCTGACCGCGTAATGAAATTCCCGGCCTGGCCCGAAGCGCAACAATTTGGCCACTGCGGGATTAGTCTGATGTTAGTTATTACCGCCGTGTTGACGTTTGATTACTTTTGACAACATGGTATAACTATCTATACTTAAATTCTACATTTTAGCGTGTAATTTCGTGACGGTTGCGTAATGCCAATTACGCAGAGTCGCGTACAATACTTTATCTACACACATATTACAAGTACTCTAAGATGGGTCCAGAAGCCGAAAGGCAAATGACCAGCATTACCTGTGGTGACAGCGATGACAGCTGTAACGTAATTTCATTACGTTATCGAATATTGTAAGGTAATGAGATCCAAATTTGGAACATCTTCCAAAATTACAGCTGTCATCGCTGTCACCTACTACCACAGGTAATGCTGGTCATTGCCTACGGGTTTTGACCGCATAAAAGAGGATTTATGATATGTGTGTAGATAAACTGATAAAGTATTTTTCGTGATTATTGTTTTTTTCATTTGTGACTAGATTTAACCGTGACATGTCGAGACAATTGACTAAAAGTTTCGATTATACAGGAATAAGTGACCTTGATATAATATACAGGGTGTCCAACGAAGCAACACGGAGGGAAATTAATTAAGAAGGGTTACCTATCAGGAGGTCGATTTTCAGTTAACAACTATTTTCGATGTCCGAATTTTCATAAGTTATAGAACTATTATTTTCTGAAACCATTTAACTTTCCTGGATTATTATGAAACAAGCCTTAGAAAAAAGAAACAGTCGGAAACAAAACTTCAGACCTGCGATAGACACCCACAAATAGGTGTTACTTTAAATTATTTTTGATAAAGAAATTAGCTCCATTCTTCAATCAGTATACTCTTTTTAAAAATAATGTTGCTTAGTTCCATTTCCAGATGAAAATAGCAACTTTTTTAAATCTTTGAATTTAGTATTTACCTACGTACTTTTGAAAATAAAACGAAGTCTCCATAAAGCAAATTTCCCTGTCAATAATATTTAAAGTAATTCCCCTCCTCGTGGCATAACCGTGGAACACCCTGTATACATATATTACATGTATATATCACTTCTAGTTCTAGCCACTCAATCTTTGTACATTGGGAATAAGTGTTGCTATTTCTAATAACATTGTAAATAGGGAAATTATTTTAAAAGTTTAGTTATTTTGCACATTGTAGTAGGTATTAATGGAAATTTCATTGAATTCTGATCCTTTAGTATTAGTACAGAAACACGTAACGTACAACGCCTTATAAAATTAAATAGCAAACTCATTACGTAAAATTTGCTGTGAAATAATAATAAGTAAGTTTGTGACACATTTTTATGACAAGCTTCTGTTGCCGACCGTACTTTTCGCACCTACATTCATTATCTGCTTATCGTGACCAATAACTAACAAATCCTAAAACACGCTGTAGGTGCAGTAACCCAACCAAAATGTTAAGCACCTTAGTGCGTTGTCATAGTAAACTTCAAACAGAACATCAAATGACACACGTGACAATGACAATGACATTCACAATAACAAGGTTCTAAGTATGCTCAACATTTTTATTGGGTGACTGTATAAAATACATTAAATTATCAAACAAATTCCTGTAGAAGTATATGCATATAAAGGGTGTTCCTCAAATCGTTCTAAGGTGACACTTAGCTAATTCATAAACAACCGAACAATCAGACAAACTTACCATACAAAGCTCATACAAACCCATCATAAGGCGCCTCGCATACAAAACGACGGGAACACAGCAATCACACAACTCATAAATTTTGAAGACATCGCTAACTACAGGTTGTGTCATAATTACCAGGATCTCTTTCTGGCTTGTTCAGGAGTTTGTGAGTGCGAGTGAGAGGCAGGTGATTGTTTGACAACGATGAAGAAGATTTATGCTCTCATTTGTAAATAATGAAGGCGCCACTCATTGTAATGAGAGGGCATTGAGGACGACCTAACCGCGCCCTGAATGCAGGGTTATCGCTTCAGTTGAATAAAAAAAATGAAAAAAGGCATTTTTTAATAGTAAATTAGATAAAATGAAATGATATACTATGTAAATTAGTTCAAATAATTAAGTTTTACTCCTACTTAAACAATTTTTGTTAAAATTTGTAAATCCCATTGACATTCAATTAATTTAATTTAGCCTCACGCATTCACAACCATTAGGGAATGAGAAGAAAACCCTTATCTAAAATAACTGTAGGTGACAAAGACGTTGTATTGACAGAGGCGTATTTTTAAAGTTTATTTCATTATCAACAGCCTGATAAAATATTAAAATACAAAACTTTAACATGTTTCTAAAACGCGTATTAATAGTTGTATTTAAAAAAAATCTTACAGTAAGTTAATAAATAAAATTAATCATTTACAACTTTTTGCTTTTTAACATTGGAAAACTTCGTACACCCCAAAGTAAAAACGATTAACAAATTGTACGCAGACAAAATAGCGGACTAAATCTAGTGAACACCATCAAAAAAAAAAAAACATCTCGTTGGCAACCCTACGTCTAGGCCAATTACTTAAGCCACTACGCAGATTCAGCGTACACCTGCCATTGTATCACTTAATTCTGGCGCCTAGTGTGCGCCGCGCTTTATTTGTGATACTGCGGTTTTATGTTCAAATTTAGCAGTACTTCTTTGTTTTGATGTGGGACAATCAGGAGCAACAGAAAGTAAAAAATGCTGACTAACCTTTGGACCTGGATCTCTATTATACACGGTAACTAATGACAATTAAATACGAGCTATTGTAACGTTGACAATACTATAGCATATCAAAGGCAATACGGCTTTACCGAGTAGAATAGAGCCCCTGAACACATAAGTTATTAAGTACAATATCGTGCATAAAAAAAATCTAAATTGGAAATATGTGAGGAATTTACTAATTTTATTTAGGTATTTATGTTTTCTTCTGAAAGTGAGAACAATTATAATAATATGTCCAGGCTGTAATTTAAAATTAATATTGTCACGATTTTCCATATTTACTCCATACTTATCAAGAAAGGGGAACGCGGGCTAAATCGGTAACCAATACAAAATAGCTTTAACCACAAAATTCCAGCCGTCTCAAACGTCTTAAAAACCAAATAAAGAAACTCACTGACAAGTCTTAAAACGATTACTGAGGGAGTGCGACACGTAAACCGCATTAGATATGTTAAATCCGGGGCCTCAGGGGGCCGAGAGGGGCCGAGAGAGGCCGAGGGGGCCGGGGAGGCTCCGCGTTATTTTTATGCGTATCGCTTACTTTCGCGATTATTGTTCGGGAGCTATTTGCATTGCGGGATACATTGGTTAAGCAGTTTTGATCCTTGATCTAAGTTAAGCATGATTTGTGGTAGAAACGTTGGATACGTGGCTTAGCAAGACATTAACAGTTTGCCATTATCGTCGTCATATTAACGGAAACACGTCTTTGGGTCATAGTGGTCAAGGGCCTCACAGTCCCAATTTTATCCAATTTTTACCCAAAAACTACTGAGGAAAATAATTTAAGAGACATTATTTAAATAAGTTGATCCACTTGCTGCCAAGTCAGACTCCATAATAATATTTTTTTATTCTTAGCCAACATAGGTACATAAGAAAAAAAATTAAACACAACTCTTAAAAAAAATTGGATGAAAGATGATCTATCTATATACTTATAAGAGGGAGATAAAAAACAACAGATTTTAGTAATAGCATAAAATAAAAATATCTTTTAAAGAGGTAAGTTTATATCTATTTTTGTAATCGATAACTCTTTTGTCTGTTAATATGTGTACATACTCATTCATGTACCTATGTATAGGTAATATTCCAAATTATCCAAGTACTAAACATAAATTAAAACCAAACATTTTCAATCCCAGATTTATTGCACTTCGTGTTCCATTATATTTTAACTATCAAAACCTTTCCCCGCTCTATACAGGTGACATTTCTTGAAAAAATCTCAGCAAAAAACACTCCGCGCCAGTCAAGAGTGCCATAACTAATGTCACAAGTGTATCCGTTCGCGCTCCCCCACTTCCCCTGTCACTCTTCATTCATTGTCCGTCCTTCTTTTACTTACACTTACCGCAATTGTGTTTCAGAAGTTTATTGGTTGCTTATGGAATTCTTTGAGGTACTTTTTTGTGGTTTAAGATGTCGCGATGTCAGTTAACTGTTCTCGTTTCGCTTCGTTTTCTCTGAGTTTTCTGTAACACACGGACTTAAACCAGAATGTATCTATAGATATAAAAGGCAAACCTGACTGACTTATATATCAACGCACAGCCCAAACTACTGTACCTAGAAACTTGAAATTCGGTACAGGGGTTCCTTTTATGGTGTAAGAGAGCACTAAGAAAGGATTTTCCGAAAATCGACCCTCAACGGGAACAAATGGGGGGAGTAGCAGGAAACTAATTCTACGCGTACGAAGTCGCGGGCGTCCTCTAGTATGTAATGATAAAGAAGAGGAAATAAATGATAAGGAAATTCTGCCAGCATCTGTGGTACTTTGCCACGGGGGCCCTCTCTTTTTTAGCTTTTATTTAGTTTTAATTTCATTGTACTTTTTAGCTTAGTTATAATTTTTGGTTTAATTTATCTTTTAATTTTCCATAGTTTTAATTTTTAATTTTTAAAGTAATTTATAATGTAATTGTTTTAATCAATAAAGAAGAGATAAATAAGATAATATCATTATAAATGGATATAGATCTAGTTATGGCTATAGGTAGGTACGTGTATACCTGTATTTTCCTCTAATACCGCCCCTCCCAATTTTATTAACTCCACACAAAATTACGAAATGTCGCCATTTTCCTTCAAGAAAGTGTTATTTGATGTTTTTTACAAATGGCTGCCGTTCTCAGTCGACTGGATACCCCTTTTGATTGCGAGATACACTAATCGCTTCACGCGGCGGCGTTTCGTTTCTTTTGTTGGATTGTAGCCTTTTAGATGACATCCAATGTGATAAAAAGTGTATTTACCGATTGGAAACATTTACAAGAAAAAAAAACACTTAACTAAATACAACTAACTACCTAACCTAATTTAACCTACGTGGTTTTGAAATTTCTATAGAAATATATTTTTTTGTGAAAAGTACTGTCTTTTTCCACCGCGTATTTTTATATAAATGCTTATTTTTTACTTGTATTATACATTTCATCATCAATAATCACATCCCATAAACATTTTGGCCATAGAGTCAATAGTAGAGAGTTTTTTTAATTGCATGCTGCAGAAGAAGAAGAGTAACATAACATCCGTAACTCTAAAGAACGGTTGCATTGCCTAATTATTAGGCAATATTACAATTTTGTTAACTTTAAAGTTTATTACAATATTCTACCGTCGTGTTTTTTTTTTTAGAAAAAACTATGTTGTCCAACCGTAAACGATTTTTGGCCGACATGACAAGATGATATATGATCTCGATAAATAATACATAATCAATCACAGTATGAAGTATTTATATACAGCTATATGTTATTTGCTGGTAAATTTAGGATATACAGCATGTTCTAAAACTAACGTCATAATCATAACATAGTACGAGTACGAGCGTGGTCTTTAATTTGAGATAACCTATATCTACAAAGACCCAAAATACATTATGATTTGGTCGCTAAACGAGCTATATTATTATTTATAACGTTACTGGAGGATTCATTACTTCGAACATGTCAATGAAAAGTTAATTACGGAAAAACGCATTCGTATCACCCTTACAAAGTTCTTTATTACTTTTTTAGATCCCATCCTCATTATAAAACTGGTAGCCCACTCGCCTCATAATCATAAAGGTACGACACGTGCCAACTTGTTTGACAAAAAGTTATCCCCGTCCCCCGTAATGAAGCACCTGCGGCCAAAGTCACCCCCTCCCTCGGAGATACCACAGTAGCCAGAGAAATTATCAGTTATGCTGATGGGTATAAAAAGTATAAATCCAGTTTTGACTTTTGGACACGGGTAGCTTAGAGTTCTGGAGGTAATAAAGAACGCCACGGGAATTATAGGGAAACGAGACCGTCAGGAAAAACAACACCCTGTATCTTTTACAAGTGCTACAACAAGTAGCAGTAGCAGTGTAGTGCAGTGTAGTAGAAGGTTTTATTATAAAAATATCTATTTCTTAAAGGACAAGTTCTTCAACTTAGTTACCTATCACATTAGATTATAAGCTTAGTTAATGTATAAATAAGTGAAATACCTACTATTATTTTACTTGGTGAGCCTTCATAGACCCACGTCAAAATCAAGCGACGTCCAACCTAATAATAAATCGTATCTAAGTTTCGTCTTAGACTTTCTGCGACAAAGTTCTACGGCTGTTTATTCAACCTAAGTCATAAAACGACAAGAAAAGAGACGAAGAAAAAAAACAACACTTATTAAGCTCTTTGTGTTTCAATTATTAACAAATATATTTTTTAAGTTAAGCGTAAAAGGTAATGAAAACTCCTAACCCCAAATGTACGGGAATTAAGAGAAAACTTTAACAATCAGAGAACTGGTTTCTTGTTAACTCCTTAATTAATTGAGATTCGAGGGGAGAGCACGACAAACAGACAAAGTTACGGCGTTTACAAACTTCACAATATTCATTTTGTCTAAAGGGTGAAATCAGGATCGACGACTGATTTTAAGCGTTAATTAAATTTAACCTAAGAAAAACCTCAACTGTTCAAAAATATTTTTATTTTATGTGAAAAGTAAAAAATAGAACACCCTAAAAATAGGGTGTTCTATTTTTAACTTTCTACTCCTATTCCTAGTCCTATTTTTTACTTACTACTCACTCACTCAATCATGGCTCAGTGATATGATAATCTGATAATATAGCATTCTAATGGTAAATGAATATTCAAAATTGGTCCAGCACTTTTCGTAGATAAAAATCTACACTAACATTATAAAGAGGAAAGGTACAAACCATTTTGGTTTGTAAGACTAAACTCAAAAAGTGCTGGACCAATTTTGAATATTCATTTACCATTAGAATGCTATATTATCAGATTATCACTGAGCCATGATTGAGTGAGTGAGTAGTAAGGCTATATTTTATTTTTCTACGCGAACGGAGTCGTGGATAAATAATGAAGACAAACTAATTTCGTGACAGTAACTTAGGTAGAACATGTTTGTTTACTTTCGTCTAAGTCGAAATGAAAATTAGAGTGCAAAAAAATTTGCATTTGCTATGTCTTGTTCAGCCTAAATATCTCGGTAGTAATAAATCACTATATCTCTTGGTTAACAATCTGCTATTTTCTGACGTGGTTGTAAGTCTAGCGTTCTAAAATCTAACCTAACGCTATGAAATTCGCATAAAACCTAACAATAACACCAAACTGCCGCCGCGTCAGGTGTCAATAATTGTCCTGCAAGCAAAGGGTTATATCCCTTTGCGAAAGAGTTACTCCATTTACCAACTTATTTAGCAGATGCCATGACTCTTCTACGTGTTGTAATAGGGTTCGTTTTCCCGTGTTTGACGGGTTGTTGCAAATTAATAACACCATGCTAACATGAGCTCTTCTTGGTTTTAGTTGAAAGGAAATATTAAGGTCATTATAAAATGGTTGTGCTAGCATTCTTAGTACGAATTAAAGTTAATGGTTAGAAATTATAGCGTCGTAATGGTATCAAGATTTATGAAGATAATCCCGTTCTTAATATCAACTCAGACAATGGCACATTTTTAATGACTGCTTATTTCCATAGATTGTGGAGAAATGCATTATTAAATTCTGATGTTCATTCGAGTTGGTACAATTTTATAATCAGCCTGTATTTCCACTTTAAGGCACAGGGCGTTGATTTTTGAGAATTGGGATACACCAAAAAAAATAACTGCTTGATTTTATATTTTTAATCGAAAGAATATCCTTTTATAAGAAACTAATTTGAAGCATTTCATGATTAAATGTATTATTGATATTTAAAATAATTTATTAAATTAAAGTAACCTTACCTACTTGTAGCGACAAGATGACGTAGATATTTATAAAGAACGGGTATACTTCATCTAAGACTTAGAAAGACGATTTTTTATTATCTGTGATCTGTTTTCAAAGTCATAATAGACGAACGTCATTCAAATATAATGTAAACAAACAATCGCAATATGATATAATTTATTATTTAAGAGTATATAAGCATTCAACCATTGCTTATTACCTAGACCTCAGTTAATACAACACTTCCTACATCATCTTGTTTCTAGACTAGATTTACTTAACACAATCACATTAAATTTGTTGAAAAGGCGGATTCCATACTTCCAATCATGAGTTTCTACAATAAATGTTGATGTCGTCTTTTTGAACCTCTTGTAAAACCTTACCACACAAATTATTAACATTTATCACACATAACTCAAAAGAGAAATGGTCTCATAATATTTTAATTTCATCATAAGAATTACAGTCAATTTGTAAACAAATAAATTTGACATGACAACAGCTGTCTTCAAACGTAGGTGTCAGGTAGATATCTAAATTGTACTTATAAAATGAAATTTGGAGAGGTTTTATATGTTTTATGTAAAACCACAAAAGTGCTTGATATAGCGCAATTGGGACGGGCATTTAGGGGTCCAATGAAGGTCATTTCTTAATTTTAATATAATTAATTCATTGTAACATATTTTTTTAATCTAACTACTGGGATCGATTCGAAAAGCCTATTCCTCGAAATGGTTTTGAAATTTTCATACATTGTTAAAAATGGGTGTATCCCAATTCGACCACTCGAAAGTATTGTCCCAATTTTTAATAGTCTTTTTTCTAGGGTTTCGTACCCAAAGGGTAAAAACGGGAACCTATTACTAAGACTCCGCCGTCCGTCTGTCCGCCTGTCTGTCTGTCGCCAGGCTGTATCTCATGAACCGTGATAACTAGACAGTTGAAATTTTCACAGAAGATGTATTTCTGTTGCCGCTATAGCAACAAATAATAAAAACAGAAAAAAAATGTAAGGGGGCTCCCATACAACAAACGTGACTTTTTGCCGTTTTTTGCTCGATATAAATAACGGCAACAGGACGCTTGAAAAATTTACAGAATATTTAGTTGTATATTAACTTTAAAAAAAAGAGTGTACTTACTCTACAATGTCGAGATTGTTAACGAGCTCTCCTATGTACCAGCCCACCCTGATCAGTACATGCATAAAAACCCTTCAAATTAACTGGCAACTGGCAAGTTACCAATATATCAGCCTCGAATTGTACCACGTTACTTGCGTGACCAGGGTTCAAATTAATTTGGTCCATCTAAACGCGTCATTTTAGCGACGGAAAATAACAATAATTTAGTTGCCGATTTAAAAATGTCTAATTTATCTGCTACGAGTGGAAGGATGTGCTACGACGTAGCAGACCGCTAAACCTACGACTTTCCCGATATTCTCGTAGGCTTGGGTTTCTAGCTCTTACTCTTTCATTCAAGCGGAGAAACTAACAAGAGTAAACTTGATAAACTACGGATAAACAGTTTCATTACTAATCAGCTAACATTCACTACGACTTTACACATACATAACATATAAAATATTCCCTGCGTATGTGTGTACGTGAAAACACTTTATATTTGGGGTTCCATATTATTATGAACTAGAATTTGTATTCGGAACCCCACTACTCAAAAGGGACACGCGTCATAAAAATATGACACGTACGCAAAACAAAATTGGTAAAAGGATTTCGCAGTTTCATAGGTTCATTCTATAAGTTACATATGACAAGTTTACGTGTTATTTTGAACCTTGTGAGGAACGTTTTACGGTTACATATGGCATTTTTTGGTTGATTTGGTTTTTATGAATAACTATATTAGCATTTTTGATAAAGAACGTCACGTTTTAGGATATTTTTTGTCTTTTTATGTCTATTATATAAGTATACATAAAGGTCAAAGGGAAAAAGGTAAAAAAAATACAGTATGTACTTACATAAATATAATAATAAATATACTTGAAGTTAGTTGGATAAGTATAGTTTACTTACCTATTACAAAACTAGCTTTTGCCCCCGATTCCGTCCGCAGACGGATCGGTTGAGGCGTTGAATCTTGAACAACACACAAGCACACTTTCAAATTTATAATATTAGTAAGAATTCTAAGTTATGTAGTGGACCTGTGGAAGTTATTCATTATTTCAATATGCAACTGGCAAAAAATGGTACCTACCATACATCTGAATTCTGAATAAGTTTTATAAAACTAACAAAATTTATCCCGGAAAAGTTTATATCCAACGAAAAGTTTATGACCAAACAACGAGGGCCTTCAAACGTTTTAAAAAGTTACTACGTTCGAAATTCAATTACAATGTATACAGGTGCGTTCCCTTTTTGATTTCCTGATATTTTCTAAATTCCCGCCACAGTTTGACAGATGCGTTTCGTTCCACGTAGTTTCACTCGGTCACAATAGTTCGGACGATTCCATCGCAACATGCTCCGTTTCATTTCCGCTGCGCCCTGTATGGTTTTTTAACAGACCCATGAAAAAAAAAGTCTCACTATCACACGAACTTGATTTGACCAAGGACAGTGAAAGCTTTGGAGTAGCAGACACTGATATAATTTTGAATTATTTAATTGTAATTGTTGGCAGTAAATTTTGCTAAACGGTGCTTCATTATACCTACTTACTAAAAACAAACTTGCCTGCTACCTGCCGACCGACGATGCCGTTTTCCATTTGGATAAGCAATTAAATTACAAAGCATGAACTCTAACTTACCATGTACCATGATAAAACTATAAAGTAACTACGAAAGAATGTATGAATTAAAGTAAGTTTAGACCAAATTTTGAACGACATTCGGCGGAGTCTCGAAATAATTATATAACCATCTATCAGATACAAATTGAGCAAAACACACGTTAGCTGCCTAAAGTAAGTATTATTGTAGTTTTCCCTCGACTCCGTCCGTGTAGAAGTTGTTCTCTTCGAAACAGTGGTGGTATAGGGCCACGCGCGGCGTACGTCCGGATCGCTACCACGTTATCCTATAAACTACCGCCAAGTAGCAGTGTTCCAATGTGGGGTTGTCAACCGGTGAAATTAGCAATGTGGTATTCCATCTTAGTCCTCAGCGTTGGCAATGCTTTTGCAGTCTTAGGATTGCAGGCTTGAGATTGTAGTCTTGAGAATGGAAATTCATAGTCTCAGATCCCTCTTACTTGTGCTCGTTTGCCTACTCCTTGTCACAAAATAACAGTGTCATTTTTCGGGATAAAAACTAGTAACCTGTGTCAGTGTCCTGCGCTAAGTAAGCTATTTCTGTACCAAAGTTGAGATCGGTCGGTTTAATTAACCGTTAACACGTGAACAAAGAAAATAAACTTTCTTTCGCATTTATACTCATAGATATCAGTAGGAAAGCAAGTCGAGATTTAATAATGCTTTAAACAAAAAATAAAAGTGTAACACGACTCCACAGATTCCTTACGCGTCTGTGGTGGTGGCAAATTGAAAAGTACACTCGAAAAAACCCTTTAGTTGTCACGCGACAATGGCGCCCCACGCGTGTATCCACGCTTTATCGTTTTAAAAATTTGACATTTGCGGAAGCTGTGATGTGGTTACGATAAAATACTCAGTTTTTTTCAATTTCGACATGTGAAGGGATTTTCTTTTCAAAATTACGAAAGTTAACTTATTCAATCATATACAGGATGGAAAATATCTAAGCCGCGAGAAAGGCAAATACTTATTTATTATATAAATTATTTAGAAGGTGACTTCACATAACTTATGAAAAAGAAATTAATAGTAGCTATAAATAATCAATTATTATTTAAAATATAGCAATGCCATTATGTTTTCCTTCTACGGGCACCCACTTTTATTTTTTGCTAGTCATTATCGCGTAAAAGTTGGGGCCGTTGTAAAACACAACTTTAACAAAACGTGGTTAAAATTTCCTATCAAAATAAAAACAAGAACCATTCTCGTTGTATTACACTAGGCCACGATCCATCACAGTTATTGCATTAGCGACCCGCCAGTGTTGCCGTTTGCCGCACTCATTATAATTATTGCACACCCCTGTGTTATTTGTCTTAGCTGGCAACTAATGAAATTAAAAAAATTGGCGCGTAATTTATTTTTAATGGCTGTCTATGGCATGGTACTTTTGCGTTAGTGAGTCATTACAGAAACAGGGTGTTTAAGAAAACGTGAAATCAAATCTTTGCCTACGATTGTCCGTTGTTTTTATTCCAGAATTTAATAGATTTACGTGTAATCTTAACATTAAAAAATATTTTGCGCGGAACGATTCATGGAAATGCATCAATTTTGAGGATGAATTCATCGCCATTTTTTTTTACGTCTATATTAAATATTAACATAATCTATAGTAGCACATCGGTCTTAAGGAGTCTGACGTTACGTGTCACGCAAAACCACGGTGCAACGCCTTTTTTTTTAAGTAACCTATTGGTAAGGTAGATGTTTTATGTAACCATGATATTTGTAGGAATTAAGTATTTTACGACAATTATATTTATTTAGGGCACACGTAAAATATCACCTTACGTTTTTCGATCGCGGCAACTTCCACAAGTATAAAGGCACGTTAGGACAAATCTACTAGGCACCAGACTATAGTATATTATTTGTACGCCATGACAAAATCAATAAAATCCATAATTGTCACAGCAGTGTAATATTTAAGCACATTGCACGGCGTCACAGGTATGCCCTACACAAAGTTTCGCATTCACCCCATACTTCACACACGCCATAAATTGCACAGCTCAATGACAGAACAAATTCGTCATATTTTCTGCAAAACCACTATATTTTTAACTATAAAAATACCACTTAACTCTTATACAGCTTAAAATATGGTTCAGTTTTACCCATGTGAAGTGTCAAGTGATGTTGGCAGGGAGTTCGAAGTTGATCACCCTCCCGGGTCCCATACGTCATCGGGACCCGGGGACGCGGTCGGACAGTTTAAATTTCGAACGCAATCCATTTTCAAAATGCGCTTGTTCATTAGAGACTTTGAACTTGAGTTTCGAATGTAGGCTTTTGTTTAGAAGCTGGAAAGACGTTATTCTTAAAAGGTACATGAATACTCTTTTAAATTTATTTCCAGGAAAAAAATGTATTCCTAGATTAATAAAATAACATGCATGTTAGTACTTCGATGTTTGTTTGTTTTTTCAGTAAGTTATATGCAAGTTATAAGTTTTGAACCAGTTCCCGTTATTTAAACCACTAAAAATAAATAAATAAATGTGGAAAACCAACCCGATGACAATGCGATATTAAGCCGTATAAAAATGACCTGAAGAACCGGATCTTAACGTAGACCCACCGATTTTGGACTCTAATTTGGTCTCGTTTAGCGAATAATAACGAAGCAAAAAAGTTTCCATCAAAAACTCGTTTTCCGGCCAGTTTTCACAAAACACGGTAATTTGTTATTTGGTATCAAACATTAATTTTTTGTTATTAATTATGTACTTATGGAAACAATTGTTTTTAAATTGTAATTCGTTTAAAGTATACAACAAAATAACGGCCCACTATCTTCAACGGGAATAAAAAAAGCAATGGGCACTATTGTTTCCAGCCTAGCATAGCAGCTCAGCTATAACTAACAGCATCCTACTCCTAAATAAATAAATATCAGGGGACAATGTCACCCAAATTGACCTAGTTCCGAACTACGCTCTAGGCTCGTCCGAGTACGTACTATTGGCAATAGATAACGATAAACATACTTACATAGAAAAATATATACTTAAATATTAGGTCCTTACCTATGAAATTGGCGTTTTATATGGAGAATTTGATTTTGCGGATTATTTAGTAACGTCAAATGCAAACAAAACAAAATTCTGTCAGGAATATTGGACACTTCTAAGCTATATTATACATATCTTTATTACTTAAAAATATTTAGCTTCATAAAACTCTGCGTAATTGAAACACTTGAACTCACAGCACATGAAAAGAGTTGAGTTCACACTTTACTTTTAAACACTAAGTAAGAAATTGAACCATATTATTTGTATCTATAACCTTTGTAACATACTGTGTTAATGAAATTTAAAAATAATTTGGAAGTTAAAATTGAAATGAATAAATTCCGTACGAAATGAAACGCGTAAAAATAACGCCAATTTCATAGGTAAGGACCCAATACATCGATCGCGTCGTCAAATATAGCAATAATATCCTTACACCCCAGTGTGTAGTCCCGGGGGCCCTAAAGGCCGCGAGCCGCGACATTTGGCGCGACCTTTGCGTCGCGGGGGGCGGGCCATAAACTGTGGTCGCGACATTTTTGCGACTCGACGAGTTTGACTGTACTATCTATAAGTCCAAGGCCATTGCGAGTCCCGTTAGGGATGGTGTATACAGGATGATTTAAAAATGTGTAGGATGATTTAAAAAGGACAGGTCTCGCTCAGGGTATTGATTCTCTCAAAAGCAAAGGTGAGCGAATGCAGGAGTGAAGTCCAAGCAGCGAGTTTAAGTAGTCCCGTCAGAGCGAGCAAAACACATATTAGCGCGTGCATTTTCAATTAGGCAGACTTATACGTTCGAGAAGCCATGCTGCCAAATTGAGTGAGACGCAAACAGAACCTGTAGTGTATTTTTACATAAACAAAAACGTCTCAATCGCGTTTGCGTTTCTCGTATGAATAACATGGTCTCTTTCGCGTTCGAGAGGGTATGCCACTTGAGGGACTGTAGATGCAAACTGCAAATATTATTTCATTTTTTAATCTCCTAACCTAACTTAAGCCCGCTTTACATTTGGCTAAATTCAGTGTGCTAAATTTA
Organism: Acleris cristana; assembly: GCA_948252455.1. Lineage (NCBI taxonomy): Eukaryota > Metazoa > Arthropoda > Insecta > Lepidoptera > Tortricidae > Acleris > Acleris cristana. Next base: position 11,832,147 of record OX411788.1, on the reverse strand, counting down.
GACAGGCGGCGTGGAGGGGATAATCGCGTCCTCTTGACTAACATGCTAACTGCCTTTACACTTGTCTTTTTTTATAGTCTTTTTCATTCAGCACACTGAATTTAGCCAAATGTAAAGCAGGGTTTAGTTATTGATTTCCAAACCGTGAGTACCTAGTAGATCATTTCAAATGCAATTATCTATGAAACCGTCTCGATTCAGGAAATCCCATCCTAATTAGGTTATATTAGTTAGACCTTAGACCATAGTGAAACCAGAACCAAAACGGCGAGAAATATCTATTTGTGAATAATAACCTAACCTAACCTAACCTAACCTAACCTAACCTCACTTTCGAGTACGCTTTCGTACTATCATAAGTGTGTCGTATCTCGTAGTCAAAATGAACTATATGACTATAATATTAGTCAGCAATTTATCACAGATGACCAAAATAATGAACAAACATTGGTAATCCGATTAAAAACCGCAAAGTATTCTTGTTTCGTTGTAATTAAGGCTATTAGGTTTCGCGCAACATGGCCGCCTCGTTTCCGTTTCCGACTTTTTAATTTTTCATTTACGGTCGCTGGTTTCAATTTTTCCTTTTAATTTCTCATTAAACTTGGTCACGTCCCGAAGGCTCAGGAAATAGAAAAAACGTGGTGATAATTATCATGCAGATTAATTATTGTTTTTGAAATGGGAAACATTGTTTTTTGCGTGTTTATTATTTATGATGATAGCCAAAGTTAAGTTAGTTTTTCTTTAACTGAACGCATTAAGTCGCGTTCTAACGTAGATTTATGTCGTAATGATATCCCGCATAATTTAAACTTAGAATACCTAGGTACCTACCTAATGTAATGATGTGTAGAGTGTGTAGAGTTCAATAAATCTCATTGCGACAGGGTAGGTAGGTACTGAGTCTGCAAAATTACTGTATTAAATTTTTATAGATGTGTGTATGGATTAACCATCTAGGTATGGATTAAAGGCTAGAACAAAGTGTGTTTTTATGTGTATACATCAACGAATATTATAATTCATCCATGTTATACGTGTAAGCACACTCAGACACGTAAAAGTGCGCGCAAGGCCTTTTATTATTTGCAAAATAAACATGTTAATTTTCAGTAAAAAAAGTTGGGGAAAAATCTATTAACATTAAAACAGTAAGTTCTTGTATTTTGTTCGTCTTTGACTGGGACACCCTGTGTGCTGACACCGACCACGAAGTTTAAATGATTGCACGGGCACTACTTTGAAATCAGTAATTCGAACTTCGGATCGCCCCGTCACTATCTTGCAAATTAGTGACGCGTCGAGAGTAAAAGGGATAGCAATAGACGAAGTTCAAATTACGGATTTCAAAGTAGAGCCACAGAACTGTCGGCTACATCGTAGAACGCACAAAGTGTCGAGTGTCAGTGTGCGCGGAGCTAGTGGAACATCGCGTAAATGCTTCGGTGTTCTCGGCACTAGCTGGCTCTAAACGAGGCCCAGTTGTCATAGGGCTGCCTCTAAGGTTTTAAAAAAAACAAGGCGTTGTTTAATGATCAGAACTTTGAAATAAATATTGAATAATAAACTCTACCGTTACTTAAGAGTTCAAGACTAATCAGAAGTCCCTTAAAATATAAATAAATGAATATCAAGGGATAATCTCACAAAAATTTACCTAGTCCCAAACTAAGCTATAGGCTTGTACTATGGATACTAGACAACGATATAAATACTTATATATAGAGAAATATATACTTAAATATATAGAAAACATCCAAGACTCAGGAACAAATATTCGCGCTCATCACACAAATATTTGCCCTTACCGGGATTTGAACCCAGGATGGCTAGCTTCGTAGGCAGGGTCACTACCAACTAGGCCAACGCGTCGTGAAACGTTGTAAATGACCCTGTATCCCCGAACTTCTGTAGTACCTTAAGGGATGCCATAGTATAACTAAAATGTTTATTTATTTTGTATTCGAATTTATTTTCTTACCTACCTACTGAATAAACATCTTTTTTTATTTTATTTGTACAATAAACTGTAGACATTCAAAAAATAACCGTACACTGGGTCTTATAGGCTAGATAAGAGGTTTGATTTAACGTCACTGGACACATGGTTGGTAGTTTGGAAGCAGATATCATACTATCTACAACATAATCACTACTTTGTAATCTCTAATAGTAATCCTCCTTTTTTCCTGAACGCGCACAACCCTAGAGCGAAGACATCATTATTGTAATGGATGTCACAGGCTGCGACTCAAGTGCTCTACAAAGCAGTAGGCCTACTAACTTACCAAGCAACGTTCTCGGGCCGCATTGCAAAACCACCCTTGTTTCCCATACAACACGACCCAACTAAAATGTTTAAGATAAGTTAGCGCCGCCAAGGACTAGATGGCGCGGTGGTCGCGCACATTAGCGACATCTCTTAGGGGAGTGCGAAAATTGCTCTGAAATTATGTCGAGAAGTGTCGCACGCTTTTATCGTTAGGTGCGTACTTGAGTTTAGATGTCATGAATTATCTAGGCTGGTGGTTAAGTGAACACCCTGTAATTAAATTGCTGGCCGATTTAAAAGCCATGTCATTTATGTTTTATACTGGGTTTCTATTGTACTCGATAAAACAATATTCCTTTCGACATGTAATGAAATAAATTTAATATAAGACAATTAAAAGTTAAAACTAAACTTATTTAAATTAAAATAAAACAAAGCTACTCAAATATTAAAGATCTAAATAATAATCACTATTATAAAAAGAACACCCCCTCTAGCAGTTCCGCTCGCGGCATGGTCCCTATGACACTGGCTGCGTTACCTCTCTGGATAGCTAGGCTAGCCCAATCCTTTGGGAGAGGTAAGCACCAGCTCTAGGATCTCCGGAGGTGTCTATGAGCCGGGATGACAGGGCCTTAATAAACATGTAATCGTACTTATTGTTTTTAACTCGGTCAGCAATACCTGGGGCACGTTTTATAAAGCTACAAGTTACAATTTTACAGGTCTAAATTGGCAACACTGTTAAAATGGCTGGTCGTCATTGGTCAAGGTTGTGTCAAATGGCGCAAAAATCAGTTGGCGCCTAGTCTGGCCGTTAGCCAATATCTTAGGTCTACTTTATCCTCTTTCAAGACAAAGACTCTCTCGAGGTTTTCCTGGATTTATCCTAGTTTGGATCGCCCAGGAGTAAGGTTACGACTGCAGGAATATCCCAGACATGTCCAGCTGCTCCTCTGTCAGGAAAACCTAGTAAAAAAAATCGGTATGTACATGAGCCGTTTTGAACCTACACCTACGGCTTGTTTAAAAATTTCTTTTAAGATTGTTTTGAGATCGTCGGTGGCCTAGTGGCTCAGGGGCCGACTCGTGATCGTAAGGTACCTAATTCAAACCCCCGCGGGCACCGTGTACTATAGTCTGTACTTTTACGTATTTAAAAAAATGTAAACAATCCAAACCACGTGGCATTGTTCAACAGCCAATCAAAACCGTTTAATCGAACTTTGACGTATCAGTGCTCTACTTCTATTGGCTGACGTGGGTTTTTTTGTTTACATTTTTTTAAATACCTAAAAGTACAGACTATAACTTAAGTAAATTACCCGATGCTTTTACTGTGAAGAAAAAACATCGTGAGGAAACCTGTACATTCGAGGAGCTGTAAGAGGGTAATTGCACGAAAAATCCTAAAGGGTTGAAGTGTATCCGAAAGGATGTGATGGCCATCAGTAAGATAAGATAAGACGTTTTTTAAGATGCAAACGAATCATTGGCGTCTACTGATGGAAAGTTATCACCGTCGTCCATGGATACGGAGAGGAACGCATATGCGTTGCCGGCGTTTGAAAGAAGATCCGGGGCCTGTTTTATAAAACTACAAATTACAATTTACAGGTTACAAGTTTCCATTTCACACAACCTTGACCTTGACGACCAGTCATTTAAGCAGTGTTGCCAGTTTAGACCTGTAAAATTGTTACTTGTAGCTTTATAAAACGTGCTCCTGGAAATACGGCGCAATAAGTTTTGATCAAACCAAAAATATAGGGCAGCGAATGCATGGAAGACGTAGGTACTACCAGAAGAAAAATACGGCAGTTTTAATATTACATAATATTTAAATAACATGATAAGTAAATAAACGTATCGGCTATCACTAACCGAAAATTGTCTAAAACTTGTTTATTTACCGATAACAATTGTTGCAACAGACAAGTTCAAAACACTGTTATCACATTTTTAAATGTTTTTAACTGATATCAATGAAAAATAATTAACGAAAACTTTTATCTGTTTATTAATGTGTTCCATACGTACTGACTCCATTAGGGGTCAATTTTAAGAGGAAACTAGAGAGCCTGGTCTTCAGCTATTGGTCGCCGTAGAGTGATAACCCCGGCCTGGGAATATTTTGGCATATGGAAAATAAATAATTGAGTATTGAGTACCTATTGGGCCACATTCATTCTATTGTTTCTGTTAGAAAATCTCGCAACGCATGTCCTGATTGTAGGTACTTTAAAATACTTATTAAAGATAAGTACCTTATTGTAACGCCATCAATTAGGGATGATAACAAGGTATCTCGTGCGTTAAAACAAAAGTGACGTTGTTGAAAAAAAAAATATTTTTTAATTGCATTAATGGCATACACTCTAACCAAATTGTATGGTGGTTGGTGGTAAAGTGGCGCTTAGCAGTTTTTTATCTCTCACGATAGATGGTGCTCATGTCACTCTTCTATTGTACGTACAATCGTTCCCACCATATTTTGTTATGACACAATGTCCCGTTCGCTTCCGACGGGAAACGTATGAGCGTTTTTCTAAATAAGCGACACATTTTGCATTAACCTACAAATTATGTTATAAAATCTCGGCCCTGAAAAAAAATATCTCTAAAAACAACAAGGTATAAATGCAAGTCATTTCACCGGTTGTCTTCCTCGCTCCGGAACACAACAAAGCGAACACTGGCTGTGTACAAACCAAAAAACCTTTTTAAGAGCTGTTGCACTGTACACGTGTCGCCTGATAAAATAATATTCTATATGTACTTGAGTATTTATATTTTATTTAACTATATCTAGCAGTAGTTAATATGCAAATAAATAAACAGATCTTGAATCGACAATATACATGATAATGTGCCTCATTAAGAAGTTTACTGTTGACCAATGAAATCATAACAACGCTAGTGGACTTCTAATCGCTAACGCGACGTGTGTGGCATATTGCACAATACTAACTAATATTGTAACTAGCCAGTATGTTTATTTGTTGTTCCTTCTTAGACTAGGAACCTTTATAGTTTCCTTATAGTCCGTTTGTATGCTACAGTCCTTTTTACCCGACTGCGGCAAAGCCCAAAAGGAGGGTTATGTGTTTGACTTGAATATAAGTCCGACTGTCCGCTCGTAACTACTAAACGGCGAAACCGATTTTAATAAATTATACCTGGTTAGATTCGTCTTAACCATTAGAGTGTCATAGGCTATATTAAATTTATTTTAATGTGAAATTGCTGAAATAAAAAATTTTAACATGATAAGTAACATTACTTTGATGACTTTATCCAAACCGCAGTTGTTTTTTTTTAAAGCTTGTTAGTTATTCTCAGAATCGATCAGTCACAAAGCTCAAAATTTAGTGGTGGTAGTTTTAGTGGTGGTGGACTTTATGCAAAGTTCGTCCGGATCGCTAGCATCTTATCCTTTAAAGTACATATAGGGGATAAAACAAACGGTGAAATTACTATCGAAATTACTAGCACAGAGGTATTTCATCTTAGATCTCAAAGTTTTTTTTTATAGCAGGGAACAATGTAACACCAATTGACCTAGTCCCAAACTAAGCACTAGGCTTGTACTATGGGTAACTACTAGACAACGATATGAACTCTTATATAGAGAATTAGTATACTTAAATACATGGAAAACATCCATAGCTCAGGAACAAATAGTCGCGCTCATCACACAAATATTGCCCTTACCGGGATTTGAACCCAGGACCGCTAGCTTCGTAGGCACTAGGTACTACTACACTACTCTTCGACAAACACCTGTATCTTTTTTTTACGTTAACTTAGAAGTTTGATAATTTCACAGCTTCAAGGGACTGTAGACTTGAGTATATGGTTAAAATTTCAACTTGATACCTCCACGCGTTCCCGAGTTAAAGGGTCTTGACAGACAGACAGACGGACAGACGGACAGACTGACAACAAAGTGATCCTATAAGGGTTCCGTTTTTTCCTTTTGAGGTACGGAACCCTAAAAACGAAGGAAAGGTAGACAGTTAAAAGATAGAGTGACGACGTCGTACAAATAGCCGGAAAGTTATGTATTGACAGGCAAGGGATAGAGCTACCTGAGGGCTTATTGTCTAACGCACTCGCAATCGCAACGGCTTCAAAGTGGAGCAATTGTTTTCATTTTGTATGCAGACAAACCTTCGATTTTCAAAATGAAAACGATCGTGATCGTGAGTGCGTTAGACAATAAGCCCTCTGGATCGGTTTGGGTTTGGAGGAGGTTTTTACCGCAAAAGGCGGCCCGTACATCTAACTATACTAATCTTATACATAAGTTTAACAAACAAATAAATATCTAAGTACACAATATAAAATAATAGAAAAGAACTATATTATTATGTAAGGGATAAAATAAAGCGAATAAATAAATAAAATGTTGGTAGGCTTCATTTTTCGACGCAGTGGGCCTCTAGTAGTGACCCCTGCTTATGAAGCTAGCCTTCCGAGTTCGATCCTCGATGTGCATGAATAATTTGTATCTGGCTCTTGGATGTTACTTACCTTTGTGTTCAAGTATTACTCAATTAAGTTTTTGTCTAGTACCCGTAGAAGTAACAAGTGTAAAACGTTATTTTGATTCTAGTTTAAATAAAATTGTGTAAGATTGTCCCCTTTAATATTTGTAAGAACTTTTTATGTTGGTTCGCGGTCCAATTCTGTGAATAACATATTTATGTACTATCAGCCCAATGGAACCCTGACCCACCATAGAACTGTGTCACAGAGACGTTATGATTCAAGTCATAAGAAGTGTCAAACAAATTGTTTTATAATGTCACTGTGACACCGTTCTATGGTGGGTCAGGGTTCCATTGGGCTGATAGTATATAGCCTGAGTTGTAGAAGTGGCAGAATAAATATAGCAATAATAGGTGTACAATTACTTACAACTAAAGGCATCGTCAAGAAAATACTAAATATATGTCTAAACCGTTTAATAAAGTGCCTTATAAATTATAAACAAACGTTTACTTTTCAGATTCATGCTCATGGACAACCTGGGGCTTGAAGTCCAAATCGACCACCCTGCTGAGACTGTTGACGTACATATCCAGTCGCTGCGTCATATAATAGCAGCGCCGGTCCTTGATCTGACGGTTCTGGTTAAGATCCATCACGGAAATCAGCAAGCCATCCCTGGTCCGGGACAACCCTGGACACCTCACTCCATCAGGCCCAGTGAAGTAGCTGGAGCCGTAGAACAACCCCAAGTCTTTGTGAGCGGGCTTACCATCAGCAGACGTGAACTCATTTGGAAACTCTTCGTAACCTACGCGGTTGATAGCAGCTGTGAAGTAGCAGTTGGTAATGGCAGCGTTCCTAGCTTCTATGTTCCACATGTACTCACTACCAGCTTCAGCGGCGATGGTAGCAGAGGGGTTGAAGACGATCTCAGCGCCGTTCTGGCCAAACATCATCCAGTTAAGGACGTGGTGGCGTCCGAAGCAGATGTTCACAGCGATCTTGCCGTATCTTGTCGCAAAGACGGGGTGCCCGGAGTTGCCTTCCATGTAGTAGTTAGATTCATTGAAATCTCCCACTCTAGGGATGTGGTTCTTGCGCTGCTTGCCAATAACGTTGCCAGAGTCGCTGATAACGACAGCGGTGTTCCAGAGGATGTCTGCGTGCTTTTCATCGCGCTCGAGGATGGAAGAGATGATCACCATCGAGTATTTGATTGCGAGCTCACGAAGGAACCTGGTGGTTGGCCCGTTTTCGGCTGATTCAGCGAATTCACACCATGGCTGCTTCTCTCTGGTGCAGAAAGCGAACGGCATGTTCCATAGTTCTTGGAAGCAGATGATGTTGACGCCCTCCTGTCCAGCAACGTCTATGATCTTTTTTACTTTGTCGAAAATCGCTTTTTTCTGTTCATTGATAGGCCGGTCAGTTGGGACAGCGATAGAATGTTGGATAACGCCGACTTTGACGATCCTGGGTGGGCGGGTTTGCTCTTTCTTGGCAGGGAAGGCGTACGCAGCAATTTCGAAGTTGGCTTCTTTCGCAGCAGCGAGCGAAGTGTCCTTTATCGGGACTTCATGGTGGTTTTTTCTTCCATAGTAGATGCGGTTGAATTCGTCAAGGTCTCGGCCGCTGAGGTTGTTGTTGACGATGTTTTCCAAGCTAAGAGTTTCCCCGTCCATGATGCCGTGCGTTAGTCCGTCGTCTGTGCCGGAGCCCGCGCGGGCCTGCCTTATATAGGAGGCGGGAGGCACTGGGCGTACAGCGAACGTTCGCGAGGTCTGGCTGTTACTTGACGACCTTCGACCTTATGTGATAAAGCTGAGACAATAAGCGAATGAAAAATATTTGACTTATCAATAGAACTTGCTACGTGACTATAATGCGTCCCTATTCTGGTTTTTTCGATACTATTACGGGTAAATAACTTATATTATGCGCATTTCTGAGGGTATTTTTATTTATGTTGACAATTATTAAAGTTGCGTTCTAAGTTCTAACTTCTATGATGATTGATGACAGATAATAACATATTTAATCCAGTTGCTCGACACAATAATAAGGAAAATGTGCAAATAACTGATACATGACAGTACAGCAAACTAACCATAATTAAACTATACTAAGAATGCATGTTATACGTTTTCAGGTCTCCGTCTCTGAGTACCATTAGGTACTAGGTACAGGCACGACATGGGATTGTTGCATACTTGCCATGCCACTGTTCGTATTCTGGCCGTGTAATGCGAATTGTGGGTTTAGTCGGTTATGGTTATACTATAACTAGGTACTCGTATATCTAGTATGTATTACTCGGCTAAATTATGAAGAGAAGCAAGTTGCTTAACATTCCCGCGATGGGGACTTTTTCTTGTTTTTTTTAACCAGTCATTTTTTATTCAGTCAATTTACCTGCAATTTAAATATTTAATAGTGTCTAATAATAGCGTAAACTAGTCGGTCATTATTAAGTCTGCAGGCAAATATGGATAAAACGTCTCGAGCCAGTATGTTAAATTTGTTTCTCAAGATGGCTAAACTGCCGAACGATTCTCTACCTTGCGTCGTAAAGCTCAGAGACTACTCAATAAGTCAATTTAAACATACTGCGTTCGATACATATTAAACAACCATTGAGTTATTTACTGCGCAAACCGGCTTACGTAACAACTTTAAAAACAAACTTATCTGACCGAAGTGGTGAAACATGGAACTAATAAATTCACATACTTTTGATATGTAAGATAGGGACAGCAGCGCTCCCATTCATGTCCAAATAACTTTGTAGTTCGATGTTGACTTGTTAATCAAAGTTTATCTTCACATTGTACCAAAAACATGGAACAAGAACGGTCTTTTGAAAACATTATAAGACATAATTTACAACCCGAACAGTTGAAGGAATTCAACAGAATCTATTATGGGAGAGAAGACCATTGCGAGCTAGCATTGAAGAAGTCAACTCTTCTAAACGCTGAGAAGAACAACTTTGTTGTTGAAGCGTATTCGTTTTCTGCTGCTAGAGAACAAACAAGATCACCAAGGTTAGTAAAAATAGGTTTGGTACAACACTCAATAGTTTTGCCGACTGATCAACCAATCCAGAAGCAAAGAGAAGCTATTTTTAATAAAGTAGAGAAGATCATTCAAATCGCAGCAGAAGAAGGCGTCCAAATACTTTGTTTACAAGAAACATGGTCGATGCCGTTCTTTTTGGGGACAAGAGAAAAAGACAGATGGTCGGAATTTGTTGAATCAGCTGAAAACGGTCCTAGCGTCAGTTTCTTAACAAAGTTAGCTGAGAAGCATGGAATGGTCATAGTTTCTCCAATTCTAGAGATAGACAGTGAAGGAATATGGTGGAACACTGCAGTTGTTATCGATGAAAAAGGACAGATAATGGGGAAACACCGAAAAAACCATCTTCCAAGCGTCGGAAGCTTCAGTGAGACGTCCTTCTACTCACCTGGTAACACTGGCCATCCCGTTTTTGAGACGAAATTTGGAAGGATCGCTGTCAACATCTGCTACGGACGCCACCAAGCACTCAATTGGCTAATGTTTTCTCTGAATAGCGCTGAAATTGTTTTTAACCCTTCTGCTACAATATCCGAATTTGGAGAGACTTTCTGGGGGATTGAAGCCAGGAACGCAGCGATTGCAAACAGTTATTTTACATGCAGCATCAATAGAGTTGGTACTGAGAAATTCACCTTGCAAGATGGAGTTAACGGTGTTACTCGGAGTTACTATGGATCAAGTTATGTAACAGCTCCTAACGGATGCAGGACTCCTAGTCTTTCCAGGGTAAAAGACGGTCTCTTGATCGCTGAAATTGATTTGAATTTGAATAGGCAGATCAAAGATCACTGGGGTTTCAATATGACTGCTAGATTGGATATGTACGCGGACGAGCTCATTAAATTTAAGAATTGTTTGTGTTTGATATTATTTAACCCTCGAATCAATGAACTTTTAAGTAAACAATTAAAAACATATGATATCTAGGTACAGTCGCCATCAAATATATCTGAACAGAAACCTTGTATGCTCAAATAAATTATTTGATAGTACTGTACTATATAGTCAGCGAGCGTCATATATAAGGTAACATTCAAAGTGCTCAAATAGTTCGGTACACCATACAATTATTATGGTGGACCGAACTATTTGAGCACTTTGGATGTTACCATATGACGTTGATGTTACATGACTAACGATAAGATCTCCTTAAAAAATAGCACCGGATCCGTATCCTTTTCCTTATCCGTACTAGTGTTTTGAATGCAACGATGAATTTGTTTGTCTGTTTATTCCTTCTTCACGACACAACGCCTCAACCGATCGATGTGTAATTAAGTAGGTACAGATAGAGATAGTTCAAGTATAGCCCTCGAAGATGGCCATAATAGGGTACCTTTTGTCGGAAAATCGTACGTACTCGGACGTAGTAGTTGAGAAGATAGGTATTGAAATAATTCAAAAGTACAATGTTGTGTTCAATTCTATTTAATCATTTTGTTCTATGTAATATAACAATTATTCATTCTACATATAGGTAAGGTCCACATGGACACAGACATGAAGGTCCTGCAAGATGACCCATGTTAACCCAATCTGCTGCTTAATGTGGTGTGGTGTGGTGGCGTGCCGCTAGAGAGTACCAGTCCCAGTTCCATTAACCAGAGTTGTCTTGCTATGCTAAAAATTAGTAATTTAGAGAAACTATCTATATAATAAAATAATATAAGAACAGTAAATAAAGACTGCTTAACTGCTTGCTGTATAATCCGCGTTACTCTAAAAACGGATACCATCTTTTAGGCAACTAAACGCAATTATAACGTTTCGTTTCATTTGATTTTAACCAATTATTTTTGGTTGCTATCTGTCACTGAGACTATCTGTGGTAGTTTGTGTCGCCGAATGATATGTCATTTTTGATTCCCGTAATTTGCACAGTTTGAGTAAAATAATTTTATTTTGAAGCTAAAAGTAGTGTAGAAATAGTGAAAATGGTAAGCATAGTTATAGTGACACATTAAATTTCATACCCTTTTGATATTGTTATAAAATCATTTACCGGTTGTGGTTATGTTAGCGTCATTACAAAGCAATATTGGACTTAAATATTCTTAAAAAAAGTTGACAAACTGGGATTCAAAGGTTTTTTGGCATTTCACTCTGAATTCTAAAGCTTTTACTTATCTTCGCGCATCACATCTCGATGTTTTAGGAAATCTTTATGACCATTTCACAAATGTCAAGTTTTCTGTTGTTTGCAGTCGATTTTAGCTTACAATGGAGGTGCTGTGGTCGCGATGAAGGGCAAAGACTGCGTGGCAATCGCCACCGACAAGCGCTTCGGCATCCAGGCTCAGACGGTGTCCGCTAACTTCCCCAAAGTGTACCAAATGGGCCCCACACTGTACGTAGGGCTCCCTGGTCTGGCTACTGACACACAGACTGTGTTCCAAAGGCTAAAGTTCAGGTAAAGTAAAAACTTGCCTCATGAAGGTAGAAGAATATTACGTCTACGTCTTTCTTGCTTAACCCATTGAATGCCAGCTACGCACCTGGTAAATATTATTGCAAACATAATTCATATGCTGCATTATTCAAAGCTAGCAGGCAATGGGTTAAACAAAGTTTAGTATGCACTTAATGACATAAACTGTGATTAATTTGCTACTATAAAATAATTGGGGCTGCTGGAACCATGCTTGTAAAGCAAAGACAATGCCAATGGTTGCCTTAACATCACTACACTTCACTTTTATTGTAATTAAATGTTGCCCAAAATATTGTTGCACTACATTTTTTTTTATTAACCCTTCATATGCATAGTTCTGGATCCATACCGACCCTGGTCCTATGCCTTGTTCTGTATCAGTCACTAAGGGGCTTAGTCGGGTTATTTGAAATTGGGTTCTAGTAGCTAAGATAGGGTTCTAATTTGTCTGTAAAAATAACTGAAAAATTAAATCTTCCATAGATAGCATTCCGTAGCTCAAAACGTCAAATCACTTTTGAGCTAGGAGCTATTAAACTCGGTCACGTGACACCGATGACATCATAGCCCAGCAGACAACGGGTACAAGTATGCGAGCCTCTCCGGCATACGAAAGGTTAAATCTGCTTAGTCATTAACTTAGACCCAAACCAAGCACTAGGATTGTGCTTTAGTTTAGACAAACTAAATTTGCTTTGCTTGTTGTGTTAAAATCTATAATTTACACATTATTTCACCTTATTTTATTAAAATTACATTACATTATACTTGTATGGGTAAATAAATACTTTGATTCTGAGAAAACATGTAAGACCATGAAGATTATTTGAGTTTAATTTCAAGTCCTTGTAGATTCTTGTTAGTCTCAATAAAACAGGTGGCAGACAGCCAAAGGCAGGGACAGTTCAGGAGAACCAGCAGCAGCATAAATTTCACATCAGCGCGATGTATTTTGCTAACGTCAGAGTAGACATTAGTCATGTCCAATTAAAGAAATGCAACTGCTTGCATTCAATGTCTTAATAATATCTGTTGTCCTTCCAGAATGAACCTGTATGAGCTGAAAGAGAACCGAGCGATGACCCCTAAAACATTCTCGTCCATGCTGTCAAACCTGCTCTACGAGCGGCGCTTCGGACCATACTTCATCGAGCCTGTCATCGCTGGGCTGGACCCCTACACCAGCAAGCCTTACGTGTGCAATATGGATCTGGTACGTTAAATAGTTATCCTACTAAAAGTATACATTATAAATGTGACGATTTGTAATCTATCTGTGCTTCCTTCTCTTTGTAAGGTTTGTTCTTAATAATATAACATTGTAGATGCTTTGGTCTCAACTGTAAGCCTATAACTGTAACTTTATAAATAAATAAATAAATCTAGGTGAGTTTCTATTTAGGAGATCATCCTCCCATCTTTGACTGGTCAAGCCCTTCTTTTTCATAAATTGGGTAACAAACTCTTGCTTGGACTACTTATTCTCAGGGTCAGCACACATAGAGCGAAGCGATGTGTTGAAATAAGATGTATGTGCAATGACCCTTAACGTGTCGCCTGTAAATCACCATTTAGGTCACTTTAAAACTGTCAAACTGACTAAAACTTGCTTCGTACTCTTTTCTGTCCAACATGACGTTATAAAAGGGTTAAACCCTATTTGCAGAACGTAAAAAAAAATCCAAGTACTCTGCGGATTATGACATACTCCCAAACAAAAACTTGAGAAAATTATACATATTATTATAAAAAATTTGAGCATGGATGTGTACATACTAAATATTAAGGAGGGTTATAAGACTCCTGGCAATGAAGTACTTTCTGGGCTGTAGCAACTGATTTGACCTGACGAAGTCAGTAGCCAATTGACTTCTCAAACTCAATAATGAATGTTGCATTTCAGATTGGGTGCCCGAATGAACCAGAAGACTTCGCCGTGTGCGGGACATGCTCAGAGCAGCTGTACGGTATGTGCGAGGCTTTGTGGGAGCCCAACCTCAAGCCCGACGAGCTCTTCGAAACCATCTCACAGGTGACTGCCTTTTATTGTATGGGGTTGATGACATTACAGGTTACACAGACTACACTGTTTATGCGATACAATATCAGTTTTTTTTTATAACGTGACTTCTTTTAACGCACGATGTTTTTGTTTAGTGTCTAATTCAAATCTTACAAGCTATTGAAGCTATTTCCATTATTAGAATGGCAAAATTCAATACAACTCTTGGACACCAGTACAAATCTGATGATGGCCTTACACGATCTCCGCTGCACTAAAGCCGTAAATCCACGCACTACACACGTAAGCTAGGATTCTATCGATTTTTCTAGGATTGTGTCACTGACGTCATTTCGTGGGTGTGCCGCTGTGAAAGTATCTACATCATCTACAATCTAATTTAACGTAGATCCACTGAGCTTGGACTAGTTTGGGTTGGGTTTAGACCAAACGAGCGAATACTCTAGAACATGTTTTGTCTTTATTTTTACAACGTAAACGTAAGAGATAATGCCATAGAATTCTTGTTCGTTTCGCTTGGTCTAAACCCACCCTTAGATTTGACTCCATAACCACCTCCAAAAAAGTACAGTCAGCAACAAAACTAAACAAATAAAAATCTTTTCTTCACCGCAGGCGCTAGTGAACGCAGCGGACCGCGACGCCATCTCGGGCTGGGGCGCCGTGGTGTACATCATCGAGAAGGACAAGATCACCGAGAAGCACGTCAAGACGAGGATGGACTAGTTTATTTTGTGCTTATTCAACGCCTTTCGTAATAAAATATGTTAAATCTTAGACGGCTTTCATTGTTAGCATCAGGACCTTTATTCTACCGTATTGCCGTACAGTTTTAGGGCCGGTACAGACACACAGCATTTGAACTGCAACCAAACAAAAGACAGCTTCAAAATGGCAGTTTGAGTGCAGTTGCCGTACGTACTTTTTGACGCAGTTATGTCAACTGCATCAGAACGGCACTCGGACTGCCATTTTGCAGTCCGTCTGTACTGGCCCTTAGGCTGCGGTTCCACTGAGGCGGAGACGAGCGGAGCTTAGTGGAGTGATTACAATGTAGTGATGCAGTTACATCTCTCCGCTCCGCTCGTCTCCGCTTGACTGTTTCCACTGAAGCAGAGCGGGGACGAGATGTGTATTTCAACTAATATGATAGGTCGATTCCTACAAGTCTCCTCTCCGCTCCGCTCATCTCCGCTTGACTGTTTCCATTGAAGCGGAGTGGAGACGAGATGTGGATTTCAACTATTATGTTTGGTCAATCCCTACACGTCTCCTCTCCGCTCTGCTCGTCTCCGCTTAATTGGAGCCGCACCCTTAACGGTCGCGGTCCAGTGGTTAAACTGCAGATTCGTTACTAAGCCATGGGTATTTCGTAATATGCATCATACGACACAGGGGGCTTAGTCAAAATGTATGGACTTGAGCTCTCGAAGCGCCCTTCTGAAACGAGTTGTATGTTGGACTGCGAATGTGTTAAGGGATGTTACCACCCCGCACACTTTACCACGTTCGTTACATTTAGCCGTAATAAGGTCGAGCCCAGTGTCTATAGTACATACCATTGATTTGTACCGTCAATGGTGCTAGTGATACTACTATGTGTCCTTAGTATACCACCTTTTCAACGCCTTTGACTTGATACAAACGTCGTCCTCACACGCCAATGACAGCTTAAAACCACAGCTAATGTCAACCTTACGTCACAAATACTCGGGTCTATTTTGCACTGTATCTGTGACCACTATTATAGGTCGATGGCGAGATAGGCACGACAGTACACGACCACTTTAGTGGTTCTTGGCGTTGAAAAGGTTAAAAGAGATACTAGTCTATTTTCCAGTCGCAAATTTCGAAATAGGTAGGTAGGTTTAGGTTATGTTAGTTTTGCAGCAGGCCCGAAGGGCCAAACCACCCAGAAGCAGGAGCTCCGCGCTATCGGAGCTCCGTCGACTCTGTGAAAATGTCGTGTATCTCTTTGGTACTAAGGACACATAGTAGTATCACTAGTACCATTGATGGTACAAATCAATGGTACTATAGACACCAGGGGGGATTTTCTGCTGTCATTGGCGTGTGAGGACGACGTTTTTATCAAGTCAAAGGCGTTCAAAGGGTTCTTCAAGTTGTGTCGGCTGTGGCCGACGGTGGCGTCATGACTTTCATATATGTGGGTCACGAACTACCTCAACAAGTTCGTGCCCCACATATGGGTCACTAAGAAACTACTCACTTACTACGTGTTGGACTTAGAGTAAATTGAAACATTATGTATGGGGGCTGTTAACGTGCTTTCCCATATGCTATATTTCATTGAGTTGACCATGCATCTTTGATTAGTTCCACAGCACTGTGAAAAAAAGGGGAGTAAATGGGAGCTGATTAAAACCACACATATTGCAGAAACTTTATAAACCGAATATTAAAAAATTAAGTTTCAAATTTTCATACACATTTGTTTTTACAAGAGACTAGAGAATTAACATTTGAATTGTAACGCTTACATGCCGATCACTGTACGTCGGTAGCAAAGCTATCTTATTATTATATAATGCCTCGGGTCACCATAAATCAGCTGATTTTTATCCTTTTCTACTAATACAAATTCGACAACTTTCTGTTAGTATTAACTCTAGCGTCACCCTTTTCTCCGAAGATATGTATGCCACGCCCTACCGGCTTGACAGGACAGCAATCTGCTACTTTGCTGCCCGGTTCCGACCGTGTAAGAAAGAATAAAAACCAGTAGATTTCTAATGATCACGCAGGCTGGCGTCCGCCACCGTAACAAACAAAATAATAACTATAAGTCGCGTCCACACCAACCGCACATGCAAAAACATGCGGTTGGTACAAACCCGGAAGTACATGTAACTAAATTAACTTTACCGACCTAAACAATGGCAACACTTATGACATTCAATTTTCATCATTTCATGACTGACGCATTGTCCAGGAATCTACGTTCAAAATAATATTATGAGAAATGAGGTAGACAGGTTAAAATTGACAGTTAGTTTATTTAACAACCAGACTCGACCAAGATTGACTGTCAGCAAATACGTGAATTTAAACATTTAAACAAGGTAACCTATCAACCTCTTTCACTCTAATACTATATGTTTACAAAATAAAACGTCTCGTTTGATCACTCATAAACAAAATGTTGGAAAAAAATACAATAGATTTAGTAAACCCCGTCACACCATCTACAGAGTGATCATCAAATACAGCTAAACGTAAAGTAAACCATGTTTATCACAAACGTATTAAACGGAATACGATTCATTCCAAATTTAATGGTCTAACCAAAATACTGACTAATTGTTAATAGAGTTAAGTAGTAAAGTTTAAAAAAACGTGAAAATCAGCGAGTTAGTGCTTTATCGTAAATATAAAAGAGGCGTGATCCTGATTTAAATCACAATTTTCATAACAATCCAAGTCTTATTTAGAATAATAAATAACAAAATCTTACACCGTAGGTACTATTAAATACTATACTAGACAGAAACTAAGCAATCTAATTTATTGGCAAAGTGGCCTTTTTTTGCTTAGCAAAACTTTCAAATCCGGATAGTTAGCTAATATAATATGTTTCGTTATAATTTTTTACATTCCTTATATAATTTACAAAGTACAGTCAACGCCAAAAGAGTGGGCAAAGCGTTCCGGGAGCGGTTTGCACTGCGAGAGAAGAAAACCGCCACGTACTTTCGTACCAATGTTGGTACATACGTAGAGATGGTCGTTAGGTAAATACTTAAATACCCACCGGGGATATACCAGTGTAAACAGCCAATTTTCAGGATAATATCTGGTTATTGACACCTAGTAATTGTATTATTACCCCTATTACCTTAACATAAAGTTCAAAGTAAAGAGTGCCAACTATAGAGTAGTTAGCCCTAATAATTCTACTGGATAAATTAGGTAAATACTCATGTTAAATACCTTCTTTTGGGTGTTAAATTTACCGGGGCAGTCTCTTTAGGTATACGTTAGTATTCAGCTCGCGAACAAATAACCTATCGAGACCTATGTATGTATGTTTGTGTCTGCCTCCGTCTCGGTGCAAACCGCCACCTTTCGATGTAATACCGATGCGTGCCTTAATTAATCGCTACGCCCGCCCGCTTTGTATTTGACTGTCCAGGAGTGACTCAGTTTACTTAATTCCGAAATAATAAATTATATATTAGGAAATACTGTGGTGTTAGTCCAACCGTCCGAAACTATAATAAACGTACGAGTTAAGTGTAAAAGTTAAAAACTGAGCCGAGACACGACTAGTAAAAAGTCAACCCAATAGTTTAGGAGACAGAGTCAAACTTCCGATTTTTGATTACATACATAAATGAATAGAATTAATTACCCTTGGATTTACAGTCAGAAAACATCTCGTATGCCTAATGACCTTGAAGTATTTTTTTTAAATACATTTAACGGCTAAAATCGTAATGATTCTCATTTTATAATGGAAATAACGAAACCTACGTTCTAAAAGAAATTCAGTACTCTGTGTCACTCCGTTTACAAATCACAAGCCCGAGGCTCCAACCCTTACCTATTTAAATTTTAGATTAAAACTTTTATTCAGCCAGTTAACACGAGAACATCCTAATTTCAACTCGAATGATATCAACAATATTAATAATTTGTTAGAGGTCTACTCTGAAAATCGAAGTCACTTCAGCCCTCTCTTTTTCTCTAGAGTAATTCAAAGGGACAGAACCTTACGTTTTAGTCAGAGTAACCCCCTTAATACTAGTCTACGCGAGTGGAACATTATAAAAGCTAATAACGTTATAATATTGCGTTATATGTGCTAAGGAAGAATCGCGAGATATCGCTAACGTTATGTTTATGGGAATCTTTATCTGAATTGCGTAGTATTTGAATAATTTGCGAGAGAAACGCTGAAAATGTTTTATTGTAAATACTCAACACATTCGCTATGGTAAATGTCGTCCAGAGGCGCTAGACAAGATGCATTACGCTAACCAGCGTTTCTATTCGTTTCGTTTTTAAACCAATCGCCTCACTGGTAGATCACGTGACTTTTCGTATCACGTCATCTTCCAGTGACGCGATTGGTATAAAAACGAAACGAATAGAAACGCTAGTTAGCGTAGTGCATCTTGGCAAGGCCCAAGGTTTGCGTATAGTATGATTTTTTCAAAGCACAAGTTTCGATCAAATACATTGTCTCCAATTTTATCCTTAACCACAAATTCCTCAGTTTATAATAAAATACTCGGTTGCATGAAATTCAAAAATGTATTATCTCTGAGCGAGCTTGTATTTAAAATGACACGCTTTTATAGACAGTCTTTATTCCAATGGACTACTTTGTCTAAGGAGAAAATTACTATGTTCAACACTCATTCTTCAAAAAAATCAACTATACATGCGGACTCTAGAGCTTACTTAATTGTTTACGTTTGTTATAAATACGTTGCGAATGTGTTAAGCGCCACAAACACATAGAAACTCGTAACACCATTTTGTTTAATCGAGTTCCATTTTATGCACAGGGCCCGAACTTTTGATACCAGTAGTAAGATGCGCCATTCTAGCACTTATTGTGTATGCTCTGTTGCTATGATCTGTTGTTGTTATAACTTTTCTCAATGTTACCCCCGGTAATTTATTCGTACCTAAATACCTTTTAAATAAGATCACCCTGTTCACAAAATTTCTTCATTTTGATTTCATTGGTACAAAAAATTCTAGCCCCATTCAAAAATAATCAGTTTTAGAATATTACGAGCGTGTTTTAGCTGCGTTTGTGGTGCCAGTATTTCACACGTTGAGCCAAAAAGCAATCATTGCCTTTAAATGACCGGCTAGAGATTTTAAGGTGATCCAAATATAACAATTATAGCATATTATTATGACATTATAGTAAAAATTTCCAAGCAACGCATAACCAACATTATCTTTGAAATTTTTCCACAGACTATTTCCGACCGCTTGCTTATTTATAGATAGATGAGAGATATGTTAGACTTAACATTGACTTACAGGCTGATACAACTTTGCCATAGAGTTGAGTTTAATGAACGAGATTGGTCGAGACTTGTGCCATTTTGCTCTTAGTGTGGTTTAGCGTGGACCCTGGATTCGTCATGGCATCCACTCTTATTGGAAGTTTAATATCAAACGCGACAACTTCAGGTGACAGGTGACAATGCGGAACACATTATAGCTGAGACCCAGTAATGTCGATACTCGACATCAATGTTTGGAATTTATTTTATCGTATTTTTCTTTATCGAATATAATCTATCACTTCAAATGACCCTTTTAAATACAGAGTCCACGTTAAAATGACACTTGAGCGCGCAGTAAATTTGTTGATTGAAGCGACATTTTAAATCGTCATTTGTATTTCAATAGTAATTATTTTTGCATTTTCGTCGTAATTAGCTTAACTTAAAACTCATTCTTCAATGCTTCTTTTAGTACTATCAACTAAACATGCTATTGACATTATGTCACCCTGTTAACTCCAATTTGAATAAACAAAATATGTCAAAGTTCAACTATAGGGTATTTTTTTATTGCATTTGTTAGAAAGAGTTCAACACAATGTAATTATATTTTAATTGAAAAATGAAATCGGTAAGACGTTAACTTTTTTGTTGTGGTTCTTGCAATTGTACTGTGAAATCTAGCTATTCAAGGCTTCGAAATCTCTTCATGTTATCAAGTAAATTAACTTTTAACACAATTACCTTTTCAACGCAATATCAGGGGGTTTACCATGACATGTAGTTCAGTTTAGGTTGAGAGAAAGGGACAGAGCTATTTCTGTTACATAGCTCTGTCCCTTTCTCTCAACCTAAACTGAACTGCTTTTGTAAGTCATGGTAACCCCCCAGGTCCAAAATAACTCAAACGCCAAGAACAGATACAAACTGGCGTACATTTCAAATTTACGGGTGCTATTAGTCAGAGAAAAAAATAATATATAACAGCCTAAAAAAAAAAACACACGACCCTTTTTTGAGAGATTTTCGTATCAGAATGGTACACGTTGATTGGTGGTTAATTAGTGATTTTTACCCATTCCGAATCCTGGTAATACCGACCGATCCATACATATTTTTGTGTACTTTTCCCGCCTTTTAGTTTGTACGCAGCTATTTTACCCTGTTTTTTACTGAGGATGAACTTGTGGAGTGAATTTTTCTGTCAATTGCGTTGAAAATGTCAACACGGCCGGTATGGGGCAGGGTATCTCAAAAATCCACATAAATTATACAATAGTTAGTTAAGTTTTACAAACACTTTAGAATATTACTGAATAAACATCTTTCATCTTTTTTTAAATCTTTTATTAATTTGGTTTGTTTTAATTTTTTATCAAAACCATTTAATTCGTGTTGACCTTGACCTTGAAACAAGGCTTGACCTTGAACTTGTAACTGATTTGACCTTGACCTACAAAATAATTTACATTTAATTCCCTGCTTTTCCCCACAGCCGAGTTAACAAAGAACCACATACAAATGAGAAATAAATTTTGACCAATTCAAAAGCGAACCTTGTGTGTGTACTAAGAGAAGCATGCGTGGAGCGCTTAGTTGCCCTCGATGGCTTTAGCGACGAACTCGATGAACCGGCGGCCGTACTGCTCCGGGTCGCATGTGGATATACCGTCGACGTTGCTGCCGTATTTGACGGTCTTCGCCGCTTTCGCCGCCTGGTTGATAAAGTTCAAATTAGGATAAAAGGATGACAATTTGGAACGGCGACTTCTGTTAGGTGCCAAAGAGAAATAATCAAAAAAAGATCCAGACAAGTTTTTTTTTTACGTTTACGCAGCTCAATTTAAACAACGAATACCATAAAAAATACAATCGATACTTGGCGTTCCTACCTTACGTATAAGTGAACAAAGTAAAGGCATAGAAATAGCAAAAATCAAACCATTTACTAACCTGTTTTTTGACTCCATAATGCGTCAGAACGTCAATAAGCGCCACGAAGTAAATCTCCTTTTTCGGCGCTCCTGGAAATATTAACATTCCGTTTATGTTACACTTCTCTTTGAGTTACACGGGGTCCTTACCCCCTTTGACCCTTTTACACTAGTCTCTATGACCTGGTCCGAGTGTCCCACGAGCAACTTACTAATAGCGCAATGAAGTAAATACCGTGTTAACAGTTAGTTTCGGCAGGGCCCCGTCACTCCTTACAACAGAGTATTTCTCGGCTGTTTTGGATACTTACGTACTTCTTTATTTCCCCCAATATTACCTGCATGCTACGCGCCAAAATGTGCCTATTATCAAGTTCATGAGTGAAGTATCTGTTAGGAAGTAAGTAGTATATAGCGTGGTGTAGTGTACCTTCCTGGCTGGGGATGGCGTAGATGTCGAGCTCGGGGATGATGCCCTCGTAGTGCAGGTCGCGCCGCGGCGCCGCGCCGCGCGGGCTGTCCGGCGGCGTGTTGAAGCCCCATCTGCGGACGCATTCATTTAAACATGGAGTCAAATACGTTTCATTCATTTCTAAGACAATTAGCAAACTTTTTATTTTACTATTATCATCATTTTAGCTTTTGGACAGCATAATATCCGCTAAGATCGAGTGGGCGAAACATATTGCACGTTTTTCGGAAGGCCAGCGCTAGTTCAACAACCAGTTACATGCTGCGCTGAGACCATTACATTAGGAAACATCTAGCATTAAGTAAGCCACATATGTTTCTTGTTTCAGTTCCCATGGTGACAGTTGTCAGTATCAGTCTCCACCGGGCAGTTGTCAATGTCAGTCCCGGTGTTATCAATTGTCAGTATCGGTCTCCGTGACGACAGTTGTCAGTGTCAGTCCCCGTGGTGACAGTTGTCAGTATCAGTCCCCTTAGTGACAGTTGACAGTATCTGTAGCCGTGGTTACAGTTGTCAGTATCAGTTCCCATGGCGATAATTGGGTGAATCAACTTTTAAGGTACTCCTTTTCTTTTGTGGTGCGAAAACTTTCCTGGTGACTTATGGTTAATAATAATGTATGAATGTTAAAATCAGACCACCAAATTTACAGACCTTACATGTTAAACACCTCAAATATTTTTTAATCCTCGAAAAAACCTGGTAACTCAGGGGAAAATGCACATTTTCCATACAAAACCTAGGGACAACATTGTCCGCTGCGTTACCTACTGTATTATTATTTAAAACTGTTCTATTTTAAATTAAATCATTTCAAATGTTAGCCTATTTATCTGATTTCATAAGAGGGTAAGCCACGTCATTAAAAAATATATAATTTTTCTAAAAAACATATAACTTGTGAAACATGTCGAAAAATGGGGAGTACCTTAAAAGTTGATTCACCCAATTGTCAATCTCTGTCCCTGTGTTGACAGTTGTCAGTATCAGTTCCCGTGGTAACAGATGTTAGTATCAGTCCCCATAGTGGCCGTTGTCAGTATCTGTCCCCGTGGTGACAGTTGTCAGCATCCGTCCCCGCGGTGACAGTTGTCGTATCAGTCCCCGTGGTGACAGATGTCATTACCAGCCCCCGTGATAACAGTTGTCAGTGTCAGTCCCCCTGGTGACAGTTGTCAGTACCTGTCGCCGTGATGCCGGTTGTCGGTGTCGGTGTCGGAGTCGCTGTCGGGCTCGGAGTCGTGCGCCGCCGCCGCGGCCGCCTCGGCCTCCGCCTCGCCGCGCCCGCACTCGTGCATGCCCAGCAGCAGCGAGTAGTCCATCAGGTGCAACTTCATCAGGAACTGGGAACAATCGTCATCATCAACTTCAAATTGAGCGCTACAGCTGTACAAAAATAAAGGAAAACAATGAGAAGTCGTATTCTTCTTCAGCGTGGACTGAAAACTAGCAATATACAATCTTAAAGGGTGGATCAACTTTTGTTGTTGTTATTTTGTCCCGTAAGCCAGGAGACAACAGAGGTTTTTAGAAAAAAAGTTATAACATGTACTTCTAGGACACTCAGGAGAAAAGCGATAAAAGAATGGATTTTTAATTGCCAATAAAACAGATTTTTAGTGGACTTATATCGTTTGAAATCATAGTTTTAAAGAGTGACCCAGGAGACGTCACCATGGCAACGAGCTACAACAAAAAGTTGATTGACCCTAAAAATAAATTGCAAATTAGCTTTATCATAGGTCCTCATTGTTGAAACACTCGGATCCACCTCGTGTCTTAACTCTGGCGCTCAAATCAAAAGTTTCCATTCGGGGAGACCGGGTATGGTTGTCACACGGGTTGGTTGTCACAGCGGCCATCCTCCGGCCATCCAGAATTTCTGGCGCGGACTGAGGTGAAGTAGGGAGGGAAATATAGCGCTCGCGGTCTTTCGACACCGGTCGATGGACTCAGTCGTTCGTTCAGTTTTCTGCTATGGCCGCTGTGACAACCAACCCGTGTGACAACCATACCCGGTCTCCCCTACGTGATGAAGCATAACTTACCATTTCACCGCCGCTAAAAGCTGATAAAACTAGTGAACTAACCTCAACATCAGCCGTTAGAGTTTCAAGCAGTTTCTCCTTCGCCGCGTCTCCGATATCAATGCGGACGCCTTGCTTGATGAAGTCGTTGTCTTTAAGTGTGGGCAGGTCTTTCTCTAGTTCCTTGTCCGACGCCTCACGGTCCACCGTTGAGCCTTTGAGATCGTACTTTCTAGAAAATTAAAGAGACATTATACTACCAAAGCTGGTTGATCTTGCTTGTAAGTTTTTTGTTCATTTGTACATTGCTTCCTATAAACGCTAGACGCGTCATTCTAAAAGGTTTGACGGTGTCAACTCAGTAAGAATGTGTATGAGGCATGTTTGAGGGTATAATTTGTACTGCTAATAGCTTGTTCAGAAAAGCTTGAGTGAAAGACAATGTGAGAGAATGTATAAGGGTGGCATTCCACTTGTCCAAGATCCTTGTCCAATGTGTATTTGCGACTCACAGTTTGCTTAAAAAATGTGAGACGCAAATACACATTGAAAAAAGATCTTGGACAAGTGGAATACCACCCTTAGCATCCAGGGGCTTATTAACCCTTAGGCTAAATTAAGCTGCAGCCTAGGGCGTGAGAATCGGGGGGGCGCGCTGAAATCGTGTCTTGGCATGCACTATTAATCTAGCATCATTAGGCCGTCCGTAACACACCTGGCGGGGGCGCGTCCTCATAATTAGCCTAGGGCGGTCAGAACTCTTGATCAGGGCCTGCATATATTTAGTTTTAAGCTTTTGAACGCTACAGACGGCTCTGGCCGTCAACTGGAAGTCGTGTCACTGACCCCACCATCGGCCCCAGCCGACACAAGTTCAAGCTTAAAAGACTTTGTTTCGTATAAATTGAGATGTAAATAATTTGCATATCATAGGAAACATGTTGTATTTGACCTAAGGCGTTCAAAAGGTATGAAATAGTATTGAGAGAGAGATGAACTAGCAGCGCTCTATTCTCTTTTCTGTCCTGTGACCCTGAAAACCATCGTCGAAACTAGGAAGCCTGATACCATGCAACCGCGTCGGTATTAGTTCAAGTAGTTTTAATTTGTAATATCTTGTATTGATATTTCTGCCGTTATGTAAATTTAGCGCCTTTTAATTTCCTGCTTTGCCTTTTTCTCTTTTACATACCTGTGAATATTGAGATGGTTGGAAAACACGTTCCGGGTAGCGACGAGGTAGTGCTCAATCCCGTCGACTGTCAGCCGGTACATTCCGAGGTATTGCGGCAACAACGTCTTGCCGTGTCGCTCCACAATATACTGTCAAAAACGGTACATTTTTTATGCTTTAATAGCATGGAGGAAGCAAATGTAAACGCATGCCACATTTTTTTAACCCTCAAAGAAAATAAGAGAGGATATTGAAGCCTTGGTCTGTCTATCTGTCGGATCGCCTTAGACCAGAACGGGTGCACAGATCTTGATGCGGAGGTAATTCTTAGCTTAGTTTTATGATAATCGGATAAGTAAATCTAGAGTTTATCAGCTGTAAAAAAAACCTCAAGAGGAGAACACATTTATATATTTTTACTATTTTCATATTTAATATACCTACTTTTTTGTATATTTCACCTCTGTTTATCCTTTACCAAGAAAATTAAACTCCAACAAAGGATAACAATAGATAATCCGTGAGCCCGCGCTTCGTGATAAGATACAAATATATCAATTTGTCACAAATTTACATAGAAAATGATAAGTTTATCTCGATTACACATACCATTAGATAGGTAAATAAAAATAGGAAAATGCTTTAACCCAACAAGGTAAAGGTTTTGTTGAATACACAAACACTTCATTTAAAAACCCCATTGAATTAATCAAGCACCATGCCTGACATCCTGACCCTAGTACGCTAGCGTAAAATTGAGAATAGGATTGTTTTGAAAACGTGTTCTGATAAGAGATAATTTCAAAATCATACAACTTTTATTTCTCATTTTTTCATTATTCGTTATTTTATGTTTGGTCTAGCACTAGCTGACACGTAGAAAAGACCATGTTGCGTTTAAGCTCTAGTCTATAGCCATTAGAGGAAATTTGTTTATATATTTTCTTAGTAAATAATTTACAAAAAAAATGTATGCTCTTGAGGCAAACCTCTATAAACATGTTTTTTTTTCTAAACACCTTTTAAAAAAAAACCTGTTGTCAATTCGCGCTCCAGTTTTTACTGGAGTGTTTTTTTTTTAATCGGCATGTCAGTGTGGAGTGTAATTTTGCAGTTAGTGAAATGGAACTTGTTAATTTCGGAATTTAATCTTGATTTTTTTCGCCACATAGCTAGCTCTTTTTATTGGACAAGTTAAATCTTTACCTGACTAGGCATTCAAAAAATTCAAATTACGTTTGTATGGGGATTCGAGCGTCCTGACGAAATGAATCCATGAGCTCGGTCTTCTTTTCCGTTTGATAAAAATAAATAAAATAATTTCAATTCCTGATTTTGTTATTAATACATCTCTCTTATAATCAGAGCTGTAGAATAAAATGAATAACAACAGGATAAACACTAATGTTATATTTTAATTAACCCTCATAGGTATCGCTTATGTAAATATGTTGTAAATTTCAATCGTTGATAAGATTGCATTAATATTCCTTTGTTTACTGATCATTATCAGTAATCTGATATTCTAGCTAACAGCTCACTGATTTAATGATTTATCCATTCATTAATCTCGCTGTAGCTTATAAAACCCGTTCCACATAATACAATTTCACGCAAAACTGGACTAGATTGGCAATTAAAGTCGGTCGTGTGTAGTTGGCTGATTAATACATATCAAGGTCAATCGTACAGCGTATAAAAATTGCCGATACGATTGCGTGCACGTTTGGATGAACTATCAAATTACCAGCCAGTTCTATGGTTATTAAGATAATTGTGTGATCAGATCAAAAAGAACGGTGTGCAAACCGAAGACCAAAGACTGTACCAACCAATGTCTTTTAACCTAATACATTACTGGTGTTCACTAATGTTTTACCAAATCATACATACATACATACCTTCACGCCTGTCTCCCAATGGGGTAGGAAAAGTCTATGGAACGCCAGGTGCACCGGTCTAAACATACAACTTTCGCTTCCTCTACATTCATTAATCTCACAATCTCGCACGTACGAGTACGTCGGTTTCGGGTGCTTTTGATTTGGCTCTTATTCAGTACATCGCGAATCTGATCACCAAAACATCATTTGACAAACTACATCATTTTACAAACTTTCATCTCGCAAAGAGATACTTTCCGCCGCATTACTTTACAATCTTTTGTGGTCAAAAGTCTAACCTAACCTAATTTATTTAATAAGCCCATGTAACCTATTTAATATGTAATGGTTTAAGCACAAACACGTTTTTGCGAAATGAAAGTTTGTAAAATGATACGTTTGTCAAACGTACTTTTGGGCAATTTAACGGAACCCACATTACCCATCCATGTCAAGTCGTGAGGCAACTAATAAATTTGAATACTTAAGTGTGTAAAGACCGCTAAGTTCAATTCGGGCTGGGTTGGATACGTCTGTCGTATACAATTGTCACTGGATGGACCCCACAGGATGGCTACCGACGTAGAAGCAGAGAAAGAAAGTGGCGGGATAATTTGGACGTGTTTCAAAAACACTGGTGGTAACCAAAAAAATGTGATCTTTGACACATCTCCATCCCATCCCATCCAAAGTTAAAATAAGAAGATGTCATGTCAACATATTGTGGCTTTGATCTAATACGTCGACCACAAATAAACATTTTCAAAGACCACTGAAGAGCATGTGGGTTACTGACTGTCTGTTCTTGATTTTTGTAATTTTGCAATGCAAAGCAAAGAAATAGGTATTTTACCGACTATGACAGTTCGCCATCTATCTACAATTAGTTCCTTTTTTGCTACGTTCGCGTGCTAATATCATTTTTCTCTCTCCCATCAGCTATACACGTAATTAAATTACGTTTATCATGGTTTGGAGAAACTACTGGAAGTTTAAAACAACAAAATAGATTATAACTGGTAAATATATTAAAAAACCTTCGATATATTGGCGACTCTTTCTTTCAGAGCTGATAACTCTTAAGCCGGGTACTCACTAGAGCTGTAACTGTAACCGCAGCAGTTACAGTAACGGAGCTTCTAGTAGAGAACAGGCTCGCGAGCCGCGTACACATCACGATTTTACGTGCAACAGTAACAGTTACTGCTCGCTAGTGAGTACCCGGCTTTAAACGGCCCAATAGATTTTCATGAAACCTAGCTAAGAATCACTAAAAAAACCGCATCCGAATCGGTCTTTCCATTTGGCAACTACGATTTAACAGACAGATACACTGATACACATGTTAAACTTTGGCTAAATAAATGTCATCCTTACCGGGTGGTAGTGTTTGAGGAAGGAATGCATCCTCTCCACTTCTTCCGAAGTCAGGGTCTTGAGGATGAACAGCCGGTCGTAGCTCTGGTAGAACTTCGCGCCGGACTTCCCGGAGGAATCATCCGGGATAGGCTGAGACCTGGGAACAAGAAACCATACTCTTTCTAGAAGGATGTTCAAGGTTCTGTTACGTCACAAATCTAAGCTCGGTTAATTTTACCAAAAGTACTCGGTACACCTACCTATCATTTTACAAACTTATAACCTACTTATTTGTGCTTTAACCATTACATAATACATAAGTTACATAGAATTATTACATAAGTAAAGATACATAATATTTGTGATACTCGAAAATCTAATTAAAGACCAAAATTTGATTTGATAATGTTAAAATAACGACATAATCAAGATGGGAATTATTTCGTTATTTTAACATTATTTCATAAAAACATGAACCAGAACTCGTGTCATCATATTAGGGTAAGTTTTATTGATAAAAATACCTACACTTAAACCAAAATGCAGTACCTAATCACAGCGAATGTGCGTTGAGGCTAGGATTTTGGTCTTGAATTAGATTTTCGAGTGTATATCCTAAGGTAACATTTGTAAAATTACATAGGTAGTTTAGAAATTGAGCAATTGTACAACATCAGTGAACCCTAAGCAGTAAACCTAGGCTAAGTCGCTACTATGACGTTTCAAAAGAGTTTATTATGTAAACCTACTTTAATAAAGATTATTCTGATTCTGATTCCCTATAAGATTTACCTTAGGCCTGGTGACAACTATACAACTTTTAATTGTTTTAACGATCATATTTCCTCCAATTAGCACCAGGTCACGCATTAATTCTGATTAGGGCAAGGCCCAAGGTCGACGATAACCAGTGATCGAGTCGAGGCACACCGGTGTATGAGCTCTAACAAAATTTCGTTGTTTTTACAAAATTATGATTGTTGTGTATACGACACAAACAAAACAAGATACATCAATTAAGACGAAGGTTAATTAACTTGCTGTTGTTACATTCAGCTTTGGTTGATATAACTGTTAAATTTGTTGTGTGTATTAAATTTATTTCAACTAAGGAATTTTATGTTAGTAAAATTTATAAAGAGTATGATAATGGATTTAATTAATCTTCGATAATCCTTGTGTTCTTTTATCATCATGTCAACATCCATCAATCACAGAGTAATGGTAATCCCAGTGAACGTCTTATTGAATACACGTGTAATGATAATCATGAACCATTTACAATTTATTGTCTCTCTTACACCAACAAATACTTCCTTATAAGAAGGCTTGAACTATCAGAGCCCAACCTTTTAGGTTGTCGACACGTGATCATAAACACAGTATAAACAGTAGTTTGTCTTCAAATAAAGGTATATCGCTTGCTTGCATGTGTGCGTGCCTCGACCGTACGCGCCGCGAGCCACCACAAGCAAACTCAACAGGAAGGACCGAGCAGGTTTAGTCGGGGCCGCACCCTGTCACCGTTTTTGATTGCGTATCAAGTATCAAGCGACGCGCATCGACGCAAAAATGTTGTCATGTAAATGTCATATATGGACAACCCTAGCCCGATGCGGTAATAGGTAACGGAAACTCCTGGAGGGCCGGAGATGATCTACTTTCCTATGAAATGATCTATTTTCTAAGTTACGTGCATTATCCGAGAAGGAGAATGTAAATTATCGTGAGGAAACCTGAACATTCGAAGAGCAAAAGGGGTAATTCGGGGTTTGTAAAGTTTATTAACCTCTTTACCGCCACCCTACGAACGAAGTGTCGGGCTCTGTACGGTACGGAACAAACCATCTAATAGATAAATGGGAACTTTAAATTCGATCGAAGGTTTTATTTCTAGTTGAATGTTGGTCATGTATAGATGGCGTTGGTGGCGTGTGAGCCTTGTCATTGGCTGTCATGACTAGATGACTGTGGCGGTCAAGAGGATAACACATATAATCGATCAAGATGCGAAGAAATTAACTTACAAAGTGACCCGTATTCATTGCCCTTGAGTATGTATGCACTTTTTTACCAGGTCCGTGTCTGTCTCATAATTAGAACCACTTATCTCATTGATATTTAGTTCCCATCGAACAGAACTAATTAATGTTGGAAAGAATGAGTAATTAACAGAGATTTGCTATGAAAAAAAATGAAGAAGGAAGAACAATGAAAATAATATCGTCGAATGCGTAAATCAGCCATCCATATTCATCCATAAACATGCTAATATTACAAATGCGAAAGTAAGTTTAAATGTAACCTTTCTACAACAAAACAGTTAAGCAGATTTTAATAAGATTGGGCAAAGAGATAGATTTTTTCCTGAGAAAAGGCATAGGTACCTAGTATAGTTTTATCCCGGAAAATTTGACATTTCACGTGGGAATAGTGACAAACGACTTCAACGCGGACGAAGTCGCGGGCAAATGCTTTTTTATGGAATGGAGAAGGCACACCTGCCTAGGCTTAGTACGCCATAATATAAATTTTCAAGATTTGACGTAGCCTGTGTCATCTAGGATAATATGTATAAGGATTCTAACAATAGGTACCAGAAGGCAGAAACTTATTGTCAAGGCATTTTTATTTACTGAATAAATCATATTACTTGAAAACAAGCCTCATTATTGTTTACCGCAGTAGACAACTATATTTCCCAAGGGATGAAAGTTAGCGACGATATTAATAAGATAACATGTTGATGCAAAGAAAAACACGAGGCGATAATACTAAGCAAGAAAGAGAGGAAGGTCTCTGGTCTGGGGAGTATTATGACATGGCTATGCAGTTCATTTTACGGCGAGTGTAAAGGACAGCAAGCAATAAAATATATAGCTTTGTCCCTCTCTAACTAAACTAAAAACTAAACTAAACTAAACTGTTATAAATAAACCGTCTGTTCTGTCGCAGATATTGATAAACTAAATTGAAACCACTCTCACTTATACGTTACTAGGATTTGGTACAAAAATGTGCTGCTTTTTCCGACTTTGACTGTTCAATGAAGTAGGTACATATCTTGATATTCGACTGTACAATTTTTAAAATGTTAACTACTGTGGCCTAAAGTGATAATAAATAATAACATTAAATCCCTACTTATCCTTATCTGGATCCTTCCTTACCAAGTAATATTATGTACCTATGTGAAAGTGTTTTTGTTCGTTTGTTAATTCTGTCTCACGGGACGTATTTTTTTTTACTACAATACTAATTACAAGGATATTTTATAACCCAAAGACGGACATAGGCTACTTTTTATCCCGGAAAATCAGACGCCTCCAAAGGAAAAATGATAAACGACTTTTACGCAGACGGGGTCGCGGGCAGAAGCTTCCTTTACTTGTGAAAGTTCTAATTTTAGGTATACGTCGATTCCCGTTCATAGTGTGAATATCACATTCGCAAAAAATCATACTAGCAAAACATCATAACGCATAACATCATACTAGCAAAACACAATATTCGCAAAACATGATATTTACAAATAGTCGGGTTTGGTTATAGAATTGTAGGTAGGTTTAGGTTATGTTAGATTTACAGTAGGCCCGGAGGGCCAAACCACCCAGAAATAGGAGCTCCGCGGAAGCGGAGTATGCTATAGTAAGAATATCATGTTTTGCGAATATGATATCCAACAGAGAGTCGGAGGGGTCGATTCTGTCTGTTTGTAACGTCTTCACGGCTAAACCGCTACGAATTATGATGAAATTTAGAATGGAGATAGTTTTAACCACGAGGAAAGACGGGGGAGGGCCCTTTAATCACGAAATAGTTCCCGAAGGAATAACAGTAAAAGAGTTTAAGAGGATTGTATTGCAACGCTTAAGTCGCGTAGCTGCCAAATAAAGTCAGATTTCCACGATTTTTGAATAATATGTTGTAGTTATTATGAAAATCTAGGATTGTATCTGACTCACCAATAAAATAAAATCATCGGTGACACCGCACTTGCTGCAGGAAAATAACATATCCGTCATAATAGGTACCGATTTGGTGGCGATAAAATTCAAGATGACTGTGTTAATTAAACAACAATGGTAACTTTATTATTTCGGCTTCCAATAGTTGTACCTAGCTTCTTCCATTGCATATGGGAAAACGTGTGTGCACGGAAATAAAATGTCTAGTAACCTAAGTAATTTGAACTTATTAATATTAATTCAATTGAAAACAGATTTTTTTAAGGGTTCTCATAATAATCATGTTTTGGTTTGTCTCAAACGCATACTATCATTTTTAGGGTTCCGTACCCAAAGGGTAAAAACGGGACCCTATTACTAAGACTCCGCTGTCCATCTGTCTGTCTGTCACCAGGCTGTATCTCACGAACCGTCATAGCTAGACAGTCGAAATTTTCACAGAAGATGTGTTTCTGTTGCCGCTATAACAACAAATAGGTACTAAAAACAGAATAAAAAAAATATTTAAGGGGGGCTCCCATACAACAAACGTATTTTTTTCCGTTTTTTGCTGATAGATAATGGTATGGAACCCTTCGTGCGCGAGTCCGACTTGCACTTGGCCGGTTTTTCATTACGTATGTTTATTATTATTTTATTAACTGTAGTAATATTATTTGTAACCGTGTTTTTGGACTAGTGGTCGGAATGACGTAATATTATTTGTAACCGCGTTTTTTTAAATCTAGCTCTAGCTGTGACGTAGAAAAGACCACGTGGCGTTTAAGCTCTTTAGCCATAAGCAGAAAAAAGTTTTCTCAGTACATAATTAACAAATAATAAAAATAAAAGTATGCTTTTGAGACAAATCTCTATAAGCATGATTTTTTTAAGAACACTTTTTAAATAACTTTCTGTCGTCAATCGCGTTCTGCTCCACAAACCACTCGACCCGTTTAACCTTTTTAACGCCAACGACGCCTAAAATCGTCTCTTTATAACCGACTTTAAAAAAAGAACGAGGTTCCAAGTACCACTGTATGTTTTTTTTATGTATGTTAACCGATTTCTCCGTCAATTATGGACAAATTGTAAAAAATCTTTTTTTGTTTGATAGAGTAAGCTTCCGAGGTCGTCACATTGTCAGCAAATCTGAGTCTGAAGGAGATCCGCGAGGAATTGAGGGAACTCCTCAAATATTATAGGCATACACATAGCGATTTTAGTAACAAATCCAGTATGATGGGAAAGTGGAACTGATGATGAAGACCACATAACCCATAGTCATTTGCACTCTCGCCTACAATCTAAAGGTTGAAATCCTAAGACCACAAATGCGATGCCAACCCGAGGATCTAGATGGAATATTTCTGCTAGTCATAGAGTATTTATAGCTATTCAATAAGAGCACTACTAACGTGTTGTTCAAGAAGTTCAGAAAGGCCAGAATAAGCGTAATTCATGCTCAGTAAAGTTATTTGAATATGAAATGCATTTAAATATTTGCTTTGAGTCACAGCTGAGATATCAGAGATATCTCTCGTGGCAACAATATGATTTCTCTCCCAACAATGACACCTTTTATTTGTACAGAGATACAACAGATTCATACTTCCTTATCGTCATCTTTCTATATGTTTGTTCCTATTCAGACTGCCAATGAAACAAGTATGCTTGACTGTAATTGTCTTTAGATAAAGGATGAAATAGTGATGAGAATGATGTTAACTCTAATTAGTTTATTAAAAAGGATGAATATTTATTCATCATCATCATCGTACTTTTATGCTGGATGCGACAGAGACGACCTCTCTTATCAATCAAATCTATCAAAAAATCACTACATTTTCATGTCATATATATTTCGAAAAAACAAATGTATATTACAAACATCAGTCAGTGTCGTTATATTTTCACCGAGAGTGGTTTTCATCGAAAAATACAAGATAAAATAGAGATTACTATCTCAAAATAAACGTGAAGACAATGATTAAGAGCATAAATAAATAATGTGACCATGCTCAACCTTCAAAAGTACGCGTATATGGAGTATCAATGGTAAATTGATTTGTTTATATGAGTGACGGTATGAAAAGGTCCCAAATATAAACTAGTACCTAGTTCTTCTCACGA
This sequence comes from Acleris cristana, assembly GCA_948252455.1. Classification (NCBI taxonomy): domain Eukaryota; kingdom Metazoa; phylum Arthropoda; class Insecta; order Lepidoptera; family Tortricidae; genus Acleris; species Acleris cristana. The sequence goes on along the minus strand of OX411788.1, from coordinate 11,796,918 downwards.
TTTCCGACTTTCCACCCAAATAAGTACTATCTATGTCGTATGATTATTCAGACATCTGTAAATTAAAAAAAACCGTTGATATATTATTATTTTTGCAGTCATCATATGCTGATCGAGACCAAACTAGCGAGTCCAAACTCAGTGGGTCTAGGTTATACAGCGGAGATTCTGTTACAATCTTCCGACTACATCATCAGACCAGCTCTTTCCTTTATTCAAACAAAACGAACATAAAATTCCTAGGACATCAACGTATTGTCCTTTCCTAAGATGTTCCATAAACAATAGATTCATTATTTAAAAAACAATGCGTACTTACCTTTGTCTATTTCTAAGTGCATTTTTTATGGACCAAGAGTGTACGTGAGACATAAACTATAGTGTTTTCAATCTACGATGACACGCCCCTCCACTTTATTTTAATGTACGTGAAAATAAATAATACTGAAGGCAGCTAACTGCCACGTAATAGACGAAGCATTATATACTTTATTAGTAACCGCATACAATTTAAAATGCTTATACTATTTCAGTTTTAGTCAGCTGCCTTCTTTTTTGGTATTATGGCAGAATAGGGCACTTCTACATGAAGGCAAATTGAGAACACTATACAACGCATATTAGACCTTATTACTTAAAACCAAAAGTATATTTTAGGGATCCCTTGGAAACGCATAAACTTTTTACGCATAACGTATCTTTACGCTTTTTTTTTTTCGCATAAACTCCCTTTAGGCTGACATTTAAAAATTTAATAAACGTCTATTGTGTAGATTAGGTTAGGTTAGGTAAGGTTAGATTTTTTAAATAATTAAATTAAAACGTTTTCTATTGTAAAAACCGTTTTAGGTCAAACGATTTTATGCGTAAAGATACGTTATGCGTAAAAAAATTAGGCGATCCAATAGAGACCCATATTTTTATCGTTAGTTTGTGATTATCATGAATAGGTGCTAGCGATAGTGCAGTGTTAGAAAATAAATTGGAAGGATTTGGGGGTCTTTCAAGTAAGGATACCTAACCTAGGTTTAAAGGCCGGAGATGTAATAATCTTTTCAACGCAATTTCAAATACAAAAATCGTTACTCGCACGACTATGACAGCATAAGGCACTGAATCCTTACCATGAGTTACAATTACCGTACTGGCTAGCGAGTCAAATGCTCTGTCCCTTACAGTATTTAGAGTCATCTTATGGAGTGCGAGGGACAGAGCAGGGTACTGGTCCCACCGCCGAAGATGAGCGGGATGCCAGTACAGCCAGCATCAACTATTAATATATGTGTCTCTTTTATTCATACGCGATCTATATTTTTTGTTTCGACAAACTAGTGGAAAGAGTTCTCGCCGGCAGTGTGAACAGCCAGCGAGAACTTACGTGACTTTGAGAATATACGTGTCTCTTTTATTGACACGGGATCTAATCTTTTGTTCGTTTTTTGAGTGAGAAAATAGTCGATAGCTAATCGCTTCCTTTCCCTTGGTGGGACCAGTGCCTAAACCCAGAGCTAATTTCAAGCTTACGTAGTAAAAAAAATGGGTCTATTTTGCGGTGACGGATGACGGATTATACTGGCGTTGAACCAGTGGTGAGGACTGCGGATATATCCGTAAATGGTCTTTATTATAGTTTGGCTTATTTTTCAACATCGTAACCGTAATGTTCACGATATGACAGCTCTTACTGCCAAGTGAACAAGAGCTACGTCAACACTATGTTAACGATATCAAAGCCAGATGGGCTTTAGCAAAGTAAAATAAAAGTCTGCAACATTTATTGACCGATTTAAATTGGTTATTGTTTGGTTACTCCTTATCAGTGAAAAGGTCTTCGTATGTTTGCACCCGTCTCGTTCTCGTCTGCCGCAAAATGGCGCGTCAAATGTCAAATGTCAAATTCAGAACTGTTTTATACGTTTCATTCAACAAATGATGAATTTCTATGCTATGGTTGGTTTCGGGTAGTCAGTTAGGCTACCATTTAGAACGTATGAGAGCGAATGAGAGAGAAGTACAATATTTTAATGCTATTTCACATGTCGATTGTTGGAACTTAGCTTACATTATAGTGTCCGGCCAATAAGAAGTAAATACTGACAGCTGTCATCGTAGTACAGGTTGTAACGTATTCTCTTGGGTTTGAGGTTATAATTCGTACTGGAATGACAGGTGTCAGGTATTACTTCTTATCGGCCGGGCACTATAGGAGATTAATTTTAGTGAGATTGCCCTGTGATATAAGATTTATATTCACATTTATTTATCTAACGGTGTCTTCAGTTTTACCTCGCTAGCAACTGTAAATTAAATAGTATACGTGGAGCGAGATGACAAATGGAGGTTAAGGACCACAAGTAGGGGTCACGGACGGTTGAGTGAGTTGTCCGAAGTAGGAATAATAAATAATACGATCGTATAGGTGACACTTACGAATTATTAAATGTCGCCTTAATTAACTCGGACATAAAATAGCGCTTCGGTAACTCTTGTGTATTTTCGGAAATACAAAACAATATTTTGTTTATAATAAAGTAAAGGGCTTGGTTTTTCCATTCTTTCTGACGCGGATTTTCTATTCGATTTTTTTCTTATCTTGATTTTTTCTATTTTGCGACCCTGATTTCTGCGATTCGCATTTCCCACTTATAATGTCGAAATAGGTAGGAGTAAGGGTCGAAAGGCCAAAGCACCCAGAAATATATGAGCTCCGCGGTATTAAATTAATTTCTGAAATCTAATAATTTCTATGAGATCGCCCGAAGAAGTTGCGGTCTCTCATTGCTGGGATCTTTCTTTCGCAGTTGTTCACACAGGAGAAAGAAATACAGGCTTTTGAGTGTTTGTCTGTTTGTGTATGTGATATGATAAACGTTATTAAATGCAAACCTTATAGAACACAAATACTCACACGTAAAATACATCTAGGTACTGTCAATATAGTACTTTTTCATCAACTTCAAATATGGAAGGAGGTTCCCACTTAGTTTTTATTTTTTCATGATATTACCACACTCTTAATAATTAAATTATTGGAAGGGCAAACGGGTAAAATAACACTTTCAAAGGGGAAAAATTACGTCTCCAAGTGATTCCTCCAAGGATTACCTAGTTAGACAATGATACCAAACGGATTCGTCAAACTGTGCCACAAATGAAACCTGTGGCATGCCACTTAGAAGCACTAGAGTATTTATAGTGCTCGGCTAAGATTTTTTTACTAAATTAAATATAATGATGATCTGTCATCATTTGGAGTTAACTAAACGAACAAATAATAAGTTAATAAATAACTTGTAAATATAAAGTACGTACGTAATGGACCTTTTTTAAAACACAACTACAAATAAACGTCAAAAAAGAGCTCTGTCAATATGTACGATTCTATAAATTGTTTTATTTTGTTTTGTGGCTCTACTTACAACTTACAAATGCTTAATTACTGAGATTTACTTGGTAAAAATAATAATAAATAATTTACAAAATTTAAATAAATATATAAATAATGGATTAATAGGGAAGGCGAAAAGGGAAAGGGATACTTCCGCACTTAAATAAAAATTCCAAACCAAAATCACGTCTCCAAGTGATCTATCTGTCAAGCGGTTAGACAATGATACGGGCCGGACGCGCGACGTCACACCGTGCCACAATGACGCATGCGGCATTCTAAAGGATGATTTCCACCAAACGGCTCGCATCGCATCGGATCGGAAAGGATACGAACGAATGCGGCGACGGCCGATCGCGTCTATTAAAATTATTAGTCTATTGATGACGGAGCCGATCGCGCGTCTCAGCATAATTTCAGCTACGATCGCGTGTCGTAGAAGACGCCCGCAGTCAAGCTGCTGTGCGCGGCTTGGTAATATAGACTTTAAATACTGTGTACATGATTTAATATCGTTTAAAGATTGTAAAATCCGATGCGACGAGAGCCGTTTGGTGGAAATCATCCTTAAATGTTACTAGAAACAACTTTTGATTTGTCCTCGGCTAACTTAATGTTTCAATTGTTTAAAATGTTATCGTAATTTTGAGTAAGATAACACAAATAAAAACTTTTCCTTGCTCTTATGTAATATGTAAACAAAGAAAAAATAATGAAGAAGACAAAATCTGTTTTTAATAAACTACTTATCAAAATTGTATTGTTAATTTCTTTAAATTGTTTAGTCAGCTAATTAAATATAGCATTCAAAGTTCCTAAAATACTCTCTTGACAATAAAATCATGTGAACATACTTTTAATACTTTTGCCACAATTTTGTATCTGACTGAGCAACAACAAAACAATTAACTTTTTAATAATTTTCCCAAGTAATATGACATTAATCGGACAGAGTAAGTACGAGCCATTTTAAACTTTAAATTGCGTGGTCGTCGCTTATTTATTATTACTTATAACTGCCATACCTGACAAAAAAAAAATGTTAATAAGATTTTAAATTAGCCGAGGACACTGTGCCACACCGAATATTATTGTGGCACGCTGCGGCACGCCCCGGCCCAAGTGGCGCGTCTAATGATCCGTGTCAGTACAGCACACTACATACTGTTAAGAAAAAAATAAATGAAAAATCGTACGGTTGCTTAGCAATCCGCTGACCTCAGGCGTTTAATCGTCAGGCCGCGCTTGACGAACGCGGTCGCATCATGGAAGAGACTCTCGGTTTCTGGCGTGACGCCAGATGGCGCTGTCGCCGACCGCCGCAGCATACTGATCAGTTTCCGCTGCCCACGCGCACACAGGTAGTTATCAGGCTTTCTAAACCTAGGAAGGAGCGGGATGGGGACGCCAGTAAGAGGAGAAATAAATACAAATAAATAAATAGAACTGGAAATCAGATGAGGCAGAAATAAAAGAGCGTTAGCGTCCACACGTGCTTTCTAGCCGCTCGGGTTTAGAACTACTTCGTGGAGATGATTTAAATGGATGCTCAGACGATGTACCCCTTTCCTGCAAAGGTTAAACAAGGGAAATCTCAACCAGCTAAGCTATTAAGCTCTTCTTTGCTAACTAGCAAACTGTTGGGTAGTTTTACTATCGAGAAAGTTATGCAATTTGTTAAACTATTGCTTAAAAAAAGTATTTCGACCGACAATCGTAACTTGACCCGTGCGCTCGTAGGGAAAGAACGGAATTAGGTACCTGCTGAGTGACGCACAGATAAATTATGGCTAACTTGAGGTCAAGTTAGACTCGTCGTGGCTCACTTTCGTCTGAGCATCGAATTAACTCATCCCCAATCAGAACCTTTTAGGGCATCTTACCTGGTCAGTGACTCTTTGTAGTCGAGGTCGTCAATTCCGAACCTCTCCCTCAAATTCCTGAACACTAGGGGACAGTATTCCTTGACCTTGAAGTGAGATGGCATATTTTCCCTGTAAAAATGAACAAATGTTATATTTTGACCTTTAAAACGCCACAGCCGATGGTTAAGGTAGTCTTCCGTATACCGACATGCGACAGACGCGCGACATAGTCGCTCTGCGACCAATGCGACATTACCTATAAAGCATGCGAGCCGCTAAACTCGCATAAAGGGCCAGCCACACCGGATGAGTACGCGTAGACGTGACTTGCGCGTTCGTTTTCCACTGCATTGTATTGTATAGTAGCATGTCGTACGAGAATTAATACTATACACTCGAGAATTAATAGTCACGTCTACGCGCACGCATCCCGTGTGGCTGGGCCTTAAACGGGCAATTTTCTGAGCAATAATTGCCCGTCAACAATAGCTGTCTTACTCTAATTTGGTGTAATAAAATGAGATGCCCGTACTGTGGACGGCTAATTATTGCTAATAAAATTATTTATTTTTCAAGTGAATATACAATTGAATATTCTGTTAATATTTCAAGCGTCTAATATCGAGCAAAAAACGGCAAAAAAATCACGTTTGTTGTATGGGAACCCGACAAAAATATATATTTTATTCTGTTTTTAGTATTTGTTGTTGATTCGGCAACAGAAATACATCATCTGTGAAAATTTCAACTGTCTAGCTACAGCCTGGTGATAGACGGACAGACGGATATTGGAGTCTTAGTTCCCCTAGGTCCCGTACCCTAAAAACCATTGCCGACGCGTTCATACTAAATTTACGAGATTTGTAGGAATTGTAGGTAATCGTATGAGTTGTAAGTAAGTATAAAGGTGATATATTATTTGCCGGTACTCTATACTGATGCATCGACCGCGGCGCGTTTGTCGCGCGCATCAGTCACATCAGCAAGTCGCAACCCACGGAAGTCCACCTTAAATTAACAGACAGTCACCCAATACAAATGTTGAGCATACTTGAACCTTTGCCATTGTAAACGTCATTGAACTAGTAATTTAATGTTAGTTTGAAGTTTATTAAGTACGTCAATTCACTAAAGTGGTTAACATTTTCGACGGGGTACTGTTCGAGCTCATGCCGTCATAGGCAGATTAAAAGATATGCAGCGTAGAAAAACACACTGACAAATAGGCGTCTACTACAAGAAAACTTGCCGTCGCGTTTTACCGACCGCGGGCCTATAATAGCCGCATTTATCGCATTAGATAAATGTAGATAAAACTACCGTCTCTTTCGGAAAAGTATGTAAATGAGAGTGACAAATTCTTGGTCCACAATTAATCCACAGCAATAAAAGCCATAATAGGCATGCTGGAGTGTCCAGAACATTTATAGAAAATAGCCCTTTTTTTTAATTTGCCAACGAAGGTCAGACAGGCAGACGGCCCAACTGATGGGAAGTGGTCACCGCCGCCTAATGGACATTAGCATTTTGGGTAAGTATGAGGCTACTTTTTACCCGACTTCATCAGAAGAAGGGTTATACCTATTCATTACCGTTTAAGTATCACACGGGTTAAAAAAATTATGGACATTGCCGACCGTTACATACGTACAAAGAGATATATCCACTTTTTTACCTTATTGCATTGTAATAAGGGCCAAACGTGGATACATTTGTTTGTAGTAGACGACGCTTAATGTGACGCCGACGGGCGTCAGTGGCATTCAAGAAAGAATCTTAATATTGACAAAATGCGTGATTAACTAAAATCGACTACTGTTAGAATTTAAAAAAAGGCTAAACAATGATTATCGTTTAAAACAGGAGACATTTTTTTATTAATCCTTTAAATGTAAATTTGACAACAACTAGTCAATGATATTACGTTAAGATCAAAAATCGGCGTCAGCGGCATTAAGTTCACGGTAATTTAGACGCCTTTAAGCGCTAGCAGGATCTAAGAAGGAAATTAAGTCTATATAAATAAAAATGAATCGCCAAAATGTATGTGATCGCATAACTTCCGAAAGACTGGACCGATTTGGCTGATTTCTTTTTTGTTGTGTTCGTCATTGTCAGGGCAAGGTTTGTATCACAGAAAATAATTGAAAAATCCACCAGGAAAGTCAGAAATTTGCAGTGGGGCGAAGCCGCTGGCGGGCCGCTAGTAATAAATAAAATGGTTATTTTCTAAAACTAAAACAACCATATGTTTAAAGCTTTAAACTTATGATTAGGTTGAATATGTATTTCACTAAGACAAAGACTTGTTTGAACTGTCTAAAGCTAATTTAGTGTATTTATAAGTAAGCCAACACATGTTTGCTAAAATATCCATTAAGCCCTTTAATAGTCCACTATTACAAACATCTATCTTATGCAAAATAATTGTCATCAACAATGTTAAATTGTCTATGCACTATAAACAACTTGACATTTCCCTGTTGTGACAATCACATTACCTATTAATTAGTGATTAGAGCCATTAAAGCTGTCATGCACCATTGTTTTGCGCAGTAATGATATGAATGGGAATTGATTAATCATTGCTGCAATAGGATGTTGCACTTTAATTCGCTATGTTCACAAACAGTTTGACGTTTATTAAGATCAGGGGTTCCCAAACTTTTTTTTCTCATAGACCACTTTCAAAAGTTAACTAGTTCTGGTAGACCCTCTACACCACATTTCTACCATATTCCCAAAACTCAGCAAAAAATGTATAGATTACGTAGACCCCCGTCGAGTCCCCTGTGGACCCCTGGGGGTCCACCTTGACCACTTTGGTACTACTTAATTTGGCATATTTTTGCAACTAACTGATAGGCATTACAAAACCCGATTTTTTGTGTAATTTGGAATATGATCTTAAGTCTATGCCTGTATTACGGCCGTCTAGGCACAGTAACAGCTAACGTAGCCAACAGCATTTTCCACACTGCGGACAACTGGGAATAGCCGGTAGCCAAGGATTGCAGGGTTGCTGCAGGCTGGGGAGCGATACCTAACTGTGCACAATTGCAGCAATTTTTTCACAACATACATTTAAACCTCATGTAGTATACAAAAAAATTGTACAGTTTCTGTATGATTCACACAAATTAAACAGATTTTTATGAAATTTGATACAATAATCGACCAGACTGCTGCCAACATTGTTTTATAATCGTAAGTTCCAAAGGTTATATTGAATAACTAGTCCAAACATGCAGCTTGTCAAGTCAAGTCATAGCTATGTGTACAGCCAGTAAAAATGTACCTCGTCCAATCATATTGAAATGGTACGAATTTCATTGGCTACAATTGGACCAGTTCTTTTAGTAGTAATTAGGACCAACCAGATCCAAAACATCTTGTAATTACTACCCTACTTCTTAGTTATATTGGGGATAGGTTCCTTACTTGTTAAACAAATGATTATCGACTTTGAGCTTAGAGTACGCTCTGAAGTCATCTGGGAGCAGCATGACTGGTATGGATACATGACTCAGTTCATTGATCTGGAAAAAAAAACAAGTTTTCACTCCCCACATTGTCACATAGTAAATATTAAAGTCATTGTAAACACTCAATAAAACTTTGGCAACTTCATAGTGACCCTGTCGGCGCGCATTATCGTGAAATTCTCTATTTATAGAGCCCTAAATGCAACCGTAATGTGGTGACACCTTCAGCTATTGACCAGGTGCCAGAAACGCAGTATTAACTAGGTAACTGGCGTCAATTTAAAAGTAAACAGTACGAAACTACAACAATCCGGTCCCGAAGGAAATGACATAATGCTATTGCGAGACCGAGATACCGCGGCATAATCGCCACAAATCAGATTAGCCGTCCATTGCCTTATTCTAATTGGGATCAACACCTGAATATATTCACTCACCGTGTGATTCACGCCCCACATAAACACCGACAACAGAGGCTCGTTAGCACGAAACAATTTAACTTTCTGATGTTTTACACGAATATGTTTCTTTTTCAACTTGCTCAAACCAGTGCTTGGAACGGACATTTTGGATTTGTTTACACTAAACACAGTCAGACACTTGAGCTTATTTTGAACGCAGACCTAGCTAAACCATTTTTAATTGACGGGAAGAATGCCGAAATTTGAAGCAATTCGATTTATTTGGAAATTATTTGAGAAATACGACACCCATCAATAAAGAGCAAACGGCTTTTTGACAGACAGACGACGGCGGGCGGATAAAAAAAGTCAACCATAGACTTTTCTTGTGTACTCTTACCACTGTAAAAGGCGAAGGAATTATTATCATACATACTGAGGCCCGTTTCACGAAGCTATAAGTTACAAATTACAAGCGGAAGTCTCTTTCTATTTCGTACTGCTAGAAATATTAGGGAATATGCATGTGATTCCGATATTGACGAAAAAAATCATGTGTTATCTTTATTGTTATAGAAATATACCGATATATTTATTTTTAAAATTTATCTTGTTTTAATTGTGAAATTTAATCATTAAAAAGTTACTTTTTTTAAATTCCCTCGCAAAATTTCAAAACGCGACGCTATTGGTGGAACGAAACGTGACGTCACCGTGCACTGTCACTTGTCACTCACTGTCACTGACGCTGTCACTGACGTCACTGTCACCTAGTCGGTTGTATGGTTGTTAGAGCGTATTTGCATTTCTTTGCGGTTGTGTTTGTTATTATCAGTGTTCTTTGTGGAATATTAGCTTTAAGTATTGACTCCTAGTAAAAAAATAGTTACTACAATGACTGAAAGCAGTTTTGTCAAAGCACAATCAGATAATTTGCCTAAAATAGATGCGTTTATGATGAGCACGTATTTAGCATCTAATTCAGATTTCATGTCTGCCGAACTTAGAGGAGTCAAAGCCGCAAGGTAAATAAGTTACAGATATTTGATAAATTATAATTTTCCACGCTTTTGTACTTACGAGTCGATCAATGAAGCACCTTATTATAACCTTTAATATGCAGTTAAATTTTTTTCGTTACAGATCTGAACGAGAATCTTACGGCGATTCAGCGGTAGGATATGTCCAAGTTAAACGGGAGAAAGGGCTATGCGTAGTTAAGGCCAAGATAACACCGGAGCATAATGTCCGAAAAAAGTATTACAATGTCATGGCTACTTGCAACGAGACAGAAGGAAATATTCTGTCTGTTGAGTGTGAAGATTGTGCAGCACACTTAGGTAGGTATTGATTCACAAGACAACAATGATTTATGATTAAGTATCTTAACTTTATACACTTTAATCATGTAGACTATAAAGTAGTAGCATTAATCTGAAATAGTGTTTAAGCTACCATTAGTTAGTAGTGATTTGACTTTGTTCCATATAATAATAATATAATATGTATTATATAATCATATGAGATTTTATTGTTATTATATCCTGTTAAAATGTGAAAGTTTGTATGCATGGATAATAATATAGTATGTTTGTTATTCATACATATTACATACATACATACAATACCATCACACTTTGTATTAGTGATAGGTTGCCTTTAATCCCTCAGTTGCTTCTTATGACTTCCACAGGAAGTCATTGAGTGGCACTATTCTAAGCCTATATGTTTGTTATCCTTTCATGTAAAAACTCCTGAATCAATTTGAATTAAGTTTGCTATGCTATGATTAGGAATAACACATTATAGGATACTTTTTATCCTGTGATAACAGCAATAAACAAGTCAAATGTGTAGGTGCGGGCAAAAGCTAGTTGATTATATTTATAATAACGAGGCTTCTTTTGTTTTAGGTGGCTGTAAGCATGCCATTGCGTTCTTAGCATGGCTTCATAGACGTAGTGAAGATCCATCATCTACAAGTGTAGATTGCTATTGGAAGAAACCGAAGTTATCTTCAGTAGGCACAAGCTTAAAATTCATGAAAGCAAAAGAGATTTCTTCATTACCGAAGAAAAATATCAAGCGAAACACAACACAAAGTGTCAGTTTTCTCTCAATTTTTAAAGATTACAGTAACAATGTTGATAATATGGATAATCAACTTATGAAATATTATAAAGAACCAAACCATGTAGAAAAATTATCCATTCATTATTTAATAAGTAGCATGCAGAGCAAACCTAAAAATGGTCAAGAATTTATTGAGTTTTGTAAACAGAAGATGGATGCAAGTTCTCTAGAGGAAGCTGCACTTGCAACAGTCGACCAAAAAGATTGTCCATTATGGTATGAACTTAGATATGCTCGTATAACTGCTTCAAAAGCTCATGCAGCAGCCCACTGTAATACTTTGAATGGTACGTTGACTGAAACCATAATGGGGGCAACAAAATTAAAAGACACAGAAGCAATGCAAAGAGGTAGACATCTTGAAGATAATGTTTTAAAAAGGGTTGAACAACTGAAAAAAATTAAAATTAAAAAGTGTGGCTTGAAATTAAACTCTGAATATCCTATTATGGGTGCTTCACCTGATGGAGTAACTGAAGATTATGTTATAGAAGTGAAATGCCCTTTTTCAGAGAAAGCAATGAGTCGATACATTAAAGAAAACAAAGTGACTTTACAATATAAAGCACAGGTACAACTTGAAATGCATTTTTACAGAAAAAGTAAAGCTCTCTTCTGTGTTGCATCTAGTGACTTTGAAAGTACAGAAAATATCAATATAATTGAAGAACTATATGAAAAGGAGTTCTGTGAGGATCTATTAAAGAAATGCGCACTATTTTGGTGTAATGCTATTTTTCCAATTTTGTTCAAATAAAACTCATTTTCATACAAAAAATATTACTTTTTTATTAACACATCCTGTAAATTTATTAATCCACAAGCTATTATTATTACTTCATCAATTTGATGGATCAAGTTATGGTCAACACATGCATGAGGCAGTAACATATTAAACTCTCTTAGTCTACCTATGACACGTTCTACATGTATTCTTAAAGCTGCTATTCGCTTAGCTTGCTTGACATCTTCTTTTGTACTAGGAACAGATTTAGAAACTGATGGAGGTCTTGCTTCTGATAGATTAGCTACAGATAGAGCATCTTCAGCTCGAGCAGCTGCAGCCAGAGCTTCATAAACCAGTGCTGGATGTTTCCTTTTCAAAGCAGCCTGTCTCTCCAGTGGTGGCCACAACTCATCTTTTTTCGGACACTCAAATATATGTGGTACAACACCTTTTTTTAATAGTAGTGACATTCTTTGTCCTCCTTCCAATGCCATTATTTTGTATTTTATATAATTTTCTGTATCATTTTCAATCTGAAAACAGAAACAATAGTATGTGAATACAAATGCACTTTTGAACTGGGTATTCCAAATAGGTTTCCTTCTTTCTTCAATAAATTAAACAAGTATTTCGTTTACAGGGAGGTGAAAAACCTGGTATATATACTATGTATTAATGTTAAATGTTGAGAATATCTTTAAAAACTTTAGCAAAATAGGTTATGTTTTCGTCGGGGTTTGTAAACAATTTGTTTTACTTACGTTAAAGTGATCTTCACAGCAGTATAAGCTACTCAAACACGATACATTATCTCTCCTCATTGCCTTACACCACTTTTTCCTTACATTTGTATCTTTCGGCATATGGAAGTAGACTTTGTCAGGCGCGGTTATGATGTTATTTTTGCACATAGGAACGATACAATATTTATAGTAAGATTTTGATTTTTTTTCCATGATGATAAATTGATCAGGCTCTAATCACTCAGTTTTATAATAATTTATACTTTATATGTAACTTTTATTAACTTATTATTATTATTTACTTATTTTATTAACTTAATTCATACACTTCGTGGTTGACAGCACAGATTATAGGATATGTCTAAAGATGCTTGACAGTGATGACAGTGCACGGTGACGTCACAGATTAAGCGCGCCAAAATAGCAGCGTTTAAAAGTCGTCAGAAAATGATAAGAGTTTTAATTATTTTTTGTAGCTTATGTATTCATAATTTGTTAGTGTTATATTTTTTTCCGGTTATGTAATAACTTATAGAATAGTTAAAAAAAATAAAAAAAAAACATGCATATTCCCTATTCTCGTGACTTCGAGATGATTTTTTATGCGAGATCAACTGTCAACTGCATACATTTTTTCGACATATCTCGCATGAAAAATCATCTCGAAGTCACGAGAATTGGGTCCCAGTGGCAACCGTACGAAAAAGGTTGATATCGAGTAGGTATGGACGTGGACTAGGAAGTCTCATCTCAGTCTAACGTACCGTTTTTAATAAAAATACATATTCGTGCAAGAGTTGTAATATACGCAAGTTTTAAAATTCCCCCTGATTTTCTCTTAATATAAGTAATGTGCGAACACTGCTTTCAGAGCTGATTTCTATATGACTAAGTTTCCTTTTTTAAATAAAACCGCGTCTGAATCGGTCCATCTCTCTCGGAGCTCGATGCCACAGACACACATGTAAACTCATAATACGACTCTATTTGCGTCGTATCGGGAACTAAGAACTAAAAAAACAAATCATAATAATAATTATTAGTATGTTACCTCTATGTATTCCCGACCATAAATAATGTTGTATTACTTTTCTTTCAAGCTAATGAGTGTGAAAAAAAGGCGGGAACCTTCGAATAGGAAAGGCGCGTTTTTGAGGGAAAATAATTTGTAAAATCTTTTAATCTTGTAAATATTGTTTATTCTCTCGTTTCATATAATTTTTACAGATAAGGTTGTAAATATAATTATTTAGAGGTAAGATGGGAGGCGGGAGAACCAAAAAACGAAAAAAAGATGAGGGAAATGGGTCTGCCTCGGAAGACTCCGATCAGGATACCGAAGTTAATAAGTATCGGCCTTTCAAGGTAACCAATTATTCCAGGAAATATCCCGAAACATCGCAAAGAAAGGACTTCGTAGTATTCCTTGCTCACCAGACCGCAAATACGCCTTTTTCAGATAACGACAAGGTTTCTCTATCGCAGGCCATTCGAAAGTATGCCGTGTCTGGTGTTTCGCATCTAAGGCCAATGAACAAATATAAAGTTGCAATTACTTTTGATTTGTCTAATAACGCAAATACTTTCTTGGCAAATAGCAAACTATTGGGTGAACTGGGACTCTATGCATCTATTCCTGCAGCAGATACTGAAGTGACAGGGGTTGTCAAGTCAGTTCCGGTTGGTATATCCAATAAACAAATATTTTCTCTGATCGGCAGCTCGCGCAATGTGATCCAGGTCCGGCGGTTCATGCGCAGAGTGAGGGCAGATGGGGGCGAGGTCTCGTATGTTCCTACGCAGACTGTAGCGGTAACGTTTGCTTCTACTCAGTTGCCTCAACACGTATTCCTGGACTCGTGGAGACATGAGGTAACGCAATATGTTCCTCCTGTTAAGCAATGTTTAAAATGCCAGCAGTTTGGACATATCGCCAGTTTCTGTAAAAATAACGAAGTCTGCTCTATTTGTTCCGAGAATCACAATTTTAAAGTTTGTACAGCCGATAAGGAAAATCCAGTTTGTGCTAATTGCAAGGGTAAACATATTGCCATTTCTGTGTCTTGCCCTGTGAAAAAAACCAAAATTGAGGAAAATAAAATCAAAACTCGTTCTGTCGCATATTCCGATTTATTTAATGAAAAGTCTTTTCCGCAATTGGCTGCAAGGTCCGCGGAAACTTATTTGCAAAATATGCTTAAAAGTCAGTCATTTTTGAATATGATTACACAAGTCATAATTAAATTGGTAGCCAACCAAAATGAAGCGCCTATTAATACGGAATCGATACGAGCGGCATTCCAAAATACGATTAGTGGGAGTACCCATCCTAAAACATAATGGATACTCTCAATGTCGTTCAGTGGAATGCTCAGAGTATTTCGCACAATAGGCACTCATTTACAAATTTTTTATATGATAATGACATACATATCGCAATCATCTGTGAAACCTGGTTGAAGCCTCATATGAGGCTAAAGGTTCGAGGGTTTAATATAGAGCGCAATGATTGTGGTAACAAACATAACGGTGTATGTATTATGATTCATAATAGTATTGCTTATAGTAAAATTAACACATTTTTTGATGACTCTCTTCAAAATATATGTATTCAAATAACTATTAATGGCAAACAGATTAGTATAGTGAGTTTTTATAGTCCTACAAATTGTAATCCAGCTTTTAACAAAACAAAATTTGAAAATTTCGTTCAATCTATACCCGAACCTATGATAATCTGCGGGGATTTCAATGCTCATCACACTTCATGGGGTTGTTGTTCCACTTCGCCACGTGGACGTGCTGTCTTAGATGTTGTCGATGATAATTATCTGGTATTATTAAATGATGGAACGCCCACCACTGTCGGCTCCATGACATGGCGTCCAAATGCCTTAGATTTGTCTATAGTTTCTCCTTCGTTAGCCCCCTGTTGTAGTTGGTCGGTTTACGATGATCCTCTTGGTAGTTATCATCTACCTGTAATAATTAATTTGGTTCTCAATTATAATGTTCAAAATAATAGTAATAATGTAAATAATCTTGTTAACAGTGTACATTTGCCCATCTACCCGTGCCTAAATTTTAGGAATGTAGATTGGAAAGTGTACGCTGAAAAGGTAAAACATTTGTTAAATGATTTTCAAATAGAGTCGTATTCGCCACTCGAGGCATACAGTTTGTTTTCAAAAAAAATATTGGGTGCTGTCTTTCAATCCATACCCAATCGTAGAGGAACTTCAATAAAAAGTTCTAATCATTTGTCTTCTAATAATAAAAAAGCTTCTAAAAAAAAACATAATCTCCCATGGTGGAATAATAAATGTTCTTTAGCTGTTATAAATTGCAAACAGGCGTTTATTGCATTTAAACAAAACTTTAGTCTAGAAAATTATTTGGAGTTAAAGAGACTGCAAGCTATAAAGAAACTTATTCTTAAAACAGAAAGACAAAAGTCTTGGGCTGATTTGTGCAATTCTTTTAATCGCTTCACCCCATTGTCTGTTATCTGGCGCTTTATGCGCAAATTTAATAAAACCTATGTTCCTCAACACTCTGTTGATAATAATGAATGGATTTTAGACTTTCTACAAAAATATACTCCTGATACGGTGGAAAGTGAAAATAGTTTTTCTAGTGACTCTTCTTCTAACATGCATAATAATTTCCTTACAAAACCTTTCACTCTTGAAGAATTAAAATCTGCAATTTTTTCGCGCAGGGACACTTCGTTTGGTTTGGATGGAATACCATATATGATGTTCAAGAAAATGCCAGATAGTTGTCTTATTATTTTATTAAATATTTATAATGCACTTTGGATAAGAAATGATATACCGCCTGAATGGAAAACTGATTGCATTATTCCTATATTGAAACCAGACAAACCTAGGTTTAATCCAGACTCGTATCGTCCTATAACATTGACGTCGTGCGCAGGAAAAGTCTTTGAACAGCTACTAAAACAGCGTCTTGAGTATTATGTAGAACATAATGGTCTACTTCCAGTTAATCAGTTTGGTTTTCGTAGAGGTCGTTCAGCTCGTGAAAGTATTTCTTTGTTTCATTATGATATATATAAAAGCATCAGTAGTAACAACAAACTCATTTCGGTGTTTTTTGATATTACCGGCGCTTTTAATAATGTAAATATTAATATTTTATGTACAGAACTTTTAAATTTAGGGTTTCCAGTTAAAGTTGTGCAGTGGATTCAATTGTTTTTATCTAGTAGAAAAGTTTATGTTAAGCTTAATGGTGGTTTGTTTGGACCTCGACTGTCATCTGTAGGTGTGTGTCAGGGTGGAATTTTATCGCCTTTGATGTTCATTTTATATATACGTCGTTTAAATTTGATATTGGGACCTAGTATAAAAAATTTGCAATATGCTGATGACCTTGTTGTTTATTGGTCAGGTAATAATTCTAATCTTATTATAAATAACATTAATTTAGCATTAATTAAATTGCACAATTACTTTTCATATTTAAATCTTGAAGTTAATCCATCAAAATCGAAAGTTGTAGTCTTTGGTCAAAATTATTCTGCTATGTTGCCATCTTTATTTTATAACAATACCCCTTTGCCAGTTGTCTTACATAACAAGTTCTTGGGTGTTATATTCTGTCACAATTTGTCCTGGAAAAAATACACAGATCATTTAGTAATCAAAGCTAACAAAGCTTTCAATATCCTTAAGTCTTTGTGTGGTACTAATTGGGGGGCCGACCCCAAAATATTACTTATGCTATATAAATCTTTAGTTCGCAGCCATTTTGAATATGGGTTTATGTGTTTCGCTTCTGACTTAAAAATTGTAGATATTTTGGAAAAGATTCAAAACAAGTGTATGCGTATAGTTACTGGAGCTTTTAGAACCACTCCAATTGTTTCTCTACAAGTGGAGTGCAATCTTCCTCCAGTTGCAATAAGACTTGCTTATTTAAAAGAAAGATTTGTTTTAAAGCTTCATTCTCAAATCAACAACCTTCTTTTAAATCAGTTTTCTAATAGTAATACTCGTATGTTATGTAACTCAAAATCTTTTTACATTTTACAGGGTTTATCTGAATTTATTGATTATCTAAATCAGTTTAGTATATTTAAAAGCAATAATCACTTACCTTATTTTGATGGGTCTTATGATAGCAAATTCAGTCCTATTAATATTTCAATTGATAATGATCTTTCCAGAAAGGAACAGGTATATGAGAAATTAGCTTCATGGAATGGTTGTAAATTTATTTACACAGATGGATCAAAGAATGAGACTAGTGTATCTTCTGCAATATATGATCCTGAAATCAAAATGGGTCTTGGTTTTAAAATAGACAGACAGGCTAGTATTTTCACCGCAGAGGCAGTTGCTATCCTTTGTGCGTTAAAGCACATATTGAGGCAAAACAATGGGTCACATAAGTGGGTAATTGTCAGTGATAGTATGAGTGTATTAAAGGCTATCCAAAATAACAAAATCAATTCTAATACTAATTACATAATTTTTTTGATTAAAGATCTTTGGTCCGATCTCTATTTAAAACATCAAACAGTTGTTGATTTCATGTGGACTCCATCTCACATAGGGGTCTCTGGTAATGAAAATGTGGATTTCTTGGCTCGTTCTATTTCAGATTCTCCTCAATCTATTGATGTTAGTTTTAATCTCCCACTCCCATATACTGATGTTATCGCAATATTGAAGCAAAGAATGTACGATCATTGGAAAAAATATTGGGACTATGTTGTGCAAAAAGAAAACAAGGGTTCTTGGTATGCTGCCTTGGATATAAACTTACAATCTGTATCTTGGTTACGTAAAGGAAATATCTATCATAAGAGAAGCTTTTATAACATTATATGTCGCCTAAGGTTCGGTCATTGTCGTCTAAACCATCACTTGTATCGTATGAAAATTGTAAATGATCCTCTTTGTGATCTGTGTCGATCAAATGAGGATCAAACAATAGATCATATACTATTTCATTGCTCGTCCTTTGGCATTCAGCGCCTTGTGCTGGTGGACGAATTAATCCGTATTTACGGAGAATCACATCTGGTCCCGCGATCTGTTCAAGAATTGTTGAAAGATCATTCTACTTATGTGCCACTTTACAACTTCATTAAGTCAACGATAAAAGAAATTTAATTTTTCTCATGCTTGTAAATAGGTGTAAATATTGATTCTTTGTGTTTATATTTTATTTTTATTCGTTTCAGTCAGTATAATTTAAGTTAGGTTAGAAGAAAGTTGTAAACAATACAACTGACAGGTGTCATTTTCAGGATATTTTGCGCACGTTACAGAAGACGTGCGTGGCAAAATAATTATTATTTTCAGAAAATTATATTATTCAATTACTCAGATATGACAAAATGATATGAATATAACGAATATTGTTACTCGGATATGACGAATTCTTCTCGGACTTATACATTTACTGGAATGGATTACAACTACAGAAGTTTTATCGGATTTGACGACATTTAAAGGGAAAAAATTAACACTGAAGAAGTTTTATCGGATGAGACAACATTGAAAGAATACTTTAGACGTTCAAAATAGCAAAAAAAATATATGAAATGATTTCAACTTATGACGAGGCGATATGGTCTTTGATCTCAGCCTGTCCTAACGGACGAATTATATAAAAAAAAAAAAAAGCTAATGAGTGTAACCGAACGTTTTACCTAATGTCAAAACATAGGTTGAGGTACCGTACCTAATCGAAGAAGGCAACTTTGGGAAAAATAGGGACTCTTTCTCTCTTCCTATTCGGTTTCCTATGTATTTCTATTAACAAATTTGAAAGACTAACCTTGTAAGATAAATTACAAGATGGTTATACCGAGCCCATTTGTATACTGGGCGCAAACAGAAAAAGAAGTATCGTTGAGAATCGACCTTAAAAATGTTGTTAAACCTGATGTATTTATTCTGGAAAACAAGATTAGATTCTCAGCCGAAGGCGTAGGCGCTCATGGCATGACAAACTACAAGTTTAACTTGGACCTATTTTTAGCCATTAATACCGTGAGTATCTACTTTGCCGTACAACAATAAATAGGTACGGACTTTGGTGCCGGTATTTTAGCACTCCTTATCAGCTGACCGTTGATCAATGTTAATTTACGCCTTAGCACTTAAATTGCCTTAAAAAAATCGGAAACACAGTGTACGTAAAAAAACCCGTCCGTTTTTTTATAATTTCAGACTGACCCGGATATTGAGAATCCAACTACGGTGCGCGTATTTGAAAACCGTGTTGACATAATACTGGTGAAGGAAACTCCGGTGTGGTGGCCGCGACTTACAGCCCAACCTCAAAAACCCGCATGGGTGAAAGTAAGCCTAATTTTTTCCTAGTTTTTGCCTTTTATTTTATTCGCATAGCAGTAGTTTTTGTTCTCTCAGAAATAAACATTTTTTATCATGTGGTTGAGGCATTGAACAGTAAAGACGGAACAAACAAACATACTCACACTGCATTTATACTGTAAGTATACACTGTCTATTAAAAAAAATCCTAAGCTGACAATCAAATATGTTAAAAAAATTATGGTAAAAATGTATGTGGAATAAATAATTCCTATTTCTAAGAAAGAGGGCTACTGTTTGACGTCAATGTGCCTTCACGGGCTTTGTAGCTTTTAATGAACCAATTTCAATGTTGTGTTTTTTTTTCAATTAACACATTCAACATCAAGCAATCAAATTTCCATACAAAACTAACCCTAATAGACGGGTTGTGGGTGCTAAAGGTGATAAAAGCATATTTTTTTTGTCATTGTGATAAAATTTACTTTGTCCATTTAAAATGTTTGTGGTCATGACTATGTCCCGGGATTTAATCTATTAATTTATAGTTGTTAAAAATATTATGTGGTTATTATTTTATTGAGTGTTTTTGTGTAGGACTAAAACTTTCATACACATATTTTACACATTAGATACTATACGAAAGTTCATTACTTTGATATATGGCTCATACTGACTTTTGTCACCTCCATGTCAGATGTCAGTATTGTTTAGCATCTTGCATATAATTATGTAAATAAATGGAAATTTAGTTGTTGTGGCTTCTATACCTTTTACGTCATTGTTCTGTTTCTGTCACTCTTACTTAATTATAGATTTTTCCTGTGACTCTGCCCACATAGGATTTGTTCATCATCATTCATACGGGATCTGAGATTTTTTTTAATAATCTTCTATATATATAAAATGCAAACCTGACTGACTGACTTATATATCAACGCACAGCCGAAACTACTGTACCTAGAAACTTGAAATTTGGTACAGGGGTTCCTTTCATGATGTAAGTGAGCACTAAGAAAGCATTTTACGAAAATCAGGGAGGTACCAGGAAACTAATTCTACGCTTACAAAGTCGCGGCCGTCCTCTAGTATTATATAAAGTTTCTAATGTCACTCAGGCTCATGCTCTAACTTTCTATCAGTTACCTAATATTTTTTTAGAGTTGGTTAATATTATTTGTTATTTCTGTAGTTAAAATTATATTGACCATTTACACCTTTTTAGGGTTCCGTACCAAAATGGTACGAAAGGAACCCTTATGGTGAGACTTCGTTGTCAGTCTGTCTGTCTGTCTGTCTGTATGTCACAGCAGGTTTTCTCAGCAACTACAAATGCTATCAACTTGAAATTTGGCATAGTTGTACAACTTGCTTGCCCGCATCAATTTGTAGTAAAAAAAATATGAAATTAATTTTATTAATAATTGAAAAGGGGTCTAGAATGGGGGGTTCAAAAATGAAAGTGGTTCGATTATAGCAAATGGGATGTCATATGAAAGGTCTTAATCTGCACATTTCAAAACTATTTTTTTGAAAATTTTCTATGATGTACTTTATGATTTATAGTCAAAAATGTACAAAAAATGACCGTTCCCCCCCTTATCTCCGAAGTTTATTAATCAAAAATTCTGAAAAAAATCCTGACGTATAGATAATTACTTATATTTTCTGGGAAAAATAAAATAAAGTGTTCATTATTTACAGTTTTTGAGAAATAACAAAAAACTAAGAAAATCTGTATTAAAATTTAGGCTAGTCAAAATCGACCTTATTGCCTGGAAAATAAAGCTTATTACAAAATGAGTATTTTCTTTTGCGGTTACCAAGCATATTATGTTCAATACGGAACCCTCGGTGCGCGAGTCCGACTCGCACTTGACCGGTTTTTTTTATTTATGTTGGTACTGTACTTGGCAATGTTTGCTAAGTAATGTACTTAATCTCTCATATAATAAATAAAGAAATATTTAACATGCCAAATGCAATGAAAATATTTGACAAATAACAGCCTAGTAAAGTGCTGCCATTATGTAATAGACAAAGAATCTAAGTTAGTTAGTTAGCATTTTTTTTTTGCAACAAGCAAGATACGTATTATGTTCATTGTTAAGTAAAACCAGTGACCTTTATCACAGGTTTGTTTCTTTAGTTTTTGGCTGAGATTGGTTAACAAAGGTGTGTACAAATAAATTCGAGTTTTACAATTTAACAAGCGACCAGCCCTCACTTCGCCTCAGTTTATGTGAGTTTTCTGTAATCCAGAATGTATTATACATAAAAACTTTCCTCTTGAGTCACTCTATCTATTGATGAAAACTGCATTAAAATCCGTTAAATAGTTTGATAGATCTAAGCATATAAAACAGAGGGACAGACGGCAGGATTATTGTAACGAAATAAAACCTAATGGTGTGTATTAACTTTAATCAGTAACCTAAAGTACAGCTTTAAAAAACCTTTAGCATGTACATTTTCCCAATAAAGAGTTTGGAATAAAGTAGCATGCTACGACATTATCCAATTTTTTTTCAATTGCTCCCTTTGTCACCTCATCAGAATCTTGCTTACAGTTGAGTTCATAAACATGTTTAAACTTTAGTACCTTGTCGTTTTAATAGCTGTGACAATTCATACATGACATTAAATAATTAAGGTACTAAAGTGTACACAAAATTTATGAACTCGTCTGTACTAAGCGAGCAACATGATAACGGTGCAAGCACTGAGGCCTTACTTTGAAAATCGAAATTCGAAGTTACGTTAGCTTCATTCCTGTCCCTCGATTTAGACTTTAGTGACGAGTGACAGGGACTCGGCACCCGAATTTTCTAATTTAGTGGTTCCTGGTTACCATCCTGCGGGCGTAGTATGGTAGCTTTTGTCGCGTGACAGAATGTGGATAAAGCATCCGTCACTCTCGTACTTATATACGTGTCAGAAAGTGACGGATGTTTAATGGACATTTTGTCACGCGATAAACAGCCTTATTAGGCGCCCTGATAACTAGAGATTGGGTAATCTGAAGATTATTTACATTAAGTTCTGTGCTGTTGGTGATGTTTAGTGTTAGTGAAGTGGACTTATTATTTAGTTGGGTTTTTTACAGTATGTAAATATTTTACTTTATTATATGTATATCGTTCGACGACTTTGTCGTATTTAGTACTTGAATTATTGAGTTACGGTTAAAGGAACTAAATTTTACATTCACTTCTTAAAAATCTTCTTTGTAGGAACAGATGAGATTCATATTTACGTAAAACGTTAAAAAGTATGTTAAAATATCTTAATAATAACTTTAACACATGTTGTAATGTGTTAATTAAGACAGGTGTTGTAATGTAGGTATTTAGTATAACTTCATAGCAAAGCAATATCCTAGATCCGATCACTTATGATGATTTACTGTAAACCCCATGAGGCGGGTTCTTGGAACTGGATTACCACTACCATTCCAAACCATTATGTTTTAGATAAACTTTGACTTGTGGAAGACGGAAGACCCTCAGGACAGCGAGGAGGAAACACGTGACATCATGAAGGACTACCCTGGGATGTATGACAGGCTGCATAAAGAGGAGATGGGATATAGGAAAGGTATTCAATATTAATACATTTTAAAATATAATAGTATAGACAACTTTTACTTCAAAAAGACAGACAAGACAAAATATATGAAATATGTAGGTTTTATTAGTCCAAAATTTAAGTAATTGTCTGTTTGATACACAACTTTTTACTTTTCTCAATCTTTTAACATCTTCGGTGAACGACCCGATAGTCGGGTCCACTTTTCGTAGCAGATTTTCACTACATAGCGGAAAAATGCTGCTATAGCGTAGCACTCGAAGCATTGTTGGCACTGATGGGTTAAGGGTTACCTAAAAGAGACCCCTTAAAGAAAGAAAGAATAAATGTACACATTTACTTTCTTTCTTGAAGTGACAAGTTCCTCTTTGTTTACCTTTCTTTTATCTTCATTATTTTATCTCTTTTTTTCATCTTGGCTAATAACGTGACTCGTGTATTTCCCGTGCTATGTTACAGGCTTATTGTGGAGTTACACCCAAGCTAAATTTAATCATTAAATGCACCCACAAAGTGCGCTATATAAGGTTGCATTTAATGATTAAAATTCACTCCAAAATAAGCATGAATCATGGTATCACGTGAATTACGCGAGTCACATAATTAGCCGAGTGTGCCATACGTAAGCATCGTATAAATAGCGGTTTTCACTTTTGTAATTTATTTTCAAATCACCAACCAGATATTTCAGTTGAATTACGTGCCTTTCATGACATTGACGTTGGCGAAATCATCGACAACCTCGATGGAGCCATAACCTACAAGAATTTAATTGAATTGAATTCAGATATTTCAGTTTTATATTTCTATAGAATACTTTTCAGAAGACTTCAAGAAAGTCTACCTCATAATCTATAACCTGCTCCAATTCGTGGGCTATGCCTACGTGTTTATTGTGATGCTGGTGCGGTACCTGAAATTGGAGCAGGAGTCCATCCCGGACACGTACCTGTACGTCGGCCCGGCCATGAAGTTCCTGCAACTAATGCAGTATATGGAGGTTATGCACCCTATGTTCGGGTATACCAAGGTTAGTTAAGTTAAATATGGTTTAGACACACCCCACACTAGCGTGTTTTGAGCGTCGGCGCAACGTTAACGCGACGGCAGCGGCGTCTATAGACCGTCAGTGTCTCACCAGCTCCCGAAATTCAGCGTCTTGCCAGCGTCTTGTCAGCGCCCGCGCAGCGCTGCCCTGCTAAGACAAATGGCGACAACTCAGACGAAAATGCTGTGGCAATCACAACCTCATACCTATCAGAAGAGGTTTGAATCTGCTTTGGCTATTGAGTTTAACATACCGCTTATTGCCTTAGGGGGGCAGAGCATAGATAGTGCCCACCAAAGACTGCATAGGCGCTAGCGGAACCCTGACGCTCACAAGACGCTAGTGTGGGGTCTCTCTTATATGAGGGGGAGGTAAACCAGTAGGTATGCAATGTAATCACCGCCGCCAATTAACACTGGCAACTCTTTCAGGGCAAGTGGCCTCTTTTTTTGAAGGCCCCGTTTCATAATTATTTGTGTAACGGCAAGGAATAGTTGGAGAAGAGTGTTTAGCTGAGTTGGTTTGATTTGTGGATCACCAGTGAAACAGCTGAGAGAATTGGTTCTAAGGAGGTGCAATTCTGTTCATTGTCTGTTAATGTATGGTATGGACTAAAATTAGGTATACATTTGAAATCGATGACAATTCAAAATTACGGTGTCTAAGAGCTGATCTAAAGATGGAATTGGATGGTGGTAACAGGATCTCTGTAGGAGCTTAGGCTTGAAATAGTAGTCAGCAGAAGAAATCTGTCTCATGTGCGGACCGGTGCTAAACTGCTAACTCGGGGCACGAATACTAAAGCCGAAAGCGACGAACCAAAATATTTTTGCGACAAAAAAAATATCGATGTTACTGTCAAGATCAAGATGTTATTCAACGTAATTCAATATTATTAATTCTCTGTCTATATTTAAAAATAAAACACTAAACAAATGTTTTTTTTTCAATGGTTTCCATAATAAACAATCAATAATTATTCCATATTTGTCGGTAATTATTGTTTTGTTTTGTTTGAAATGACATCCATATACTTTTATTATCTTAACAAGCTTCTTAATTGAGCCTCTTTAATAGTAGAAGATTTTCAATGAGCACACGTATATATTATATATATCGACATCTCATATATCGATATCAAATCCCTAGAACGTGCCCGAGTTAGCACACGTGTGCTCATGTGTATTATTTTTAACTTATATTCCACTATTCAGCCTTACATTATTAATACGCTTGTCGTCAGGGCGGGGTCCTAGTGCCTTTCCTCCAAGTCAGCGGACGTGCGTTCGTGCTGTTTGCGATGATCGAAGCCGAGCCACGCATGCAGACCAAGCCGGTCGTGTTCTACCTGTTCTTGGTGTGGGTGCTCATTGAAGTGGTCCGGTGAGTAAACTTTGGGTTTTTAATTCTTTCATTGTGAAGGCAAACGATCACACAGGCTACCTGAGGCTCGTTTCACGAAGCTACAAGTTACAAATTACAAGCGGAAGTAAAATACAAACTGATATAATTCCACAGATACCCATTCTACATCTCCCAGCTGTACAAAACGGAGATTTACATACTGACCTGGCTGCGCTACACCCTGTGGATCCCTCTCTACCCTGTAGGAGTCGGTTGCGAGGCTGTAGTATTGCTCCGGAACATACCGTATTTCGAGGAAACGCAGCGGTTCACTGTTTCTATGCCTAACGCCTGGAACTTCACGTTCCACATGCCCACCTTCCTCAGGCTGTATATCTTACTCCTCATGTGCCCTGGGCTGTATCTAGTCATGAGCCACATGCACAAGCTGAGGAACCGCAAGCTGAGGCCTAAGGTGGTCATTAAGAAGAATAAGTAGTCTAACAGGACTTGATAGTTACCCAGCACTTAATACATTTACAGCGGGGAACCCGCTAGACGGGTTCATTTAATGGATATTATGGCCTAGCGCTGAATAGTTTCAAAGAATATGGTAATGGTGTTTTTACTGATTATCTTTACTTGGTTTATAAGGTAAAATAAAACTAACAAGTTTTCATTTATAAATGAAGCAGCTGCGAAGACACATAAGAGATTTTTTTCTTCATTTCCTCTTGCATAGTTTAGAAAATATTTTGCCGCGTAAAAAAGGAAAGATGAACAACATAACGAGATGAGTCACTGTAGGTCAGTCTTTTTTAAATTTTGAGAAATAATTGGAAACAAAGGACAACAAAAAGTAAAAGATTTAGTAAGTGCATTTAAAGTAAAAAGATAGTCTTTAGCATTAAGAAGTGGCACGACAGCAAGCGCTATATCAGGGGGTTGGTATTTATTTAATTGGTGTATCACTTCTATTCCTTCTGAAGTCTTCGTAATTATTTAATAAATCTATAGTTATTACGGCAAATAATTGTTCATGTATACTTTGATTTATTTGATAGAACATTACTTGACATAATATTTAATCCATAGACATAGACACCTAGACAGGCATTCATTGCAAGGAGTAGATTTATGTAGTAGTTACAAATGTAAACTGTGTGCCTGTGTATAATTAATTCTTAAAATACCTTGGAAGCGTATAAAGCCAAACTCTCAGACAATTTTACGCCAGCTCTCGTAATAATAAGACTTTCGTTTTATGAATTTATGATGTAATGGATAGCAAATGACATTTTTAGGTTTATAGTTTGTTTTGTTTCGGTGGTTGTTGCATTTATTTCTATGATAAGGGAAGAAGTAAGTATAGCGGGACTAGAAATACATAATATACATATTGGCTGTCTAAATAGTCTTCAAATGTAACTTTAACGTAGGTACAACAAAAACATGTAATATGTATGTACTAAATACAATATAACACACTAGATGTATACATGCAGATTAGTTTTTCTTGCTTGTTGTGTCATTTAATGTATCTGCAGTCCTGCACCAAAAAATCCATAGACATAAAAAATACGCTTCGGAGCAAAATATACAAAACGCAAAATATAACCAATGAAAAAAATCTAAAAAGTACATTCGCAAAATGTACAAATCAGGAATTTGGAAAATGAACACTACTCGCAAAATGTACAATACGCAAAGCGTGCAATATGCAAATATTCGTACACGCAAAAAAAGGAAGACTAAGATTTTCAGGGTTGTCCCTCATGCCTCTCCTATGTGCAGGTATATTTAGTAAATGGGTCTTCATTCGGCCAAAACTACTTACTGGCCGTTTTATTTTAGTCCAAGTAATATGAAATTATATAAAACAAAGTTCAAACTTAATTTGTTTAAAATATCTTACGCACTCCTCGCTTTTTGTACATTTTGCGTGTAGGGCTATTTGCATATTGCACGCTTTGCGTGATGTACATTTTGCAAATGTACTTTTTGCTTTTTGTACGTTCCGTGTGTCTCACAATATGCGTTGTGTAGATTTTGCGAATGGTTACATTTTGCGTTTTGTGCATTTTGCTCTGAAGCAAAAAAATACAACATATTTTTTTGTTTCTAGCTAGAATATATCTTGGCTAAGATAAGTTTTAACCACCAGAGGCCCGTTTCACGAAGCTACAAGTTACAAATTACAAGCGGAACTCTCTTTCTAGCAAAAGGAGTTAGAAAGAGACTTCCGCTTGTAATTTGTAACTTGTAGCTTCGTGAAACGGGCCTCAGAGCTCATCGAGGGTTTCGGACCTCTGTAGAATTACAAGTAGGTTAAGCAATTGAAAGCATTGCGTAATGTACGTATTATTAATTAATTATTATTGTCAGACTAATTACTTTTTTACGAATTTATTTGTCCAAAGAGGACCCTAGCAATTTATTTACATTTTTGTATCAGTTGAAAAATAAAGTTTTGTTATAAAAAAAGGTTTTTCAATTGAAACTTCAAAAGACTGCACAAGTTGGTTTATTTCATAAATTAAAAACTACAATAAAATAAGTATTATAAAACGGAAATTCAGCTTGCAGTCAACCTACGACGTTCAACTAATCGGCGAACACAAATATATCCACTACCATTAATATCCACCAAACTTACAACCTTCGATTAGTAATATCCTCAAGAAAATAAATGACGTATATATCCGTAGCACAGGGATATATCCGTAGCACAAGTCTACCACTATCCGTCATGGTTAACAGTGTGCCTACTCATCCGCCTTGAAAGACATGTTGAAATTTAAAACAAACTTGACCAAATTAAACAGAGGCCCTACTTTGAAAATCGAAAAATCGAGAGACAGAGATGGAGCTACCGTAAATTCGAACTTCGATTTTTAAAAGTAGGGCCTTAGGTCTTCAAGTTGGATATTACTAACTAGTCTGAGTATTGTGAATGGTTTTTTTTATTGCCATCGTCGGGCAAACAGGCAGACAGCCCACCTGATGGGAAGTGGTCACCGCCGCCCATGGACATTTGCAACGTCGCTTAACAACTATGTTTAATGTTGACGCGGGTAAACCAATCATTCGGGTCGGCGTGAGCGTAGAACTCGTGGAAGATGGGTTCAACAAACTGGTTGCTAGGCAGAAGCTTGTACACCGGCTCTCCGTACCATGTGCCAACCTGAGAATGCAAAAATTGTTTTTTTCTTTGTCACAAACAAGCACTTTGAAGCCTATGAACACATGCAATAATATGCATTGCCAGCCCAGGAATTAAGACATCAAAAATTCATTTTTAATAGCTGACCTTTTTTATTTTATTATCGAAAAAGTTTTCGTTACAAGTTTATTCAACCTCTTGACCGCCACCCTACGATTGAAGTGTCGTGCTCTGTACGCCACGGAACAAACCATCTAGTAGATAAAGAGGAACTTTAAATTCCATCTTAGGTTTTATTTCGTGTTGAATGTTGGTCATGTATAGATGACGTTGGCGTGTGAGCCTTGTCATTGGCTGACATGACTAGAGACTCAGACTGTGGCAGTCAAGAGGTTAACACCTTATTAGGCGTATGTTCCAAGGTTCAGAAATATAAAAAAAATGCTGGTTTTCTAGGTAGCTTCATAAAATTCAAATTCAATATTATAAACTGTGACTGTTTGTGTGGTCTAAATTCCGGGTAAATGCTCAATCCGCTCCGGGCAAGTCTCAGTAATATTGAAGAAGCTTATTTTTTTTTGAACTGTAATGATTGTAGTGTGCTAAAATTGTAAAGTATGCAATTTCGAACCGTCAACAAACATAGCGACAGGCGCTAAAGGGACGCGCGAATAGGCGCGCGCTTGCTATGTTTAAGCAACTTCTTCCAAACGTACAGCGCATTTGATGCACTGGAAGAGCTCTTGCAATGGTAAGTCCCATAACATAAGCAACTTTGTGGCATTTGAAACGTTCCTTAATTCGTAAACTTCCTTTCAATCTTAAAAAAAAAAACCTTTCTGACAGGTTCCTTAAACCTTCCCTTAGTTAAGACTCCTGAAAATACCGAACCTATTACATATTGACAAATGGGCTTACCTCCCAATCCTTCACATTCTTCATCAGCTTCTCCTCAGCACAGCGGTTCCTGCGCAGTTGTTTCAAGTACTCCCGGTCCCTCTCGGCAACCAGCATTGGGTAGATGGCCATCTTAGCGGAGCGCATCTCGATTTCATGCTTCTTAATCTGCTGGTAGTTGAGATAGAACAAGTAGAGCGACGCTGCGGTCATACCAAGGAAGCCCGCAAAGCAGGTATAGCCTAGAAAAATAAAAACGAGGAATGGTACAACATACTGCGTGGAGCCTAATTAATGAGAAATAATGAGAAAATCATTTTTCCCTTCCTATCCTGTCCTTATCCTTGGTTTTGTTATTATTCTATTTTGATACCTTAATATTTATTTGAAGAACTTGAAAAGAGCCTGCAGAAATATAAATATAAATAAATCACATCAGGGGACAATCACACGTAAATTGACCTACAGTCGGTGATCGAATTCGAGATCAAAATCCTAACCTCAACGGGCGCACAATCCCTGTGATTACTGCATTTTGGTTGGGGCGCACATTTGCTTTCATTACTGCATAGGTTTTTTATCAATAAAACTTACCCTAATATTAGACACTTGTCCCACTGCCGGCGAGAGAGCAATCAGCTATCGACTACTTTCTTAATTAAGAAAATAAAAGAGACACTTAAAATAATAGTTGATCGCTGGTTTTTCACACTGCCCGGTGGGAAATCTTTCCACTAGTATGTCGAAACAAAAAATATAGATGCCGTGTCAATAAAAAAAGAGACAATGACAAGTATATTAATAGTTGATTGCTGGCTCTACTCCCTCCCTTCCCGCTCATCGTTGGTGGTGGGACAAGTGCCTTACTGGTTACACGAGTTCTTAATTCATGTTTTTATAAAATAATGTTAAAATAATCAAGATGGGAACTGTCAGATTTTGATCTCAAATTTGATCAGCGACTGCAGAACCCAAACTTATCGCCAGGCTTGCACTACAGGTACTATAAAATAATACATACTTAAATACATACATGTATACAGAAATACATACTTAATTCCATAGAAAACTATAAGCTTGGGAACAAATACACACACTCATCAGTCATCACCCCATCATGGTTAGCTTTATAGACATAGTCACTACCAACAAATTTTGACCCATAACCAATGAAAATTAAATTAAAAGTTAGTAATAGTAAGCACACCACTGAGCGCCTGAGTCAAAAACATTCATAGGAAAAACAATGAGGCGGCTTAGAAAAAAAACAGGATAAAGGCTGTTGGGTTAACAATTTTCAAGAAGTAACCACAATCCATCCCCGATTTAAAATGTTTGATTATAATGTGGAACCGACGTTAGTAAGGAACGACCCATTGCCGTCAATGGAGAATTTAAAACTATATGGAGACATAGGTACTTTTAATTTAGGAGGAATTTACTTTTTTTCTTTCAAGGACGAAACTATAACAGAAAACACTCAACTGACCTAACCTACACAGATTACATAATGGTTTAAAAACAATGAATAGACATGAAACCATACCGCTGAAATATGTCTTGGGCGGTACTCTTTTGTAGGGAATGGCCTGATAGCCCCCAGGAGGGGGCAGATCCTGCTTTTTGACGATAGCGGCCATTTTCAATTCAGGCTTTATCCAAATCCAACATCTGCATCAGTCATTCAGTCACTATATTTTCGACACAACGCAAGCAATCGCATAAGTCACTGAGACTGTCACCGTCACCTTGAGACCATCTGTCACTGTCACTGAGCAAGCCATAGAGCAATCAATACATATGCAATAAAAAAACGTTAAGGCCCCTACGCATTATCCTTCCGTGACGTACGTCCGGGCTATAATAATTATTGACGTCCTGCGGCCCGTTTCACGAATCAACAAGTTAAAAAATAACAAGCGGAAGTCTCTTTCTAACTCCT
Organism: Acleris cristana; assembly: GCA_948252455.1. NCBI lineage: Eukaryota > Metazoa > Arthropoda > Insecta > Lepidoptera > Tortricidae > Acleris > Acleris cristana. Next base: position 11,764,878 of record OX411788.1, on the reverse strand, counting down.
TTTGCTAGAAAGAGCGTTCCGCTTGTAATTTGTAACTTGTAGCTTCGTGAAACGGGCCACTGCAAGCCTACGCACTATCGTTTTCGCGTATGTCGCGTATATCGCGTCGTGCATCGTGCGCGGTTGTCCTTCCAAGTTAGCTAGAGCGTAGACTGCTTTACTCGCCCGTCTATCACCCCTTTTAGGCTATGCGCGCACGAGCAACTTAGTTGCCTAGCGACAGAACATCTGTCTCTTTTGCATGTTCGAAGTGCAAAAGAGACAGATGTACTGTCGCTAGGCAACTAAGTTTCTCGTGCGCGCATAGCCTTTCGTGCAAACTCATTGTCAATCGTGAATCTACCTCAATCGGTGTCCCTATAGCAACCTTAGTTTTTTTTGTTATTTGGATCAATAATTTCATGATAGTCATTTACAACCACCCTTATCTTAAAATACCTACCTTACCTTCCTGTAAATCATGAATATACCCGCACCAACAAATTACGATGCAGAGGTGCAGGCTGATATTCCTGAACCGGAGGAAGAAGAAAACACATTAAAAATAAGAGGTTTGGAAAGGGTCAAGTTGTATCCGAAGGTTCCGCCAGAACCCTCTGTATATGGTAAAGGGAAGAATTTTAGCCGCCCGTGGATTTTACAGGATGGGAGAGAACCCCCTGCGAAAGGAAGTGAGATGAAAGCTCACTATTTGATGCCGAAAAAACATCCACATTCTACGGGTAGGAACTTAATTATACCAACTCTAAAGTAATCTTTGTAATTTTTAATTTTACTAAGTGCTGCTTACATTTTTGTTCTCAATCTTTAGATTCACTAGTCAATAGTTACAAAGCTAAATTCAGAATTGCAATTAATTTGCGTCCTATCTCGGCAAACAGAAGCAGCGACATAATAGATAATATCTAGTTTTGTGGTAGATGTATTTATCGCGTGGAATGGCTCTTTGAGAATTTAGCTTTATAAAACAAAGCTGCGATTTCATGCACGCGCACGCGGTCTCCATTTGAAAACTGTTTGGCTCTATGGCCAAGGCTAGACGTACTATCAAAGATCGTATTCTCGATCGTGTACAAAATGTGTACAAACTAGTGTATTGACGGATGTCAGCATTTCACGGAAATCTAGATTTTTGGATTCCGTGATGGCAGTTTGTGACATCCGTCAATATACGAGCATGAGTATACTAAATTACACGATCATTAAATACTGCAATAACTATGTCAGTATAGTTTTTGCCTCCATCCATTACACGTCTGAAGTCTACGAAACACGTTACAGTGCCACGTAAGCCTTGCCTGAGGCCCTACTTTGAAAATCGAAGTTACGTTAGCTCCATCCCTGTCACTCGTCATTCGAGACTGAATCGAGAGAAAGGGATGGAGATAACGTGACTTCGAATTCCCGATTTTCAAAATAGGGCACCTGCTTTGAAAATCGAAGTTCGATGTTACGTAGCTCCATTCCTTTCCACAACGAACTTTGAGACAAAGAGATGGAGCTAACGTGACTCGCCGAACTTCGATTTTCAAAGTAGTTGGTCGTTTCCGAGAGGTCCTAGCGGCAGAATCCCGAATCAATGGAGTTTGCGAACTCGTAAAAAGTTAAAAACCGTCTCTCGTCTGTAAGCGAGTCCCATCTATTATTACTATCGCGTGCAACTACCTATTGATTGTGAACTAAGCTAATATGTGTAACCGCTGCTATTGTATCCAAGTTTGCCATAATAATTGAGATTTTTCCCAGGTTTCGTAAGTCTCGTGTGTTGGATAAACGAACAATGTTATATCGCTATGGATCGCTAAAGATTGCTAAAGTAGAATAGGGTTAAGATGAAAGTTTAGAGTTTGGATGTTGGACGAATTTGTAGGTAGTAATCAATAATAGAAAACTGAACTGAACTATTGATTAAGGCATTTTACGTCACACCTGGCCATAATGTGAGTTTTATCGCACGCTGCGCGCACGGTAAAACTCGCATTGTGGCCAGGTGAAGACGTAAAATTGTGTACTCATCACGGGCAGTAAAAAAGAAAGCCCTCTATCGCATATTTACAACCCTCGCCTACGGCTCGGGTCTCAAATACCTGCGATTTCGGGCTTTCTTTCTTTTACAGCCCTTGTTAAGTAATGTACTATTATGTTACAGGTATCCGCGAGCGGATGCTTACAGACTTCTTCTGGGAACAGATGCTGGAGGAAGTGATCGATGAAGTGGGCTCGGCGCAGCCGGTCACTGAGTACTGCACGGAGTACGAATCTCACTATGTGAAGGAGAATTTTGAACCGCGGAACTTGGAAGTTACACTTGACAAAGACGTAAGTGAGCCATAGAACAGGGGCTCTACTTTGAAATCAGTAATTCGAACTTCGTATCGCCCCGTCACTTTCTTGCGAATTAGTGACGCGTCGAGAGCAAAAGGGATAGCAATAGACGAAGTTCGAATTACAGATTTCAAAGTAGAGCCGCAGGATTTAATCTCTGCCAAACATTCGGGAATGGCTTTGCTGACACGTCATATACGTTGGTCGAATCAGCTACTTTTTTACAAAGTTGGACCATGACGTCTTAAAACTCGTATCGAATAGGTACATCACTATGGTTTTCTTCAATATTAAATCATAAAGGACACAAAAAGTGGTATGCAAATTAAGCTCTAGTCTTGTACTATAGATATACCTATAGGGTGTTTGGCAGTCGGTTGTATTCTGAACATTTTTGAGACCATTTACTATTATGCAAAGTTCCACGGTTTTTACAGATTTTGTATTTTTTTTATTTCTAAAACGCTATTTTCCCCATAAACACAATTATTAAACACCCTATATAGAAGAATTCTAGCCCGTATTGAATACATTTTTAGTGTTTTACCTTCGCAATACCTTGGTTCTTCAAAATAAATTCAAATTAACGCCTGCTAATGCTTGACTGCAATGATTATTAATTGTTTTTCTTGCGAACATAGCATTTTTTCAAAAATTGTAAAATAATACAAAAACTGTAAAAACCGTGCAACTTTGCATAGTAAATGGTGTCGAAAATGTTCAAAATGACCCTAAATATCATCCCTTAAATCCCGCCTACATCCGACCGCCAAACACCCTGTATATACCTACTAGACAGTGATTAACATACTTAAAATAGAGAACAACGTACTTAAATACTTAAAAAACATCCAAGGCTCGGGAACAAACACTAATAAATATTTATAAATAAATAAATACCTATTTGAGTTGATAAATATAAAACTCCAAAATGTCCTTGAAATTTGGTTTACGTATTTAAGACTTAATTTGTTCGAATTAAGTTTTAAATTCGTATATCAAATTTCAAGGACATATTGGACTTTGATATTTATCAACTCATTTCCCCATACCGGTAAATCAAATCCGAACCCGCTAGCTTCGTAGGCAGAGGCTCTACTTTGAAATCCGTAATTCGAACTTCGTCTATTGCTATCCCTTTTGATTTCAAAGTAGAGCCCCAGGTCACTACCAACTAGGCTAACCTCGTCGTCCAATTAGTTATTTAATCTATTTTCTTCAGAATCATCTGAAATATCCTTTGTTCGGAACCGGATCCAGTGCCATCACCTACTACAGCCAGGTGATAAAGAAGACTGGACCAGTAAGTAACCTTCAGTTTTCCATATTGACGCAGGAGCGAATTTAGGGTCTCCCCAGACCTATCGACGCGGAGTCAGCTTAAGCCGGTCAAGTTTTATTTCCATGCAATAAGAGCGAAAACGACGTCGTTCCGTTCTTAACGCCGAATTGAGTCGAGCCGAGCCGACCGACGCCTTTTTCATTCTTACTGCATGGGTATAAAACTTTTTCACCTCCTACGGCCCACCATACAATGAAATTTGTCAATGTACCTAATATGAATATTACGAATTAAATTAAGTCACTTTTCTAACTTGATCATCACTACATAGTATAAAACAAAGTCGCTTTAGTGATAAATACAAAAGAATTTCCACTTTACTTTCTTTGCACTAGATCTTAATTTGAATGGCCGCTTTTGTCAAAATCAAATCAAAATATAATTTGTACTATTATTAGTACAAGGAACCTCAGGAGGTTAACGGCTCAAGCCGATTCCGCGTCGATAAGTCTGGGGAGACCCTTAGGGTCGCAATTAGGGGTTTAGGGGAGTAGGTATAAAACCAATAAGTCTAGGTTTAATAGGCCTCTTAGAAAAACTGCACCGGCAGCCCGGCAACGTCGTCGTCCATTTGACACAATCTCGACCAATGCCGACCAGTGGCCTGTTTTATAAAGCTACAAATTACAATTTACACGTTACAAGTTTCCATTTGACACAACCACGACCAATGATGACCAGCCATTTGAGCAGTGTTTCCAGTTTAGACCTGCAAAATTGTAACTTGTAGCTTTATAAAACGTGCCCCAGCCATTTGAGCAGTGTTGCCAGCTTAGACCTGTAAAATTGTTACTTGTACAGGTCGATTCACAAGAGTTGGCACAAATGGATTGAATGAGTGAACGAAAGTATACAAGTGTGTAAAATAATAACAGGTTTTTGGTTTGAAATTCGAACATCGGTTCAAAGGACGGCACTCACACAATGATAGGTGACATTACTTTCGTTCAATCCATTCGTGCCAACTCTTGTGAATCGACCTGTAGCTTTATAAAACGTGCCCCTTGGGTCAACGTTCAATTAATTCATTTATTTATTTTTTATTTCCAGGGCGAAATACTGGAAAAGTTTCGAAGATGCCAAGATTTTACGAAACCCATGAGTGAGAGGCTGGACAATGGTTGGGTGCTGTAGTTTTGATTTTTTTGTTGCGAAATGTTTAACTCATTGCAACATATTTAGTAGCAAGTTTGATTTTTTTGTTGCGAAATAAAAATAACTCATTATTTGAAGTATAATTTATTCAGTATCAAGTACCTACAGTTAGAACTAAGGTCCCGAAGTGCTAAATTCCGCGGTATTGGCTTGGCTTGTCTCGTTTTGATTCGTTACGGGATCTTCGGGATTCGATGGCGAACATAAAACGTGAAAAAATGAGTAACTTCCTCGTGGTCCTACTAATTGGTCCTACTAGTCAAAAAGTGAACCTAGTTTTGATCACCAAATACTAACTGTGGTTTTAAAAGTAGGTAGGTTAGGTTCGTTAGGCTTCTTCAAATGCCCGAAGGGCAAAACCACCTAGAAGCAGGAGCTCCGCCGGGCGGGGCTCCGTCGAAAGTCAGTAGGACTACTATAGTAGGACCACGAGGAAACGGCCACAAAATGTAAGAGATGAAAAGCGAAGGGGAACAACAGCGAACGTGACAAAAAAACCAAACAGCGAACGAGACTAAGCGGTTAGTATTCTTTATATGCATTTGTATGGGCATGCACTCACAACATCAAATAGGTACGTAAACGTAGCGTCACCGGATCGACTCGCTCGCGAGGTGTCTATGCGCGGACGGCGAGGGTCGACTCGACGATAGCTCGTTGCTCGCATGCTTGCCTCACGTGAACCGCGCGCGCGGTTTAAGTACCTGTTCGGAAATTCGTTGACCACGCGAGGTCCACTCATTGACCACGCAAGGCCCACTCATTGACCGCGCAAGGCCCACTCGTTGACCACGCGAGGTTCACTGGTAACAACGGGTGGACGCCAAGCGACGAGGCGGTGCGGGTCGGGTGCCGGGTTGCTCTAATGAGCTGTGACCTTTAAAAACATAGTAACGAAAAACTAGTGAGACTATAGGTAAGAGAGAAAGTATAGACAAACAAGACGGACAACTAGCAATTATGATGAATATTGATGAATAAAAATAACCCGTGATAAATACGGAACGAGATAAATACAGAAGCTAACGGATGAGACGATCGAGCCAAGATAATACCGAATTCGCAAAGTTGAATGATAGATAGCAAAAGGGGTGACGTACCTACTTACAGCTCCAAAATAAGAGTTTGGAAAAAATGAAATTTCATGGTAGAAAATGGTAGAAAATTCATGGTAGAATGGTAGAAATGGCAATATGATCCAATATTTACTCAAAATCTCTCTTTATGTATGTTCCACCTGCCAGTTGCCACACGTCGAAACTCTTGTCAACCTATACCTACACGTAAACCGGTCTTAATCTAGGCCCCCCTTTGAACATTTTCTTGGGTTTCGTTGGGGAACAGGCCCGAGTACAGACGCGCGCCCTAACCCTTCAGCTATAGCTGCAACAGCTGTAACAGCTGCAGCTACTTAAAAGATCAGATCGTCGTCATCCCAGCCAGGTGGGTAGCAGGTTGGCTTGAAGTCGCCGGCGGACTCCGTGGTGGAGGAGAGCGGCGAGTTGCAGGTGTAGAGCAGGGTCGTTAGACATTCCATTGAGCGGATGTGGATCGGATTGGTGACGCCGCCATCTGCAAAATTGACGTTTCGTGTTTAAGCTTAGCTAGAGTCTGTCTAATGAAAGATGAACCTGAGAAAAAGCGGAAAATTCAAAAAATCTTCATATGGTATTACCGATCAATGTAGGAATAAACGACTTTGATACTTTTCTTATTTTGTTTATTTTGGTGGGCACAAAGGAAGAGGGAACGCGTACTTTCTCACAATACTAAGGCCCGTATTAATAAACTATAGGTACTCAAGTCTACTAATACCGCACTCAAGTGTCCGTTTATCCATATTAAGACCATACACGGTATCATATTTAAGTACAGTTTATTAGTAGAAGCCCGAGAGTCTTACTACTTAATACGTATGGGTGGATCAACTTTTTTGTTGTTGTTAGTGTCCCGTAAGCCAGGAGACAACAGTGATAGTTTCTTAGAAAAAATGTTATAATGGATACTTCTATCGCACTCAGGAGAAAATCCATAAAATAATGATAGTGGATTTATATTTTTGAAATCATAGTTTTAATGAGTGACCCAGGAAACGTCACCCTGGCACCGAACTACAAAAAAAAGTTGATTGACCCGTATAGTCAGCATTAAATAAATAGATAGTGACACCCAAAGTCGCCAAACGTGTACCGAACTATTTAGCAACTTTGGGTATCACGAAGTATTTGATGCTTTAAAACTATCTATGAAAAAAAATGCAGAACACCATAATAATGATTGCACCAGCATGCTTTATCATTTGTGAGCTCTTTTAGTAAATAAAATCACCGATAACAAATCATTAAGTAAAAATATTTTATTTATTATTAGGGTAAAACCGATGCTTTCTCTCAACTCTGCTAATAGGCATCTGAGTGTAGGCACTTGCTTCTTTACAATATAAAATTCCTTCACTTTATTTCTGATGGCATGGATGTCAAAACTATCTAAATTGGATACTGTGGCCTTGTGAGTTCGCTTCTTTCCTGGAGTACTGAAGACACCATGGTTTACTTTGCCTTCATTCTCTTCAATGTCGAAAAACTGATATCTGTAAGAAGAAAGAAGGAATGAATTAAACAGAACACCATTTACAAATATATTGTGACACGCAGTACAGCCCCATTTTACAGTCCGACAGGTGAGGTTCAAATCGCTACGGTTTAAGAACAAGGAAGACAGGTATAACCCGAACATCTTTTCCAAGAGCTCATGAAGTGTACGTAGGTACATATTAATATGTTTATGATATCTTTTAACTAAATGTATATAAACACCTCCTTAGTGTTTTACTGAAACTAGGTATGAGTGTCAGTTATATTAATCATCTGTCTATTTAATTAATTTAATAAAATTGCGATTGTTAAGAGATTCAACATGGTATAGGTACAGACAATACACCTATGTATAGGGAAAGACAATGATTTAATTAATCTTAGTATTTACCGGTCATTGATGATAATTCTTCTAAATACTTCGTTTGACTCTGGCATAGTAAATCGTTTTGCTCCAACTCTTTCAACTGCTGAAGATTATTCAAAACCGTTTGTTTTTCACCATCCACGTCCAGCTTATCTGAAAAGAATACATCGTTTAATTTCTTAATGGAAAAGAAATACCAATTTCAAAAGATAGGTAAAACAGAAAAGGTATATATTCTATGAAACTTTGGATTGAAGATATAGAAATAATAAGTATCAAAATTAACATGCCATACTAACCTTGTTATAACCTATGAATTCGGTCACCGTATGTAAACACTCTATTTTTTGTTACAACAATGCTTCCCTCTTCTCTTGTTTTTCTTTATATTTGTTTATAATGGTACAAAGGATCTGTCACACACCACTTTTGATAGTTTTACGCATGTTTAGTCCGTAAATTTCGAAAAGAAAACTTTAATTTGACAGACTCGAACCAACAACGACTTGTTTGTCAATGTCAATACGTCATTTTAATAGTGTTGCCAGACCTGCCAGTCAAATAAAAGCCCGGTTCATCATTCATTAGACAGACTCTATTCGATAACCATTTCGGAAAATGCTGAAGCGAAAAAAGTGGATAAAGGAGAGCATCGGTGGCTTAGGCAGTCTACTCGTGATCGTAAGGTACTTTATGTACTAAACTATTACCTTATGTACTAAACGCATATACTTTACCCGATGTTCTTCCGTACCGTACGCCCCTTGACCTGCACCATCAATGGTTCAGATAAGTAAGACTAATTAGTTTCGTTTGGGCCGTTAATGGTGCAAACGAAACTGCGGATTGGGTATGGTCTCATCTGCACCATTGAGATGACAGTTTCGGGGCAGTGTTCCAACTGCTCTGAGGCCCTACTTTGAAAATCGAAGTTCGAAGTTACGATAGCTCCATCCCTGTCACTCGTCATTCGAGACTAAATCGAGAGAAGAGGATGGAGCTAACGTAACTTCGAACTTCGATTTTCAAAGTAGGGCCTCTGTTCAACTGACCAAAATTTGTATCATAAATATGAGGTATCTTAGTCCTTCAGCTGGCCCGGAGGGCGAAACACTGACAAGGAAAGGTACCCAACTGTCCGGCTCCGATTTGGTTTATTTTGATATTATGTTAGAGAGTAGTCTAAAATAACAGACACCTTTTGTTTTAAGTATTTAGCTGCCCAATCTCAACCTGTTGGGAAAAATTGTCCCCCAAAGTCCTAAAAAGTGACTAAACCCTCTAGTTTCTGTAGAGAGTGTTGTTCAAACAAATTTCAAGTTTCCTACTGGTTTGATTTTTGTTTGAGAACATGAAAAAATAATGAGCACGTGTTTTTTTGAACGGCTCAAAATCATATTTTCCAAAAAAAAAACACCCTCCAAAGTTATATATTTCTCATCGTTAAAGATACACAATGGTTTTTTCAACAAAACAGGTACTTAGGTTAGGCACGCACACGTTTTTCATGTTCTCTATCTATTTAATGTCACGTTTAAACTGCCATACTTACATGAATTGTCACAGCGATTAAAGTGACAATGTAGGTACTAAAGTGTGCACATATTTATGAACTTCACTGTACAGTCGAGTATAAACATTGTATACAATTTATTCCATTGAAATAGGATGCAAAAGTCACAATATCTTTGACCTCGACTGTACCTAACACCACAAGAAGAAAATCTAATTGTAAGTAAGTAGGTATACAGAAATCGGGAATATGTACTTTACCAAAGGCTTCGCCGCAGCCACTCACGTCTCGCCGGGTGCTCCGCAACTTGGCAAGAGCTTTGGCCCGGATCTTCTTAGCCTTCACCATCTTTAACCTATGCATCTCTTCTCTCTCCTAAAAATCAAGCAAACTCGCCGATAATTAAATTAAATTAAATTAAAAATCATTTGAAAGTAACATGCCTATTCTATGTTAGTTAGTGGAGTACACAAAAAAATTAATCAAACGCAGGTCACTGACAAGACACTTGTACTTGTAACCACCGCTGTAATAGTGCCGAGTCCCATCCGTCCACGAACACACTCAGGATACTATTGCTGCTGCCTCGGAGCCGGGCCTGCAACGCCGCGCAGCGCTTGCGCATGATGGCGGGGTAGCCGTCCGTGCGCGCGTCCGCGAACATGCCCGACGCGCTGCAGCGCCAAGGCAGCCCCAATAGCATCCATGCATGCGTTAATATATTGGACGGTGTATGTTCGTATTTAATTTATTTATTAACAACATTCTCAATTTGACCCAATTTGTTCTGTGACCCTACATTTGAGAATTACAAAATGAGAAAAACGAGGGTAGTTTCTCGCCGGCCACACCGAGCAGCCGGGCTGACAGAGCGCTGGCCCGCAGTCGCAGTGTTCGTCGTGCTGCGGCCGCGTCTGCTCATGAATGGGACTCGGGACGAGCCCGAAACATGTCGAGCGTTTTCCGACAATTTTTACGAGAGTAACCCGGTGTGATCTCCTTAACATTCTCAATTTCATTAGTTTAAGCCCAACTTGCTTATATCATATCACAATTATATTGTGACCGTTATTAACTCTTAATATCAAGTGAGTTAGAGTTACCATATGGTATTATGGTGATGATACTGATGATATCTATCATCAATAATAATAATTACGATATTAAAGCGAAATGGGGAAAAACCGTGGAATAGACCCAGTGTGTCATTGGCTCTAAATACACCACATTCGGCAAGATAAAAATCAGAAGCTATTGTGAATCCACCTTAACACGATTTTTTGTGCTGCTTGAGGGGTGTGGCTGGGAAATCGGATTCGTTCGACGTTGGCGTTAAAAATTATGACTTTGAAAATCGAATAAGTACCCAAAACTTTTCGATACACTTATTGCCTCCGTTGATAAAAATTACAGCGTACAGTCCGCGCGCGAGTTGAATGCAGTCGGGGCCTGAGGTGAACGGCGCCACGCCTCTCCTCTCCCGCCTGCAATATGCACTACACTGTATAGTGCCGTCCCGTACTAGCACATTCCTAAGCTCGGCATTCAACTCCCGCGCGGACTATAGTTATGTACAATACGAGTGCAATAAAACGCTTTGAAATAAAATTACCCGCTCTGCCATTTCCATCTGAATGTAATTCTCTGTGTTGTTCAGTTTGGGTATTATCACTTTTTCTATGCCGTTCACCTTCCTGAAACCATTAATCAGTGCAGTAAGTAATCTAATTAAATCCCCGAAGAGATTGGTTGATGCAGACGACTACAAAGAGTTGTATCGTAAAAACAGTACTACTACACCAGTGTGAGTTGGGCTTGCGCTGATTGAATTCGAAGTCAAATTCAAATGGGAATACAATAATACCTACTGTGCGGCAGTACGGAAGCCTCGGTGCACGAGTCCTACTCGCACTTGACCGGTTTTAAATTTCTAAACAATACGCTAAAGTACACTATCACCTTAAAGTAGACCGAATGGCTGCGTCCAGCAGAATACACGTGTTCCGCAGAGAAGCGAACTTTATCAGTATATGGATGGCCTCTCGGAACGCCTTCTTCGCCTCGCCAGTGCGGTGGCCGCCGGCCCCCAGCCCTGCGTACCGCAGCGCGTCGCTAATGCCCGACTCTTCGATAGCCTGGAGCGACACTGTCGCCACGCCGGAGATGTTCTCCGGGATGCGGTGAACTCGCACTTGAGCCTGGGAGTAGATAAGTTTCCAATTTATGGGTCATACTTACTCACAAAAACAAAAGTTGTCTCTCCTGTGGTCAATAGTTAAAGGCTTGAGTGCATATAAGTTATGTTTTAATTTGATAGGACTAAAGTAGACCTGACGCCGTTTATGCGGATGTGGGTTCAGCCAGAAAATTAGGCCTTGAAAACGTTAACACAGGAAAGACGCTAATCTAAATCTGCGTATGACCCTTATAGGATTTTCAAAGTCCATTGTACGTTTTGATGGCGTCGTTGTATTATGACACGACGTAAGGGAAGAGGTGTAATTGACAACCGGATTTGGTTTGAAATAAGTAGTTGTTCTGATAAAAATCATGCTTAGAATTTTATCTCTAAAGCATAGGCACTTTTTAGGGTTCCGTACCCAAAGGGTTTTTCCGCGAACCTTAACAGATCATCAGTCCTTACCAGAGGCCCGTTTCACGAAGCTACAAGTTACAAATTATAAGCCGAAGTCTCTTTCTAACTCCTTTTGCTAGAAAGAGACTTCCACTTGTAAATTGTAACTTGTAGCTTCGTGAAACGGGCCACAGAACTGCCATTCCTATAACCATTGGTTCTATGAGATAATGCACAACCTTGGGTTAACCACCTATTGCTTCCTACAAATGGATCATACCAAGGAATAGAAAAAACAGTGGAAATGAGCTTCGCTTGGTATCAGACCGTTGTCGCCAATACTCAAACTAAGTATCATAAAAACAACACGCCACCATGGAAAATGTTTTTGGTGCGGCTATCGTTTTTACATACCAAAATAGCACAATAAGGCATGCTTCTGTGTTTATTTCCTATTTTTGAAATATTATTCGCACAACTTTCACGCACAACCGATCGCGGCAAAACTAAGCTAGGTTGCGCGAAACTCCTCATAACATAACCATGCTACACGTGACACGCCCACTTCACACTTCTACTGACGTGTTTTCTGTTCTATACTAAGTACAGTCCGGAGCACTTAGGTGCTTCGGGTTTGTACTGCTCTCTCACTCGCTCTTAATAAAAGCGTATGAGACAAGTACAAACCAGAATCACCTCAGAGCTATCGCACTGTACCTGTCCAATATTCTCAAGCACCAGCGCATTAGACTCTCCATTAGTAAACTTGACAGCTGCCAGCGAAATGTACGCCTCTCTCAACGTATGTCCTAGGACAGCCTGGGTGACAGTCAAGTCTGAAGCAGTCTGCCGCCCCCTAAAGCGCAGTGCTTCAGTCATTCGTTTCAGCAGCTGATGTCCTCTATGCACCAATTCCTGGCGCCGTTTGATCTCCCGCAGCATAAACTGGGAAGCAGTGGCAGGGTATCGATCGCTATTGTGCATGATCTATATATCCAATTGAACTTTAAAATATCTTATGGAATTTCCTAGGTCATATGTGACAGTTTTCAATGAAGTTAACTTTATATGGGGCACAGATAATAGGTATGATGGGGCTTAAATTTAGTAATGAGTTTTATTGCGAAATTAAAAACAACGGGTAAAATACTTTTTATAGGTACCAATTGAATAAACGCAGGCAGACCATAGGCAGACCTCACGTTCTTTTCTAACTTATGAGATGTTTGAGAAAGATGGCAAGCCTTTCTCGCCAAACTTCGTCGGCATTAAGCTCTGAGGACCTACTTTGAAAATCTAAGTTCGAAGTTACTTTAGCTCCATCCCGGTCACTCGCCATTCGACACTAAATGGAGAGAAAAAGATGGGGCTAACTTCATACTTCGATTTTCAAAGTAGAGCCTCAGCAATCTCTCACGTTCCCGTTGAAACTTGAAATGAATCTTGGATAGTTACCACGAAACACTAATAAACTCAAAACTGCCGAGTCACTCGAGACAGGGCCAGTTTCACAATCGACGAGCTTTATCTGCCATTTAAAGTTGTCTCTCTCCTTGTCTATTTTTAAGTGTAGAAAGAAAAAGGACTAAGTCATCAAATCAAACATGCTTTACTTGTTCGATTGTGAAACAGGCGGATAATCAAGAGAAAGGGATAATGCTAACGTAACTTCGATTTTTAAAGTAGGACCTTCGTTTGTTCGAAACGGAACCACTGGGGTTATTTACAATGTCCACCTTTACTCCGGGGATTCCCCTAACTTTAGTGAGGTGATTCGTACTCGAAAAACAGCAATGCCCAAGTAAAAAATAACTTACCTTAATACCATAAATGCTCATGAAACTTTTAACTTTTTAATCATTCTAAAAGAGATATAAGGTAGGTACGAGTCGGCGGCCATACCGCCTAGTAATACTTAACCCTACTTGTTTATTACTCCATACGAGTCCATACATACCTACAGTCACGAGATTAAATTTGGTACCCACCTTAGGTCCAAAGTCAATCTGATATTCTACAACAATAAGGTTGAGTTTCCTAAAAGTTACAAATGACTTGACATCTCTAATGACATTGACAACTTCAAGCATATTTTTCTTGAAATGGGTCACAAATTAACGCTCGTGACCGTACAAACACACAATTATTATTTTATTTTAGACAGGCAGTTGACACTGATGTCTAAATCTTTGTTCACTACACCAAATCTCACACTAATTTAGAATGTTTGTCAATTTGTTTGTTTATTTATTTTATTTGTTTACTTATAATATTAGCATCGATCGGTGGAGCTACAATGTTTTAGTACAAGTAAGATGCAATGCGTTGTATCGGTATCATCATCCAATTTATTTTAATTAATTCAATTAACTCCGCAACGCGACCTCATCTTCCCCCAGGATCTTGACTGAAGTGCCTCCAATATGTAATACATTTTACAGGAAAGAACGAAATAAAACGATTGCTTTCAAAAATATACACAATAATTATTACACTTTTTACAATATATTCTATACATTTCATAAATGTAATCTTTACGAATAATGCAGTCTGTGACCTTAACTAAGTTACAAGCCTAACACTAAACTACAAATACTCGATTCAATTTACAATCGGTGGAAAATTCACAACGTAGGGTTGGAGTACTACAGAATACTGTTGCATCAGTTGATTCACAGTATAGTCTGGACTTCCTCGGACCAAACGTTGTTGTCTAGGTCTCAACTATCCTGCCAGTAGTTATAGTTGCCAGGGGGGGGAGGGACGGGCATGGGAGGGCCGTTAGGGGGAGGCACAGCCCCTGCGCCATACGGGGAGCCTTGAGGAGGCGCGTACCGCGGCCGGAACCACGGCCTGCTTGTGTATTGATACTGGTTATTAGCATAGGCGGCCATGTTTTGCCCCGTCGCGTTCGGATACGGGTTCTGAGGGTTTTGAGCCGGGAATTGCACGTTGGGCATGTTCGGCAGATTGCCAGCTGGATAACTCTGGTTCGGTATCGGAGTCGTGGATGGAGAGTAGTTTGTCTGAGCTTGGGAGATAGGAGTCGATGGTGCTGCGTAGGTTTGCGTGCTCGTCTGAGGGTTAGAGCCGTTGGCAGGTTGATAAGTTGCCGTTGGTTGGGAATTAGCTGTTTGGTTAACGTTGTACGTTGTCTGGGGATTGCTACCGTTCGTGGTAAAACTTTGTTGCTGCTGTTGATTAGCGGCGGTGTAAGTAGCCGTCTGTGTCGCCGTGCCGTCGGTGGCAAAGCTCTGCTGATTCTGCACGGGAGCCCCCGATAATGTGTAAGTATCTTGAGAAGACGATGTTATGTAATTAGTCTGATTGGTAGCTCCGTTGCTTTCGTTGTCCGACACCGCAGCGGATTGGCCGTTGCCGTTGCTTGCTGGCGAACCGGCGCTTTGATTGGCCGGAACAGTATATTGGACTGTTTGATTATTGGCTGGTACTGTTAAGGCACCAGAATTGGTTTGCATCATGTATTGAGTTGGCATGCCACCGTATTGAGTAGTGGGGGTCAGGTAAGTAGAGTTTTGGGGCAATACTTGATGTATGGGCGGCGCTTGTGTCCCTTGCTGGCTGGTGGTCGGGGAGGTCGCTGGGGCCTGGACTAGGGGGATAGTCCCAGAGACATTGGTCAACTGCTGCCCAGCCAACGCAGCATTAAGTTGCTGGGCGGACAACGGCGTGTTCAAGTTGATCCCTGCTGGCATGTAGTGGGAGTTGGGAGGCAGGTTCATTTGCATCAACGGCATGTTGTACTGGACCCCATTCGGCATCAGCTGATTCGGCTGCATGACGGTCACATTTTGGCCAGGTTGTAATACTTGCGGCCCTAATAACCCTGGAGGCAATCCACCTTGGACTAGATTCTGCTGGTTTGCAGGTATCATGTACACTTGGCTGTTAGGTTGTCCTAACATGGTCGGCATTTGGCTGATATTCAGCGGGTTCTGCAGCACGGTCATGCCTTGAGGAACGGTTATCATTTGGACGTTCTGAGCCGTGTTTTGCATCTTGTTGGTGTTCAAGTCCTGCTTGTCTTTGGTCTGGAGTTGGATGGAGTTTCTGTCGATCTGTCGGATGTACATGCCGGTGCCTTCTTGCGATAGCCCCGAACCTGTCACGCTGAAAAAAAAAACAAACACGTGAAATGAAAAAACTAAGTACCTATTTATTAGTCTTTGTCTTTTGTACTGAGCCGTGCTAAAATCTTATACGGCCACTTTGTTAAAACTATATTAAGTTTTACTTTTATAAGTTTTATTATAAAGTTTCCTTGGAAAGTAGAGTATTTAACTCAGGTGAAATTCACCATTTATTTCTATGCCTCGTGTGAAATGGTTCCCTTTCATCCTTTGGTTAAAAATCTACTATTAACTTGGTGTCGTTACGTTAGCAATGTATTTTACTCACTTGGTCTGCTGTCCTGAAGACACGTGTATGATGGTCCCATGGGCTGGGTTTATTTTCATCCCCATACTGACCACGGTGTTGTCTCTAGCTATAAGAATTACAACAAGCTGTTATCATTATTTCTTAACGCAAAGCTTTACTACGCAATATGCCGCCGTTGCACCCACAGGAGCTCTTGTAGTCTGTGGTACATAAAAAAACAAAGATGGGGAGACGCAGCTTTTTTTAAGGGGAAACGGGAGGTAGAATGTAAGTGATCAACGCGACCCATAAACACCCGATATACCAGAGAAATCTCATTACGCCGTCGGCCTTTGAGAAATGAGTAAGCTTTGAAGTAAACGCCAATAATCAAAAAATACAATGCAGCTTCCGGTGCCCCATTTGTTGCCTCGCTGCAGTTTTTGTAGCAACCTGAGAAAGTAATATTAAAGGTAATTAACATGCATCGGCCATCGCTGCATTCCAGAGCAAAATGTCGTCGCCAGGGTCTTCCTGATTTACGCTTTTTGCGCGTCGCAAAAGCTCGACTTGGTGCACTATTTTACGAGGTAAAACCATATTGCATTGGACATATTATCGTATTGTTTTTAACTCGGCCGGCATTATTGTCTAGTAAATAAGAGCTATCATAACGTTGACAATACATTTTAAAAGCAATAGGGTTTTACCGAGTAGAATAGTGCCCCAGTTTGACGACAGACGCCACCTTGATTTGAAGTAAACAACAAAAATACAAAAAAAATACAATGCAGCTTCTAATACTCCATTTGTTGGCTCGTTACAGTTTTTGATTGAGAAGTTGTTAGCAACCTGGGAAAGTAATATTATAATTATCATGCATCGGCCATCGCTGCAGTCCGCACCAAAATGTCATCGCCATGCGCCAGGGAGACTTTCTTCTTGCTGATTTACGCCTGTTTTATAAAGCTACAAAATTAAATTACAATTTACAGGTTACAAGTTTCCATTTGACACAACCTCGACCAATGACGACCAGCCATTTGAGCAGCGTTGCCAGTTTAGACCTGTAAAATTTCTACTTGTAGCTTTATAAAAAGTGCCCCTAGGGCATACACCAGAGGAATCGCATTGCGCCGTCGGCCTTTGAAAAATGAGTAAGCTTTGAAGTAAACGCCAATAATCAAAAAATACAATGCAGCTTCCGGTGCCCCATTTGTTGCCTCGCTGCAGTTTTGGAAGCAACCTGAGAAAGTAATATTATTTAGTAATTAACATGCATCGGCCATCGCTGCATTCCACACCAAAATGTCGTCGTCAGGGTCTTCCTGATTTACGCTTTTTGTGCGTCGCAAAAGCTCGACTTGGTGCACTATTCCAATCGGTAAAACCATATCGCCTTTAACATTTTATCGTAGCACATTTAACTTGACCGGCATTATTGTCAAGTAAATAAGAGCTATCATAACGTTGACAATACGATAACTTTTTAAAAGCAATACAGTTTTACAGACTAGAATACCGCTTACTCCTGCGTTGGGGGCGCGCGCCGCTATCAGACCGCTACAAGTCCGGGTCTCATTTGGTCTGCGGAAGAGGAAGGGTCAGGAGTCCATGCAAGATCAGGGTTAATTTATAGTACCGTTGAATCAGGAGTCATGCTCGCCATCGCAATAGGTATCTACAAGAAACATAATAAGTCGTGCTTAAACTAAAAACTTTAGTAGGTTCCTCGGCGACCATCGAAGCTTCCCATACGGCAATCAGTCTACTAAATGTTTTCTTCAAAAAACTGCTGATGACGACAGGAGCTGGATAGTATCTTGGTTTTTGGAGCCAAAGGAGCTAGCAGGTCGCCTAATGTACATGATCAACGGCGCCCATGGACACCTGTAAGACCAGGAGGAATCGAAGATGGCCGGCCGTTGAAAGAGTGCTCGTCTCATGGTTTTAAAGATTATCAGCAGAAGTTCAGGAAACTTGAGAGCAGGAACTTGATAAATATACAATAAATAAACAATAATCTTAAGACAGCGCGCACAGCACGGATCGTATGCTATCTCCTAGAGCTGGGTCCACATTTGTATCATTTCGTCGTATCGTATCTCCGTCGCGTTGCACCGACGCGTATCAAGATCGCTAGTGTGGACGCAAAAACAGCGAGATCATGCGTCGCGCCGTATCTGATCGCTCGGGATCGATGTTGATACGCGTTTATTACATACCCCGTACACTCGCGATCGGATACGCGTATCAAGATCGGTAAGTATGGACGTGTTTTGATACTGTATCATGATACGAAGTTATGATTTGATACGCGATACGCCTCGATCGCTCTCGAGGCGGTTTTTCCCCGATCATCAAAGGGGATACGGATAGCGTCCACACTTAATGATACGGAGTTATGATACGATACGCTGCTACGCTACGGTTTGTACGCATTTTTTCACGCGACGATGGTACTGATACGGTGTGCTCAAAGTGAGCGTCCACACTTAGGATACGCGAGCACGATACGATACGCGTGATCGTGATCGGCAAAATGATATACAAATGTGCACCCAGCCATAACAGTACACCTTTTTGTTTAATGGCATGGAGATAGCGAACGAGCACACAAGCCACCTGATAAGTGGGATCTATGACCCATTAGACATTTGCATTCTCAAGACTGCAATCCTAAGACTGAGGGCTAAAATGGAACGCCTATGCTAGTAATTTTACCGGCTGTCTTATACCCACACAGGAAATCAATGCGAAAACTACTGCTTGGCTTGTTGACCTGCAATTTTAAGTCAGTCAGGCTCCCCGACAGTCCAAAATCATTGAAGAAATGTATAAAACCTTAAGAGAAACTGACAGTCTCGATGTCAGGCTAATATCGGCAGGACTGGTCTGTTAAACTGTGGTGCCTTTAAGAGAAGTCTAGTTAAATTATATTCTGCTTTAAATAACTATTGAAGATATGAAGCAAAACTGTGTAGAATTTAAAAAAATAGACGTTGCGACTGTTTAGGCAGATACAGACGGTGTCATTTGGTGGCCATGCAGGAAAAATCTAAAAATAACATGAATGCTGAATGTTTTCGGCTGTCACTCAGGAAGCTCGAAATTCAAAACTGATGTCCCGGCATTTCCATTTGTCACTGGCAACTAAATCAACGGAGAGATGGAGCGACGACGACACTTCAAACTTCGATTTACAAAGTAATGCCCCTAGACGCGTTTAGTACAATGACACTGGACAGAAATGAGAGTCCTTTGCTCAACAGTAAGATCTGGCCTGAGCTGACTCTATCTGGCCAGTAAGAATAACTTATAGAATAGACGATGATCATCATCTCTATGTCAGCCGACAAGACCTTCCCCGAAGATCTCCACCGTGATAGGTCCTGTACTCCTCGCATTCAGCTGTTTCCTAAGATCCTTTACGGCTTCGTCGGGTCTTATGCGGCAGGATATAGGCCTCCTCCAACACTCGAATCTGTCCATCTCGAGTGTGTACAGTTCATAATTACATCGTATAGCAGGACATAATCAATATGACGCTTAAATCCCGCAGTTAACCAGTCTATTATATTTCTTGCTTAATCCGCGCACCATATCAATTGTGTCATGCTGTACGTCCTTTCGCCCAAGCTAGCTGCCAATCTCCCGGTTCCTATGAATCAGCTATGGTCTCCACTGCCTCATCTCTCGTCATCCTTCAACTAATGGGACAAGATTGATTATCAATACTATTATGTTGACGACAATGTAATTTCTTGTTTTTTGACATGCAATGCAATTTATATTGTAATATTTCATTGATGAATAAATAAACTAGACTAAAATATCACTGACACTGGTAAGTTGTCATTATAGCGGATTTCAAAAATATACACACGATACTGCGTTACGCATCAATATTTCTGTTTATCGCGTGATAAATATTGATAATCTATCCAGTCCCTAAATAATCCGCGCATTTTAATATTAGACTATAACCGCAAAATATAAAGTATCACAAAAAAAACATGAGGCCGCTTGTACAGTTGGAAACATTTAGATAATTTACGCTTAAAGCACCTTTGTGTTGTAAATAACCGATTTATGTACGCATAAAGATGGCTTCTCACGGTGCGTGATTCTGCGAATTGTCACGCACAGCCGACGACCTCGCAGCCCCCCACTAGTTCGCACCGCACCTTTGAAGTCTCCAACTCACTGCGGATCGGACGCACTGCGACGGACGTGTCTGAGGTACCAGGGACGATACTCTTTCCATGGTACATGTGTAGGCTGTTCCGCGTCCGTCCGCAATATCACGCACCGGTGGGAAGCCACCTTTGGATTGCAAACTTTAACCAAAACTACGCACCCGCAAAAATCAAATTTACGCGTTTGAAAATAAACGTAAATGGTTTACGTTCATAGGCAGTCACAGCCAAACGCATTTTCACTTACCCCAAACGCCAGGATGTCATATGCCGACTCAAAATGAAATGTAGAAGCAACTTGGTTAGTTGTTAGATACGTAGGTAGTTGAGCGACGATAGTTGGGCGACCGCAGTACGAAATTCCGCGTAAACGCGAAACAGACCGGACACGGGCGCACGCCGTGTCGTGTTTTTTTGTAGAGACCCGCGTTCAACCCGAGGAGCAGGGTGCTGTTGTCTGTGTGTTGTCATTTATTTAGAGATAGTGAATAAGCTCGCCGTACTCCCGACAAGGCCCGCGCTTGCGTTCTGTGTTTTGCCCTATACGTATCCTGCTAACTGGTGCATACATACATCAAAAGAATTTACACTACGCAAATTTTACTAGTAAAAAACGCAGCTATAGTTACTTTCAAGACGCCAATTGCAAAAAGAAAGTAAATTGCCAATCATATTAGCTGGAAGACGTCTTTCCCTGGTTACAGACCTCCCCAAGGATCACCGGAACGAAGTTCTTAAATCAGCAATGCTTAATTAAATTTAACCTGAAATAAATGACCGCAAAACAAAACAGACCGCTCCACATTTTTCCAAAATCCACCGCCACGCCGCCGCCGCCAAAGAAAAGGCAGATTATGAAGAAAACTCAAATAGGCGAATATGTACTGCTAAAAGGATGCTTAAAATTATAGCTAGTTAGTAAAAAACACACGTTAATTAGTTATATCCATTACGCATTCATAATTACGCCAGCAATTACCAAATTATAGTTTAATGATGTCTGTAATGGAAAATATTACGCCAAGCGAAATTACGACGTTAACACCAAAAAATGGGAATTTACGCAAACTGCAATATAGAAAATACAACACTACTTAAGTAATTAGATTACAATAGAACGTAACAATAATATTTACAATTCCATATCTAAAGTGGTATAATGCATATTAAAACAATTGTCTCAAGTCATCGTTTATTTATAAATGGGAAACAAAATTGAGTAATGTCTGAAGATTTCTGTAATTTAGTTAAAAATAATATATTTCTTGGAATGTTCAAGAATTGCTTATAACAAATGAAGTTACACAAGACATAGACAGACATAAATGATTTTTCTCATGGTATGGAGAAAGCAAACGAGCACACAGGCCACCTGATGACAAGTGGGATCTGTGACCCATAGACATTTACAATAATACAATCTTAAGACTGCAATCCCAAGGCCGCAAATGCGTAGCCATTCCTGAGATTTTAGAAATGTACCGTCACTTTAGATATGAAAAGAAAAAATATTGTTACAATTGTAAATAGTTAATATACCTGAGGCAGTGGTCCACGAGCGAGAGTCTCTGGTGGAACTCTTGTCCTGGCTTACATGGGACCTGCGTTACATAACACGTTCAATACACGTACAAATTATTAAAAAAAACATGCACAGTCCACCTCCCCCAGAGAAATTGAGAAATTATTGCGCCGGAACCTTCTTCTGATGCATCAGTATGACGTCTTTTGTTTACTCCGGAGGCTACAGCTGGACAAGACTGTAATAGTTCAGTACCGGAACTATCCTTGATCGGCAGATTCGATAGAAAAACCAAAAACTGGAGTGGCCTATCCCAAAGCTGCAGTTAATATGGCTTTTCCACTGGCAGCTGCTGTAGTTTTTACACTTCATGTTATATTTGCAGAAATAATGTATTTAGTAATTCAAATTAAGTAGGTACTTCAAGAAAAATATGTCCTAACATTCTGATAACATTGAAATAAAAATAAAAGAAATAATACAGTTCTTTGTTTTTTGTGTGTTTAGCTTTACATATTTTGTGAATGATATTTGCAATTCGGCTTCAAAAACTAACAGTGAAATATTACCGAAGGAATTTTGAAAATCGGTAGTTTTCGAAATAATCGCGATGATACATACATACATACATACATGCGGTTTAAATAGACCCTGTTTTTTAATTAGCATAAAAAAATTTCACTGAAAACGATGGCAACTTGTGGCTTTTCAAACTAAATTCAACTTAGAATAATTATTATTATTTCTGCAAATATCTTATCACGAAAGACATAATATCTGAACATTGAAACATTGCAAAATAATGTTCGAGTTAAGAGTACAAACTGCCTCGATTTCAGGTCTTTCGTTACATCTGAAAGAGAGTCGTATTAGATGCATGTGTATTCACATTTATTAAACAACTTTAGACATACCCGGCAGGCGCAATAGGTCTCAGCTGCAACTGACTTGGGGTACCGTCAGACAGTCTTTTCTGACCGCGGTTCTCTTGTCCCAAGTTTTTAGTTGGTGTCGATGCGTTCTGAAAACATTTATACTATCTACTTATCCAGTTTTTAATTATACATTGATAAAACAGCCAGTCTTGTATTGCGATGCGATTATAAAAAATAAACCTGACTACAGAGTTCTTAGTAGAGGTTAAGAGTTAAGTCAAGCTGTCATTTTGTCTATGATTCCGATATGTGAGACGTATTAAGTATAAAAAAATCACATAAGTACATCAATATTAAATCAACGTAGCTCCTTGTAGTTATCTGAGATACTTAGTTCAATTCTACAAATATATTTATGACGGCAAATTGGTAGCTTGACAACGATCTTATTTAACATTTCCATTGCCACGAATTTAGTTTGCGAACTTTGCGAGTTCAATATCATCGATCTTAAAACAAGATTGGCAATGAAAACGTCATGTTTTTAGTAGTGAACACAAGTAAATGGAATTAAATTAATTTCTAAATGATTTATCTATTGTAACTAAACAGGGCTGAAATGCGGCACAGTGAGTTCAAGCAACCTATAACCTAAAGAAAACCAAATTAATCGCTAAAAGAAAACCTATACATGTTTAATTGCAAAAAAACCTTAACCATGAAGCATGAACTGTGTTAAAAGAAATAACAAAATAATGTCAGTGTCATAGTTGATTTCCTTAAGCATAAACACACTTGCAATGCAAACCATGAGAAAAATCTTCAAATATTTTTCTATTGACGATGAAGTAATTGATCTACAAGTTTTGATTCCCATCTTTCTAAACTCATTAGTAATACAGGGTAGCATGTACCTAAATCTAGGAAGTTCACTATTTTTGTAAACTTTTGTACAAACAAAGGTCTGGGCTTCTATACTACTGGTTGAAACCATATTGTCTCTGTAATGTTATCGTATTGTCAATGTTACCATAGATTTTACTAGACAGTATTGGTAACAATACCTACCATATCATAACCTGTCAAAGGCAATATGGTTTTACCAAGCAGAATAGAAGGGCCAATACAGTTTATTTTTTAAGGGCCACAGGAAAAAAATAAAATAACTTATTTCTAATCTAAATCTAGATTTCTAGAGTTCTAACTGACAATTTCATACAGTTTCACACAACTAAACTGTACTTAACACTAATTCTGAATTTATCTTTTCATGTATTTTTTTACTACACATCCAATTTCTTATGATTTATTGGTAACCTACCGTATTATGAGCGGTCAAAAACTTACAAGTTCCAGGTAAAAGGGACAGAGATATATGACTCATATAATTCTATCGCTTTCACTAACTGAACTCACTGTTACAAAACATTCTTGTTACGGAATTTTTGTAACATACCAAATCTTTATGTAATTATAGACAGCCCTACGCAATACGTAGTTCGCAATTGCAAAGGCGTAAAGTTAAAGGAAACAAACTACCAGAAAGAAGCTTAGTGTAAGGTGATCGCACAACATATAGTATGTCAAATGCTCACTGATAACACTTGGGGTGATGACGCCTGTCCCGTAGATATAATATTTATCAAAGAACCACTGCTCACTATAGGCTGTTGGCATTCAAAAACGATGTAGAGGACAATATCATTTGTACAACTTAGTGTAATCTACTCTAGAATTACAGTTTTTGTTATTTCTACAATTTACAAACTTGGGATACCAAAGTATGCTTTCATAAAATTATCTTAACACATTTCAGGCAACTGGGATTTGACACAGAAAAATGGTACTACGGTTGACAAATAAAAATCTAAATTAGCAAAATGTGTTTTGCAAACATTAGAGCAGACATTAGCAATGTCCAGAAAAGTTTGGTGGAATACATTAAAACAATTTAAATTGGTGTAAAATTCTTGTTAAGATAATCAATCGTTTAGTATCCATGTCTAAAATATCTAAAACATGAGTGTGATATATTACTGTTTCTCTTACTAATGATAACTAGCTAATTATCTTCAAATAAAAATTAGGATTAATGTTGTAATAAATCATGTTTTACCTTCTGATTGAGCTGCATAATAGTGCCTGTGGCCTGTAATTGCTGGAATTGAGCTGCCGACAATGGCAGAGAAGTTTGTGGCAAACCTCCAGCAGGTGCAATCTGTAAGGAGAAATGTAGTTATAGTTTTATATAAAAATTGACACATTACTTTTAATATCAAATAAGGTTCAATTTGGCAGGCAGAGATTATGTCGGATATTTACTATGTGTACAGATACGTACCGAAACATACTGTTGCTGCTGAAGATTCTGTAACCCAGGGTTTCCTGTCAATTCTTGAAGCTGTTGATATGGGATTATCATAGTCTGCGAGCCCGGCATGGCCCATTGAACAGTATCTGCCCCTTGAATGTGGTATTTCACTTCTTTATCCCCTTTATCAGTACTATACAAGATCTTTTGGCACGAGTTCATTCCCTGCGCAGCACAAACTACCGGTGTCGCAGTCGCCGAACTAACAGTAGTAGTATCAGATGACGACAAACTGGCTTGAGGAAACGATAAGCCATTGGGCAAAATCATAGACATAGGGGGCTGCATTCCGCTCAGTCTCAATTGAGTAACGTTAACCGGCTGCATGGTAGATAAGTCCACAATTTGAGTTCCACCAAAGTTAGGTTGCTGTAAATGGCCTAAATGCTGGGCCAACGGTAAATGTGTGAAATTGGCGTTGGATACTTGCAGTCCAGGTTGGACTATGGGTATCAATTGTCCGTTTTCTTGATTGAGAACATACTGCTGCTGCTGCTGCTGCTGCGGCGGCTGCAGGAACTGCAGCACGGTGGGCTGCCGGACCGTCATCATTGGCGCCGCGGCAGGGGCGGCGCTGGCGGCCGGCGGCGCGGGCGAGGAGACGGTGGCGGGCGCGGCCACGGCGGCGGCGGGCGCGGCCGTGGCGGCCACGGTGAGCGGGGGCGGCGGCACGTTCAGCGGCGGCGGCGGGCCCCCCGCCTGCGCCGCGCTCCACTGCGCTAGCTCGGCACGAATCGTCTCGATCAAATTCAACGCTAGCGACCGCGCGGCCGTCAGAGCCTCCGACCTAGTGTGGTGCAGGGCCAGATGCAACGGCTCGAATTTATCACTTTTCAACACGGCTAACACGCCAGTTTCAGATCGAATGTATTCTATATTGGTCCCATTCTGAAACACGAAGAAATATAACATGTATCTGACTATATCTGACCAAAACGAACGAGAAATCTAATGAGACGAAATGAACTACTTACGGGTCCGAGAATGCGTCCTTTTATATCGAAGGCGGCCGGTGCGTGGTCCAAACCTATAAACACTTTATCTACAAGTCCACCAGACATAGTTTCAATCTCCTGACGTTTTGTTTTACTTTAGAATCCAAATTTTGATAAAGGAAGCATTTTTTGATTGAAGACAGCAGAATAGACGCGACTTCGATGCGATTTTGACGTTTTTTTTTAATTAATGGGCGACATGGGCGTATCGACGGCGCTTCGGCGTATTCGGCATCGGGGTACAGACAGATTAATGCATACGTTTTTTACTGTAAATTTCACCTTGCTTACAAAGGATCTTGTATTTTATTTGATGCTTAAAACTTCATTTGAAACTGATAATAAATATAAACTCCGATGTTTTCGTTTTGTGATTGGTTTTGTTAAAATAAAACACTTGTGTGAAATGGTTGGCTGATGGCTAAGATGTCAAACTACGTTATTATTTGAACCTAAAAAAAAGACAAGTGTCACACACTTGACACACTTCAAAACAAATAAATTTTCAAAATAGACAAAATAGTCCGTATTAGTCTGAAAATCACTCTGAAACGAATAAATTCCACCATGCAATCGACGAATATTTCGTTAGTTATTAGAAGATTTTGCATATCGGTGCCGAAACGCAACGCTTTTGTGGAAGAAATGCAAAAAAACTTCATTCCAACAAATCAATTTCAAAAGACGTTGCTATTTGCTGGATCAGCTGCTATTTCCCTCTTTAATCCTTGGCGCGGGGATATGATTGCTTGTTTAGGCGAAGTGACCGGTGGAAACGCCTTAATGTACATGAAGGATAAAATGCTTCAAACCAAGGAAGGGGCAGAGATATTACAAGAAATGCCGCGTATTAATACAAAGACTGTTTCATTTGAGCGTCTCTCTCAAATGCCAGAAAATACGCTAGGGAGAGTTTACGCAGACTTTATGAAGGAGAACAATATTACACCGGACTCCAGAGCGCCAGTGCAGTTTATTGCAGATCCAGAATTGGCTTATGTGATGCAACGGTACAGAGAGGTGCATGACTTAGTGCATGCTTCATTGTTTATGAAGACAAATATGCTGGGGGAAGTAAGTCTGATCATGTATTTTTTGTGTATAAAGTATTGATTTAATCATTCAACATCATTACTACATAGGTATTAAATCTAACTTATAATTTCGTCAGTTAGCTGAATATTCCTAGAAGCTTTAACAAACAGTCTCAATTGCTGTTGTTGACAAGCCACCGTTATGCAAAAAATATTAAGGATATTTTTATTCTTCGTATCATAGTTGCATCTTAAGGCTATTCTATTCTAATCTTAATTGATGGCTTTCACTCCTGTTAAGGTATATTTCGCAAATGTCAAGTTATTTATAGACACCCCCATGGAATTATTAGAGAAACAAGTCCGTGGATATCACACGCGAGGGCAATTGTTCGGTAAAAGAGTATTTTCTCTAATGGACTAAATAGAAGCACATGGGGTTAGCTCCACGCGCTTCTGTCAAGTCATTTAGGCTATAGTGAGGTTGTACTTCTTTTATATTTTCATTTATATCAGTTCCATAGTGATTTTACCAATATCAAGTGAGTGAGAGCATAAATGAAATATAGCAAGAGTGAACATAATTGTTTAGCATTTATTAACCCTTAAATGCATAATGATGTATATCTGCATCGTATACTTTAAAGTTCATTTTCAAACATACATTTTAAGTAAATTTCAAACTTATAATTTATGCATTAAGATTTGTAGCGTTGTCAAAATTCAAATTTGGAAATAAACTTTAAAGACGCGTTCCACTTTTGAAATTCTATGCATTTAAGGGTTAAAAATCTGAAATTCTCTTCAGGCTTTGAGCATCAACAGCTTCAATATTTTTGTTACCCTTTAAATATTTGTATAGATTTGATAACCTTATGAATACTAAATAAAACCTAGCATCTGAGACATGTAAGTGTTTGGCAAATTGTTGTAATTTTTTAGGTGAACAATTATTCATAAAAATGGGTACCTACCTATCCCCATCATAATAGATCTATTTAAAATAAACATATTTTTTCATGCATTGGGGCCGAGATATTTTGTGAATGTTTTTAATAGTCATATTTTTCAAAAAAAAAAACTGCTCTCATATTATTAACAGCTTTAAATTATATACATTTATGTGTATTTAGAAATAGACCGAAAATTATATAAAATGGTGCCCCTAGTTTTATAGACACTCATTTTAATAGAAGGTATCACGTCGCAGAATTTTCATTTCATAGAAAACTATTTTCTGCTGAACCTGTGTTGATTTTAGTTTATCTTGTGATGGTTACAAGTCTAACCTAACCTAACCTACGTGAATCATATTTAAGATACAAGGGTTCAGCAGAAAATAGTTTTCTATGAAATGAAAATTCTACAAAGTCATGTGTTCTATGTCATGAGTGTCTATAAAACAAGGGTAAAATTTGATAAAAAACACATGGCTGGTAAAAAAAACATAACATTGCTTTTTATTTGTACCAGGTGGCCGTGAAATGGGTGGAAGGTATCCAGACCAAGCTGCCAATGTGCACCAGCGGTGGGATATGGGGTGCTGCCCGGTTGAAGCCAAAGCACCGCCATCTGTACCTAAAGTGCTACTTACCCTGGGCTGTCAGAACTGGACATAATGCTAGTTTTATGCAGGGTACGTGTTATTCTAGCCATCCGTCTCTCCTTCTCAACGTGTTATAGTGAAGACTCCACGCTCCACAAGAAATGATGTAAAATTATCAAAATTCATTCAGTCAAAGTGTAACTGAAAACATGGTCCTCTGTCCATCTGGACAGATACAGCAGCTATTTACATCTAGGGTTACCATTTAGGAATTTGAAAAGTCCTGACAAAAAGCCTGACATTTCGAGTCCGGACTTGGAAACATTACTCATACACTTAGTTACAATGATATGGTAGGCTTGGTAGCAGACGCTCGCATGGCGAGGGGCGTAGAATTATTACTCATATTCCATCTAATTAAACAAATCCGGATAAATTAAAGAGTCTGACTAGTGTTTAAAAGTCCAGACTAATCCGGACGGATGATAACCCTAATTACATCTGTCAAGCATAAAAGAAGTTGTAGTTTACCGACATCAGAGTAGACTTTGGGCACATTCTGAGAATAACTTAGTAGAAATAGTTAATAGGAAGTGATTTGTGATCTTCAATGTAAACATCCATGATCTGACTGGAAGCTGAAAGGTCAGGCGGATCAAAGGTTGCTTGGCCATAAATAAATGGTTAACTTCTATTTTAGTTTAGAAGCTAGTAATGATGGAACGGAGTGTGGGTCACTTTAACTGAATTTTTTAATATATATTTTACAGGCATCTACTTTGAGAAGAGATGGGATCAGGACATAGACGAGTTCCATAAAGAGATGAATATCGTCCCACTGCTCAAGAAGTCGTAAGTTAAAGTTATAGAAGTTGTTATTGTAAATAATAGTTAATAGGTTGTTTTCAATTGATACCAGTATTTAATAAATGAAATAATTACGAGTGTTATTTTTTTTCAGTCATGTCCTAAATAATGTTCTAACTGCCGTACTCAGAGACGTCAATTAAATTTAACGTTTGTTTAGTGACGTTTTGTCTTATTCTATTGCTATAGCAAAGAAAATGACAGCAGCTACTTTAATCATGCATTAAATTTAATTGATGTCTCTGAGTGCGGCAGTAAAAGTAATTATTACCTATTCCTGATTTTATGTTATCAAATGGCGTTGAAAATGTGGGGGTAACAAATAAAATAAGACACAAATATAAAATGAATCCTCACTATATTTTATAGGCAGCGTTGCCTTATCCCTAACAGCAACATGTAACAAGATCACATCTTTGTATCACTTATAAACTACTAAACAAGTTAATCGACCATCAGGTAGGTTATTCTTCATAGAAAAAAGGGTACTACTGCCCTGTCATTACAGTACGAAGTGAAATTGGCAAAATGGAACCCAGACCGTGTCTCGTTGACGTCATAAATCAAATCCCAACTGTCAAACTAAATGTCACTGTGACAGTTCTATCCTCCTCAGGCCCCTTGTACATTTTTTTTACATAATATGGCCTACGAAATAGAGATCCACTACAAAGATAGGATAGAATTTCAACTGAATAAAAATTTACTCTTCTATTTGCGGTTGGTTTAAATTCCATTGGCAAAATTGAGTTGAATGGTGGGCGTTATGAGGCTATGGTAGGTTAGGGTTCTATTTTGCCGATTATACATTCTTATTTATAGCCACAGAGGGTTGAAGTGTCAGGTACAAATTGCCAAGGCGCTTTTGTAATTAATAAGGCTCAGTTAGGAGAAAAGGATAGAACAAACAATAAAAAGCTGCTTTTAAAATTTCGAAGGTCAGTACGGCACTAAATCCGAGAAGCAATAATGAGATTTTCATACATAGCATGTTCTTTTTGTAATAATACATAATTATTTCTTCTCTTCAGTTCTCGACTAAGTGCCGATAATTGCCAAGCTTAATTTGCGCCTTAAATCAAGCATTTTAGTGCGCTAAATAGACTGAAAAATTATCGGAACTTAGTCTGTTTACACTGTTTACAGTATAATACTGTAATATTATCAACGTTTATGTCGGTCAATTAACTTGTTCCCAAAGAAAATCTATTCCGATTAAAGTTATTCAATGGAATATAAAAAATAATAATGGCAGCTTTTAGGCAGGATTGTTTTTTTTGTTTTAGAGCATTCTTTCAAACGTATTATACATTTAGCGATTATGAAATACGTTAATACACATATTTTTATATTTGTGCAGCTCTTAGCGTCCGACGAATGCAATCTACCCACTGTACGGTTTATTATTTATATTCGTCATTAATTATGTACTGTTAGATGCGGGACCTCATATGATAGAAATAGACAGTCCATGACTATTAAAAAATAAACATGCTTATTGTAATTGTGCCTCATAATCGCCGAATATATAAAAGGCTTATAATTAACAAAATCACATTTTGTATTACTTATTATTAATTACTGCTATGGTATTCTTTCAAGTAACATCCCTCACCTCAATGCTGGAAATAATAGCGTTCAAATAATATGTAAAAATGCAATTGATACTTAATCACGAATGTAATTTAATCTACACTAAAGAGCAATGGAAACTAGTCACTGTACGTACACATTTACTTATAGTGTGAGCCAGTTTCACTGCTCTTTACTGTATTATAACGAGAATCGGAGTCCTTATTTCGTAAATTTATTTTTTTACATGCAAAATCTACTCACAATCTCATAAAAATTCCATCTGTACATTTTTCACTTTATTGAACACCCTGGATTTAAGCTTCAGAAAAACGATACAGTCACGAGATGAATCTAAAAAAAAAACAATATTTACGAACATAATTGTTCTACTTAAAACATAAATCCAGTGAATGTAGAGTAGATACCTGTATATTTGTTTGTTAAATGTTGCGTAAGCTTACAAGTTACATTTCTATATATCACATAGCTTAACAAAACAGTCTCCGAGATACGTTCAGCGTCAAAAATATTTCTAGATTGTCTAAAATAACAGGTAAACTAGCAACTATCCGCGGGTATTACTCGTCCGCGGGCAGCGTTCAACCGGTCCGTTGTTAATTGGCACGGGTTTCCGTGTCTGGACTTAGACTCCGGTATGACACGGTATCCTGTATAGTATATGTGTCAATTGAAATTGCCAAAGATATAAACAAATTAGTACTTTTTGACACATAACCTCAAATATTCGTTAAACGTGTTTTTGTTTAAAATATCGTATTAATAGTTATTTAATCTTAAACTTAATGTGACAGTAAAGATCAAATAAATCATTGCTAAGACCTCACTTCTTTAAAAGCACGTGATTATCGAGTAATAATGGTAAATTGGTTCGTTTGGTTGTGTTTACATCTTTGCCAATTTCAATTGGCACAGACTATAGTTCGGACGCTTATTACCACCGGGGCTATATCCATGCCACTGGGCCATGACCTTTTTGTACCGCTGCGACGCACAGCGATTGAGATTATACATACCTAGTTTGTAAATTCGTTTGATATTGTACTATCACGAACGTTAATTTGTCACCCATTTCAAGAAAAATATGCTTAAAGTCGTCAATGTCAGTAGAGATGTCAAGTCATTTGTAACTTTTAGGAAACTCAACCTTATTGTTGTAGATTGTCAGATTGACTTTGGACCTAAGGTGGGTACCAAATTAAAGTTCGCGACTGTATGTGTGATTGAAGCATCAAATAAACGTTTTATCTATCTATGCGGTCGTGTGACACGTGTATCGAGAGCTCTAATCCTAACCTGTATGTGTGTATTATAACAACATCTCCGAGCTCCGTCCGTTGCAGTTGTGCAGCTCCGTGCTCCGGTCGCCGACCTCGACGATCCACTCGTACCACACGCGGTGCGCGTCCACGCAGCGCCAGAACGTCGCCTCGATCACCTCGCCCTTGCTCACGCGAAGAGGAGTCTGAAAAAAAAACATTTGTTTCAATATAAACATAAAAGTAACTTTGGTGTCAAGTCAACTTCGTAGTCAAAACTAGGGTAGAATAGAACTCATTTATGATTTTTCTTCATGTCAGCACTGAAATTTTTCAGGACAAAAGGTGTTATATCCAAATTAAGGATATGGTCTATTTAGATAGCGAATTTTAGATAGATAGCGTTTATTTCGGGTATTGACCCATATAAAACTTAAAAATTAGAAAAACCGGACTCGCCCACCGAGGGTACCGCACATGACACGGTTAACTCAATTCAAAATTTGCACCGCCGCCGTTCCTTGCATAAAGATCCTGTTTTTTTGTGATTTAATTAAAAATGTTGAGATTTCAGATATTTTCCTATATTTGTAGTATGAGACGGTATTATTTACCAAATTTCATAGTTCTAGGTCAACGGAAAATACCCTTAATTACCCTTTGATTACCTTGAGAGTGTCGAAATATACGTTTTTAGCGGCATAAACGGCCGTACATTAACTTTACGTTAACTTAGAAGTTTGATTTTTTTCACAGCTTCAAGGGACTGTAGACTTGAGTATATGGTTTAAATTTCAACTCAATACCTGCACGCGTTCCCGAGATAAAGGGTCTTGACACACAGACAGACGGACAGACGGACAACAAAGTGATCCTATAAGGTTTCCGTTTTTTCCTTTTGAGGTGCGGAACCCTAAAAATTACAACAACAAGAAATTACATTATTATTATGGGTGTAAGAAGAATCATCATAACAACAATAAATATTTTTAATCATAACGTATTTGTTTAAGAAACCTACTTTTTTAGGATTTTTATAAATCAAATCTAACCTACCCTAGTTATATTTATACATCAACTATTCGGTTTAACTTTACGGTTCCAGCAATATAAGAATTATGATTCAATAATTATGTCAAAATAGGCATTAGTAGAAACAGACTATCAGTTAATTTTTAGTGTATACATTTCCTCAGAGATTTCGTACTGTTAGGCGGCCTAGCAGGGTTACCTATCTTAAGTTCGAAAAACTTTTGTCCGCTGTTTCATTTGTCCGAAAATCCTTTTTCTCTGAAACCGTTTATCTTTCCTGGATTGTTATAAAACTAACCCAACCCAACCTACAGGTTCTGTAGGTATATCTCTTTATACATTTTGAAAAGTAATTGGATTCAGAGAGAAATTATTTTCGGACAAACGAAACAGCGGGCAAAAGTTTTTCGAAACATCGATAGGTTACCGTTAATTTTACAGTAACTTTATCTGATCTCTCTAAAGTTCTGAAGAGGTCAAGACATGAAATTTTAAAGTTCGCACATCAGCAGGATCGTTAGTTACGAAGTCGGGTAGAGAAATCGCGAGATCTCTTTTCGAAGTAAACTACTTACCTTAATGGGTATGAACACTGGGAACCAGGAGATCATCCCAACACTATGCGTCGAAGGCACTATGCTGATGCTCTCCCCTCCGTACAGGTGGCAGTCGAAATACCCGCCGAACCCATGCATCACGTTGTCCTGCTGGACTGTCCACGTGAGGGTCGCTTGCCGGCGATTGTCGGTCTTCGGGAGCCCTTGGTAGTCCGTCACCTCTTGACCTTCGTAGTCTCTTGAGGGTTTGGCTGGGTGCTCGAAGGTGAATACTGGCTGGAAATAATTGAGAAGGGATATTGTTCGTTTTAGGTGATTATGAAGAATTATATTA
Organism: Acleris cristana; assembly: GCA_948252455.1. Taxonomy (NCBI): domain Eukaryota; kingdom Metazoa; phylum Arthropoda; class Insecta; order Lepidoptera; family Tortricidae; genus Acleris; species Acleris cristana. The sequence goes on along the minus strand of OX411788.1, from coordinate 11,730,443 downwards.
AAGTGAATTTTTTTTTTGTCGTTTGTTAATAAAAAACAACGATAGATGGATACCCTCCGAGTACGATAAAGTAAGCGATCACTAATTTCGTGGATCTTAAGTAGGGTCTTGGTGGCATAATTGGTAATGGGCCTGCATTGGCCCGGATTGCCAGAGGAGATGTAGGTTCGAATCCTGCCTAAGACCGAATAAATTTTTTCGCTTTAATATAATTTGAATTACGTACAGACGTTTCTGTTAAAATTAAAAAATGATTATGAAGAACTTTATATTAACCCTTTGAACGCCAAGAACCACTAAAGTGGTCGTGTACTGTCGTGCTTATCACGCCGCCATCGACCCATATAGTGGTCACAGATACAGTACAAAATGGACCCGAGTATTTGTGACGTAAGGTTGATATTAGCTGTGGTTTTCAGCTGTTATTGGCGTGAGAGGACTACGTTTGTATCAAGTCAAAGGCTAAAGGGAACAGATTCAGTTTTTGTATCAATACAATTGTATTCAAAATGGATCAATGGAATTTATTTTTAAATGAAGCTCTACGATGCTTTTCATAGGACTAGTTTCTTTTCAATCTATGCGTACTTCCATGAGTTCTAGGCCATAATGAACTGGCAATTATCTCTATTGGCCTCACAGGTGAGCGCGGACTGGTGAGTGAAGATTTAGGGAAATAGATGGTTATGACAAGGCGGTTTGGTCATTTAGAAAGGATGGACGAAAGAACAGTTACGTAAGTGTACGGCCTGAGTGGACGCTCAAAGCGGGGCGTTTAGCGGGGCGGGCAGCGTCGCGGGCAAGCGTCAACCACACTTGTGCAGCGTTCACTCAGGACACCAGTATGGATTTCATTTGTTTAACATGCACGCTGCACGCTCCGCCCCGCTGCACGCTCAACTCGAGCGTCTACTCAGGCCGTACACTAAGAGGTATGGCGAGAGAGTGTGAGTGGAGATATCGTCAGGGGATGCCCTAGACGCACATATAGTGATCAGATTAGCGATGTACTGAATAAGGGGAAAATAAAAGCACCCGATAATTATGTACGCGGATGAAGAGGTTGAGGAATGTAGAGGAAGCGAAAGTTGGGAGTTTAGACCGGTGCACCTGGCGATCCATAATCTCCGCCTACCCCATCGGGAGACAGGCGTGAAGGTATGTATGTAGCTAACCTTAGTCTCGGCGATGTCGTGTTTGTTCTGCATGTAGACGACCCAGAGCGTCTCGAGGTTCTTGTCCCGCTGCTGCGGCTGGCCCGAGGCCACGCGCGCCGCCGCCCACAGCCGCGGCGACGACACGGGCGCCGCGTGCGACGTGTAGCCGCCCGGGATCGACACGCCCGCCGGCTGCAGCAGGGAAGCTGCCCCGTCCAGGCATTCAGGGGACAGCTCGTTGTCGCCCCAAGAACCTGGAAGGACAAAAGTTAGGTTAACCTGGTCGCGGCACGGCGTGCTCTCCTTCAGGCTGGTGCAGGAGCTGACCGGTCAAATGCGCGAGTAGAGCCTGCGGCCCTCGCCAACAATTTGACAGAGCTGTTGATTTTAATTTTTAGGGCCCAACAGAAAACCACTGCAAGGCAAGGAAGATTGTCTGTTTAGGGTACACCAGCAAGCTTTTGAAGCATGTCAGAATGTCACTCTAGGGAAGACCGAACAGCCCCTGAAGGGTGACAGAATGCTAATCTAGGACAAACCAAAAAGCCACTGGAGGATGCCAGAGGGCCAATCTAAAGCAAACTAGAGTGCCACCAGACGTTACTGAAGTGCCTCTCTAGGGCAGATCGAAGAACCACTAAAGGGTTGCAGAGTGCTAACTAGGACAAACCAGAGAGCCACTGCACGATGCTGAGCTGAAGTGCCTCTCTATGGCAGATGAGAGAACCTCTGCCTCTCTTTAGTATGCCATAAAAATACTTGTCTGTAGTTATAACGTGACAATTACATTGTGATCTATACCTAACAGTTCGGAGACGATGATATCAGCCCGGGGAGACAGCTTGAGCCTCCGCATGTCCCCTGGAACCACGGTGACGTCACGTCCACGCCACACCTCGCGCGCCTGCGCTTCTAGCACCACTACTGCGCAAGGGTTCTTCTCTACTGCTATCACCTGATAAACAAACACACATCCTTATTATAGTGCGTTGTTTGTTGTACTCAGCACTTTAGGAAAGTTTTAAAATTTCGTTTCGGACTTGTCTTGTGTCCCCATTTGATGTATCTTACCTTAACTCCGACCCCGGTGATATCGTAGGCGTTCAGCTTAGCCCACACGAGTGGCCACCAGCACCATCGCAGTGACGAGCTTGTCTTGTGTCTACAGCTGCTGGTCTCGATCTGTCTGTAGTTAGATCTCGTCTGATGTATCTTACCTTAACCCCGACCCTGGTGATATCGTAGGCGTTAAGCTTAGCCCACACGAGTGGCCACCAGCACCATCGCAGTGACGAGCTTGTCTTGTGTCTACAGCTGCTGGTCTCGATCTGTCTGTAGTTAGATCTCGTCTGATGTATCTTACCTTAACCCCGACCCCGGTGATATCGCAGGCGTTAAGCTTAGCCCACACGAGTGGCCACCAGCACCATCGCAGTGACGAGCTTGTCTTGTGTCTACAGCTGCTGGTCTCGATCTGTCTGTAGTTAGATCTCGTCTGATGTATCTTACCTTAACCCCGACCCCGGTGATATCGGAGGCGTTAAGCGTGGCCCTCACGAGCGGACCGCGGCCGGCCCCTAGAACCATCACAGTGACGGGTTTGTCTTGTGTCTCTGGTTTCTGGTCTCCTTGGCCTATCTGGAGTCGCTCGATCACGTCTGATATGTCTTTGGTTGGGCTCTGAAATGAGAAAATAAATATAGATTAGATGCATCCGAACGTACGATTACTTTTGAGAGCTGATAGCTCTTCAAAGACTCGATTTCCACCAAACCTACCTAAGAACAATCCTGATTAAACCAGCATTCAACTGCGCTGCTTTTATATAGCTTTATTCAATTGGGAACTATGAAGCCGGGTCCATATCGGGTTGCATAAAGTTTTTACGCATAATAATCATTACGCATAAAAATCGATTATCATAAAACGGTTTTTACAATAGAAAGGGTTTTATTTTAATTATTATTAAAAACTAACCTCACCTAACCTAACCTAATCTAGTTTATTGAATTTTGCAATGTCAGCCTAAAAGGGTGTTATGACAATCGATTTTTATGCGTAATGATTATTATGCGTAAAAAAATTATCGAGTAGATAGGCCCCCCTATGAAGCCACATCATATGGACAGACAATGTGCGTAAAAGTAATAACACAATTATAATTCAACATCAAGATTGTGTTACTGTAAGGGTAGTAGTTTTTTTTGCCAATAATAAAACGACACATACCTGTTCCTGAGTATTATTGCCTTCCCTCTTTTTCTTCAGATCAGTGAGCGCTTTTGTGATCGCCTTCTGGTACTGGTCGTACTTGATGGGGTCTTTCTCGAACACGTTGTATGTGTGTGTGTCCAAGTTATCTGCTAGCGGCTGCAGAGGCGTTTGCAAGTAGTCTTCCCAGCTACAACAAATGTAAATGGTTAGTAAATTGTTTTGTGATGGAACAGAAAAAGATAAGGTTGTGATAGTTGTTGAAAATACAGCAAATTTTATTTGCAATTATACGGTTTGTTATTTAAATCTCCAAATATCTGCTACAATTGAAAATAAGCTAGGTACACTACTTTATTAAAAGTTCACTGGATCTAAGTAAGTATTATTTATTATCTGTAAACTATGTTTTTTACGAGCGACTAGAGTCTCTTAAGATGTTGGTCGAGACCCGTCGGGACAATGGTCGTCGAGTCACCATCCCACATGGCGGTCACCTCGAGAGCCAAGTTAGGCCTGGTTCCCACTATGCCGGACCGGCAATTTTGCCGGATGCCGGTAAGGGTAGTGGCTGTACAATTTATATGAAGCTGTTCACATTATGCCGTGTGAACAGCGTCATAAGCCACTAGCCTTACCGGCATCCGGCAAAATTGCCGGTCCGGCATTGTGGGAACCGGGCCTTACGGTACTTGTTGAGCTTTTCCTTAGCCTTCACAAGGTTTCCGTTTTAGCATAATTTCGGTTAGTTTCAAGTGAAACCGAAACTACATTCTGGAGAATTCATGGTGACTTATAGGTTATTTCTGTAATAATGCTTACCCCCTAGCGTAGCTCATCATTGGATCGTCAGCCGGGTTAGGCCGGCGCGTCCACACCCGCTGCAAGTACTGTAGGTAATGCTCCACGCTGGCGCGCCGCGCGCCGCTCACCACCACCTGCGCCTCGCGCTCCACCAGGCTGATCAGCAGCTGCTGGTGCGCGCGGGATAGTACTGGGTAGCTGGAATAGTAACATAGTAATGTAGTACATTCCCAGCTTCTTAATAGTTTTCGGCTGCTAACGCTATCACGCTTGCACTCGCAAGTGAGTGTATATTTGACACTCGTGTGTCAAGAAAAACGATTGCCGATAGCTATCAGGAAAATGATCAATATCACGAATTTTCATAATTTGAATGCAATGTATGTAAATAAATCAAACCTTACTTTAACATTTCGGAAAAATAGAGATTCGGACAAACGAATATTCGGAAAAAAATATTCAGTATTTGAATATTATATTCCCCACATTGTTTGTCTGTGACTTGTTTGTCAGATATCCCCTTTTACTTTGTCTGTATTTAGTTCTTCGTTGTTATGGCAGACGTATAAGTGACAAAATGTGCTTGATGATCAGCAGGGTTCGTCCGGATCCAGTTCAGGTGTGCGGATAACAAAACTGGTAAAATTTCTAGCATAGAGGCATTCTTCAGGGTTGGCAATGCATTCGCAGTCTTGATCTTGTCAAAAACAACCAAATGAGTTCAAACTCAACGGGAATTGGATATATTTTACCACTGAAACTCTTACCCTTTCTTATTGTTATGAAAAATAGACGTAGGCACAATAACAGCTTTCACTGGTTCCCCAAGCCATCTCTTCAGTATCTCCTGTGAGGGCAGATCAGCTGACAGCTCCAAGACAACACCGATGCGCTTGTCCCACTGTAACCGTTGATGGAACGTTGACCACCAGCTCCAGGGCTCATTAAACGAGTCTTCATCTTCATCAGAATCTAGTGATTGCCGTCGTGCGCGGGTGCATTGCATTGGAACTTGAGTCCATATTATTGAAGGATGGTGGCTAAAAGTAGTGAAAATCATTAATATTCCCTATTTCCATTTTAACCATCAAATGATTTAAGTACATAGTAATTACATTACGAAGTGGAAAAGAAATAGGGATCTTAATTGAGGCCTTAATTGTCCTGAACTATGTACAATGTTTTTGAAAACGGCCAATATTTCGTGCCTGTAAAGGATTAAAAACAAAAATACCATCTCAGCATTTTAGGTTAGAATCTTGTTTACCACATATGTCAAGGAATAAAACGTAATATTATGTTAGAAATTAGAAATGTAGAGCGCTGTACAGTAGTATATCCAAATATTAGTATGCCATTTCCCTTGTAAGATTTTATTAATTTTGCAGAAAATATACACAAACCTGTTTTCGAAGTAACTAAGCAGTATCCTCGCCAGATTATGGTTATTCTTTCCTTGTAAGGCAACCATGATAGCAGGAAGCCCTAGGCCTTTGCAATAGGATAGTTCCTCGTTCAGGCAGTCTTCATGCCGTTGCCGTACCTCCGCGCAAGGGCTATCTACATTTAAATAATGTGATATCTTCCCGACTAGTCTGCTTGTCCAATCCTGAGGAGATAGGATCATGTCAGACCTTGTGAACCCTCCAACTCTACTCCCATCCGCCCCATGATGCCTTCGAAACCTTGGGTGTACGACCGGCGTCACTATAAACGAATAATTCGCGTATAACCCTTCCGATAGGCAACCTTGCAAATCCGGAGCGACTGTGTACTCTAAGCCGCATGAAATCTCTAGTTGTGACATGGCTATTGTCTAATTAGTTATATAGACTAAATAAACTAATATCGTGCGATTATAAGACACGCACGCTCGCAAAAATAACCAAACAAACTAAAAGTCAAATTGTGACTGACATTTCGCGGTTTGTATTGGTTTTGGTTTGTAATAAACAAGGACGAAGCGGTGTTGCCAGGCTCTTTTTTGTATAGTAAAATGGGGTGAATAGAGATTCGCGGGGTAAATAGAAATACAATCTAAAACAATTTATAACTTGTTACTAATAATAACAAGTATTACATTGAAAAGTCTTTTGGAAAATTACGTTAAAATCTCAGTCTTATAATGAGTAGAATATGCTTTATTTTAGGCTGTATTTCTTTTCACCCCGCGAATCTCTATTCACCCCATTTTACTACCTTATTCTTACTGATCCCAGACCACAAACTTCTTCTCTATAATCATAATCTAGTATAAACCTAACATTATTTGTTGCGCTATCATTCCCTATTTTACCCGCTCGTCGTAAAAAGAAAATTAAAACAACGATATGTATTCATAAGTTGTATGTATTTCTATAAAACATGATATGCTGCATCTTAGACCGGGTCTACACGACGCTGGTTTCGCACAATGTGACTACTTTGTAATAATAATAATTAATAATCGAAGTGAATTGGTTGTAGGTATTTCCGTCTTTAAGACAGAACAGTAAATATAGAGTGTGTCAGGAGGATAAAAAAGTCAACATAGGTGCGAAACCATGGAGTGTAGCCCAAGTCTAATGTTACATGAAAAAATATATTTCAATCATTATATCGATATATTAGTATACATCTGTTTAAGTTACCAGTAACTATTAGTTAAAGGCATTCTGTCATGTTATCTCACTTTTAAGTCATTATGTAACAGATCTTTAATGCTATTTGTAAGAATATAATTCTTAATCCTACAACAATTCAACACGATAACAAAACATGGAGGATAAGTTATAAAAACAATAAAATTGAGATGATATAAACAATTCTAAAATCTTTGTTAAGCCTGACTCACACAGTCCGTTTAACTGGTCAGTTAAAAGGTGGCATGACACCTTCAATAACAATGTTATTAAAAAAAAGATACTTAAATCAAACGTGAAATAAATTTAAGAATTAAGTATCTAATTATATTAATAATATCAATTCATAAGGTACAAATTATACCACGCCAGTAAATGTTTTCATAATATAATTTCTAGCTTTGTTTTTTAGCTTTAAATACACGACCGGTCCTGGGAGTTAATGCTTAATGCTCACTAAGTATTTATAAGCTAACCAAATCAAAAAGGACCTTATAGCCTTTGGCGATAAAGCTGCTCTGATTGTCGTTATTATTAGTTGTATAATAGCAATGACAGCGTCAGAACAGCAATCCGTTGCATTCTTTTTTACGTGTGGACAATAACATTTTCTCTTGATGATTTGGACGTGTTTCAAAGCGACTGGTGGGAGCATGCAATCAGTAGGGAAGAATAGCGAAAAAGTGGGGAGGCCTTTGCCCTGCAGTGGGACTCTAAATGAGGCTAAAGAAAATATTGTCTCGTAGTTCAACGACCAGTGTGACTCAGGCTCTAAAGCTAACAACTCCATACCTGTACTGAATCTTAAGTTAAACGACTTATTCTAAATCACTCACATATTAACGCTATATTAAAAATACAAGACTAGAAGATCAAAAATAAGCCCATGATATTTAAATTACAGATAAACAATGATGACAGTTTTTCAGTCAACAACAGCTGGAATTACAGCTACTTCAAGGTATTTCTGAACAATGCTAATATGTATTTCTTTGTTTTACAACCTGCAACTTTGGTGTACGTTTAAAACTGTCAAACGGCTATCAGTGGCCCGTTTCACGAAGCTACAAGTTACAAATTACAAGCGGAACCCTCTTTCTAGCAAATGGAGTTAGAAAGAGACTTCCGCTTGTAATTTGTAACTTGTTGCTTCGTGAAACGGGCCTCAGGTAGCCGTAGTTTTTCCTTCAAAAGCTCATGTTTTGAGGTTAGTACGACAGATAATTTTCCATTTGCTTAGACGTAAACAAACTCAAGACTGTGGCGTTGCCAGTTAATATTTTAAAATTATTCGGCCTGGTGTTTGAAATTATACGAATTTGAATGTCAGGATACACTACCTGACTGTTCGTGTAGAATGCGCATTAATTCGCTTCGGCGTTCGGTTTGCTTTCAAATCGTATCTCTGTATGGCTGTCATATAACTCAGATAATATAATTTAGGTTTTTCGTATCAAATTATACATGAGGCTCCTGGATACAGACAGGATACTATCAGCCACCTAATTATGCAGTTTTTGTATCCAATTATACAATCTGGCAGCCCTAATCAAACTTAATTTGATTATTGCCGACGTTTGGCGTCAGTGCCACGAAACTTCTAATCCGAGCGGCTTTAGCGCGCAGCGAATCATAATGGTTTTGTCGCAATTTGACTTATCAATCTTCTTTTGCATTCTATCTGCGGACGTATATCACGTGGTTTTTCGTTTACATTTAGTTAACGAACTAAACAAATGAAGTATAAATCATTTATCGATTAGTAAGAAAGTATTTTGTAATAAAAATAAAGGCTTGTAGCACTGTTAGGCGATAGGCTTGCAAATTGTCACTAATACACGAAACATCTTAGCCTTATTGTTCAAAATGTGGTTACAAAACTTTATCAAATTTTTAGAGTTGTTGGTAATTCTGTAGCCCTGCCTAACCCATTCTTGGAATGAAGGCATGAAGGTATGTATGTATGTATATTGTAATTAAAATATCACGGCTTGTATTGCCCTTCTAAACCAAAAGCATCCGAAATTCAATAGCTACAGCGGGATCGATCGGTATCTTGTTAAATAAGGTCGTTCTTGCTGTAATAGTTGCATAACAGATAAGGCCTTTTGGTTTAGGAGCATGTTCCTTGAAACAGGCAAAACAAGGACGGGGATGTCGAAGCTCGTTGGTCTTAAATCTACAATACAATACTCTAGTAATAACATGACAATATCAAGCGTTCGAAATACTAATTTGGAAAAATAGTTTTTTGTATTCTATTAAACTTTAAGGGCCGATTCGACCAAACTGGAATAAGGATTAATCCGAGATTAGTCCATACAAATTCGGCGTTTAATCTAGGTATAAGACCTTATTCCAGTTTGGTCGAATCCGCCCTAAGTGGGTTATAAAGTTGCGTATGTTTTTTAATTCCATTGTATGGAATTATTTTGGAAATTTGGACATAATTACGTCCCTTACTTTCCTAGGAAAGAGACACATGAAGCGGTATATTCACATCTCGGTTGTTTTCGTAAACCCGATTAATCCCGAAGTCAATACTTTTAAAAACACATTGACAATTGAATATTCACTATGTCATAACAGATTTATATGATTTATTTACTGCGTCTATAACTCAGACGGTAATATAGTTTCTTTTTAATAAAGATATGATCATTATTCATACCAGGATCAGAAATGTGCCATATCAAATAACTAAACCAATAAGCCGAAAATACAAGTTGCTTACAAAAATATTGATGGATTGATTGACCGATTGATCGTCTCTGTCGGTCATAAATTTGTTGCAAGGCTTGATATGGCACAGTTCCTCGGTATTATTTAAGCAACATTAATAAGATATTAAGCTTCTTAAGGCATTTTGAACATTATATAAACCTGCGTACCATATTGTCCTGATCGGAATTTTGAACACATTACACACGCTCATAGAAAATCCGTTTCTGGAATCAATCTTCATACAAAAAATACAATTGTTGGAAGAATTTTACAAGGAAGTTGTTTGGTAGATTTCCCTTACTATTAAGCCACTTTTGGCACTTGTTACATTACCAGTCGCTTAAGTACGATAATATATAGTATATAAATATAAAATAATAATAGAAAACACGATTTGTTAGTATGTTATGGAAAGCCGCTTGTCCGAACAAATTTGACCCTTAAAGAATATCAGCCACTTTTCCACTGCATTTGTTCGGCGTTTACGACGTTTAGTTGGATTAAAAATGAGGGGAAAAAACTTGACCTAATAATAATCTAGAAATTATGAGTTATCACGAAAAATAAAATTTTCTTACACACTAAGAAAATAAGACAAGCCCACAAGATAAATTCTTCAATAACGTATGAAAAATAGTCCGCCTCATAAAAATATAACACTCTGTGTCACATCGAGCCCTATTCGGAGTTTAAAAAAAAGTTTTATTTCAATACTGATGGATGAGCAAAGTGGGTTGTTGATACTATCAATAATACTGACAGTATATTATTCTTCAGACTTGAGGACAATCAGTATTATTGACAATGTCGAGCTACCTTAAATATTGCTCATTATTTAAAAAGCTCCAAATATGACAGCTGCCATTTCACTCTTACCTAAACGATCCTAAACTAATGAAACTAGAAAACTCTGTTACTTGGAAACAGTGTTGCGAATACCACACCTTTACGTGGTTTTTAATAATACTTGTCTCATTCTCCGAAAGCAAACGACTGTAGAAAACTAGAAATCTGTTAAATTCGACAAGACCTATGTTCACTTTTGTCATCTTATGTCAATCCTATACATGCTTCGATTTCTAGAGCCGTTTACGTTTGCATATATTTTGACCAACTATAGTACCCAACCGATAAAAAGTCAACCCTGACAGCTGTCATCTGAGTACAATTTATAACCTATTCTTGGGTTGGAGGTTATAATTAGTACTGGAATGACAGGTGACGATTGACTTCATAGAGGCCGGGCACTAAAGTATTGGTCGACCTTTCGAAGGTCATGGAACTTTACCTCGCGGCCTTCAACAAACTTAAAAAAAAAGATTCGCAACACCACTAAAACTTTAAGGAAGCACTCACTGCAACCTCGCGCACCGCGAGCAAAAATCATTATTCGCGGGACTCCCGTAGTACATACACAGAGGCGCTTTGCATGGCTTGGGCGACGGCGGGCGGTCGTCGTAGAACGTTGACTTGGAGAGGTACAGGGTCCTGTCCGGGGCGGGCTTGGCGGACTTGTTCGCGAGCCCTCGGGCGACTTCGTGGGACGTTCGGTCGGCTTCGGCGAAGAATTGAGAGCGGCCGGTGCCGTACCGAGGCTGGGTGGGTTGGTTTTGTTCCTTACGGTTTTTCTCAGCGGTATACCTGAAATGGAAGAAGTATAATTTGATCGAGAGCAATTTTTACCGACACAAGTGAAGTTTACTTTGTGTTTACATGCAGTGGCCTGTTTCACGAAGCTACAAGTTACAAATTACAAGCGGAACTCTTTTTCTAACTCCTTTTGCTAGAACTTGTAGCTTTGTGAAACGGGCCTCAAATAGTTATTTAGAACCAATCTGAGTCAGGTGTTGAAGTCCCTTTTTAAATTGGCTAGTGGGCGAATATCGGACGTTCAACCGCCGTCATTGCTGTCTTCGAATTGAAGAAAATAATGATAATTTCCTGCAACTTACAATGAAAAAGAAACAGAGCAGGCGGTAGATTGCATTCCATTAAAAGAAAAAGAAACTTGACCAAGAAATAATATGCGATGACGATAATGAATGACGGCGTTTAAGATACCGAAGAATTACCATTGTTTAAGTAAGTTTCGGCGAGCAGTTAGCGAATGAATTAAACATTTACATATACATCAAAAGGGAACTTCGTCTTTGTAAATCCTTATTAAAACAGCTGTTTTTAATACATTAAAGTATTTACATACATCATGTCAAACGAAACACATAAGTACACTGCTTTCGCCGCGATCGCTCCTGTGTTACTCGCATCCAAAAGTTTCCCATAATCCATATCCAGACGGACCCTGCACAAGGTTTTACCACCACTAAAAACCACTACTTAGCATTTCAGACAACACTCACCCAATCCACGCCTCATTCAAATAGTTCTTGACCATTTCCTCCTGCACGGGCGCCCTGGCAGCCAAGACCCGGCAGCACAGCACCTCGCAGGTGGACTGCCTCCTCATCAGGCCCTCCTCAGGGTTGCTCTGGCTGCCACTCTTCCCCGTCAACTTAGCCATGGACCCAAAATTCTTCTTAAGCTTACTGCTCATCGACCTTCCAATACTTCCGAACTGTTTAGCCACAGAGTTTAACTGTTTAGAACTTTTTGTTGATAGCGCGTCTAGAGATCTTCTCAGTTCCTCTGGAGGAGGGTTTTGGGAGAGGCACTCGACTCGCTCCAGGTCTAAGTAGGCAGCTAACATAGCTGAGCGTTGGTATTCGTCTGGGAGCAGGTTGTTTATGGTCTTTTGGTCTGGTTCTGTGTCCCATTGGAAGTCTTCACCAGGGTCTACATTGAATCTGGAAAATATAAACATTGGGTTGAGGAATTTCAAGTGATATACGCCCTATTAAGAACTAAATTTTAAACAAGGATGTTGATTTTTTGAGAATCATAGCTAGCTGACTATAGTCACGCCGTTTTAAGAGGCCAATTTGACAGCTATCAACGCAGTACTAAATATAACGTCAAACATGCCTTAAGCACTTGTTTTTGTATTGAGTTGAAAGCTGACAAATCGGGCCTTTTAGAAAGGTGTGACTATAGTAAAGTTAATCTTCTATCAAGACGTACAACTTGCTTTAAAGCAGTGTAATATCTAATGTAGCATTTGGTTCAAGAAGTTTGAAAACACTTTGAGCTTATGTGTGAATGTCTTGTTATCTCTTTTTTTACCATTGATCTGAATAGGTAGAGAGATATTCTCATTTTTTGCCTGTTAAGGCACAGTTCAGACAGTAGTTCATTTTCAAACAAAGGTAACGAACTACTTTTCTATTTAGACTATGATTAAGGCCACGTTTACCTAGGGAATGTCTTCCTGCCACAAAACTCACCTGATAGGCATGGCGTTTCCAGCCTGATCTTCCAACGGCACCCGGGCCCCATCAGTTGGGAGGGGCTCACACGGCACCAGCGCGGAGAAGTGTCCCGCGTCGTACGCGAGCAGAATAGGTGCTTTGCTACACAACTCTGGTTCCAACTCGAGAGGCAAGTAGATGCCACCGAATGGTATGGGAGCTATTGGGTCTCCTCGGAAATCCTGAAAGGGATTGATTGTTTTTGTAAAGATGTTTGTTTTAAGAAGGGGGCTGTTGTTGTGGTCAAATTTTGTTTGTTAATGGAAGCGATGAGTGAGTAACCATCGAGTACAGTCTCCATTAAATACATATATGTATTGTACATCCTCATCGCTCGCTACTATCATTTTATCCCTTAATTTTCCGCGAAGGAAAAGATAGTTGTGGAAAGACTGGCTTCTTAGCCTTCGTAGTTGACAAAGCGTCATAAGACACGGTCGTAGAACATTTAAATTTCTGACATAATTTAAGACTGGTATCTCACGCTCCTATGGGTCTTAGAGTTCGGGAATTGGGAGATGTCCCTCACAGTGGTACAATTTTTGATAAATGCTGTTTACTTTGTTTTCTAACGGTGATGATAATGTACCTATCGTCTGCCGCATCTTTAATATATAAAACAGTACCTTGACCGAGTGACAGACAACGCACAGCCTGAACCGCTGGAATTCGGGACTTGAAATTTGGGGGGAGTATTCTTCGGCTACCCTAGGGTTCCCTAAGAAAAGATTTTCCGAAAATCGGCCCCCAACGGGAAGAAATAGGGGGAACGGGGGGTACTCACCCTGAGCGCTATGTCCGCGAACACGACGACGGGGCGGCGCATGACGTGCGCGAGCGCGAACACGTGCAGCTGCTCCAGCCCCGTGTAGTGCGGCGCGGCGGAGGGCGCGGGGCGCGGGCGCGGCGTGGCGGACGCGGCGCGCGCGGCGTCGGCCCACTCGCGCTCCCACTCCGCCTCCGACGGCGTCAGCCCCGCGCTGCGCAAGGGCAGGCTCTCCGACCAGCGCCAGCGACGCTTCAGCGCGTCTGAATACACGATACAATACTTTCACCATTACCTGGCCTGGTTAAAAAGGAGATTCGACTGAACCTATTTTCAATTGAATCTCACAATCGACTTTTTCGGCCATGGATGATTATCTTATAAGTTAAGAGGACCTCTAAATAAGCATAAATATGTAAAAGTTAATGCGTTCAATAATATGGAAGCCGAAATTTAGATAAATATGTTTTCTTACAAATTACATCACTTTTTCCTGAACCCCTTTAAATCACCTAAGTTTACTGGAATCTAACTCCGGGCGTATTAAAATTGATAGAATTGGATCATCCATATATGCAATATGAGGCAAAACTTGAATCCGACCTTAAACAAGGAGCAGATTCATTTTTAATAACATTTACTCAAGTTCCTATTCCAAAAACTTAAATCCAACTTAAACAAGGAGCACATTCATTTTCAATAATATTTACTAAAATTCCTATTCACAAAACTTGAACCCATCCTTAAACAAGGAGCAGATTCATTTTCAATAACATTTACTCAAGTTCCTATTCCAAAAACTTAAATCCAACTTAAACAAGGAGCACATTCATTTTCAATAATATTTACCAAAATTCCAATTCACTAAACTTGAACCCATCCTTAAACAAGGAGCAGATTTATTTTCAATAATATAAACCTGCTTAAACTTAAGCAGTTTAAATAAGCAATTTAAGTATGTTATATTACCTAAGTACTTTTAAACTGATATTATCAGCTTCTTTAACACCAATTTCCAAGAGCGAGTGAGCTGAGATGCTGATACGGTCACGAACGTTAATTTATAACCCATTACAAAAAAAATATGCGTGAAGTCGTTGTCATTAGAGATACCAAGTTATTTGTAACTTATAGGAAACTCAACGTTATTGCTGTAGAATGTCAGATTGACTTCGGACCTAAGGTGGGTCAAAATTATAAGTCTTTGAATGCACATATGTACTCGTGTTTGTAGGTTCTTTCTTACCCTGTTTTAAAGAAATATTGTTTCTTACATATTAATGGAACTAAAGATCTTTCTTAATTTCAACTGTTAGGCCAATAACAAGACAGCGCAAAGCAAGTATTTCGCCTCCAGAAGTAGCTATTGACACTGCAAGAAACCTCGAAGAAGGAATAGTTCAAACAGGTGCTGTTGTCAAGTCAAGTGAATTTGAACACAAATCTACTTACTGGTAAGAGCATCTCCTCCTTCTCCGCACAACAACGCTTGCACTTTCGTCCTCAAAGCCAGTAATCTATCATGGAAGCCATAGGCTGCCAGCGAGGCAGCGTGAGGTAAGCAGTTCCCGTCTCCGGAAGTAGCCAGTGGCAAGAGACGGGGGGCGCCCGGCACTCGACCGTGCCGCCACCAGTTCAGCACGCTGGAAGACTCAAGTGTGACCAGGGTTGCGGTTTCCAGAAGGTCCTTCTCGATAAAGGTTCTGGAATGATAAAATTCAGTTTTAAATAGTGGCAAAATTTCATTCCAGTGCCCGTGTTATGGTCACCCTTATCGCGGTGGATGGTTTCCGTCACTTACATACTGGTCAGAGAGTGACAGATGTTTTATCCACATCGATAAACACGACCATAATAGGCCCGCAGTTGCAATTACAAGTCCTCAAGAAGAACAATGGTGTTAAAGACTGTAACCATATTTTTTTGTTATGCATTGTTGATGAATCTCAGTACTCGGGGTTGGCAACGCATTTGCAGTCTTGGGCCCGTATTAATAAACTCGTCTCAGCTGAGACGCCCGTCACAAGATGCGTCACAAGACTGAGCTCTAATTAATAAACATATCTCAACACGTGAAACGTAATCCTCGGATCAGATGAGACGATCATTTGTATGGGGAACTAATCCTGATCCTGATTATGGTCAATTGGTGACTTGAGACCATCTCGAGACATGAAAAAATGGCGGACGCACGCAACATAGTCGAACATATGGGTGCTTTTTTATCAGAGAAAACGGTTTAAATATGATAAAGTGTTATTTTTGAAATCTCAGAGGCAAAAATGTATACCTAAAACGTTTTCAATTATAATAATACCTAATTATTAGGTTTGAGTTTGCCGCTAAATAGGTACAATTGCCTTCAAAAATTGTGTGCTTTGTGTTGTGTTTATGTGAAATTATTGTGGGTGCTAGATAATTTATATTAGGTATAGAGACTACGAGAGAGAGACCGACCAAGCCGACGACAAAATAATAGCCCAATATGTTTGTATAACAATACTTATGGGCAATCCCGAGGCGCGAAAGATTTACCTCCACACGGGCTCATTTCTCATAGGTAAGTACCTACAATTTACATTATTTACCTAGTTATTTTATATTTATAGTGTGTAAATTAAAATGATCATATCGTAAAACCGTCAAATACTAAGCCAATGCATTTCTAGCTATGTAATAAATATTAAAAATCAAAACCTACAAGGTACCCTAACCTAAAATTCAACAATTTTAATCCGATTTGCATCGCAACCACAATATACCTACCTAATATTTCACTTTACTGCTGTTTAGAAAATAATTAAAGCTAATTAAATATTTTGTTGACTATTGATTTGATTAGTTAAAGTAACGAAACACTCCGTGAAACGGGTTGCCAAAATAAGAGGAGGGGAGTGTTTTTGTTGACATGACATGACTGACAGACAAGATAAGGCCGAGGCCGGCTTAGTTTAGTTTACTTTTATTAATGTTTGATACTTACTTAAATGAAAACTGAGTGATTTGTTTAACAACTTTTACACACAATGAACTAGTACTAACAGTGAGATATATAAAATTTCGGGTCCTGACATGAATGTCGTGCAAAAAGTATACCTACTTGTGAAAACTAACCGTGAACCATCCAAAGAATCTGTTTTAATTATTTTGAAGAATTTGAAGTGATTAGATAGTGTTTTTAACTTTGTTGTTTTGTAGGTTTTCGTCAGTCCAATAATGAGAAACTTGGATAACATGGCAGTGTTCGCCGAGAAAAATCAAGACGCCTAGAAAGGAAAATATGGATATTTTGAGAAGTCAGTGTTCACGAATTTCGACAGCCGGCCCCACGCAGTTGACGACTATTTGCATTACCTATGATGAGACTGCTCAGGATACCTAACCTTCTATAAGTAAAGTTAAGTGTGTTGATAAGTTCCATGGTACAAATCATTAACGTGAAAAATATTAGACATGTCATTTTTATTACCTAGTTTTCTCAAAGCGCTTCAGGTGCAATAAGTTTTGTAATTCAGAAGTTCAATATTTTATTCTTTCATCTTGGTCTACTTTTATTGGAGAATAGTGCTACATGATAAGGGTAGAAAAGAGGATAAACACATCTTAATACTTACTTGAGAATATTAAGATAACATGTTTGTAGAAAATTTATAGTATATTTATTTAGTTCATGTTAACCTGTCCGTAACAGAGCTGATGCAGGCGTAAATAATAACTAAATTGTACATTTGGTAAATGGTTTTATTTTATTAAAAATAATTGCTTAGAATATATGAACACATATACTGAGTAATAATATAAATAAGAAATTTAAGTAATTGGTACATATTTGCTAGTCATTGAATAAATAAAGGCTATATGAATTAGAATGAATCAGATCAAGATCAGGTTTATACATAAAGCTATTTTAATTCATTAATAATATCAAGATAATTGATAATGAAATAAATTAGCTTCAATCCAATAACAAGTTAGCCGAGTCTGGTGTGTAAAGAGGCTATCTGCAATATTTTAAGTGTAAATGTACCTACCTATTTATTAATTTCAATTTAGTACCATATTATAAGTATTAATTAAAAAAAAAACAAATTTATTTTTACCTTTTGCTGCTATGAAACGGTATGTTAATAGTTGGATCACTATTGAGCGGTAAGACCGCCTGTTGTATTATCTATAATTTAAATGTACTGTTCTGTTTTTTTTGGTGTTCAATAAAGAGTATTTCTATTTTATAACAGTGAATCAGATACCTACTTACAAATAATATTAGATACCTATTGAGTTGATATTGAAACCTGTAAATATATCTAATTTAGTAACTTTTTTATAAAATAAACTTACTACCTACATGCTAATAGTAGTTTTATTTATTGGCGAAATAACATTCAGGGTCTCTTTATGCTTGAATGTTAATACATATTACATGTAGATACTCCTACAATATTTAACTTAGCAAAATGAAAGTATATTAGGATCCTAAGATCCAGAGGCATAACATAACAACAAGCTCTCTGAACTCTGTAACTCTTCTAGCATGATCCTAGTAGATAAGGAATTCAGAAAGCCAGCGCTGAATGTGTTAGTGCAATGAAACAATGTTATTTAGTTTTCATATTTAAAAATTACTTTTATAAACACCAAGTCAACAAGGACCTGTGCTAATGGTATTGGACATTGGTGTATTTTGGTGTTTATATTGTATTTATGATTGTTAATTTTTAATGAATATTGTGGCTAACTTTGATCTGTGTTCTCTTATATTAAATATCTGTAGACCTTAATTTATAACATCAAACTTGATTCTGATTTAAAATATCTTTTAACTTATATTTATAAACATCAATATCAATCCTTGTTAGACTAAAATCGAGTCGGATATTATAAATTAAGGTTTACAGATGTTTAAAATTAGATAACTCTGATCTGAAAATCTGAATAGGCCCAACTGTGATGCAATAACTTCCACTAACTTTTAAGAAAAGAGGAGGAAGTCCAGTGGCACATTCATTAATTAAATGTCACCCCAAGTCTCTTGTAATTACAAAGTGACAAATGTCCTAATGGGATAAAATATATGTATGTATAGACAAAAATATTGCAGATTCCTTCGAGTGCTAACATAGACGAATTACTATTGTGAATGGTGGTAACAAATGTTTGTGCAATTTGGTGTCAGTTATGTTTTATGTATGTGTACAGATGCAATAACAGAAATATTGTTTAATTTGCTGAACAGTTACCACAAGTTGCCTGCGACTTGTTTAATGCTTGGTAACCCCTCTACCTAGTCTAAACAAACCAAACTGAGTGACAACTGAAAAAACAACTTGTGCTAACCACTGTTATAATAAAACATGAATAAATAAAACAAAAAGGTAAACTGCATCTGAATTTTAATCGAAAAGTAATCATTCAGTAATAGAGGAATTATTTATTATTTAATGGCCTATAATGTCCTGCTACTTCCACTTAGCACCAGTCTTGATTGAGGGCATCAAGCTCATCTCGCCAACGTCGCCTTGATCTGCCGCGATGCCGAATTTTATCACGTGGTACCCATTTGGTAGGTACACACTTTTTCCACAATAATAAAGGAATCAAAAACAAATTAAACACCAGTTTTCCAGGGGCAGGGGTTGGCAGTTTACAGATTAAATCATCTGAAAAGAACCAAAACAATAAGTATAATGTAGCTATACCTACCTGTTTTACACAGTTTAACAGTTCCATAATTATCTTACTGCCGCACTCAGAGACGTCAGTTAAATTTAACGCTTGTTTAGTGACGTGTTGTCTTATTCTATAGCTATAGCAAAGAAAGTGACAACAGCTACTTTAATCAAGCATTAAATTCAATTGACGGCTCTGAGTGTGGCAGTTAGTTTGATATTTTAATTTACATTCACTAAAAGCTTGGCATACATGTAAATAACTATAATATTGCCTATAAATTGTCTGCCAATGTCAAAACTATCTTTCATATTTACTTATACTCAATACTCAATCAATTAAACAAAACTGAGGACTCTGATTTATAATAGATTCCCATGTTGCTAGTGATATCCTAAGGTATCCAATAACTCAAGGTTAATTATTGTAGGTAAATAGATACCTTTTGGGAGCGGTGCAAATTAAGCATTTGGCTTCGCCTGATTTGCCTTTCATATTTCATCTTATGCAGAAGGAACTCTTCCAGGCTCCAGTCCCAGATGCTTGCTGTAGGGGTCGGCCTTCTGGAAACGTTCATTTTAAATAGATCCTCAGCCAGGTTGGTGCCAAGTCGGATTCGAGAAGCTGTACTTTTTCACCTTTATTTAATACAAAGACACTTAAGTTCGCTTAAAAAAAAAAAATTTGGTGAGAAAAACGTAACCTGTAAACAAGCGAAACAAACTAATAGGTAGCTGATAGGTAGGTACTGTAAATGTGAAGTTCGCGCTATGTGCGTTTCGTTTTTTCAATATCACTCGGAGACTGAAACATTATGGTAATATTATACACACCTTATCACCTTATATGACACAAGCAGAAAACGAGTTTAAAAAAATGATTTTAAAATAACCACTTGCTTTTTCACTTTACCTTGAAAAAATGGATTTATGATGGTTTACGTATCTTACCTGTCATGTCTAAACGCAAAATCATCTATTTTAAAAAACATGCATAGTCAAAACGTTTCGTCGTTTCGTTCAAAAACGTCATTGTTGGGGTTGGGATGTGTTTTTAATGTAAGATCATCTCATCCGAGAGCTTCTCAAGATGAGTTTATTAATAAGCGACGATCCTAGCTCCAGGATTACGTATCGAGACGGTCTCATCTGAGAAGCTCTCAGTTCACGGATTGAGACGAGTTTATTAATACGGCCCTTAGGATTGCAGTCTTCAGATTGTAGTCTTGAGATTGCGAATGTCTATGGGTCACAGATCCCACTTACCATCATGTGCCCTGTGTGCTCGTTTGCCTACTCTATGCAATAAAAAAAATGCTATAAAACACTCGTAGATTACGTTAAGAAATAAAGTGATTTGTTCTCATAGTGCAAACATTTACGACTTAAGTTTTCATGTTCGTTCACTCGACAACCACAACTAATTGCCTAGAATGTCAGAAGGTATTTTTGTTTAATAAAATCCTTCATAATAACGGTGGTATCCTAACTTTGAAGAAAGTTAAGTAGCTATTAATTCTTGGTAATATCTCCATCAACTATGATTTTGGATTAAAAACTCGTAAGATATAACTAAATTCTAGCTGTTTTAGCCACAAAGATCTTCGTGTTCATTTATTACCTTACCAACCAGTCTTATCGTCAAATATTCGATAAGAAACAGCGTCTTTTAACCAGTCGCGAAAGACCTCTTTGTTTACAGATAAAAAAACAAAAACACAAAGTTCAACGGCAGAGTTTGCGTGTGTAGAGAATTGATTTTCTGCCAAACTATATTTTAGAACGCGACGTGAGATATTCTGGCCATTTGCGGGTGGAAAATACCGTTATAGCTGTCGTGGCAGAGTGCTATAGTATATATAAGTACGTTGTAGCAGGTATCTTTGACACCTTTGTGTAACTTATTCGATATACGGCAAAGGATAGACAAAGACTAAGGTTATTAAAACAATTATTACGTAATAGTAATAGCGGCTACAAAATTATTGTTTGATGTTAGAACAATGACATTTCACAAAGTTATAGACGTAAATTTCCAGAATTAGGTTCGAAGTATCAATTAAAATTAGCTATTTTTTAAAGTTGTAGCAGCAACTTGTGTAATTGGTCGTAGTATACCTATTCTAAAAGCACCAACAGGATCTTTATTCCACATTGTTTTTACCCTTCTTGTTTCCGAAAACAATTGCTTATTCAAGAAGACCGCCTCGACTGACAAGTGAATAAGAGCTACCATAAAGTTAACGATATGAGCTAAGACAAATTAGAATAGAGGTTTATTTTCCTCAAAAATACATACATACATACCTTCACGCCTGTAATCCCAGAGTGGGGTAGCTACAAGTTTAAAAACTTCGTGATGATATAAAGATAATACCTACGTATAAAAGTAAATGGTTCTTCAAAATGTCTGCCTGTCAATTTGGACGACAGTGTGAAGTATCGCGGTACAGGGACACGGCTAATTTTAGACCGGATCGACTGGACGTGGTATTGACGGCTGTTTATAAAAGTGAATTTAGAATCAGGTCTGTGGGAGTCAAATAAAACGTCAGATTTGGCTCGAAATTGGATCTCTTGTCTAGAAATCTATAAATATATAGGTCGCCTAATATGTTTTCGTCTTTCTTTACATTTAATGCTTGGTAAGTTTTAAATATTTCGTTAATTAAAAAAAAGATAACACTTTAAGACACTGGCCATTGCGAAGCGTTCTGGTAAGAATCTCAAATAGGTTTGGGATTGTCTTAAGTCAAGATGCATAACTGAAAGTTAGCGATTTTCGAAAAAGCAGGGTTTTCTTGGCTAGGCCTACCGGAATTACCTTCTAGATACGCAACACTATCAATCATATGTTTCGTTCGTTTTCCTTTGCTATGACAAAAACAATAAAGGCCTAGTTTCATTGGTTGAACGGTATTGGATTGTAGTAATGTAGTTACCACTATGCGGGCTAATGACTAAGGAAAATGAGCCTTAAGATTAGTCATGTTTACAAGGCAAAGTGTGACTATCTAACGAAGTTACTGTGTACTACCTCCCACTGCGGGCCTAGAATGGTTGCGTTTATCGCGTGATAAAATGTGGATAAAGCGTCAGTCACTCTCGTACTTAAAAAGTGACGGATGTTTTATCCACATTTTGTCACGCGATAAAAGCAGCCATATTAATCCCCCTGCTACATATTCTATTTACCTGAATTCAGGCGGATACACGGATATATCTGGAAGCAGGAGGATGTGCTCTGAGCTGAGGGTCTGCAGGTCAGGCTCAGTGTTGCTTCGGAGCGCCCACACCAGGCCCTCGTTGTCTGTCGCGCGGGATATCCCGCGGGATAGCTTGCGGCCTGCAACGATAGGGAATTTTAAGCTTGTTTACAATATTATAGACTAGGTATTTGTTTCATTCATCTGATACGGAAGCATTATTGATTTTTATGATAGAACAAATAAAAAATGTATTGACCTTGTAAATATTAATAAGTCAAATAAGTAAACATGTCTTGTTAATTGGATATACATATTTTAGGGTGGGTACTACGCTCCCTCCCAATAAATCGCATTTCTGAACTAAATATGAAAATACCGTAAAAGAGATCAGAGAAGTAAAATTAAAATTAAAATCGGACGGGAAATACGTATAATACAGGCATTTTAAACTGCTAATTAGACAGCGATATCCGATATGCACTGTGACGGCATGTAACAGGTCTGCCAAGTAAACTCCATGTTAAATTCTGTTTTGCTATAGTGCCCGGCCGCTAGGAAGTCAATCCTGACAGCTGTCATCGCAGTACATTTTATAACCTATTCTTGGGTTTGAGGTTATAAATTGTACTGCGATGACAGCTGTCAGGATTGACTTCCTAACGGCCGGGCACTATAGTAAGAGACAGGAACAAGTCTTTGTTGGCTTATATCTTGGTTATTTTTATTAATAAAGTCATGAATATTCCCTATTTGTTAAAATCCTACAGTTCAATTTAAGGGTTTACAATCACCTTAACAGTCCAACCAATTTTTTTAAATGGATGTCTGTATGTAACTGGACAAAAACACTTGGGTCAACGACATTAGGTACCGTGCGTGTTAAACCGCATATTCTACGGGGCCGTCAAGGTTAATTATATCTTGCAATTAACCTTAATCAACGTTTACTCCATATTTAAACGACAATAACCTACTGAAACTCAACCTACCTACCAGGAGTTTAGAACCCGTAAGGGTCTGCTCCGAACTGGCTGGCCTTACGGTCAAACAGAAGTTAATTGAAATGAAAAATAATTATTTCTGCTAAACTTATACCCCCTTACTAATAAACGTTGAGTAACGGTGGTATAGCTATACAATGTTTTATCCTTGTCTGTCAAATTCAAATGTCACAATGACAGATAAGGACAAAACATTGTATAGCTATACCACCGTTACTCAACGTTTATTAGTAAGGGGGATAGTGTCAAGTACAGACACTAAAACAAAATTAAAACTATTAAATAAACAGATAAAAACTCCCGATATGATGGCAACCCCAACTTACAGATCTGAGGCCGTAAACAAGATGTATTCGGCGTTTGTGATCGTTATCCAAAATATATAGGATTGATGTAAGCTGTCAGACGGTCGCGTCGGGCGCCTACGTCAATTCCATACACTTTGTCAGTTTTCGAAAAACGTAAACGTTAGCGTTAATCACCTTGTCTAGCCTCACTGATATCTCTTAAACGACCCAGCAGATTGTCATGAAACCTAGCTTAGATCAATCCCATTAAACTAGATTAAAGAAAGTCTTAATTTGCTTTGGCATGAGTTGTACATTGTACGAGTCCAGGGTCCCTAATATGGCTGCGTTTATCGCGTGACAAAGTTTGGATAAGGCATCCATCATATTCTGACACGTAAATAAGTACGAGAGTGACGGATGCTTTATCCACATTTGACATGCGATATAGACGCAGCTATACTAGGCCCGCAGCAACCGCCCTTCCCGGCCGATATAATAATTCCAGTGGGCACCTGGACACCTTAATGTTGTACTTCTACCACTAATTAAGTAAAGTACGATGTCTAATTTTGTGCATGAAGCACTAAAAATAAAAATATGTCTCAGACTGCTTGGCAAATTGCCAAAAAGCAGTTCACATCAAGTATAAATACAAATACCTATGCCAAACTTCGCTCCCGATTTAGCGAAAAAGTAAGTAAATCATTTGACAGACATTTAAAGCTGTCTTTGTCTTGGTCGTTCCATGACTCATCCACACCGAGTCACCTTAGCCCTTATCTATTTACAAACTTATTGCTTTATTTTTATACAGAATCCGCAGAAAGTTGCACTCACTTTTTCTATGTTCTGTTTTGTGACAGAATCGAACTCTTTTGACCTACACGACATACTGCCGTAATAGCAAAGGCGACTAACTGCGTACTAGAAGGATAATCATTTTAAAGGGTGATGGGCAATTTTGTATGGACCCTGTCCCCACCCAATTAGGACCCAAAAAAAGACAAAATATCTATTTTAGTAGCAAAACCAATGGGATTTTTTTAAATAAAAAAAACCTTTCTATAGACAGTCAAGGCAAATCATCCATATATGTGTTCATTTTCAAACAGATTCCATACGATACGATTATGATTTTCCAAGAAAACCCCATACATATGGCGATCGTCGCCATAATAAAAATACATCATGTGGCCAAGATCTATAAACTGGCACATGTATCATCTCTGTTGGTCGGTGGGGACATTTTTGCCCATCGTTCTTTAATGTGGTGATCAATAGAGTATAGAATGCTTTGACTACAACATTGCACTTAGCCGCCTTTTTTTGGTATTAATACAATTAACGCAGTAGTGTTATAGTGTTCTCAATTTAATCTAGGACGGCACTCCCCTAGCCCTCCCACTGTGGGTTAAGGGGAAGAAAAAGTCATATTTTTAAGCTCTTACTCCTGTTTATGTAATCTAAATCTAAACGTGCCTATGACAACATGGATCAAACTCATAAGTTCATAACTGTTCTACATATTAAGTAACTTGTACAAGAAGTTACACCAAAACAAATAAGGTTTCTGTTAAGGTTAAGGTCGAAATTCGTAAATTTTGAATTCATTCCGATACTTTATAAATATTCATACCTTTGGCAATATAAAACCATTATTGTTACATTTGTTACACCATTTTATTATATTCCAATATTAAAATTTGGCGCACCAGTCATAGTGACGTTGCACCAATAAAAATAAAGAAGTAATCGTGAATTGCAAACACCAGACGGCACAATTACAATAAAAATAAAACATTTATTGTTACAACAAAAAATACTTAATAATTCCATGATAATTCTGGACGTGCATAAACACTGGTTATTTACCTAGTCAATTATGTTATGGTTATGAATTAAGCGAAATGCTTCGTTATAAGAGACTGAAAAATAAGGGTGCTGTTTTGAATGATATTGGCAATATGTATCAATTTTTACGCAAAACTGCAGCTTTATATACTGACTCTATAGGAAACCAAAAACCGTTCGCCGTTTGGGAAAAATCCCTAAAGTACCGTTTGGTAACCAAAATTTCGTAACCAGATACAGAATCAAGTTAAATTTAATGCTGGTTACGAAATTTTGGTTACCAAACGGTACTAAAGGGAAAATATTTGCTTTTGATAAATGAAAATTCAGGAAATTATACATTTGACCAAAAATATTTCACCCAAAACTGCAGCCCTGGTTCCACATCATTGTAATTGCACCTGTCACCACGTCAAACTCTTATTTGCCAAGCAAATTTTACACAGAACTTGAGTACAGTAGGACTTACATTCAGGTGCAGGTGTGAGCACCAGGTTTGAGGGTGTGGTATACGGCATGCTGAGGTCGAGGGTGCTCACCGACCGCTCGGGGATCACGTCTCCGCCCGCGCGGGGCCGGAGCGACGGCAGGACTCTTTCTGCAACAGAAATGGTAATTATTAATTACGTAGTTTAACGCTATACAGGGTGGAAAAAACGAACGCCACATGGACAGCAACTACCTTAAATATTGGAATTAGCAAATTCTACACAAAGGCGTTACCTGTTGCCGTTATTAATATCGAGCAAAAAACGGCAACAAAATCACGTTTGTTGTATGGGATGGGAGCCATTTTTTTTTACAGAAATACATCAACTGTGAAAATTTCAACTGTCAAGCTGTCACGGTTCATGAGCATGAGATACAGCCTGGTGATAGACAGACAGACAGTCAGTGGAGTCTTACGGAACCCTAAAAATGTAAACAATCCAAACCACGTGGCATTGTTAAACAGCCAATCAAAACTGTTTTATCGCATTTTGACGTAACAGTGTTCTGCTTCTATTGGTTGACGAGCTTATATCACGTGGATATTTTGTTTACATTTTTTAAGTACCTAAAGAAACGGAGTATAGGTATGTTTGTGATCTGTGTGATGAGTTAGTGATCTCATTTATCTTAGTATTTACTACAGTGCGTGCGTATTGTGATAGTAAAATGTATTTCTTTACTTAGTGATTCACACTTTATTTGGGTTTCAGATAATATCGTGAGTGTGTTTATTTGCAGATAACGTATCGAGTTTAACGTGTCATCTTATATGTTGTTGGTTACTCCAATTTTTATAGTAAACAAGGTTTATCTATCTATATATATAAAAGGCAAAACTGACTGACTGACATATCAACGCACAGCCGAAACTACTGTACCTAGAAAGTTGAAATTTGGTACATGGGTTCCTTTCATGATGTAAGTGAGCACTAAGAAAGGATTTTCCGAAAATCGACCCCCAACGGGAAGAAATGGGGGGGAGTAGCGGGAAACTAATTCTACGCGTACGAAGTCGCGGGCGTCCTCTAGTAGTACATATATGTAAAAATAAATCAAGTGAGGAATGCTGTTTGAATGTAATGGTAAATACAATAATGACTCAAAAAACATACCAACGTCTATGGAAATAAATTATATGAATGGGATAGTGTGTTTGTTTTCTCTTTTTATCATTTTTATCTTGCAGTGATTTAACTTAGAAAGCAACGGGCTTATTATGGTCGCATTTACCGCTGTGGATAAAGCATCTGTCACTTTTACACTTACATATTTGTCAGAGAGTGACGCATGTTTTATCTATAGCGATAAACGTCACCATAATAGGCCCCCTGCACGGCTAGCACTAGTTGCCCGCGACTTGTTTGTCGCTCGGATCTCCCTTTCTATCTAGTCAGTAGCGATACAGACAAGCAAGAAAATACAACTTGTGCTACCCGTGCTGGGCTGGGGGCCTAATATGGCTGCGTTTATCGCGTGACAAAATGTGGATAAAACATCGGTCACTTTTTGACACGTATAACTATAAATAAGTACGAGAGTGAAGGATGCTTTATCAAAATCTTGTCACATACCACATATTACCAGGCTCGCAGGAGAGAAACAGGCTGTTTCTTATCGATAAATATCTTGACTATTCTCTAGACAATAGAATTAAGCAAATTCTACTTATAATAATGAAATAGATAACAAAACTTTAATATAACGACGACCTCTAATTTCGGAGCTGATATCTCGTAAAACCTAACTAGAGAACCATCCAAAATAAAATTGTTTTTATTTTTAAAAATAACCACGCCTGGGTCGGTCTATCTAAACAGATAGGGTTATGATGCCACGCATGCAACATATAACACCCCCCTTTTTTGCCTCAGGGGTTAAGAAGAAGAGGCCTTACAAAAGTCAGTTACAAATAAACCGAGCATTACATAACAATACGGAACTTTCATGTTTACATTCATAAGGATTTCTCATAATTATTAAAACCAAATAAGATTCAGATTACGCGAAGTGAACGAACGCTAACCAAAGAAGTGAAACAAAATAAGTGACGCAAGCGCCGGTGAAGTGCTTTGTACCCTTACCATGAGTTACAATTGTGTCGATACATAGGTATCAAACGTGGCTAACTCCATCGAACTTTATTTTGAGATAATCGTGAAAAACCTTTTCTGATCCTAATTTTATTACTAGGATGCTTAGAACAGTATTTTAATATGACGGACTACCTAAAAAATTAAAAGCCTATTAAATTTTGATTGTAGAAGATGGATATTGCGTAAAAAATGGATTTTAAAATTGGATTTAACCAGGTTTGATTTACCTGTCTCGTATTTGGCCATGTTTGAAAAAACATGTGATGGATTAAAGTATGTTTGAAATAATTGTACTGGATATTCGAAGTCACGACAGCCATCTTGGGACAATTACGCCTTCTGATTGGTTCAAATGGATTTAGCCAGTTTTGATTTGAACGACAAAATGGATTTAACCAAGTTTGAAAAATTACCTGTAGGTACTTTAAATTAGTTTTATTCAAAATTTACAAAGATATATGATTTTCTGTGTAATATATAATAAAGATAAATTTATTATTTATCCGATAGTATAAACAACTAAAAAAAAATGAAAAGTGGATTTAGCCACTTTTGATATGTGTTGACACAATTATCGTACTCGCTAGCGAGTCGAATGCTCTGTCCCTCGCACTCTATAAGAATACTGTGAGGGACAGAGCATTCGACTCGCTAGCGAGTACGGTAATTGTAACTCGTGGTAAGGGTACAGATCCGCGGAAGGAACTGTGCCACGAACAATGACTTGGCACTCGTCGGGTTTTAGGCGGACATTGTTTTGTGACGTTGCTCAATAACCTAGTCTGGCGAACTCTAGAATTGTTAATGGTAAGAATCACAGAACAGAAAAAACAGTAGAAGTGTCAAGTGGGCGTGAAACGTGTGGCATAGTTATGCGGAGTTCCGCATAACCTACCATACTTTTGCCGCGATCGCTTATTTCGATATTTCGATATTTCTAAAATAGAAAATAAATCCAGAAGCATGCCTTATTGTGCTATTTTGGAGTGCAAAA
Organism: Acleris cristana; assembly: GCA_948252455.1. NCBI lineage: Eukaryota > Metazoa > Arthropoda > Insecta > Lepidoptera > Tortricidae > Acleris > Acleris cristana. The sequence continues at coordinate 11,701,196 of OX411788.1, read as the reverse complement.
ACGATAGCCGCACCAAAAACATTTTCCATGGTGGCGTGTTATTTTTATGATAATTTGAGTATAGGCGACAACAGGTCTGATACTAAGTGAAGCTCATGCCACTTCTACTGTTTTTTCTATTCCGTGGTAAGAATCGTGGGTAGTAGACTATATGGGCAGACACGAGAGAAAGTCGGTAACTGAAGAGTTGTATAGAGAATCCTGTTGTAATAAAAGAAATAATGACGAAGTGAGGATACGTTAGCGTTAGTTGGTAGTCTCCCTGCCTACGAAGCTAGCGGTCCCGGGTTCAAATCCCGAGGGCTTATTGTCTAACGCACTCGCAATCACGGTCGTTTTCATTTTGATAATCGAAGGCTTGTCTGCATACAAAATGAAAACAATTGCTCCACTTTGAAGCCGGTTGCGATTGCGAGTGCGTTAGACAATAAGCACTCGGGTTCAAATCCCGGTAAGGGCACATATTTGTGTGATGAGCGCGAGTATTTTGTTCCTGGAGTCTTGGATATTATAAGTAGGTTGGTATGTATTTTTCTCATATTCAAGTATTTTTATCGTTGTCTAGTTACCAATAGTATACAAGCCTAGAACTTAATATGGCATTTAACTGTATTATTCGTAAGCTAGTTTTTACCAGGCTGCGTTGAAAGGGGGTGTTTTTCGAGTTTATCCAGTATGTATTTCTATTTCTATGTCACGCTCTGCAGCCTAAACGGTTTGATAGATCTAACATACGAAGGGTCGTTTCGTCTTGGTTGTGGAAGTGATATATAGGCTTTTATATTCAATCAAAGATGAGAGGATAGGGTTCTTTTTTTACATTAACTGACGACAATATCAATGCAGGGTTTTTAAAACTTGCTTTTTATGTAACTTAATCTTTAAATGATTACCCTCTAACATTTTTATAATCATTGTATATGTACAGTACAATAGGTCTAGTCGACCGCATCGCCGGTGGACTATAGCAATGGCCGCTATAACTACATTATAGCCTTTTGTGCCAGCCGACCGGGAAATGAAGCGATGAAATCTTTCAAGTAAATAAATGGTGATAAGCTGAACCATTTTAAACAGAGCTATATTCTATCAAAGACCAATTCTTACAATCTTCAGAAAATAGTGCGTAACTGACAATTATATTTATGACTAGCGACCCGCCCTCGCTCCGCGTCGGTTTATGTGACTTTTCTGCAACACCCGTACATAAAACAGAATTTGTTATACACAAAAACCTTCCGTGAAAAATATCTAACTGATTGTGTAAAACCGCATGAAAATCTGTTCATTAGTTTTTGAGATCATCGCCAACATTACAGACAGCCGCGGCGGGGGACTTTGTTTTATAATAGTGTACTGATTTTCCGTTTCTTTGACATGTGAAACAAAAGGACAGAGTTAATAAAAGTATATCTGACAAAATTATCTCTAAATTGAACAAGTCTTATAAAAAAAGTAAACGAATCGAATCCGACAAAATATAAGGTGTTAAAAAAAAGATAAAAGATGTTTATTCAGTAAGTAGGCCTCTAGTAGTTTTGGTGGCAATACAAATTATATGAGCTTGTCCATATATATTTTACCATTTTTATTGTAGGTTCCGATAATGGAGATGCGTTCAGCCATTAAAATGTATGGCCACCAGAACACCTGATATCACACCATACGTCTAGTTTCAGTAAGGTCATTGCACTTTTGATTACTTCATCGATTAACATTTGATTAACATTATTTATTTATTTATTTATTTAAACATTGCAGTTACAATCAGTAAAGTATAAATTATTTTTTTTACTTTTAAAAGTATTTTTCTCAAACAAAGCAAAGGCAATCAAATCTTCAAAATGAAAATTACAAAAGTGATTCAAATCTAAGATTTTGCAAATGCTTATCACACTCATTGCTCTATTTGTGGATGCTACCTTGCTTAGTAAGTGTATGACTGCGGTAATTCAGTTCGAAAGAGACTTACAAATAAATTATGCACATAACAATGTGTCATTTCAATAACGACAAAAGAACATTAGCACTGGCACTAACTTCGCGATTAACCTAAAAAAGACAATTCTGCCAATGTTCAAGGCTTTGCAGTTAACGATGTCGATGTTTTTGATACGTTTGAGCTACATACAAAATTAGAGCAAGGCCGAGATGGCAGAACGTACCTAAATGTACACTGGCTGAAACCCAATCGTTCTCATCATAAATGTATACATTCTTAAAACGTTGAAACTTACCATTCATCTATCAACACTATCACTTATCCAACTCAAAACACTGGCTTTACAAGCTGACTCATCTATGTAAAAGTCTGCGATCAATAAAGAAAACCTTTCAAAATATATTTCAGCTTCAGTTTGTCTTATTTATAAACAACAATTAAGTTTCAAAACATATTGTTCACTTCCCGCTTTATACAACAACACTCGCGGATTGTTTACGAAAAACTAAACACGCTGAAACGCGGCTGTGAAGATAAGTCTATCTTGGGCAGGTCTGGTGACGTGGTTGGCCAGACCGTGATAATCAGGCGTCACGTAATGTCATTTATATAAAGTCAACGTCATAAGTACTTGATCACGTTTGAACCATGTCGATTTCACTCGGTACATGGGTATTATAAATAAGTAAATATCAGGGGTAAATCTTGCACAAATTGACGGATTCAAAGCATCCAAAACTTAAAAATATCATACGCGCGCGGGACCGCCAGCTTTGTAGGCAAGGCAGACCAACTAGACTATCCGCGCCGTCCTTTTCACATGCCAGTTCAAATCTGACGTCTAAGCGACAGGAAAAAGTAACATACTGATTGTATACTTATGACGTCTGTACCTCGCTCAAAGTGAAATCTGTTTATCCTTATTTGTTAGTTAAAGTAATATTTCTAAAGTAAAGTTTACGCCGTCGAGGCGATTTCTATGCGTGTTTCCACCGCCCGCAGCTCACCAACGCGTTGCTGTCGTGGCTTGGCCGCAAGACAAGAAAATATAAGTAATAGTATATAGTCTGTAGGACACCACGCACTAAGGGTTGACCAGCGGTCCTATCTCAGGCCGCCTGACAGTGCAAAATCTGAGAAGAAATGTATGAAACTTTAAGAGATACTGATAGTCTATTCTAATACGATGAACTGACAGACTGATATCGAACAGTCTGTCTATGTTGCCCTTAGTTAGAAAGTCCTAAAAAAACTCTAATTTGTTTGGTCAATCTATTAGATTTCGAGTAGGTACGGTCGCCTGTGTTCCACTTGAGAATTTTATTTTGCATTCTATTGGCCAGTACTACCGTATTATCGCTTTTGAGCACGAGCTAATTTGAAACGGTTATCGCCCTAAAGGTGGAACAGGCAAGTATAAAACATACCTCCAGGGCTTCAGGCTGCCTGTATCGACCACGACCAGACACTGATGATCACTGTCATGAAAGAAGCCCGGATCCCAGACCCATTAAATGAATAATCGGGATCATTGAAACGGGAAAATAAGATGCGTAAGCAGCGACCGCATTGCCCTGCTATTGCCAGGTTTTGTCGCTCGAGGATATATTATGTGAACAATTTTATTGACGTCAAGGGAAAAAGACGAGTTATTGGAAAAGTTACATCATATTTGATGAGTGGCTTGGTTTGAATATTTTTTACTATTTTTCAGATTATGAGATAGAGAAGAGCTCTATAATGCTGGAATTACACGAGTTTAGCAACTAATGCTTGGTACTTGGCACATTAACTTTTCGAATTTGTGTAAGAATTGAGTGATTACTGATTAGTGTAAGTGCAAGTGATTAGAAGCTGATTCTGATTGTTTTCCGACAAGCACATACCCCCATTAAAACCTACTGATATACCTACTTGTCAAGTGGTGTGAGTGAACAGAAGACATGTTTGTATTTAGTAGTTATTAAGTTTGTTATTCCTTTAACTCAATTTGTATGCTGTCGTTATTGCGTCTTGCTCCTAAGGTGGTGGTCGTAGAGTCGACGTCATAAACATGTTTACACTTTAGTACCTTGTAGGTACCAAATTGTAAACATGTTTATGACGTCGACTGTACCTACATACTACACTTATTTTAGTTTTAAGGGGCTTCTAAACGGGCCATATTTTCACTGCAATATGTGATCGGCAACTATTGGTATCTTTCTCTAACATACGAGTAAGAGAGGGACACCAATAGTTGCCGGCCACACCACATATTGCAGTGAAAATATGGCCCGTTTAGAAGCCCCTTTAGCCATTTACTAACCGGCCTTGCTAACCTATCTACGATCATTTTTACGTCATATCTCTGTAAATAAAATTTGATATTTATATTAAAAGCTAAAACCAGACTACGTAATAATGTTGTTATAGAATAATAGAAATCTAATCTAAGAAAAATCTAAGCGAGTATTTACAATGAATCCAACCGGTTGAGCTCAATCTTCTGATATTCCCAAAATATTCCACGTAATACTAATCATTTTTGGAGAAACCACCACATTTTTTGATCCACATGTTTTTTCCGGTAGACAATCGGGATTGCGAGATATTTTCCGGAAACACGGCACAGTATTGTACAAAAGCTTTTGTGCGGTATACAAACTATATAAATTTATTATAAAGAATCAATATTCGTCAAAAAAGTTTTTAAAAAAAATAACCGGCGGTTTTTGTCCCGATCGACAAATAAAAAATCCTAAATGTAACAAGATATGTATACCTAAGGCAGCGTAGATCAAAGGATTTTGTATAACTCGCGTCGACTAGGTTTCAGTGTCGGCCGAACCCAGGCGGCTTTTTAGATTACGGTCAAATTCGGTGCAAGTAATAAACTTTTTACACCACCGTATTAAACTAATTAAACTAGCTTCTGCCCGCGACTTCGTCCGCGTAGATTTCAATTATCGTTATTCCCTCGGGAACTTTCATTCTCCTACACTACATTTTCCGGGATAACAAGTCTAACAAAAAGCATGCTTTGAAAACCCAACTGCTAATGTCGTCAACATAATGTTAGTTTTCATGCCGCGCAATTTGGCGCCAAAAATCCGCCATTTTGATTTCCAATAATTTAATCACACACACAAACTTTCGCATTTATAATATTCTAGGCAAGATCGGTAGAGATAATACATACATTCATACATACATACATTAAATCACGCCTGTTTCCCAGATGGGTAGGCAGAGACCACTTCTTTCCACCTGCTACGATCTTGACTGTCTTGACAAATCTCTTTCGCTTCTGCCACATAATAGAGATAATACATGTTGCGAAATATTTAGGTTTATATTTAGGTAAGGTGGTTTTGGTCATTATGCGTCTAAACTAACCCCAACCAACGTCTAAGGCACCCTCATTTTTCTTTGAGAGCCACAACCAATAAATTTAATACATAAGTTTTACCAGCAACCCAATCATGTGGACCGTCCCAGGCAAAGTTTTTCCGAGACGGCCACGCTGATAAATAATTCAGAGCTGCCCCAGTAACGTCGGTGGAATGGAAACTCGAGCAGAGTTCACATTTGCTTTATTGGCGATGACATTGATTAGTTATTGGGTGGAATTATGTTTTTATTTTACACCGTAGGTAAGTATACAAAACTAGAGAACGCCCGCGACTTCGTACGCGTAGAATTAGTTTCCCGCCACTCCCCCCACTTCTTCCCGTTTGGGGTCGATTTTCGGAAAGTCCTTTCTTAGTGCTCACTTACATCATGAAAGGAACCCCTGTAGCAAATTTCAAGTTTCTAGGTACAGTAGTTTCGGCTAAGCTATATAAGTCAGTCAGTTTTGCCTTTTATATATATAGATTGTTTTATTTTATTACACTTTTTAGTAGCGGAGCACAAGATGGGTTTTCGGGATTTACCCGAGCGCTGTAGATTAACATGGTAGATTAATATTTGTTTCTTTTGGCACGTCACAAACATCTCATATTCATTGTCTGAATGTTTTTAAATACATAAATACCTATTTCAAATTAAAACTATTTATTCAGCTTACAAAACTCGACTGTCTATTAACATAATAGATAAATTCGTGTTTTAAATTAATTCAATGAAACATTATACCAATGATGAAAACCATAGAAAGGCAACTCAAATATTAGTTAGTTCGGAAATTACTTGAACGATTGAAGTTGCTGGAAATTCTCATTATCAGTAGGTATCAGTGTTTTTTCTAGTTAAATTGGATAGAATTTTCCTCTGGAAATGACAACAAAAGCCTTCGCAATTTCCGTTGTCTGTGTCTTGTCGATTTCCTGTACAACTCCTACCTACCTTGCGTCATAATTTGAGCTAGGTTAAAGTTACATTTTGTCAGTTCTAATTCTACTGCCGGATTTACACTTGTAATTACTGTAAGTTCTGAGACGCAACTATGGGTAAGAGTGAGTGGCAAATATCTGCATCTCTGTCTTGCATATAACTTTGTTTCAAAACTTACAGTAATAACTTACAAGTGTAAATCCGGCCTAACGTTCGTACAGTAGGTTCAGATCGCTTCTTTCTCGGTTTCCATCTTTTTAGATTACATACTTGTCGACATACATAGTTATAGACGGGTAGATAGTTACTCTAGGTAGTTATAGGTCGCCTCAAAAACTGAGGAGCGGTCACGAATAAATTTCAATAGCGGGCGTGTCGTCAAGCATACAATCTATTCATGGCAACTTGTGAATCAATCTATCGTAGATAATACACTTTATTTGATGTTTCATTCAGACGCGACGAGATCGTTTATTGTGGATTTGTGATACCTAGTCCTTGGGTCGTCCTCTCTAGTAGTGGATGTCATTCGACTGATATGGTAATGATATTACGATAATGAGGGAGCAGTCTGTTTTTGGTTTGTCAGGGCTTATGTAGCCGAATCTTCTCGACGTAGTAAGTAGTATAAAACAAAGTCGCTTCCCGCCGTCTGTCCCTCTGTATGTACGCTTAGATCTTTCAAGCTACGCAACGGATTTTAATGCGGTTTTCATCAATAGATAGAGTGATTCAAGAGGAAGGTTTTTGTGTATAATTAGTTCTGGTTTATAAACAGATGTTACAGAAAACTCACATATACCGAAGCGAATAGTCTCTAATAAACTAATAACAAACTGAATAAAATAAAACAAAGTAGATATCTGCGTCAGTCTGTTTGTTTGGCTGCTTACTTCTTATAAACTATGCAACGGATTTGGATACAGGTTTCATTTTCCTCTAGAAAATTTCTCCCTGGAGGTTGTTATAATTAGAAAAGTTAAACATAAACCGAACGAAGAAAGGACGTCGCTAGTATTGTATTGTATAAAACGAAAGCGTATGACTTAGAACGCAGATGGGCCGTCAGTACAAGTATTAATAGTCCAGATTCATGCAGATTTGGGGCAACGACCGTGAGCGATGTGGGATGTAGGTGAGATTGCTTTGCGATTTGCGGGAACTCGTCACATGGTTTTTAGAAGAAATTACCTCGTAAACTATTACTGGATTTATATCTCTATAAATTTAAACAACGATAAAAAGATGATTTAAGTGTGCGTGGCCGGACACAATATGTGACGGCATTTTTTTATGGACGAACCCTATATTCAAACCGCGGATTGATAAGGCTTACTTCGGGTTAAAATTTGACATTTGCCCATACAAAATGTGTCAAATTTTAATCCGAAGTAAGCCTATCAGTCCGCGGTTTGAATATAGGGTTCGGCCATTAAAGTCACTGCGAGATGTTTCTTAGATGTGATGTCAAGATAGTTATTGGTACCCTTCAACTCTCTCAGGCACTGATCCTGGATACCATATACAAAAAATAAATGTGTAAAGTAGGCATCTAAGCAATCGAAAAAAAAACTATGTAACACCTATCCTCCTCTGTCACTCTTGTCCTAATGAAAAAGCTAAAAAAACTGTTTTTCTTCTTTAAACTGTATCTAAAAAATGTTATTCAAGTATGATAGGTATTTACCGTCCGTACGATTGTCAGCAATTGGATTGGCCTCCATCACCATGACGATGACGATCCTGTAACAAAGAAAAATTTCAAATCATTTTTTTGTGGCATGGAGAAGGCAAACCAACACACATGCCACCCTATGGTAAATGGACTTCACTTGTGCCATTGCCGGCGAAGAAGCGATTAGTTGTCGCCTATTTTCTCGCTCTCAAGAAACGACCAAAATATATAGATCCCGTGTCAATAAAAGAGACACAATATATTAACAGTGATCGCTGGCTGTTCACAGTGCCGGCAAAAACTCCCTCCACCAGTTTGTCGAAACAAAAGATATAGATCCCGTGTAGATGAAAAAGACACAAATATTAATAATCGATTGCTGGCTCTACTCGCTTCCCGCTCATCGTCGGCAGGGTGGGACAAGTGCATAAAACCAATAAGTAGACATTTGAAATCTTATGGCAATCTCAACACTACAAATGCGTTGCCAACGCTTAGGACTTAGGTGGAATTCCTATACGCTAGTAATTTCACCGATTGTCTTATCTAACCCCCGCACCGCGCAATGCGCCGGCAGTTAGAAGGGTAAAAAGGATAAAGTCAAAGTTTATTCGCAAAACAGGAAAAACTAAGGTAATTCTAGTACCTAAGCGATGGTGAAAGGCGATGAGAAGCTCTGTTAGGGTGAAGACACATTTATCAGCACCGATTCGCATTTCGTCTATAGAAAATGGCTGTTTTGTATGAAGATGCGTACGCATGCGTAAGCAGAACTGATGCGTACGCATCTTCATACAAAACAGCCATTTTCTATAGACGAAATGCGAATCGGTGCTGATAAATGTGTCTTCACCCTTACTTTGCCTAATTGGCACTAGAGTTGGCAATACTACTTAAATTTGAGGTTATTTATTAAAATACGTCGTAATAATTCAATATGACGTAATACATCGTCATAACTGGTCAATTGAAAATCACGTTTCGACTGAGTGCTCTACCACGATTACTTCAGAATTTGTGACTTATTTGTGAAATGCAAACAATATTTCCGTATTCGTGTCAAACTGTAACAACATAACGCAAGCCAATATTTATATAGACATCTATTTAACTTTATTATCCTTTGCGGGTCTGTATGGTTGCGTTTATCGCGTGATAAAAATAAATGTGGATAAAGCATCCGTCACTCTCCTACTTATATAACGTGTCAAAAAGTGACGGATGTTTTATCCACATTTTGTCACGCGATAAACGCAACCATATTAGGCCCTCCTGGATGCATGACTTATCGTTAATTTCGAAAGTGACTAAACGCATCGCCTACACTTCCTTCAATGCAACTCATCGACCAGTAGCTTTAGACCCGCTACTACGCGCTTCCTTTCTTGTTTTCTTCAAATTACCAAGACGTAAATGCTTCCCTGTTTAGACAAATTACAGTAGCAAGTGCAACCTCATTCCTAACGGGAGAGGACTGAATCTGCTTTGGCTGTTGAATTTGAGATACCACCTTTTGGGTTATGAGGGCAGTAGCTCTTGTTAAAATGGTGGACGTGTTTACAACACCTACGAAGCGCTAATTATAATATTTAAATTTGGACCGTGACAACCGATTTGCGTCTCGTGAAGTGCGGTGTGTGTACGTTTTAAATTCCGATACATATTAGTAATAACGTTAAATTAAATAAGCGTCGCAGCATTATTGAATAATAAACCAATAATTTACTTTTGAATTGATATCCTTAGTAAAGTGTTAGAGCGATTACTAGAACACTTCCACTTCAGTTTAGGGGCCATATTCTATTTTGTCTCTGAACGTTTTTGACTGGGCCGCCATTACTGTCAAGTAAATAAGAGCTTGTTAACTCGGCCGCCATTATTGTCTAGTAAATAAGAGCTATCATAACGTCGATAATATAAAATACAATAGAATAAGAGTCCCAGCTCTCAAAGGAGTGCATACTCGTAATCTAAACCTTTGTCAATTTTATATTAAGTTAAAGTCACTATTTTATTTCCTCTATAATGATGAATTATTTATAATTAATTTCATAGATATACTCAGTTATAAAATATGCTTTGCGCCATTTGAGTCAATACCACCAAAGCCACCTTCAAATATAAACTAATCCTAGAATTAATGGGAAAACACGTTCAAGGACGATCAAGGGGGGGCAGAGGGGTCGGGGGCGGGGTTTAATGAGTTCGCAAATTTCAATTCAATGTCAGGTTAATAGTCCTTGACATGTCCTCTATAGTTCGTTCCACTAATGTAGGTACTGTGTAAAAGCCGGTTCCCATAGTTTTTTATGATATACTAAAAGTTGCCAGCGACTTCATCCGTCGTATATCGCTATTGCTTCGGGATTGTTCAAAATTCCGAAACAAAAAGTACCATATGAAACGACTAGCATACCCTTCCATCTTAGCCCTCAGGGTTGGCAACGGATTTCTGTCTTGAGATTGCTAAAGTCTATTTGCCTCAGAACCCAGTCACTATCTGGTAGCCTGTGTTCGTTTACCTTCTCCATCCACAGCTATATCCATACTAATATTCTAAAGGAGAATGAGCAGAAATGTATGAACACTGGCCTAGAAACCAATAATAATAAGCACTATATCATCGGATATCCTTTTAAAGTAATTCTTCAACGATTTTGTGTAGCGGGAAACCTTAAATAACTGTGAGAAAATTTAAAAAATCAGGAACATCGGGACGCCTACATGGACGACGTTAGCATAATTACTTTGAAACACCGCATGGCGATAACTTTTTTCACACAAAGATTCCGAACTACCTGCCATCGTAATAGTGTTACAACTTAGAATAACCTATCCGGTGACATATCGCTTGTCCTCATTGGTCATATAGGCCAATCTGCTCACCTTTCTTTGAAAGTAACCCTTGTTTGTCGGTTTGTTTAGCACAATTTTGCAGGTAAACCGATAACTTGATTCCCGGGAAAGGATCAAAGGGTACTTTTTACCCGCATAAACGACTTCTACGCGGGCGGAGTCACAGGCAACCGCTAGTAATGTATAAATGTGTCACTTTCCGTAAACTTATTTTAGCGATCTCTTATCATTCGTCGTAATCATGATCTAAAGTATTCAAAACATTTCTGAACTATATCCAACTTCAGGTATTCCGTTCAGATGAGTAAGTTGATTATCAAGACACGTTTAATAAAGACGTGAATCAATATGATCTATATTTAGATCAATCGCCTGTTATTGATTAAGGTTGAAATTATGTTACGTTGGACTTGTATCCTTATTGTTCTTGTTTTGTTTGCGACAGCCTGTCTCACTATGTTGAATGAGTCATCCAAAACAATACCATGCCTTTAAAGGACATTTACATCACCATGAATAATTTATATTGCAGCTTTGTTTACGTATTGAAAAATATTTATCCACGTCATTTTTCGCTGAAAATTAACAGTGTAAATGTTTGTGAGGATATTTGGATGTGGTTGAGGTCAATCACACATTTTATTTATTAGGTACAAAACTTAAAGAAATATGAACCGACTAAAGCCGCTAACAAACCAATTCCCATACTAAAAAGCGTTTTGAAGGCGTTGCGGAGGCGGTTTTAGTAGGGGAACATGCTGCCTCCGCTCTCAGTGCGGTCGCGGCTTTAGAATAGGTTTCCCAACCGTTTCTGCATCGAGCCTCCCCTGAAAAATAAGTAATATTTCCATGCCCCCCTTTTTCTACTTCGCAAAAAACAAACTCGCATACCTAATTTACATTTTTTTTTTCTTGTAAAACGAATTCTTTTTGTGCAATAAAGAGTTTACTTACTTACTTACAACATCGACCGACGCCGCGTTGTGAAATAGAGCCCGATCAATGTATTATTATATCACTTATGATATGATGCTATAATTAACGCATTAAATCGATTGTTTTTTGAAAATGCAAACCGCCCCCCTTGCCATCTTACGCCCCCATAGGGGGGCGCGCCCCACTGGTTGGGAAACCCTGCTTTAGAGAGATGATCTCTTAGGGTAAGTGTTATGATCCGTAGGTAACTTAAGTCATCGTAAAAATGTCTTCATTCAGATTTAACCAATGATGATTTAGTAAATACTCGCCTTTAGTTGTCTATGATATTTAGTCATATGAAAAAAATCTAAAAGTTACAACAGCAAGTTCATTCATGATTTAACTATCGTCTTGTTGCTCTAACGTTTAGTTAGACTCGTATGGGACCAGTCGTTAATTTAAAACTAGCGACCGGCCCTCGCTTCGTTTCGGTTTATGTCTATTTTCTGTAACACCCGTACATAAACCAGAATTTATTATACATAAAAACCTTCCTCTTGAATCACTCTATCTATTGATGAAATAGCATTAAAATCAGATGCGTAGTTTGAAAGATCTAAGCTTACTCAGAGGGATAGACGAGACGGAAACCAATTGTTTTATCATCATCATCATCATTATCATCATCATCACCATCATCATCACCACCACCATTATCATCATCATCATCATCATCATCATCATCATCATCACCATCATCAATATCATCATCATCATCATCATCATCATCATCATCATCATCATCAGCCTATATAAGTCCACTGCTGGGCATATACGCCTCTCCCATTGCACGCCAACGAGCAGGATTTGTGGGCACTCTCATCCAGCTCTTGCCAGCCACCTCACGAAGATCGTCGCTCCACCTAGTCTGAGGGCGTCCTACACTACATATGCCGATTCGCGGTTTCCACTCAAAAATACGATAACTCCAGCGATTATCGGTTCTGCGGCACAAATTCCCATTGCCACTAGTGCCACTTCAAGCTGCTTATTCGATGGGCTACGTCGATAACCTTATTGTTTTATACCTACTATGTAATCACCATCTTGTTAGAAGCAACCAATTTTCTTTTCCAAGTCGCTTTTAAGGATTAGTTCCATTGCAGGTTCTATTTGGTTTTTATCAGTTGTTAACTTTCTGGAACGCTAGTTACGCAAACAATTTTCACTGGCCTGCGATACGAGACAGATTAGCGGCTAAGTGCTAACACGGATAATTGTAACACTGGGAAGACCTATAACGTGCCTATAACAGATTTACAATGACGACGTGCTCTTGTTAATTTAGTAACAATTAAATGGTCTTTAAAGAAAAAAATTACATGTCAAATCAGTCGAAATGAAGGCTAAATTTAATGCAGATTTACTAAGAAATAAAAATACTAGAAACATTTTTGATTCAATATATTTTATACCTGGCTTTGGTTTAACAGTGTTGTATATGTTCGATTCAATAGTAACAAAATATTAAACATTGTATCCGAACGTCCATAGACATAAGAAATATATATATAACTATAGTTAGCCAAAGAACATGGCGTACCTATTAAAATGTGCTACTCAATAATAAATTGAAGTTTTGTGTCGTCACCTAAGAACCAGTCAATTAATAAGTGTAGGCGACATAAAATTGGTCCTTCGAACCGGACATTAAGACATTAGTTAGATGTACAAAGAATAGTTGCTTCACCCTTTAGATCAAATTGAATTAAGCAGATATTTTCATTTAATCAATATGTAATGACTAATGACTCACCAGTTTCTGTAATATCTTGGCTTAGCCACAATAAGCCGTTTAACCTCACCAAGGCTATGTAAAAGTACAATGAGTTCGTGTTTTTATTTAAATCGTTTTTTACTTTTATAAAGCCGTTATACACGAGTGTTTTGTCTAGGTCCAGGGCGATAAACCCGTGGTCTAGACAGCGTGAAAGTTTATTTTGATTTGTTTTGGTGTTCCATTAGTTAATAAGCAGAGCCAGTTAAGTGTTTTAGTTAGAGCACGCTATAAGCAGGTTAGGAAATAACATACGGTTTAGTTACATCTACGCTAACGAGATAGTTACTTATACATTACTTATTAGTAGTATTTCCTCCTCTATCTCTTATAATATTTTATAAACGAGCGATCAGCCGTATATAAACCAGAATTTATTATACCTACATAACAACCTTCTGTGAAAATTGATCTAGCTGATGAAGAAAACCGGATCAAAATCTGTTGCGTGGATTAGGAGGAGTTAGCGGATATAGACAGACAGACAGATGCGCAACGCGACTTTGTTTTATATGTAAAGAATAAAGAAAGAAGATGAAGTGCGTTTGTTTGTTCCGCCCTTACGGGCCCAACGCCTCTACCAATCCACGTGAAGCTTGGTACAGACGTAGTTTATAGCCTAGAGACGGACATAGGCTTTTTATCTCGAAAAATTAGTCCGTTTTCGAAATCGTTTCGGCAATAAACGGGAATTTTGGGCTAGTTTCGGATCCGGCGAAAATCCAATGAAAGATTGAAAGACGTTAGGCAATGGATTGGTAGTCAGAAAAAAGTAAGGGAAAGATTGATAAGAATGCTCCCAAAAAACAATTTCCCCATCTGTTCGAGATTTTCCCCTACAGACCCATTTTGACAATTATCTTTGTATTGCGGACGTAAGGATGGTCATCTGTACAAAATTAGTATACCCAGTTCCGAAACGTAAACAACTACATATTCAGTGCCAAGAACTCAAAAATGGGTCTAATTTACATGGAAATTAATAATAGTAGGTATCCTTAGCGAGACAGCATCGCCTTATTAAGTCATGCGTACGTCTCCGCGTCTCGACGCATTAATGAGAACCGACCTTGGCGATTTCTGACCAACCTTGCTTGAAATTCCTTCCTACTCAAAAGATCGTATCGTATCAGCTTAATGCATTTATTGTTGTAAACAATGCTATCAGCAGGTATGGCTACTTAATAAATAAACTCTCAAGAGATTGAGCATTCAATTGTCGGTTCTTACCGTATAGGTTGGACTCTACATTGTCTTAGCGATGGTTTAACTTTGATCCGATCGATTTCTATATCGATATGGTGTTGCTTAATCATTATTCATTAGTAAGAAAGGGAAAAAACATAGTGAAACAGCAATGTTTTTTTAGGGTCTTTGTTACCGACTGTTTTTATGAAGGTGGTAATTCACAGTCCTCCTGTGTTTTGATTATTTTAGTAAATAAATCAATGTTCATAAAACTAAACATAAAAGTATCATTGGTTTTAATTTTTGCACAAAATTGTCCCTCTTATACCAAGACCCTTGGGGAGAAATATGTATGGACGTCTTTTGGTTGATACCTATAATGATGATTGTTTTTATCCGACTGCGTCATAAGGACTTATGTTTTTTGAGTGTATTTATGTGTCTATTTTGCACGCTCTGCCTGCAGCAGTCTAAACGGCTTGATGGATTTTAACATATGAGGTGTCGTTAGATTCGTCTTGGTCGTGGGAGTGACATAGGCTACAATATTTTCAAAGTAATGAGAGGTGTTTTTTTTTTAACATATGTCGACGACAATATCAAACAATGCAGTTGGATTTTTAAAGCTTGCTTTTTATTATAACAAAAAACAGGGCTGAGATTCTAGGCGTTAAAAACCATGTTGTCTTTGACCTGTTATCGTATTGTCAACGTTTTGATAGCTCTTATTTACTTAACAGTAATGGCGGCCGAATTAAAAACAGTACCATAACAGGTCAAAGACGGTAGCGGTTTTGCCGCCTAGAATAGAAGCCTTGTAAGGCTAGACAAGTGGCTTAACGTTAAGGTAAACGATTTTCGAAAATTAACAAAATGTATGGATTTGACGTAGGAGCTCGACGCCACCGTCTGACAGCTTACGTCAATCCTATACATTTTGGATAACGATAACGAACGCCAAATGCATCTCGTCTAGGGCCTTCCCGATAGCTACTTATTGTAGGTACCTACTAAGTCCACGCGGAAGTCCCAGGCCAAAGCTATTAACCTGTACATTGGAAAGCATTTATAAAACAAATCACTATTCCCAACGTGTCCGCGGAGAAAGTCGCGTGCTGTGATTGTTTCATTGAACTCGAACGGCTTTTGTTTATTCCTCGGTTTTGATACACGCGTTGATTTGTTGTTTTATGTCGATCAAGTATAATAAAGTATTGTGGCCAGAGGACTCATTGTCTAATGCACTCGCAATAACGATAGTTATCATTTTGAAAATCGAAGGCTTGTCTGCATGCAAAATGAAAACAATTGCTCCCCTTTGAAGCCCATTGAGATTGCGAGTGTGTTAGACAATAAGCCCTCAGGTCTATTTAAAAATACCGAGTAGCTACTTGAATGTCATCTTCCTATTTATTTACCCATCTATACAGTACATACCAATGAACCCGTGACAGACTGACACATCGCACAGGCCAAACCACTGAACCTAGTAACTTGAAATTTGGATGGAATATGCGTTGGGTACCCAAGGGTAAAACTACCTTTAGTAGGTACCAATTTCACCAAACGATGTTAAATTTAATCAATGTTAATCGACTGTTAGTTCATACATTTTGACAGCTGTTAACGCTCTAATCGTCTGTTAAGTGGTTAACATCGTTTGGTGAAATTGGTACTTAAACTGTTTAACTAACTTTAGTACCAATTTCACCATACGATGGTTAAACCGCTAAACAGACGATTAGAGCGTTAACAGCTGTCAAAATGTATGAACTAACAGTCGATTAACATTGATTAACATTTAACATCGTTTGGTGAAAGAAATTGGTACCTACTTAAACTGTTAAATTAGTTTAGTTTATGTAGCTACCTACAAGGTCAATTGGTATGAGATGGTCTCCTGCTATATAATTATTTATGTGTACCTAAATAAACTTATGTAATAAAAACAAGTTAAAGAATATGAATTCTCAAGCATGTTTACCCAACCACCTTGACTTGGTGACTAATATAGATTGATATTGAGCACTCTACTTAAGCTTATATTGCTGACTGATTACAGTTCTGTTATCACAGGTATTTTCTAACAATTGTTATGACAAATTGATAAGATAAAACAATATTTCCATGTTCCAAACAAATGTGTAGGAGAATGATTCATTTTATTTTAACACACATAAGTATATACAACGCGTTATTTTCTGGGTTCCTTCATTTTGTCTTAATCATGTTCTAGGTACCTACTGTATTTGTAACTGTAAAAATATGTTGGTGTAAAAAACCAGATAGTTGTATGTAGGTTTTTTAGGTAGGTTAAAGTTATTTTTTTATATACTTTTACTATTGTTATAAAATTAATAGTGTATGTTTGTTCCATCTTAAAGCCTCAACTGATCAATATGAAATTTGTTACTGAGATAGTGCTGAAATAGTTCATGACCTGACAACCAAAGTCTTTAACCTGGAAGATCGACAGTTCTCGAGGGAATAACCATAAATGACTTCAGGGTGGACTAAGTGGCAGGCAAAATAATAATAACATTTACTATTAAACTGAGAAACTGAGAATTTAATTTTTTTACATGTGTTCCAATGAAGTCAAAGAAAAGATGTACTTAATCTGAACTATTCCAGACTGGGATTGGTCTCTATAGCTTTTACTTTTAATTTGCATTCAATTTTACATTTACTGATTATACTCTCGCTGACTTGACAGCGGCGAAATCATTACGGAAAACATAAAGAAATATATCAGGCAACAAACTCACACATACCGACCTAGTCCCAAACTAAGCTCTAGGCTTGTGCTATGGGTACCAGACAACAATAAACTTACTTATACAGAGAAATACATACTTAAATACATAGAAAACATCCAAGACTCAAATCCAAATACTCGAGCCCATCACACAAATGTCTGTCCCTACCGGGATTTGAACCCGGGACCGCTAACTTCACAGGCAGGGTCACTAATAACTAGGCTAACATGTCATCGAAAAAGGTAGAAGTAGATGAGTGAGTAATACTTGAACGACACCTAATTGACTGCACATATGCAAAATACTAAACCACATTATTTACCTGAAGTCATTGATACAAGTTGTGATTTATTAAAAGTATTGTTTATTTTAGGTTTTACCAAACATGCCCTGGACATGACTAATCTCTTCTTACAAATTTCATTCGTCAAAAAGACTTGATTGTGTATACTTTGGAGTGGGAGTCAATGCTATGAAAATAATATTTATGTACAAAGAAATATTATCTTTTGTAGCAATTCAAGTAACTGCGCTACATTTAAAAGGTTCTTGTTATGTGATAAACATGTGACTGCAGGCAGAGTACGAAACCACAGAGTATCCTTTACATGCAAGTTGGATATTGGGTTACACTGCAGATATGTGATACCATACAAATGTAATATCACAGTAAGATGGGAAAAATGGTTTCTACATGCTTTATTTAAACTGTATTTAAACTTAATTAAAAAAGTACAAATGCCCATTAAATGGGCTTAAGGCGTTAAGGCATTCTCTACCAGTAAACCAACCGTCCAAACAGAAAAAAATTGAAACAAAACTAAAACATAAATAATAGAATACTAACACTTTGTGTGTATTCTTAGATGAAATTGTTAAAACTCTGAATTTGCAAATGTTCAACTCAACAGAAGTCAGGTTTTTCTTTTTGGTTAAGGCTAGAAAACCGAAGCAATCTAAATGATGGATACTTTCTTGCGCCACACCATTACTCCATGGCAGGTCCAGGGGGAAGTCAATGGGACTCATAACCACCCCCCCTGCCTCCCGAATCTTGTCTTAGTGTGTGTTCAAAATCAAGTGTTTCAGACTGTACTTTGAGGTCTTTATGCAAATTCTGGATCCGCCCTTGGCCTGTCTCAGCCTGAGAGAAGATGTCTCTAGTGATATTTAAGTGAAAATACATTCACACAAACAAAATGGCCTCAGCCACTGCAACTGCAATACTTTGCAATACTTTGCGTGCATATACTTTGCTAGGTTACAGCACTGAGTTTTACCTCTGTTATAATATTTGTGTTCATGTTACTGTCAGTCTATTGCACACTATTAAGAACTTGCATACATGTTGTACTTCATGAATTCAACATAGGGACTTTGGCACAGTGCAATTTCTTAGTCTTTTAGTTTCAGCTTAACTTCATTTGACAACCGTAAAAGAGTATGGTAGCGACCAAGAGAAGCACAAACCCAAAATAAGTTTTAACTCCTGGTATGCTTAGGTACAGATCCATACTTAAATTATGGATGTTTATTTGTCTTCTTCAGGCATCTTTTTTTATCTATGCCATAATCTGAAGCGACTTCAATTTGGTACTTTTCACCTTCCGCATTTGTGGGGTTAACAGATATTCTGCCTTCCTAAGCCAATAAACAATATCTCGGATGAGATGCTGCTATTTGGTGCTATTAAAGGTTAAAAACCAAGAAATTGACTACATAGAGGAATATGTCTATTTAGGTCAAACAATAGCACCAAGGTCACAAACAGAGAAAGAAGTCCAAAGAAGAATAAGCAACAGCTGGGCACGCTTCTGGTCACTTAAAGAAGTACTTAAGAACAGAGAAATACCCATGCCGGAGAAGAGAAAAGTATTTGACACATACATCCTACCTCTGCTCACTATGGTTGTCAAACTTGGGGCTTGACCAAATCCCTCAGCCAAAAACTAAAAGTACGTCAACATTCAATTGAAAGAAGTACCTATGCTCCACATCAAGCTTTGAGACAAATGGTCAATCACTAAAATCAGACAAGCCACAAGGGTAACAGATGTCACAAAAAAAGTTAAACGCCTTAAATGGAAATGGGCAAGACACATATTGAGATCCCCTACGGAAAAATGGTCAAAGGCAATCTCAGAATGGTACCCAAGGGAGGGTAAGAGAGGTAGGGGAAGACAGACAATGAGGTGAGATGACGATTTCCCTAAAGGATGGCGCCAGAAGGTAAAAGATAGATTTCAATGTCATGAATTGGAGGAGGCCTATGGCCAAGGACAACCTGACGCCGGATGCTATTTGCAACAGTGATCAGCGAATAAAGGCTATTTTTTTTCATTATTTTTTATTATTTGTCTTAGCAGGCCAGTAATGCACTGTAGTGTTTTTAATGCATGTCCCACTCTACTCTACTAACAAATTTTTCATACATTATCTATCACAACCGTGCAAGGTCAATTTAACCAGCTGGGCGTGCCGTCGTAAATCAAAAACATTATGCCAACCAAATATAGTTTTACACTATAACTACTAAATATTTATTGAAAACAATGCAGCCGTATAGGCAGCCAAATAGTAAACAAAAGAAAATCAGCGAGGTATATTTTTCAATCGCTACAAAAACACCTAATACTTCTAATTAGCTCTTCATTTGTTTTTGCGGACAATTTGTTCTCTACATTAACGATTTCAGTCGATGACAGTCCTCGCGCCGTGGGCTCAAGGTTACGAGGATTTCACGCAAGTAGATCAACGGAAACGTTCCAGAACGCATTTCGAAATAACAATACATACGCATTACGAAATATCTAATAGCTAATAGCATTCCGCAACAAATACCTACTTCAAAGACAATGCACTACATGTCTACATTACACCGAAATAAACGACAGGTGTTATTAAATACGCATGTTTAATAAACTTACAATGTTTAACACTGGCCAATCGTCGTCACATCCATTAATCACTTTCACGAATAATAAAAGTTGCAAATTAATATTTTGGAAACACGAACACCGAATATTTACAATTTTTCAATATTTACAAATAGACCTCTTTCTACTCTGCGGAGCACTTGTGAAAAACCATAGACTAAACAGATGGTTGACGGACGGTAGTGCGGGAACGAGACAGGTATAATAGTGATGTACGTTCAGTCAGTTATCGACTTGATCGATATGCAATGAATTTTCTGGTATAAAATTAAAATGTACATATGCCTGTGCTATCTCTGTGCTATTGAAACAAAATATATTTCTAGTATTAATAAACAAATCGATCATGCGATACTAATTATAATATTCCTGTCCTGGTTGAAAACACCCAAAAACTCCATGACCATGCCATTTTAAAATAAATCGATCTCGTCTTATATCGATCTGTTTGTCTTGTCTTTTTTTACTTATTTTTTATTTGGATCATGCCGTGTAGTGGCAATAGGTACTCCGTGAATTGGCCACCACATTCAAAAAATCCCAATTCACTTTTACGTGTCTGGGATAAAACCATAATGGAAGATAAGTACCGTTCCGGACTTGAGCGCCTGGAGCTAACCACAAGTTTTCCTGCTTATTCCACCAGAGTAATTACTCTTTAACTGAAGAATTGTATTCGCGTGTGATATCCGTGGACTTATTTCTTTAATAATGCCTAAAACTCGACATTGGCCAATCTTTAATAATTAAGAAGAAAAAAGTACTCTTGCTGCAAATTTACGCTACCATACACATTCCTCACAAAGTGCACATTACACTTGATAAACATTTATATCAATGAATAATCAGATACTTAACCGCTTTATTGATGTAAAAAGGGCAATCTTGACAAAACGCAAAATTTAAATTAGTAAACGTGAGGCAAGTTTGTCATTCGCAATAAAAAATACGGTGGTATGGGACACATTTTGAAACTCGCAAGGGAATCAAAACTTACGAGTATGGTATCCTCCTTAACCTGTATCTAGCTAATCATGAAATATCTCAAGAAGCTTAATAGTGAAGTTTTTTTTTTGCGAAAATGAAGAGGAAAATCCGAAAATAGTTAATTTGAAGTTTTGCAGATGGTATATTGACTACGACTTATTGTCGATGTATGGGGATAACCATTACCCAACGGCAAAGTTAAGTTTAACCCTCAATCCAGTTTATGTTTTTGTTAGATCAACGCTTGAGTGTTCAAAGTTTAGATGGACGAACTATTTACATACCTTCAAGTTTGTGTGCGCAAGGCTGACTCGGACTTGGCCGGTTTTTTTCTTTTGATTTTGTTATAAGATTCTGGTAATAAATGCTCTAAATATATCCCGCATCGGAACCGTTAATCGTTACACATGTTATTATCTACGTATAAAAGTATTATTATCGATATATTACTATGACTTCATGACTGCCCTATTGTTGTCTATGTTTAAAATGTTGCCAGGCTTAAAAAAAAACCCTGTTGTTAGGGAATTAATGGAGTTTCGAGTCCTAATAAGGGCTGTTAAACCTTTAATGTTTATGAACCTAACAATGCAACATTTTCAAGTCTAGTATTAAACTAAATGTACTCAAAACCTAGTTTTATCATAAAGTTTTACTTACGGTAAGTTATATGTCTTTAAGCTGTTGGCTATTAGAACTGTGTAAAGTCATATTTATCAATTTAACTCAAGACCAGAACAGGAAACAGGAAGGTTTGAATGTTAGATTGGTTGGTGTTAAAGTAAAAAAATAGTGTCGTTTTTGGTAATGGAAACTCTGATTGATTTGTGGTAACATTATTGAAAACTCCCTGACGGACACAGATGTTCGTAGTACGAGACACTACCGACCGGGCAGCGAGCGTTCGAAAGCACAGCGCAAGCATTCATCTTAGCACCGGACGTGGGTGATACCAAAACATTGCGTTCCTCATGTTTCGCGCACTTTACTATACTGAATGACTGACTGAAAATCAACGGTTTATATCATAAATCAATAGAGAATAGTGTTTTTGTGAATAATCAGTGACATTACTGGGACGTTCGACTTTTCGTCTATAGACTGGTGTTTAAAAAATAATAATTTGGATTTTTGTGTAAAAATGACCGCCTCAACGATGATCGAGCTGGAATCCTGGATCATCTACCAGTGTGTTCTGAACGAGTGCCATGTGTCCAGCTGTAAGTAAAAAAAAAAAATTAAAAACAAAATATTTTGGGTTGGGTTGTTGGGTATGTTTACGTAGGTACACTATGAAATATTTTTTAACGTGTAAAAGATAATTAATTTAAGCGTTAATTTGAATGACCGCGGTAGCAGTATTTCCATTTAAATGTGGTTAATAGAGTGATTAATGGGAATATTCACGGAGATTCCCAGACAATAGTAGGCATTGTTTACCAGATATGTTTATTACTTACCTACTACCACCTACCTATTCTCCCATTAATTATTATTTGGGACATCGCTAGATGATAAGACCCTTGAAGGCTTGAGGAAAATGAAAATTATTTTCTTGCACCGACTATTGTTTTTGTGATTTTAATCTATAGAGCTTACGTCGTTAACTGCCAGTTAGGCTGGGTTTTATAAAGATCCGTTAGATCAAATTTCGGTCAGGAATGTCAAAACTTGTATGAAGTTACTAAAATTTGATCTGACATATTTACTAACGGACCTTTATAAAACCGGGCCTTAGTCATTAAATTTTTGAAGTGTTTCGAATAACAGGTAAAGCGGCTTTAAATTATTTTCCAGTTACCTGCCTACCTATGTTTATAAGCAATTAAAAATCATTTCAATTCGTCAGCGTCTTACATAGTTAGCAGAGAAGTAAAAAAACGAGCACTTTTTTAAATAAGTACCTGCACTTAATACCGTCTGAATTTAAGTAACTACGTACCTTTGTCATCATAATTTTATCCGAAAGACGTCTACTGCTGGGCATAGGCCTTCCCCAAGATTTGCCACAAGGTCCGGTCCTGAGCCGCCACTTGCATCTATCGGTTTCCCGCAAACAAACAAACAAGCTAGGAGATACCTACCTACACAGGTAGGTAGAAAACTTATGTGACATACCTACCTACCTACCCAGGAACGTTGTAGAGGTTTCGTACACTATGCGAAGACTCGTCTTTTTTTCGAGTTTGGTCCCTACCTATTATTATTATTATTTAAGAGCCTATAATGTCCCACTACTGGGCAAAGGCCGCCCTCCCTTCCCTCCACGCAGCCCTATCTTGGGCAGTCTCCCACCAGTCCCGATGGAAGGCATCAAGCTCATCTCGCCAACGTCGCCTTGGTCTGCGCGACTCCGAATTCTATTCCGTGGGACCCATT
Organism: Acleris cristana; assembly: GCA_948252455.1. NCBI lineage: Eukaryota > Metazoa > Arthropoda > Insecta > Lepidoptera > Tortricidae > Acleris > Acleris cristana. The sequence goes on along the minus strand of OX411788.1, from coordinate 11,677,402 downwards.
TGGTACACAGTTTAGCCCACAACTCCGCCGGCATGCGACAGACATGCCCAACCCATTCACATTTGAGCTTGGCAGCTGCTTGGGCTACATCGAACACTTCAGTTCAGTTATTGAATAACCTATGCTAATGAATATTTGTTGTTATTTGTATGTATGTATGTATGTAAACACTTTATTGTACAAACAAAAGAGATAACAATTATAAAATAGACAAAAATATAACAGGGATGTACAAAGGCGAACTTATCCCTTTAAGGGATCTCTTCCTCTTCTTTTTTCTTCTTTTGTTGTACCGAGATTAAATGAAAAGCTGTTCGGTGTTCTTTGTCTGTTGATAATAATATTATTAGATCTGGATTTACTTGTTGGGGATTGAGCGGAAACCAACCCTGACGATATGGATGTCGTTTATTTTTGTTTCACTTCCGCCCGTTCATTCAAAATCCATAGACATGTCAAAGAAGTTTGTACCTATGAGTTTATTAAACGCCTTTTGTGTTTTACATTTTAATTTCTGAACTACGTCACGGCCCGTGTTGGTTGAATCATCATAATTTAACCCTATTTTTTTTGATTTCGTCAATGAGTGCAAAATGTTCAAATATCGTCGATTAAAATGACGCCCTTTTTTGTATCGTCTTCCGGTTCTTGCATTACTTCTGTTCAAAAGCAAAAGTGATGACGCAAAACGTTCTTATTTTAAAATTACCCTTATGCTGCCTATTAATTTAATTATTTACCAATGTAGGTACTGCGTGAGTCCTATCTTTTGCCCATTACCTTACGTCTTTAGACCGAGCGAGACCGCATTGTTTGTTCATATTTCAGGGCAATTCCCAGTACCATATTGCAATTCTTCCACGGTTCATAAACACAAACGATTAGCACAACGCCAAGCTCCTTGGTCTTCATACAAATCTGACCCAAAATGGAGTTCTCTGGAATGACTGATTGCGTTAATTAACTTTAATGACCGCTCTTAATTCATAAGCCACATGTGCAGCGCCTGTTCTTTGTCAATAAAGAGTAACTTAGGCATCAAAACATTAAGCAGAAGGCCGACAACCAGGGCATCTTTAGAATATTAAGCTGATATCGTTTTTTTTTTGAGGTTGTTTGTTTGAGGCGTATGGCATAACATACTTTTTTTTATGTCCTGAAAATATTATGCTTGCTTGCTTGCTTGCTCACATAATAAGATTTTGAATAATAAATAGGTCTAATAAATAGGTGGGGGATTCTAAGATTAGGTTGCATATAAATATTTAAGAGTAGGTATGTATTGTATATGCTTTGATAATATTCTGCTTAATAATTTAATGCGATTTTTTTATTCCGTCATCATTAATGTTACAAATGTATAAGGATTATTCGGCCAACAAATTTTCAAGTGATTGTATGCGATGCTTAAAGTATTTATGCAATATAGAATTATTACAAAACATGAAAACAAGTTATGCGTAAGAATGGGGAACCGTGAAAATTGTGGGTTTCATAACGTTAATGATGTTGAGGTCTAGTTTTATGATAACGATGCATGTGTTAAAACAAAGTGGAATAGAGTTTGGATAAGTAGTGTTTGAAGTTAAATCATCTACATCTCTTACTCTCAAATTAGTCTCGAATGGCGAAAAGAAATAGGGCATCCGATGTTTTGAAATTGAGTGTTTCACTTTAACTACCCTGTTTGGCTGTTGACATACAGAATGATTCAACGACTGCAGCAAACTTAAAGAAGCACCTGCGTCATAAAATCTGGTCGTTAAACCAGACCTTCCTACCTCAGAACCGAAGCTTATTTTACCAAGGACATTATGTAAATTCTTTATCAAGGCACCGGAGTCAAGGTCCCCTCAACTTATTAAAGTTCACGCACACAAATTATGTACAACTTGGCCAGGCCTCGGCCGCAGTCCAGATTTAGAGCCCCTTCCAAAAGCGCTTGAAATAGACTAAATTACTTTAGTTTACTAACTTCTGCGGCTAAAATTATGGGTTTGGAAAGTAATTACTCGGAATTGTAGAGGATGCATAGACTGCAGAAATTTATATTCAACCTCTGTTGGTAGATGGTCGTTTTAAAGAGATTCCAGGTAACGTTCATGTTCTCTCCGATAGTGTTTGACCATCTTAGATAGTATTGACTGTTTGCCTGCAAATCCAAAACTAAACGATCTGTAAAACGTTACAATGTTTAGCAATTATGTATTAGGCTTTATGTCGACAATTACATTACACTACATTACATTAAGTCACGCCTGTTCCCCAGAGGGGTAGGGAGAGACCACTTCTTTCCACCTGCTACGATCCTGACCAATCTCTTTCGCTTCTTCCACATTCATACTTCAAGTCATGCGTGCCAAACAATGAAACGATACCACAACAACACAACAACATCACAATGTCGACAATTAATAAATCATTAATCATCCTGACTCGTAGCCACTGAGAAACACACCCACCTTATTCTATGTCTTCCCTTAATGGATTTAATTTCAAAATTTCCATTGAACCTTCAAGATTAACAGCAGAATAAATTGCAAAACGGATTTCCGCAAGTCAGGGCAGGGTGTGAACGTCTGCAGGCTACTCGGATTTTTAGGGAGGCATCGATCGAAGGACAGGGGCCACGGCCGTCGTGTCAAGGCTGTTCTTAAACAACAGCCTTAATGCTTTATGGAAATAAAAGTTTTCGTGACCGTAAGTAATACGCCGAAAAACGAAATTCCAAGGTTCCGACGTTACCTCGGTTTCTTTTTTCTTGACGAGTTTAGCCTAGTTGGTAGTGACCCTGCCTGCGAACCTAGCGGTCCCGGGTTCGATTCAAGGTATGGGTAAATATTTGTGTAATGAGCGTGAGTATTCTCTTATTTCTCTTGGACGTTTTCTATGTACCTATTTAAATAACTATATATTTCTATAAATAAGTGTATGTTTATCGTTGTCTAGTACCCATAGTATAAGCCTTGAGCTTATAGTTTGGGACTAGGTCAATTTGTGTGAGAGTGTCCTTTGTTTTTTTATTAAGATTTTGTCAAGACGAAAAGAGACATCCGATATTCCGATGTTAAGTATTAAGTGCTTCAAAGTGCTTAAGTGTTTCAACCAGGATCATCATTATCATCATCAATTCCTGCTCTCTATCTGGAACGATCTTGCGCTCCCTCAGGCTTCTCCCAAGATATGTCAAGGGATTCCAGCTCTTGATGCACTGAGCGATGCCATTTTGTATTAAGACGTCCTAGTTTCCGCTTACGAAGCTCACTCCATGGCTTTGATATTACATATAATTATTTTGTTTCTATTAGTTAACTAGAGAAACAACTAAGATTGCTGATTACCAGTTCAAAAGGCAATGTTTGCAACTGCTAAGACGTGAATAAAAAATTACCTGTGACCTTTACAGAAACTAGAAAAAAAGGGGCCGGTACAGGAACTGAATTAATAATAGGGCATAGAAAGTAAGATAGGGTACAAGAGGAAACGGTTTATTTCGCAACAACGCCTTCTTTATGTCTTTTAGCTGCTCTGAATACAATATGTTATTAACATATCTTGTTTAGACGCCATAATCGCGAGTACTTTCCAAATTGTTTTAATTTGTAACTATTATAAATCTCCTTTATATTCCACTAAATCTGTTTTCACTTGTCCCTATAAATTACAACTGGTGTATATCTCCCAAGTTATCCTTCCTTATTCACCCCTTCCTGGCCACGGCTGTTTACTTAGTTGAGATTCTAATCAGGATTGATCTTGGGTCCGCTTCAACACGATGCTGTTTTGGTAATTCCGCACGTTTCAGTAAATTAATTCCTTATCTGCGAGGAAGATGGAATCTTCATAACCGGAATGAGTCCCACAGGAGCGAAATATCCATACCAGATTTCAAGACATCGGTTCAACAGTTAAGCTGTGAAAGAAACAGACAAAGTCACTTTCACATTTCCAATATTAATGTAGTTAATATAGATGTCTGACATAAATGGCATTGATGTGTGCTTGCCTGATTAACAAATCCAACTCCGTTTCACGCAGAAAGCAGACACTACCGCAGAATGTGTTGATGAAAACGGAAACCCAATTCAAATACTTGAGAATCGAATTCAGTGTATCCACAGACCTAAATTCCCGTCCCCACTCAACGCGGAACCGACAAAATGTTCCATCAGTGTAACATTCGGAACCAATTCATTTCGCAGCGGACTGAAGTGTTTGCCGCGCGCCCTGAAGCCTCCATTACAAGGCTTGCCAAATATAGACCAACAAATTTTGAATTCAGGTCGAGTAATCAAAGAACGAATCCCAATAGCAAAGGGTTGGGAATGTGGGATCATATTCATTAAAACACGCTCGTCACGTTGCAGAACACGTTTACTGTTGACGGAAGAAGCCAGGTAAACGGGGATTGTTTTAGGGAACAAATTTTAATTAATATTTCATTTAAGTGAAGGCTTCATCAATTTAGGCGGTGGAAAATTTGATTGCCACAACGTGCTTGTGATGTTTAACGAACAGTGTTAACATGTACTTTGTTGTTAGTTATTAAAGTCGATGACGATACATATGTATGAGAGTGCGCTTGTGGCCCAGTTTTGTTTAATTCTGATGCTGATTCATGACCACTTGATTCGCTTGATTTGATAATATCGTTAAAAGACGATATTTTACCTGAGTTTAACATCATAATATTTAGCAACGAGTAATTTAATCACATCGAGGCATCCATTACAAGAGTAGCTCTCAGTAATTTGAATTACTGATTTGTTTCAGTGATTTCACAAAAACAAAGTCACAGAAACCGCTACCCGCTAACCGCTAGTAGTTCGTAATTAAACAGTAACACGTGTAGACACCCACACTACTGTGTCGCTTAGTAATGACAACTACGCACTCGGACAACGTGCAACGTGTACACACACAAGTATGGCGAACCCACTTTTGTGAGATAAAACAACTGTACCTAACACATGGGATAATCTTGTTTATCGATGTGGATAGACGTGGATAAAACATCTGTCACTTTCAGACCAATATGTAAGTGCGATGCGAAGGTGACGGATGCTTTATTCAACGCGATGAAGGCGACCATTATACAGACGCTGGAATTTAACTGATGCCCATTATTCCTTTGATATCTAAACAAAACACGAACTGAAATCTTTGCGCTCGTTGAGAAAAAGAAAGTGAATTTTTTTGACAGTTGTCATACCAGAAACCTTGAGCGCGAAATAGACTGGCAATAAAAATTGCAGATGTTGATTGCTGTTATTTCCACTTTAGAGCAACTTTGCTGTATTTTTCTAACTTAAAATGTAGAGCAAGACAGTAGTCAACTTGAGCAATTTTTATTGCCACTCATAACCTCGCTTTAGAGATTGTACGAGTACAAAAAAGTTCCATCAGTCCTGCAATAAAACCTAGAGTTTCAGCAAATACGGAAAGTTTTACCTCGCTTTTCATCTACGCAGAAACGGCTTCATTATTAGAAGTATGTCATCCCTAGCTCTCAGAAGCGGGATTATGCAGGATTGCGTATGTCGTATGTGGAATGTAGATTATGAATGGATGGCCAAGGTCGACGAAGGCATTTTGTGGATATAACGTGCGTATGAAAGCGGCCTCGCGTTCCACACTTTAGGGGGAATTCATGACGAAAGTTCATTAGAAGAATGCTTAATCAAAGAGGGTTTCAGTACAATGTCAACTGTCAATGTCGAGAATTGAAGGTTGATATAATAATATCAATCCTTGTTAAGTTTCAATGGAATTTCTTTAGTGAAAGTTTTGAAGTGACAAGTAATACTAGACCTTATTTATGCAAGCAAGGAACTTCGCTTAATTGGAGCGATGTTATCTGATCGGAGAGTGTTTTCAAGTTGTTGGTGCTAGTTAAGACTAATAAGCTGGGTCTCTATTCAACACGTAAAGTAATATTGCCTTTGACGTGTTATCGTATTGTTTTAAACTCTGCCGCTATTACTGTCAAGTAAATAAGAGCTATCGTAACAAAGCAGTATTGTTTTACCGTGCTAAAGTCTGAACTGCTGCTGAAGTCGACTGCGTCTCGGCCACGCTAACTCTACTCGTCCCGCAACGGCCTATTTCCCGGTCTGTGCAGTAATGTACTATTACTTCACAGTAAATGGCGGCCGAGTTAAAAACAATACCATAACACGTAACGTCCAAGACAATATGTTTTTACCGAGTTAAATAGAGGCCCTGCTCTATATTTTTTGAGTAATAAGTCAATAATGTGGGATCATGTTATGTGAGTCATGTGAGTGGGCAGACATGGTTAATTAATACTTAAAGTAATAAAACCTAAAATTGACCATACAGTAGAGAAAAAAAGTACAGGATTTATTTTTAGAGTTTGACGCGACTCTTGGACATTTGAAATCTCAAGACTACAATCTCAAGGTTGCAATCCCAACTCCAAATGCCTTGCCAACCCTGACGACTAAAGCCGGGTACTCACTAGAGAGCTGTAACTGTAACCGCAGCAGTTGCAGTAACGAGCTTCTACACATCACGATTTTACGTGCAACAGTAACAGTAGGTAACTGCTCGCTAGTGAGTACCCGGCTTAACACCCGTAATTATAGACAAGAAAAGTAATTAACTTAAGTCACAAAAGTCGTATAACAATTATCGCTTAAGTCATTACTTTTACTCAAATAATTACTTTTCTTGTCTATAAATATGGGTGCATAAGATATATTCCCACACCAGAACAACAATGCAAACACTACTGCTTGCCAATAGGTTAAATGGTAAGATGGTATATGTAAGTGCAAGGATAGAAATCCTGGTGCTTCATCGGACGAAACAAGATATCACTTGCGCTTTTAACAATGGATCCCCCTTCCTTGTTGATATAAAAAGTAGTCAGTTCCAAGGCGTGTGCGCAGGCAGGTGTGCGCACAGCTGTTTGCCGCCATATTTGTAACGGTCGTCGCGATCCTTCAACTTTTCATTAGACTTTAGTAAACTTTGGATCAAAATAGTCATGTTCTTAAAAATATAAGTTTTTGGTGTAGAATTGGGGCGGTGTTTTTAGTGTCTGTGATATTTTTTTGTGTTTCTTATCGTTTATCAAAAGAAGGAATATTTAAAAAGTTTAGTGTTGTGCAAAATTTATACTAGACGCTAAACTAATATCGGAAGATTTGATTTGGATTTGAACAACAGTGTCTAATGTAAGTTTTTATTTCTCAATACATTCAAATATTTTAAAAATATATTATTGTGTGCTAAATAATAATGACAGATCTTTGGAGGATTCATATCTAGTTATTATATTAATATACATTTCTGTGATGTTTATTTTTAAAGTCAAGGTTTTAACCACAAATAACGTTATTTTTAACTATTGTCAAGTTATTACAATTACGAGTGTATATATTAAATTGTATTTGTCATTAAAATCCTTGAGGAATAACTCTTCTGATTTGCAAAAATGTTGATGTCTGACAATTGAATAATACATTCATTGGCACGCTCTGAGTTATTGTGTCGAGAATTTATAATTGATTATGTAACTATTAATAACTTCGTTTATATAATTTAGCTAATAAATATACAAATTAGCATTGTAATTTAATCCGTGGTTACAATATGAATGATATGATCATCATCTTTGTCAAAATAGCTCTTACATAAGTACGTTAGCTTGGCTATAAACAGTTTAAATATAAACAGACTAGCTGTTTCACGCGACTCCGTCCGCGTAGATGTCGTTTAAATGCTGTGGCCTAATGACTCACGTGAATTGTATGACAGCTAAGCATAGATAAAATTATCTACTAACTTTGTACGTGGTCGGGAAACGCGTGCATTTCCGTGTATATTTATGAGTAAACCTACCGTGTATGGTGTTGTATGATTTTGAAGCGTGCATCGAAAATACCGATAAATATCCTTCTTCTTCTGCCTGTGCTCCATTGCTGAGTGTAGGCCTCATTAGCATGTCACTCTCGATGTGTTTTTTTTGGTCGTAGAGAAGGCAAACGAGCACACAGGCCACTTGATGGTAAGTGGAAACTGTGACCCATAGACATTCGCATTCACAAGACTGCAATCCTAAGAATGCGTTGCCCACCCTGAGGACTAAGATGGAATGCCTCTATGCTAGTCATTACACCGGCTGTCTTATCCCCAAACCGGAACACAACAATGCGAACACTGCTGTTTGGCGGTAGGTTAATGGATAAGATGGCGGTAGCGATCCGAACGGACCCTGCTGATGTCGGGCTATCTTCATCCATAAATGCGAAAGTTTGTTTCGTCTTCGTTGTTCAACACCTAAACCGATTAGCCCGACAGAACCCAGACCTACTATAGAACCGTGTCACAATGACGTTATGATTCAAGTCGTAAGAAGTGTCAAACAAATTGTTTTATAATGTCTGTGACACCGTTCTATGGTGGGCCAGGGTTTCATTGAGCTGATAGTATATAGAGTATAGAGACGGACTTAGGGTAGGTACTTTTTAACCCTGAAAATATTGTACCTATATAGAAAAAGGAATAAAAGAAGTCGTGCTCACCATGCAAAAGCTAGTGAATCATGCAACTCGAAAAGTTAGTCACCGCTGCTAATCTTTAATTGTAAATACATAATAGTGGCCTGGCCCGTTCCGACTTTGCTCGGGTTGAACATTTATCTGGATATAATACGAGGGTGCATTGAAAAGTTTTGAGCCTAAGGTTGAATATAATAAAAAAAAAACAAATAAATACTGGCAGGTAAAAGTGCCATATTTAGTCGCCATTATGCACTATCTTTTGTTTTTTTCCTGTCACAATTTTGCATTTTATGCTGGAATTGCTACATAAGGTCACTGATTTTTCAAGTAATGGATAAAATTGAGCACCGTGCTATCATAAAATATTTGCAAAAGAAGGGGTTAACACCAAAACAAATATTTGAAGATATGAACAAAACATTAGGGCAATCTGCTCCATCGTATGCTACCATAAAAAGATGGGTAGCTGATTTCAAACGTGGCCGGGAGACTGTTCAAGACGAGCCTAGGAGTGGGCGGCCGTTGACGGCTACTACGGATGAAAATGTCAATAAAATATTAGATGCGATAATGAAGGATAGGCGATTGAAGATTGTGGAGATAGCGGAAGCAATGGGTATTTCTTATGAGCGGGCACAGAACATCATCACCGATGTTCTTGGATTTTCTAAGGTGTCAGCCAGGTGGGTGCCTAGACTGCTTTCAGTCGAGAACAAACGAGTACGTGTTACAATTTCCCAAGATTGTTTGGACATGTTTCAACGTGACCCCGAAGATTTTCTCAATCGTTTTATAACTATGGATGAGACATGGGTCCACCACAGTACACCAGAATCGAAAGAACAATCCAGGCAATGGAAAAGACCAGGTTCACCACCACCCAAAAAAGCCAAGGTCATTTTATCAGCTAATAAGGTAATGGCCTCAGTTTTCTGGGATTGCAGGGGGGTTATCATGATAGACTATCTCGAAAAGGGCAAAACAATAAATTCGGACTACTATTGTGCTCTTTTACGTCGTCTGCGAGAGGAAATTAAAATAAAGAGACCAGGAATGCTGTCGAAAAAAGTACTGTTTCACCAAGACAACGCTCGCGTTCACACTTCGGCGAAATCAATGGCACAAATACATGATTGTGGATTTGAAGTGCTGCCGCATCCCCCTTACTCGCCGGATCTAGCTCCTTCCGATTATCATCTCTTCCCAAACCTCAAAAAACACTTGGGAGGACAAAGATTTTCGACAAATATGGAGGTACAAGAAGCAGTAGACTCATATTTTAACGACCTCAAAGATTCTTTTTTTTTTGATGGGATAATGAAGTTGGAGGCGAGGTGGACTAAGTGCATTGACCTTCATGGAGACTATGTCGAAAAATAAAATTGTTATAAAAAGTGTGCCAGTTGGTTTTTTTTACCCGGCTCAGAACTTTTCAATCCACCCTCGTATCTATCTAAAATAATGATCCTTAAAATGGTAAAATGTTTTTTGAAATAGGTGAAGTGGTGGAGATTATTCTGCCAATATAAACAAACATACAAAATCCGTTCCTCACTTTATCAATATTAGTACCTGGATGACCGAGCGTCGTCGCTCGGACTGAAAACGAACCTTCCCGAAAATGACAACTTGACAGATCGATTTTCGCCGCCGTAAAACCAATTTCATCGAAATCATGATTACAAATATACCTATGTAACACAAGATTGCTCGTTTAATGGTATAGATAGATTATTTGTTACTAGCGACCCGCTCTCGCTTCGCTTCTGTTTATGTGAGTTTTCTGTAACAGCAGTAGGTATATAATCCAGAATTTCTTAAACACAAAAACCTTCCTCTTGAATCACTCTATCTATTGACTGCATTAAAGTCCGTTGCGTAGCTTGAAAGATCTAAGCGTAAAGTCGCCGTCAATAGAATTTGCGAACTATTTAAACAAATTAGTACTGTTTGACACATAACCTCAAATATTCACCAAGCGTGTTTTTATTAAAAATAACTTACCATGAGTAGTTATTTCATCTTGAACTTAATATGAAAATAATGATTTAGTGTATAAATCGTTGCAAAGACATCACTTGATCTTTAAAAGTACGTGATTGTACTGATTATCGAGTAATCATGGTGAATTGGTTTAGTTAGCAAATTCTATTGACGACGACTTTAGATGCGGAGGGACAGACGGAGGGAAGTGACTTTGAGTAAAGATTAGAAACATAATCATTACAAATACAAAGGTTATGTTCAGCTGTTAAGTTCAGTGCCCGTGACTCGACCGGGTGTCTCAATTTCATACGAATGTGGATTCGTGGCAGAGAATGTCTTAAATCGTTTTAAAATCCCCGAGGTCGACGCCCCGCGAAGTTAACGCTGGCTTAGTCATTATTTTTTGTCTAGTACCTACTTAACTTCTTAGTCCAGACGTTGGATAGTTTTTGCTCGGAGAATAATTTCAGTTTATTAGTATTTAGTTAAGTAAAAATAAAAGTCTAAGCAAATGTGAAAGATGATGTTTTCTTATTTTTAATTAGACTTAGTAAACTGACAGTTTATGGATGGTTATATTTAAATAACTGTAATTTGTAAATAAATAAATTTAAACTATTAGTATTACAAGGAAAAAATTAAACAACGGCTGTTGACGTACTTCTCTATTTACCTAATTGTTTTTTTCTGTTATGTTGTTATTTTTTCTTTCCTCTTCAATTGTCCTTGCATATTCTATTCCAAGATTAACTGGAAGAGATCCCATATGTGATAAGTTCGCCTATGGACATCTATATCGATGCAAATATGTCTTGTTATTATTTATTTACGTCCAACAATGAGTTTACACACATACTAACTAACTAAAGTGGCTGTGCCAGATAGCCAAAAGGATTTGGCCAAACTTTTACTGTTCTTAGTTAGGTATACGGAACCGAAAAAGACGGTGAAGATTGAATTTTATACCTTTTGGTTCTGGCGCTTCGCAATGCTTTTTTGAAGCTGACGTCATCATGGTCATCAAACTTAGTATAAAAAATAGTAGCTTGTTTTTTTGCACATTTGTGTATGCTAATAATTATTATATTGAGGTAACAACATTGTTCACTGTTTGTATGGTCTAAGAGATAACTTTTTAACTTTGTTGTTATCTTAAAATGAAGTTTAGTTTCTTATCGTTAAAATAATTGCATGTAAAATCTCATCAAGATAAAGTTATCTAGCAGAGCGATACTACCCTTACCGTACAACTTATGAGGTGGTTGGTTACAAAAATAGCTAATCGATCTAGACAATCCAACGTGGTTTTATTTCTGAGAATGTGTGCGTGTAGATATTTATAACCATAACCTCGATCGAACTTACTTTACTTGACCTTTGAATAGGATCTAACTTCGATTACCTACGTACCTAGAACGTTAGGTTGGGACGGTCTAGAATCGAAAAAACATTATTCAAGGCCTCTATTCTACTGCGTAAAGCGATATTGCTTTTGACGTGTTATCGTATCGTCAATATTACGGCCCCTATTTTCCTAATGAAAGGCGGGCGAGTTAAAAACAATACAATTACACGTCAAAGGCAATGTGGTTTTAACCAGTAGAATAGAGCCCCTGTTTACTTGGCCTGCACCTTATAACTAGCGTTTGTTGCGTAAATGCAAATCGTTGGTGATACCGAAAAAAATAGGTTCAAAATAAACCTTAGCATGTAAATCAGTAAGCTACATTTTGCAACTTATTGAATTTGTTACTTGCGCGTTATTGCAGTATTACCGACGAAATCCATTGAAAGCGATATCGGCGCGGCGCCGAAGCGATAATAATTGTAATGCTCGAATTTTTATGGAAGTGGCTGCACTGAAATCGGAAGGGAAAAAGTGCATATTGCTAAAACCGCACCGCGACCACTGCAGCCTGCAATGTAGGTACCTATTTGCGGTTTTTAAGTTAAAAGCACCATAATAATGTATTTGTGAGTTCATTAAACCTAAACAGTTGACATGCAACCGGTTCATAACTAATTTAAAGCTTGTTAATACGTTCAATGCCATGGTTCTTGATTATCCTTATAATTGGGGTTAAGTCTTGGGCTTGAATGCGCATTCAATGGCATCTCACTTAGCCAGTTGCACCGTTATCTGAACTACTATTTCATACAATTGCCTTATAATCTCAGGTCATGCAAAATTCTTAAGAGCGAGGACCATACATTTTTTTAAAGCAATGGTTTTAATTCGGTGTCATAGATGGCTATTAGATTAGCCTGGATGTTCAAATAGCCTTGTGGCCTTTCGAACATTCCTAGAGTTACTAAATTACGAAGTCATCAACATACAGACCACAGACCAGAGAAAATACAGTCCGTGACAAAGACACACGTACAGTAAAGGAAAATGACTATGTCAAAGTGACGTAATCAATCAAAATGCAAGAGACTTTCTTATGATTTTATTTACAGTGTCACTTTGACATAATCCAAAGTGGTCTGGGAATTAATTTCCTTATCTTTACCTTAGGTTTATAATTGGTTTAAAAGAAAACAAGGGGCGTGGTAAAATTACTAATTAAGCCAATTGGCTAAAAACGCTTCGTTTTTAGCAGCGTCTTTCAGACTGTGAAATACGAAACCCTGGATCTGTGTCTTGACTATTTAGCATTCGGCAGTCCCTTTCATATGCCACAGCTTGCTTTCCGTGGTCTTTGTCTAGACTATATAGCATTGGTCCCTTTTTTTGCCACAGTTTGCCATCTGCATAAGCGCGACGGTAATATATTTTCAAATTCCCGCTTTAAATGTTATTTGTTTTTAACCTAGGTACATTTACTAACTGGCCAGTTTAACGTGATCCGGATCACGGCTTCGGATCGGCTTAAGGATCACGTGGCTGTATGTATTTCGGCCTTGGTCCATTAGATGGCTGTACCAAGGACTTACCATCATCTTTAAGCATCATTCAACTTGGGCTTTACGGCCTATTTAGTATTAATTAATGTAAACAGATATTTTATCAAACTTGGTTATATTATAGTTCACTGTTTGACTACAGGACTATAGTGACCTGTTCAACAGTTAATTCCTCGTACACAATTAACCATGCCCGTATATATGTATGCCCGGTGTCTTAAATGAGCGGCCTGCACCTGCACTGCACACGTAAAGTTCGGACCGCAGGAAACGCCACGCGCCGTTCCAATATTCGTTCCGAACCCTACGTGTAAATGCAACTGTAATAAGTAGTAAAATAGTAAAAAATGTACGGTTCGGAACGAAGATTGGAACGGCGCGTGGCGTTTCCCGCGGTCCGAACTATACGTGTAAAGGCCGCTATTAGCATGTAGTTAGGTTAGGTTAGCTAACCTTTCTCTAATAGAACTTTATTATCTTATAACGATGATTACGAAAACAATTAGTACGAATCATCGATAATAACCAGTCAATTAAAGTTAACCAGCACATGTGGATAGAAGCAGTAAACTTCTGTGAATAGACCATGCATTAACAATAGGAAATCGCCTCAGGCTGCATGCGGCGTAACGGTGATTTATGCACTATTAAGATCGTCTGTCTGAGCGTCTAGACGTTGACCTTAAGCGCATGCGTAAAATGCACTAGTTGATGCTAATAATTTTAATTTGAGTTATTTCATTAAGGAGGTTTATTTCATTGCTTTAGTGCTAGGTTTGGACCGCTTCGTAGGTATGTGAAGAATTAATTCAAGCTTATTTTCTCTGAAACTAGCTAATTTTTCAAGTTATAAACGAATAACTTGTGTGCCTAAGTTCGATCACGTTTAATTTAAGTCACAATTGTAAATAACACTTAAATTATTATATCGGTAGAAATAATCTTAGGCGAAATTAAATAGTAGACAATATTGGACATAACAAAAGTGATGAATTGAAGATGGTTGGAGTCGTAATTACACATAAGCGTTATGGTTATTGAGATCCATATCGCGGAACACTACCGATTTTATTATATGTAGCCTCTTAAAAAAGTATAAATCCTAGTGTATACCAGACTCAGAAGATTACCCATTTTGAACAGAACCCCATGGTCGCCATTAATTACAAGAGCAACATTTTAAAGCTTCTCGTAGCGACGGGTAGTCGGCTCCATCATACCCAAAGGTATTTAACACGCGTTCCTTGAATCGTCTGAATCATCCATTTGTACATGAATTCCTTAAAACTGGTATTTGCGATGTTAATGTTTATCTCGATAAAGTCTTCGGTTTTGTGTTGCCATAATCTAATCAATGCTTCTAGAACGAAGATGCATTTTTCTACGACGTACATATGTTGATGATCTTTCGACGGAGTCGGAAACGATCGTTAATTAAATAGTCGTCAGTCGCTGGTATCTATTTAAAAAAAGTACTATACCGCTAAATACACTTATACGTAATGTATAGAAAATACATACGTAAATATGCTCGCACGTATCACGCAAACATTGCCCATATCGGGAATCTCGTTAAGCAGGGTATCTGCGCATAATCAAATCATAATTACTCTTGTAACTTGTCGTTTTGATCGTTTGTCAGTTTTGTATAGTCGTTCAATTCAAACCTATGACGTCAAAGCACCAAGCGAAGATGTTCAGTCAAAAGCACCTAAAATCTCTACACCTTTCGCGTCAAATATATGTATAGACTAAGCTTATTGTCAATGGCATAGATGCGTCTTGATATTTGTTCGGTCTGTCTGTACGGTCTTACGTTGCTGTCTGCTCTGTCCCGGTGCTCGTCGTCAACTAGTCGTCTTCAGTTATTTTCCAAGTCGAATTTCAAGTCAGTAGAGTTCCAAAAAAGGCCAGTCAGTCATATGTCGTCAGTCTGTCAGTAAGGAGGTTGGACGCCCCGACATCCCCACCTCCAGTATTGATTGTCCAGCAATACTCTCAGCGGAGGGCATCCAACCACCGTAGCTCAGTCAGAAGAAGTTGGTCTGACGTCGAGTCGGCACAGTTTCGTAACCGGTCGACGGTAGAGTCCATGTTCCGTCTGGACATCTGCAACTCGGACCTGTCCGTCTCGGCCTGGGTAGGTTTTTACGACTAATCCACGAGGCCACAGGTTTCGGGGAGATTGGCAGTCTGCGATTACAACGACGTCATCTACAGCGAGGGGTGCGGAGCATGAGTACCACTTGTCACGCCTCGTCAGAGTAGGTAGGTACTCTTTTACCCATCGCTTCCAAATTAGGTCAGCTAGTCTCTGCGACTCACGCCACGACCGTCGTAGCAAGTCACCGTCAGTAAAAGTCCCAAAAGTCGTGGTTATGTCTGTCCTGTCAGTCATCGGAAAAAGGAAGTCATTTGGCGTCAGAGGAAGGTCGTCAGTGTGATCAAGAGGTACGTAGGTCAGCGGCCTGCCATTAACAATGGCTTCTGCCTCGATTAGCACAGTAGCTAGGGTATCCTCCCTCGGTGATCTCGTCTTGAGGGTGGCCTTTAGCGCAGTCTTGATGGACCTGACCATACGTTCCCAGCATCCTCCCATATGCGGCGCGATGGGAGGAATGTAAGACCACTCAATCCGTCTCGTACTGCCGTACCTGGCTAATTCGTCCCGGTCAATAGCTAGTACGGCCTGTCTTAGCTCACGGTCAGCACCTCTAAAGGTAGTCGCGTTGTCACTCCATATGGTCTTTGGGCAGCCTCGGCGAGCGATAAAACGTCTAAGAGCCATAATGGCGCTAGTAGTGGTTAGATCGCTGACGAGGTCGACGTGGACCGCCCTCACGGTCAAGCATGTAAACAGGACCCCGTATCGCTTTTCCTGCCGCCGTCCAATCTTAACTGTCATTGGACCAAAATAATCGATGCCAGTATGAGTAAAGGCCCTACCTGTTGGCGTTACCCTTACGCTTGGCAGCTGACCCATTAGCGGGGGACAGGGCTTTGCGCGATTGTTTTTGCATACTTGGCAGTTGTTCCATGCGGCTTTCACTGCATTCCGTCCGTCAATGATCCAGTAACGTCGTCGTAGATTCAAGTGGACTTGCTCCCTGTTCATGTGAGCTTGATCCCGATGCTGCTGGTCAACTAGCAGTTTAGTATACCTGTCTTTGGGATGCAGGATTATGGGGTGCTTGAGGCCGTCTGGCAAGTCTACTGCAGCCTCGGTTCTCCCGCGGGCTCGTACAAGACCTCCGGAGTCCACATAGGGAGTCAACTGCCTTAGTCTGCTGCTCTTCCCAACCGACTGAGTCATTCGTATCAAGGCGATGTCGTTAGCGAAGCTTCTCTCCTGAGAGTCAATAGCACACAGAGCTTCGGCAACCCCAATCTCTTGCGGAGTTAGCTCGCCTCTACGCACTTGATCTCTATGTCTGATGTTGTTTAAGTACCTAAGCAGCCAGGCTACACTCCTTACATACCTCCAGTATCTGGAAAACCGGTTGATGTCTGGAAGTGCCAGTTTTGCATAGCTGGTCAGCTGGCATACAAGCTTGACCTCGACGTCATTCGGGTCCACTTGTAACTCAGTTTCCTGCTTGGGCCAGGACTCCTCGGGTTCCCTTAAGAAATTTGGTCCGTTCAGCCATCTTTTATGGTCCGCAGCGTCCGCGTCTCGTGTTGCGTCGTCGGCTGGGTTGACGTCTGTCGGAACCCACCTCCAGTCACGAAAGTCGGTCAATTCGGTTACTTCGGCGACACGATGTGCAACGAAAGGCTTAAAACGTCCAGTTTCCGATTTAATCCAGGCTATGACCGTCTTGGAGTCCGTCCAGAATATCGTCCTTTCTAAGGATGTGTCGACATACTTCCTCAAAACCTGGGAGAGACGGGCGCCCATGACGGCAGCTTGTAGCTCTAACCGTGGAATACTAAGATTCTTCAAGGGAGCCACTCGTCCACGTGCCATTACGAAGGCTAAGTGCCACGTACCGTCAGTCAAGGGTCTTCGAAGGTACGCGACGGCTGAAAACGCTCGAGAGCTAGCGTCGCAGAACACGTGAAGTTCTACGGGTCCTTCCTTTACGCAGTTGTCAGTCATTAGCCAGCGTGGAATCCGTGTGTTCTTAGCCCGTTCTAGTTCGTACAGCCAAGTTTTCCATCTGTCATAGTGGTTTGAACCTATTTCGTCGTCCCATCCAATAGCGTCCCTCCAAATGTCCTGAAGTATCAGTCTTGCCTTAATCGTCGTCGTCAGTAGGAAGCCCAGAGGGTCAAAAACGCTCATGACGAGCCGTAGAACGTCTCTCTTACTCGGTCGTTTGGTCCCAGATTGGAGGTCTTTATCGACTTTGTGAAACTTCATGCTGAAGGCGAAATTGTCTACGTCGGGATCCCAGTTGACACCCAGAACTCGCTCCAGTTGTTTGTCCTCTGAGTTAGAGAGAAACTTTATGCCTCCTGGTGCCAACTTCTCTTCAGGTAGATGTCGCAGAAGCTCCTTTGAGTTTGACATGAAGTTTCGCATGTTAAAACCCCCCGCCGCGTGTATAGTTACTACGTCCTTGACAGTCTTGATCGCTTCCTCTATGTTGTCTATGGAGTGGATATAATCGTCGACGTAGTGATGATCGATTATAGCTTTGACAGCTATTGGGTGTGTATTCTCAAAACGGCGGGCGTTCAGGTTTTTGACGTATTGAGCCGACGATGGGGAACAAATGGCTCCAAAGGTCATCACGTTCATTACGTATTCTCCGTCCACCCATAATAGCCGCTGAGCCTGTCTGTCCTCTTCTCTAATTAGCACCCTATGGAACATTTCTTGGATGTCTCCTACTACTGCCACCTTGTGGCTGCGAAAGGCAAGAAGCACTCCTGGAAGCGATGTTAAGAGGTCCGGCCCGCTCAAAAGGTGGTCGTTAAGAGACTTGCCGTGTGATTTAGCGGCGCAGTCTAGCACTATGCGCAATTTGTCAGGCTTGTTTGGGTTGACAACTGCGAAATGCGGTAGGAACCAGGTTTTCCCTGTCCTGACAGCTCGGTCTTTTTCGTCTATTTTCGAAATATAACCTTTTTCGAGGTTTTCGCGTATTTTTTGATCGTAGCGTGCCGCAAAGTCTGGCAGTCTAGATTTTTTTTTCTTAATCGCGTCAAGCCGTTTACGCGCCATGCCATAGCTGTCAGGCAGATTAGGAATGTCATCCTTCCATAGAAGGCCTGTCTCCCACCTGTCACCTATCAATTTTGACGTTTTATCTAAAATATCTAGCGCTCTTAAGTCATTCTTAGAGCGAGGCTCGTCGGAAAACGGCCTTGTGCCGAATCCCTCGGTTGAGAATGAGCGCCGATAGGCGTCATTAAGTTCGTCACAGGCACATAAATGCAAGACCGACGCGTCGTTGGGTACGGCGTTTGGGACTTTGCCGTGCACAACGTGTCCTAGGCGTGTGAGGGAGACGTAAAGAGAGTCATTGCATTTACGTCCTGTATAGAGTTGTCGTGTCACAATAAGGTCGATATTGTCATGCCCTAAAAGTAATAAAGGTCGTTCGTTAATGTCGTCAGTCGTCTCTAAGTCGTTAATAAAGTCTTTTATTAGGTCGTTATTACATGCTAAATGTTGTATGTTACGCTTATACATAGGCAAAGCTAAACTACGAATAGTATGCGCGTTTATATCATATGCCATGCCGTCTTTCTTCGTTCCGCGGATGCCGAGGCAGACTCGTTGCGACCCGCTGGCTGTAGACCGCATGCCGGAGACGCCCACGATGCGTAGGTCTGAAGCAGCGCCGGAGGCTCCGATGCGTTGCGCGAGGTCCTCGTCGATCAGGCTGATTGTAGCTCCTTCGTCCAGAAGCGCAAGAATTTGCTCCGATCCCCGCGGTCCGCTGACGACCACTCTAACGACCTTAAGGAGTATGTGGTTCGTCGATCTGTTGTCGGTATGCGTGACGACAGCAGTTGTCAGTTCGGGGTCGGGCATTGCGGTTTTCGGCTCTGCGTGCAGCGTGGAATGATGCAACCGGTCGCAGTACTTGCACTTTTTCTTAAATTTGCACTGCGAGATTTGGTGGCGCGGAGATAAGCAGGAAAAACAGAGTTTCTTTTCGGTCACGTACTCCCAGCGGTCGTCGATAGTAAAGTCAGAAAATTCGGGACAGTCTTTTATTGGGTGGTCATTTTCACATAAGATGCATGAAGTACGTGCCGCGGGCTTGTTATGTGCGGGCTTGTTGACGGCGAGCACCGAGACAGAGGGCTTGTTATGTGCGGGCTTAATGTGTGCGGGCTTGTTTACAGCGAGCACGGCGTGTCTGCTCGGCGGCGTCCATCGGTTCTGCTTCTCTGCGGGCTTCAGCTGGATTGGTGCGATGTGCATAGCGGCGTTAGCCGTTTTCATGAGCCAGTCGGAAAGAGTGTTAAGCGTCGGTTGTCTGTAGTCGCGGTCGTAGACGTAGAAACTCCATTGATATTTTAGCAATGACGGCAATTTTCCGACGATTTCTCTTATTATTGTAGTGTTCGACAGATGGCCCGTTTCATGTGTCAAAGTCATTGCGGCGACTACGTTTTGTACGGAGGTCGCGAACTCTATTAGGCCATTGACGTCGTCATGACGTATGCTATTTATTGCACGGATTTTTGCCAGCATAATTTCTATAAGATGATCTTGTCTTCCAAATCTTAGTTTCAGAGTAGAGATGATCTTGTCTAAGCCGGTTGCGCTCACCAGAAGGGCCGATACGGATTCGCGGGCTTTTCCTTTTAGACATTTCATTAGCCGGGCGATATTTTCATCGTCGCTATAATTGCACAATCTTGTGGTAGTCTTAAATTGGCTGTAAAAAATCGGCCATTCCGTGACGTCGCCGGTGAAGACGGGAAGCTCTTTTACGGACTGTCTTGCTAAGAGCTTAGTCAATGTGCGCTCGACGGGGGTCGTCGTCTCGGCATCTTGTCTGATTTGCTCCTTAATAAGCTTTGCTTTGAGCTCGAGCCGCTCCGCTTCTTGAAGGAGCTCTGCCACGTGGCTCCCTGCATCTTCCCCCGCGGTCGGTTGTCGCTGTCGGCGACTTGCGGAGAACGAGGCGATGGAGGCGCGCGACAACGCGGGTGACGGCGCGCGAGTCGTACGCGTAGAGCAAGGTGGGGTCGGGCTCCTACTTCTGGCAGAGAGCATACGTGACGGTGGGCGACTGCTGCGTAGGGACCGCGGCGAGGCCGCGCGGCTGCTTCGTGCAGGGAGCGGCGAGGGCGCACGACTTATGGGCTTGAAGCGTGCCTCGGGTGCCCGGACGGTTTGGTCGACATTTTCCTGGCTGGACGTGTCGGCCGCAGCCAGCTTTCTTCGTCTTCTTCTATCCATTTTCTTGATTCAGATAATTGCTCGAAGGACCAGCTTGTTCGGTCTGTCTGTACGGTCTTACGTTGCTGTCTGCTCTGTCCCGGTGCTCGTCGTCAACTAGTCGTCTTCAGTTATTTTCCAAGTCGAATTTCAAGTCAGTAGAGTTCCAAAAAAGGCCAGTCAGTCATATGTCGTCAGTCTGTCAGTAAGGAGGTTGGACGCCCCGACAGGCATAGATGCGTCTTGATATTTTTGACGTCTTTGAAAGGTCAATATCTATGATTTTGATTGTACTTGTTTTACCGTTACAACGCCTTAAAAATTCGAATCATTTCTGAATCCCGCCGTACTTCCTCATCCGAGCTCAGACAAGGCTAGAACAGATAGAGTAAGTAGCAGTTTCCTCCATTCTCTACGGTCGGTTACACAAGTGCATTGTAATCGGATAGTCGTGTCCATTGCCACCGCAGGCGCTACCTATCGAGATTGAGTTACGACGAAGGCTCCTGCGGCCCGTCCGTGACATACTTCCAACAATGAAGGATGATAGGAGTTTAGGGACGCTCATATAGCAACTTTGTTGCGATGGATATGACATTGAAGGGTATTTTGCGGAAAGGCGGAATTTCCGCATATATTTGAACGTAACCTTACTCATAAGATAGACGTATAACGAGTAGGTTCATAATAGTAAGTTTATGTGACGGTTGCGTAATGCCGATTACGCAGAGTCACGTACAATACTTTATCTACACACATATTATAAGTACTCTAAGATGGGTTCAGAAGCCGAATGGCAAATGACCAGCATTACCTGTGGTAGTAGGTGACAGCGATGACAGCTGTAACGTAATTTCATTACGTTATCGAATATTGTAAGGTACTTAATGAGTTCAAAATTTGGAATATCTTCCAAAATTAACAGCTGGCATCGCTGACACCTACTATCACAGGTAATGCTGGTCATTGCCTACGGGTTTTGAACGCATAATAGAGGACTACATGTGTGTGTGAGGACTAGGTACCTATATGGGTGTAGATAAATATGTTTACAGGAGAGTGGATATTTGTATTGGATGCTTTATGATTGTCTCTTTTAAATCATTGGGAAAACTGTGTTACTTGAGAATGCGATTATGCATTGTTAGGAATAAGTACATGGATTGAACGAGTAATTGTTAAGGGATGCTTGCGACTTTGATGGTGTCTGCGTCATTATTTACGCATTTGTCACTGTGGTCACTATTGTTTTGCTGTCATAAAGGTCCTTTGTCTATTCTTCTATTAATTGGACGTAATTAGTATCGA
Organism: Acleris cristana; assembly: GCA_948252455.1. Classification (NCBI taxonomy): domain Eukaryota; kingdom Metazoa; phylum Arthropoda; class Insecta; order Lepidoptera; family Tortricidae; genus Acleris; species Acleris cristana. The sequence continues at coordinate 11,655,322 of OX411788.1, read as the reverse complement.
AAACAATTTAACGAGCCGTTTTAAATAAGTACAAATTGACGCCGGTCATACTGTGTAATTGCTTGGATGACTCGGTAATGTCTATTTATGTTTTACATTGTAATAAGTATTTTCGAGTCCTTTATCAATTTATTCATGTTAGTCACTTTCCTGTTTGTTGGTTTAAGACGCTAAATTAAACTTGTCGATTTAATTTGTTCAGTATTTTCAAATTTATCGTTGTTTACTTAATTTCGTTCCGCTTTTTAGTTGTTTTGCACTGCAAGTTTAGGAGTGGATGGTATCTGAATACCAAACAGTTCATGGATGAACCTTAGTTTATCTTAAATTTTTAAACGTATTCTAGATATTGTAGCATGTAAAAATACATTAAGTACCTAGTGGTTTACAAACATACGAGGTCTAATCATAGAACGTAAATGTTTGTAACTGTTTGTTGCTTAAAAAAAATGCATATACTTACGCAAAAATAAACAATTACCATGTGTTATCTCTTTTACTTAACCATGACCGTAAAATAGGAAAGCGTCTACCTATACGAAAAGGCCTGTCCTTTTAATTAAATAGCGTCCATTATAGGTTTTTTCTTGAATTACATTAAGCTTGAAAACATGAGTGTAACGGAACAAACATACTGACTCATTTACACTTATTATGTTAGTAACGGACGACGGAGGAAGAAGAGATTACAGTTCGAGACACGTCATAAGAGACTTGCAATAGGATTTTGTTACCTAAATGCATATTGCATAGCATTGTTATATTCAGATTGTCAATACAATAATAACCTGCCTCAATTTAGGCAGTGAAATGAACAGAGTTATAGAAGAAGAAGAAAATCGTTTATTTGGTGCAAAACACAAAAAACAATAATAAAATGAAATACAGTGGGAAGTTCATTCAGAATAACAACTATTAGGCGAACGCAACACGTCAATAAATATTGTGATAATTATCATGATATTTACCTACTTATGTATCTTGGGCCGGATCACAGCACACCCTACACCATCAATACGGATCGCGTCAGTACTGAAGCGTTCTTTGTACGAGGCAGACGTGATGGACACTAGACTGAGACATAGTAAATACTGTGATTGAGGAAAATTAAATATTGAGGCGCGACACTACACGCAAGATAAATATCACGATCCAGGATCTGGGATCAGATCACAACGATTTCCAGAAATACAGCAATAAATGTTGTTATATTGTGATCCGTCAATACACTACCCTAAACGTCAATAAATATCGTAATCCCACAGTTTATATTGACGGGTCACTATGGATCTTGCGTATTGCATTCGCCTATGTTTATAGTAGCAGTTATATTCGTTTGTCTCTTTCGCTCCCTGAAACTTGGCATGTTCTATAAGAGTTAATACGGTTGGGCATCGTCAAATGTCGAAAGTGTGAGACAACCAGCACATGTCAACACTCTCGTCGCTATGAAATCTGATTTAGTTGAACATACGCGCCTCGAGTGATTGTTATAGTTTCTCACGGTTTTACTTCGAAAGTCGCGGGAAATGATTTACTGTCAAGTTTGTCGCTTAATTAACAGTTTCTTACTTAATTTAATTGGCTACGTCCGATTCTGTGGTGTTTCAATTTCAATTAGTTCTTTAATTCCGGTTTTTTGAGAGGGCTTAAAACGGTACTGTTGCGGTCATATATTTTAGACTGATTATTACGTTGACAGGTAAGTAGGTGTAAGAAAGGAAGACTTGATTAAATAGCAATTTTGCAATAAAAATGAATGTTTTAAACGTTTGTTAACACATTATTTTAGAATTTCACCATTAACCTCCCTATTATATTCCCTATCGAAATATTAACTTCAATGAAGAAGAATGATTTTAAACAGTAAAAAAGATGTTTTTTAGCAAAATTACGTATATGTGAATAGATTAAAGATTCGGAATGTAAAGAATAATGGTATCGCGGGATCTGGGGGGCTACTCCTCCTAAACCAGCATCAGTAAGAAGTTAGAGTTTTACAGAAGGTTTTAATGTATAATAAATTCTAATTAGTGTAAAATGAATCAAAATGTTTTAATATACAGGCTGATCATGATCACTACAAATTGGTCTATATACTTATTTATGGAGAACATTCAGTTAATTCATTTATCTAAGAGCAAATTACTCTAATTTTGTTATAGTTTGGTGTCTCCTTATTCTGGCCAATTAAGTTCTAAATGTGTTGATATGGTTGTCAAATTAAACGAACTCTACATGCATTTTTTTTTTAATCTATCCCTTTTTTTTCTTAGCGTTTACCGTAGAATACGAGATTGTGTTTAACAAGCAACTAGACATCCGCATGGTTTCTACTGAGTGTATGATCAATGATTCATAAAGTTGAATGTATAAATGTTCGACAACTCATACCTACATACCTACTCGGTTTATTTATCTTGTGCTGCTAATACTTGTGGGCTGTAGTTTAAACATATGGACATCGTTGTTGATTAATATCATCTGAATTCTGGTAGGTAATATCTGCTGATGATAAACCTGGTGATACTGTCAGCCCGTGACGCATGCTGTGCGTCATACCTCCTTACAAATGACTGTATCGGGCACTGAATATGTTAGACGTTGCAGTTTTTAATTTACAGCTTTCGTTTTTATTGTTTTTGTTTTGTCTCTTGCATTCTCGTTTTTAACTAAGGAAGAGTGGGACCAAACATGTAATAGGTACGATGTTTTATACACGCCCTATAGCGGTTTTCGTGCACAAAAAAACAAAAAACAAACAAAGAATATTTTCCGCCCTTTCACATTTTGGTTGTAAATAGGTTATTAGGTAGGTAGGTAGAAAACCTTTGAAAGAACTATATCCAATAGGTATATTGACAAATTATTATACGATACGTTTGCGAAAAACATCAGGAATAATCCCGAAAAAAAGAAATCGTGTTCCTAAACGTTTGCCAACACACCAAACGAAGGTAAAGAAACATGAATCGATATCAAACGAAATCACTCTGATACTTTATTGAGCACAAACATCAAAGACCACGGGGAATATGTTTCATGTTATTGACTGTTTGTAGATAAGAATAATTTCCACCGGAACGATCCATGGCTTAATTAAATCTAAACGCCCGCGACTTCGTACGCCTAGAATTAGTTTCCCGCTACTCCCCGTATTTCTTCCCGTTGGGGGTCGATTTTCGGAAAATCCTTTCTTAGTGCTCACTTAGATCATGAAAGGAACCTCTGTACCAAATTTCAAGTTTCTAGGTACAGTAGTTTCGGCTGTGCGTTGATATATATATAAGTCAGTCAGGTTTGCCTTTTATATATATAGAAGATATCCATATATTGTTTGTTTCGCTTTCATTGAACCAATTAAATGAAGATAGCTTTTACTCCGGATCACGATTGGGCGAAGACGAGCGTAATTTTGTAAGTTGTGAGTCGCATAATTTCTGCTCCATACAAATGAAGTCCAGCTGATTTCGCGTCGCCGTGTGAACCAAGCCGGGCTTTTATTAAACCGAATGCAGCAGAAATTACGCGACCGAAAATACGCGACTCACAACTCACAAAATTACGCTCGTTTTGCTTAGTCCACAAATGACTTCCACGCGGACGAAGCCGCAGGCAACTATACATCTATACTTCTATTTATCGAGTTTACACTATTGTGTTCCGGTGTGGAGGGCAAGACACCCTGTAAATTGAGTAGCATAGAGGCTATCCAATCCATCATGTTTGACGAAGCGTTTTGAAATTCAATCTAAAGATACTCTTTTAAATTGATTTAAAACCTACTTTCTTGTGTGCTTTGTGTTCTCTATGCATTTTTCAATATACCAACTCTTTTATCGGTTATTCCTTTATTCACTATTTTTTTGAACTAAGCTATCTGTACCAACGAATCAGGGTATCTATTCCACTTCATAAACAATATCGTTATCAGTTGTCACATTGTTAACTTTGTGGTAGCTTTCATTTACTTGATATTTGATAATGAAAGCGACCGCATTTTGATCAGGAAAATGACGAATTCCGAAAAAGGCGAAACAAAAAAGTGTCATACCACCTTTATCCAATAACGATCGATTGTTAAACTTCTGTTAAAATAATAATGAGACTGAACATAACCAAGTACTATAAAGTACATAGATAATAGTTTTTACACGTGGCATAAATATTTAGATATTAAGTATTTTATATAAATACATGGCTTGAGTTTGTGTTAATTACTAAATTAACCAAGTAAATTGCTGTGCCCTTACAGGGTTTATGTTGGATTTATTATAACACCATTGTAACACATAAATGCAATAATTGATAATGACTGTGACTATGACTACTAATCTAGAAAAATAACATCTGATTTATCTCTACTGGCGTTAACTTTTTGTTGACTCTACGATTTTAATATGCATGAGATTATTCCGCGCATGGCGGAGTCACACCGTTCCGGTTCCAGCTCATGACTTCATAAGATAACGTCATAAGTGTTTCTATTTACTTTTTTTTCGTTGCTTACGGTTGAAGTGGCTGCGGAACAACCATTTACTCGTAATAAAAAAGCACACTTCGTTTTGGTAATTTTGAGTAGTTAAATACATAATAATGTAGTTTTTGTAAGTTTAGGTATGTATCTAGATGTATAAATAATATTTCTGTATATATTTATGTGCATATTTAAATGTATCTCTTTTTTATTTTTGTTTAATTTTGTGTTCTTAAATAACGCATCTTGTACGTGTGCATAATTACTCAATGCACAACCTGTCACCCTTCTTAATATCTCAAGGGCTCTAGCTAGAAGAGATCCCTAAAAAGGATAAGTTCGCCTTTGTACTTTTTTTATCTTCATTGTAGGTATGGTTTTTGTTATAAAGTGTTTAAATGCATACAAACATACGTACATACCTATTTATGTTAATAGTTAAAAATGTACTTTCTTCGATTTTTGCCGCGACTACTCAGTTAATTGTCGTTTCTCGCTATTCTTCGGGAGCTGGTTTATTTTCCGGAAATTAAAGTACTAAGTGTGCAAGTTTGAACCATTCTAAAGCGATTTTAGCCAAAATCTCCGATTTTTATACAAAATTGACTCGACATATAGAAGCACGGAATCATAGCGTGGTTAATTACCGGTCATGTTCGTTTTAATGCAAAAACTGGTTGCGCTTGTTCGCTATGTTAGGAACTAGTCTTGTCTGATTCGACGCTCATTGGATTCTACACTAAGGCATGTATTTTATACTTGTTCTGGTCTATAAAAATACCATTGGAGATGGCTAATGACAGGTGTTTACGCGGTTGTTTTCTAGACGATTATTGAACGGAAGTATGCACCTGCCATTTTAAAAGGGCACACTTTAGATCCCCCCCTATATAATGCTAGTCTTAATAATACTTTAGTATACGCACAAGTATAACACGCGTAGTACAAGCGTATTTATTTATTTATTTATTTTAGGCACAGTAACAAATTACGAGCGGTAAAATAACAATAGAATCTCTTAACACATCATAGTCAAACTAATAGTGTTGTGAAGAAGAAGAAATGCATTTATTCACAAATAGGGTTACCATCCGTCCGGTTTAGTCTGGACATGTCCGGACTTTTAGACTCTTGTCCGGCTTTTAATTTATCCGGATGTTTTTTCATTAGATGGAATATGAGTAATAAAACTAAACAAGGGTAATGTTTCCATTTTGTGACTAAAAAGTCCGGAATTTTATCGAAATGTCAGAACTTTTCAAATTCCAAAATGGTAACCCTATTCACAAACCATAAGACACACATATAACTACTACTTACTACGAAACAACAATTTGCGTAGAATATAATATGTATAATCACCAGTCTAACAAAAAGCAAGCTTTAAAAACCTGCCTTTTGCTAACCAACTTTAAATCGTTATAAATCCTAAACGACCTAAACGTCATTATAAAACAATTTGTTTGACACTTCTTACGACTTGAATCATAACATTCATATCCTCACTGTGACACAGTTCTATGATGGGTCAGGAATACATTGGGCTGATAGTACCTACAACGAGCCGCTGAATAATTTTATTACCTTTTTCTACTATGTCACGTGCATGTTTAAACTGGCCATAATAATAAACACGAAGAATTTTCCGCGCCCGCATGCATTAAGGTAAAAGCTGCAATTTTTCATTATTCCTCGACAGGCTAATGCTCCGCCACGGCCGTTAATTTGTTTACTTGTATAAAACCGTAAACAAGCAAATCCAATTTCACCTATTTTTAGATTAATCGAGATTTAAAAGTTAGATTCAACACGCTTTTAAACACGAGGCTGCTTTAGTTGAAAGAAAAGAGAAGGAAAACATCTATTCGTAACAAACAAAGACAAAGGACAGAGAAATACGCACAAGTAGAATGTACCACTGCCAATTGAAATTGGCAAAAATGTAAACCAAACGAACCAATTTACCATTATTACTCGATAATCACGTGCGCTTTTAAATATCAAGTGAGGTCTTAGGAATGATTTATACACTTGCCCCCTTACTAATAAACGTTGAGTACTTAACTGTGATGTAGTTAAACCATGCTTTGTCCTTATCCGTCATTGTGACATTTGAATTTGACAAATAAGGACAAAGCATGTATACCACCGTTACTCAACGTTTATTACTATTAGTAAGGGGGTATATCTTTACTTTCTCATTAAGTTTAAGATTAAATAACTATTAATGAAACGATATTTTAAATAAAAACACGCTTGATCAATATTTGAGGTTATGTGTCAAACTGTACTAATTTGTTTACATTTTTGGCAATTTCATTTGACACAGACTATAGTCGCGAAATGGTTCCAACAAAGCCCAACCAACCATCGGGTGAAAACAAAAATAATGTACTTATAAAATATACAAAAAGACGCACTTTTGTATGGGTTTCTATGTTCTAAATCGTTACATAGTAAGTATAAAACAAAGAACATTTCCGCGTTTGTCTATCTGTCCGTATGTCCGCTAACTCCTAAACCGCGCAACAAATTTTGATGCGCTTTTAACATCAGTTAGGTAATTTTCCATGGGAGGTTTTCTTATTTAATAAATTCTGGTTAATATACGGGTGATACAGAAAACTCAACTCATAAACCGAAGCGAAGCGTGGGCGGGTCGCTAGTTGATGATATGCATAGCTGTCATAATTATGGTTATACAGACAGAAAGACAGAAACACAGACGAAAAAGGAAAGCCACTTTGTTTTATACTATGTACAGAAAGAAAAAGTATTTTGTTTATGTTTGTGTATAGTGTTGGTTTATCCTCTGTGCTGTTATAATATTTTCAAAATGTTGGCAGCTTTTATACACTTAATAGTAAAATCTACCATAATGCCACCGATATCCCTTACGTTTTGGAGCTAGACGTTTAAAACGAATTTGAATAAATAAGCCTCGACTCCGTATGAATATTGTGTAGGTACTTTATATTTTATTTACTTGAAGTAAAAGTTTAAACATTATCATTTCAAGAATGCTTTAGTCAGACAGAATTCTTATTTGCGGTTTTCTTTGTGTTACTATAATGTTAAAGTAATAAATTCTCAGCAAGTACCTAACTTGCTGAAACATATACTAACGTCTACAAGTAGGTACCTTACTTCTTGGCGTAAAAGAAGTGTATTTCGTCGAATTACAAATGCAACTGGTTCAGAAAAAATCAGTTAGGCCTTTCAAGGGTTATATTTGAAAATGGTGTCGCAATAGCAGAGTACCTACGTCAGGGGTTTTAATAATTAAAGTTTGTCCCTTCAAATAACTATATTTCAGCTTAATTATGTGTAAAAATTAAACGTCAAATTGAATGTGTTAATTGGTATTACGTTGTTGTAATTATATTTAAATTAACCTCATTCCGAAAATAGCCGTCCAATGACGACGTGGCTCAAACCGCAACAGTTTGATATGCGTAGAACATAATATGTAGTTAGTAATACGTATAATTGTGACTAATTGACAATAAGTCATTTTACTGACTTAACTATTGTTCATTATAAGTATTATAACGAATGACTGGTTTATTTACAAATCTACAATACTACTTCTCCACTTAAAAAAATTAGTCACTTAAGATATATATTTTTTTAGTTAACAAAAAAATTGACATGATATTATAGTTATCAAAGCTGATAGTAACAACAGCAAGTTCTTTAGTGGTTCAACTAATGTTGAAATATGCAGGTTTCCTCATATGTTACTTTACCGTAAGAGCAGCGGGTAATGTACTTCATTTATAGTAATTTGTATATGGTGCCTAACGATCACAAGTTTAACGTCGTTTTAAAAGACTTTGTTGATGTTAATGTTGTGCCCTAACGCGTGTCTATAGACTGTCATCCAACGATACGCGTTGTAGAATATGTTCCTTAAATAGCTTTTGATTCTTTGATTCAGTATTCATATTCGTTGTTTGTTCTTTAAGAAGTCTAACCACATAAAAATAAAAAAATATATCTACTTAAAAGTATAATATGACAATGAAAATTAAAATAGGTACCTACATCTAATTTTTAGCATGAAACGCTGTTGACAAAAGGTGTCTAGCTGAATAAACGTTCCTTAGGGCTGTTTTTTCAATCCCCAGATAAAACTATCCGTCAGTTAAATGTATTACTATCCTTTTCTGAAGTCATATGAAAGAAAAGGACAGAGCTAAAATTTACCTTCCGGATAGCTTTATCTGGGGATTGAAAAATCATCCCTTATTCTTTTTTTACCAAAGCTTAAGCATGCAAGTTATCTGCAGCATAATATTTCCGTCCATGTCCACACAAGCGGCCATTATGGTAAGCATCCGAGCGTACAACGCATGTGGTGTCAAGCCTCGGTTGTTCTTTTTATTTTATTCCGCATCCGGACCGCGGTCACCCGCAGACTGCCACGGGATGAAAGGAGTTTAAATATAGAACCAGGAAAATGGTTGCCTCTATTTTATTGTTGCATCTGTGGAACGGTGTGGCAAAGAGTTAAAGGATACCATAAATAATGATTTTACTGTTTTTACCTTACAGCGCGACGCGGACTATAATATTTTTATTTTCCGTGAAATAGGTGTTATGTTTACATTTACAAGCATACATATTATAATAATATGTACTTTTATGTTAACACATTGATTAATTTATGATAGACACTGACGTGCGTAAGCATTAAGCGGTTATTTAAGCCTGTTTTTAGGTATTTATTATAGAAAAAATATTTTCTTTGTTCTTTTAATACTTGTTTTTTTATTATTATTTGTTTTTTTATTTTGTTAATTTTTATTTTCTTTCTTTACAGGAGCTGAAGACAAACTCCGTTTATTGCCAAGAAGTTTAATTTAAAATTGTCCCTATGCTTTCCTGTAAGTTTCTTTTTATTTCTTTTACTTTTGTTTTTTTACTAACCTGAAACTTATTTCGTATCTACTTACTAAAACGATGCTTTACCTTTACAAAAGTTTATTATTTTTATTTTAAAACACATAACTATAGTCGCTCCGTCATGAAAGGCCTGTTTTGACAGCTGTCACTGCAGTACAAAATGTAACCTCAAACATGCCTCAAACAAATATTTTGTACTAAGTTGACAGGTGTCAAATGGGGCCTTAAATAATGGCGCAACTGTAGGTTCCCTTTTAGTCCTTGAAACAGGATTAGAGCCGAAGCCGGATGAGATGAGACGGGCCCTTGACGTAAACCTCTTTCGTGTCCCGTTTTGTCGACGAAAATTAAAACAGGCTTAGCTTCTGTCTTGCAAAGCCTACAAATGTACGGCTCGGTCCGCTCTAACGTTTTGGGATTGAACAGTAGGCACGTAGCAAAATGGATTTACGAGTAGGTACAGTCAACCGAATGGATTTCTAAGCCACTATGGAACTATGTAAAAGTGACGCTACATGTCAAATCGGAAGAGATCTTAAGATTTCATCAATGATGTCACTTTGAATTAGTTCTTAAGTTTCTTGAGTAAATTTTGATTTCAGTATTGACGAGTAGCACTAGTACTAGGGCTTCGGTTTCTATAAATTCCATTCTAAGCGCGATAGAACTACGGGTGATATTGTAATGCACGCAGCTCAAAATTTAAGGAAAAAAGGCGTAAAAAGACGGATTTTGAAAAAAAAATGGCTCTTGCTTTGCTAGGTTTTGGTTTGGGACAGCCGAACTCAGACTGACGCTACTGGCAGAATTGTACCACTAGACAGTTAATTTCCTCGCCTACTGCATATAACAAAGAACTGAACTTCAACTGAGACCGGTCCATGTTGACAACTTATCATCCCGTTACTCGTACCTACTTGTTAATAAGACCTATCAACTGTCATTTCCTATACTCCTACACTTTCCAACAATCATCCCATATAAACGATCTATTTATCCACAATGTACCCAACCAATATACCGTGATACTGCTCACGACGACGCTTTCCGGTATTATAGGTAGCTTCATAATATTCTAAGTGATTGTTACATTTTATTCTGTATCCCGTGGAATTTCTTATCCTTCGCACGATCACGTATTATCCTACAAAACTAAATCGCTTTTACCTTCCGCTCGCATAATATGTAGTATGTATGTGTAAACATGTACAGCGCGATCGCCTCTATTCTAGGCGGTAAAAGCCAAATCGTATTTTATGGTATTGTTTTTAACTCGTCCGCCATTACTGTCAAGTAAATAAGAGCTATCAAAACGTTGACAATACGATAACACGTCAAAAACGATTTGGTTTTTACCGTGTTGAATAGAGGCCCAGGGCCTCTGTCCTACAGTGTAATACCATATTTGCTTTGACGTGTTTCCGTGTTGTGAACGTTTTGATAGCTCGTATTTACTTGACAGTAATGGCGGACGAGTTAAAAACAATACCATAACACGTCACAGACAATATGGTTTTACCGTGTTGAATAGACCCCTAGAGCCGACGTCGCAGAGTACGACACTCATTCTCAGACACTCATTTAGGGCCAGACTCTTATTTCAAAGTTCCATTCAAAGTAGACCCGTTATGAAGTACAGGGTATGTATGTGTGTTAGTATATTTATTATATTAAGGTGGTATATTTACGGCATAATGGGGTAAGTCTGCGATTTATGTGCACTTTAACATAAATCGCAGACTTACCCCATTATGCCGTAAATATACTTTTACTTTGTCACTTTCTGTCAAATTTAAATGTCATGATGACATAATAATGACAGAATATTTCAAGCACAGCTTTAGCTATTGCGCGTTTATGAATACGAGAGATGGTATCCAAGGTCCTCCGAGGTTGTCATGACAACTGCATCCGCGCGGAAGGAACAATCGATACCGCAACCACGTGTATTTGCCAGGAACCTGCGTTTTAATTGTGACGTAGAAGTTACGAGAGAAGAAATGCTAATTACCTTTGGCACGAGTTATATTTTCTCGCTTGTCGCTTAGTGTCCCTTTCGTAATAGACAGATTAAAGAGGGATTACCGAGGAAAAGTTATGAGCAATTTTTGGTAGCCGAGGCTCTAGACAACATGCATTTGGCGTTCGTTTTCGTTATCCAAAATGTATAGGATTGACGTAAGCTGTCAGACGGTCGCGTCGAACGCCTACGTCAATTCCATACATTTTGTCAGTTTTCTAAAATCGTTTACGTAAGTGTTAAGCCACTTGTCTAGCCTGACTCGTGCTAATTAGATAGTATGAATGTTTTTAAGCGGGAGTCGTTTGCTGAGAAATGACCGGAGAGAAATCTTCTGAACCGGCGAATCTATACATTTAAACACAGACGAGCAGATGCAATAAACTCAAGGCATGACTATAGTTGTAACAAGCAACTCTTGAATTGGAACTCTATGGTCTAAAGTTCTAAACAAGCGAAAATATAATTGAAAGTACTTTTTTGAAGATGTAAATACTGGCTTTAAATTAAAGTTTTGTACAGTTTTCAGAAATTTTGAAAAACGTTTCATGTTTTTCCTAATTGACCTATTTTTATTGCTCACTGTATAGATAGTTACCTCAATCTATATATATAAAAGGCAATGTCCCGGGTGACATATCAACGCCCAGCCTAAACCGCTAAAGATACAAATTTGGGATTTTGAGGGGAAGTTGATTTTGTAATGGAGGCGTCGTTTAAGAAGGGATTTTTCGAAATTCAACCCCTAAAGGTGTGAAAAGGGGTTGCAAAGTTTGTATGGGAAAAAATATTTTTATTGTCTAATTTACTTGAAACTTGGTAGAAATGCTCTTCAATGCAAATAATGAGACACCTATTTCAGCGATTACCAAAATTCAACCCCTAGAGGGATGAAAGGGGGTTGCAAAGTGTGTATAGATAAAATATTTTTATGATCAAATTTACTTGAAACTTGGTAGGAATACTCTAAAATGCAAATTATGAGACAAGTATTTCAGCGATTACTAAAATTCAACCCCTAGAGGGATGAAATGGGGTTGCAAAGTTTGTATGGGAAAATATACTTTTTTAGTCAAATTTACTTGAAACTTGGTAGGAATACTCTTAAATGCAAATTATGAGTCACGTATTTCAGCGATTACTAAAATTCTACCCCTAGAGGGATGAAAGGGGGTTGCAAAGTTTGTATGGGAAACAATACTTTTATGGTCAAATTTTCTTGAAATTCGGTAGAAATTCTCTTCAATGCAAATAATGAGACGCATATTTCAGCGATTACTAAAATTCAACCCCTAGGGATAAAAGGGGGTTGCAAAGTGTTTAAAGATAAAATATTTTTATGATCAAATTTACTTGAAACTTAGTAGGAATACTCTTAAATGCAAATAAGCAGACACGTATTTCAGCGATTACTAAAATTCAACCCCTAGGGATAAAAGGGGGTTGCAAAGTGTTTAAAGATAAAATATTTTTATGATCAAATTTACTTGAAACTTAGTAGGAATACTCTTAAATGCAAATAAGGGGACACGTATTTCAGCGATTACTAAAATTCAACCCCTAGAGGGATGAAAGGGGGTTGCAATGTTTGTATTGGAAAAAATACTTTTATGGTCAAATTTACTTGAAACTCGGGAGAAATGCTTTTCAATGCAAATAATGAGACACGCATTTCAGCGATTTCTAAATTTCAACCAGTAGGGATAAAAGGCGGTGCAAAGTGGGTTTAGGAAAAAATATTTGGTATGCTCAAATTTACTTTAAACTTGGTAGAAATGCTCTGAAATGAAAATAATGAGTCACGTATATCAGTGATAACTAAAATTCAACCACTAGAGGGATGAAAGGTGATAGCGAAATTTGAATGGAAATAATACTTTTGTGGTCAAATTTAATTGAAACTTGGTATAAATGCTCTTCAATGCAAATAATGAGACGTATATTCGAGCGATTACTAAAATTCAATCCCTAGAGGGATGAAAGAGGGTTGCAAAGTGTGTATAGATAAAATATTTTTATGAGCAAATTTACTTGAAACTTAGTGGAAATACTCTCCAATGCAAATAATGAAACACGTATTTCAACCCCCAGAGGAATGAAAGGGGATTGCAAAATTTGAATGGAAAAAATAATTTTGTGGCCAAATTTACTTGAAACTTGGTATAAATGCTCTTCAATGCAAATAATGGGGGTCCGTTCATTTGACCGAAATACGTTTGGCCGAATGAGTCGTTTGGCAACTGTTTCATTTCCCAACCCGCTTATATTTCCGTAACTGCAAATATTTCAGGATTTATTTTTGTACCATTTTACCCTATAGGTTAGGTTAGGTTAGTTTTTATAAAAAATCTGAAATATTTACAGTTACAGAAATATAAGCGGGTTGGGAAATAAAGCAGTTGCCAAACGACTCATTCGGTGAAACGTATTTTGGTGAAACATTAGTGAACCCAAATAATGATACATAATATTTGAGCGATTACTAAAATTCAATCCCTAGAGGGATGAAAGGAATTGCAGTTTGAATGGAAAAAAATACTTTTATGGACAAATTTACTTGAAACTTGGTAGAAACGCTCTTCAATGCAAATAATGAGACATGTATTTCAGCGATTACTAAAATTTAACCCCTAGAGGGATGAAAGGGGTTGCAAAGTTTGTTTAGGAAAAAAATATTTGGTATGCTCAAATTTACTTGAAACTTGGTAGAAATGCTCTTCAATGCAAATAATGTGACACGTATTTCAGCGATTACTAAAATTCAACCCCTAGGGATAAAAGTTTGTTTAGGAAAAAATATTTGGTATGCTTAAATTTACTTTAAACTTGGTAGAAATGCTTGCTCTGCAATGAAAACAATGAGTCGAGTGATAACTAAAATTCAAACCCTTTGAGGATGAAAGGGGGTTGCAAAGTTTCTACACCGAATACTTTTATGTTCTGATATACTTGAAATTTGGTAGAAATGCTTGATTCAGGAAAAACTACCTCTAAGGAGGTAAAACGGGGGGTAGAAAATTGTATGGTATATTTTTGAAGTGAGAAACGTGAATAAAAGCTGGTAATAGTAAGTTAAGGGCAAATCCAAGAAAACTTGGGATCTAAGACGACTGTAAAGTTTGTATCGAAATTATGTAATATTCAAAGTTACGTACCTTCAAGATATGAAAATGGGTATTATTTATTACAAACAGAAAATATTCAGCTTCGGTGTTTTTCGAAAATCTTCTGCTAAGTGGGTTAATTGTTCGTATAGAAATGTGGCAAATTTATCTAGAGTCGTATAAAAACACGTTATGGTGAAATAAAGGCATTGAATTTATTTTGTATGTCAATTTTGTTGTTTTATAGGTTAGCGCCATAAAATTAAAGCTGTTTATGTGGACTGCTTACTTAAAATTCACGCTCTAGACTTTTTTTTAAAAGCCTTTGAATGTGATGTAAACTATAACTGTACTTTCAACAGAACTTCTGGCTCTCCGCAGACGAAGTCGCGGGCGGAAAGCTAGTTTAATTATAAAATAACTCGAGAAGGGTAAAAGTCGTGGCATATCTCGACATAAGCTGTATTCTTATATTACTAGCACGTGACCGGCCGTCCATTTTCATGATGTATTAGACAGGTAAGGCAGAAAAAATATCCGCCATTTTGAAACGGGAACCCTCCCAATAAGTCACCGCCTGTATTGGATATAATAAGATATCCTCCGGAAATTATTATAGAGGGAGTAGATTGTTATTTTTCGATGCCAGTAAAGATATTTGTATTGTTAAAAGCGTTCCATATTAAAGCGTTCCAGTTATAAGTATTTATTTAGTAGTAGGTAAAAATAATAACTTAGGGTAAGGTCTTTTTATCCGATAACGGTGTGCTGAAAAGAAAGTGGTTATGATTTTAGCAATATGTAAGTGAAGATTGGAATGCGCTGGATGAGAGTAGCACGAAACCGGCTGTTGTGGAGATCTTTGGGCTATGTCCAGCAGTGGTACCGTACCACTGGTACGTTCTCCGGCTGTTATGATAATGATGATGATGACGATGACGATGACGATGACGATGACGATGACGGTGACGACGACGTCGACGACGGTGACGGTGACTGAGACGGTGACGACGACGACGACGGCGACGACGGTGACGGTGACTATGACGATGACGATGACGGTGACGATGACGACGACGTCGACGACGGTGACGGTGACTGAGACGGTGACGACGACGACGACGGCGACGACGGTGACGGTGACTATGACGATGACGATGACGGTGACGATGACGACGACGATGACGACGACGACGATGACGATGACGATGACGATGATGTTAGTCAAGTGAGATGACACATTGTAGTGATTAAAATATTGGACGTAATTAGTCCAGTTTTAGCTAAAAAAAAAAATCTTATCTTGACTAGATGTGTTGGTTGTTTAAATTTTGAGACGTAATTACTTATGCATATATACTAGAGATAGCTGTGAATGCCCGGTTTTCAAACAAACCTTGTCCTGATAATAATGAACAACCTAAAAAAAAAACAAGTCGGTCGAGCATTTCTCGAGTTATGGTGTGACCAAGGGAAACAGGGTTTCATTTTGATATCATCATCATCATATCAGCCTGTTGCAGTCCACTGCTGGACATAGGCCTCCCCCAAGGAGCGCCACAGCGCGCGATCTCCCGCCCTTTGCATCCAGTCAGTGATATATATTCATTATAATATACATTTATTAGTATAGTAGGTTTTACTAGGAGGACTACTCCGTGCATAAGTTTGTTTATAATATGTAAATAAAATATCTTATCTCTCGTCAAGAAACTTCTATTGTATTTAGACAGTAATAATACCTCATTATGATAATTTCGCTCTTTGACCCCGAAGCAACAGACACTCTCTGTCAAGTGGTTGTCCTTAAAAAAAGTATTTTAATACGACTACAGCTGAAATGAATGTCATGGGTCGACCGAGCGGATGTCGCGAGCATGCATCGATAAAATATCCGCTGCCATGTGTTTATATAATTCTTGTAACAATAATAGGATTGAATTTACGACATATCTAAATAGTATCAGCCGCACTCGATTCAGTTAGTGACGAATAAGTTCCTTACTGCCGCACTCAGAGACGTCAATTAAATTTAATTCTTGTTTAGTGAAGTGTTGTCTTATTCTATTGCTGTAGTAAAGAAAGTGATAGCAGCAACTTTAGTCAAGGATTAAATTTAATTGACGTCTAACGTTGACAATACGATGGCAATAGGTATAAATACAAAGTAGTATAAGGCCCCTGGGCCTGTATTCCATTTTTTCTATGCCCCTTCGTATCACAATCATATTGTTGACGTCATGGTAGTTCTTATTTAACTCGATGATAAGAGTTATTATAACGTTAACAGGGGCTCTATTCTATTCGGGATAAACCTAATTGCTCTTGACATGTTATTGTATTGTCAACGATATGAAGCTCTTATGTAGTTGAAAGTATGGCGCAGTTAAAAACAGTAGGTTTAAGAGCTCATAACTAATAGAAATAAATTGTAAAAGTTTCATGAATATATGTACATCCCTAGTTAATGAAGTACAAGCAAAAAGCTTGGAATAAGGCCTGAAACACAATCGTCCGTGCAGGTTCCGGCCGTATCTTATTGTTATTTCAAACCAAAACAAAAAAATCATTTGCAAACCCAATAAATAATTCGAGTTTTCAAGTAGTCTTTTAAATGGCAAACATTGTTTTAGCAGAAAAAATAAGAAATTGTGTTTTTAATTTATTTTAGAATGTTGTATGTTCTTAATGAATAAATATCAGGATTATCTACGGAGCTTAGCACCTATTTAGATCTTAAATTCTTTTGTCCGTGAAGTCGATAACAGGCATCGCATATTCTTAATATTGAACTTGGCTCCCATTTTCACATTTATGTTTTTGATGGGATAAAGGTTACATGAATATACATCCCTACTTGATTAACTATAAGCAAAAAGCTTGGAATAAGGCCTAAACACAGTCGTCCCAGAGCAGGTTTCGGTCGTATCTTATTGTTATTTCAAACCCCAACGAAAACCTCATTTGCAAACCCAACAAAACCTCATATTTTACTTGCGCAAACACTCACGTATTATGGAAGGAATGTTTTTATTCGTCGAAATATCCGGAACCTTTTCGAAGGTCGTTGACACTTGTGGTGGTATTCTTTGACGCTGTAAAAGTAGCATCTATAGATTCCTAACATAATTCCGGGGCTCTATTCTACTCTGTAAAACCAGATTGCTTTTGATATGTTATGTTCACAATGTCGAAAGCAATTAGCTTTTACGTCGCGACAGGTGTCAGCAGCGACGTCAGGCGAAGTCGAGCGAATTGGCGAAACTTCGCCTGAAATATCTGGCGAAATCGCGCTACATGTGTCGGGTGCGCCACTTGACGGCAACACGTGCCTTGCGATGTTGCCAGACAAGTAGCGCAAAGTTTCGCAAAGTCGCTCGACTTCGCCTGATGTCGCTGCCGACACCAGTCGCCAGGTAAGTCGTGCGAAGTCTGGCAACATTGCGCCACTTCACCCGACGTCGCTGGCGGCACGCGTTGCTGCGTCCCTAGTGAATCCTAATTATTTGTTTAAATCAATCAATCCAAAAAAATATGACAGCAAAAAAGACTAAGTAGTTCGATCATCGAGCTTACCTAAGCCGCGTGTAAGAATAGTCTCTGAAATGGTGGGCCTACTATAGCAAAATACGTGGTAATGATGAAAACAAGGTTTCAAATAGTCCCACTGACGTAGGGGATTTCGTTATTCCGACCTTTGTGGATGATTTTATATTCATTGAGGCGGACGGAAGTGGACCTCTCTAAGGATATGATGTTGATGTTGAAATAAAATCGATTTGTCATTCTTCTACGGGTCTCTAATGGAATGTTCCATGATCAGACGTTACGAAAGGAAATAATATTTGTCTGTCGAAAATTCTGGAACGTTTTCGCAGTTCGTTGACACCTGCACGAGGAAAGGAAAATATTTGATAACGAGGGACACGAGGTTTCAAATGATGCACGTTGTCGAAGTAGGTACGACTTGTCGTCACTTTTGACAACTTATTGTTCTAATCACATTTAAGGATGGTTTTGAAAAGAATTAAATTATAATGAGTTTTAAATTTACTTGAATACATATGGGTAATTATCAGGATTTTAGGATAAAATAAACTTGCTCATTAAGCACCCATTGTTATTTTTAGAATTGTTGAAAGCTTTACTTCGCCTGTGTCCCTGTGTGGGTAAACGTTCAACTTAATTAATTTAAGAGTTAGAATTATGTATGATCAGCTGCTTGAATAATTATGAAATAAATAGATATGAGACGACCTACACAAATTGACTACGTCCTTTACTAGGCAACGATAATGCAGCGTAAAGGTTCTCTTGGGAGGAGGAAGGAGATCCTTTCGCCACCTTCTATCTAGAACTCCATCATCAGACCAGCTCGATGGTGCCATATTATTGTAGTATTGTCATCAAAGTTACGTAGGTATACCAAATTTCAGCTCAATCGGTCCCCTGGAAGCGGTGCAAATCTTCCTTGCAAGATTTAACCCGAACATACATACATAGCAAGTAAAAAAAAAAGCTTGTAAAAATATCGCACTGTTGTAACATATTCATTAGGTAGGTATCATGAAGCCGAATTGTAACCAAAGCGACCTCTTTGCAAAAGCTCTATAAAGCAAATGTTGACTTACATAAGCCATTCCAGATTAGGTCAAAGAATTAGGGCAATAGATCCGTGTCAGATTATCTTATTAAGTTGAACACACGATCCCATCGGAGATAGGAGCACGCTGAGATTTTTATACTTATTTCTTTGCGGTTGTATACAGTGACAGCGGATTTGTTTCTATACAAATAATCCATACTTAACATTATAAATTACAAAGTATATAACCTGGGCTTGGAATCGGTTCGAAAAATACCGGTTAATTATGATTCTTAACCAGGTTTTTCGTAAACGCTCGCTCGGAGCGAAATCGATTCGCGAGCGTTATGATCGCTGGGATTAACCTGGTATTTCTCGTTTTTGATTGTTTCTACAGTTGAATGGCGTGGCGACTAAAATGATAAGACCAGCTTGACTTCAAGCTAAGCAAGTGAAAATGTAACTAAAGAGCTAGCTAATAATGGTAGGAAGGAAAGACGAGAAAAAAACAAAATAGCGAGCGAAATTAACTATTATTTTGAGCAGTTAACCGAACCGAAATAATATCGATTCTGTTCAAGCGGAATCGAAATTAAAATGCTCTATTTGAAATGTATGGCCATAAATTAAACCATATTTCATTGAGAAATCACTGACACGGAAAATACAGTTTTCACTAGTTTCCGAGTCGGGGCATAAGCTAGATCTAAGCAACTCAACATGTTAAAATTTCTGGTAGTAAATATAGGTATTATAATAATAATAATAATTATTATTATTATTATTATGGCGTTTCTGACGAGCTGGTTAAAAAATAACCAGTTTTCCGAGTTCAGAGCCCTGTAACTATTACATCCCCGCTATAATCATGACCCCTTCTTTCAGAGCCGATATCTCATAAACGGCCCAACCGACTTTCTTGAAACCTACTTAGCTAAGAACCACGGCTAGAAAACCTGCTTTCAAATAAAAAAACCGCATCCAAATCGGTTCACCCGCTTCATAGATACTGTTCCACAGACAGACACATATACAAAGCGGTCAAACTTATCCTCGTAAGGCCCTAAGTTACTAAGCAATGCCTTAATGTACATAATACAACCCAACACAAGTTAGCTATTATTTAGCGCTGTAAGTTTCAGTCTAGGTTTCGCCTAGTTTCCCAGTCCTTGGCCCGTGCTCGAGGGTCCTTGATATGTAACCCGGCCGTGGCGGGAAAGTTGTTTATTGCATTAGAAATATTAATTGACACGAGGCTGCAGCGGAAACTGGAGCATGTAGCACCTGCATGTGCAAACTACATGTCTTCAAGGTTATAAAGAAACACACAATAAGTCTTTAATAGTAGTTTATGTGACTGTTCCATAATGAGGGGCATTAACACACGAGTGTGGTTTATGAAACGAGCCGAAAGGAAAGTTTCATAATTAGTTCACAATAATGTTTTATTGCCTAACTAGCTTTTGCCCGCGACTCCGTCTACCGTGACCAATATTACACTATTTTTATTTTACTACAAAATTTGTTAAGCGGTAAATTTTTGTGACGTTCTCCCAAAAGTCGTGAGAAAACAGTTGTGACAGATGGCATCTTATAATGACATTTTTACCATTTGACTACGCTACGGACCGCTAAAAAAGCGGAAACGATAATGTGCGAATGCTTCAAGGCGTTGTAAGTTGATTTGTATATGGATGAATAATGAAAACAAATCGACTGAGCGCTCAAACAAATGGCGGACAATTCATAATCGAGTGACAATACCTATCGAGTAACGCCATTGTTTCTGAGTTAGCAGTTCACTTCGAAAAACTGTTAAAGGTAACGTTAGCGAGTAGCGGGATCTTTAATGATCCTTGTGCGCTAGATCTCAAAATTCTAAAGCTGTTCTAGAATAAATTATGTTTGTCGTAGAAGAAGAATAGCTTACTTTTCTGTGTCACATATTTACATAATTATCACGTGTAGCCAATAGGAAATATTTATGGTTTTTAGGGTTCCGTACGAAAAATGAAAAAACGGAACCCTTATAGGATCACTCGTGCGTCTGTCTGTCGGTCCGTCTGTCACGGCCTGTTTGCTCCGAAACTACTGGACCTATTGAGTTGAAATTTGGTACACATATGTAAATTGATGACCCAAACACAGTTGTGCAAATTAAATTTTTTTTTTTTGAATAAGGGAGACAAATTAGGTAAGTTAAAAAAAAGTTTTGCAAACCTTACTGTGTCATATATCAAATGAAAGGGCTCGTTATGAGGGTCTCAAATATATTTTTGTTATTCTTGTAAACTAAATATTTTTGATTTTATTCAAGAAAGAAGACGAAAATTGACCATCCCCCCCCTGATCTCCGAAACTAATGAGCCTAAAATTTTGAAAAAAATACAAAATATAGTTTATTGCTCGTAGATTACAGGAAAACCTGTAAGAACTCAATAATTGCAAAAAAACCTATGCACGGAACCCTCGGAGTTAAACTCGCACTTGGCCGTTTTTTTCTCACAGCTTCAATAAAACTGCTTCATGTAATTTTGCTAAGTTCGGGTGAACTCGGAAACGTTTGTTTCACTTTGTCCGTCGCGCTATTTGGTCCACCTAGCTACGGCGGTATGTGGATGTAACTGATTTTTGATTTGAGTTCCTATATGTTAACTGTTTCATAAGAATATTAAATAAAAAAAATAAAAAATGGTTTTATTTCTATTTCGTATAGGCAATAAAGTGCCGAATATTCGGCATTTTTTGTCGACTAGTCGCCGACTAATCACCGACTCATTCACTCACATCTAATCTCTCATTCACTCATTTCTAATGATGCCGAATAGTCGGCTTTCCCGACTAATCGTCGACTAGTCAGCCCATCTCTAGTTTTTAACTATTTGAAAACTTGAAAAATAATATAATGAAAACGTTGACAGACGAATGAAAACAGTTGATGAAGTTTCTGGAACGCGTAAAGAAGCCAACTTCACCATAAAAGGTCGCAACTGTTTTAAACCTTCCATAGAATCCAAAATCTCATTAGTAAAGGTAGAGTCGAAGTGCTGAAGCTTACGAATGGCTTATACGCCCTTTTTAGCTGAGAGTCTTTGTGAGGCAGATGTCGAGCGCAGGTAAATGTCAAGTCGCTCGTTATTTAGTCTCACTCGTAATGAGGTCGCAGGGCGAGACAGAGCGGGTCGGAATAGCACCCTCGTGAGATTTTATATTGTAGGATAGGAACTGCGGCTTGGCATTAGAGATGGAAAACTACCCGTGAAAAATATTAAAAAATGCCGTGGGTATAAGGTGCCATATGTAGAAATGAAAAGTCGTGACATCGCAACAACAGAGATTCATTTTCAATTTGTCCTATTAATAGTTTGTTTATGGAACTATTTCAGTATTTTTTCCCAAAATATGTTTCTGCCTTTCATAGTTATTTTTATTAAAATTGTAAGTCCATTTCGTTCTGTAGTGGCTACATTTATATATATTTTTGGTTAAATTTATGTGTTTTTTTTTAATACAATACTTTCTTGAAAAATGGCAATTGCCGGGACAATATAGGTACGAACAGCACTGCCCATGTGGCATCATTTGTGATTTTTTGTGTGCTTTTGAGTTGCCAAACGGGTATCTTTTTACCCACGTTGTAATAACAAAACGGCTCTTCAATGTGATTAAATTTCAATGCCTTTGTCACCCTAGAAGCTTGTGGCATCAAGTGTTTCCATCGGAGTCGGGTTACTTATTGTTGGTAGCGCGTAGTAGCGCAATACATTCAGTGCCAGGTGTGGTAGTTTCCTTATTACCAAGACACGATCAGGGGCACGTTTTATAGAGCTACAAGTTACAATTTTACAGGTCTAAACTGGCAACTCTGCTCAAATAGCTGGTCGTCATTGGTCGAGGTTGAGTCAAGTGGAAACTTGTAACCTGTAAATTGTAATTTGTTGTTTTATACAACAGGCCCCAGGGGTCATGTTGCTAGATGTGTTTAGCGTTTGTAATGTTGCGGTTAAAATACAGTGCACCGAGATACACTACCTCTTTAATGTGATTGCGACGAGTTTCTCGTCGAACTCAAGGGTAATGTATTGTATTCATTTTAAAGGGGTACAATGAGCAATATATCATTCCGAAAAAATATTATGCGGAATTGATCCATTCATCAATTGAGCTTCATTATAAAGCCTTTGAAAAATTAAAATACGGAAAAATTATAATTTAAAAAAAACGGTATAAAAATAAATTTATGTGGACGAAGCGGGTCAATTACACTAATCACGTGAAAGTTTGTGAGTGTGTTACTCCATCACTCTGAAACGACTGGACGGATTTGGTTACAGTTTGGAATTAAGATAGGCTTACCTGCCCTTACCCAATTAAAATTTCCCGCGGGTTGGTCAACGCGGACAAAACCTCGGGTAGAAACTAGTTTAAAATACAAAGGTGTAGCTAACGGTGTCGACTTCGGTCAAACACACACACCTGCGCCCGTTGCTAGCTTTATGGCCGCCCTTTACTACCAGACATTGGGTAGGGGTGGGGCAGAACCGATTGGCGGATATCGAGCTTCTAATGAGACGAATTGGAAGCATAGTTTTACAAGGTCTCTGCTTCTATTCTAGGCGGTAAAAATATTTGTCTTTTAAGTTTTATGGTATTGTTTTTTTTTCTAACATGCTCGGAAATAATGATGATTCTTTTGAAAAACGTAGAAAGAGCCCCATTTTCTTCCTAGGAGTAAAATAACCGTATGAAAATCCATTGCTATCCGCTGCGATATTTTATTCAAAATTACCCGTACACGCAACTTGTGGGTGGGTGCAGTGTGGGGTGGCGGGGTCCTGCGACCGCTAGTTGTGCGTGAAACTATCTTAAATATTTAATAGTCGTAGTTTTCAAAAAAAGATTCTCTCTGAATTTGTCGAAAGATTTTTGAAAGAAAAGGCTAAACTAGTTTAGATTTTTTCCTGTTGAAAACATTTTTATCGATAAACGTTAACTTTCCGTCGCCCATCCCTCGGAAGTTTTACACCCTCGGTCGGGACGAAGTTTTCCACAGTTTCTTTGTTCTTTGGTTATCGTTCACGTAACAAGGGAATTTAAAGGCAGGTTCTTTGATTCACTGGAGCTCATTTTGCTAGACTTTTTCAATACTTTACTTTTTTTTCTTCTTCTTTTTTTATCTTCGAGCAACGACCTCGATTTAAGTTGAATCCCAGTGTGCTAAAACTTTTATTACTCGGTTTAAAAATGAACGGTAAATCATTTGAGAACGCATTAACAAAGCGATAATATGATACAAATAAAACTTGTGGTCACATTTCACGGTGCTTGTATTTAATTAAACGTCATATTTGGTTGTTATTTGTGGGAGCCGGTTGGTCTTATAATATTTTTTGGTCATAATGATATTGTTGACGTAATTATTTATAGTCATAATTTTTATATCGCTGGACCCGTGAACTTCAGTATTTATTAAATATTAAACGTGTCTGTCTACACGTTTAATATGACCACACATTCTGACTAAGAATTATTATTCCAGATGATATAGAGGTAGACTCGTTATTTGTACACGATTATACACGTAAATTAGTTTCTGTAAAAAAAAAAATATGACAGGATTTTGTTGCCGACTGTACTTTGTTTTGCCAAGTCATTATCTGCGTATCAAGACCAAACTAACGAGTCCCAACACGGTGTGTCTACACTCTACAATGTAGTGTATACATTATGTATAGCGGAGATCCTGTCGCCACCTACCGACTAACAAGGCAAGTTAAATATCCAATCAAGTAACAAAGTAATTTAACTATATTACGTTGACTATATGTTTCTTTAGCTATTTACATATTTCTTTAATTAGCAGCATTGTATTTTTTTTGGATGAAATAGCACCATTACGTACATAAAATAGAGATTTCCATAAGCGATACATTGTACGTTCAGGCGGCGTAGACAATGTGCTACGCCGTAACTGTGCAATTCGTAGCACACTCTACAACTGTTTTGAATTCAAAGCCTGTCGTCAACATTGTTCTGACAGAAACTCGGAGATGTATTCTATAGTTATGTATTTATTACGTTTACATACATACTTACGTACTTTTTGCTTTTACGCCTGTTTCCCAATGACTATGTAGACTATGGAACGCCAGATGAACTACCTCGTTCGCTTCCTCTACATTCATCAACTCAACAACATTACTGTTAACTAAATAAGAGCTATAGTTACGTTGACTATTCGATAACATATCAAAGGCAATGTGGTTTAACCAAGCAGAATAGAGGCCCTTTATACTCGTCTCGCCGCAGTCAACCATCCGTCCGGATCACGTTACTTTGTTATCCATTTCAGATTATTATTATCTAAAAAAAAACTACGTATTATAAACGTATCGAGAATCAATAACGTCAGGGTCGTTGGGTATGTCCTTTATCGTAAACTGCGAAGCTGAGCAGAGGCCCAGATGGTCGTGATTCCACTCGGTAAAACCTTATTGCTTTTGACGTGTTATCGTATTGCCGACGTTTTGATAGCTCTCATTTACTTGACAGTAATGGCGGTCGAGTTAAAAACAATACCATAACAGTTGGTCTATTGCTTAACGCACTCGCAATCGCAATCGACTTCGAAGTGGAACAATTGTTTTTATTTTGTATGTTGACTCGCCTTCGGACTGTCAAAATGAAAACGATTGCGATTGCGAGTGCGTTAGACAATAAGCCTGCTGGTCAAAGGCAATATGGTTTTACGGAATTGAAATATAAATAAATAGGGATAAAACAAAAAACAGTCATGAATTGGTTCATATGGACTGTATAGGGTGTTCCATTTTCTAACTACGGTAAAAAATTCAAAATAAAAATGAATAAAGTGAAATAATAAGTAGCCTTGATTTACCATGAAGTACTTTACTTAATAATGCTGGCACAGAATGCTCGGTCAATTTAAACCTGTAGCCTACCTGTTTTAGTTGGATCGATACTCGAGTCACGCAATACTGTTGTAGGGGCCCTTCGTAACTTTACAGTATTATTTAAGGGTAATACTTTACTATCTTTATAGGGTAGTTTTTAATCAAATCGACCCATTTTAAGTGACGTGTTTGGTTCAGAATTGTTTTAATGCGTCACTTTAATGAAGTAAGGTTTATTTAGCTGCAAATGGTTCGTGTAATGTCATGGCAAATAGATATGTGTCTGTCTGTCATCGTACTTTCCAAACGAATCGATTCAGACGCGGTTTTTTTAAAGGAAACTAGGGTGATGGAACCAGTGATGATCATAAATACATACATACATTAAATCACGCCTGTTTCCCAGAGGGGTAGGCAGAGACCACTTTTTTCCACCAATAATGGACACTTGATTCTTGTTTTACAGAAGATAAGGGGTATTCATTTGTTTTGCAACAATCATTTTAGGACCGTATGAAATTTGAATTAAGAGTGAAGTGTCCATTACTGGTGCCTGTCAGCTAAAAGTGTCCTTCATTGGTGCCGTCACCTTAGTTTATTTGGGGTAGTTCTTACCTAGGTTAGATGGTAATCGGTTGGGGTGTTTAATTATATTAACTCTGAAAGTAGGGTTCGTCTTTTTATCTGAGTTTTTTTATCTATTTAAACATGGCTTTCACGTACTGCCGTGTGTCTATATATACAATAGAAGCGGGATGTATATGTAGTAACTATCCGATTGTGTAGTTTAGACATTGTTCTAACGTAATATCGAATTCAATGGGAAATTTGAAGAAAGGGGGTGAAATTTTCGCGGTTTTTATTTTTAAAGCGTCGGCACTTTAATCTGACTTATCAAAAATCCTATAATCTCCATTCCATTCTTTGACCTGAGAAGTTAATTCCTAAGTTTTCTCATTAACGTTTCCTTAATTATTTACCTAAGGGATCAGCTGTATTATGAGCTGTCTCTAAGGTTGCTAGATGGCTGCGATATCCGGGAAACTCCTGGAATGATGCGTTTGATCCTATGTCCAGTAATTCCCCAAAAATTCTCAATAATTTTTCACTTGTTTTTTTCTTTCGTCCGTCCATTATTTCAAATTTGAACAGAAATGTCCAGGAAATTATAAGCCTAAATCTGGCAACCCTAGCTGTACCAGAAGATCGTATTCGGGTTACTTAATGTACAGTCACCAGCAATAATATATTATCCAACATTGAGCGCAAAAATATCTCACAGGTCTTTATTACTAGAGGTAAGAGCGTGTCAGATATTTTTGCGCCCAATGTTGGATAATATATTATTACTGGTGAATGTACATATTTGCTGTCGCTAGGTGTCACCTGTTTCTAAGTACCTGGCAAAAAGCGAGTAGTAAAAGCCGGTTTTCCCGGGGACGTGACATTGACAAATTACTTTCTATACCCCAAAAAACCCGGTAATTTGACTACCTGCAATTTTACCTGGAATTTGATATCTGATATTCAACTGACACTGCTGTTTGCTTTTAAATACAGGCTGATTAAAAATATCGTGTAAGATCTTTTTACATTTTTATTTATTTTCTTTCTTTAGAATTTATGGCCTTTACTGTTTTCCGGAAAGATTGTGCTTAAGATTGCTTTTTTATGCAATTTATATAATTTATAATGCCGCTGGGGCTCTAAGATGGTACACCAGTGATATACAGCCTCCTTAGCTCTGATTCGATTTCAGATAGGCTCCATTAGGTGTTAATGTACTCGTAACGGTATAAGGCCTGTATAAGAAACGCTGTTCTATGAAATATCGTCATAAGCAGGATCACCCTCCGGTATGACCTATAAAATAATGTTTTTTTATGCAATATCACGTAAAGGTTAAGTAACGACGTAGTCATGAATGGCGTTGCATTAATTTAGAAGAAATAAATTCCGTCAAATTTAATTATTGCTTTTTTTTGTTGTTAAATATGTTAAGACCCTGACCGTATTAAGTATTAAGTTCAGAATACCGGTTATGAATTTCTGGCTTAGACGCCTTTTTGAAAAATGAACCAGGTTTTAAAAATGGTCTTGTCTGCGGAATCCTTATAATATATCACTAGCAGAAGCTAGGAAAGGGAGAACTTTATTTCCTGGGAAACTGTTCTATTTCTCGGGGTAAAAAGTAGATACTTTATGGCCGTCTCCGGATTATGTACTATCTCTATACCAAATTTCATATCGACCGGTTTAGGCGTTAGACCGTAATTAAAAACGGAACAAACACACACACTTTTGCATTTATAATAGCAGTATGTATAAGCTGGATGTTTTTGTTCTAAAATATAGAAACTAACTATTAATAACTTTGATGCGGTTCAAGAATCGTGGGAAATGAAGCAGACGACACCTTCGTCAACAAACGCTTTAACCCGAACACTCGGCTGTTAAAGACACTTACTGACTAAATAATTCACCGCCATAAGTTCATTTTTAATTCTACAAAAACAAAGTTATTATTTCTATAACAGTGGCGCTTTTTTAGTTCCCGCTAAATCAGTCACCATGCCACATAGATCATAGAAAAGATATATCAGTCTCAATTTTGTTATTGGAAAAACTGCTGTAAACCGAAAACATTGAGATTGAAGTTTGAAGCTAACGTAAAAGCGACGTATGAATACTTAATTCTTGGGAAATGTCAGTTCCATATTTCAGCGTCGAGTATAATAAATTTGTAGTTCTATATACAGGACGTATAAAGAATTAAAGCGGTTCACTGTCGCAGTTGCTTTGAATAATAAATGAGCTTTGCTGTCGGGTTATTAAAGTGCTTATTAAAGTCTTGGTTCGCTTTTTTTAGTGTATGACGTATGAATTGTAATAAAAGCTTTTTGTTAAGAGTTTAAAAACTGTGTTAACTTATCATATAATGATTAAAGAGAATGGTTCTGTTAATGGTTCCTGCCACTTAATTTATTTACCTACCAGTAATACCAAAATTAAGCAAGTGGTTACAGATGGATATAACCGGGTATACAAGCCTTGTCGACAGTAACTAGGTTATTGTTTTTTACATAATTATACAGCCGAATTGATTTCTAAAATTGCAGCTTTATAAGTAGCCCTTTGTACGCAACTCATACGAACTACATAAATTAATGTAAACACTAAACTCGTTACCATAACTACTACACCTGAACAAATTATCACAAACTTCCAAATATGTAAACTGCCTTTCAAACTTTTGCATTTATTACACACTAGCGACCCGCCCTCGCTTCGCTTCGGTTTATGCGAGTTTTCAGTAACATCCTTACATAATCCAGAATTTGAATACATAAAAACCTTCCTCTTGAATCACTCTATCTATTAAAAAAAAACCGCATCAAAATCCGTTGCGTAGTTATAAAGATCTAAGCATACATAGGGACAGACATACAGCGGGAAGTGACTTTGTTTTAAACTATGTAGTGAAGTGATAATTACACGTACATTATTATTGGTAAATATATTATAATATTATTTCGCAAGGAGTTTGCAGTTAAATCTATTAACTAAATAAACCCAACACTACGAGTATAATACCCAAGCCTATCAAATCGTCCCATCAACACAGACCCTCTATTCTCAGTTGCTCTCAATTACCCAGAGATTATTTTTAATTGACCAGGTCGTTAACCCTAGTTTAATTTAACACGCTCGAATTCCGGGATATAATTATTAAAGTAAATTTTACAACGGATAAACCCTTTATACCTTAAAGAATTATCGAGGTTATTGAACTATTCCGGCTGGTATTCGGTTCCTTAAATAAACTTTACACAGTTTAAGTTTTAATTAGTAAAAGAGACATGGATATAGGGGTGCTATAGCTTGATCCCTTTCGAAGATGTCAGATTTAATAATGCCTCGGGTGAGACCAAAGGTTAATTGGATCGGAGTCCAGGGTTTTGATCGTCTTTCTGACTTGTTAAGTTAAGGGATTATGAAAACATTGTCTGAATTAAACGAGGGACAGTTTTGCTTAAGAAACGGCTTCTTGTTCTATGGCAGTTGGATGCCCAAAACATATAGGTAGACTCGTACGTTATCTATATATATAAAAGGCAAACCTGACTGACTTATATATCAACACACAGCCGAAACTACTGTACCTAGAAACTTGAAATTTGGTACAGGGGTTCCTTTCATGATGTAAGTGAGCACTAAGAAAGGATTTTCCGAAAATCGACCCCCAACGAGAAGAAATGGGGGAGTAGCGGGAAACTAATTCTACGTGTACGAAATCGCGGGCGTCCTCTAGTGATTAATAACTTGCTGTAGTTGCTGCCTCCAATTAGGCTATAGATACATGCAGGATTCCGATCTTTGTCACAAAGAAAGGAAAGAAAAGGACAAACAAATGAAATCCCAGTTTTCAACGCCTTTTTATATAAGACTGACCAGAGATTTACCTACATTTATCTGATGAATTTGAGGGGTTCGCTGGTTTAGTAGCAGCCATCTTGTTTTAAAGACATGGAAGTTAATCTCTAGGAATACAGATATAGGAAGCGAATTCAACTCTGAAGCAGTTCGCAATAAAGCCGCATTAAGCATTAAGTGCCAACAAGACCATTTTACCAACCCATTTCGAAAGGTGCCAGTACCATAACTCCCATTGTTACCTGACGTGACTTCAGGGCAGCTGAAGGGTGCGTAATGTGCCTTTTATGCGCCAGGAAATTGCGCCCCGGGGCGACCATTAACCCTTATACTGCCAAATAGTCCGTTTAACGAGCGAATGATACGAGTAGAAGAATATAAATGAGGTGCTGAAATCAAAGGATCGTAAAACAAGTATCCTTGTCATTTACGTTAACGAAGTTCTCCAGTTAAAAAAAAGGTTTTGCCTGCGTCTTTTATCGCTATTCCCTTGGGATTTGTCTTGTTTCCGGGATAAAAGTACCCGTCGTCCGTCACCCCCTGCCGCTAAACCGTGCTGACGGAACAAGCGCACAAACACACCGCCGTATTTGTAATATAAGTAAGGAAAGGACAAGAATAGCCGAAAAAACAAAACGTGTCTTTTCCATTTTGCATTTTTTTAAAGTTTATTTATCAACTTAATATTATCGTACATAAAATTATGGATTAGTTAAATTACACTAAGGCGACGCCTATCTCGTTAGGTTAGAACAATGTTACTAATTTTAAATGTCGTACGCTTACGCTGGTTGAGATAGCTGTGGCCTGTTTTATAAAGCTACAAATTACGATTTACAGGTTACAAGTTTCCATTTGACACAACGACGACCAACCATTTGAGCAGTGTTGCCAGTTAGGACCTGTAAATTTATAACTTGTAGCTTTATAAAACGTGCCCCTGGTTGAGATTGCGAGGTATACTCTTGAAATTGAAGCTATTATAAAAAGTTAAACCTCTATTTTAATACCGGTATATTATCTCATGAACTATGAGATAATATACCGGTGATACCGTCTTTACCATAAGGGTTCACGAGGCCCGCGCCCAGGGCCCCCATCCTTAGGGGGCTCCGAAGCACCGAAAATTCCTCTAACGAGATCATAGTAGAGAAATGTTAGTATGCTTAATTCGGTTTCTTTACTTTCCAAAAGGGCCCCAAATTCTTGTGTGCCCATTGGCCCCAGTATAGTTAAAGACGGCCTTGTCATGATTGCACCTTTGGGTTGCTATGGGTCGCTAAATCATTTCAAGTTGTTACGGTTATGTTTCTAAATATTTAATACTAATGTAATATTTAAAACGTACGAATTTTTGTTACGTCCTCGACCGTCTGTCATTAAAGCTAGCAAAGTAGGAGGTTTCTAATTTCCATAAAAGCTCGGCACGTGCCGAGCTTAACGCTATTTCCAACTATGAGGACGACGCGTGTTTCTAGTTCTCGGAAATATTCAAGTTATTTCCTTAGAGGGGAGGGGGGTTAGAGCAGCACAACCTTAGTTAGGGATTTGAAGGGATATGGTGGTGTAAAATGTATTTATTTATTAACCAAGTTATTTTTACAGTCATATAACACATATAAGTTATAGGTTAGATACAGTACAGTATATACGGTTCAAAAATAATACAAATTAAAAGTAAAGTAAAAAAGAATTGTTCTATAAAATAATTAACATTAACAATATGGCTTTCTGTCACCACCAGCACTTGCACAAGGTGCTGGGGGTGGCTGTCGACTCCAGTTACCGCGCGGCGCACGGTAAATTAAAATATTTAATCATTCAATGTTGCTCATTATACAATCACTGAAGTATTAATTTTGTCATCCATTTTTTTATTTTCAATACGGGTTGTTCTTCTGTTAAGGTGTATTTCGCCAATGTCGAGTTATTTTTTGATAATCGCCATGGTATTAGACTTCGTTTCTGTCAAGTCTTTCTTACACTTACTGTAAACCACAAATGGCAAATGGAATTTGACCTCGCAGTGTAGATAGATACATGGCGTAGGAATGAAGCACAGTTATATATAGGTACAGGGGTCGGAATAGGCTGTGCCTATTCGCCTAAACTTCGCGGGAGGACGTAACTAAGAGTGGTTACAACCACCAAAAATAATGATTTCTTTTCATTCAATGCGGGATTTCCGGGATTTTTTTAATAATACATTAATGTGGAAATTGATGCTAAAACTCAATATCACATGTTAAAAACATTTATTGTACTGAATCATCATATCATAATTACAATCATAATGACTACTGTTATCAACATCATCGTTTTAAAGAGTTATAATAAATAACCATTAGTTTTTCAATGTTTTCGACTTGGAGACAGTTTCTTTTTTGATTTAATATCCATTTATACAATTGTTGTTTATTCCATTTTGATTGCTATTTACCTAAAATTGGAGTTTTTATTGCTGGTTTACCTCTCCCTTTTAATCAGCCTCGGCCTTCGCCATTGTCCCCCCCTGGCCGCTGACCGTTATCAGGCAGGATTACCTCGGCAGCCATTGACATTGCGGTCCAAGCTTGACATTGTGCTGCCCGTTTTGGCACCCCTCCAGCCAAGGCCTCAAGGCCTCTTTAGCACGCGATATGGTAATACACCCGCTATCAGTGTTCCGGGGAACGACGTGTGTTGGGAAATTGCCTCGGTGACTCATCAACTTTCTTAGTAGCCATGTTTTTATAATAAAACAAGCTTCTGCTAAAAAGGGTGTTATTATGGAAAAGCGTTTCGTAATGAAAAGCGAGTAACTTCTGATTTTAATTACTGCGGCCTGATGCGCGCGTTGTGTATCTAGTTTTATAAAAGCTGGCATAGGTTTGTTATGCGAATTTCTTATCGTATAAATGCTGACTGTTGTATCGTTATTTTATTCATCGTCGTTTTTTGAGTAAAGTTGTTTTTAGTCGGAATTTGAAATTCGATCACTCTGAGTGTACAAAAATATTCTTATTTATACACATAGCTGTTATTGTTTATTTACACCACGTTTAACATTTTTACAAGCTTTTATTTAACTTTTACTACGCCTCTGTTCTAGGCAGCAAAATCCAAATCGTATTTGACTTGAGGGCTTATTATCCAATGCACTCGAAAAACGATCGTTTTCATTTTAAAAATCGAAGGCTTGTCTGCATTCAAAATGAAAACAATTGCTCCACTTTGAAGCCAGTTGTGATTGCGAGTGCGTTAGACAATAAGCCCTATGTTATGGTTTTGTTTTTTAACTCGGCCGCCATTACTGACAAGAAAATAAGAGCTATCAAAACGTTGACAATACGATAACAGGTCAAAAACGATTTAGTTTGTAGCGTGTTGAACAGAGGCCTTGTTCGTATGTAAGTTGCGCGCTTCAAAATTTGCAAGTAAATTTTGAACCATTTCACGTTAATAGAATGGGCTGAAATTTGGATCACATATATAAACCCGATGTCAATGCAATCAGAGGCGTATTTAAAGATTTGGCGCCCCGGGCCAGTTAGATTTGCCGCCCCATAAATTGACGAAAAAGTATTTACAGTAAAATATTCTCGGGTACCTATCATGGCAGCGGGGTTCGGCGCCTGAGAAGCCTGCCGCCCCGGGCTATGGACCCCGGCGCCCTGAGAAGGCTGCCGCCCCGGGCCATGGCCCCCTTGGCCCTAGGGTAAATACGCCTCTGAATGCAATATTATGGTATCTAAGAGCTGATCTGATCTTGGAGCCGGAAAGTGGCGATAGGATCTACGCTATACTTAACGTACACCCACCGTATTGGGACTCATTAGTTTAGTCTTGATAAGCAGATAATGACTTTGCTGTCCGAAATTATAGAAACGTATCTAATGTGATGCTGATTCACATACACAAATACTCAACGACAAGTGAAATGCCACCATTACACGAACGCCGCGGTGCGTCAATAAAGTTCTGAAATATTAATAAGTATACTCCTATCATTTGTCGAAGACCCAAAGCCTTCAAACTATTTACTGAGTCATTGTCGCCCTACCATTTATATACATATTTCTAACTAACACAGGGTGACCATGTTTTTCTTACTTATATACTTTTCATAAACAACATACTTAAAGCCGTATTAGTGTTTGTTTGTTATCGTCAATGGTCCGAACGTAATTCAAATGCAGTCAGACAATTTCAACAAATACCTACATCTTATTTCTTTTCCGTCTATCATTGGATAAAGTTAGAGCTAAAATAAAAATGTTAGCTATCTTTTCTTCTTCTGGAGCCTTAGCCAAGATGCATATCGACTTTTAAAAACTGTGAATTTGAATGGAATTGACATAAGCGCTAAGCTAATTTTAACGATAAGGTTTGTAGAATGCATTTAGGGCCGTCCATAAATTAATCCACTTTATCATAAACGCGCAATACTTATAGCTAAAGTGTGCTTTAAATATCCTTGTCATTGTGATATTTGAATTTTTAAGTGAGAAAGAATACTTCAACTAAAATAGGTTTATTTTGCGTTTATGAATAAGGGAGTGTCTACAATTTTACCCTGTATAATGTAGGTATAAGTTTAAATCAAATACCTCTCGAACATTCCCCATGACTGGGCTCTAATCGATGAACTCACTTAACGTTTAGCCCTAGCCAAGGTTTTCGACCTGGGGTTAATGGGGGTCAATTTGTTGATAAGAAAACTTCACGTACCTACGAGCCCTGCCGTATTGTGTTTCTAATTCTAATAGACAGTCCCAGGGGAGCTAAATAACGATGTATGCTGTGCTTTTATATATGCTCGTATAGTCGTACCTTAACTTGGGATATTTAATGTGTTGTTGAAATAGAATTGTGATGATGACAAACGTTTTTAATTAAACGTCTGGTTTTTCACGACCAAATCAACTTAGCGGTTTTAAGTTTAGTATAGCGGAGATCCTATATCCCAGCGGCTCCACCACTAAATTAACGAAATAAATAAATTGGTAAATGAATCAGGTTTGTTTGTAAAAGTGACTTGTAGAATTTGACCCTTTCTGCGATATTTCCTCATTGTTTAAGTCTTACATTGAATGAAGGCTTGTAAAATTGAAGGTTCCTCAGTTCTTAACCTAAGTACGCCACTGTCCAGACTAATATTATAAATATGTCGATTTGTTTGTTTATCAATAAGTTTGTGCTTTGAATGGTCTTGTGTATATTAAATAATTCCGAAGAGTCATAATTCCGAACTGATCGAAATTCCGAATTTTTATAATTCCGAATGCAATATTTTGAAAGAAGACTTTTTTCATGTCACTTATAAATTTAACCTAAGCTAACCTGCATATAGCAATTAAATTGTGCATTTAATCTAAAATAGCTCAAGCATAGCTTTCGGGAAAATGAAAATTCGGGAAAGAAACGAAATTTTAAGATGTTCTTGATGTAAACATCTGTTCTAATACCAAAAATGTGAACTAACTGATTATTTTCACGGCTAAGCTGTTTGATTGATGGTGATGAAAATGACGGGAATGGCGACACCTGAGCACGAAAGTAGGATGTTTCCAAATTCCTCATCTTGTAATAATTCCAAATAATGTAACATCAGATTTCCGAGAAAATCGTGATTTGGGAAAAACTTAATGCTATCTTTATGCCATCGTTTTGATACTTCCCAATTCTACGATCCGATACCTATTGTATATAATCATTCGTGATTCATATCGTAGGTAAACAACCCCCAAACACAGATGCTCCTCGCTCTTCGCTAAACGCCGCCATTAAAATTTTCATCAACTCCGCGCGAGACGAATCGTCGGACATTTTCCCGTCGTATTATAATTTCGGGTAATCGCTCGGTGTCATTGAACCCTCTAATTAGTTGATATTAATCTTAATACGCTAAAGCATTTGTTATGCTAATTTTCTGCGAGTGTGTTGAGACGGCTGGATGTACACTATCGGTGACAAGGTTTAAAAGTTCTATACAGAATGAATCAGAAATTGTGACATTGGCACTATACTCGTTTATACATTGACGACACGTTAACCTAGGCCTAGGTTCTTGCAGCGGCCCTTGCCAAGACGCACTACGCTAACTAGCGTTTCTATTCGTTTCGTTTTTAAACCAATAGCGTCACTGGTAGGTCACGTGACTTTTCGTATCACGTCATCTACCAGTGACGTTATTGGTTTAAAAACGAAACGAATAGAAACGCTAGTTAGAGTAGTGCGTCTTGGGAAGGGTCTCAGGTAGGGTAGGGTAGACGCTTGCGTTTTTCCAATACTATATGACTTATGAATTGACTTTTCGATTTTGATATTAATCAAAAAGTTCCAAACCAATTTTATTATTAATTACACTTAAAGTCTTAATTTAGATTTAAAATTATGTACAATTTATCTCTTTTGAAAACGAAGCTCATTTTATATGGGTTAAAAAAACGCGTTTAAACAAAGTTGTAAAATTTTGTATGGACGCGTCAGCGCTTAGTTTTTAAATCCATATCAAAAAACATACATACATCTAGCAAAAGGTTTATTGTACAACAGTTAAAACCTTAGTTGATAATCTAAATTAATTGTAACTAGTAAATTGGTCAAGGACTTTTTGATTGGTGGTTAAATTTGATAGGTGACATTTGTCTGTAGGTAATTGTATGGAAAATACGCAAGTGAATCTATGTGTAAATCTCTATGAAAGTCATATGGTTATGAACATAAATATACCATTTTATCGGTGAAATTTACTTTAAATTGTCGTGCTGGGTATTCACTTTAACTTACGCCATACACTCACTCATACATTTCGTATAAAGATCATATAAAATTTTATTCAACAGTATAAACATAAGTAGATACATATTTAATATAATACAATACAAGTTAAAACTAAACTTATTTAAATTAAAATAAAAACTAAGCTACTCAAATATTAAAGACGTAAATAATAATCACCACTATAAAAAGAACACCCCCTCTAGCAGGTCCGCTCGCGGCATGGTCCCTATGACACTGGCTGCATTACCTCCCTGGATAGCTAGCCCAATCCTTTGAGAGAGGTAAGCACCAGCTCTAGGATCTCCGGAAAATGATATGAAAAGCTTTATTAAGGCCCTGTCATCCCGGCTCATAGACACCTCCGGAGATCCTAGAGCTGGTGCTTACCTCTCTCAAAGGATTGGGCTAGCTATCCAGAGAGGTAATGCAGCCAGTGTCATAGGGACCATGCCGCGAGCGGACCTGCTAGAGGGGGTGTTCTTTTTATAGTGGTAATTATTATTTACGTCTTTAATATTTTCGTATAAATAACTCTCGTTATTTGAAATACGTTATTTGTAAAAAGTATAGTTTGTCAAATATATTTATTTTCCTTGATTCATTATAACATCACGAACTATTAGTACTGTATTATAATTGAATATTGTACATAACATACTCCGCCATATGAAATGTCGTATATGGCGGATAAATTAACAGAATACAATTTTCCTGTAAACAAACTCGTTTTCCTTCCTTGATAGCCTGTAAGTTATTGCCACCCGTGTACCATGTGTAGTCAGTTTATTTTGGATTATTTACCTTTTTTTCTTGTGGCTTTCACCTCTTGCTGATTTAGAAGCTGTAACTTAGTTTGGTTACTGGCGTGACAGTGTGACAATAACCATGATTAAGTGACATGTTCATTAAGCTGGACATTCACGACCGCTCCAACAAGCCGAATAGAGTAGCGCCGCGCCAAAATTGATCCGTGAATGTCAAAACTGTAGCGTTTAAAAATACTAGGCGCGGTTCGTTGGATTTCCAAATGGACGGAAAGCCAGCGCGACTCGCTAACGCGCCATCCGAATTAAACTGTCGTAAATGCGTTCTCTGGCTGCCATTTTCTAATAAAGACTAGAACGTAGAGAAGCGGAAACTAAATAGCGTGGCGCGACCGTGAATGTGGTCAAAATATTACGGCCATCCAGTTGTATACACTCCATCTGTCGCCGAGACAAACGGCGCGTCCGTGAATGCCCAGCTTTAGGATGTAGTTGAATTATCCTGTTGCTTTCCTTTTTGCGAGAGCCAAATATTTTTTCATGAAATATCATGTCCCTTTGATATTTATTTATTATTCATCAAACAGAGAACAGAAAAACAATATTTAAACAAAACATCTTCTTCCTTGTTGTGTTTATTCTCAGGCGTATAGCGAGTATTTTCCTATTAAAACAGGAAAAAGTTAAATTAATATATATAATACCTCTACAAATGACGTCAATTAAACTCATACGACCCTCTATTAGTGGTTATTGCTAGAATTAGATACCGCATCATTCATAAATCATAATTCTGTACCTCTACCTCAGAACTATACGTAAAACTCGACTTTACGCTACATTCAATTGTAGCCCTAGTTGCCAGCAACTTATGTTATGGAATTGCGTAACCATTCATGTGGACATGGGTCATTGGCTCTACTATTCATACTACCTATGAATATCTACTGCATGTATTCATGTTTACCAGCGCCCGTGTTTATAATTTGTATGAGTTTACTACACTCCGGGGTGTCAGGGGCCGTGAATACGTGAGGATATTTGCCTCAATGACCGTTAACAATAGCATACCCTAGTTTAAGACGCTAAACACTCAATTGACCATTTGAGAGTATTTGTCCATTGTTGAAATTGATATGAATTACCATCGCACAATACAAACATATAGGTACAATACGGACTTTGGTATATGTGCTGAAGACTTAAGAAAGAACGACTTATCTTCACTGGAGTACGACTGTATTAGTTCGTCCTTATTGTTCGTTCTATAAGGTTGATTGTGCTATGGTTGTTAAGTGTCATTTGCAACTTTTTCCGACGTCGTTGTAGATAATTTACGGTCCGAAACGAACGAATGTGGTGTAATTGACGAGAATAATTCCACGTGCCGAAACAGGATTAAGCGATAATTGCGACGAAATATTGTTCGTTTGGACCGTGCGTGGCCTCGAAATCTCAATTGGTTGG
Source organism: Acleris cristana (assembly GCA_948252455.1). Classification (NCBI taxonomy): domain Eukaryota; kingdom Metazoa; phylum Arthropoda; class Insecta; order Lepidoptera; family Tortricidae; genus Acleris; species Acleris cristana. The sequence continues at coordinate 11,615,884 of OX411788.1, read as the reverse complement.
TTCAATTTGACGCCGTTTGAAGTAGGTTAAGCTAAAAAAATGGTGTCGGTAATTATGCAGCTTAAACAAGATTTATAACATTATTTAGTACTTAACTAATTAAAAATACTATAGGGATTACACACAGCTCGCATATCGCCGCGTGCAATGAACAATCATCACGCACGGGACCCGAGGAAGAAATGAAATCGCGCGGAGTAATCGCTCGGAACGCGAGATGCTCTAGTAACAGCTCGGAATTGCATTAATCTCACGGATTTAGACGCTCCATGACAAATTACTGCAATAGAATAGAAGCAGCTTGCGTTCCGTTACAAATGTTAACTAGTTTCTCCGTGCATTACCTACTAACTAAACCAATTTATTCATGCCAAATACAAAAGATAATCCGCAAATAAACGCATACTGATTTAGCTTAAAAAGTGCTAGAGCAGTTTGTCAATAATAGAAGCTTAATTTGAATTCAGTTGCGAAGTCAATCCGAGAAACATAAATGTAGATAAAGATGTCATGCTTAACGAATCCGTCGATGGGGAAACTTGTAAATTCCGGCTGTGAGATTTAAATATCACTATGAAAAAGAGTTTAAAAATAATGAGGACGATGTTCGTGGTTAAAATGATTTATTGGTCTGTTTCTTATATTTTTTATCTTACGCCATTCTTGATTGGTTAGCATACGTAAAGGCGGAACAAAAGAACAAAAACCTTTTTGTATTTATAATATTAGTAACTAGCGACCCGCCGTCGTTTCGCTTTTGTTTTATGTAACACCCGTACATAATACAGAACTTTTTATACATTAAAATCTTCCTCTTGAATTACTCTATCTAATGATGAAAACCGCTTTAAAAATCGTTGCGTAGTTTGAAAGAAATAAGCGTACATACAGAGGGACAGACGGCGGGAAGCGACTTTGTTTTATACTCTGGCGGGCGTATTCTTTTTTATATAAACTTTCTCCTAGTAATTACGAATACAACAAAATATATATATTTAAATCGGTCGATGGTGATGATACTGATGATGCTAATGACGATGATCTATTGTTGCAGCGATGGAAGGCAGCGCGTGGTGCGCGCGCGACATCTCGCTGCGCGCGCAGAAGAAGTTCCTCTCGCGGGTGGGGGGCTCCGCCAGTGCGCGTGCGCTGGTGCTGGACGAGCACGCGTCCAAACTGCTGGACCAGGTAAAAAAAGACAGACATTTATCGCCAGAACATGGTAGTTATGCAGTTCTTCGCGAAACAGGATGTTCTTATGTTCTATCTTAATTAGGCATGCAATACAGATCGTTTTTCATCAAGAATCTCCCGAATGGAGTAAAAACATAGCCACCTTGTGATTCAATGGTTAAAGGGACCTCTGTATTTGGATTGGTAAATTATTTAAAAATGTATTTGCTAGAAAGAATTAACTTTGAAAATATTCACTCAAAAAAATGTGAGCTAATCAAGACAGGTTTTCTCTTAGTTGACATAAAATGAATACACTATTCATGATATTAGTTATATCAAACAAAACTTATAGTAAAAACAGCAAGTTCTTTAGCGATTCAACTAAGATCTTAGTTGATGCGTCTAACGTCTTGTTAGGCTCGTATGGATCCAACCAATTTTTTTTTTCAGTTTAGGTTTTGACAGCGGCAAGTACAGTTTATCATTGTGTCTAGTGGATCTTGCAAAAACTTCAGCATGAGTAGCAAACATTATTACCTATGGTTTTCTCTAGCAAATAATGCAATCTGCTTTATACGTAAGTAATACGTATACATGCATGGCAGAGGCAGTACTCCTTTGGCTTGGAATAACAATGAATAATGAACGGGAAAGAAATAGCTATAAAATTAAAACAAATAAAGCTTGGCAAAAAGAGTATTTCTTTTTAGACTTCGGACGAATCATATGTAAAAAAAAGCGTTTGTTGTGAAGTGGCAACCATAACTTTAAATTCTGTTGCCATTTTCTCGCCGCAGTTATTAGTGTTATTACACACGTTAAATTGTTCGCTGACACGCGAGTGGTATTACCGCTCCATGTTGTTTTTGACGCTAGTTTAGGTAGTAGTATCTCTACCTATTCCGATCATTGATCTATGACACCTAGAACTGCTCTCATCGGATGTTAGGTATTTTCACTCCTCATCCCATTGCTGCCTAAGACAAAGACTGTACCGCGCAGGAGTTCATCATCTTTTCTGATATTCCTTTTTAAATGGTAAAGTAATGTGTTATTTGTTCGTCTATTAAACTTAGTCAACAACCTCCATTACTTGACTAACAAGTGACTGTTTCATTCCAGTTCCTGTGCGTGCTCCGGCAGCGCGTGGAGAAGCGCGAGGCGGAGAAGATGGTGAAGCACGTGATCAAGGCCGCCGTGAAGCTGGGCGTGCTGCGCCGCCACGCGCAGCTCTCGCCCGCCGACGAGCGCGCGCTCGCCGCCTTTCGGACCAAGTTCCAGGTAAAGTCTCAACTGCCTTCGGAATAATACTGCTGGAAACAGATCTGGTGATCGAGGCGGCCATGAAGTCAGGCGTGCTGCTCTGCCATGCGCAACTCTTGCCCACCGACAAACGCGCGGACGCCGCCTTCCGGACCAAGTTCCAGGTACGGGCTCTACAGATCTTCGGAAGGTTACTGCTAGATACAGATCTGGTGATCAAGGCGGCCATGAAGTCAGGCGTGCTGCGCTGTCATGCGCAGCTCTCGCCCGCGGACGAGCGCGCGCTCGCCGCCTTTCAGACCAAGTTCCAGGTACAGTCTTAACTGCCTTCGGAAGGATACTGCGGGATACAGATCTGATGATCGAGGCGGCCATGCAGTCAGGCGTGCTGCGCCGCCATGGGCAGCTCTAGCCCGCCCACGAGCGCGCGCTTGCCGCCTTGCGGACCAAGTTCTAGGTACAGTCTCTACAGATCTTCGGAAAATTACTGGTGGATAAAGATCTGGTGATCGAGGCCGTCTCGAAGTTGAATATGCTGCGCCGCCATGTGCAACTGTTGCCTGCCTACGAGCGTGCGCTCGCCGCCTTCCGGACCAAGTTTCATTAACAGACTCAAGATTTCTTTGGAAGATTTGGTCATCTTAGGGAGATAGATCTTGTGATCGAGACCGGCCATGAAGTTGGGTGTGCTGCGCCGCCAAGTTATTTGTTATAGCCATCTAAAATAGCATACCTTAACTCTTTTTTTTTAATTGTTTTCAGACCGTGCTAATGGCGGTGGTGTCTTTCTGTGAAGTGGAGTTCTCATACGATCGCGAATTTCTGCAGAACGCTCTGCACGAGTCACACCAGTCTTTAAAGTGAGTGTTGGTACTGGGTATCATTAATATGTTTATGATAAAATTGCAGAAGTTAACATTAGTTATAAAACTTTTAAATGTGTATAAAATTGTTTAATTTATACATTTATTATTTATTTAATCTTTATTGCACAAAAACATAAATTTGTAGTACAAAAGGTGAACTTAATGCCTAATGGCATTCTCTACCACTTGACCACTGGGCAAATCAGAAAATAGTTGTAGACGGACCACGTATAATCTACCCAAACGCCACTACTAAGGCGTCACATCGCATAACGTTATACAGCACCTTATTCCTTATCACAACGACTTTCATTCCAGATCCGTGGTAGAGCGACACCTGTCCGACAAATCCGTCTCCCGGCTGGCCGGGGTGTTCGCGCTGGTGTGCCGCGGCGACCTCCTGGACGCGCTGTTCGCCGGACAACTCGACGAGGACGTCCTCAAGCTCGCCCGCATGCTGCGCAAGGAACTTGACCGCGGCCTCCTATAATCCCCCAGGAAACCATCTGATAACCGTCCTAACACAACCAAAGGTGTGTGTCCAGAGTATATCTCTAGGTCCCTCGCGAAGATTCCTCCCTTGAACGTGATTGTAGCTCACGTGTGTGGATCCTGCAACATTGGGATCACTTGCAATCGTTATCCCCACAAATGGGGATTTGGTTTTCTAATAAGACTTCAAAAGTTAGGTATCTTGCACTGTAGTGGCCTGGCGAAAGAAGTCACTGATGAGACGAGCAGTTTTCACCAGTTTTAACCAATCATAGAGGGCGATAGTCGATTGTTGACCAATCGCATGCTCGATTTTATATGCTTTCACCATTCGGTCTTTTGTTTGGCCGGTGCTGTATAGATCTTGCTTGAGCCTAATCTCACTAGTTGTACGTTATTTATACACTATTTTAGTTGATTAGAAAATTTTATACTCACTGCTTGTATGGAGTGATTTTTAATGTTCGACCGGAAAAGTTTATTATGAGATACTCATGAAGTCACGACTTATTTCCTTACATTTAGATATTATAATTTGATGATTTATGCAATTTTAAATACTCGCCTATTTATTTCTCTATTTTTTCTTTATCTTTGTTGTAATCAATTTCTATGCCAGAATCCTTTGTAAATATTATAATTTATTTAATTGTACATATTAATTTGCTTATCTCTTTAGCTATTAAAACAGTTTAACGTTAACTTAAAGTTTCTAGTATTTCTAATGATCTGAGAGTTCTTCGAACCATTATTAACAGTTCCTCATACCTATTCTCGACACGTTAACTCATTTTTGCTAGGCTACACATAAGCCCCTTTTACTCGCACGATTGGAAACCAAAATATTTCGTTCTCAATCCGTTCCGTTTCGTTACCTCGAACAATATTCGGCGTAAACAGCTGCTTTATATCGAACTATCTGTATCTACCCCGTCTATGTCTAAAGTTATATTTATGGTATGTAGTTGCATTTGCCACAGGAACTTGTGTACAAGGCTTGCCGTATTTTTTGCCAGTATACTTTAGTTCTTAAGAGCTGTCTCATGACGTAGTGTAGATTTAAATCATAAAATATAATTGTTTTAATTGATGTATAATTATTAGTTACATGTCGTGAAAGTCTTGCCTAATGACTCCATAATACGAAATTTCAAACTTTGCTATTCGTCCTTTTCACGCGACTGTGTTAAGTCCTGGAGTGAAAGAGAACGGAGTTTGCAATTTCGTTTTTCAGAGTACAGGGCCATGTTTGTTTTAACGAGTTGGTGTAATTAAGGTTAGGATGCATTTAATATCTGTACCTAAATGTGATTTAATGTTTATCGGTATTTTAGTAGGGTGTCATTCGCGATCCATAGTATCGTTTCTCCTAATCGTCGTTTGTCCTAATTTATCGTTTGTCCTAAACTGGTTTTCAGCTGAATTAGACAACTTTTTAAGCTTTCCAAAAATACCTGCGTTTAGGTTAGGTTAGAGTTGTGTTATAACAACACTAAAACGTTTTAAACATCAGGCGGAAATGGGTTTTAGGACAAACGATGAATTAAGACAAATGACGATTAGGACAAACGATATTATGGATTCCGATATAGACCCATTTTAGTATGTTTATGGGTTTATGTTAGTCTTAAAGACCAGTTACCAGATAGCCTAACATGACAAGTTTATGAACTGATCTAACGAAATTTTTAATAATAACCAAAAATAATTAAGATATTTTAATTACACATTGAACTGAATTATTTATTAAATATTAGTTATCCATAGCTTCGTGTATGATAGTCATTATATCGACTTTTATATCTTGAAATACTATTGGACCAAAATTATATATCTCCACGCAGTTTACATATCTGAATGGAAATTCATATCTCAATTTTGTATTAGCAATAATGATTTATTTTAAAACTACTTTTAAGTGCTTCTAAGAAAAAGCCAGGAAAATAAAATGATACTGATATATAAAATTACCACAATGTTTCCTACGCCCACGTTTTATAACGGCTAAAGTCGCACTAAAACTGAGACAGTCACTGCCGCACTCAGAGACGTCAATTAAATTTAACGTATGATTAAAGTAGCTGCTGTCACTTTCTTTGCTATAGCAATAGAATAAGACAACACGTCACTAAACTAGCGTTAAATTTAATTGCCGTCTCTGAGTGCGGCAGTAAGTTTAGTGTCAATTCAGTGGACCTAGTTAATGCATTTGCAATCAGATCAATTAAATTAAAGTCGCATTAAAAACACACCACCTTACTCATAAACGCACTATAAACTTATTTTAGTTAAATAATGCTTTCTCATTTTCTGTCAAATTGAAACGTCACAATGACAGACAAGGACAAAGCATATTTTAAGCCTACTTTAGCTATGGCGCGATTATAAATAAGACGGTAAATTATCGACTATTCATGTTAATGGAGAGCTTGATTTAATACTTCTTTCTACCTAGATGATGTTTTTGCAAATGATAGTTTTATTCTTTTGACTGTACACCCTTGTTTGTTGCTATGTCGTTACTGTATTGTAGCCTGGTCACTGTCAATTATACAGGTTACCAACTTACAGAGACAAGAAAGAAATCAGAAGAGCTTAGAATCACTTTAATTAACATATTGGATATGGACACTGGCGCCTCTACTTGGTACTCTTTCTTGTTGCTCTGTATGTATCAACGTTCTGATGAGAAGCGGATTCCATTTTACGCTGATAAAGTTAGTACCGTAAAATATTCCGACTTTGCTCCTCCATGGGTATAGTGACTATTTCATTTGTTACTTGTAAGTCAAGGTCGATGACAAATTTGCTAAAAATTATCGAAGCCATGAGGTGAATGAAAGCAATAGAACGATTTACAATACAAATTATAATTACATATTGGAGCATAATTACACGTAGGGGAGCAAAGTAGGAACATTTTACGATATTTACACATACTTAGGCATTCTAAAAGAAAACCTGCCTTTGTTTTCATTTGTTTAAGACACATTTAAGCACTTTTAAATTCAAACACTAAACAATTGTGGAGTTAAAGAAAAGTGTACATTTTTTACATTTTTGAAAACTACTGGATCAAGAACTTGATTGTTTTTTCCTTGTCTGTTTTGTAACCAAAATCCAATAGTTACTATGTTTTATCGGGATGTACCATTTTTCTCCCCTCCCCAATTAGTTATTCTTTTAAGGCTCCACCAAGTGCATTCGACTGCGCTGGAAAACGATCGATAACGGAAGAGCAACAAACAACAAACGCGCTGTACCGGAGAATGCTTCTTTGTCTATGCGCTCATTTAGAAAAAAAACAGTTCTAATGTCAAAAACCGTTCGTATGTTATTGCGGGCAAGGTTTATTAATGTGTCAATATCATGTCAATATCAAAGTTAAAGAAAATTTTGAGACCCAAGACAAGATGCATTCGGCGTTTGTTATCGTTATCCAAAATGTATAGAATGGACGTAAGCTGTCAGCCGGTCGCGTCTAGCGCCTACGTCAATTCAATACAAATTGACAGTTTTCGAAAATCATTTACGTTGGCGTTAACCTTGGATTATGATATGTGTTTCTCCACAATGTGCATTTTCCAATTCTTGCCTACCATTGCCGACACATTGCCTACAGTGGCCGCGCAATCGTCAAAGTCATAGCTAGATAAAATCAAAGACGTCCACGTAGGGATCGTATTAAAATGACAATATCAGTGTGTAGTTTAAACGTTATAAATGTTTCGTTAATCTATGTGGATTTTGTGGATTCAATGTGCTGTCGTAATTGAAATGTGGAAATTAGATTAAGTAAGATTAATGTTTATTAAATATTTTACACGATATTTATCGCTTGTTTCCATCACCTGGGTCGACATTGATTAAGTTAAAGATACGATAGCGAGATCAGTATATTTGACACTATCGTGTCAATTCCTATATTTTGGTACCTTTAGGTCCTTTAGACCTATGCCGAGACCAGGCTCATTCCAAAAGCACTGCAAAGCACTTAACATGACACTTGAGTTTTATTATTTACACTAAACACATTGGCACTACAAACCTTAATGTGCGGGTAGTAATAAAAGGCACTTACACACGAGTTTTATTTACCAGTGATATTACTTCGGGTGCTGTATAGTACCTGAGTACAGCTGCTTTTTAAGGTCCGACCCGAAGGGTGCCCCCCCTTCCATACAAGATTGGTACGAGTCTGACTCGCACTTGGTCGGTTTTTTAAGAACTACAGTTAGGTGTCAAATTGTTAAGGACAGTAATCAAACTTTTTTATTTTGTAGTTAAAAAAAAATGTAGATTTTATTCCATAAAAATTATAAAAATATGTTTGAAATGTTATGGGTACTTTCTTACTTTTACTAAGGGTACTTTGCTACGAGTTTTTACTGCCGTCCCTAATAATTTAACGTCTTGTAGGTACGGTTGGACATGGGAGTAGCTGTACATTAGAGTACCATTTCTCAGCTATTGATATATTAAATTCAAACCATTCTAATCTTAATAAGTTATCGTGACAAGGTACTAAAATGTAGAGCTACTTCTGAGTTTAACTATACTATCAAGGAATTTGAATGTTTAGTAGTTTGACAATACGTAAATTTGCCCACGTAGTTGAGTCACGTCAGGAAATATATCAAAGGCTCATTTACGTATTATGACAATCGGCTAAACATTCAGATTCCTTGATGGTACAAATGGATTTCTTTGTTTTACGTTTTTATGCCCTAACTTATTTTGAAAGGTTGTTAGCGGTACATTTGAGTTAGTAGCGCAAGTTGAACAATTAAGATATTTAGTTTAAACGTGTAACTAGGATAGAGGCGCCGTCTGTATGTATATTTCTAATTTGTTAAGCTGTGTCATATGTACTACGATTTGATATCAAATATACAATTGATAAGAGTATTGTTGTCTTTTTACTTGATTATATTAAGCCGCGTATCCACCAAGCGCACGCGCTCGCGCGGCAGCCTCGCGAGCCAAATGCTCGGTCCGTGTGGACGTGCCTCAGGACTGTTCGGGCGCACGTTGCCGAGGCAACGAGTCCTGAGGCACGTCCACACGGACCGAGAATTTGGCTCGCGAGGCTGCCGCGCGAGCGCGTGCGCTTGGTGGAAACGCGGCTTTCTACGATTTTTAATCTTACCTCAACTCGATTTTTCCTTACAACTATTTTACTGACTTGTATTATTTGTGTTTGTTTATTAAGGTCAAATCTTGTCAATTTTTGAACCAGTTCCCTTTAATGGGCTGACATTTAGAACACATGTAGACCCGATGACATTGCATTATTGTGGTATCTAAGAGCTGATCTGATGATAGTTGGAAGATGGCGACGGGATCGTCGCTATACTTAACGTAATCTCACCGTGTTGGGACTCGTTAGTTGTGTTTTGACAATTTGATGATGACTATGCAAAAGACAGACAGACAGGCACCGAAGTCTCACCATAACGGTTCCTTTTTTACAATTTTGGTACGGAACACTACAAAAATTGCAGTCGTCACCAAAACCTTGCTTTTTTTGGACAACTTATTGCTAAAATAAAACGAACAATTATTGTGAAAGCACCAGTCAATAATTTATTCACTAAAATTTCTTAGTATACAAACATGGTAGGTATCCGAGGTGACATCGATCTAGTACACAGTGCTTACAAACGGACATATGTCGCAAACGTCTGAACTTTGAGATCTGCCAGATTTTAATACCTACATCCCATTTAGCTATGTATTAGAATAGTGATTGGTTTTTCAGTTTACGTCTAGATTCCCAAGATTCAGACGTTGAGATTTAAAACTAGGAGTTTTACAAATTTACTCTTTTTAAGAGTAACTACACACTTGAACATTTATAATAAGAATACCAATAAGTCGTTGCTGAAATCGAGAATAGGTAATAAATTGAGGTACATTTTAAAATAAAATGGATCTTTGGTTCAACACAAGTTTCATAGTTCAAATACAAAAGGACACAAGTGAAATACAATTTTATACAATTTAACACTTCATACTAATAGTTTTGATATTAAATACAATTACAATTCAAATTGAGTTGTCCCTTTTTTGACCCCCGACAAAAATAATATTTTTGAGTTTAAGTGTGTATAGACCCTGTCACGTCAAAAGGCAACTGAGCGGCAATGGAGGGGATGGTGTTTGCGCATGTGCGTACAGTCGCCAACCAATAGCGTGCGCGCATACGCATACCGGCGGAGTGTTTCCCGTCCCGCACCCTTCGTACCGGCAATTTCGTCGATAAATGCGCGACTACGTAGGTACAGTCAGCAGCATAAATAAGTGATCATTTCTGTACCTTGTCGTAAAAAAGTAAAAATATAGTCGACAAACTATGACAAATGATGTATCTCTGAATAGGTTTGAATTCATTAATCATTTTTCAATTTGAACGATCATTTAGGATTTATAAAGATTTAAAGTTGGTTGGCAACAACAGTCGGGTTTTTTAAGCTTGCTTTTTGTTGTTCTTTTTTCGTGACGGGAACTATGTGTATGTCTATGCGTTTGTGGCATCGTAGGTCCCAAACCGGTGGGCCGATTCCGACGCAGTTTTTTATAAAGAAAGCTAGTTTAATACCGGTGGTTCTTAGCCAGATTTCATGAAAATCGGTTGGGCCGTTTAAGAGATATCAGCTCTGAAAGGGGTTGCCATATTGGGGTGTTTAATTCAATAATTATATTTAACAAAATGTATGAGTATAACTAGATACATTAAAATACGTCGATTTACATCAATTAAAAAAAACGTCTACTTGTTACTTTAAGTACGTATGTACTGAGTGTACTTACAGCTAGGAATTGAATGAAATGGTTATTAACCAGTAAAGCGATGACTATTTACATTTACACGAAGGAATGTAGAAGTACGGAGTGTATAACATACTTACAAGTATAGTCCGCCATATTATTTAACGATATACAAACAACTATGTACTTAGTGCTGCTGCAGGTACGTTCATCCAAGCTCGGTATAGTTGTATGTCCACTAATTCTACATTTTAATAACTAACGCATAAGATTTGCCACATGTAGCGTTGCCAGGCGTCCGGGTTAAGCCGGACAGAGTATGGCTTGGTGACCGAACTGTCCGGCTTGTTAGGCTTTTTAAATTTGTTGATAGAGAAGATTTTATTGTTGTTTCTTGTACATCCTTGCTATAATTAAAATGTCCGGTACCTGGGTGTCCGGCATTTTTACCCAAATGTCCGGCTTGACTGGCCGGTTTGTCCGGCTTTTCGGTTTTAAGACCTGGCAACCCTAACACACATTTTTAAAGTGACAAATGAGTTGCATAAAATGCTGCGAATTTTCTTACTAAACATATAAGAATAGATAATAAAAGTGCAAATTATTTATGGCATTTGGATTAAAAAATACAGAGGGCCTAAACAAGATGCATAACGCTAAGTTTTCGAATTTCGAAAATCGACTAAATGTAGCTATAGGATTGACGTAAACTGAAGACCAGCTGACCTATTGCCTAACGCACTCGCAATCGAAATCGACTTCAAAGTGGAACAATTGTTTTTATTTTGTATGCAGACTCGCCTTCGGACTGTCAAAATGAAAACGATTGCGATTGCAAGTGTAGGCAATAAGCCTCTGTACATTTCGAGTCGATAGAAAACAGAAACTTTAGCAGCGTTTGCATTAGGGAATGCAATTTAACCGGTTATTAACCGTTTTTGTATGAAAATAACCAGTTAAATCCGGTTATAACAGGTTTTCTGCATTTACTAGTTTGCATCTTGCCTTCGCCCTCAGTAGGTATTTATGGCCGCTGTACACATTGAGCCAATGCGTTGGGCTATGGTAATGGGCCAAAATATGGAATCACGCTTACATTGGCGTATTTAATCCTGCATTGGCGCTTTTATAAAAGATCCTTTGATGTTTGCACGAAAAACCGACACCAGGAGGTTGGCCGGCCCGCGTTGGTCACCAACTACGAACAAGCCAATAGCGCAGCCAAGTAGACCCCTAAACGTTTGCCCAATATCGTGGCCCAACGCATTGGCCCAATGTGTCCAGAAGCCATTAGCGTAGCGAAGGATTTAGCGATACCGTCCAAGGAAAGTAATTTAGTTAACGATTGACACGTTACTGATTTACACTTCACCTTTTAGGGAAATGCAGTAAAATGCTATGAAAATTATAAAACAAGTTCATAATGATATATCAAGTACCTACCAAAGAAGAAAGAACTGAAATCAACAACCACACTCTATAATTATACAGATGTATGATTTGGAAATGGATTACTTTGAGGTGTGACGTCTTTTTTTAAATATGTACAGTAAAATAAATAAAAACAGCTTGATTTATCGCATTCATATGGGTAATTACATTGTATTGTCCCAATACGCACCTTGAAGTCAAGATGGTTAAGACTGCTATTGCTAAAGTGTTTTCAACCCACGACGTCTCGCCCCACTACTTGATTATTAGGGTTCCGTACCCACCGGCGACTGTCCGTCCGTCCGTCTTAACTTTAAAGAGCTGTATCTTTTGTACCGTAGTAGGGTAGAAGTACCGTTTATGGCCACTGTACCCTTTCTGGACATTTTAGGTTGAAATGAGTATCAAAAATACTGTAAATTTAAAGATAATATTCATAAATAGTTAAGAATGACGATTAATTTAAAGATAAAATATAAAAATATGTTTGTATTTTCATAATGCTTTAGATATTAGTTAAAATTTAGAGTGGCTAAAAACGGTGTAAAGATGGCCAAAACCGGTAGGTACTTCTACCCTAGATAGCGGGTTGTTTTTTATTAAGGAAAGTGCAATAATAAAGGGGGTCCTCATACAAGAAACGTTTTTTGAACAAATGTTTATTTTCGGTGAATTGTAAAAACGGTAAAACATACAAGCTTAACATTTGCAATGAAAATTTGGTTTGGTATTACAAACTCTGAAGAAAAACCACAAATACTCAAAAATGGTCAAGTGTGAGTGTGGGTCGTTCAGATTCTATTTGAAATCGAAGTCAAATTGGAATATAATAATAACTACTGTGCAACGGTACGGATCCATCGAAACGTCAATTTCATACGTGGGAGCCGCCCTCGTGGATAGAAATCACTATTATAACTTTATAAAACTAGGCAGAGAAGATGTAAATTCTGACACCTGTCATTACAGTAGGTTGACGACGCGCTGGCCTAGTTGGTAGTGCCTACCAAGCTAGCGGCCGGGGCCCTAGGTTCAAATCCCGGTAAGGGCAGATATTTGTGTGATGAGCACGAGTATTTGTTTCTGAGTCTTGGATGTTTTCTATCTATTCAAGTATATATTTCTCTATATAAGTATCTATATCGTTGTCTAGTACCCATAGTACAAACCTAGAGCTTAGTTTGGGTGTAGATCAATTTGTGTGAGATCGTCCCTTGATATTTATTTATTTTATTTATTTATTTATAACCTCAAACTTGTGAATACACTTGACAGAAGCACGTGGAGCTAACCCCATGTGCTTCTATTTAGGCCACAAGAGCAAATACTCTTTAAACGAACAATTGTTGTCGCGTGTGATATGATATCCATTGGTTTATTACTCTAATATGTCCATGGTGATTGTCTTAAATTCCACTTTGGCGAAATACATCTTGTTATTGGATTTACTATTTATCTGCCTAGTAGGTACTATAGAACTTGAGGTATATGGTATTTGTTCCGACTATCGGGACCATGAATCATCTGTCCTTTTCGCACAAGCTTTTGAAAATGGCAGATCATTTTGGACGCTTCAAATATTTTCTGCTAAGACTGCTAAGCCCATGTATATGCGATGGCGGAAAAAAACTATAAAATATCTTCTTAGGTACTAAATATGTAATATATAGCTTTGTTTCTAATTGTTATACTTATTACACGGGTATATCGTGACTGTTTTATTCCTAGGTACTTAGACTCATTTTCATCGACAAATTACTAAAAATAAATGCAAATTATAACGATTACTTTGCTATTTTACAAGTAACTTGCCGACGGTGTGCTACACATGTACAATTAATTGTAGAATTAAAAGACCTCTACGTCCACAAACTACATATTTTTAGTATAAAATAGATTGATTTCCCTAGCCTAGATCTATAATCTAATATACATAGTACTATGTTGGTTTACATAGGTTATTTAGTAACCAAAGAAATGAGTATAAGCAATTTTAAAACAAATTAATAGTTTAATGTTTTGGATGATTAAATATTTAAAAACAACAATGACGTGAGATGTCGCGTGGAAAATATAGACAATAGTAAAACTTCAATTAAGTACTTACTTAATTGAAGGCCTGGCTGACGTATGTAGGTTTAAATAATGTTTGGTGTTTTCTTACATTTTCCATGTATGTAAGAAAATATATACCTACGTTGATGTAACATTATTTTGTTTAATAAAAGTACTGCCCCGCATACCTAAAAAAACCAACTTTACTCCGTAACTACTTGTATTAGCTCTTTAAATTAGGTGTAATAATTACCTCATTTTGTAATTATAAAATTAAAGTAACCATAGCAACAGCAGAAACTTTAGACATGGCGTTTCCAAACACACATTGACGGTAGTACTTATAGACATAACCGTACCTACGGTGTTATTAATCGCAAGATCGTTGAGATAGTTTTTACTTACAGATATGTAGAGCAAGACAAAAAGGATCAAGGGTCTACTGGCTCCTTCACAATATCATAGGCAGGGAACAAACATACGAAATCGTATTTGGTCGGTAAAGTTCGTATTTATCATGCTTTCTCAATTAACTTATCTAGCCGAGTGAGAAAGAAGAACAATACCCTTACCATGAGATGCAATTATCGTACTCGCTAGCGAGTCGAGTGCTCTGTCCCTCGCACTCTATAAAAATACTGTGGGGGACAGAGCATTCGATTCGCTAGCGAGTACAGTACAGTACTCATGGTAACGGTACAGAAATACGAACTTTTCCGACCAAATGCGATGTCGTAGTATCTGTAACGTGTATTCACTGCATCTGCATTTCATCCGCTGAAGTATCGTTTTGTGATGTGATGCAATATACCAAGCTCCCAATTCTGATTAAAAGGGCCTATAGACAGACATACACTGATGACTCCCTAGATTTTTTTGTTTGGAACTCTTACACCCGTATTCGCAAACGTCACTATGAGGTCTCACAGTGCTCACGAACGCACAGGGTGGTTCAAAAAGGACCAATCAGAAATCTGTATTGAACGCAGTGCTTTTACTCAGTGAATCCCTTAAGTATTATTTGTGAATACGGGTGTTAAAGTCTGTTATAATGTCAGCGGTTGAAACGTCAGATACATCCCTTTTAATTATCATCTACGTATGACAAACACGAGATTCCACTGTGCCTACGTACAAATATTAAACTACACATAAAAGTATGAGATCTGTTTTACATACAATTAATATCTTGAATGAAATACGAAACTGTGTGCGCTATAAATATTTCAAAATATAAGTAGTTAGGAAATGAAGAGAAGGCCCTACCTACTGTTGCTTTCGCAATATGTTTTCATTTAGTAACTCAGTATCGAGTAACTCAGGGTCTTCTGTCTATATCCCAAAGGTAGAAATCAGTTTGTTCTTGAAATAAAGACATAATTTACTAACTACGTACTACTTATAACTACAAAATATAGCTCAGCCCTTCGTTTTGGACTTTGGCTCAGCCACTGTTCGATATTCTCGTTTATTTGCAACTTAGAAACGTATTGGTGCAGTAATAATAAGTGAGAGTTTCTGTTGGTTTGTCGGTAGTAAGCTAAACGAATACGTGACAATGTTCGCCGTACATACAGAAAAAGGCTTAGGTATTTTTTTATTTACATAAAAGAAACTTAACTACGAGTTAGAAATAAAAAAAAACCTGATTAATTAGGTTTCGGAGCAAAATGTGGCAAGTTTGTAAAAGCAGGTACCATGAAACGACTGGTTATTTTTTAATTCATTTAAAGTAAATAAAGCAAATGCACCAACATTGCTCCGAGTCCATGCACGGTGGCATCGTTGCAAATCTAGGAATGCTTACGTCTTGCGCAACTTTAGTAGGACTGGGTTAGTGAGAGGTATTATAAGTAAAATACTATACTAACAACGCTTCGTATTCTCTTGTGGCGGCGTCAGCGAAATCTCTGAGCTTGTGTCAATTACCTTTCAAGGACCCATATTAGTAGGTATAGTAATTAGGTCCTGATAAATGCGAGTCGTAATATATACTTCTTGAGCGATCCTGTTAAGTTTGGATAGTGATTGGCAACAGAAATCAAAACAATGTTTTAACTACTCTACATATCATTTCGCGGTGGCGGACTGTCCAATGTTTGAACTCTTACCAGTTCTCACTGTATGGAAAAATATTATTAACTCAGCTACTATCATGTCCTGCTAGAATCGAGATGTAATGAAAACATAGCACTAACAATGTCCCGTGTCCTTGCGTGGTGGTGTTGTTGTTTTGAGGCCTTAGCCAAGATGCAAACGTTTCTACCTAATGTTTTTCTTTTCCGTCATTCAAACTGTATGGGATGACAGCTTCGTGCGTTGCGATAAACCACGTGGTCAACTGTCATCCCATACATTTTGAGTGATAGAAAAAAAAAACGTTAGGAGCGTTTGAATTTTGGCTAGGGCGCCTGATTACCTTCTAAGCGTCATTTTCAGGATTAAGTCAAACGCTAGTGAGTAGTGATTGGAAACAAAAATAAAATTCATTTACAACGTTCCGTATCCTTTTAGGGTGGTACCTATCTGAGATCTGTTTTCTCCTTGAGTTTCCGCCGAGCGGCGTTGTAGCTTATGCCACCCGTGTTAAATTAAGCGACTAGGTAATTAATAATATCAGGGAAGCAACTTTCGGATCTCGCTTACATGGTGAGGTAACAGAAAAAAGGTAAGGTCGTCCCACCGCGGCGTGCCCTGAGGCGGCGGCGGGCCCTACTCCTTGAGCTTGTGCCAGTCGGCGATCTGCCGGCGCGGCGCCGCCTGCACCTCGCGCCAGTGGTGCCGCGCCGAGCCCGCGCCGCCCGCGCCCAGCTCCAGCCGCCCGATCACCTGGGACATACACCACGTTACGGATCATCGTTTTCACTTACTTAGGTAAATACATCAACTTGCAGAAAAACTGTGGGTAAATAAAGCTGACTAAATATTTATTTACCTATGCTGGAAATTTGTACTATAAGCCTTTATCATCTTTGTTTTTTACAGAGACGCTGCTATTTTTCTTTTTGAAAGCTAAAATACACGATCCCATGCATTACCCAACCCTGGTTCCGTCTAGCGATTCTCACCTCGTTCTTGGTGACGCAGTCCCAGTCGAGCACGGACGACTCGTTGAGCAATATATTATGATACGTACACAACCCCCCTGGGGCTCTACTTTAAAATCCGTAATTCGAACTTCGGATCGCCCTGTCACTTTCTTGCAAATTAGTTAAGCGTCGAGAGCGAAAGAAATAGCAATAGACGAAGTTCGAATTACGGATTTCAAAGTAGATCACCTGGTCCCGTCTAGCTGGCCTCACCTCTTTCTTGGTGACGCGGTCCCAGTCGAGCACGGATGACTCGTTGAACAATATATTGTGATATGTACCCAACCCCCTGGTCCCGTCTAGCGGTCCTCACCTCGTTCTTGGTGACGCGGTCCCAGTCGAGCACGAGCAGCTCGAGCGCGACGTGGTCGAGCTGTGCGTTGGGCGCGGCGGGCACGTCGAACACGAAGGACTCGTTGAACACGGGGTTGAGCGTGCGCTTCTTCACGTGCGTCTTCTTCTTGGCGATGCGTTGTCCGTTGTAGAGCAGGTACATTTTCACGTAGCTGTAGAAGATAAAGTTGGTTGGTTTGGTGATCTCGAGTATTTTCAATCCACGATGGCACACCCCGCCAGTAATGTTTGATAATGAAGTAGGTAATAGGGCATACCGTCGTAAATTGAAACATTACTTATATTACGGTCGCCTTTATTGCGGTTGGTAAATCAATCGTCACTCTCGCAGATACAGTGAAGCTAGACAAGTTGCTCTACGCTATATGTATAGATCGACGCGACCGTCTAGCAGCTTACGTCACTCCTATACATGACGAACTCCGAATGCATCTTGCCTAGGGCCTCAGACAAATATACAAGTAGTAAATAAGTATGGTCGGCATAAACATGCCCGACATGGGTTCAATTCGTTGTCACCGCCCTTGCTACACAAGCAGTAAACTAGTATGGTATACGTACGGGTCGGCGAGGCCGGTGACGTCCATCTTGGGCAGGTTGCGCGCCTTCAGCAGCACCACGGTGAGGCGCGCGGCGGCGGGCTGCCAGCACAGCGACACCAGCACCTCGCCGCGACCCGCGCTGCGCATCTGACCAAGATACACGCTTTTAGACACCTATTCTTTGCTTTAAACTCATGGCTGCATAGTCACACAAAAGGATTTGGGTAAAACACACAGACGCGAAAGCGAAACTGAAGGGGAATGTTCGTTGCGAAATCTTATCGTTTTATTTTTATTACCTCTTATTTACTTGACGGTAACAGCGGCAGTGTTCAAAACAATACCATAACACGTCAAATGCAATTTTTAACGTCATAGAATAGAGGCCCTGGGTTTTTACACGAACTGCAATGGTCTAAGATCCGAATAGGAGACGACCTTCACCGGGCGGTTTATTCGATAAAAAGTATTGTATATCAAAAATAGTAGTAGCGAATAGCGAAAGCGAAGCGATATGGCGAATAGGTAGGCTGAAGAATTTCAGTCCAGTAATGATATAGTAAAAGAAAAATAACTTTTTTTAATGAAACAAATAATAGACAAATTACATAGGTACTAATCGAAAGTAAGCCTATAGAATATGCAAACATTAGGTTAGGTTAAATTTGATATAAAATACTTTTTATCGAATAAACCGCCCGGTGAAGCCCGGTGAAACCGCCATTGCAGTTCGTGTTAAAATCCAGGGCCTCTATTCTATGACGTTAAAAATTGCATTTGACGTGTTATGATATTGTTTTGAACACTGCCGCTGTTACCGTCAAGTAAATAAGAGGTAGATAATAAAAATGTTAATACGATAACAGGTCAAAGACAATATAGTTTGTACCGCCTAGTACAGGAGCCCTGTCGCATTGACGCATCGAATGCGAACCGAATCTATATCATCTTGATATCTATCATTGAATACAAAACGGTCATATTCCAAAATCAGTCAGTGTTGCATTTTAAATTTAGAAGCTGTTGGTATAAGATTTTCAATGCAAGAGCAAATTATTTTGGAATGTGTCCGTTTTGTATTCAATGAGCGAATGACAACACCCTTTGCTGTGTTGTCAAATTTCACCTATTCTACGTGCGAAACCATACGAAAATCTGACGAAGTACTTGCGGCTGACGCAAAGGTCGACGGACGCAAAACAATAACCTCAGCTCCCATCCCATCCTCCCCTGGACAAAACTGGCTCCGTGTCAGGACGTCGCGTCCGTCGCCCTCTCCACATCATCCCCATTTCGGAGCAGAAAGGTCCTGTGATGGGAGTGGTACCTTCAGGCTGCGAGGCTCCACCTCGCGGCACAGCGCCATGGCCTCGCCGCTCTGCAGCTGCAAGTCGAACAACGGCGCCACCACTTCGCCAATGATCTCGTCGCGGGAGTATCTGTGAGAAAGAAACTCATGAAGTTAACGAGAATAGAATAATATAGAATAGTTAGTTCTCTAAGGTTTAGATAAAATAATGTATTCACGTCCCAAATTTTTACTTGCCAAAAAGGTATTCCCAGCCTTTGATATTTTTTTGTACTAGACACGTCTTACCTAACCCAACCGACGTAATAAGCAGTTTCGATAGCTTCGCAGGCAGGGTCACTACCAACTAGGCTAAGCGCGACGTCAAATATAACTTGCTCAAACCGCAAAAGTTCTGGGACTACAGTACGGCACGTTCCCATACTGAATACCGGCAACCCTTCGGCACGTTTTTTAGAATGGGAAGGCCCCGCTGGCCTATTGCCTAACGCACTCGCAATCGCAATCGACTTCAAAGCGGAACAATTGTTTTCATTTTGTATGCAGACTCACCTTCGAACTGTCAAAATGAAAACGATTGCGATTGCGAGTGCGTTAGGCAATAGGCCTGCCGGTCTCAGTGGGTTAACGGTTTTATTCTTGAACATGTTTAGAATAAGGGTAAACTCCTGTAGAGTACCTGTCAAAGCTCAGCACAACGAAGTGCAGCGTGATGGTGCGAAGCTGGTGCGGTGCGAGTCCGTAGAACGTGAAGTCCTCGTCGTACACCGGGCAGCGGGTCTTGCGCACCACCCTGGAACCGACAACATAAGCGTAGGGTTAAACTTTACAGTGACACTGTACTAGAGCAAGCGACGTGCCTTATAGGATTCCATGTAAATGGTGGTAAGCAGGACCTTATTACTAAGCCATCGTTTTCCGTCCATTCTTACTTTAAACAGCAGTATTTTTTCAACCGTTACAAATAGCTTGTTGTTTTTTGATAGAACATGCGTTATAACGGCAGATTTCATTTCAAATAATAAATAATCAAAATGTAAATCAATAAAGGGTCTTTACACAAGAAACTTTTTTTCTACCTTGGGCCAAACCTCTTGAGAGTGCTCAAGGTCACGGGTCACGGGGTCTATTGAGACTTCCTCCGTATGCATAAACGCACGTTAAAGTATTCTTTAGCGAATTTGTCGAACTGGGAGAGAATTTGTCGGTTCTTCGGGCCCCCCTGAGGATGGGGGCCATGGGCAGAGGCGGCTCTAACCCATGTAGCGCCCGTGTGCAATACACTATGGCGCCCTGTAGGGTGTTTGAGTGCGCTGGCGCTGTGAGCGACGTATGCTCTTTGCAGGAGTTGCGAGCGGCGCACGGCGCCCCCTAAGACCCTGCGCACACCCTGCTCTATAGATAAAGCCGGCTCTGGCCATGGGCACGGGCCCCCTGTGCCCTTATGGAAGACTGTATTGCCTCTTATTCTTTCAATTGATGCAGTAATGATGACTGGAGCTGGTGCACTCACCTGGTCTTGACCTTGTGCTGCTTGTCGGGCAGCAGCTGCAGCTTGACGTAGGGGTCGGGCCCGGCCGGCTCGCGCCCCGGGAGCCCCTGGCACGACACCACCGACACCACCAGCGCGCTCTTCTCATTCTCGTAACTGTAATGTACAAAGTTGGTAGTTAGTTGGTGGAATAGCTTGCAAAACTTTTAACATGAGAAAGGGAAGAAAGGTCAAAGAAGGTCAGTTGGAAACCTGCCAAAAACAACAGCAGGAATTGGGGTTATTTGTAAAAAAATGTGTCCTCTCTTAAATTGCAAATGTAGTTTTCATGTCTTATACTTTAAAAGTAGGCCATTGTTTGTCTTAGAAGTGGGATGAGAGAGATGCATGTCAACATTGTCGATCTTAGGGAAGAAAAGTAATTTGAAATTAGAACTAAGTCTAGAGGACCTGTGTAGTAGTGGAAACTTATACTTATACAGCCCCTCTGTAGAAAGATTATTAAAAAATAACTTAGGTACTAACTTTTTTCAATTAAAGGATTGTGTATAGACCATTTTGATCCAATTCAATGCGTGTGTGTGAACCGTTTTTATGAGGGTACTAAAACTTCTGTTAATACTGAGTCTTACTTTTATAAGTTTTAAAATCAAGTTTGCATGAAGTCGACATGAAAAGTAACTAGTGTTTAACTCGGGTCAAAGTCACCATATTACACTGTCAAGATAAAAATCTCGTATGAAATAGGTCCTTTCATCCCTCGGTTGATATTTTACCTATTGCATATCATACGACATCATATTTTATAGGATAACTTCGTATTCGTGTTGCTTTCTAAATTAGCTTATCCATAGGTAGGTACTAAAGTTGACTGAGAAAGCAAGATATTGCCGCGCTACGTAAAATACGTACAAAAATCGACCACTATTACGTGTGTAACCGGCTCCATTACGCGTATGCCGCACACTGCCGGATACTGCATGCCGCTTAATTATAATTCCTCTTGTAATTTACGTGTGAAAAGCACGTGGTAAGTATCTGGCGCGAGTACATTACAAATTTGGTCACCGTAAGTAGCCCGTTTTGCTCAGTGTAGACCACAAGACTAATTAGGAAACCATAATAGCACCAAAGTACCGATGTCCTCATTAAAACTTATACCCAATCACTTACTCTGGAACCAACACAAGTAGTCCAAACTCCAATATGACAATGGAAATCAATAGAAAGCCGCAAACATGTGGTTTAATTAGATCCAAGTTTGACATTACGTGCGTTCGGACAATAAAAGCAGGGCAAACATGGCGGCTTCAGACTGGCGTAGCTTCGTATTTTCTCTATTATAGTATTACATTGTAGGCTTAGCTGGCGGTAGATCGATGTGGACTGAATTGAGTTTATTTTGTTCCTAAGCAAACACGGTATTTCTAGTATCAAAACGTTACGAAAAATTATGAAGGATTTTTACGTATTTTAAATTTCATCCTTTGTTTTTGAGCGTTAAAGCTGGTTTTAGACAACACACACGAACCTGTGTGATAGGCATCAATTATAAGTTTTAGTTACATGTAAAAATTGGTTTTTAATCACAAAAAAGATGTATCATTTTATTGAATATCTTATTTTATAACTTTAGGTAAGTATAACTTTTTTGTAATTAAGAACAAACCTAATTTAAATCATAAATCAACACCAAGGCACAGGGGTGTTCAGAGGCTGTTGTGAAGAGTTGTGTTGAAGGGGACCGAGATATGTAACTGCTATATCGCTAGCTCTTTCATCTGGGGCGTGCGTTTACATACTTCACAGAGGCCTCTACACACAAAGAGTAACAACCATCTTATTTATCCGCCATTTGTTTTTCTGCCGCGTGCCGTCGACAGGGAGGTTATTCTCGAACATTCCTCGACGAAATCAATGTCGACGTAGCTAGCATCTGCACACCCATAATCACTTTTCCTTTGTAAAAATATAATACGTCTATACAGCATAAGTCGATACTCGTACAGCTACGAGGATATCAATCCATATTTTTGGTACTTATATTATAAATGTGAAAGTAACTATGTATGTTTCCCTTTTCCGGCTAAACCGCTAAACCGATTTCGATGAAATTTGATATGGAGATAGCTTGAACCCCGAGGAAGGACAGGAATATATATATAAATGGAGTACTTTTTTCTCTAGTTTCCGAGGTAAATAACGAGAACTGAGTTCTAGACGAACAATGTCACGGGAAAAAGTTTGTTTTCTATATTTTTATCAAAATTGCGCTAAAATTTCTAGAAACATATTCGTGTTATTTTACTTATACCTGCATGTCGGTGTCGTGTCGCTTAGGGATCTTGTTTTATATAAATATGAGAAAACACAAACATATATCTTTGCTTATCAAACAACCGAAAATAACTATGCGGCTTGGGAGGCCAACCGACTAAATCGCCGTTAATGTCTAAATGGGATAGATCAAAAAAAATAACTCAAGGTTTTTACATTATAATTTGAAAGAATGGGTAATTTTAAGAGAAAAATTTCATTAATTTTGTATTTGACCCAATAGTTTTATTTGAATATCTTTATTTATTTAGCGGACATTTTATGGATGACATGATTATTTTAAATTCGGGCTGGCATTTTCTAATAAATTAAAAGAATTAAATAATATCTAATGATAAAAAGTGATTGTAATAATGTATTAAAATATACTATTTCAAGCGGTTTTCGCCTAACCCGTAAGATACACCTAGGAGGGCTTCAAGCCGAAAACGAAAGTCAAACAAAGGTTAAATATACTTTTGTCAAAATATCCGAAATAGATAAATATTTCAAAAACTTAATAATGCAGAACGGCTTTAAAACCCCATTCCTCGAAATGGTTTTCGAATTAGAGTAATTGTAAAAATATGAACAATCCCAATTGGTTGAAGTTTTGAATAGTAGAAAGTGAATGGCAGATTGACGCGCAATGAGTAGGAAGCACTATCCATAGCCATGTAAAAACCACTTAAGTTTCGATTCGACTTGAACGATAAGTGACGATTGATCTCTGAAATCCGGTTGTTGCTATGGCAACAATGATTCAGAGAACTCTACATCAAACATCGAAGTCAACATTGTTTTAGAATAACCCCAGAAAAACTTTCTCTTAGGTAAATAGGCTTAATGTTTCGCGACCCGATTTTCCACATACAGGGTAAAAGGAACCTTAAACGGCTGATATGAAGTCTATTTTAGCTATGAACGGGTTGTTTTCAATAAAAATGCTTTCGTAACCTGTCCTGTCCTTTACCTGACCTTTACCCTAGATCTAGACTCCCTATAGGGTCCCTAGGGTGTTAGTGTTAGACATGCGGGTTATTAGAAACCCATTCTAAATTAAACCGTCCTTTTTAGAAGATTTAAGGATTTTAAGGTTATTTATTAGAGTATTAAATATCTTCGACATACCTAATTCCAAGTTTAGAATTATTTATTATAAAATACCTACCAGATTTTTTAATCTCGTAAGTCCCTCAGTACCTACTTTATAAAGTACAAATTAACAAAGACAAAAGACACCCTATAGTTAATTTGATTTGCTTTTACAACCTTACTATAGGTACTTGTGGATCTTACGAAGTTGTATTTTCTAGTAAATAACGTCTAAGTTGTGCATCTACGCTTTTTCTTCGAAGTAACTATGACAATCTGTCATTTTTTTTACAACGGCCTGATCGGCCCTTATGCTCTAACCCTCTCCCTCTTTGTGTATCCATACATCCAATTAAGGCTGTGGGTGGATACAGGCGTATCCACCCACTGTGGCGTATACTTGTAAGTAGGTACACCTTAATAATTATAGGTACATATTTACTCATTTGTCTTAATGTCTTATTTGATTAGACACAAAAAACGCGCTGTTGATATATGAACAAATTAGTCGAATTACTAAAAAACTACAACCAAAGGTAGTAAATATCAATTCATAATTTTTTTAATGGTTAAACTCTTGACGTTTTTGCGGCCCCCTTGGGACAAATTGTATATGAGTCCAACTATTCGTTCTGTAGATACAATATTATGCCACAGACACCATGAAAAATGTGGTACGTATCATCCCTTCTTTTTGACCGGGAGGTTAAAAAGCCTCAATAACAAGTTCCTTTACATCATGATTCGCGATCGATATTGAAAGCACACACGTTAAGCCTGTATAGGTACCTATCTAGAAGGATTATCGTTCCAACAACCTAGGTTACGAGCTTTCTACTCTCTAAAGGCAAAACGACCATCTCCCGTTAGAAATAAGGTTACATATACTATAAGAGATCCATAATATATACGCTCTTTTGAATTAAGAGGGCAGTTTTGCTGCACCAACTTTACTTTGCAGCCGGACAAATACCTTTCTAAGGAATTTCTGATATAACGTATGTTTCGTGGACGGCGTGTTAAGTTTGTAAGACGGTACATGAGTTTCACTCAATGTCGAGGCTATAAAATTCTTTACTGCCGCAGCGGGAATGTTGCGAAGGATTATTTTTAATAAGGCCTTAAATTTAACTCGTTAAACACGTCTGGATGATGTAAACGGAGGGAAAACCGTTTGTTTACCATTTATATTAATAGTCTGAGCTTCTGTCTGTACCTACAACTGCAATAAAATGCAATAAAGGTGAGGTTTTCAGCGAGATCTACGGGTGCTGGTCCAACTTTGGTCCTTCCTCGGGGTGTTAATTCTATACGGCCGTATTAATAAACTGCCTTAGTCCGAGATGCCCGTAGACACGTCAGAAATTTAGTACAGTTTTCTATTACTTGACGTCTTGAGATGGACCCAAGATAAGTTTAATAATATCACCCCTAGCACAAACCCCTAAAACCGACTCACGTTTCCATACACTATTTTACGTACCTTCCTTACCTTACCTTTACTACTTGATTCAGATACGAAAGTCAACGTCAATGTCAACATGCTAGGAAAATTTACTACTAAATGCGGACACGGGGCGCTGATTATTATCGCCATAGTTTTCTCGATGACACATTACGTAAACGTTACTTGATAGAAGGAAAAAGTTTGTGCTTATGCACTGTGTGCGGTTTCGATATTGCATCTCATCTATGACATTATTAATGAACCACAGCAAGACGCCCATCCACCTTGGTTCATTCTCACTAAGTAAATTTTGTATGTCTAATTAGCCTATTGATTTAGCGGGGCTAGTATGGTCGTGTTTATTTATGTGGATAAATGATCGATCACTTTCAGAACAGGGGTGTGATTCTTTCAAAAACGCAGTAGGACGAACGAACGAGTGAATGTCGCAGCGGCGAGTTTAAGTGTCAGAGCGAACAAAACACATTTTAGCGCATGCATTCTCAATTAGGCAGCCTCGATCTTATCGACAGAAGCCATATGCTGCCAAATTGAAAATGCACGCGCTAAAGTGTCAGAGCGAACAAAACAGTTCGCTCTGACGGGACTACTTAAACTCGCCGCTGCGACATTCACTCGTTCGTTAGTCCGATCGCGTTCAGTACGTAAGTGCGAGAGCGGATACTTTATCCCTTTATACAGGGTGTTAGGCAGAAGGTTGGAAAAACTTCAGTGACTAACTCGGTAGGTCATACTCATCAACTTTTATTATGGGACCCACATCCAAATCGCGAAAAAAAAACCAGCTGTTCCATACAAACTTTGAGAGCTAAACAGCTGTAGGATAAATTATTTGATTATTTCAATTTATTTTGGATATTAATGTATAGATCAATAAAGCACACATATAAAGGGTTATCCACCGCGATAAAAACGGCCATAATATGGAGGCAGGGGCTCTATCTTACTTGGTTAAACCATATTCCTTTTGACATGTTATCATATTGTTTTTAACTCGGCCGCCGTTACTGACGAGTAAATAAAAGCTATCGTAATGCTGAAAAAACGTTAGCGAGCCGAATAGAGTTCGATTTCTTTAATTAACAATATTTAATTAACACAATATCGAATAGAAGCAATGTTTTCCAGAAAGTTCCAGCTATAAATACTTAATAGATTTTCCACTAACTCTACCCCTCTGACGACAAACGAGGTAACGAGTTGACGCAGTTCGAGTGGGCGGGAGTGTTCAGCTACGCTTGTATTTATTGAGTCGTTAGTGCTTATAGATTGGATCTGATGGCGTGGCGGTGATGATTCTCACGTTTATTTTTAGCATTATTCGCAAAATTTTGATGGTTTGGAAAGGTGTAGTTGACGCTAATCGTCAGTAGACACCGCTCCCATACTAGAAGAGTCAACATTTAGGAAAAAATATCAAATACAAAACACCGTATAAATCCAGCATGAGCCCTTTTATCTCTATTTAAAGGAACAATAGTAAAAAGGAACTACGACAGGATGGGCCTAGCTAGATATACAACGAGAAAGATTGACAAATTGTGTCAAAATTATGACCTTACGCCGATCGACACGACTGTGCGACAACTTCCGTGAAGCCAATACCTACATTTCATTTTCTCTTTCATTTGATATTCTCTAAGTGAATTAAAAAATAATATTTATAAAACATTACGACTTATGATGACAAATAAGATTTTTAAGTTGCGCTTATATTGTTTATTTTACTACAATAGCGAATTTGATATTTAATTGTGTAAATAAATTAAATGTTAGTCATTTAATCGAACACTCTAACGTTCTAAAAATATAGCCTTCCCCAATTACACGAGATTCTATTTGTCCGGCGATCCATCTCAGCTGTCAGTGATCGATGGGAAATAAAATCAATTTCAACCGTTGTAATGAATCAGCCGCAATACAAGTCCTATATTCGACAACGCAAAGCATTATTGTTTTCGAACGCTTTTCACATCGCTTTGTTTTGTCCGAGTGCCAGTGATTTAACTTCAGTGGTCACACAAGATGCATTCGGGAAACGTTATCATTATCAAAAATAGGTTTATAGGTTGACAGTTTTCGAAAATCCTTTACGTTAGCGCATAGCATTAACACAAGCTCACAATAAGCGTTACTACCTGATACCGAAGCAGCAGGGTACTGAGGGTACCTAATGGTTTTTATTTCGTATTGAATAGTATAGTCTGCAACGGGGTGAAAATTCGAAAGTCAAATCGTCGATTGCGTTGCTTAGGTGACAACTCATAAGCGAAAGGTTCCGATTTCGAATTTTCGTCGCACAATGGGGAAAAATGATGATTTAGCTGGCAGAAAATCAATTTCACAAAACTCGGCCCAGGTACATAAAAATTACTACCTGGCAATTATGAATAGACGGAGAACAAAAAAAAAAACCCCCTCCTCCTAATGACCATGTGACAACTGTATTGTCAGTCGGAACTTGGTCCTCGCTCTCAGTGCTTGTGTCAATTCGCGGCTTTCGTGAAAAACAGTTTACTTTGGAAGTGGTTATTGCTTGTTTACGTGGGTTTTTTAATAAACAAATCATGGATTCTAGTAGCCCAGGTAAGAATTTATACGTTTTTATTATTATTTTGTCTATTTGAACGTACTTACTTTTACTTTAACGCCTCAAACGTCATAAGTAATATTTTGCATATAACAGACATTTTTTATTCTTCAAAAAGGTTTTAGTTACATGTCTCGTCGTTTCTCGAAGTTATTTTTTTCATTATCATATTAACACGGGTCTTTACTGCACAAAAACCTTAAAATTGGCTGCGATTTTTTGCGAAATTTTATTTTAAACGTATTTGAATGACTTAGGGTGATTTGATACAAAATTAGAATTCTATTTAAATTTAAATGAAGTGGTAGACATGATGGTTGCTGCAGAGCCCAACCATGTTAGCTCTGACCCTAACGTTTCAGAGAATTCAGCGGTAGACTCTGGGGATGAGTTTTCTTCTGACGACGAGCCTTGGATATCATCATCATCTTAGTTTATAAACTTTTATTTTTATATTAAATGTATATTCTTTAAGTCGTTGTTTTCTTGTTGAGTTTAAGCTGAAATATTATTAATAGATATATTATCAACACACAAACACAAAACAACACAATAAGAATTTATGCCAGCTAAATCATCATTTTTCCCCATTGTGCGTCGCCACCGTGTACCAATAGCCATAAGGCAATATGTAAGCTTTAGGTGTTTTAAGGTTGTTATTTTTTAAATCCTAGAAAGAGATAAAATATCATACAAATACATTTTATCTCTCTCTTTTTTTGTCACATTCCGAGAGTAATGGGGCCCTACCTTTACCTTACGTCCGTTTGACCATTGGGAAATTAGGTCACAACCAGTGCAATCTAGTTAGATTCGCGTACAGCATGTTCGCAAGTAATTAAAACTTGATTTGCTTGGTATGGTGCTTCGTGTTTCCGAAGTAAATTATGTTAGTGCGCAATCAAGCTGCAACGCAACTGTGCATGCATGGCTTCAATCGGATGCAGTTCTGCGGCGAGAGGTTTGATTACACGAGTCGCGTGCACCGACGACGAGTGGCACGTGTGGGGCGTAACGCCCGTTCGAGACTTCGAGTGCATGTTGTGGATATAAACAACTTTATGACCTTTGCTAGCTTTTGCCCGTGATGTCGTTCTAAAGTTTTTTTATTACCATTGCTGGGTTGAGAGGAACCGTGTAAAATGGTCAAAAACACTAATAAACACATACCTAGTCCCAAATAGCTCTAGCTAGGTTTATGCCAATAGGCATTACACCGACATACATTGATTTAGGTACATATATTAGTACAGCTTTTTAATAGCTTTTGGCTGGCTATCAGTATCACACTTGAATCTCGCAAATGCCAGTACCTATATTTGTCACTCGTGTCTTATAAAAAAACCGGCTAAGTGCGGGTCGGACTCGCGCACGAAGGGTACCGTACCATTTTCTATACAACATTAGACACTATATTCTAGTTGCCGTTATTAATATCGAGCAAAAAACGGCAAAAAAAAAAACACGTTTATTGTATGGAAGCCCATCATAAATATGTATTTTATTCTGTTTTTAGTATTTGTTGTTATAGCGGCAACAGAAATACAATCATCTGTGAAAATTTCAACAGTGTATCACGGTTTATGAGATACATACAGCCAGTTGACAGACAGACAGACGGACAGTGGAGTCTTAGTAATAGGGACCCATTTTTATCGTTTGGGTACGGAACCCTAAAAATGAAGATTGCGGATCGCTATTAGGAAACTGGAAGTACTATATGTATGTATGTATATCATTACCTTTTACAGGCCCAGAACTTAGTTTGGAATTAGATTAATTTGTGCGAATTGTCCCCTCATATTTATTTATTGCTATTTATAGACACGAGTCGGCCAAACTTCTTAGTCTCTCCTCCCGGGGGAGACGCGCTACGTGGCCAAACGACAAACGACTAACAAGTTAAAGAAAAACAAAAACAACTAACCAACTTGTATTTCGAGCCAATTCCAGTTAAGTAATACCTAAATGGGGAAACATAGTTAATTAACTCGGACCTGGAAACTTTGGAAAGTTGCAAGCAAGTCTGATAACTTAGTCAGATAAATTCATGCATTTATGCAATCATATACTGTTAACCTGAAATTCTTCTACAAGAATGTCACGTAATGACGTACCTACCTAAAATAACCTGTTTGTTGCGCTATGCATTTAGTAGAGTTAAGTTATGGTATCCTGCCTCTTGACCAAATCGTCATTTGACAAACTTTCATTTTGCAAAAACGTGTTTGTGTTTAAACCATTATAGTTATACTTATTACAAAGGTTACATGGGCTTATTAAATAAATGTTAGGTTCAAATTCAAAATTCAAATTCAAATCATTTATTCAGTAAGTAGGCCCTGCAGGCACTTTTACATGTCTGAGTCTACCAGCGCTTCCAAAGAGACCACTGTTGAGAAGAAGCGCCGCAAGAAACTCAACAGTAAGCCGTTTTTTCTAAATTAGGTTAGACTATTGACCACAAAAAAATATAATACAATGCGGCGGGAAGTATCTCTTTGCAAAATGAAAGTTTGTAAATTGATATAGTTTGTAAAATGATATAGTTTGTCAAATGATGATTTCGTAAAACATTAGTTACTCCCCCTAGTTGAAGTCAGTATTTACACTGAAAAAAAAAAGGTCGTTTCTAACAAGATTTTGACTGTTGTGCATAAGCGTCTTGATTCCATACGAGCTTGACAAGATGTTAGTTACATCAATTAAGATGTTACTTGAATCACTGAAGAACTTGCTGTTGTTACTATCAGCTCTGGTTGATATAACTCATATCATAAATATTGTATAATAGTATAAAACAAAGTCGCTGCCCGCTGTCTGTCTGTCCCTATGTATGCTTAGATCTTTAAAACTGCGCAACAGATTTTGATGCGGTTTTTATTAATAGATAGAGTGATTCAGGAGGAAGGTTTTTACGTATAATAAATGCTGGTTTATTGTACGGGTGTTACAGAAAACTCAAATAAACCGAAGCGAAGCGAGGGCGGGTCGCTAGTATTGTATAATTTTTTTAACAACTAATAGAAAATCTCACTTGGTTGGCTCTCATTCTTTTGAGTGTAGGGTACGATTACAATCTACACTGACCGTAGCTTGAAGTGTAGGTCACCCAGCTTTCCCTCGCTGCTGTCGGACTCGATGGGCTTGACCTTCTCAGTCGCAGTGGCGTCGGCGAGCTCCTTGCTGAGCGGGGCCAGCTCCGGCGCCGTCGGCGTGCTCGGAGAGGTGGCTGCGGACGACTGGACAGACAGATAGCTTTAATATTAAATAGGAGTACCTATTGGTAAAAACTTAACTGATTTATAAAGCGTTTTTGTGCGGAAGGTAAGAGAACCTAGCTGCAATGAGATAGCTTATCATATATATATATATATATATATTGATTTAATCTTTTCACAAAAACAAGTACAAATGTCATCTTTACCACTCGACCAAATAATCAATCAGTTACGCGCAGTAGCTTTTCTGTGCCAAAAATAAATAACCATTCACCAATTAATCATGATCATTATTATGATCGCTGGTGCGGGATAGTACGAGTAAGGGAAAATGAAAGACGTCTCTTTTTATGCCTTATCCACATTGTGACAAAAGCGAAAAAGGTACATCTTTCGATTTTGCCTAAACTGACCGGGGGGATCGGCGCGGGCGGCGCGGGCTGCGGCGGGGAGGCGGCGGGCGGCGCGGGCGCCGTGGGCGAGGGCGACTTGCGCAGGTAGTGCGTGGCCGAGCCCGGCGAGCGGACCGCGGTCGCGCGCCGCGGCGGCTGGAACACCAGCGCTTTGTCCGGACCGCGCTTGCCTCCTGCAAACACCAACCTCATTACCACTCTAAACTTATTTATTAGACTTGATGAGAAGGGTTTGCGAGCGAGTAAGCCAACCTTCACGATTGAAGAGGGACTGAAAGAATCTAAGAAGAAGAAGAAAGCTAAGTGCACATGACCGCGTGGCACAGAGCGAATATTTAACTCGCAGTACAAGACTGAAACCAAACAGTATTAAGCAGACCTACAGCCGCGCGGGTTGCGGCGCTTCACTGGCAAGATGATGTGAACGCTTCTACCGCAAGCATGTGTGAAATTAGTCTATTAAGTGGTACCTGTAAAACATTGATATTACCACTTTGAAGTCACCCGGTATACTAAGTTCCCACACGAAGTTGACTCAACGTCACAGCTCTGCTCTGCCTATTGCAAATTATCTCACTCTTCTACCAACATATCTTAAAAAATAAGATTTTTCGTGCCATACATTTTCACAGATTCCGGAGCTTTCCT
Source organism: Acleris cristana (assembly GCA_948252455.1). Taxonomy (NCBI): domain Eukaryota; kingdom Metazoa; phylum Arthropoda; class Insecta; order Lepidoptera; family Tortricidae; genus Acleris; species Acleris cristana. The sequence continues at coordinate 11,583,293 of OX411788.1, read as the reverse complement.
AGATTGCTTGGCTAGGCCCCAATGTCGCCCGTGTTACCTAGCTTGTGCGCGAGCGAGTTGCGCCGCTTGGCGACCCAGCAGGCGAGGCCGGCGAGCGCCGCCAGCGTGAGCGCGGCGCCTGCGCAGACCACCACCCAGAACGTCGCGCCGTGCCATTCGCCCGCTGTAACAACAAAAAAATTACAAATTTTATTATAAGGTTCATATGATTCACGATATACAACATGCACGGGTATGACGACGCGTTAGCCTAGTGGGTAGTGACCCTGCCAATGAAGCTAGCGGTCCCGGGTTGGATTCCTGGTACGGGTAAATATTTGTGTGATGAGCACAAAGTATTATAATCAAAATAAGTATCTTATTAATGGGTATTGGCCGTAATAGTCCAACAACTAAAATACCTAATGATTGGATCACTGCCCTTACCGAAGGACCGCAGTGCAATACCCATGAAGAATTGTGCCGTAGTCCAACAAAAACACCTAATCATTGGATCACTGCCCTTACCTAAAGACCGCAGTGCAACAACCCCGGGATCAAAATAGAAACGATCCCAATAAGGCGACGTTGCGGAGCTCCAATTAATTCGGGATGATTGCCACTTTGGTAAGTATCTTTCCATTTTAAGTAGACTTAAAAATAACCACCCACCCATCTTTTGTACATACAAGTGTTAACAAATGTTACTCTTATTATAATGATAGTTCTTTCTATTAGACAATAATGTCAAGAATACTCAACCAATTTGTTCATCTTGTTTTATTTTTCAGCTAAATAACCCAGGTTTAAAATGGTGTACAAATATTCTTCTTAATCGTCGTGAATTTTCCCAAAGGAATAAAGGATCCACAAATTACCCGTCCATAGTAAATTACTGCGTCTTATTCGATATGTCTTTCAAGTGACTTTTGAGTGTAATTTTGAAAAGCACTGCTTCTTTTATGATTTTTATTGGTACGCCATTTTGTGCCTCGATTATTTTTCTGGAAAACAAAAAAAAACTGAAGTGAATTTGGTTGATTATTCTTGACGTTTTTATCTGATTTGAGAAGGAATATTTGTTATCACCTGTATGAATAAAAGACTGGTGGGCGGTTATTTTTGCCGCTGAGTATACAACGGACGGTATTTTTATGCTGATTTCGGTACGGAGCTAAAATAATACCCTTGTATTTCACACGTTTAGGAACTTTGGCAGTTTTACAAGTTTTATAACGTAACTTGCTAAAGTTCGTTCATAACCGTCTGCGAATCTACTCGTGTGAGCATGTTGAACCCATCTCCCCGGGGATGCATACTCGTAAAGCAAACAGTCAGTGATACTACAATACCGCGTAAGAAACAAACTCTATAAGTTGCAAAATGTACCTTGTTGACTTGCAGGCTAAGGTGTATTTTGCATCTTATTTAAGTCAGTTACGCGGTATTGCAGTTTCACCGACGAAATCGTAATTTCGACAGTTACTAAAGTAACTTTTTCATGTTTTAGGAAATATAGTTATTTTATATGTTTAACACCTGACAAAAAAGAGAGGTATACATATAATCCTCCGAAATAAAGGCGACCCCTTCTTTTAGAATTGAAATATCTAGGATTTAGCACGCGCTAAAATGTGTTTTGTCCGCTCTGACGGGACTATTTAAACTCGCCGCTGCGACATTCACTCGTTCGTTCGTCCGACCGCGTTTTTGAGAGAATCACACCCCTGACGATATTATACTTGGCAGAAGTGGAACATCAAAATATTATAATTATAAGTTAAAACCTTTTTCGATAACTTTCTCAATTATGATGAAAATCGCATTAAAATCTATCCAGAAGTTTCTCGGATTAGCGCGAACATACAATTTATAAAAAAGGAGTGATATTAATAAATTATCATTGGAATACTATATAAAAACCACGAAACCCCCATCTCTCTTAGCTAATCCTTTGTAAACTCAACCCTAAAAGGTTAAAAAAAACTAAAACATAATTTTGCTTCTCCTTTGAGGGGTGATTCTCGTCATAAATATATTTGACAACGAATGTAAACGAGCTTCCCTCGGGATAAGTTTATTCCCGGCTCGGGATGAAGCGGGATGATTCATGAAAAGTTGGGCACATTTACATAATTAAATTATGGAGATATTTATAATGTATGAACAATTTTTTTGTCGAGAACTGTTTTAATGCGAAGTATGAAACTCGTTACAAAAAAGGGTTGCCATAAATTACTTAATGCCTACGTAAAAACAAATAAAAAGCCTAACATGTACAGATGACCAAAGAAGTGGTCTGTTGCCCTAAGGAAACGTTCAGTTGTCACGTCATAAAACAATAAATTCCAAGAAAAGCGTCTGAAAGGCGATCTTAAAAATAAGGATAAGTATAAGACCATACTAAGCTTAAAAAAAAACCCGAATCAAGAGGATAGTGATGCTTTCTATACAAAATGCGATAACTATTCTCTCCCCTTAAACCTAGTCCGATTCTATCGATTTTTTTTTAATACTTTATTGCACAAAATTAAAACAGTGTACAAATGGCAAACTTAATGCTACATTTTTTTAAATACGTTATAGATATTATGAAAAACCAGAGGGCTTATTGTCTAACATTCTCGCGATCACAATCGTTTTAATTTTGAAAATCGAAGGCTTGTCTGCATACGAAATGAAAACAATTGCTCCACTTTGAAGCCGATTGCGATTGCGAGTGCGTTAGACAATAAGCCCTCAGGTCCATAAGTTAAATAAAAAAATAAAGACCAAACTTAAATTTTCATTAGGGTAACGTTACCCTAATGAAAAGGTACTCAAAAACAGTAGAAATCGTACTTAATTTAGAGTTATAGCCCCGAGCTAAATTTGTATGGAACATTTTTAGCAGCTCCGCGATTTAAGCGTCGCTTCACAATCCTCTTAAGTTTTTACAGTCGTGTTTTTCCTGGAACAAAATAATACCGGGAGAAAAACTAATAGAAAATCCGCGACAGATAAATATTTTGAAAAATAATCTAAGAAGCCCACAGCACAGTCGGTATTCTATCTGCACCGACTGTACCTACTAAGAACCTATTTTTTTACATGGTTATTGGTTAATGTTGATGTCGTAACGTAGCTACTCTACGGCGTAGCAGACTCGTAGCACGTTTCCGGTGCTGACGCAACAAGCGAACTTCTGAAAGTGACACTTTATCGATATAGAGCTACTTTTCCGGGCCTCTATTCTACGCCAATAAACAATAATGCATTAGATCTGTTATGGTATTGTTTTAAACTCGGCCTCCATTACTGTCGAGTAAATAAGAGATGTCAGGACGTTGACCATACGATAACATGTTAACAGCAATATGATTTTACCAAGTAGAATAGACTCCCGGTATCAAATAACACATTGATCGGTTGAGGAATTGAACGAATGAACAAGTGCACAGTTATTTTGGGGTTACCTGGGGAGCCTAACAAATGGTATATAATGAATGATAATAAGGATTAGTGGTTGACTTTTGTTTTGTAAGTACAATATTTTAATTTTGCGCAATAAATTAACCCAGTTTGATAACGCAAGGGTCTCTATTAATCCAATAACGCATAGTAACAACGTAATCGTTATAGAAAATGTATAGGGTTGACGTAACCTGCCTGACGGTCTCGACGAGCGCTTCATACATTTTTACAGGTTTCGAAATTCGTTTACGTAAGTGCGTCTTGTCTAGCCTCGCTGTACATATAAAATGGCGTGCGCATTAAGCAATAATACTCTTGGTCAACGGCGTAAGCGCTTTGACGTTTGAACGCACTCTGAACCTATCTATAGGTACACACACTTAAACTTTCGCATCCTACTAATATTATAAATGCGAAAGATTGTGTGTGTGTGGCTGGACGGATTTGGATGAAATTTGAAATGGGGATAGCTCACAGCCATAGGAAATAGGCTACTTTTCATCCCTAAACATATGATCTTAATTTACGCGGACGACGTCGCGGGCAGAAGCTTAATAAAAATAGTGTCACATATTTATAGCTTCTGTGAGTTTTTAAAGCGTGCATCTTCACCTGTCTAATAAACAGACAACCCGTGTCATTGTGTCATGGCGACAATAAAAGGCTGCCCGCGTCAAACACGTCAACTATCTCTATTCGACTCTATTCACACGTGAGCGCCACACCCAACCCTATTTATGTGGGGCAAAGGGAATGCGTCTGATATAGCTAGATAGGTTGGGTCTCTAGATAAATAATGTTTTCCTAATAGAATCCTTCGAAATAAGAACATACTTGTTTAAAAATGAGAAACGCTAGAAAATAAATCCAATCCATTTTACCCACTGAATTAGTAATTACAAATCCATTTAACAATTAACATTCCGCCAATGAAACAGGGTATTTTCGGTCAAACTTCTAGAAACAACCCGGTTGAGTTTCAATTCATGTTCTCATTTGAAATTCTAATTGGGAATCAGAAACGGGTCTTTCTGTGATTCTAAGAGATTGTTTTTCTTTGTAACTTAAGTAGTTTTTCGATACTCTTGTTGCCACCGAACGAGAAATTACGTGAACGTTTAACGATTTTCGAACTGATTATGGGCGGTTAAAACCTAAGCCTGTGCTGTAAAAGGGGTACAGCTATAAGACTGCTAACTCTTTTCCTCTTCTTGCCTGTAACTTGACAGCTTTAAATAGCTCAGTGATCTAGAAAAGATGCATTCATCTAGCGTCATCGTCATCGAAAATATATAGGATTGATATAACACTGGATGTTTTCGAAAAATGTTTACGTTTACGTTAACATTAAGCATCTTGTCTAAGACACGGCCACAGATCCTACAAAGATAATGTATAAGAAAAAAGCTGGTAGCAATATTTGAGTACTTATTTAAAAAAAAAACGTAAGTTCGCTTATTGTTTTCTAAAATAAATTACCTATTACGTGATCACACGTGACACTAATGTGACGTGGAACAACAACGTGACACGGCAGCGTGCCCACGCGTGTTATTGAAGTAACAATTCGTATTTTTAGCCCTCGCGTATAAAACATAGGTATTACGTCAATCCTTGAAATGTAACGAAATATGCCCTTTGTTTCCCATATACTATAGGACGGCTCCTCTACTTTATGGCTGGTTTACATTGGTCCAGCGAAAGAATGCCAGTAGAAGTACATTGAAGGGTTGGTTTTCACGTTTGAGGCGAGAGCTATTGTAACGACGCAATGTACATCTACTGGCATGCTTTTGCTGGACCAATGTAAATCAGCCATTAAACATTATCGGAAATTAAAAGTACACCTTAAGTTTTATTCCTACAAGTTCACACAAGTTTGAAATTTGTCATACAGATTAGCCTCTGCCCGTTAGATTCAATGTGACCTACCTTTCTACCTTTTACACATTTTATTGCCGAGCTCAGCCCTGGGGCGAAGGGCACGTTATCTAACAGTGGCAAGGGCAGGGGATTTATGGACAAGCTTACAAGAGATCGATCTACCCACGCGACAATTACCAAAGATTTCCTGGGAGACGGGATTAAAAAACCTTGTTGGATATGTTTCCGTAGTGCAAACTCTAGCTTTTTTACACTTGAATTAATACCGTTAGCTATTTTTAATATCGTTATTTTACTATAAAACCTAAGTTATGTATGTATGTAAGTATGTAAACTCTTTATTGCACATAAACAATTACAAAAACATTCATAAAAACAATATTATGAGCCTACTTTCTGTCTAATATTGGGGTTCCATAACCAAATGGCAAAAAAGGAACCCTTATGGTGAGACTTCTGTAGGCGTAGCCAAAATACAAATGCTGCTATCGTTTTTGTTTTCTATCGAATCGAAATGTATGGAGTTGACAAGCGGTCATCGCGATTGGCTTACGTCAATCCTAGCTATATTGGAGATTTTCGAAAATCGATAACTTAGCGATAAGTATCTCGACTAGGCATTCTGAGTTGTCTGACGTCACTGCTTATGCTTCAAATCATCTTGTGTGGAATATCACAATTCGGAGAAACCAAATTCAATTATATTATTAATGTCTACCGAAGAATGCTTCGGAGAATAACGAATTCAATCTTTTTATTACTAAATGATTTCTTAAGAAGTTAAACATCGACTTTTTTCAAGCAAAGTCAATAAAACAGTCAGATAATAAATTGGTTTTTATTAAAGGCGAAAGACACTAAATCAGTATTAACAGATAGCTAATGAAATAGAAAAACAAATCAATTTGTTCTAGCCCATCTTGTGTCTTTACATACCTATATCAAAAATCGACTATTAAGAGAGATCATAAATATAGTGAAGAGCTATTAAAACAGGTCACTTAGTATTGAATTACAATAGAAAGTGACCCGTTTTCATTGCTCCTGAGTGTATAGTTGTAGAGTGCGTGCCGCTGGTTTTTCAGAGGACTGTCTACTGTCTTGACTTTTGCTGAAAGCAGAAAGATGGCGTGTTCTTTGCTTGGTATTTTAGTTTTAAGTTGTATAATGTTATCTCGTTAGTCTGTAAGATATGTGTAAATACGGTCAACACTACACCACAAAGCGTTTATTTTTTTCTGAATAGATGTCTTATATACACTTTAGTTGGCATATTAAGAAAAATAGGTTATCGGTGGGGTATAAATTATCGCTTACAATATAGACAATATATAAGTAGGTACTGTGTCTCGATTCTACGCGGTAAAACCATATTGTTATGACATGTTATCCCAATGTTTTGAACTCGGCCACCGTTAATGTCACGTAACTAGAATTATAGAATTATAGAATTATATAGAATTATCGTAACGTTGACAATACGATAACATGTCAAAAACAATATGGTTTTACCAAGTAGAATAATGCCACTGACTATATAAAAAACAAAATACGAACAATTCCGACCAAATACCATGATCTAAGTTTATTCACTATATCTGTATACAACGTAGTCCTAATCTTTAATAGGATTAACAGAATATAGGTTAGCAAAACCTTACAAGACTCCATTAAAGCTGCAAGTGGGTCAGACGGCGGTCGCAGCGGGCGTTTTCCTACCATTCAAGATAACAGTAAAAATAAATAAAAGCCTGCTCTGTAACATTGTGTTAGAAAGTATTTTTTATTCAGGAAAGAAAGCATACAGCTCTGTAGCACGAACATTTTTATCAAACATCACGTTTTAATAGGCAAACGTCAAAAAAATCAATTTGGTACAATTGAATTTTTATCCAAGCAGATAGTTAAAACATACTGTCACAGGACATTTTTCTGACTTTTTCGCGGGTTAGTCTTAAATCTAATGCAACAGATTTTTTTGGGCTCGCTGTTCGGTTAGATCTATCTGCAGCTGACTGTACAGGCTTTTGTTGCCGACTGTATGGTTTTTTAAATTCATTATCTGATTACCAAGACCAAACTAATGAGTCCCAACATGGTGAGTCTGCGTTAAGCATAACGGAGATCCTGCCGCCACCTTCCGACTCCATCATCAGAGCCCTTAGACAAGGTGCATTACGCCAACTAGCTTTTCTATTCGATTCGTTTTTAAACCAATCGCGTCACTGGTAGATAACGTGATACGGAAAGTCACGTGATCTACCAGTGACGCGATTGGTTTAAGAACGAATTAAATAGAAACGCTGGTTAGCGTAATGCATCTTGTCTAGCGCCTCAGGCCAGCTCTTTGATACCTTGTTGCATTGTCACCGAGTTTTCTTGTGGTCCAAATTTCAGCCAATTCCATTGACGGGGACTTATTCAAAATTGACTTGCTAATTTTGAAGCGGACAACTTACATACATACTTGGCGGTAAAAGCCATATCGTCTTTGACCAGAGGGCTTATTGTCTAACGCACTCGCAATCACGATCGTTTTCATTTCGAAAATCGAAGGCTTGTCTGCATACAAAATGAAAACATATCCTCTACTTTGAAGCCGGTTGCGATTGCGAGTGCGTTAGACAATAAGCCCTCTGTTATGGCATTGTTTTTAATTCGTTCACCATTAGGTACTGTCAAGTAAATAAGAGCTATCAAAACGTTAACAATATTTAACAGAGGGCTTATTGTCTAACGCACTCGCAATCACGATCGTTTTCATTTTAAAAATCGAAGGCTTGATTGCGAGTGCGTTAGACAATAAATTAAGCCCTCAGGTCAAAGACGAGACGATATGGTTTTTATTGCCTTTAATCTCGGCCCAGTGCAAGTTAAATAGAAGCAAGTAAAAAGGTGGCCATACTTTTAAATATAAGTAACTTATACTACTCGATGACGATGCGAAAGTCATTTTTAACCGACTTCAAAAAAAGGAGGAGGTTCTCAATTCGACTGTATGTTTTTTTTTTTTTTATGTTTGTTACCTCAGAACTTTCGACTGGGTGAACCGATTTTGATGATTCTTTTTTTATTTGAAAGCTGGTGCTTCCCATTTGGTCCCATTTGTTTCAAAATGAAGATTTGATGATGGAGTCCATGAGGAATCGACGGAACTCTTCAAAATTTATAGGCACACCTATAGCGATTTTGGTATTTTTCATTGTAACTCGTGTATTTGCTCTTGGAAAGCACTATTTGGTAAAGTGGAACTGATGATGAAAACCACAGATGGCCACCGGAACTCCTAAACGGTATATATTTCAAGGGTGGCGACAAGATATTTCGATTAAGATAGTTGAGCGACTATGACGAAGCATATGTACGTTTAAATATATGACTATGACTTTCCCACGGCGTTGCTTGCGGCGAGATTGAATTTCACTACTAAAAAGTATAAAATAAAATAAAAGTTTAAAAAAACAAAAAAACCGCCTTCAAAAAGCAAAAAATAACTTCATTTAAAATGGTCGGTAATAGGTCAGTCCAACTGAAGTCGGCGTCCTACAATATTTTAACCAAAAGCAGACTTCAGTTGGACTGACCTATTACCGACCATTATAAATGAAGTTATTTTTTGCTTTTTGAAGGCGTTTTTTTTGTTTTTTTAAACTTTTATTTTCAATGTCAACGTGCTAGGAAATTTACGGTCACGGACTTTAATTGATGAACCACTATAGAACCTTGTCGCATAAAACCAAAGATTAATTACCTACTATTTGATTTCTATCTTGTCACTTGACGCTGTCATTATGACAAGGTTCTATGGTGGTTCAACATTTAAAGTCCTTGATAGTACTGAATACGGACACGGGTTACCTGGGTTTAGTGCACCTTGACAACCCTGGCAACGTTATGAGAGCTCTTACAGTCAAATAGGTATATCGTTAACAATGTGATTACGATATAGAAGTCAGAAAGGCTAAGGTCAATTAGAATGATGACCCCGGTAGACTTAAAATCCACGTAAAAAAGTATAGGTAGGTACGATGCTTTGGGCCGAGAGACAAATTAAGAAAAATAATTAAGAGTTGTAGGTAGCTGTCGCCGTAAATTGCGCCAACCGTCAGTAAAAAAAATTGTTAATTTTCTGCTGTTGGAATTATAGAGAAATTAATGTCTCAAACATTATAATTATTTATGAAGTATTTATTATTTTTTACTTATTTACTTATATGTGTTATTGAACATGATGAGGTAGGAATTTTACGGAAGGTCGCACCCACGGTTACAGGCAAAAAAGGAAACATTAATATTTCCATTGTCTTGTTATTTTTTCTTTTTGGTACTTGACGATCGAACGAAGTGTGGTCTAAGAGGCAACCACGACGGCATTAGTATTGTCGACTATAACTACCTAGATTATTGTGGCTCTGACCTTAATACAAAATGGTAGAAGAGTAGTCGATTGAAATACAACTTTAAACTTCGAACATAGCAGGATCGGTGATAGGGTTACAAAGTTAATATCCTTGATGGTTACCGAGTGAATAGAGTTGTTTGTAAGTAGAACAAAAGGTACATGGCTGAGCAGAACTTGAAACGTATTCCTATTTAATTAATATTACGTAATTTGTAAACAGCCTGGCGCTGGCGTGCAGGAAGCGGATGCTGATTATACAGCACGAGAACTAGTTAGTTTATATTTATGTACCTGTTGACTATATTACAGTGCTTATTATTGTGTGATAGATTGAGGTTATCTGTGGTCGCAGTTATAATTTATAATCCATATTTTAATATAATAAATGTGTAAGTAAGTAACTCTTTTTGTTGGTTTCTTACGCTTTCACAGCTAAACTGCTGAACCGTTTTAAGGAACAGTGCAATCAACAGTGTCCGCATTGTTGTGTTCCGGTGTGGAGCTAAGATAACCGGTGAAATTACTAGCCCTCCACTCCAAACTAGGCGAAGCCTGTATCTTGCGAGACCGAAATACATAATCAATATACAACCTATGTTTAAAAATTCTAGGAAATGCTTATGTACGAATTTATTTATTTATTTAATTAATTATACGTAAGTTTACAGTATAATGTAGAGACCAAAACACATAAAATTACAGCACAACAAAAAAACTTAAACTGTACTAAAACAAAATAGTTAACAATCAATACTAATGATAAAAAAGTAGCTAACAACTACTTTGACAATTATTCAGCAACAGCATGTAACAAAAACTCCGATACTGTCCACAAACACATCGGCGTGTCGGGGACCTGGAGCACGCTTTATAAAACTACACGTAACAATTTTACGGATCTAAACTGGCAACACTGCTCAAATGGCTGGTCGTCATTGGTCGAGGTTGTGTCACATGGAAACTTGTAACCTGTAAATTGTAATTTGAAGCTTGCTGCTCGAGCATATCAATTATTTATTACAAGTATTACAAGAATTTTTATTTTTAAGACTGACTAGAACATAAATCGAAAGCGTTGAACTTATAGTAATTGTATTTCTTAAAAACATTTTCAAAAACATAGTATTGCAAGTAAGTAATGTGAACCTATCCGTAGTATCCGTAGCACAAAGTCCTTCACAATTACGTTTTCATACATTTATTTTAAGTATACTAAGATGATACTACCTACTTACTACTCGATGGTGATACGAAAGTCAACGTCGATGTCAAATGCGTTGATATCAATCACCACAAGTTTTCTCTATAACGTTACTTATTTAAACGGCAAATTTTCGAAAAACACTTTCTTTCCCAAGATTACCCAAAGAAGTTCTCTCCAACAAGTCCCTAGGTCCAGGATAGGTGGTACGTTTTCAGTCTGTCCGTCAGTCGTTACGGTAGAGTTTTACACGTGTATGAATTTATACGTTCGAAAAACAGCTTCGTACGAATACCTTTTAGCGCAATGAAAATTAGTAAAATGATACGTTTGCCAAAGGCACAGTCGGCGGTCAAATGACAGGGCACGCATCGAGGGTTCCGTATTTTACTTAGAAGCAGTTACCAATTTTGCTGGCTGCCAATAAACTGTTTTAGTTAAGGCAATTTCAACTTTTAAAAGTTTTTAAATACCTAAATAAAGATAATATAGCATAATGCAGCCGTTTTAAATGATCTATTTGTTTTTTTAAGACATTTATTTTGATTAATCACCGAAAGGTTAGCTGGAAGGAAACTCTATTATGAAAATATTGTATTTTGATTTTGCGTCAAATAAATAATATAATAACATTTAATAATTAACACAATAAGGCCCGCTTGCACGTAACCGTTAACCCCAAGTTAACCCTAGGTTAGCAGGTTAATTAGTTAAAATTGACAGTTCTCATATGAATCTCACGTTCGTTAATAATTTAACCTGGGGTTAACCAAGGGTTAAATTTACGTGCAAGCGGGCCTAAAGTGTTAACATACATACATACCTACACATTTTCTATTACTTCTAAGAAAAGGGTCTTGTCATACAGACGAACAGACAACAAGGTGAAACAAAGAACATTTTCTATCGTTAGGCTCTTATAATGTGCGAAAGCAATCCTAAAACCATAAAGACTGCTGCCCCGAAACTTACAAAGCAACAAGATCTCATCTATCGTGTTACGCGTAGAGATCAAAGTCAAGGTTGATCGGATCCATTATTCTCCTCGCAATGCGATCGATATCCGCCCATCAGCCTCGGGATGCCGACGTGGATCAATGTGGACACTCCGAGACACCGTACCCGCCACGTGATACCGCGGGGGAGGGCTTATGAGGCCTTATCAGGGGATATTTGATAGTATAGTTTACCCTTGACCGACACTCATGTTTTCATCAATATAGATAATGTACATAGGCGAACTCATTCCATATGGGATCTTTTCCAGTTTATCTTAGAGTAGAATAAGCAAGGAAAATTATATTGGAAACAATCGGTGTATACAAACCATTCTAGAAGTTCGGAAACATTCTGAAGAAATTAGTGAACTTTTTGGCAATATTTTAAAACATTGAGTATGTTCTATTTAGATTAAAAAATAAGGAAATACTAAGATTCTTCCGACAATTTATCATAAGAATGTTACACAATTTAAGAAAATTCTCGTGAGTAGAATGCTACTTACTGGGCCCGCTTTTCTTCCGGGTAAAACCTTTGACATGTTTTCGTATTGTCAACGTTCCGATAGCTCTATTTACTTGACAATAATGGCAGCCGAGTTAATAACAATACGATTACATTCCAAAGGTAATATAGATTTACCCAGAACGTATCTCTATTGCAATCGTACTTGTATTATTTATGAGTTGTCTGCCTTTACCTCAAGTTAATAAGAGCTATTATAACGTTGAAAATACCATAACAATAAAAGGTACAGACAATGTAGAATAAGGGCTCGCTCAGTACTTCCTTAACGAACAACAGAGGGGGAGAATAAGTTCTAAGTACCTGCCAAATTCCAGTTAAAGAAAGGACAGAGCTATAGAACTTATATAAGTATCTCTGTCCTTTTCTCTGCTTGTTTTGACAGCTTTGATACTTGTATGAATGTAGAAGAAGCGAAAGAGATTTGTCAGGATCGTAGCATGTGGAAAGAAGTGGTCTGCGTACCCCTCTGGGAAACAGGCGTGATTTAATATGTATGATGCTTGACAACTCTTGTAGGCACGTGTCAGGGCCTCTTCTCGGTACAATGCTATTGTTTTTAACTCGTTCGTAATCTGTCATTTAACTAAGAGCGATGTGATGTGGTTTTACCAAGTAGAATGGAGCCCCTGTATACATAATGGGTCAATATTGGAAACCCTCATCGTCATTTCATTTCTCAAAATGTTCGATTATCCTAAAGCCATTTCTTCATATATATTTTTAGTATTTTTATATATAATACAGCCCTGACCTAATCTAACCGCAGGTATTTTTGGAAAACTTAAAAAGTTATCTGACTCAGCTGAAAACCAGTTATGACAAACAATAATTCGGACAAACGATGCGTTACGACAAATATTATTAGGGATTCCGAGGGACACCCACGGATAATGCCACCCTACTCTCAAATCTGAGAGTTGACACCATTGACATTGTATTCATCAAACGGTCACGTTATTACGAATCATCTAACATCTACCTAATACCCACTTGACGGTAAATCACACTCAGCAATCAAATAAAAAGCACTGCCCACGTACAAATGGTGCGCCCGATGCGACAAACGACCTCTCAAGTCGTGAAGCTGACTTGAGTAATTGACCGCCGCTGAGTGCCCTTTGCGATGTTCACTGAACTGTACACCCACAGTCGGTAGTGAATAAAATCTTTGATATCACTTTTTTGTCATGGTAATTAATTGGGATAAACTTGAACTTGAGATGAGAAACTTATTGTAATATTCATATTACAATAATGCGTCTTACTCAAGACCACTTGAGTAAGACGCTCGTCTCAAGATGCGTGGAGACTATGGAATTAACAAACGAATGGTTACGCCAGTGCTTTTGGTACGTCTTGGATTCGATTTAAAAGTTTAATCACTAACATCGCTGCTAAAATAAAGTTTTTCTGGAATGCAATTGTTTTTATTCTACATATTAACACTTGGCAAGGTTATTATTTTGAAGATATCCCGTTTTGCAGTATAATGATCGTATATTTAAATTTGTATGACTTTATATAATTTTGCTATAGGTGATGTTAGTAAGTGATGCTCTCCCGACCACACCGGTCACCACCTGATGGTATCAAAGACAGCAAATGCCAATGTACCTATAGAAGATAACTAGATCTAGGAATGAATCTCGAAGTTATTTGTTCTTCATATAAATCCGCGTCAGGGGAAATTCCGAGCCGTCACCCGCCGTAAATAGAAATTCAAATTGTCACTTTATTCCGGAATCGAATTAGGTTCTTTAAGAGGAAAAGGTGGGGACGAAAGTGTGGATAATAAATCGCTTATACCCGAACGGAACTTTCTACGATGGTGGTAGCGGCGGAACCATACGAATATAGTAAACGAAAACCGCTAGTGAATTCACTTGCATAGAGGAATTCGATCGTTGGCGGGGTTGGCGACGCATATGCAAAAATGAGATTCTAAAAAACCTCATTTGCAAAAACAAAACGACCATTGTTTCTCAAATCAAATCAAGTCATTTAATTTAGGGCTACGAGTTACGGGCTACCTAGAGAATAAAGACTACTTTCCTATAACTATTCGATCAGATATGAGGTTGAGAAAGTAAAGGGACGATATGCGTTGCCAACTGAAGACTAACGTGGAATGGCTCTATACTAGTAATTTCAAGAACAATTGAGCACTATCCTGTGTAGTTTAGTAGTTTATTTTATTTAAATTGTGTTTAAATACACATTTAGTAATGTCATATCCGGTTAAACCATAGGGTGAACGGGCGCTCGGGACAAGATCTTTATAAATACACTTCATTTTATAGTCATATCACGAAGCAGCAGAGAGGATGAGGTCTGAATGCGAAGATATCACAATGATAAATGACTCGATGGAAATACTCTATTGTATCAAGGGATATGCCCTTAAAGTAGGATTATTGTTTTCAAAGAAAGTTTAAACGTAGGTATTAGCCTAAAATACATGTTAAAGGCCTCTACACAAATGATACTTCATAATTAAGATAATTTACCGCCAGTTTCACAATCGACAAGTAAAGCGTATTTGACAGATAAATTTAGCCCTTTTTCTTTCTTACACTTGAAAATAGACAAGGAGAGAGCTAACTTTAAATGACAGATTGAATGCGAGATTTACTTGTCGATTGTGAAACAGGCCCTTACAATCGTTTGATCAGTAAAATACTTGAACTTTTTTCATCATGAATTTAAAACCAGAAGCTACGAGTATGAGTAAGTAGATATATATATTTTTCTAAAAACAACCATTGTTGTCTCTCTTTTTTTAACCGACTGAAGAGGGTTGTTTTTTACGTGTGTATATGTATGTATATTTCTTTGTTATTTGTTTGTTTGATGTGTTTGTGTGTTTGCTTGGTGTTTGTTTGTTGATGTGTGAGTTTGTTATTCAGTTGCGTTTTAGCTTGCTTTTTATTAGACTTGTTTGTATTCTTTCTCATATTGTTGAGGCCTGATTCGACCCATCAAATTCATTCTCACAGTTTAAGCCTTCGGGGCTTAGATAGTTTGCTTTTAATTAAGCCCCAGGCTACTTTAACAGAATTAATGAGCGCATAGTTTGTTGTTCCGTAATCTTAAAGCGTGGGCGATACTTCAGCTTTGATATGAAAATAAATGTATAACGCTCCTAACCTTGTACTTAATCCTCGGGTCTGCACGAGATAAATTCAAGGTTTCCAGCCAATTACCATTAGCCTTCTATATCTTAACAGGCTTTTTAAACCGGCAATGATCATTATAGTCGCGCTGTTGTAAGAGGCATGATTTGACAGCTGTCAACGAGGTACAAAATATAACCTCGATCAGATAGTAATTCGTTGGCTTTTAACTTTAGGCCAGATAATGTATAACCACAAAAAATATTTTTCATATTAGCTTATGTTAGCCTATGTAGTTTAGTATATCCATTCATTAGTATTGTAACTAATATTAAGAGATTACTAAAAAAATCTTAGTGCTATAATTTATACCTATATACAGTCACCAGAAATTATATGTATATTCTCTATAGGTATACATTTTTATTACTAGAGGTTTAAGAGCGTCTCAGATATTTTTGCGCCCAATGTTGGATAATATATTAATGCTTGTGACTGTACCTTCAAAATTATCTGGTTGCCTAAGACTGGGTACAGGCTGTGCCTAGTTTGGGAACCCCTGTTTATGTCTGTACCGTATCATACGTTTTTTTTTAAATAAAGATCTTATCTTATCCTATACACATATTTTGTACTAAATATGATGACAGTTGGCAAAATTGGCGCTTTTAGAATGGCGCGAAAAAATTAGGTTGTAACTGCCGCAGTCAGAGACGTCAATTAAATTTAATGCTTGTTTAGTGACGCGTTGTCTTATTCTATTGCTGTAGCAAAGAAAGTGACAGCAGCCACTTTAATCAAGCATTAAATTGAATTGACATCTCTGAGTGCGGTAGTAAGACTTGTAAGATAACGTCCTCATTATGAAATCTAAAGTCTAAAGATAATGAAAATGATAAAGAAAATGATACTTTTGAGTCTAAAGAAAATGATACTTTTGAGTTGATACAGTACGAAATCAAAAGTATCGTGAAATTCCCGACGGAAACCAAAATTTATTTTACGCCGACCACGTAATACAAACCGCATATCCCTATCCCTACTAATAAAACTGCAAGTGTTTTTGTTGTATTGTCCTTTCTTTATAAAGCATCGGATCGCCGCAATTTGCGTTGAATATAGATGGTTGGGCCAGAGATTGACATAGGCTACATTTTATCCCGAAAAATAACACAGGGGCTCTATTCTACAAGCTAAAACAATATTGCTTTTGAAATGTGCTGTTTTTAACTCGGCCGCCAGTACGGTTAAGTAAATAAGAGCTATCGTAACGTTAAATATCATAGAATTAGAAAAGAGCCCCAGTTCTGGCGGCAATAACGATAAACGACTTGCACGTAGACGGAGTCGCGAGGCTAAACTAGTTTTAATTATAAAATTAATTCGGTTATATTCAAAGGAAAACTTTGTTTTTCTAGGACCTTTATAATTAAAGCCTGGTAATGCTTTAGGATACAAATAGCGTATTTATAAATATTTACGTCATTATTTTCTACAACTAACCAAAATTATAATATTTCAATTTGAAAGAGGCTTTTTGCTTATAAAAGAGATGTAATAATTTCAGACAAGACCCCATTTTCGTATTTAAATTTCGGGCCAACTCCGTCGGCATACATCAGACAAGGCCGCGATTCTCATAACAAGAGAGAACGAATCACGCACGACATGGTCTCGAATTTTACACCTCTGCTAATGCTTATGTCATATACATAATAAGTACGAGTAGTAAAGTGATTTTTTTTCTCATCGCACAACAATTAAACGTACGTAGGGTACCGTCAACTGCTGTAGAATTATCATGAACCAGCTATTACCCGTGACTTCATCTGTTTTGAATTAGTAATCGATCCACCATCCGATCGAATCCACCGTCCTACGATAACAGTGATTTGTTTCGGGATAAAAGGTAGCTTTTATGTTTAACTAGCGACCCGCCCTCGCTTCGCTTCGGTTTATTTGAGTTTTCTGTAACACCCGTGCAATAAACCAGCATATATTATACATTAAAACCTTCCTCTTGAAAACTTGAAATCGCATCAAAATCCGTTGCGTAGTTTTAAAGATCTAAGCATACATAGGGACAGACAGACAGACAGCGGGAAGCGACTTTGTTTTATACTATGTATTGAAGTACAGTACAAACGAGCTTTTCCTTCCTAAAACGCCGCGAATTAATTTACTTTACATCTGTAGGTGCTGTAATGTTTCACAAACAAAGTAAGTAACAAGTTATCTTTGATAAAATATACCGTTTGTTGTAAGTCAGATGCTGAAGAAACAAAACGTCTCAGGATTTATTGAAATGAAAATACAAGCATGATTTAGTAGTGACTTCTACTACTTTTTTTTATTAATCACAGCCCACCGCAGTTCCGCAGTGATTTCGCCAATATCAAGTAAAGTGAGTGAGAGGATAATCAGTAAATGGGCCGTTTTCAAATAAAATGTACATAGTTAAGAACAGTTAAAGCCTCAATTAAAATCCTTAACTTTTTTCCATTTCGTAACGAAAGTTAACCATAATCGAAGGTAAAATGCCAATTGGCGTAAAGGACAACTAAATTGTACCGTAAAATTGACCTATACGCCAATTGGGATTGTTTATATTTTTACAATTACTCTAATTCGAAAACCATTTCGAGGAATGGGGTTTTAAAGCCGTTCTGTATTATTAAGTTTTTGAAATATTTATCTACTTCGGATATTTAAACAAAAGTATATTTAACCTTTGTTTGACTTTCGTTTTCGGCTTGAAGCCATCCTAGGTGTATCTTACGGGTTAGGCGAAAACCGCTTTAATTAGTATGTTTTAATACACTATTACAATCACTTTTTAACATTAGATATCATTTAATTGTTGTAATTTATTAAAAAATTCCAACTCAAATTTAAAATAATCATGTCATCCATAAAATGTCTGTTAAATAAATAAAGATATTAAAACA
Organism: Acleris cristana; assembly: GCA_948252455.1. Classification (NCBI taxonomy): domain Eukaryota; kingdom Metazoa; phylum Arthropoda; class Insecta; order Lepidoptera; family Tortricidae; genus Acleris; species Acleris cristana. The sequence continues at coordinate 11,564,786 of OX411788.1, read as the reverse complement.
AAACTATTGGGTCAAATAAAAAAATTATGAAATTAGTCCCTTAAAATTACCTATTCTATAGAATTAGAATGTAAAAACCATGAGTAATTTTTTTTGGTCTATCCCAATTGCCATTTTAACTATCGAATGATTTAAGTAAGTAATTTTCAGTACGAAATGGAAAAAAGTTAAGGATTTTAATTGAGGCTTTAACTGTCCTTAACTATTTACAATGTTTTAGAAAACGGCCCAAATATAATAAATCAAAAGACGGTCATTTTTCAATCGGCCATCTTTCCTCCCCGACGGTTACCGAAAATTTCTACTAGTGACTTAGTCTCGCTTGATGTTAGAATCGGCTCCGAAATCTCCAATTTTATTTACAGTATACCTACAAGCCGCAGATGTGGCCTATTCTAAAAATAATAGCGCTCCAGGCTTTCTGAAACATTTGTAAAGTAAATCTGGGGAGAGAGGGCTTCTTGGAGTATAATGGAGCTCGATTTCAAGCCGCTGGGAGGATAAAGGCTTTTAAGGTTTTTAGGGTTACTTATACAAAGAGTGATATCTCCAAAACTTTATGAATAGAAAAAAAAAGAGGTTTTAGTTGTTTTATGGATTGGATTTGAATTCGCAAGGTAAAATGTATAATTTTATCGAGTTATTACTGAATAATAAAGCTTAACCTACGTCGTGTGTCCGAGTGTCCGTCCTTCTGTAGGTACACTAACCAGTAAGTATTTTTTTTTTTACAGTTTGTGTTTTGTACCTACATGACTACTAATTTAGGTGCCATACTTTGGTACCTAAATAAGTCGTCATTACCATAGTTTGACAATATATAGTTTAAGTATACGCCATTGTTAACGACGTCGCATTATTTAAGTACGTTGTTCTTGATTATTGAAATGAAATTTATGACATAGCTATGCAGTTCAGTTTAAGCTGAGAGAAAATGACAGAGCTTTAGCAGTTATATATAACTGCTATAGCTCTGTCCTTTACGCTCCTTTACGCAGATTGGAAAGTGATACTAAACGCCAGCGGGCCTAGTATGGTTGCGTTTACCGCATGACAAAATGTGGATAAAGCATCCGTCACTCTCGTACATACGTGTCAAAAAGTGACGGATGATTTATCCATGTTTTGTCACGCGATAAACGCAGCCATTTTAGGCCCCCTGGTGTTTTTAAGTTTGTACAATGCAATACCTAGTCATGACGTAGCTAGCTAGTCTCAGGCTCTACTTTGAAATACGTAATTCGAACTTCGTCTATTGCTATCCCTTTTGCTCCCGACGCCTCACTAATTCGCAAGAAAGTGACGGGGCGATCCGAAGTTCGAATTACTGATTTCAAAGTAGAGCCCCAGAGCACGACCGTTGCAACGCGATCGAAACGTCGAGGTATATACAATGTTTTTACGCGAATAAGTCACGTTTTAGATTTATAACAGTATCGCTAGTAATCGTATAAGTACTTACACTTACCTACACATTATACCGTCCAAAAATATTTTGAAGTTTGAAATGATGCGAAAAGAACTTCAATCAGAAACCAATCACAAAATCCAATCAAGCATAGGGCTTCCACTAATTTACGTGTAAACAATCAATTTAACTCGTTTTTCGACAGTTATCGCCCTATGGGTATTTTTGTTCTGCCCTTGAGGTTACCTAACTATGCCAATTGGAGTATTTTTAACGAGTAAAGTATTGCTACGGTATCTACTCTATTTGGTTATGGAACAGAGCGCTCGTGATGCTGGGTACGCGATTTTGTATTGCACATGACAGGTTCTTTTTTTAACTCTAGAAATATCTCCAAGATTTTTCAGTACGATTTGGGAATAAATTAATGTAGCCTAGATACAAGTACGTTTTTTGAGAGTACGGTTCGGAAATTGTGTAACAGACCCATGCCGTGAATGGGGAATTGGTATTCATGACTTTTTTCGTAACTTCAATAAAAGCTGATTCATGTAACAAACAGGTGAGAAAGATATTTTTTTGAATAGCTATAAAAATAACCAACGTATAAGCCAACAAAGATTTGTTCCTATCTCTTTCTAGCAAAACAGAATTTAACATGGAGTTTTCATGGGCAACCTGCTATATGACGTCACAGTGCATATCGGATCTCTCTGTCTAGTCGCTGCCTAATTAGCAGTTTAAAATGCTTGTATCATCCGTATTTCTTGGCCGCTTTTAATTTTGATTTCACTTTTAGTGATTTCTTTTACGGTATTTTCATATTTTGATGTCATCTCTTATGGCATCGTTTTTAACTCGGCCGCCATTACTGTCTAGTAAATTCAAAACATTGACAATACGATAACAGATGAAAGACGATAGATATCATTTGACCGCCTACAGTACCGGACCAGTTATCGTAACGTTGACAATATGAGAACATGTGAAAGACGATATGGTTTTACCCAGTGGAAATGGAGTCTTGGCTTTTAAATAAATAAATAATAAATATCAGGGGACAATGTCACACCAATTGACCTAGTCCCAAACTAAGCTCTAGGCTTGTACTATGGATACTAGACAACGATATAAATACTTATATAGATAAATATATACTTAAATACATTGAAAACATCCATGACTCAGAAACAAATATTCGCGCTCATCACACAAATATCTGCTCTTACCGGGATTTGAACCCAGGACCTCTAGCTTCGTAGGCAGGGTCACTACCAACTAGGCCAGCGCGTCGTCAGTTCTTATTTATTTTATTAGGCTTGTTTAATAGGTGTAGTTATGGGTGGAAAAATACATGTGGATTATTTTTCTGGATGTTTTCCAGTCTAAATAATTATATCAACATTTAATTGGCTCGCAAACGTCGCAAAAGCATTATAAAAGCGAAATGGAATAAGAAGTTTTACGAGCCGTAACTCGACTTGATTTCGTCTATTAATATTCCATCCCACTCTGCTCAAAGTGGTAGAGCGAGATGGTTGTCAACGGAATTAACGTGTCAGTGAGATAAGGCTAATGAAAAGTGCTTTGTATATTTAACGTACCTGAGATACATTAAGATATTACAATTAACATAAGGCTGCCTGTCCACTGGGGCAAACAGTCATTTTTTATACATTTTTGGCTATCAATCAAAAAGTACATAAAGGAAAATTAAAAAAAAAAATAGTTTCGAAATATGCAAATTGAGCCCTTTTCTATAACACCCCATTTGCTATAATCAAACCAATTTCATTTATCATCCCCCCCATTCTACACCCCTTTACAATTGTTATTTTTTTTACTTATTATAACAGATGCGGGTAAACAAGTTGTACAACTATACCAAATTTCAAGTTGGTAGCATTTGTAGTTGCTGAGAAAACCTGCTGTGACATACAGACAGACAGACAGACAACGAGGTATCACTATAAGGGTTCCTTTTTTACCATTTTGGTACATAACCCTAAAAAGTATTCCTATTGGTGGATCATTTCCTCGCTCACCGCTCCTGCCTCGCTTCGCTTCAGTGGACAGGCAGCCTAAAGCAGGGCTCTTTAAATTTCAAGGAAAATAGAGCCAAGTTTCATATAGCCTTGTGACGGCAGACGTGGGTGTAAGCAATGGAGAAATTAAAAAGTACGCAGTTAAGGACTTGATGAAAACGTAAACTTTTTCCATTGTGTTACGAAAATCAGTCATAAAATAAATAAATATCAAGGGACAAATTCACACAACTTGAACTATTAGTCACAAACTAAGCTATATAATATAATATTACCTACTATGCGGTACGGAACCCTTGGTTCGCGAGACCGACTTGTGCTCCACCGTTTTTTTTTTTTTCTTTCAAATAATTACCGTGACGTGTGCGTGTACGTCAATCTTGTTCAGGCTCCTTATTCCCCATTGTCCTTTGCCTCTCTTGTTATTGTATTGTTAACGTCGTGATAGCTCTTATTAGGGGGCCTATCTACCCGCATATTTTTTTTACGCATAATAATCATTACGCATAAAAATCGATTGTCAAAACACCCTTTTAGGCTGACATTGTAAAATTTAATAAACGTCTATTGTGTAGATTAGGTTAGGTTATGTTAAGTTAGTTTTTAATAATAATTAAAATAAAACCCTTTCTATTATAAAAACCGTTTTATGACAATCGATTTTTATGCGTAATGATTATTATGCGTAATAATTATTATGCGTAAAAATATGTATGTGAGTAGACCCTACCCCTCTTATTAACTTGACAGTACGTCCTTCAGGCGCCGCCTCCGCAAGAGGCTTTTGAAGCCCACTCATTATAATGTAGACTTGAGTTTCAGACGATTTTATATACCGACAAATTAATTGGGTTGTTATATGCATGTTAATTAATTGGCTTCTGTGATAGTTTGATTATTTAACAGTCCATATGATCTATTTAATGTCTGTTTAAACTGCCACACATAAATTGTCACATGGATTAAAGTGACAAGGTAGTAAAGTCTATACATATTTATGAACTCGACTAATTTATTATTTATTACTAATTCACGCTGCAATGGCTGAACGGATTTGGATGAAATTTGGGGTGCATATAGCTTATACACTGGATTGACACATGGGCTACATTTAATCCCGGCAATGTTAAAATTTCCTGAAGGAATTACGATAATCGAAATCTACGCGGACGAAGGCGCGGGCAGAAGCTAGTTAACCACAATTTTCCTTGAATTTTCAAGAACAACGCAATAAAAGAAAATACAAAACTTTTTCTTATAAAGGTCCCTTTATTGTTGTTCTTAGAACAAACGAGCACAATACAATTAAGAAATATCAGCCCGCTACGACGTAGCACCTGCTACGCCGTAACGTCTTCGTAGACCTGGACATTAAACGGAATGGGTGCTACGGACGTACGTAAAAGTAATATGAAGGTTGGAAAAGACAAAGATCTAGGATAAAACGGTTGTTTCATGAATTCATGGGAGATAGTAATGTTATTGATATATTTTTTCGATTTATGTCATCGTTAAAGGGATTCTTTAGAAAAAAATCTTACAATCTAGTGTACAAGCAGATACTATTACAACAAAAACACGTCAAAAATAATAAGGTTTTACCGTACCTAATAAATATAAATAAATAAGTAAATTTCAGGGGACAATATCATTCCAATTGACCTAGTCCCAAACTAAGCTCTAGGCTTGTACTATGGGTACACTAGACAACGAAACAAATACTTATATAGAGAAATACATACTAACTGCCGCACTCAGAGACGTCAATTAAATTTAAAGCTTGTTTAGTGACGTGTTGTCTTATTCTATTTATGTAGCAAAGAAAGTGACAGCAGCAAATTTAATCAAGCATTAACTTAAATTACGTGTACTAATTACTTAAATACATAGAAAACATCCATGACTCAAGAACAAATATTCGCGCTCATCACAAAAATATCTGCCCCTACCCGGATTTGAACCCAGGACCGTTAGCTTCGTAGGCAGGGTCACTACCAACTAGGCCAAAAATATATTACAAAATGCTCCATGTTCTCAACCAGCGCCTCTATTCAAGGCGGTAAAAACCAATCGTTTTTAACTTGTATCGTATTGTCAACGTTTTAATAGCTCTTATGACGACGTTTTAATAGCGATACCGATGATGGACACTTTTAGCTAACAGGCACTAGTAATGGACACTTCACTCTAAATTAAAATTTCATACGGTCCTAAATTGATTGTTGCAAAACAAATGAATAACCCTTATCTTCTGTAAAATAAGAATCAAGTGTCCATTATTGGTGCCTTGTCCATCACCCTACTTGACAGTAATGGCGGCCGAGTTAATAACAATACCATTACAGGTCATATTCGATTCGGATTTTACCGCCGGGAATAGAGGCGCTGCTCGGCTATGTAATATACTGTCCGCAACTTCCCCAATTAATTATTTGAGCAAGATCATCGTCCGCAAGTCCGGACATGTCCTAATAACGTTCCGTTCCAACTCGATTACGCCGCACCGACCGCTAATCCAATAGACGAAACGGAACGCGGCGTTTGTTTCATTGAATAAGAGTAGGTACTTGTTATTCTTCTTCTGTAGGAAATAAGGCTTAGTTTGAGCAGGGGCTTAACAAGAGGCTTACAAAAAGGAACTGACATTTTCACAGATTTTTTATTATTATTTTGAAATTGAGTGAATTTCTCAAATGTATATTAATTCTGTGCTGGTGTATTCAAATGTTTGAATAGCAATATTTGTTCAATAAACCTAGTATTTTTAAATAAATATTATTTGCCAAACATTTACTAAAGTATAAAAAACCGTTTAAATGCCAAATTAGGTATTCTGCCTTCTGGCTGAAAATAATTTGGCAAAATGTATTGTTTCCCAACCGTTTCATTTGCCAACCCGCTTTTTTTCTCTAACTGGAAATATTTCAGTATTTATTTCAGTACCATCGTGTCCTCCAGTAGATTATTACTTAGGTTGGGTTAGTTTTTATAAAAATCCTTAAATATTTACAGTTACAGAAAGGGAAACAATACATTTTGCCAAACATATTTTTGCCAAAAGGCAGAGAACTGCCAAATTGAAATAATTACTATCTTAAGATAGTATATTTTGTTTAATAAAAAACTGGACTTATTTTAAATGTGTATTCCATTAACTATTCAGTATCATCAGAGTTTCGAATCGATGGAAACAACACGATTAATTCACGATAAAACGTTAGCGATATTCGTCGGCAACCAGCAACCCTACATTGTGTATCCATCTTTACGCCACACGAAAAGTGCTCCGTCCGCTAATCTAATAGAAGCGGAACGAACTCACGTTTGTTGTGTTTAGCGATACGTGCGCGACGGGCCATGTGGTATATTGCCTTTCTGTAACTTATAGAGTGCTTTGGTAACTAGAGCTACATCTCTCTTAGTGTAAAACAGTCGCTTTCCGATTCTGGCTGTATATTCTCTAACTCCTCGTAAACCACCCAATGGATTTTGATGTGGTTTTAACCACCAGTTAGATAATTTCACAGGGATAGTTTATACAGTGTGTGGATACGAACATATATTTTGACAACAGTTAATATGCGTCATAATTAACATAAAAACATGTGTACTTTTTAACATAAGTTGTAGTTTTTTCTTTCATATTAACTAATTCGCCACGCAATGTATCACAAATAGCTACATTATTCTCTCAATTAACTTGCAATTAACTTAGACTTAATGTTATACATTGCTGCTAGAAGGACCCTTTCAAAATGAATTACTTACACTACATTTATTGGAGCTATTAACTTAATTCCTTCTTTAATCGCTTCACAAAACTTAAAGCTATCGTTACTTAAAATGTATGTTCTTATGGATGTCACACACTGTATATGTATAAAACCTAATTAAGTTTTTATGTACCTAAGTAGAAAAAAAAATGCAACCAATCTAAATTACACCCGTGCTAAGCCGGGGCGGGTCGCTATAATTTCTAAAACTAATCGATAGATAGCATTGTTTCTAAAATAACAATCTTACTTAATATTATACCTACATGAGAATGTTTGGATGTTTGGATATTTGTTACTCAATCACGCTTCAATCACTGAACGGATCGTGAAAAAACTTGGCACACCATATAGGTTAGATCCTGGAATTGGACATACGATAGTTTTTATCCCGGGGAATTGTACAGTTCCCGAGGGAGTAGCGATAAACGACTTCTACGCGCACGGAGTCGCGGGCAAAAACTAGTAATAGATAAAATTCTTGGGTCCATGGCTATCCCTTCTTTGAGAACTGATATCTCTTTGACGGCTGAACCGATTTTCATGAAATCTAGCTAAGAATAATCCTGATTAAAATAGCTTTATTTCTGAAATAGGCGCCTTAAAATTAGTTTATCCGTTTGGAAACTACGATAGAACAGACAGACAAACATTCACAAGACATGTTAAAAGCATAACACCTCTCAACTTATGTCGGTGGTTAAAAAATAGTAAAAGAAAAATGATTGTCACAAAACCGAAGATTAGTGGCGTATAGAACCGTGCCGAAAACGATATGTGTTACTTCTAAAATATACGGGTGCTTAAAGTGACATTTTTATATTCGACCTTTAGCAGAAGGTAGGTACTCAAGCAGGGTTGCCAGATGGTCGGAATTTAGCGGGACTCTCCGGAATTTTTGTATGTTCTCCCGACACCCAGCAAAGAAGAAAAACTCCTGAAAAACCACTTCATTTTATAAAACAATAATTTTAAGTCCCGAACTTTCGTCAAGCGAAACGTTGCCTCTCCGACGCTCGGAGCAGCTCAATGTGGTTGTTTTAATATATTTACTTTCATTTGACTCTACAATCCCAAAATCCCGAAAAAATGATTTTTTCTCCCGATAATAGGGTCATTCGATCTGGTAACCCTATACTCAAGCCATGTCAATATAAGTGCGATAGCCCTTAGAAAGTGGTTCGGGTTTATACTTGTCTCTGACTCGCTCTCATAAGCTCTTATTAAAAGCGAGTGAGAGATAAGTACAAACCCGAAGAACCTTCTAACTGCTTAAAGGACTGTATTTGCCATCGGTTTGTGCGTCACAAAAAGAGGTCCAGCGTAATGTCTTGTCTGGATGATATAGACCTTTAAGATTTAGTTAATCTAATTAATTTTATTTCTAGTCCTATTTAGTTTTAGATTGGACTCAAAAAAGGATAAATGTTGAAGCAGTTCACAAAACTAAAATGTTTACTGCAGCCCTTCAAAGCTGAGGCACGGAACAAATAATAGTACCTACAAGTACCTGAGGCACGCGACCACGCGGTGTGCTTTACAGGAAATTATTGTAATTGGTCTGTCGTTTACGTGGACGAGAAAAACATCAGGTCTACCCGTACCCTATTATTTTTGACTAGGTAAGTATAGTGTCTTTATTACAGGGTTCAAAGAGCTCAAAATGTAATGATCTTACTTTTAACAATAAAGTCGAGTTTAAATATACCTGTTTGGTGACCTGTAGTTAGTTGTTCATATTTGCACTGTATAATCGTGTAAGACTTGTAAGTGAGGCTCATTCATTTTCATTATATTTAATTGTTAAATGTGAGAACCTGTAATTGGCTATGTGTTGTTAGTCTTAATTCTAAGTTTTTATAAAGCTGTTGGTTTTCCATGGATCCATAAATAAATAAATAAATAAATAAATATATTACCACCTAATCCGATACATAAAAAAAACCATCTAAATCAAATAAAATCAAAAATTTCTGAGGAGCAACTTGATTAGTTATTTAAAACTAAGCAAGAAACCAATAAACCACTAAACCTGTGCCTCTATTCCCGACGGTAAAAACGATATCGTAGTTGACCTGATATGGTATTATTATGACGTCAAACGCCATTACTGTCAAGTAAATAATAACGGTGACAATACGATAACAGATCAAAAACGATAATGTTTTTACCGTGTTGAATAGAGGCCCTGTACTCACACCAAAAAATATTATAGGAACTAAAGAGTACCAGAGATGCTGGCAGTATTCAATTATTTTATCTCACGTACCCGTTTTTCATCAATAAAGCTTAGATTAATTAAGGCTCATATTTAACTACTTTGATATAAATAAAATACATCCATTTGTCCAGATGTTGCAATGCCACCGATAGAAACTCAGACAGTCAAAGGGGTCAACCCTAAAACACCCTTTTCGCTGCCCAAAGGTCAAAACATGAACTTACGCGCAAATGATTGACAACAAGTAGAAAATAAATGCTGTTGTTAATTTAATTCGTTCAGCAAAATCAAAAGAGTTATTAGAGTCAGGCAAAATTAATCTCGCTGCCAATTAGGAGCGAATTCGTTTACTGTACTAATTGGGGTTGACGAGCTTTCAGACGCTGATGGAAACAAAAATAGATCGCTATTGGGGCCCGTCGTTACTCAGCTCTTCGATATAGGAAGCTAGGCTCTATTCTGCGAGGTAAAACCATATTGCCTTTGGCATGTTATCATATCGTCAACGTTAGCTCTTATTTATTTGACAGTAATGGCGGCTCAACTGAAAATAATAGGATACCATAAAATGTTCCTACTTTGCTCCTCTATGGGTAACTATGCTCCATAGTGATTATTTCGTTTGCTACTTATAAGTAATGGGCGGATGACGGATGCAATATGGTGCCGAAAGCACAAAATGGATAAGACCTTTATTAAATTTTGAGTAGGTACTATTTATGTGTGAAAATATATGCAGTTTTTTTTATAAAGCAGTACATATTTTGTATAAAGAAAGTACTAAAGTATCACTTTAGGAATACGCCCCTCTTACGTCTGTAGATGTGGAGAGGAGGTGTACATTTTCCCTATATGTATAAGTTGATAGTGAACTATAAAATGAATGTACTGAAAATACCTAATAAAGAAAAATATATGATTATTTACTTCAACGATAAAAGTCTATAACTTTTTCTCAGTTATGTTCTCTTTTTTTAATCATTTGTAGTGATATCCATATTACGGATATCGCTCGACATTATTTTGAAGTAATTTGCATCTTTCGTCTGCCCATTGCTTATAAGTCAAGGTCAATGATAAATTTCAAAATCCAGCCATACTAAGTGACTGAAAGCAATATAATGATTTACATTACAGATTATCTCATTATAACCATGGAGCATAATTACCCGTGGGGAAGCAAACTAGGAATATTTTACTGTAGCATGTCAAAAGCAATATGGATTTACCGAGTGGAATAGAGGCCCTGATGTAGTTATTAATCTAACGATATTATTTACTTATCTTGCTTTCTTAGAAAAGTGAAGATAAAAGATGTTTATGCAGTAAGCTTTAGTACCCATTGATTAAATAACTGAGTTAGCACGTTAAAGACTAATTTATCTGATGAAATACAGAATCAAATGAAACAGCCACACGATATTTTATTTGAAACATACGAAAAATTATTTGTCTGCGAACCGAAGTTATTACTCGCAAATATACACCGTGCCCGGGACGTACCCGAAGGATTTTAACCATTGATTCTAGACCCTATTTGGAAGAAAGATTATGTTGTAAGTAGCATAATATCATCAACGTACATCATAAATTAATTTAATCAATTTCTTAGTAAATAATGCTTTAGGTTAAGGTGACAGACTTCAAATTAAATTAACTATGGAATTGTTTTTTAAATAATAAAAATCTCGGAAATTATGCGTTATTGGACTACATGTTATACCACATTATATACTCCAAATAGGGTCTAGAATCGATGGTTAAAATCCTTCGGCTGCATCCTGGGAACTATCCGAACAGGGGGCCTAATATGGCTGCGTTTATCGCGTGACAAAGTGTGGGTAACGCATCCGTCACCTTCTGACACGTAAATAAGTACGAGAGTGACGGGTGTTTTATCCACATTTGACACGTGATATAGACGCAGCCATACTAAGCCCGCAGATTACATAAAAGTTCAATTTGACAGTAGGGAAAACGCCTGGTTGTTTGCATCTTGGCTATTCCTCCTCTTTACCGTAGACAACTTCGTCGCTGCTTCATCTCTGATTTCGGAAGCGACTTTAACATGACCCGACGTAAGTCTGAACTGCGTACGCGGGCGTATCTCTATCTTAGTCGTAATAAATATCAAGAGAGCTCTGCAAAGGCCGTACTGCCCTCGCAAGCAAATAGGTGGTATCTCAAATACAACAGCCAAAGCAGATTCAATTCTCTCTCTTGAGTAATAAGGTTGCATTTGCTACGGGAGTTTTGTCTGAGGTACCACTATTTCTCTAAGCACGGCAGGTCAGCGTAGATATCTAAATCCAAGCGCCAAGCCAAGCAAAGCGGGCCAAGTAATGTCTTGAGAGATTAGTTGGAGACGACGAGGTTTCTAAGGTTTTGTTAGTATAGTAGCTCGTTGCAGTTATAACTTGATCTGTCTACCCGTAAGCATTACGCAGCGTTAGGTCCCTACGATCTGAGCAGAGTTGCGTTAGTAAGGTGCGAATTAATCGGCAGCATGCCGCGTCCAAGAGAAATTATGATACGACACCTGCTGCAAGACGACCTCTTTTTATAAAACATCATAGAAGGAAATATAGAATCAAGGAGAGGCATGCGAAGACCAAGAAGAAATTACTTTTGGCAAGTAAGGGATAAGTTTAAGGTCGTGTCATACCAGGTCAAGCAGTCGACAGGATGTGCTCGTCATGGCAGGGTCATTCCCATTTTCATGAGTCACTGCGCTCAACTACACACCGGTTCTCTAGTGTAGTACGTTTCTGGCGCGTACTATAAGGAATTTGGAATGAACTTCCTCCTGAGACTTTCCCAATGCGCTACAATATAGGGCTCTTTAAATAGGGTGTCATAAATTTCTTCGAGACCGGCAGGAAAAAAATATGATGATGAGTGAAGGTTCAAAAATCCTTTTGAAATAAAGAATAACCAGAATTATGTTGCTATTTTGTTCCATTTGCATACTTTCGATAAATTTTATTTTTACTAATAAAACTTGGAGCGATCATTAGTATATGCGAAAAGCATCGATAATTGAGTTTATCGATATAGGCGGTCACTTGCTGTCATTTAATTTTGCCCCGTATATTCTGAGGTCATAGGCTCTACTTTGAAATCCGTAATTCGAACTTCGTCTATTGCTACCTTTTTTGCTCTCGACGCGTCACTTATTCGCAAGAAAGTGACGGGGCGATCCGAAGTTCGAATTACTGATTTCAAAGTAGAGCCCCTGGTTATAAGTTTTGATGTTCTGGGTACAGAAGGGGCTTCTATTCTTAACAAAAGCCATATTAATTAGCGGTTTCCCCGGGAACATGTCAGAACTCTACACGACTCGTGTTTCCTTAATATGAAATCTCTGTAACGTACATATATTTATCATGTTTCAAGAACGTGTAACAGTAAATTATTAATGTATTTCTCAGATACCCGTTTATAACATCGTCTTGTAATTTTCTCTTTCGTTTCAAAGATGATAAATATCCAGGGTTATTCTACTCGGTTACAGCATATCGCTTTTGATATATCGTAAGGTTTTTAACTCGGCCGCCAATTACTGTCAAGTACATAAGAGCTATTAATGTTAACAATATGATAAGAAGTAAAAAGTAATATGTTTTTATCGAGTAGAATAGAGCCCCGTTGTATTATGAGAAGTACTATAAATACTATACGGTAATTATAAGTAGGTATCGCCTTTACCTATAATTCCGAAAATGGTGATACGACATCAAAGCTAACGCAGGTAAAACCTGGACTAGAGCTGCTCAAAACAGAGAAAGATGGAAACAGATGGAGGAGGCCTTCATCCAGAAATGTAAGACCCTTAATTAAAATATTACTCTTCACGAAATCCATCCATCCCTTTTTAGGTCTTCCTCTTTCTTTCATACTCAAAACTCTTGTCGTAACATGAGTTTATCGCAACTTTACGATAGCAAACTCTACAATTACTGCGATACAATCATGATACAATACGATGAGTGGAAAGCCCAGTTGCATCAAATACAGCTATCTTATAGCTTAGTCGATCCAAATTGCATTCGATTGGAAATCTCTTCATTTGTGTGTATGGGTTGCGATCGTTAGGGGACCGAGTGTTTGTATAGCCCCGATAACGGCAATGGGTTTAAAGGCTTGGATTACCCATAATCGGTCAACTTTGCTTGCAATTTGTAGAGTAAAATGAGCTTTAAAGCACATGGTTTAAAAACCACAATTGTAATAATAGAAAAGCACAAGACCGCTCTGAGTGGAGACGTCTTTCGGCTGACATTATGATGATGATGATGATATAATAATGAAAATCATGGCAATTTTACCAACACATTTTTGACGTCTTTCTGCGTAGTTAAGGCACCAGGGCCTCTATTCAACACGGCAAAAACAATATCGTTTTTGATCTGTTATCGTATTGTCACTGTTTTGATAGCTCTTATTTACTTGACAGTAATGGCGTCTGACGTCATAACAATACCGTAACAGGTCAACTACGATATTGTTTTTACCGTCGGGAATAGAGGCGCTGGACCGAGATTCTAGGCAGTAAAAACCATATCGTCTTTGACCTGTCATCGTATTGTTAACGTTTTGATAGCTCTTATTTACGTGACATTAATGGCGGCCGCAGAGTAAAAAACAATACCAAAACAGGTCAAAGATGGTATGGTTTTTGCCGCCTAGAATAGAAGCCCTGAACCTAGGCTACAACAAATTGGAATGAAAGCCCTGAGACCGTAATATGACCTGTCAAATGCTCTCAGAAAGTGATAGAGTCACAGCAGTCCCCATACACACGCAGGCCATATTATATACAGTTCATAATGCAGCCCCTGGGCCCGTATTATGGTCGCCTTTATCGCGGTGGATAAAGCATCCGTCACTTTCGCACTTACACACAGGTCAGAAAGTGACAGATGCTTTATCCACGCTTATCTACGTCGATAAACACGACCATAATCGGCCCGCTGGTGTTGGTTAATTTGATAAAATTTGCGTAATTATGGCGTCCACGTTTCAGAGTTTGATATCTCTTAAACGGCCGAACCAATTTTCATCAAACCTACAGTACAAGGCAGATAAGAAGTCAATACTGACACATTGCATGACCATGAAATTTCTGACTATTGACATTGTTGACAGCAGTAAAACAATGCTAGTTGCGTGTGAAGGAATAGTAACAACAGTATTGTTTGACTGCCGTCAACATTATCCATATTCAGAAACTTCATGGTTGTGCAATGTATCAGGATTGACTTCTTATCGGCCGGGCACTATAGCTATGAACCATCTCGATAAAACTGGTTTTATCCAAAACAAACTTTGAAAACCACAATGCTAAAGACAGACAGATACACACGATAGACTCATAACACCCCTTTTTTTGCATCAGGGGTTGAACATGTATTGCAGTGGTAGGGTGATGGAACCAGTAATGAACAAGGACCAATAATGGACACTTGATTCTTATTGTGAGAAGATTAGGGTTATTCATTCAATTTGAGACAATCTTTGTTTTTATATGAAAAAGGAGGCAGACGTGCAAGCGACCGACCTGGGGGCCTATTATGAGCTCCTTATTTCCAGCCAGTTCTCGGCAAAAACAGAATTGCCTGTCAAATTCGTATTACGAGCTCATAAAACGCCATTCTGATTCAGGACCTTGGATTTTAGCCGTTCAGCCGCGCTGCCTGGCGTAGAATCGTATTATGAGGTGTTAATTGACGTTCATTTTACGGCCTAAACTGTCAAAATTAGCAATTCTGAAAAAGCTGGTCTGGGGTAGCTTTTTCACAATTGTTATCAGCTTCAAGAGCCTTTTATCACATTTAATATTTAACTAGTTGATAAAAATAAGTGCATGTACGTGTCTTGGACGTATTATTACTGTTATCGTGTTATATTTTCAAGTTTTTGATTATCTAGTGACAAATTCTATTAAGCAATAGAGGTCATTGTATTGAAATTATGCCTACTCTTAATTTATCGAAAAACAGACGGACACATTGATAGTAATAATCGCGTTTGATTCCTAAAAGTGCGAGAACTAAACGCAATCTGTGAATTGTCAAGTCAAAGTTTGAAAATTATCAAAACAAACTTAACTCCGAGAAATTGGCGGTTCGACAAATCTCTATTCGTCCGTGAAACTCGCTGTTTAGTGCTACATAATGTTACTACGATACCATAGCAGATTAGTACGTTTGCTATTTACGATTTGATGGAATGTGAAGTACATAAAGCCAAACAGAAATACGAGGCGACAGGGTGTCATTGTAATAATAATGAGATGAACTATAGAAATTATTAAACAATATCGTCTGAAGATCCTAGCATAGTGCGGGAAGTCCGTAAATGTGCGCCCGTCACTGTAAAAACCGTGGAAATATGTATAAGCCAAGGTATGTAATCAATCAATCAGGCTACTTAAAACAAGTTAATATTGAAATTCTGTGTGTTTCTTTTTATCCGTTTGTCATAAATATTTGTTTTGGTTATGTATAATTCTTAATTAACAAACTGATTCAACTGTAGTATCTTTCCATAGTATCTACTTACCTATACTGTTTGGTAACATCCATATTTAAAAGAATACCTGTTTTGTCATTGGTATTAGCAGCACATACATACATTCTACGCAATGGGGTCCTACCAGTAACCCACAGGTGCTTAAGCATTCAATTTGTTAGCACCAACCTACCACAATTTCAAAGTTTTATAGATGTTCATAAATGATCAGTAGCGGGGAACAAATATCTAACAGTTTAAAAAAAATACTAACCAGTACAAATATTATACAGTTACAATTCCATTTTATTCAAACTGTTCCGTTTTATTTTAATTGTATAAACTTTATGAACTAGGTACAATTATCTTGTATAGTTTTTATTTAAAATAGTCAATTCAATTCATATTCAAATAATATAATATCTCATCTACCACTTATACATATATAATAAATTTAACTTCATAAGTAAAATTATATTACTTAAAATATATTATTGGAATAGGAATATTATTTAAACAGAAATAGCTAAATTATATCATGGAACAATAACAATGGGAACTGACATAAGTTACTTTAACAATATAATATTATTTTCAGGTCTTTAATGCTGAGAAGTGTAATTAATGCATAATATATTCAACATCCTTATATAAGCTAGCCTTTTATAATCAGTTGAATTCCTTGGTATGTTTATTTTAAATTTTAATTAGAACTGTCCTAAAACTGAATAATTAAATAAGTAAAACAAACACTCAAATCAACAAAATATATTAATGTATTTTTAATATAACATATTTTTTTCTAGTTCACAGGTAGTTCCAACATTTGCAAAAGAGTAATCTGTCTAAACAAGTGCATGGCGAAGGAGCTGCTTGTATGTCTTGACACGGTCCCGGTGGCATCTCACATGCGTCCAGGGCCAGTGTAGATACAGTGTCCACCCAGACGCAGCAGTTATGTCTGAAGCCTGTGGTTGTCTCACCGCCAAACCTGATGAAAAAGCATTAATTTTTAACCATTTGTTATATTTTTCAGTCTAACTAGAACATTACTTTGTAATATTTTTATGTCAATCTAAGCTTTATTGTAAATAATTAAAGTACAAAGAACCCTTTTTTTTACCTAACATGAACATTATTATCTTCCAACTAACCTCAAAATTTCAAGCTTTGCTCCTGGATTGATTGGATCGCCTTGCCTCGTAGGTCTCGTCAGTCACCATTTTAGTTTGCTGCTGAGGGGGCTTTTATAACTGGCTCGTTCACTGACTTCCATTTGAGGAGGTGCCCGAGGTCTCTAGCTCTAGGTACCGAAAATCACTAAGTGAATGCAAGCGGCACTTTATTGTTGCAAACAGTTTGGTTAGGCGATTGTAGCTACTTGCAATTATAGCTGGTATCGATCACTTGGGCGGCATCGGCAAGTAGTTGTAATGTGCGTTTTTGTTAACAATGCAGGCACAATAATTTTCTTTATACATATTTTTTTGTTGCGTTTAGAGTTCGACGGCTCGTTGCAGAAATCACGCTTTTGGGGTGACAAACTATGTTTCGTAAGAGTAAACTTCGTCATAACGTCGGATCGCAAATTTAAACTTCAAATAAAACTATTTTTGTGCATTAGCGAGAAGCTTTAACACTATAAGTAATAAGTATAAAACTTCTTGTTTACATTTAACAACAAAGTAGATACCCGCCGCCATGTCAAGTGCGTTCGAAACATTTAAACCCCTCTGTTTCTAGGTAAACAAAAGTTTTTTATTTTCAATACACTGGTATATAAAAATTAAATTCACTTATTTTTTAATAAGTTTTGTTTAGTTATTAAATGTTTCTATCATTTACTTCGTATTAGTCGCAAATCAAATCACAAATTTGCAAATCTAAAAATGAATCGTATTAGTAAAAATCCGTATCTTATTTTCGGAACGACACCTTACACTTGTGTTTTTAAAAAGTTTAAATTACCAGAGACAATAACCAGGCAGCTTGGGCAGTCATCCATTCTGTAAACAGGGGGCTGGTAATACCAATTTAAGCAATGCAGTTTACGCCGGAAAACTGAAATGTCAGAAACCAGAATGTTTTCCTAAAAGCTCATAATAGGCCCCCTGATGGTAAGTGATCATCGCGCCCATAAACACCCGCACCACCAGAGAGAACCTTATGATCCTTGAATTAGAGTTAAGTGTCTTCAGCTAAAAGTTTCCATCATTGGTGCCTTCACCCTAGTTCTGTACTGAGCGTGGTAGTAGGTATGAAATGTAGAAACGCTACCGAATTTGTTTAACGAATGCTCCCTTGCTCCAGATTTCGGCTCTACATAAGTAATATTTTGGCATAATTATACTTCGCCCTGAAATACGTGACTGTAATACGAATGGCTTCTTCAACAGTCTACGAATACAAACAGAATAATTTCTAAATATACGTAGAATAACGTATTAGCAGCCATGTTTTAGGTGGACTAGTATAAGTCAAGTATAAGTTTTACAGGTCCACAAGGGACAAGATTTACTTTGATATGAGTATTAAATTACAGAAAAATGTCTTTGGTCTTCATCTATGTGAGACGATCATTTTGAGAAATTTTGTTTTAAAAATAGTTTAATTTTTGAAAAATACACTTCATTTTGAAGAGCATATGGCAGATATGGCTTGCTTCGGAAGTTTCTATATGATTGATTTATTAATAGGCAATTAAATTGATAAGTTAATTCCAACTACCTAGGATCATAATTGGCCAATAGATGTCGATATAATTACTACGGAGCAAGTAAATAGAAGCTAATAATGATTTTGGTCAATACGTACATTTAATATGTATCGTGATTATTGGTTTTTACTCGTAGATATATTCATGCTTCAGGACCAGCTTTTTAATACCATATTTTTTATCCATAAAAACATTTAAAAAACAATCAAGATTCAAGCCTCAAAAAAGAATTTAAAAAAACTTAGCTATGAAAAAACCCAGCCCTTTAGCTAGGAACATACGGACTGTGGTTCGTCTATATACACAATAGAAAAATGTTATTGCGCGTCAGTTTCCCAAGCCACCACAGCACCTTATCGAAAAACCTCTTAAATTTACCACAAAAAAACACCACAGGAGTTTTTTTAATGTATTTTCTCCGACACTTTATATAAGTGTTGAATAAATGTATGTTTATAAATGTACTTACAGGATTCGACGGGCGCTATCTCGGGCCCATCGGGCGGAGCCAGCAACTTCATCGTGATTGCCCCTGGGAGCACGCTACTGGACACCGACACCTTGAATATTTAGCACTCAACAATCCAAAGAAACCTTTTTAAACAAGGAGTTAAACACGCGAAAACGGAGCGGCCAACAGGCTGTTGTGGGCTGCACTATCGATTACGTGTGGGGGGTAGGGGCGCATGTGCGATCCGCCGCCGCGCATGCGCGGTGCGCCGCCATCTTGATGCGGAAATACGTCATTTGCCGCCAATTGTCCGGTTTGACAGGTGACAGAATACGCTTCCGGCGCACGGGCGCAATGGTTCAAGCGTTGTCTGAGGCCTTTGATGCTGTAGCTTTTTACTGTCTTTTTTTTTTTATTTGGCTTTCAGAATTTTTGACGTTGTCTAAACTAAGTTACAAGAAAGTTATGTTTTGTCCCAAAAAGAGCATTAAAAAGTTCACTTTATTTTATCTCCTAGAAAATGTTGAATGAAGAATATATTATCATTGTACTGTACATATTTGTATCACTTTTGGTGTTAAATCATCGATAATGATTACGAGTTGAAAGTGTTCAAGGTGACCTAGGGTGACGGTACCAATATTGGACACTTAGTCACAAAAATAAACAACCACTTAACTCTTAATTCAAATATCATAAGGTTATAAATTGTGTCTCAAAATAAACGAATAACACTTATCTTCTGTGACATAAGAATCAAGTGTCCATAATTGGTTCTTGTTCATGACTGGTTCCAACACAACACCCTATTTGTCTTGATGTTGGGTGGTACAGGCAAAACTTTCTTGACAGGCAAGCAGTAAATCGCACGGTCATAAGTCATAATTTTGCATTATAGCGTCACGGCATAATTTTATTAATCATCTGCTTGGAATTAACATTTATTTCGTAGAATCAGTTAGGTTAGGTGAGTTTTTTATAAGAATTAATATAAAACCGTTTCAATTGTAGATACATTATTCGTAAAAAGAAAAACGATCCAACAGTGAACCAAAATTTTCGATATTGTTCTTAGCGAGAGAAGTAAAAGTTATTAATAAAGACCAATTTGTAAGAATCCATAGCGATATTTTGGACAAATAAAAAAGCCATATTTTTATTTTTCGACTAAAATGAAATTTGGGCAATAATCGCTCAAAATTGTTTAAAGTATTTCAACGTATCAAGAATAATAATCCATATACATACTAATATTATAAATGTGAAAGTGTGTCTGTCTGTCTGTCTGTTCCCTCTTCACACATAAACCGCTGAACCGATTTAGATGGAGAAATTTTGTATGGAGATAGCTTGAGTCCCGGGGAAGGACATACGCTACTTTTTATCCCGGAAAATTAGACAGATCCCGAGGGAGCAGCGATACACGACTTCTACGCGGACGGAGTCGCGGGTAAAAGCTAGTTAATTATAATTTATAAGTTGCGATCTTGGATGGGACTAACTGAAGTTGCCCATAAACATTTGCCCGTCAATAGTAGCTGTCTTACTCTAATATGGTGTAATAGAATGAGACGCCCGGACTGTGGGCAGGAAAATTATTGCTCAAATTTGCCCGTGTGAGTGCATCTTAACGTGTAGCATAGCAGGACGAATAAAGCTGCAGTCACGGTGTTTTAATTGATGCCTCTACCCTCGAGATCAATTTTTAACGTGGTCCTTCGAACCGGATGTAAAAACCAAGATCCATATCGGTATAGTGGATACCAAAGTGGTGGGGTGTGGTGGTCCATATAACTATAAATAACTAATATAACTTACTAGCGCCATCTAGTGGAGAGTAGGTGTCGCGGCCTCCTACTTTATATAAATATATCATTGATTATTTATTATGATTAAATTATGTTCTATAGATCTTTAATGGTTCGACTCAATACAATAAGTTAGAGGCCACGAAGGTAAAATGTATTGAGTCTAGAGTCCTACCTTTATTCCAGCCATACTGAAGCTGTAGAGTTGAGTGTTCTGCTTCGCATATTATACCGTCAGACCTGCGTCCGCCTCCTGTTGGTTTAAAGTACTTATGACACCGACTGTCATCGGAGCCACTATCCAAGTAGCCATACTATCATTACAGTAATGTCCACTTGATAGCATTTCTCTGTTAGTTCTAGGTTACACACATTCACTAAGTATGTCAAGTCATATCCTTATTACAATCAGTAAGTGAGGGATGATGTTATGTCAATATCATGTATGTGGTCGATAGTAGTAGATCAAATTAGTTACTCATATACATCAGGTCAGTCAGTGTGGTGATGGCCATGGATATGTCACATCCCTTACAGCACCACCACCACGGTCACCCCCATGGAGGGATCGGGCCGGAGGCGTAGCCCTATACGGCCCTATCCGACGCCCCATGGGCTTACAATGGTCCGGAGGCAGCTCGCAACTGCCCTGTACGGCACCACGTTAAGGTCCGGAGGCAGAGCGCCATTGCCCTGTACGGCACCATCCTACATTAGATCCGCTGGCCAGCCTAGGATACTCATGACTCTGCACACAGTGCCAATAACATAGTGGGTCAAACACCCCAATTCACATATGTGTCATATCTTAGTCACACTCTCGAGTCATAAGTATCAACGTCAGGGTTTAGTCAATGTGATAACACTTCACAATTAATAAATCAGAATATATGAACGATCATCAAATACTTGCAATATGGTTGGGACCATTGATAGTTAGATAAATATGTGGAAAACTGTATCGATAGTGAAATCACTCGTTTGTCTACTTAGATATCCACTTAGCTTTATATCCAGAAGCTCCAAATCGGGAACCTGGCACTTAGTAACATTTAACACCGTTTTATATCGCTTCCCGCCATTGCGGAGCGAAACTTAAGAGCGTCGTGACAGATACAAATCTACTTACCATAGATGAAATGTCCAGTATCAATGTTGCCAGTATATTCTATATACATAAAGGTATCGCGACACGATTCGTCGCGACACTCCCGGCGGGACTTAAAGAAGTGAAGTCAGGCACCGCGTCCATCGCCTAATCTTCTCCATGGCTCTGACGGCGGCGTCTCTTCGTTGTCGTTGTCCAGTAGAATCGCCACTAGAATCGTCTGGCGTATTGTCAGTAGTAGTACCATTCGTGTCAGTATCATTAGGTGAATTGTCATCATTCGGAGCGCTCTCATGATGAACATTATCTTTGTCAAGTAGACTCTCCTGTTCCCCTGTATCTATATATATAAAAGGCAATGTCCCGGGTGACATATCAACGCCCAGCCCAAACCGATAAAGATAAAAAGTTGGAATTTTGAGGGAAAGTTGGTTTTGTAATGGAGGCGTCGTTTAAGAAGGGATTTTTCGAAATTTAACCCCTAAAGGTATGAAAGGGGGTTGCAAAGTTTGTATGGGAAAAAACATTTTTATGGTCCAATTTACTTGAAACTTAGTAGAATTGCTTTTCAATGCAAATAATGAGACACGTATTTCAGCGATTACTAAAATTGAACCCCTAGAGGGATGAAAGGGGGTTGCAAAGTTTGTATGGGTAAAAATACTTTTATGGACAAATTTACTTGAAACTTGGCAGAAAAGCTCTTCAATGCAAAAAATTGGACACGTATTTCAGCGATTACTAAAATTCAACCCCTTGGGGGATGAAAGGGGGTGGCAAAGTTTGTATAGATCAAATATTTTTACGATCAAATTTACTTGAAACTTGGTAGGAATACTCTTAAATGCAAATAACGAGACTCGTATGTCAGCGATTACTAAAATTCAACCCCTAGACGGATGAAAGGGGGTTGCAAAGTTTGTATGGGAAAAATACTTTTATGGTCAAATTTACTTGAAACTTGGTAGAAATGCTCTTCAATGCAAATAATGAGACACGTATTTCAGCGATTACTAAAATTCAACCCCTAGAGGGATGAAAGGGGGTTGCAGAGTGTGTATAGATAAAATATTTTTATGATCAAATTTACTTGAAACTTAGTAGAAGTACTCTTCAATGCAAATAATGAAACAAGTATTTCATCGATTACTAAAATTCAACCCCTAGAGGGATAAAAGGGGGTTGAAAAGTTTGTTGAGGAAAAAATATTTGGTATGCTCAAATTTACTTGAAACTTGGTAGAAACGCTCTTCAATGCAAATAATGAGACACGTATTTCAGCGATTACTAAAATTCAACCCCTAGAGGGATAAAACGGGGTTGCAAAGTTTGGTATGCTTAAATTTACTTTAAACTTGGTAGAAATGCTTGCTCTGCAATGAAAATAATGAGTCACGTGATAACTAAAATTCAACCCCTTGGGGGATGAAAGGGGCTTGCAAAGTTTCTATAGGAACGAATACTTTTATGTTCTGATTTACTTGAAACTTGGTAGAAAAGCTCGATTCAGGAAAAACTATCTCTGAGGAGGTAAAACGGGGGGTAGAAAAGTGGAAAATGATGTGACGGCTACTGTAGTTTTAAATTAAAAATATTGCTTTCGGCGATTTTGGAAACAATTAGGGGTAAATTGGCGGTAAAAGTTTGTAAGGGATTATGATAATTTTTGAAGGAAAAAATGTGGAAATGTATATTTACGCTACTGTTTTTATAAACAAAAAAGTTACTTTCGACGATTTAGAAAAAACTATCCCAAAGGTGGTTAAATGGGGGGTAGAAGTTTTGTAGAAATTTGGTCATTTTTGAAGTGAGAAATGTGGAAATTGATATTAAGATAACCTAATGTTTACCTTCCTACAACAAACCTACCTACCTACAAATTAAAATTATGACTGAAGTTAGATACTTGAAACTCGGTGTCAACACCAATATAAATTAAATAATAACCATTTTTTAGAACAATCCCTGAACAGTGTGAAAAGCGGGTGAAAGTTTGGATAGGAGTTTTTTTTTAGCCAGGTACATGAATTATAGCATCTAAAACAATATTTGCACCTTAAAGGAATAGTTAATTAAGAGCAAATCCATTATCAATAAAAAATAACTAAAGGGAAAAACTTGGGATTTAAGACTACTGACTGTAAAGTTTGTATCGAAATTATGTAATATTCAAATAACTATTACATAGAGAAAATATTCAGCTTCGGTGTTTTTCGAAAATCTTCTGCTAAGTGGGTTAATTGTTTGTATAGAAATATGGCAAATTTATCTAGAATCGTATTAAAAAAACGTAATGGTGAAAGAGAGGCAGTGAATTTATTTTGTATGTCAATTTTGTTGTTTTAAAGGTTAGAGCCATGAAATTAAAGTTGTTTATGTGGACCGCTTACTTAAAATTCCATTCTAGACTTTTTTTTTAAAAGCCTTTGAAGGTGATGTAAACTGTAACTGTACTTTTAACAGAAGTTCTGACTCTCCGCAGACGAAGTCGCGGGCGGAAAGCTAGTTATGAATAAATGCATTATCTATAACCTCAGCGCTATTAGCGTCAATTTGTATTTCTTGTGAATCTTCAGTAACTCCCGTTTCGTTAGCTTCATTCATTGGTGATGAGTTAATTTCAATACCTGTTGTATCTTCAACCTCTAGTGGATATAAGTGTGCTATAGACCTAGTGAATTGTTTATCTCCGACCTTAACCTTCGCCACTCGGCACATGTCGTCAGCACCTTTGGTTAGCGATATGATTTTTCCTACTTTCCATTCTTCCCTATTCTTACTGTCTCCCTTGATTTGTACAACCTGACCCTCCGCTGGTGTTAACTTTGATGTAGATCTAGGTTGCTTATGTGAGTGTGAGTACCTTTCTCTTAAGCTCAAAAGATATCGGTTAATGAACATATCTTTAAATTCGTTGAGAACGATAATACCTCTTTTCCAACTGTTTATAAGGTCGATTTTTGCTTGTGATCCTTGGGGTGAAGGTCCATCACTCTGTGTTCTTACAACTATAGTTCGTCCCATAGCAAGAAAGTCAGAAGGTTTAAGAATATGCGTCAGTTCAGCATCTACGTAAGTAAGTGGACGAGAATTGATAACAGCTTCTATTTCTTTAATGACAGTGTTCAACTGGTTGTCTGTCAACAGATGTTTTTGTAAGGTTCTTCTCAAGCAGTTCTTAACAATAGCCATTAGTCTTTCATAAAACCCTCCGAACCACGGTGCAAGCTGAGGAATAAATCTCCATTTAATTTTTCTGTCAACACAGTAAGGTTTGTTTCTGGTAGCTTCGGTGTATTTGCCAGAACCTCCCCGGCCAAAAGAGAAGTGTTACTTACTGGACTGGTAGGCCATTCAGAGGATTCTCTTGATAAGAAGTCAGGTCCTGCCAGCCATCTCTCCTTTTCCTCTCCTGACTGGTTAGGTCTGGTAGCCACATCTGCTGGATTTAGTTCGGATGGAACATACCGAATTGTCAGTCTTTTATTTCCCTTTATTTCTTCGATCCTTCTTGCCACAAAAGGTGTCAACAGTTTGTTCGAGTAATACCAACTGATCACAATCTGACTGTCTGTCCACAGTATTTGTTGTGTTATATTTCCTTGAAGAAATTTCATAACATATTGAATAAGACGACTTCCTATAAGGACTCCAAGTAATTCTAGACGAGGTATTTTCAAGTCGGCTTGATCTTTAATAGGGACCAAACGTGATTTACCTATCACAAAGCTTCTCTGGTCTCCTTGAGTAATGTAGACAACCGCTGCGTAAGCCTTCATAGACGCATCTGTGAAGCAGTGAAGTTGATAATTCTTATCCTTGGGATTTTTTATGTAGCACCTAGGCATAAATATTTCTTTAAGTTCTTTAAGTTCTTCTTGAATAAGTTTCCATCTCTCTGTTATTTCTTTAGACAGAGGCGAGTCCCATTTCACTTTTAACTTCCACAAATCCTGTAAAAGCAACTTAGCAGGTAACATCGAAGGTATGGTATATCCACAAGGATCATATACCGAGGCGATACTTCTTAAGATACCTCTCTTTGTGTTCGCGTAATTGACATCTTTCAGTCTAAGATGAAGTGTGTCGCTTCTTAGCTCCCAGTCCAGGCCTAGTACTTTCACGACTCTGTCTGGGCAAGCATCTGGAATGTAACGTATGAAGTCATATGAATTTGAATTCCATTCTCTAAGGTTCATTGAAATTTGTTGAAATACTTGTTTTGAATCCTTGTATAAACTAATAGCTTCTCTTACAGTGTTCGCACCAGTAACCAAATTATCTACATATATATCTTGTGCTATTTTTCTTACATTTTCTAATTTCGATTGCGACAAGTGATGTTTTATAGTAGCGTTAAGTAGAAATGGGCTTGATATGATTCCAAATGGGATTCTACAAAATCTCATGTGTAGCAAATTGTTTTCATTAACCGGTTGATTTATATTCTTGATCCATAAAAATCTTGTCGACTCACTTTATTTTATGATATATTAGATTTCTTTAGTGACTTCTTTTCATAATAGTACTTGTGGACATAAAGCTCGGTTATGTTGTTGATGACAGTGAGGACATGTTATCTTCTTTCTACATCGTATGGCCCTATGTCCCCTTTCGAGACATGTATAGCAGTGACCTTTCAGTTGAGCCTTCCTTTCTTTCATTGTTTTAAATCTTTGACATTTGTCATTGAAGTGATCATCTTTACAAAAGATGCAAGATAGTTTAAATCTTTTCTGAGGTACTCTTGCAGAGGTTCGTTCTTCATTGCCTGTACTAGTGACAGCATTAAATTTCCTTTTTAGGTTGTAACTGACATGCGGACGATGAGGCGAAGTTCTACGGGCTTCTTTCCGTTTGTTATCAAAGCGAAAGTCGTTACTATCTTTTTTCCTGAAGTTATGTCTTTTGAACTTCTCAGTGACATGTAACGTTCCAGTTGTATAATCTTCTTCCTTGTGCTCTCTTCTTTGGGTAAGTCTATTAGCATCTTCTTTGGCAGATATCAATTTTTCCAACTCCGTTCGGATTTCTAATACTGAGTCTTCCTTAATAATCTTCTTTAATTCATAAACTAACTCTTCTGGGAACTTCTCCAATATTAGAAATCGAAGGTAGCCGTGGGAAGTGCTCTCGCCAAGAGAGCTAAGCACCCTCAGATGTCTCTCGATGTCATTCAAGACTCTGCGACAGTCAGCAATAGAACCTTGTGCAGGTGTTATTTTATTTAAGGCAGAATAATGTGCATCCTTGACTTGTTCTATTTTGCCATATCTGGATTTGAGAGTGGTGACAGCAATACTGTAGTTCTTATTAGTTGTTTCCAACCCTTCAATTAATCTTCTAGCTTCTCCTTTCAATGCTGAAGTCAAATAAAGGAGCTTGTCTACATCGCTCAAACTTCGATTGTGCACTTGAGATGTGAATTGATCCCAAAATTGATGCCATTGTAGCATATCGCCATCAAATTCCGGTAGAGACAATTTAGGTAATTTGCCAGTGACCCATACTGCACTGTCTCTTGATGTAGAAGGCTTGGCTCGCTTTATCTTGACCTGAAGTTCACACAAACTTTCCTCCGCATCTAACTGAAATGTTGTTATTTGGGAAATCTCATCGACTTGTGGTTCATTCACAAAACGAAAATAATTATTTAAATCGTTTCTTAATTTATTTAAACCACTTTCTAATTTAGAGGCTTCCACTTCCGCTTCTAATAATATTGCATCATTCGGGGAATCAGGATTAAGAGTTTCATTCAACCCTTTAACTTTTAGTGTAAGTTCTTTAATTCGAATGGTACTAATGTCTAATATCCTCATCAAGCTTTCTTCCATCATAGGATAATACTACTGACCTGTAATTAGATACGCATACTTTCTAACTAAATGTTCAAAATAACCTTCACCTAAAGTATCATACATATTTGTTCAATTTATTTATTTAATTATTTTTATTTATTTTATTTTAGGTATTGTCAAATTCTTGTGCAACTATAATATTATTTAACCATCTCAAACTCATTGCTTTCCTTGTACTATCAACCATTTAAATATACAAGCAGGATAAAACATAACTGTAAATACACCATTATGTTTACACCTCCTCATACAATAGTAAAGTATCAAATATATTCATTAATTGAATTTCATGTAAGTCTTCATTTATTTCAATTATTTTAACACATTTCCCTAAATTCAAAAATGTAACGTCATTGCACACTAGAATTAATTAAAAACCAATCAAATATTACCAAATTACACAATCAATAAATTAATATAGCATGTAGTTGTATCTATATTAAAATATTGTGACTATCTTTCTTAACTTTTATCTCCAGTCAGCTATAAAAGTACAGTAAGAGAAACCATTAATTAAAATTATAAATAATAGCACAAGAAATTAAAATTTCTAGTCAATAGTGACAGTTTGTAAGTTAAAGGCATTTAAATTGTTCACTGTATTCATAAATATTTATAAAAAAATATTCAAAATATAATGGGCACAAACGTCTATGGTTATGTGTAAACGTTAGGATTATTTCCCTATAATCATTTATGTAAGAGTTCACATGTACAACATAACTATTTATACTACTGGTACACTTGGGTGTGGTTCATATAAATTTCAATCACTGTCACTTCACTGATAATATACCTATATACATGTACGTACACGCGTGATACGTATTATATTCATTTCTCATCTAAAACATACGGATTATAATAGGTAGGCAGTTTGAAATACTGATAGGCGTGGCGCCTCATGGTTTTATAGTAGCTAGGTACCTACCGTTACTACCTTACACGTAAAATAATTTCACACCTAGAAGTATTATTCTCCGTTTGTTTAGTTAGGTATTCTAACGAGAACTCAAATAAATAAACAGTGTAAACACTTACGTTATTTTCCTCGGAAAAATTCGTCGGATTCTAGCGGGATAATGGAACCCGTCCGGACAGTTGGCAACTTGCTGGATGGATGGTCAACGCAGGTCTAAAGAACAATAAATGTAAACCCAAATTACTACCACAGTAATTAATAACACTATTACGGTTGCACCGTCTTCTTTTCACCACAATGAACACTTGTAACTTTCAAAAAGAGAACGCGCAGAGTAGGCGTCTAGTCTAGGCCTCCATTACCTACTGTGCCTATAAAATTTTATGAAACAGACGTATTTTGCCTTTCCACGACAAATTCTACACTTTAATTAGATGTATCGGTAGATAATATACACTTTTATTGTAATTAACATGCTTACCTCACGGTATATCACTCAACACGTAACTTAGCTCGTGGTCTTACACTCAGCACTTGTTCGAAAGAAAAATGGCCGGTTAGAATCTTACAAGACTATTTACCGGAAACACGTAAATACTAGTTCACAAATTTGTTCTAGCTGTGGTCCTTTTCAATTTGATCCTTACGTCGCTGTAAATAAGAGTTCACCCGTATTGCTTACGAACTAATTCTTACTAAAACCATCAGCCAATGACGAAGCGTTGCTTGTACAATTATGTATTCTTCATCATATTTTCACACTTATTTTACCCAAATGACCCAAAACTGATAAATATAACTTAGAATAATTATCTTATCAATTAATCGCAGTGAATTCACTCTGGAAATATACTTAAACCTTTTGTTATAAGTATACGAATAAATCAAAACAAATGAGCTTCCGGTTTTCTGTGCTCGATAGTCGTGTTCTATTTACAAACTATAATCGTAAATAATACGGCAATAGTACAAATCATATTTGTAAAATCTCTTGCAATTAATATTATGAAAAACTGTGAAGAAAAATAGCGTAAATACCGATCCAAATATAATTATCTTTTTATAAATATTATTCTAAATGTGATTGACAGCGCCATCTCTTAACATCGAAAACCAATTCCTATAGAAAGGAACATGCCGACCTATCGACGTATCTTTAGGATATCTTACTACACTGACCAAAATAGTTAATCCACTTTTATGTTCTCAAACGAAATATTAAATTTTGTTCAGTATAGGCACACAATTGCATATAGTATATATATTAAATATGTAAGTAAATATGCAAGGAGGTTATGACCTTATGACACACCTTATGTCCCTTATTATTATATGAATCTGGAAGTGAGTAGTAACCTAGACCAATTCTCAGTATATTTTACTAAATGAACTCAGTATGGACTCAGAATAATCCCAGCACACTACACCATGTCGCGGCCTCCTACTTTATATAAATATATCATTGATTATTTATTATGATTAAATTATGTTCTATAGATCTTTAATGGTTCGACTCAATACAATAAGTTAGAGGCCACGAAGGTAAAATGTATTGAGTCTAGAGTCCTACCTTTATTCCAGCCATACTGAAGCTGTAGAGTTGAGTGTTCTGCTTCGCATATTATACCGTCAGACCTGCGTCCGCCTCCTGTTGGTTTAAAGTACTTATGACACCGACTGTCATCGGAGCCACTATCCAAGTAGCCATACTATCATTACAGTAACGTCCACTTGATAGCATTTCTCTGTTAGTTCTAGGTTACACACATTCACTAAGTATGTCAAGTCATATCCTTATTACAATCAGTAAGTGAGGGATGATGTTATGTCAATATCATGTATGTGGTCGATAGTAGTAGATCAAATTAGTTACTCATATACATCAGGTCAGTCAGTGTGGTGATGGCCATGGATATGTCACATCCCTTACAGCACCACCACCACGGTCACCCCCATGGAGGGATCGGGCCGGAGGCGTAGCCCTATACGGCCCTATCCGACGCCCCATGGGCTTACAATGGTCCGGAGGCAGCTCGCAACTGCCCTGTACGGCACCACGTTAAGGTCCGGAGGCAGAGCGCCATTGCCCTGTACGGCACCATCCTACATTAGATCCGCTGGCCAGCCTAGGATACTCATGACTCTGCACACAGTGCCAATAACATAGTGGGTCAAACACCCCAATTCACATATGTGTCATATCTTAGTCACACTCTCGAGTCATAAGTATCAACGTCAGGGTTTAGTCAATGTGATAACACTTCACAATTAATAAATCAGAATATATGAACGATCATCAAATACTTGCAATATGGTTGGGACCATTGATAGTTAGATAAATATGTGGAAAACTGTATCGATAGTGAAATCACTCGTTTGTCTACTTAGATATCCACTTAGCTTTATATCCAGAAGCTCCAAATCGGGAACCTGGCACTTAGTAACATTTAACACCGTTTTATATCGCTTCCCGCCATTGCGGAGCGAAACTTAAGAGCGTCGTGACAGATACAAATCTACTTACTATAGATGAAATGTCCAGTATCAATGTTGCCAGTATATTCTATATACATAAAGGTATCGCGACACGATTCGTCGCGACAGTAGGCTACTGGCGGACAGCGCACAGAATTACCAACAACTCTAAAAAAATGTTGATAAAAAAAACTTGCTTATCAAAAATTAACACTAAGAAACGAGTTAATCGTCAATGTGTAGCATTAGGTCCTTACCTATGAAATTGGCGTTTTATATGGAGAATTTTATGAAAACGGTGGTTTTCATACATTTAATTTTGCGGATTATTTAGTAACGTCAAATGCAAACCAAACAAAATTCTGTCAGGAATATTGGACACTTCTAAGCTATATTATACATATCTTAATTACTTAAAAATAGTTAGCTTCATAAAACTCTGCGTAATTGAAACACTTGAACTCACAGCACATGAAAAGAGTTGAGTTCACACTTTAATTTTAAACACTAAGTAAGAAATTGAACCATATTATTTGTATCTAAAACCTTTGTAACATACTGTATTAATGAAATTTAAAAATATTTTTTTAAGTTAAAATTGAAATGAATAAATTCCGTACGAAATAAAACACGTAAAAATAACGCCAATTTCATAGGTAAGGACCCAATATTTTGAACCCGACTGCCGAATTAAGAGGGTAATGTTTTTAACCTGTACGTATGTATGTAATGGTTCTTTGTGCCCTTGTAAAGGCTGAACGGATTGCCCAATTTAGATAAGCGATATGACGTTAGATTCGTCTTATCGTCACGGGTTTCAGTGGGTACTTTTTTTAAAATGTGATAATATCTGGGGTCCTAGTGAAGAAGGGTGTAAGTCTCCTGAAGATCAAGTGAAAAAGGGTTTAACTCGAGTATACTCCGTTTACGTGTATACCGTTTTTTATTACGAGTTAAGTCTACTTACGCCCTTTTTCACTAGATCCACAGATATATTGACGACATTATCCAAGCAGCAGCTGGGACTTTAAAGTTTACGTTTTGTTAGACTTGTTTGCAATCTTTAAGTGTTTTTATTTAAAGTTTATTGTTTGTTATTGAGTTTTAAATGCTTTTT
Source organism: Acleris cristana (assembly GCA_948252455.1). Lineage (NCBI taxonomy): Eukaryota > Metazoa > Arthropoda > Insecta > Lepidoptera > Tortricidae > Acleris > Acleris cristana. The sequence continues at coordinate 11,532,368 of OX411788.1, read as the reverse complement.
TTCATTATGGAACGGTCACTATCCCTTCAAGATGACTTGTCTAAGCGTATTAATTAAGAAATAATTTTAAAAAGTCCTAACGACCGCATAACTAAGGTTTACATAGAATGGAGATAAGTCATTGGAAGTGTTGTGGTTGGACTTCAGACTCTCAACACAACTCTGTAGACAAGTCCGAGTGGCAATAGGTATGGCCATGGGAATAAAGTTAATTTTCCTTTCTTCATAAATTGAAAATGGCAGTGTTTGTAGTACGATTGGGCCTTACGAAGTTATACTTTGAGTTTTGACACCTATGAGCGCCGTGTTCACCACTCACTGTACGACAGTTTTGTTACATACCTAATTCCCAGTAAAAAACCAACAAGATGTTATAAATTAATTTTATTCAAAATCGTAAATAAATTTACATAAAATAATAAATATCATTACATCACGATTGCCGATGTTCAAGTTATACAGCAAAGCTGCGCGAGGCGTGACAAGTGCAGTCGCGCGAGCCTCTCTCTCGCACCGGGGTGAGGGAGAGAGGATGAGGTCTCGCGGGGCTGCTGTGTGGAGTGCGGGAGCTTAATAGCCGGCCAGCTCAGCGAAGGTGGAGTCCATCTCGTCGGCCAGGGACTTGTATCGGTCCTTGTTGATACCCAGTTCATCTGGAAAATAAATTTTTTTAGAACTGCGTCTAAAAACCTAGAATCTCTGCTACTTTTCTGTTCGCTAGAAGTAGAGTCTGGCTAGCAAGATGTGTCTAGTATTTTTTTTTGTTATTCGTGGGTAGATACACTAAATAACAAGTCAATTCATGCGAGCTTTATTTCTAAAACCAGTTTTTCGATCAAGTAAGTGTATCATGCCATGTACTAAATTTGACGTACCTAAGTAATTTATTTTTTATGATTGGAAGCTACGTCATCATAACAGAGTTGTATCGTGGCCCAACTTTAAAAATGCTTAATAGTAATTTACGTTACTCGTATAATTTAATATCTTGTGACACATTTCGCTTTCTAGACAAGGGCGTGATTACGAAGAAAATTCATGAGAAAAGCGCATATACTTCTAAACATGTCAGTTTTACACACAAATTAATGTTATTTTATTCTCAAGTTTATTGCATAAGCTCAGCTTTATATTTAATTTAATTAATGCTATTCTAAATTAATGTAGAACCAGTACCTTCAAGCAGGGCCCGCTTCGGAAGCAGCAAAGCGAAAGACTGTTAGTCACAACACAACGGGGTCTTAACTACAGGCTCTTTGGGCCTCTATTCCACTCTATCTTAAACCATATCGTTTCCTATCATTATCAATTTGTTATATTCTATCACTCTCTTGCTCTGACAATTAGTAACAAGACAGAAAGAGACAGAACAAAGCAATATGTTCATGATAGAAAAATATAGTTTTAGACAAAGTGGGATCGAGATCCTGTTAGGATTGTCAGAACAACTAGCTAGGCGTAAATACTTTAGACGACCAAAATATATGACCATTTTGTTAAGAAATGCTTTACAAACTGACCAGATATATTTGGATGAAAGTCGTTGATTCGACTGGGTTGGAAATGGTCTCTACAACTATCTTTTTTTTTTTCATTTATCAAATAAAGTGCCAGTTAGTTGAGAGGTCGTAGCGACTTTAATTAGATCGTAATAGTAAAATATACTTTTTTTACTCATGTGAAACATAAAACTTATGTAAACGCTCATATCTTTGTAGCGTTGGACAGTCACTTGACCATTTGGAACAAAGATATTGCTAGTTGTTCATTACAAAAATAATTTCACAACGACACTTTTCATATAGCACGTTTTTACGCCGCGCCAGGTAAAATGTCACGGCGTAATAACATATCGTAAGCGGATTTTTACGGCCAGTATATGAAGAAAAGTGTCGTTTTCTCGACAATCCTAAAGGATCTTTTAAAAAGACAAGGGTTACGTTAACGTGCAGTAGAAAACTGTGAAGCGAATGAAAGTTGATGTCGATGTTTCAGCATCAATGATGAAAGGAATCAGGGTTGTCATTCTTTTAAGCGCTCATCTGATGCTAAGTTCGATCGGTAAACATAACTTGTCTTGACTCGTAGGTAAGATGCGGCGTTAGGAATATTTAAACCTTGGCAGAACTGCGTCGAAAAAAGCTCCAAATGACCAAGGTCGAAGACACGCGAGAACCTAAAAACCCTACGCATTGACAGGTCAAGTTAGGTTTGTTACGATCTGTCTTGTAAAAGAATAACATGGTGGAGACTGGGATCATTTACAGCTGGATCTAAAATGGACTCTAAGGGTAGCGTGTGTCGGACGGTTTTGTCTTAGACTAAGCTAGGGCGGTTAGTATCCTGTGAGTTCGGCGAAGGTGCCGTCCAGGTCATCGCATATCGCCTTGTATTTCTCCTTCTCGGTGAACAACGCGTCTGGAACATGTTGTTACGTGATAATAACAATGATTAACTAACTTATTAACCTTACATTAAAGTTTTTTCAAAATTGAAGAAATACACCGTATTTTTCTTAATGGTAGTTGGGGTTTGAGAAATTATTTTATTGACCCAAATTCAATTAACAGGTGGTTTTTAGACCATTGTTTTGCTGTTATTTTGTTTTTCGAAGACATGATCGTTTCGTAACTATGAAAAATAAAGGAATTAAAATGAAAAATGGGTAATAATAATCCTTAAAAATGGTATATTTTGAAATATTAATAAAAAAAAAGTTAAGTAAATTCTTCTTTTAGGAAATAGATTTGTGTTTGAACTCATGGTGCTTTATTTTTTGGGTAAATATGGCACATGTCCCTTGTTTCATTTGAGTTCAAACGTAATTTCAAAATTAATCAAATACCGTACATCTTCGGTCCAATCAGATACCAAGTTTAATTATTATTATAATGAGCTTGTAAAAGCATTGTATTGACAAAGAAGTTCCAAGGAAGTTTTGATTAAAAAGCTCGGTCTGAGAAGTCATAAGTTTCTCCTTAACTTTGTTAGGTCAGCGAAGTCAGCGTTAATCCAGAGTTTCAAAAACGTTACTTATTATTAATATCAGCATGATAGTCAAAATATTTAAAATTATTAGTTTTAGTTTTAACCAAATAAGCACAAAAAGTTCAATCTTCGCCATTCTCAAATAAACTTAATAAGCCATTTTATTTAAATATCACCCTATACTGTTGTTAATCTAGCAATAATACTTTTTCATATCACAGCGTTACACAACGGCTTAAACAAATTGAAAACAAAATCGAGTCTAAATAGACTTAAGCATGTCTTTTATAGGAATTGTCAGTAAGTTCCCGACCTCTAAAATCTTCTCAAAATACTACTTAGCGTATATCCTACCCTTACTATTCTTTTGTACCCTAACACCAGCGCTAAGCTACAAGAAATCCCATACCAGTCCAAAACCGTTCTTCTTAATCCTTCTCGCTTATATTCTGCCAATCGCATACAGTCGACTTCAATAATTATGTATCCACTTTTACACCTTATTGCATTGTTATAAGGTCCAAAAGTGGATACATCTCTTCGTAGTCGACTGTTCAAGAGATCACTCTCTCTCCTTCTGCAATTACCTTCGAGCCTGTCGACCTCCTTCTGCAGCTTCTTGACGGTCTTCTCGGCGTACTCAGCGCGGGCCTCGGCCTCCTTGAGTTTTCCGGTGAGGGTCTTCAGCTGTTTCTTGAACTCTTCCACGCGCTGGTTGGCCTTCTCTTCTGAGACTTCCAGAGATTTCAGGGAGTTACCTACGACCTGGAGAAGATTAAGCATTTTTAAATGGAAGGTTCTTGCCCGTGTGGTGCCGGGTTTAGAATGTTGCCACTCCATGTCTTCCATTGGATGTCGTAAGAGACGACTAAGGGACTTAAGGCTGTGTAGTGCTGTTAGGCGATGGGTTTGCAACCTGTCACTAATACACTGGATAACATCTTAGCCTGGTTGTGCAAAATGTGGTCACAGAATTATCAACAAGTTTTTGGAGTTGTTGGTGAGTTTGTGGCTCTGCCTACTGCCTATGTATGTATGTAGGTTCTTGTTTCTTGCAACATTGTTGATTGCACCTCAAAAGTCCTTGAATACCATATTATCCAAAGCAATGCGGCTAGTATCACTATTAAATGGATAAAACGCTCGATATAATGATAACCCCTTCATACAAAAGTGATATCGCTTAAACGGCCCAACCGATTTTCAATGATATATCTATTAACAGTTCGTTCATAGCAGATCATTTTATGGTGAGCGTAAAGGACACAGCTATAGAAATTATATAGCTCTGCCCTTTACTCTCAGCGTAAACTTAATTGCATAGCTATGTCATAATAACTCCCCTGCATCCATTCGATTTAATTCCATGTTCAAAAAAAATCTAATTAGGTACACTTCAGCACCGGTTTGCGAGTTGGACAGTGAACTGGTTATTACGAGTATACTGGTGTAATAGGTTTCCAGTGTTCAATATTTTAGTGTGATGATGATGATTACCTTCAACTCCTCCTCAAGCTCGGAGATCTTGGCGTCTCCAGACTTGACGCGGTCCTCAGCCACCTCCAGCTCGTCTTCAACGAAGGCCAGCTTGCGGGAAACCTGCCACACCACAAGTCACTTTGAAACTATGTTGCCTATAATACTCGAAAAAATAAAATTTGTGTTTTTGCTTTTGATGTTTCTGGAATTTAAGTAAAATTGATTAAATGTAGTATTTTTACTGACTGTATTTGGCATCATTTCGAAAGTTTATTTAATTGGGATATTTAAAGTAATCAACCTTTATATGGACATAGTGATTAACTTCATATCATAGAAGTTCATTAAAAAAGTTTAAATATGTACATTAGTTATTCGCAAATGGATCCTAAATCGTGCGGTCATCCATAAAATACACGACATACAAATAATCTAATTAGAAAACTGTTACAATCAAACCCATTATTAACCAAAGTATTACCTTGAAACAGTAAAAATATATAATAATAATTAATTAATTCAGCCTAGTTTGGGGTCCACTGGGGACATTTTCATCTATGTTCCTGTGCTTAGTTAATCAATAAACTTATCTTTAATTCTCTCTCTCTCTTAATTTGTTTTGGGTCGTCCCCACATGCATGAAAATGTTGCAACTTTAAGCCCAAGGAACTAACTTCTAGGTATAAATAAATAAAAATAAATATCAAGGGACGATCTCGCACAAATTGACCTAGTCTCGAACTAAGCTCTAGGCTTGTACTATGGGTACTAGACAACGATAAAAATACTTGTATAGAGAAATATATACTTAAATACATAGAAAACATCCATGACTCGGCAACACATATTCGCGCTTAACACACAAATATCTGCCCTTACTGGGATTTGAACCCAGGACCGCTAGCTTAGTAGGCAGGGTCACTACCAACTAGGCCAGCGCGTCGTATTAAATAAATATTAGCTTCAAACAATCACGAAATCTGTTTCTAGTCAAGCAAGTTGCAAGCAACTTATTCATTACTCCGCATCAGTGCCGTAACAAGCATTTTATGCGCCCGGTGTGAGCTACTATAAAATCCCTGGTACATTTAATAAATTGAGACATCGTTTATTAATTTTTTTTTTTTTTCTTATTCTATTTCTGTGCCCTGTGTCCGGGCGCCGCTGGCACCGCCCTATGGACAGAACTGCTATGTGTCGTTTCGTTACCTCGTCGGACTTGCCGTCGGCATCCTCAGCGAGCAGACGCGCCTCCTTGAGCTGGTTGGTGAGCTGGTCCATGCGCTCCTCATCCTGCTGCGCCCTGTTCTCCAACACCTTGCACATACTGCGGACCAAGAGACAAGGATTTACGTCGTGACTAGGGCATGAGTTTAGGAATCTCGGCTTTTTTAATACTGTCGGCAACATTAGGAATAATCCTCTGTTCTCATTATGACGAGTAACCAACAAGACGTCAACGATTGCTGAGCTGACGATTATGTTTTGAACTTGAAATACCTATACCGAGTCATGAAAATGTTATTAACTCCTATTCTAAACTAGTACTAGTTTAGTTAGGATATTCACAAGTTATATATTTTGGACTGTTATAAAGACAGCTTTTTAATACTAATGCTGCAATCGACTAGAACTAATATGCCGTAATCTATTAAAGTGGAATTTTTATTCAATTCCGAAGATCCTACTTACAGCCCAAAAGAAATATGATGTCACAAATTTTACCCCTAACACCTTATCTTACTATTTTCCCTGCGGGCCTATATGGTGATGTTTATCGATATGGTTAAACGTGGATAAAACATCTGTCACTTTCTGGTCAGTATGTAATTGCGACGGTGACGGATGCTTTATCAACCATGATAAAGCCACCATAATACGGGCCCTGGTGACTTACCGGTTGTTCTCGTCAGCGGACTGCTGCGCCTCCAACAGCTTCTGCTGGGCCGTGCCGGACCTTTCCTCGGATTTCTCCAGGTCCTCCTCAATCTGCTGGACTTTCCTGAGGAACAAAAATGGCCGTTATTATTAAGAGCATGAAGTTTCTAAGGTTATCTAGTAAGTTCATGTATTTGTCTTTCCTTGTTTTCTTTCCTGTGTGGTGTTCAATAAAGCGTATTGTATTGTATTGTATTGTGAGTGGACTCCGATGCCCACATTGCAATCTAATAATAAGTCATGTTTTGACACTTATGTACTGCCTACATTTTTTGCTGGACTTAACGTAGTAGTTAGAGCAACATATTTTTTTTAATTTAATTTTGATACAATTTTTTTATTAAGTTTGCAGTACAACACTCCGCGACTTCTAATAATCGTATTTTAGGCGAATCGGATTTCGCTCCTTTTACGTTAATGCCAAAAAAGCAAGGAGTGAAAGCCACGAAAAAAATATACCCTTCTTTTAGAAAATCGACATTATGCGGATATTTTTCGTGTATTATTTTTCATGTTGGCCTCTAAAGGGGTGCCTCATTGATATGTGGCGCAATCACATATTCCGAGTACTTCAAAATTCATCACATATGGGGCATGGACAGTGAAAAAGGTAGGATATGATCGTGTCATGCCTGTTGAGGGAAGCGACTTCAGCCTCAGTGGCGGTGAGGGTCTTCTCCTTCTCCTCGAAGTCCTTGTTGGCCTGGTCCAGCTTGTTCTTGTTGACAGTGAGGTCCTCCTCCACCTGAGACAGCTTCTTGCCCAGCTCGCGGACTTCCTCGTTCACCTGAACGGAAACAAGATATAATTAAATATCGGAGATGGCTCACACAAATTGACCTAGTCTCAAACTGTTACCTACTAAGACTCAGGAAGTAAATATTGGTGCTCGTCACACAAATAATTACTACTGGATCCAACCTGCGACCGCTAGCTTCGTTGGCAAGGTCACAGCCGCTTCACTCATATTAAGTTACTAAACGTAAATAAAAGACTTGTTTAGACTTGTCTTAATCTACGAGTATCATCGAGAGGATTAGAAAAGAAACGTGTCATGAAAAGCATATGAAAGCGATCGACATCCCGTGTCGGTGGCACCCAGATATTGGCGACTGGGGTGATACTACACAAGGCCAGGACCACTTGTACTCTCCGCTGTCTCTTTTAATTAACTCTGCAATGGTGGACGACGTGGTGGAGTACGTCCGTCAGAAGGTTGGATGCAGTCTGACGGCGTTCCAGCTGCGGTCACTTCGCTGCGTGCACCTGAATTCGTTTGTAGTGCGCTTGCCGCGGTTTATGCTGGGGATCGTCGAGTGTCCTGACTTTTGGCCGTAAGGTGTCGTGTTCCGGCGGTTTTGGGGCAACCTGCCAGCAGCGACCATGACGCCAATTTTTGGCGTTATGTTAGTCTATAAAGTATTTGTAATTATGGGCCTTGTTGCTCGAAATTAAAATTTCCCATTCTTATTCTTACTACGTGGAGCAAGAAATAGTCAGTACCTTTTCGGCGCGGAGGTTGGCGTCCCTGGCCTGCTGTTCGCAGGTGTCGGCCTTGTCCATGGCGTTGTCCTTCTCCAGCTTCATCGCCTGCATCTTCTTCTTAATCGCGTCCATGGTGGCGGTTTTGTGTCTTTACTTCTTCTATAGAAAAATACGCCAATGGGCCTGCAATTCAAAAATAGAAATATTATTAGTGAACAAGACTGTAAATTCCCTAACCAACTTATGTGAGGTCATCGATGAACTTTACGATATTGCCAAAACGACTCGAAGTGGCCCGTATATCTATCCAGTTCGCTGGTCCCCCTTTCAATCAGATATTTTTATGAATTAGAGACTACGTCCGTTCGAAGGTATCGTACCTCCAATGACCGATGAGGTTAAAGGTGTCATTCACAATACCCAAGTGACAAGTTAGACTGATGCACCCTAGATCTTATCAACCCTCACTTTTTTCTTATTGAAAAGGAAATACAAATTAATGCGGCACACCAGCTAGGCCTCATTCTACTGGGTAAAACCGTACTGCCTTTGACATTTAGTCGTATTAGCTCTTATTTACTGGACAGTAATGGCGGCCGAGTTAAAAACAATGGATGGTGGATTTTCCCAAAAAAATAGACGGCCTATGCTTTTTACTTTTGGTTTTCTTGTGTAAAATCGTCGCAGATGTTTGTGCCATGTTGCCTCTTTTATGTTCCACTTAGTTTTTAATTTAAGTAGGTTCACAATACAAATACAAATATATTTTTACATGTTTGTTCTATTTCTCTCAACTTTTCGCACGAAATTCTGCAAAGAATCCACGTAATCTTTACCTAATCAAAACTTGGACTACATCAGTATGCGGCCAGCATTGCGTCATAACTTTTCTGTGGCAGTTTTTTTTTTCAGGCAACAGCAACAGTATTCGCAGCCTGGCCCGCCGCCAGAACCAGCTGTGCATAATTATCAGACCAACACATTAAACTTTAAACGTTCCTCTAATTTGTGCTGGACTGTGCTGAACTGTTGTCGACACTTTCAAAGATAATTATCGAATGTATACTTTTTTGGCATGGTGAAGACAAATATCATGGTACCTAAGTGGGCTTTGAGGCACTTGTCCTACTGCCGGCGAGAAGCTGCCCACTATTTATATCAATCGCTATCGACAATTTTCTCGCTCAAGAAACGAACAAAATATATAGATCCCGTGTCAATAAAAGGCCCATGGATATTCGCAATCTCAAAGTTAAACCTAAGTCCGAAGATGTAGTGTTGTGCTGCCAACCATGAGGACTAGGATCGGATACCTCTATGGTAGTCATTCACTGGCTGACACAACAGCACGCACACTGCTGAAATTAATTTTTTACCATTTTATTGAGAACTGAGGACAACCGCGACTTCGTACGCGTAGAATTAGTTTCCCGCTACTTCCCCTATTTTAACCCCTTAGAGGATGAATTTCCAACAGTCCCTTCTTATCGCACCTCTAGGATATCCAAGGAATCGATCGAAATTTTAAGTCCAGCTGTGCTAGCTGTGCGTTGATCGATCAGTCAGTCAGTTTCCTCGTTTATATAAGAAGAATAAGAATAAGAATAAGAATGTTTATTTGCAGGAATGTAGTGAAATGATACAGGTGCAATGGAAAACATTAGATGTGCGTACATTCTACTTAAAAAAGCATGCAAAATTTGTACTTAGTAGATATTATTTTAACTAAGTATTCGTAATAAATAGTGTAGCTCGAATCATCCTTTAATGGTTACGTATCGTAATAAGACCTAAACTTAAAATACCAAACTCTGTGCAATAAAAAGTATCCAGCTCCCGTTCCAGGTCTCTCGTCCCTGTTGTGTAAAATAATAGCAATATCATAACATTACACAATCAAATAACTAAATTGATGCTTCAACCACATCCGTGGTGTTATACAAGCAGAAATACAGAATTCCTCGCACTAAAGACCCAAATAGACCATTACTGCCACAATAATGTCCGGGGGATCATAAAAGTGATAGTTAAAGGAATCCACATTCCCCACGCGAAAATAACGGAACCGGCCCGAACCGCGCTATTTCTGGACACAACCGACATTGTCCCGACCAGCGTGAGACTTACTTGTAGGTATGTATCGATTACATAGCTTGAACTCAACTCGTAACAATACTACTAAGAAATTATTGTGAATAATTAATCCTAGTTCTAAATCTTATTAAAACACAATACAACAAGGTTAACTGGAAGAGATCCCATATGGGATAAGTTCGCCAATGTACATTATCTATAGTGATGCAAAAATGTTTTGTAATTACAATTATACATACATACATACATACAACTCTCATACAAGTTCTTGTAAGTTTAACGTGTGTATGTATATGTTTGTATGTGTGTATGTATGTGTGTGTCAAACACGTGCAAATATAGCGTGTGACTTTGTACTGAAATTCTCAGCAAAGCTTCCCGTTATTAGGGTTCCTTACCAAAATGGTACAAAAGGAACCCTTATGGTGAGACTTCGTTGTCTGTCTGTCTGTCTGTCTGTCTGTATGTCACAGCAGGTTTTCTCAGCAACTACAAATGCTATCAACTTGAAATTTGGCATAGTTGTACAACTTGCTTACCCGCATCTATTTGTAGTAAAAAAAAATGAAATTAATCTTATTAATAATTGAAAAGGGGTCTAGAATGGGGGGTTCAAAAATGAAAGTGGTTCGATTATAGCAAATGGGGTGTCATATGAAAGGTCTTAATCTGCACATTTCAAAACTATTTTCTTGAAAAATTCCTGCGATGTACTTTTTGATTTATAGTCAAAAATGTACAAAAATGACCGTTCCCCCCCCCCCTTATCTCCGAAGTTTATTAATCAAAAATTCTAAAAAAATCCTGACGTATAGATAATTACTTATATTTTCTGGGAAAAATAAAATAAAGTGTTCATTATTTACAGTTTTTGAGAAATAACAAAAAAACTAAGAAAATCTGTATTAAAATTTAGGCTGGTCAAAATTGACCTTCTTGCCTGGAAAATAAAGGTTATTACAAAATGAGTATTTTCTTTTGCGGTTACCAAGCATATTATCTTCAATACGGAACCCTCGGTGCGCGAGTCCAACTCGCACTTGACCGTTTTTTTTTGCTTGCCAGTATACAGGGTGACTCATAAGTCGTGATACAACTTATCACCAGGGTGTTCTACCCACAAATATGAACAACTTTCATTATGGGACCAACTCTGAAATCACGAAATAAATACAGCTGTTGCATAGAAAAGTATAAAATGTATGTCACCTTGTAGTAGGCTTGTTGTAGCTTTGTACGGTGCTTGTAAGTACTAGACTTAATTTGATATACTTTGTGATTGTAATACTAGATTCCATTGGATCATACACTAGTCTCAGGTTGTTTCTTTGGAGCCACCCAGTGAATGAGTTTACATTACATTAGAGAGATTAAAAGTATAACTGAAGCATCGGTATATTCGCTTCGCGTCGCTTAATTTCGTTTAACTTTAAAGGTTAAGCATTGGTACTACTTCTTCATTAAACTCCACGAGAAAACTTTTCCATGAACGTGTCTCTTTGTTTTTGTTACGTTTTCTTCAATTTCTAAATTAAAGCTGTTTTCATAAACCATTTACTAGAAGTTTACAACCAACTGATAGTCAAATGAATTAAGTTTAGTCGTTTAATTGTATGGTAAAACCCCGGCATAAGCCTCGTGTTGAAGGCTCAACCTTGCCTTAGGGATTATCCCTTTAGTGGTCCCTAACAATATCTGCTAGTTAATTCAAGTTATAACAATAGGACCGTGTTTGCTTAGGCAGGTCAAGTAAACTACGAACTATGTATAATGTTCATTACTTACAATGTTTTTCTACGTTTATTTCACAGGAATTGTTTAAGGTGATTCAGCGTTCTAGTAACTAGTTACTACAAGAGTGAATGTATCTTTAAGAAGTGTGTATCTACTTTCTTTGAGATAGTTTTCGGTGGAAAGTTATCTAAAGGGGACAAAAGCAAATAACTAATTTATATCTAGATTTCTGAAAAATTCAAATATGGCATTGCGGTGATTTAAACTAGCTAAGAAATATATGTAAGTTACTTTAACCCCGTAGATACGGGTACCTCAGGGTCATCGTACTCGATCATTTTCAGTGAAAATAAGTAGTATAAGTATAATACTCGAGAAATTGTAAATACCACCTTATTACCTACTTTGTAAGACCACCGTTAATACCATGGACGCATTTTTTTAATGATTGTAGGTACATACTTTCTCAATCTCAAAGAATATCTATTGCTCAGCTTTCTAAAGAATAAGGTAAAAAAATACCCCGAAATAGTTTAACCCTGGTCCTACATAGTGAAATTGTTTTTTGAATGCGAACTTGTGTTTGTTTTATTTATTTATCTTTTTTAAACAACAAAGCGGAGCACCGGATATTTTTTATCACTACAGCTTTCTTTTGCCATATCTCTGATCATGACATGATTAATGTTACACTAAGGAATGATTCAAACATCTAAAGTTAAATTAATGGCCCGTCAACTTTTCCGGAAACTGATACATATTATGTCTAAATGCTTTAAGGAATATTAGTGACTTATGATCTTTTAACAAGCATGGAATTTCCTGCCCACGAACTCTAACGTTTTTTAACGTAAAGCATGTAAACTGAACGTCATCTCCTAAACCTATCTGGCAGATGCCCAATGTGTGGGTGGTGAGCGACCTAATCTTTCTCCGGGTCGACGATGTCGTCAAGTAGCCCACATATTCACAAGATATAATAGCCCCTGGGGGACCGACAAATATGTGGGACTAATTCGCTAAGTCTACGTCACTTTGGTTTTAGTTTTATACCAAAGGTGGCAAAGAAGCATGCCCTCGGGGTGTAATTGATATGTTTTGTTTTACTCTTGTTTTGCCAATAAAGATGAAGTTAGAACGAGTTAAAACGTCGATAATAGGTATATAGCTTATGCAATCTCAAACGTAGAAGTAGGGTTCGATGGCAAGCAATTATTATTGCTTGTAGTTAAAAAAATAGTAGTTTTCGAGTGTGATATTATTTGTAGTAATATATGCGTGTTTATGTTATTATATTTAAAAAAAACACAGTTGAACTCATGTTGAACTACATAAGTAAGTATTTATTTTATTTAACTTTTATAAACGTCACTTACTAGGTACACATAATACACAAGTATATACACATAGGTTCAACTCGAGTAAACCACGAAGCTCTAGCTAGTGTTATCTACTATAGGGCAATCCTAGTTGCATGATAGGTTTGAAAGCTACGACTGAAGAAATATGTCACATCATATTATTATGAAATTGATAGTAATACTTAAGTACTAAATTAGGGATAATTTATTTTCTACTTACAGTCGTTTAATTTGTTAGGCCCGCGAATATTTAGTTTAAGTGAGTTTTTAATATCTGATCCAGTATTAAGAAACATAATAGATAGGTACAGGCTTGTTAAAGATTCAAATCAGAAGTAAGTAAAAAAGTAAAAAAATGAATCTTTGAATTTTGAAATCGTTTTTTACCAATCTTTGAAGACCTTATGAAGTTTAATCTGTTTTTTATTTTAAGTCCATCCAGTATAAAAGGTTCCAGAGACACGCTGCCCCTTAAGAACTTTCATAGTAATGGCAAATATTTGCGAATACTTTCGTTCAATAGACAAACATCAGACCCCGTTGAATGGGATCATATGAAAGGCAAATTCGAGGAAAAGCATCTCGAGGACATTGACCTTCAGGTCTTTCAGACTTTTAGTAATAGTGCCATCTATTTGCACTTACGTTTTGTTTATGCAGAGGTAGACAATCTTTCAAAGGCTGCATTAAAATATCCAATATTATTTTTAGTTATGAATAGGTACTTATGAAGTCTAATTCAAATCCGGATTTAACTTCGCTTGCGCCATGTTTAATTATTGATCCACTAGAGAAAATACCTACGGCCCAAATATTTCAGTAACGGCAGCTGCGAATCCCGTTTGAAGTGTTGCCAACATTCCCCCGTAACCTGCAGCTGTCAAATATGGCGATAACGCGACACTGTTCGATATTTGAACAGAATTAGTTTTGAAACCTTTTTGTTTTATGACAGTTGAAGATCAACGTAAATGTGTGCCAGGTGATTCTTTGATTTTACGAAAATTGCTAAGAGACTTTGTCTTGTAATTTCCGGAGTTTCATGCAGAATGTGTAAATTATGTTTAGTTTATTTTTCATATTGAATTACGTGTGAGAAGAATTTTTGTGTCAATTAAAATCCCTATGCTACTGTTATGAAAAATTCAGTCATGTACCTATCAGCAATTAATAAAATGAAACAGCTGCATACCGTACTGTGCGCCCTAATTACAAGATATATGGGCCAGGTCCGAGTCTAAATAAAAATCGAGGAGAGTTTCCTCATATCGCTAAATAAATACTGCTGCTCGACGCCGCAAATAGGTTAGAGCGGAGTGGGCGGGAACCACTATTTTCAGCGAGGCCGCGCGCGCGCTGAAACCCGAGTCACTGCCGCCCGCGCACCTATTATGAACTTGCGCGCGCAAATTTCACTTTCACACAAATTTTAAATTAATCAATCACACTTAATTCCAAAAGGCTTGGATACCCCACACATCACGTCACAGGCACTTTCACTGGTTCCTCGCCGAGTCCTGGGTGATGGTGGAGTATCGCCGCGCGCGCACTCACCTCCAGAGCGGGCTGTTCACACGGCGGAGCGACACGCACTGCGCGGGCGCCCCTCGGGATCGCGCCAGCGCCCGCCCGACTATTTTCGGTGCCAAAATCCAGGATTTCAATCCATAGCAATCGTGCGACTCCGCCCGTCACGCTTACGCTCGCTATTTCAGATATTAGACGTTCTATTCCAACTCAAATTGAATTGCATTTGAATCTTGCTACCTGCGGAATAAGGTTTCCTAAAATCATGAGGGAGAGGCCAGTTGCATTGTTGGCGGGCGTGCGGCAGTCGCACCGCAGGACCTGTCGATCCGATAGATCGATGCCCTGACAGTCAATGCCGGCTAATTCTAGCGTATCGCTCGCCCCTTTCGTTCATGATTCACGTGCTGCAGATTTTCTCCATTCTGCTGAACGCTATAGACACTTGTTAAGCGGTATAATTAGCTATCGAACGCCATGGTATCGCGGCTTTCATCGCGGTAACATAATCTCCGTACCGCTGTAAATAAGTTTGTTTGTATATTCAAGCTTAAAAGCTGAGATGGTTAAGCTTACGCTTATTTGTTTGTGCACTTAACCGGTTAATAAATTAAGATTAAAGTTGAATTTTGACACTTGGAAATGTAAGTTTCCGGCGTATACTTACCGGCTGTAGATAGATTTGGATGAGCTGATTTAGATACAACAAGATACATGTACAATCAGCAAAATGGAACACCGACCAACCATGGAACTGTATCACAGTTACATCGTTTTAGATCAAGTCGTAAGAATATTTCAAACAAAATGTCACTGTCATGTGACACAGTTCTTTGGTTAACACAACCGGGTTAAAATTTGACACGTTTTCTCAATTTTTAACCAGAAGTAACCAAATCATCATTCTGAATATTGGACACGAGAATAAGGCAATTTTAGTATCTACTTATAGTAGAAGATTCTAGTTGGCGGAATCTTATCTCTTTGACCCATCAGTTGAACAAAGCCATTTTGTGTTCATTTTATGTGCTGCCCACGTGCCACAAATGTTTGAAAGAGTCTATACCTAATGTCTACCATTCTTACATAATTATTTTTAGTCATAATGTGCAAGTCAAAGTATTTTTTGATGAAACCGTAATCTTTTCCCGGATTGTTAGAAAACAAACCTTAAACAGCTAACATAATTTTATCTACATGTTTGATACGTAGGTATTATAAACATTCTGAGAAGTTAACTGTGTAGCGATACAATAATTATGACTTTTAAGAAATATGTACTCAATAAATACATTATAATAATAATAATAATAATAATCATTTATTTCAGACAAACATTAGCCCATACATTTATATCTAATTATGTATGACCACAAAAAATAGGATTTCCTCACTCGCAAAATTTCCCAGTGTGATTAAGTCGAAATAGATCGAAATAGGTAGATATGTTCAGGTTATGTTAGTTTTGCAGAAGGCCCGAAGGGCCATAGCACCCAGAAATAGGAGCTCCGCGATAGCTTCTTCGCCCGCGTGGAATTTGACCATCGTAATTCCCTCGGGAACTTTAAAATTCTCCGGGATGAAAAGTAGCCTATGTATTTACCCAGGATATAAGCTATCTCCATTTCAAATTTCATCAAAATCCATCCATTCGTTGCAGCGTGTAGGAGTAACAAACAAACACACACACACAAACTTTTGCTTTTGTAATATTAGTAGGATATTAACTTTTATGATTATTACACATAATTACTCCATACCTGACCCACCATAGAACGGTGTCACAGTGACATTATAAAACAACTTGTTTGACACTTCTTACGACGATAACGTTACTGTGACACAAAAACCTTCCGTAACAAAACTCTAAACGACATTGAAAATCCATTGCATTAGAAGAAGGTTACCGGAGAAACATTTCATTCAATTTTATGCCTTCATTCCCAGTGTGGGGTAGGGAGAGCTACAGAATTAGCAACAACTCTAAAAATTTGTTGATTTTTCTGTAACCACATTTTGCACAATTAGGCTTTGATGTTTACCAGTGTATTAATGGCAGGGTGCAAGCCCATCGCCTAAAGCCGGGTACTCACTAGCGACCTGTAACTGTTACCGTAGCAGTTACAGTAACGAGCTTCTAGTAGAGAACAGGCTCGCGAGCCGCGTGCACATCACCATTTCACGTGCAACAGTAACAGTTACAGCTCGCTAGTGAGTACACAGCTTAACAGTACTGCAAGCCTTTATTCCCTTAGTCGCCTCTTACGACATCTACGGGAAGACATGGAGTGGTACTCATCTAAGCCGGCGACCACACGGCACCGGCAACCATGGTGTGGTTGCCGGTGGGGGTTGCCAACCGTACTATAATAGTATTGTACTATATTTTGACTCTGTGTACTATATACCGTTGAAGAAATATATAGTACGCAAAAATACTATATTTCGGTCAGTCCTTAAACATATGCGGTTTGGGTTGGAGAAATACCTAGGCTTTTTTCAGCTCAGATAGTTGCCCCAATAGCAGGCAGAATGTTAGTTAGTAGTAAATATTGTGCATTAGATTTAATGAATAAATTTACATACATTTTAAAAGTTTTTCTTCAAAGTACTATGTTTTCTTTCTGTGTACTATATTTTTTATACCTTGGGCTGGAAAATTACCGGGGAAACAGATGTTTGTATATTTGCGATTATCTCAAAAAACGACTGCACCAATTTGCAAAGTTATTTCGGGAATAATATGTAATCTTTATTCTTCTGAGATGGTTCTTAGATATAAATAGACTATGACTTTGACGCGAAAAATACGAATGTTGCCATCTAACTTTCGTATGGTGCCATTATGTATATCGCATTACAACAGCTTGATTGATTGACAAATTTAAATTGGCTATATTTGACGATAAATAGCGTTAGCTGTAGGTACTTGACTTCATAAAAGGAGGTTCTATGTTTTACCCGCAGGTATGTATGTATGTATGTATGTACATACGTATGGTCTAAAAACCATCGCAGATGAATTACAAACCCTTTATTGACAACCGTAAACGCATATACCTTCTCTGATGTTCCGGCTATGGGATTAAATTATTTTCTACGATAACGAGTACCACTAACGCCATCTATCGTCAAATAGCTGCAACAGTATTTAGCTTTTTGACGATAGGCCATTCCCGAATAATATTTGTCACCATAATTACGAATCGATTGACACCGCATTCGTCAAAATAATAAAAGCAAGTGGAACAAAAGTTTTCCTTTTGCTTTCAACGTAGGCAAAAACTGATGTATAATGCTTTCAATATAAGTAGGTACCATTGTTGTCCCTGATTTTTTTCATTTCATATCCGTTAACCCGTTTCAGAACCTATCCCAAACAAACTTCCAGCCAAACAGAAAAAATCTAATTAGGTATATTTTTTGCTTTTTTACCTGACTATCGAAGAAGAATTTTGACCTGTATGTATGTATGGTTCTCTGTTCCCGTGTAAAGGCTTAACGCATGGTCCGATTTCGACAAGCGAGGTGTCGTTAGATTCGCATTTAGCGTCGCGGGTGTCACGGGACACATAAAAAAAAAGAGAAATTCGCAAAATTTTAAAATTGAAGAAGTGCTGACACGCTGTTCGACAAAGCCCTGCCTGGCAGGGCTCCAATTTCTGGGCGATTTGCCCTTCGGGCATCTAAAGATACCTAACGAACCTAACCTGTCTACTTTTGCGGAATAAAAATGATTTGATTTCTGATGAATAGCAATGATGTAACAACCTCGTGTGGCCACGAGTCACTTCAGTAGGTTTTACGTAGGTTCAACGATTTTTTTCAGGGTAGGTTAACCGGCTTGATGCGATGCGATGTGATGTGGTGGCTCGCGGCGCGTACGGCTGAGGCACCACTCCCTTCTTCACTCACACGCAAGCTGCGCGATATACCTACTTTTGTTCGAAGACGAACTACTGTGCTGAGATTCTATACGGCAAAACCGTTTTAAAAAAAAAACCGTACTGTCAACGTTTTGATAGCTTTTTTTTTCTTGACTGGACCTAATGGTATGGCGGCTGAGTTAAAAACAATACCATAACAAGTCAAAAGCAATAGGTATGGTTTTACCGTGTTGAATAGAGACGCTGTTTATACTGTGCCTAGGCCTTAGGCTGTGTTCCCCCAGAGCATCTGCCGGCCTTATTATGGCTCAGTTTCATTAAGACGATAGCCCGCATGCTTTTCGTGATACATTGCATCGCTGCAATAGGTCCCGGCTCAACAATGTGAACACAACTCATCAATGGATTGCTACAAGCATGCGGGCTATCTACCAATGAAACTGAGCCTTTACACTTTACTGTATACTGTACCAGAGGCCCTAATTTGAAAATCGAAGTTCGATTTATTTAGTCTCTAATGACGAGAGACAGGGATGGAGCTAACGTAACTTCGAACTTCGATTTTCAAAGTAGGGCCTAAGAGCAGACGTGCGCACGCGGCGGTTATCTACGCTCGGCAGACCCTAGTGGGATCAAGACCTTAAGAGTATCGAATTCGTTAATAACTGGTTTTAATACTTTTAATAATACACAACTAGTTTCAAAATTATACTTTATTGGAATGAAAAGATACAGCAGTTATTCTTTGGAAAAGGAAGCTACATTACAAAACTAAGCAGTCATTGTTTAAGTCGTTTGGAATGTGAAATACAATTTTAGCTTTTGAGAAAATTAAATCTAAAGCTTATAATTAGGTACATAAATAAAACAATACACAGAAAGTAAATATAAATGATTTCAGGTCGTGGTTTCAATTTTGTTAAAGATCCCCGCTCTAATTATCTCCGGCAGTCGCGCATATTCGTTAGGAAATAAACTTCATTTAGAAATTAAGAAGTCTTATGTCAACTTCTGTGAAATATTTCATTACCTATTTTTACTAGCGTCTTTTTCGTTCAGATTAGTAGGTATGTCAATCATAATTAATCACATTCATTAATAACAAAACATTCAAATGTTGGTTAACTTTTTCTAACTAAGAAGACATTGTGGGATTGTAAGTAGGTACTTAGGTACACCAAACAATGAAATACATAATTTCGTATAGGCATAATAGATATGATACATGTTAAAGTACCTATATGGAGTAATTATTAGAACGGAATTTACTATGGAGACTTATTGAATTTAAAGAGAACCTTTGACTAAAATAATTAGGTATCTTAAAATGAGGATTATTTATTTTAACCTTTACTGTACCTAAGCATTACCACAAACGCCAGGCTTCTTTATTTTCACATTTGTAAAATGGACGCGGTATTTAGTTTCGGCGCTGGATACTGGCTACTTAAAACCGTAGGAGGTAGAGGTAGGTAGGGGAATAGAGTAGTTACAAATCCAGGCCAACTTTTTATTTACAGATCTAGTGCCAATAACTTTCTTGGGAATAAAACATTGAGATTCTTTCTACACAAAGTTCATAATGAACACAAGAAATTAATTATGGTTTCTTAGCAGCGTTATGGGTATGGTGGATAAAACACGCAAAACCCATTGCTTACCTAAGTAGATATTATATCATAACAGTACAAAACATATTGCTAAAGACACATCGTGGATAACTTACATTAATAAAATGTTATTATGACTTCATTTCATAAGATGTTTAATATTACTTAATTTGATAAAATGCACTTCATAAAATCATCTGGTAAAAAAGTATGAAAAATTGCAACATACGAAAACTACGCACGTAAATACATGTTTTACAAATAGTTATTAGACTAGTAAGTAATTATTTCGGCAGTGAACCAACTGCTAAGGAAATTACTCGTTCTGGCGAAGGACTAAGTAATTTAGCATTTTTAAAATGGCGCGGCTTCTCTAATTCATAGAAAACAAACTCAAATACAGTTTTATAATGTCCGCTTGCCCTCTTACTACATTTTTGTACAAGTATCAAAAATTACAATTCTTTAAACTTGATGACTTTCAACATGAATTTAAGATAACAATATTTATGATATTCCAATTATTTTGTCGAACACTAACATTCAAAATATCTTAGGCATTTCGAAATTGCTCACCGTTCGGTAGAAGCCACATTTTTAATAAAATCACAAACCCATCAGAGAATCAGAAACAGTATCTTCCATGTGCACAATGCAAAGTAATTTTCATAAGCTATTATTTTGAGCCCGCAGTGCACGACTTCGCTGTTCCCGCCATGCCGCATGCCGCGGGAAGATGGCGGAGGCTGTCAAACCGTTGCGTTTCGTTTAGTAGCCGGAGAGGTCGGCGAACGTTTGGTCTACCTCCTGGGCGATCGCCAAGTACTTGCTGCGTTCTTCCAATACTTCGACTGTTGTACAAGTTAGTTAGTTGTTAGTAGACATCTAGACATACATCGATTAGCAAGAAAGCGTAAATAAAATTAGTACGGCTAGTAAAACTTGTATTTTCTCGGGTACGCTTTATAAAGCTACAAGTTACAATTTTACAGGTCTAAACTGGCAACACTGCTCAAATGGCGGGTAGTTATTGGTCGAGGTTGTGTCAAATGGAAACTTGTAACCTGTAAATTGTAATTTGTACCTAGCTTTATAAAACAGGACACTGGCTTTCCATTCAGTGACCAAAAAACAAGTCGCGGGCAAGTTGTACTAACCGTTAGGGCCTTTATTAAGTTTTGTCATAAACCTTCTTGCTGTCGTACTTTTCACGTTACGGTCGTCTCAACTGTCAAGTTAGTAAGAGTTAGCATGACTTAAACAATATGATAACGATATGGTATAAAGGCCTATCCCTATAAATTTGCATTAAGAGAAATTACTTCATAGATAGGGTATATTCAATTAGTTATTGGTTATGTTGTAAACATATCTTTCGTTTACTGTTATGTAAAGCAAGATACCTCCACGCAAGTAAGTGTAACCGCGACTTATGCAAGTAAAATTCTACGTAGTTTGCGAACCTACAGGACTAGACGAGTAACATTTTAAATTTTTGGATGCATACTATACATATATTTTAACTGACTGTGTTTAAGTGAAATCAGCAAACGTTTGAATGCACCAAAGCTTACGAACTTAACTTGTCAAAGTCTACTGCTATTCAAAATACGCTGTACAATAAGGTAAAAGCTCCTATTATGGACAGAGCTCCAGTTATGAACAATCCCATAAATATAAGCTTCCGAGATTGATATGCTTTTAGCGTAACAATTAGATTCTATTTAAATTATTCGGGATTACCACTATTAGAATGAAATGTTCGGTATTGCAATGCTTTCATAAAAAAAATGTAAATGTTCATCACTGGAGCATTGTCCATAATAGGTGCTTTTACCTTACTACTTTACTGTAAGCTTGACAAAAAATCAGCTGCCTTTTTCGCTCCTAAAGGGCAACACATACTAACAGTCCGTTGACCGGTATTGTCCTATCAGTTTATCGTATTAGAACATCTTAGACCGTTAATTTCTGAAGATACTGTACTGGTTTTGGACTGTCCGACTTGGGACAGCAGGGTAAACTGTTAGTTTGTGGTGCCCTTTACATTTTTTGCCAAGCAATCCGGGAATTTTAGACTATTGCCTACTATGTTGGTTATGTAGCGTGCTTATATACATATGCATCTACATAGCAAAAAATCTACTCTACTTACCTTAATCAATTATATCTTTACTCGAAAATCTAATTCAAGACGCTGTGATTACTACATTTTGGTTTAAGTGTAGGTATTTTTATCAATAAAACTTACCCTAATATTACCTACACGAGTTCTCATTCATGTTTTTATGAAAAAAAATTAAAATAACGAAATAATCAAGATGTGAACTGTCAAATTTTGGTCTTGAATTAGATTTTTGAGTATACAAGCATCTAGGTACTTTCATGTCAGTGAACAGTGTCAATAGATACAAAGCTCTTTTTAATAATTACATTTGTAAGTTAGCGTCCGAAGACTGCTCTACGGAACGGAGTAACGTCGACGAGTCATTCTGCAGTCTCATTTCATCATTCTCACAATGACCGTGACAGAGGCCCCACATTGAAAATCGAAGTTCGAGTTAGCTCCATCTCTTTCTTTAGAGTTAGTCTAGACTTTTAAAGTAGGGGGTCAGGTGAAATTTCAGGGTCTCCGCCGTTAAAGCGAGTTAGCGAGTTTTGGCCGAATGTAAGCTTCATATCCCTAAAACCTATTTTCCGTTGCAACTGTTGTTTTTTTTTTGTGTCAATTATAACCTAAAAACCTTAACTATTAACCAACGCAATAAGCGGTTTTGGTATGCAGGAAACAAAATAAAAATAATACAAATGAAAACTCCTGTAGTAATCGCAACCTCATTCATTAACAGAGTACCTACCTATTAAATCTGTTTTGGGGTAGGTCAGGAGATCATGTACGTCCCATTAACGTAAGAACTTGTTAATTAATAGCAGCTTGTAAATATGCAAAATTGTCACCTGTCACCTACCATTTTCAAGTTTGTAAATTACTTAGGCTGGTTGGTAATCATCAGCAGACCCCGTAGCAAATTGGTGGCAGACGGTCGTTAGTGATGTGACAATGTTTTCCAAATTAACGATTGCACCCCAAAGGTACCTAATCAAGTTTACCAGAAACGAACAAAAGTTTTATTTAAAAACCCAGGATATAGCACAGTAGGTACAACAAATAAGTAAGTTTTTAGAAAGTGAAGAAATTGAAATTAAACAAACTGAAAAAAAAATACATTGCTAAGTTACAAAATATGATTTTTTACCACTTACGTCAGAAGAAGTGGAGAAATCGTTTTTTTGCCTAAAGTGGTATTTTTAGTAGAAGACGTAGGTACCTAGTCTAACTTCGATTCATTTAGAACAAATTTTAATACATTTAATACATTTTGTCACAAGTCTAACAACTATCTGCCACCAATTTGCTAGGTAGGTACGTAGATAACGGGGTCTGATCTTGCGAGCCGGAAAATACACTTTATCTGGAATTCTATCTTTAACCGACTTGATTTTATTATAAATTGAATTTGATGACGTTTACATTATGCACAATCTCACATCATTAAGTAACTGCAAATATTGGAATGCTTTACTTACTTATTACAAGAAGTACCAATTACTCATGTAATTAACAATACCTGCATTCATTTTAATACATACCTTAATCGAAATTTAATTTAATCGAAGACTTAAGTATGCACTCTATGCCATCGTCACCAAATTGCATCTTTCAGCCGCCCATTAAAGATAATGTACCAAGTAGAAAATATCATTCACATTTGAATGTTCGTCTGACAACGGGGGCTCACTACATCTTTGTCGAGCAGAGTTGAGTGTTATTTAGTTACTCGACCAAGGGCTACGATAATATGTCAAAAGCAATATGGTTTTACAGAGAATAAAACCCAGAACCCAGCCCCTGTAGTACAGTCACCAGCAATAATATATTATCCAACATAGGACGCCAAAATATCTGACACGCTTTTTAACCGACTTCAAAAAAGGAGGAGGTTATACGTTCCACTGTATGTTTTTTTTTTTTTTTTTTTTTTTTTTTTTTTTTATGTATGTTCACCGATTACTCCGCCAATTGTGGACCGATTTTAAAAATTCTTTTTTGGTTTGATAGAGTATACTTCCGAGGTGGTCCCATTGTCAGCAAATCTGAATCTGATGAAGGGATCAGTGAGGAATTGAGGGAACTACTCAAATATTGTATGCAAACATATAGCGATTTTAGTATTTTTAGTAACAAGTGTAGCATTTGCATTCAGAAAGTGTCACTTGGTGAAGCGGAACTGATGATGAAGACCACAGATGGCCACCGGAACTCCTCAACGGTACCGATTTCAAGGGTGGCGATAAGATATCTCGATTAAGATAGTTGAGCGACTACAACGAAGCACATTTAATTGTTTTAAAATGACTATGATTTTCCCGCGGCGTTGCTTGCGGCGAGCTTGAAATGTCTTAAAGTTTCATATATCAACTAAGAAGTGGGACTACATAAGCTTATTATGATCACTAAAAAGTGTAAAATAAAATAAATGTTTTAAAAAACAAAAAAACCGCCTTCAAAAACGCAAAAAATAACTTCTACTACTAGGTACTTAGTAGTAGGTACCTATCCTATTAGGTTAGTCTGACTGAAGTCGGCGACCACAATATTTTCAACAAAAAGCCGACTTCAGTTGGACTAACCTAATAGGATAGGTACCTACTACTAAGTACCTAGTAGTAGAAGTTATTTTTTGCGTTTTTGAAGGCGGTTTTTTTGTTTTTTAATATAATAATAAAGACGTGTCAGATATTTTTGCGCCCAATGTTGGATAACATATTATTGCTGGTGACTGTACCTAGTAGAAGTCTAGAAAAAATAAATAGTAGTATGCAATCTCAAAAATCATGTGTCCACAGCTCTCGATTAATAAAGGGCGCTTACGCTTAAGAACTTTGTCCTTATCTGGTAGCATCGTTGTTCATATCAGGGTAAAAAACAAAAACACCATAATAGTTAATAAATTATTTATAATATTAAACGAAAATAAATACCGCCATAAACCTATGGTTTGTAATACTTTAAGTCAGGAGTATAAAATATAAATTAAGTTACATTTATACAGATAATGTGAATCGCGGGCGATGGTGTGCCGTAGCATGACGTCGGTCCCAAACATCTTATTCCTTGAGGATAAGCTCCACGAAGGCCGTGTCCAGATCGTCTCCGATGTCCTTGTACTTCTCCTTTTCGGCGACAAGTTCGTCTAGATAATATTAAATACATTAGAAATAGTGTTCCAATCTAACAATTTTTTATCGATACAATTTCATTCAAATGATTGTCTCCTGTGACTTTTCATTGAGCAATTTTACGCCTAAACATTGAATGTTTGGCTGCTCTTAAAGTAGGCGCATTCAATCGCGTCATCGTAATGCAGGTTTAACTCCTTCAGTCAAGTGTCGCTTTGATTAGTAGCAGCGTATGAAATAACGTAATAATCATGAAAATGCTTACATGTGATCCTGATTATTCCGAAGCCATGCGCCGTCGCCGTTTCGTTTCACTAGGGTGAGTCAATCGGGCATGCAGTATTAGAATTTAGTCGAAGGCTGGTTTAATAAAGCTAACGGTTTACTGGCTTTAAATGCATATGAAAAGCGAGGATCGTCGCGTCAGTGGCAGCACGTGCAGCGGTCGCAGGGCTGCGGCACCGCGTGCAGCCTGCCGGTGCCGCCGAGCGGCGGCGACTCGGGCAGGCCGAGGTCGTCGAACGCGCAGTCCAGCTCGCCCCCGATCTCGTGGAACATCTCCTTGCCGGCGATCAGATCGTCTGCGGACACGCGCGCCGTGAGCGGTCGCTCCTCGGGGAGGCCCCACGCATGCGGGCGTTCCTAATCGAGACCGGGTCTACCGATTGAAATACTATTCCATCAGCTATATTTTGTTATTATTTTTATTTAGAAGATAAAAAATAAATTCTCGTTACATCAAAATATGACGGTGCACCGAGGTAGATTAGAGTATTTAGTCATCGATCCGGAGCACGTAGTAGATTCGGAGGGTTTGAGAAAGATCAGGGTGGTGTATTACGACGGAGGAGCCGCCGCCGCGGGGGGAGCGGCTTCTGCCGGAGGGGCGGGGGCGGGCGCGGCCGCCGGGGCTGCCGGGGCTGCGGGCGCCGCGGGGTCGGCGGGGGCGGCCGGAGCCGGCGCCGCGGCACCTGGAGCCGCCGGGGCCGCCGCGGGAGCCGCCACGGGAGCCGCCGCGGGAGCTGCCGCGGGAGCTGCCGCGGGAGCTCCTTCCGCGACAGGAGCCGCCGCAGGAGCACCCTCTGCAGGCGGAGCCGCAGCGGGAGCTCCGGCGGCGGGCGGCGCGGCGGCCGGGGCGCCCTCGGCCGGCGGCGCGGCGGGCGCGGCGCCGTCGGCCGGGGGCGCGGCTCCGTCGACGGGAGGCACGGCTCCTTCGACAGGCGGGACGGCTCCGTCGACGGGAGGGACGGCTCCGTCGACGGGAGGGACGGCTCCGTCGACGGGCGGCACGACTCCTTCGCCGGGCGGGTGCGCCAGCTCGTACTCGACGCGCGCGACCTCGTCGACGCGCGCCTGCTCGACTCGCGCGACCTCGTCGACGCGCTCCTGCTCGACGCGCGCGATCTCGTCGACGCGCGCCTGCTCGACGCGCGCGATCTCGTCGACGCGCTCCTGTTCGACGCGCGCGATCTCGTCGACGCGCGCCTGCTCGACGCGCGCGATCTCGTCGATCTTCTCCTGCGCCACGCGAGCTGCCTCGTCGATTTTCTCCTGCGCCTTGCGCGCGATCTCGGCGATGCGCTCGTGCTCCTTGCGCACGACGGCCAGCTGGCGCTCGTTCGGGTCGACGCCGGGGATGAGCTCCACGAACGAGTCGTCGATGTCGTCGCCGACGTCGTTGAACCGCTCCGACTCGTTGATCAGGTCATCTGCACAGGCGCGCGGGTCAGTGATGCCGGGACCTGGCCATGCGGTGCGGACACTAGGACAAGGGTCTCTCCATGCCCCGTGCTTCGGACGATGACACAACGATGACTCGACGATGCTTCGATAATTTCGACTCATTCCCGCGCTTCCGAATCGGTATTGATGAATTGTATTGTACAGTGATTAATGATTTTTTTGATAGCTGATAGAATCGATGATTAGTGAACGGGAAGGTTAGAAGGAGCACACGGATTAGTCGTCAAAAAAACACAACACCGAGTTAAAAATAATGATAATATATATTTATAAACACTTGTGTTAGAATACTCTTAAATTCATTAATTTATTTCTCACGAACTTATCTACCATTTCATTAATCGATAACATTAAAAAGACGGATTCCCCTCGATTTATCGAATGTTTTCGTAAGTATTACAGTTTGTTTGTATGCGTGTACGGCGGTACTCGACGCGCGCCCTCGGACTACTATAGCGACAATTGCATTCGGCATTTATTCATCGATTAATTTAAATAAATAGCAACAAACTCTAATTATGACACAAGAAAAATCATACTCGAAACAAAATAGAATATCAAATACTTCATAGCAAGTATATTCTTATAAATATTAATATCCATCACTCATTAAATAAAACATCTAATCTCTTCTCTAACATTAAGTAAATAGAGTTCATGGAAATGCAAACAGCGCTTGCCATCCGCGCCTGGAGCTGCGCACGGAACCATTGAACGGGGTCGTGGCGAATTACATTTGTCTCTACTTTGTTCTACGCTACATTGGAATGAATCGGTATGCAAAAGGCATGGAGTGCAGAAATATCAAAACATTTTGGTCCCCATTTTGGAATGTCACATTTTCCCTTATTACTAGAGTGCCATAAGAAAGCGGTTACTATCAGCTGCATCCAACGGCCAGAGAAAAGGCCAAGACAGTCACTCGATAAATAATGACTAAAACGAATGAGGATTTACGAGTACACTTCTCATCAGGAAAATATTAGTAAATTTGTGTATCAAATAAAAAAAATTGCACATGGCAGTGGTGTTGTAGCGAACACTCGTTCTCGACGTTACAATAAGCGGCTGGCAATTACTCTATATCTAGTAACATCTAGGCGCCCGCCCGGCGTCGGGCATCAACTCCGAGTCAATAGAATAAAAAAACTTCGAAACAAAAGCACATCGACAGAATAGAAGGTGCGCGCTTTCCGAATTCAAATCTGACAGTTCGCCATGATGGCGGTTTGATTGCTAGTGTTGGGAAAGCGCGCTAGAGAGTGATATCGGGTCGATGGCCGGGGCGGGCGGGCGCGCGCGAGGTGTTCACATGTTCTGGATGTCGTGAAGCGTGGCCTCCATCTCCTCCTGCAGGAGTTTGCTCTTTTCGCGCTCGCCAACCAGGTCGTCTGCAAGGCGACGCGGCCACGGTCAGTCGCACGCAAAACAACACGGATTCAAACGTTTACTGACGTCATTTAAGTTCTCTATTGGGCCAATTTGCCAATTATACCATCTATATTCCATCTACTTCGAAACTCTACCTTCACGACTCATGTCAAAAACTAATGAGCGCCTGGACATTTTTTACTTTACCCCGGTACTATTAAATTGCTTATTGGCTAGTTCACTTATAGTCACGAGTTTAAAATAAAATTTGAAAGATACGTCAGTTAACATTTGAATTAAACGAGAAAAAACAACATAAATCAAAAACCATGCTTTCACGATAATATACACAAGGTTCGAGCAGTCTAACACAAAGACATGCTTCAAATAAATAATAGTAACTAGCATATCAAAGACCAATTAAATCAACTTTACAAAACTATGGAATGTTTCGTTGCTGTTACAAAAAGTGGATTGTAATTGGACCTTAATGCTACTAATTACAATCGAATACACAACCGTTTTTAGCACATTTCCGTGATTCATCAAAGTTTCCTAATAAAGAATTCTATACAATGAACTTCATTCTACAAAGACAATCGATTATTTATCTCGTTACAACAAAGAGCTCAATATAATTCAAAATGGAAATATGCTCGCAACAATGGTGTAAACGATCACGGATTTAATCGAAATAAAAACTAAAAGACTGTTACTATGAATTAAAAAATTAAGCTAGTAATAGCGCAATGATAGTAAATAAGCTTCACATCTATTATACAGCTTGAAAGTCAAGAAGCCAGTTCTAATGACTGTGCGTTAAATGTTCCAAGCTTTAGTTCAAACGTGTTAAAACTTGACTTCAGAGATACTTTGAATTGACTTAACCATACTGCTGAGGATGTAATATATCTGAAGAACCTTGAAAACTAGCAAGTGTAGAATTAAAAATCAATTTTATATTTTTCTTTCTAAATTCTAGCATATCATTATATGCTTTGTCATAATAAATTTTGTACATCTTATAAAATTCATAAATAGTCTGCTGTTAGGGGATCTGTTACCTTCAAGCCTGTCGACCTCCTTTTGTAGTTTCTGAACGGAGCGCTCAGCAAACTCAGCGCGGGCCTCAGCCTAGAATTTAAAAAAGCAATACGTCAGATATTGAGTTATGGGGGAAAACAGTCTAATCTTTGGCATAATCAATTTAAAAATTTATCACTTTTTTTACTATATTATAAATTAATTTAAAAATTAGACTGTTTTCTATTACCATCAAGCAAACTCATGCAATTCTTTAAATCTGATTTTAAATATTGTACTGGAATGTTATTCTGAACAAAATTTTAATAATGAAAACAAAACAACAATCAACATTTGTTAGAGAGAGAGCAAAAGCCACCACAACGCATGCATTTACCTTTACCGTAAGCAGCTAAGAGCTGGGAGCTGACACTACGCTATGACAATAATATACCGTTACCAGGATGAAAATAAAATAAAATATAAATGAGCATGAGGATATGACACTAGAATATTATAATAACGGCATGAGGCTCTGGTTGTTTCGCGTCGGTTTGTATAATATTATTACTATATTCATTTCTAGTCTTATCAATTACTATACTACCATCGTCTGCATCTATTCCTAGTTCTTTTGTTTAGTAAGTTAACTATTGAACCAAATAGAATTGCCGTTTAACACAAATAACAAAAGTATTAAAATGCAAAGTAAATCTCCAAATTGGCTCAATAATTAATATCTAATATCATCTCAAATATACTTGAAATCTTCAATATTAAGCCTGATCAGAAGTGACATGGCATCTGAACAATCAGTTTAAGACTTTAAGACCAGGTAACCATAACCTTAAGGCAGTGTTACCTCTTGAATTCAGATCATGTAACGTAGCCAACGTCCTTATCCTTAATTGATCTGAGGGGCAAGACAAGATGCACTACGCTAACTATCGTTTCTAATCGCTTCGTTTTTAAACCAATCACGTCACTGGTAGATCACGTGACTTTTCGTATCACGTCATCTACAAGTGATGCGATTGGTTTAAAAACGTAACGAATAGAAACGCTGGTTAGCGTAATGCATCTTGTCTAGCCCCTCTGTTACCCTAGTACGCGAGCCTCCCAGAGCCCCAGACAAAGACTTACTTGCGCGAGTTTCTGCGACAGTCCGTGGATCTTATCCTCCACATGGTCACGGGTCGCCATCGCCTGACACACAGTGGGATTACTCACGAGCCACATGCGAGCCCATTGCGAGTGTACGGATAGTGTTCCAAGTTGGTTGGATGAGCAAGGTTTGATAAGCATGAAAGGAGCTCCTAATGTTTTAAGTAATGTCAAAAACTGGGTAAGACATCTAGACCTATGCCAGTGCGTCCAGCAAGTTCGAAGAAAAAACCGAGCGACACTGCAGTGTGTATATTTACAAGAACGCATTCAGGCACTATTTCCCACCCCCATTACTTTTTCCCAGCTATGAACCAGATTTTTTTACATCATGGTTTCTACAGGGGCTTTAATAGGTGGATAGATGGAATTTGTCCTCTCGAAATCTACTTTGATTTTACTCAGTTAACAGGTTTTAATGATACTCAGATAAACCACATGTGAGTATCGAGTTGAGACTATCGAGATTTTCATCGAATGTATTGTTATTTTTTTATAAAATGCCAGTAAGTAGGCAAATAACATAATTATATTTCGGTTTATAACTCTATACATTGTGACTTGAATAGTGATCCCAACATGCTTATCATTATCACCCAACTCAAATTCCAAACACATTGATGTTTTTTTAAACCAACATCCCAAGAGAACACTTGCATATTGACAAGAGGGACAAAAGCGTACAGTCACAATACAGGCGCAAGGTACATACATAGTAGATAAGAAATTTATACACAGAGAGACAGATCCTGTAGTAAATACTTATACA
The DNA here is from genome assembly GCA_948252455.1 of Acleris cristana. NCBI lineage: Eukaryota > Metazoa > Arthropoda > Insecta > Lepidoptera > Tortricidae > Acleris > Acleris cristana. The sequence goes on along the minus strand of OX411788.1, from coordinate 11,500,954 downwards.
TATAGATGAAGCACCAACCGCTGCCAACTCTAGAATCTAAATATAACGTAGCCTTGAACGTACATGAAACTGCATGAAGAAGTAATAAAAATAGTTTGTACTCTTTACTCTTGGATATTGTCACGTAGGTGCGAGAGTGAGAGATTTTATTAATCTTCAAGCAGTTCAAGGCCCCGACTAACCCCAACATAGAATGGCGATGAACATGATCCTAGCTACACCCGACCGCCTCTAGCTACGGTGGTCCGCGTTACCTCTCTGAGTTGAGCGTCCAGCAGTTTCACCTGCACCTCGTACGTCTCTTCTTTTTGCGTAGCCTGTGATTATTTATTGTTAACGAAAAACACAAAACGGAAACGAAACTCCATGCTGTAACGCACAGTGTTGCCATATCAGATATAGCAACAGAGTACGATACTAAGGAAAACGGATATGAGTTTTAGAAAACAGGATATTATAACGTCGCTAAGGAAGGAAACCACAACATCAAAATAAAAAGAAACGTGAAAAACTGGAGGAAATTAGCGTAATGCGAAAAGTTACGCACTACGTTGCAAGCCTGATTTACAACTGCAATGTCGGTTGACGAATCTTTAAAAAGCGTCTCCATTGCTGATACATATATACAATTATGTATCATGGACACTGTTGTCTGTTTTTTTTTAATATATATTGTAAATCAGGCATAGAGGGGACACTACAGTGAGGCAGAATGCAGTTAGGCAAGCGTATAACTCGCGTAAGAACCGATCCGTTCGCATTCACACCTCCTTTAGGCGGGTAGTGAGGGTTTTGATCTGGTTTTTGTACTCCTCTTCGCGTTGGTTGGCCTGTATGAAATTGTTCACTAAATTACTAAATTCGAAATTTATTAAACACCTAACTAAATATGAGAAATCATTATCATTCATTCAGCATTCATATTCACTTTTATCATTAAACCTCTAAAAATAAATTATTTTCAACTACTTATAATAAAAAAGATAAGATTACCTTAACTGTAGGGATCAATATGGTTGGTGCATCATACAATACTAAAAAATGGCATTAAAAACTAACAATTCCTGAAGCAAATTCAATATAAGTACCTACCTATATCTTACCGGATCACTTTACTTTAACATTATATAATAATTGTATTAAACCACAAGTGCAGGATAATAAATATAAAATTGCTTCAGAAGCCGTTGTATTCCAGACCTATGATCGGTCCGTAACCTGTATAAACTACCTATTTATTTTCAACTAGGGATTTATTACACTTTTAGGGAGACGTCAAAACGCAGAAATCTTCCAAGCTACTTTGACCTGACTTTCACTCTAAATTCTGAGCGCTTTATTATAAGATGGATGATACAAGTTGCATCATCATACAACAATCGCCAAACTTTCGCAAGAAACAAAAAAAGTACGGAAGATATTCGAACCCTAAATACTTTAAACGGAATCGCTCCGTCAATAGAGCCAAGTAATCGGGTCACTGTGACAACCATTCATTGATATTTTGAAACATGTTGACAATTTAGATATTCAGATGTAGTGAATCAACATTGAACATCGTATTTTGTCGGATATGTTCGGTTCGTATGTGATTTAACAATTAGGGTACTGAAAGGAACTGTAAAACAAGACAGACGAACTGTAACAGAACACGATGCTCGATCTGTATGTTTTCAAGAGGTACAAATACTTTAACTCATTCAAATCCATTGAGCTGTATGTGTGAGCTGTAAACAGCTTTGAGCAACCAAATCTCAGCTGCATTGTAACAAGCACACACACATAGCGCTGAAGTTACACATAAGTTAAGGTATCTGTATTGAGGGGAGGGGGATTGTAGAAATTCCGAGACATACCTTCTCCTCAGAGACCTCCAGGGACTTCAGGTTGTTACCAACGACGCGGAGTTCCTCCTCAAGCTCGACGATTTTGCTGGAAATTTGAGAAAGGGACATCAGAAAATATCTTATACAAGCGCTTTTATGGACGACGCGATTAGCATAGTTGATAGATGTTAACAGGGCTTAGAAAATCATTCGGGTAAGATAATTAAAGTCCAACCCCCATACTAATAAACGTTGAGTAACGGTGGTATAGCTATACAATGTTTTGTCCTTATCTGTCAAATCCAAATGTCTCAATGACAGATAAGGACAAAACATTGTATAGCTATACCACCGTTACTCAACGTTTATTAATAAGGGGGCAAGAGTTTTGTTTGGGACTAGGTCAATTCGTGTAAGATTTTCCACTGATATGAACTTATTTTACGATTGATTTTTTATTAAGAATTTATAATAAAAACATAGGTTCAAAAAGAGATTCATGTTAAAATCGATTCAAGAGTTCTTGTTCCTCGAGCCCATTTAAGATCAAAAATAAAAACGAACATTTCGTGATGCAAGACTTACAACACGTGGAAGATATTAAAGGGCTTGTCAATCAATACTGATTTATGAAGGACCATTGTCCCAAATACTTGTAGTAATTGAAAAAAAGCGTGCCGTCCTACAGTTAATGAATTATTGCATCAACAGCATCAGTTCGTAAAATAAACGTCAAAAGCAGCATGCAATGATTTGAAGCAAATATAGATAAATTAAAAATTGGGAATTTCGCTTTTATATCGGTGAGTAGGTAATGTAATTTATCTCATCTATCTTTGCTTTTTATTATCATGCTTATAATCTATTTGCGAGAACGAACGTAATGAAAATCACGTGATGCGTGATGCTAAATATTTTTAATTCATTCAAGTTCGCAAACAGGTTAATAGGATTAGAAGTTCTAGTTCAAATGAACCAAGACCTTGCATTAACACGATTAATTTTAGAATCTGTTATCCTATAAATGTAATTTGATACTTTTAATACGGCATGGGTAAACTTTAATTTCTTATAAGGGCCAATTTTTTAAAGTACAAATCTAAAGAACACCACAGTGACAGTGAGTCGTGGAGTCATTTTTAAAGTAGGCAATTTACGCCGGCGCCGCCAACAGTCTTACTCTAATTTTGAGTCATAGAATGAGATGTCTGTAGGTACTGTTGACGGGCAATTATTGCTCAAAAAAAACATTATTTCTGTCTGTCTGTAATAGTATAAGCATTTTTAATTGTATTTGGTTACCAATAGAGTTTAGTATGCTTCGACTATTACATTGAAGTTGTGCGCTCTGGTCTTTTAAACTACGCAATTGATTTTGATATAGAATTTTTCAAGTCGCTAGCAGTTTATAAAACTGGCCCTATTAGCAACTTATCTAACAATACGGACGGTCCAATCCTGTCACGAAGAAGGAAGCCCGGCCTTATTTGGACGAATGCACCAGCACCTTCAACCTTGAGGTAGATAAGATTCGACCGTTCGGATCGACTTTTAATCTATGTACAGTCAAGGGCACCAACAAACCACAATGTATACCTACACCTGGGCGCGTATTATGGTCGCCTTTATTGCGGTGGATAAAGCATCCGTCATTCTCGCACTTACATAGGGCAGAAAGTGACAGATGTTTTGTCCACGTTTATCCACATTGAAAAACGCGACCATAATAGGCCCGCAGATGTACAAAAAGATACCTACATTATATACGACGGCCATGAAGTTAACGTATAAATACTATTTCATCTTTGTGCGGGTGTTTATTTTTGCTCTTGACTTTACGTAGCAACATTTGTTGAACACTCAAGCAAATATAGCTTTTCGACAAATGTTTAGCTGTTGCTGGGCTACTCCAAAACTCGAAATCCTCTTCGACGATGTAGTCGATAAAACGCCATAAACGTTGGAACATTATCTCGGATTTGTAATCCCACATTGATAGGTTAGCGTTTTAAGGCCTGCGTCGTCGACACAGATCGTATAACTTAACGATTTGTTTAATCTCTGAATCAAAGCCAACATAGGATACGTTTCCACTCAAACGGTCGTAAGCGGAGAAATCAACTAATCAGATCGTAAAAACATCTACATCGACCAATTTGATAAATCGTTTTCGCTCCTCCCAGCTCAGCTTGAGTGGGAAACGTACCTAACATGAGGTATCCTGCATCTTATTCAGTTGTAGGTGTGGATCTAGGGATTCAATTAGAGAAACTGATCTATTGCAATTTCCATGTTCAGTTGGAGATTCGAGTTATGGAGTGAAACCCCTAGACTTACCAGTCGCTCTGGTCAGCGCGCTCCTCGGCGCGCTCGAGGTCCTGCTCCATCATAACGAGCTTGCGCGCCACCTACGCCGGCCGCGCGTTAGTACACGACACGCACACACAACACACACTACTACGCGCCGCCGCTCTCGACTCCGGTGCAGTGCTACTCCTTCGGTCAACACAATCAACAGTGCAGGACGTGTAGGTTAAGGACGGGTTTTTACGGTATCTAGGTAATTTGTTCGATAGGACGGACCATCCGGAACGTTTGCTGTTGCTGTTGCCCGCTAAAATATACACAAAGCAAAGCAAAATGCAAACAAAGGATCACACGAGCAGTCGAGAGCGGCGCCGTAACTAATAGTTAAATATAAACGAGGGTTGTCCCAAAACATTTAGCTCTAATTTTTTGTAAATTATTAAAAAAAAATCTATGTGCTATCTAGTGCATTATCGTATTCATTATGTGATGTGTGCGCTTGCATATGTGCGGCACGCATACGGCCAGTAATTCTGGTGTAATGCGGTGCATATCTGAAAACGAAAATTGCCCTATACCACACATATTTCCTGGCGACCTAACCTACAGCCACGCTAGAGTACACACACTGAAGACGGAAGTTTAATCGACACATGGACATGATAGTTAACATTGCATAGAAATATCCATGAGATGGGGCAACCCTTGTTTTAGTTCGAAAAAAACACGCGACACTGACGTCTCATTAAGAGACGTGAATGACGCGAGCCACACTTAAAGCTAACGGGTGTTGCCACTTCAGAAATGAAAGGAAACGACAACACCGTTTATAATAAAACGATGCAAATTAAATTAAAGCTAATACAACCCAAGTAGCTGCCACGTTGACCTACAAGACATGCAAAATAACAGTGAGCGCCAATGTTAGAAATACCAATGTAGGTAAATCGAGTTACGGTGCAGCAATGTTAAGAATGCTAATGAACAACCATGCAGAACGGCTAAAACTTGAAAAACAAGGTCTCGGGATCAAGCCGGCTCAATGTTGCTTGCCACGCCACTTTAGGCACTCTTTTAAAGAGTAAAGTGTTATTGGCGATGTAGGCAAGCGACACTGAGCGGCTGGAATCCCCGGCCGTATGCGACACCTACGATTCCCCGGACTCAGCACGCTCCTCCGCGCGCTCCAGGTCAGCCTCAACCATGGCCAGCTTACGAGCAACCTGGACATCAAAACCCAAAAATCAACAACAGGAAAACAACCAGAGTTTCTGTAATTACAATCTTATCACAGTCGTTTGCTCTTGAGCAAGCCTCGTATATGGAAGTAAAGCTTATGTAACCACATATGCGACCACGGAGACTTGTCCTGCCTTATAAGGTGAACGGACCGAGATCGGGCACGATACGGCTCCTTCTAGGGCCGCCGGCTCCACGGGCCTTCACCGTGTGTCAGGGAAATTGGGACATGTGTAGAAACCATCTGGTAGCTGCATATGTTTCGATTAACACCACGCTTCAGCGTCCTGCTCACAAACGAGCAGTCGGAGATGGATATCTAATCTCATTCCGATGAAATGACGTGGCGTTGTAAAAGAATGGTTGTTTGTGAAGTTTTGTCATGCTCGACACTATCTAGGCAAGATAACACACCAAATAGGGAATGCAACTTGCGTTGCGTTTGTTACTTGGTATATTAAAGGTTAGTAACTTAACAACAAACAAAACTTTATTGGGATTAGTTTAAATCAACTTCAGTTATGTTTAAAAACATGACGGGATAAGGAGTTTCTCTTTTTTCTAGGATCAATCTATTGAAGTACAACACAGCCACAGGATCGTGTGTCGCATTTCAACAAGCACAAGCCAAACCAAACGACATCGACGCTATAAAGACCTCATCGTATTTCTTGTCGGCTTCCTCGGCGAGGAACCTGGCTTCCTTCAGCTGGTTCTCCAGGGCGTCCATGCGCTCCTCATCAGCCAAGGACCTGTTCTCCAGAACCTTGCGGGCGCTGCATCCAACAGACATCATCAATCACAGGTCGATAAATCCTAAGATCCTACATTTCTGCGATCGAGGGCGACCCATAGTTAGACATGCAAAGGACACAGAAGGAACACACAAAGCGACTCGCCGGCTGGATACTGCTGTGAAAATAACTTTGTAACGAGCATTAAAACCTAAGATAAGCATATCCTTTAAACGAACTTTGGAATCCAGAAGACCAATTGAATTCCAGAATAAAGGTACACTTTGATTGGGAATAATGCTCTTTACAAGATCCTAATAGATACTTAACAATATTCAGTTTTAATAATGATAATGATCACATTTGCGGTTGCAGCAACCTTACCGAATACGGTATATTATGCAACAATCTCAAATGTCATTTGACATTCAAAAACTTAAAAATCCAGTTTCGCATTCTCTTTACCATATTCGTGTAATATTTGGAGCTGAACGCAAAATATGGATAAGTTTATGAATGTGTCAAATATTATGTTTTAATATTATTTAACGACTACAAGAGTTGCCATTGAACGCTGATTTTCAAATAGTGGTACAAATACTGGTAACTACAGTCCAAACGCCGAAAACGGTAGTTTAACCGCAGATGACGCAACCACAGTGCGTCTGCGTCTTTATAACTTTAGGCATACTCTTGTAACCCTAAATAATTAATAGATTACTTGTTCCGATATACAACAAGTACCTAGGAGAAAGACAAAGTAGTCCTCAAGGAAGGAGTAGTTACTTCATGTTTATCGGACGGAACATCACGAAAGCCCTTCGAATGCGTTCTTCATTATTCTTCAATGCAGTATATAATCTCAACTGCGACTTAACACTGTTGTGTGAAAATTAACTGTTCCTACTTAGAAATTAATCATTTGTTCGAACAACAGAGCGGTAGTAGTTTACGCATAACGACTGAAATATAAACGAGAACTTGAAGTCGCATTCCAAGGGCTTGTGAACGATACTTATTGATAAATGACGTTGATCAAGCGGTCACCTCCTCATATTTCTTGTCCGACTCCTCGGCAATGAGCTTGGCCTGTGACAGCTGGGCTTCCAAGATGGCGACGCGGTCATCCTCCATGTTGGTTCGGTTCTCCAACGCCTTGCGTATTCTGGTTAGTGCGGGGCCAAACACATGCTTGTTACAAACATCGATATCGATAAAACTAAGTGGCTCTTAACACTTTTTAGGGAGGTCTAGAAAATACGGTGGTTATGGGCGAAAATAAAAACGAAAGCACTCATGCACACAAAAATCTGTACTTAGTAATAATCCAGTTACGGTTGAGCAAAGAAGCCATACAATACGCATTTGTTTAAAAACCAACACTAACAGCTTTAGATATTAGATCTCATTGTATGGCTACTTTAACTTCTAAATGGAAATGGAAATAAAGAAACAACTGGAATAACTAAAGTTCTTTGTAACTAACACGCATCACACAAATATAAAGTCACTGTCACTGTTCCTCGGAAGTGACACAGAGTAAGTAACTTGTACAATTCTTAAATATTTATTTGGTATTATTCATCAATTTACATAGTGACTAAACACTTGTGTTATGCAAGTCTCAGGGCATTATACAGTTAACAAATCTTTTTTTTTTCCAAATTTACTATAAAGATTTTAAATTCAGATATACAGTAGTCCTTCAGAAGATTCAAAAATCTTTTAACTATTGTAGCTTGAGAAGTTTAAGTTAAGGTTGTTAAAAAAAAGTTATATACTTAGCAAGATCTTAAAAGGACCTTTGGGTTAAAACTATTCCATGGTTATTTCTGGCTATTATAAGAGTCTATACGAATAAGATTTTATACAACCTAGAAACCCTTTTAAGATTCAATGCGTATGTTTCTGTAATCAAGTACATCTGTTTAATCTATCATGGCTAATCTTCCTTCCTACTTTTAAAATAACTAGCGACTCACCGTTCGGACTCATCGGCGGCCTGGCTGGCCTCCGCGAGCTTGGCGGTGGCAGTGGCGAGACGCTCCTCAGACCTCTCCAGGTCCTCCTCCAACAGCTGGATGCGTCGGTTGAGGGCAGCCACTTCGGACTCAGCCTGTGGAAAAGAATAATGTACATTTTAGACTGAAATACAAGTTTATGATCAGATACCTACACAAGAAAAGTAGTATGGCTCTGTGATGTTTGCATTATTTACAGTGATAAGAATTACAACCGCTATTGACCGCGACTATAAATATTATACCTCGACGCGAGTTTAGGAAAATTATTGTCAGGTGTTAGCTAACAGACGTATGAATAAGATAAAAAGTTAAATGTCTTTCTATCTCTTTCACTTATGTTAGGTACTTATTGGTGCTTGTAGAATTACCCATTGGGTCAATCAACTTTTTGTTGTAGCTCGATGCCATGGTGACGTCTCCTGGGCCACTCTTTCAAAACTATTTTCTCCTAGAAGTATATATTATTATAACATTGTTTCTAAGAAACTCTATCACTGTTGTCTCCTGGTTTACGGGACAGAATAACAACAACAAAAAGCTGATCCACCCTATTACGCAAGTACAGGTCAGTTTGCTCTGCCTTTTTCGAGCACAGTTTTTTTTTGTAACATATTGGAACCATGTGTTAGCCTTGCCGGGTTCCTGTCCCATCCTAGAACTTGTAATCAACAACAGTTTCGCTAAGGGACAGAAAACAATAGGTCGTAAATTCAGAGCCCAGCGATATTTCCGGAAAACGAAGTTATTTAAGAGTGTAAGATTTAGCTTTAGTTATTTACGAGGTTTAAATACCTTTTTTGACGCGTGCAATCTATACTTAAAAATCTTAAACAAAAAGCCATCATTTCAGAAGTGCAACGCATTGTACCGTTGTAATTGATTTCGAATTACTTAACATTTACCTAGTTGAGTTGTGTTGAAAATACCGTTTAAATTAAGCGAATAAGGAATCCGCTGTCGAAATAGCTACGAGAGGGTAGATAGGTATAAATGACAACACGAATGACATTTAAAAATTGGCCTTTAAACTGATTGATGATGACGCTGACTTCATTCAATAAACAAGACGACATAATTTAACAATGTTACGAAACTTTGTAATGTAGCAATTCACAATTTTACGCAAAAAGACTAATATTGAAATAGGTAGTTATCTTTCGGTATCATCAAAGGAACCAAAAGTAAATAATACATGTAAATAATCCTTCACCTAAATACCTACCCATAAAGCATTAAAATAATTAATTGCTCTAATTACATACAAATTAACTGTAGTAGTGATGCGGCACGAGTATTCACCGATATCGATAATCGCGCTCAATGTAAACATGGGCATTATTTATCGCACACTGTTATTAAGGTGCATTGTAGCGAGAAATAAACAATTAATACTAGTAATGTATATAGTCGTAAAGCATGCGAGCGCTCACAGGTTCTAGTGGCATGTCCTCATTGCCAAAGTAGCATTGTTGAACGTCTACACAATACACGTGTTACGAATTCACTACACGACGGTGGCATACTGATAGACGTACTACCAGGTACCAACGACCGAATTAGGATTGTGTCATTCCAGACAGACATCTGAATAGTTTATGCGATCTAAAGAGTTTATACCTAGCCGTTTTTTCCACAACTCTTTTATCGGTTTCGGTTGGAAACCAATAAAATTGCGTGGAAGATTAGAGACTTAGTATTTTAATAACAAGGAATCGATGACCTAGGATGGTTATTAATTAATTAAGTATAATCTAAAGTTATAAAATGAACACGCTTATTTCGTTTTCAGGACCTATTCATTTTTTTTTGTTGTTTAATTACATTTATCACAGTTATCAATTATTATTATTACGAATAAATATTTATACAAATTAATATGAACAATAGTAACGAAAAAAAAGCAAAGCAATAAAAAAATTGTTTTTATTATTTCCGATTAGACAAGTATTGTTTATAGGTAGCCAGTGCGGCAATATATTCATGACATCACGCGTCCTTGTCCGCGAGGAAGCGCTAACGAGTCCCAGTTTCTGCTTTTATCCTGTGTCGTCATCAACCGCGGCTAATAATAGCGTGCAAGTCTCACTTTATCAGTTTTATCACTAATGCTTTCTTTAAACCAATTATCTAAGCCACTACGTAGAACGATCCGATAAAAACCTGATTGGACTCTCATTTGAAATAAAAAACGTGGAGTTACACGTAAGCTCACATGAGGTGTTTATTGGCTTGCGACGGCCTGTCTGTCTAGTCACCTTGAACCCGACCAGGCTTCTAATTGATGTTTAAGGCTATTTTATAGACATTAGTAAGAGGTAAGGTCTCTGAACTTTGTGCTCCGCGTACCTATTACTATGATTGTTTGAATGAACCTGCTCCCTTCGACAGTTAGTTCCGCACGGGTGCATTGGATAAATTTGAACAATGTTAAAATTTGATGGTATTAGTAAAAGGGCCCGTGTCTATTGAAATGAGCACAATGGCAAACCCAGCGGATTGTAATACAATAGGCTGTGTACGGTCACGCGAAGGGCCGGTAAACACCCCAGCAAACGGAGCAATACAACTGTGACATTCTATATTGAAACCTTACATGCCTTCTAAATAAGAAGCTCAATGTCAAAATACTTTGAAATAACGTTAAATAATATCGTCAATGTGAAATCAATCATTTCAACACAAGTCACGTTAATGATTCTTGTTGTAATTGGTAAAGTCATTTCGTTTTAAATTCGTTTTTAAAGAGGCTCATTATCGGCGGAGTCATGGTTATGCGTCGAACCTGCAACAGGTTGCATGTCTTAGTTCATTCTAAGGTATTTCTAATCTTCTATACACGGCAGTCATTAAACCCAACCCAGTGTTTGGACAACACCAGTTCAAGTACCGATGTCAGTTTACGCCTACGGCTAACGCGTCAGTCATTACAAATTTCTTAATTTGGATTTGACTCATCCAAATTTCACCAATTACAATTATGGCCATACCTAACGACATTTATTACTTCACCGTGAAGGATATCTTATCGTGTTTGATATTCTTACGCTGATAAGGCACTCGCTCTCTCGAAGTGAATTAAAACACGAAGAATAAAGGAGCTGTGTTATATTAAACAAGGTTTTAAGTTAAGGAGATAATTATACCGGGCATAGGTGTTGGCTGGGTGAGCATTGCTGCCGTATAGAATTACGTCATACGCCGATAACGGCTAAGAGGTCGGACACGCCTTTCTGGCGCCAGCGGCCCTCCGAGGACGTCCGAACAACAGGAATGCTTAAAGGGTGCCGGCTCGCGGACCCGTCGACTCGCTCTACATGTGCCACAAAAGACCGGTACCTATACGACCTCCAACGCAACCAAACCTGTTACGTGTAACATAAAAACCGCCGAACAAATCATTCAACACGCAATCATGTAAGGTTAATTTCACGGCAACCTTCACAGGCTAAAGATAGATCCCAATTCAGAACAATTGGACATGTCGATAATTAATTTTCAGGACATCACTAAACTTTAATACGATGAAAAAGTAATCTTCCCCGTCTCTTTTTCGCAAGATCAATCGGAAAGGGACGGAAACATGCGTACGTCGCCGCACACCTAAGTATGGCCGGACATTACTCACTATAGGTAGATAGTACCCGTGATAACTTCCATATTTCCCGACATGATGGTTTTGACACAAATATTTACACATTTCGACTGAAAAAACACACAACACTAAACACATTAACAAAGCACATTTCTTACTTCTTCCCTTCGCATAATTTCCACTTGTAACCGTTTGTGATACTCCTCGCACTCATCCTTGTATTTCTCCATTTCCTCCTTAGTCTGGCGCATTTTCTTCTTCAATACGTCCAGAATCGTTCCTTGCTGCATATTTGTCGTCATTTTTATGCACTTTTGTGTTTAGATTACAGGCTTAAAATCTAAAAACTAGAGACACCTCCGCTCTACTCGCGAAAATGCCAACTGACTGCCCCACTCGTATTGCTTGCTCCGTATCAGAGAGATGGGCTCGGCACGAACGAACACAGCCGGCGAGTAAAATGGCCGCCAACAACCAAGACGCTCAACTTTATCGCGATATTACTAATGACGTGCACCTTTGTGGAGCAATACTTGATAATCAAGAACCTTAATAATTCACAATAAACACAAATTAAGTTAATATTTTAAACAACCACGCATTCTTTACGGAGCATGAATTGACTTTGACAGCAACACATAGGCACCGCAAACGTCACGTCACTAAACAATCGACCGTACGACTGTAACTGGCAGCTCCACCTGTTGAAACTTTTCGGAAACAACATCCTGTGGGGTCAAAAGCGGGGTTTTGAAAGAATCTCCGAAATCATGGGATGGGTGAAACGGTCCAATGACTTTACAACAAAAAGAACGGAAGTAGGCGATAGCTATACGCAGTCAAAGACCATTATTACCCATACCCATAATTATAAATCATGGGAAAAAAGTTCATCAAGGTTAGTTTAAAAAAGTACCGTGGTTATTGAATTATTTAAACTAAGTTGATTGTCAAATTTTAATTCAGGAAGCCAACAAAGAAATGCTCTTAACACTATTTTTTTAAGGCAGTCTACATTATAGAGACTACTGGCGCCATCTAGTATGTTTTACAGTAACTATAAAAGATATGCTATGCGACAAGAGCGCCGCTTAGGCGTCAACTGAGAACAACACGTGTTAGCGGCAATGTCCGAATTTCGTGTAAGCGATGACGTCATTTGGAAAGTATTCGGCTGTTTAATATTCCGCTAAGCAATGAGATGACAAAGGAAGTTTTTTGTGATATTTTTGGCACGAACTCCGGTCCCAATAAACCTAAATGCCTACTTCACATACTATAACGCGCTTTATGAAAACTAGCAGCTTTTGTTAAGTATATTTTTAGTTTTAGTTATTTTTGGTTTAAGTATGTTAGTTAAAAACTGTATTGAATTTAGACATAAGTACTAAGATTTTTTCATATAAAGAAATAGGTACCTATACTGACAATAAGTAAGTACCTACTCAGGCGCATTCTTCACTTGTCCAGAAAGGATGTCCTAATTGTATTTGACCTCGAACAGTTGCACTGTACATTTAGTCAACAGAAATATTTTTCTTTACACCTACCTACTTACCTACCTACCTTTTTAGTTCAGAATTAAATCATTACCAACTTACTCAAAAACCTAATTAATTTATTAATAATGCTGTAGGTATCTATAACTGAATAAATGCTTTTTCTTTCTTCTTTTTATTCCTAAAATTATTGCAATTCTTTTTTCAATATGAAATTAATGGAAGAAATCACTTAAATGGATAAGTTCGCCTTTGTACTTGTCTGATTTGCATGCCTAAGTTTTGTGTTTTAGTTTGTTGTACAGTAAGATTCATACATACAATTTCCTTCCAACATCAAATTTCACCTTATACCTAGACCTAGACATCTAAAGATTAAAATGGTTGGGAGAAAACCATCAATAGTAGTTAGTAACATAATAAATCTAGCCAGTGTTATATTTTACATTGTAAAGATGGAGAGACATGGATGGATGCCATGTGTCCTTGTTAAGAGGCTAAAGCCAAATATGGTCCGTTGATACAAGCTTACAAGGCAGTTCAATCTGCTCATGCAATGTGACAGCTGTAACATTACTCATACTATTTATTATATTATTTCTATGTTGGGTTGATAACTAGCCCTCAGAAGGCTTCATAGGGTCAATTCAAACATGATACATGATCAATTAATATAATTCAAAAGATGAGACAGCATCTATGTATGTATAATATACTTGCCAATAATATACAAGATACTAATAATATGATACTTTTATTATAACAAGTACCTATTAGCCACCCAAATAGCTCAATTTGGCATTATAACACAGCAAAGAGTAATCTTATTTAAACTAAAATAATAAAAAGGGTATAACATTCTGTTTGTTTGTCTATATGTTGGGGAACTTGGGAGTAACCTCATAAACTACTAACCCAGGTATTAAAAATCATGTCACTATAGGAAACTACTTTATCCCTAGCTAATAATAAGTAATAATAAGTATAGGCTATCCGTTTCATAAATAGCATTCTACAATAGGGTAGCTAATGAAGTAGGTAAATATCTTATACTCCAGTCGCTTCAAAAGGCCTGATTTGACAGCTGTCAAGAATGATGGGAATAGGTATTGTATAGTGATTGAATACCCATATTAAATGACAAGTTGCATTGCCCTAGCATTTATTTACTGGTATTATTTCCGGAGAGACAGAATAGGAATATCCTTTCATCTCAAAACATGTTTCTTGATAAGAGTTCTTGTTTAATTAATTGGTTGAGACAATGATTCAGACATAAATATAAATGCATGACCTTTTTGAATGATTGACAATGGCATTACTCATGTAAAATTATTACATTACAGTATTGGAAATAGAATTGTTTTCATGCCGAAATACAGATATTTCATTGTTGTTACTTATTCCTCTGATATTTCATTGTTGTCCTTTTTCATAGACTGCCAGTAGTGCCAGTATTGCAGTATAATGTAATTATTAGACATTAAAAATTTTGAAAATCATTTAAGTTCTATCTTTAACACCTCATAATATATGTTTAGGCACGAAACTGTGCTACAATTTTGGATATCTTCTTTTATTTATTTTTTAATTAATTTTTGGGCCTACCTGTGTGAAGAGACTACATGTGAGTATTTTTTTACCACCTACATAAGGGGTATTATTTTCTTCTAGAATCATGATGTATTCAGAATAATAATCATGCAGCAAGAAATGCTTTTTGATGAAATTAAAATTTTGCATTACTGATTGTTTGTTGAAAGATGTTTTAATAAGATAGTCGGTACCCCTTTAATGATCCTTCAATATTATACTTCGGTTTCACTGACTCTCACACGCTACAATGCAAGTCTAGCCAACTTTACACAAACCCAAAAGACCATTAAAAACTTCCTGTACTGTATTTAGTTTATCTTTTGTGCTCAGACTAATGTCATTGACCAATGACTTTAACTGCCGCACTCAGAGACGTCAATTTAATTGAATGCTTGATTAAAGTTGCTGCTGTCACTTTCTTTGCTACAGCAATAGAATAAGACAACACATCACTAAACAAGCATTAAATTACATTGACGTCTCTGAGTGCGGCAGTAAGCTCTCTGATTTTCATACAAAACACCCAAAATGAACAAAACTACTGCAGTAAAAGTGTTTGGTAACTTTATATTGGTTTAATCAATTTTGCCTTAAAGCAGTGATATTGTCTTGTTGCATAAGTGCATTTCCTCAACAAGAAGGCAGTCTGTTGCAGTGGCATTTGTATTATGTTCACTGGGTATGTAATTCTTGCTGGAATAATTTAGAAAGTGTTACAACCGCTCAGTGAGCTACAGCTTGATGTTTAAGATGCAGATTGGAAACCAATAAATAATGTATTTTTAGTTAAAAGATAAGTAGGCTATTATTCAATTCAAGAAACTTCGGTATTTGAAAAATAAACTATACTAATTTTTAGATAGGTATATGAAAATTAGGTTATAACTCTTTACGCAGTTTATCTCACTGGCGTGATCTTATCACAGTATAGTTTTCATGTGATTGTTTATAACTAAGTACCCACTTAAGATAAAAAAAATAGGTTGAGAACATCCAAAAATGAAGACGACAATGTAACATACAATCAAATGCAATCGTTCGTTGTTTTATAAAATTGATTTAAAAATATTTAATTATTTTTTCAATCATGTTTTAAAACGTCGCGCGTCCCTTGTTTATGCCGACCGCAACGACATCTGGCGCGAGCGATTGCAATGCCCGGTGTAAACATGTCAAACGAAATGTCAGCGCCCAGCTGATCGCCGCGAGCCCGCGCGGGCCAGCGTAGCGTCAACATTCCGCCTAACGAGAGTAAAAATAGTTCTGGCGCAGTTGGCCCCCGCCTAACACTGGCGCGGCCGATAACTCAAATAATATAGGACATTACCCTTTTCAAAGCGGTGTTCTTGATGTTCTGTAGTTCGTTCTTGATGATGGAAAATTTCATCATCGTGTCGGAGGAGAATATGGAGCTGCCGAAGGCCAGGCCGGGGTAGTCGGCGCAGCGCCGCCGCCGCCGGCTCTCGCGCTCGGCCAGCACCTCGGTGCATACGCTCGTGCAGCGGAGCCGCGCCAGCTCGGCCGTCTCCGGATCGTCTTCCGATGCGTCCGGGGCCAGGGGAACTTCCGCGCCGTCTCCCGCGGACCTCTCTTCTCTACTCGAGAAATCATCGTCTGAACTCTCGCGCGATTCCGCCTCATTAATTATTTTATCAAATTCGTCTTCATTGTCAATATTCGAAAATTCCTCTATTACGTTTCGATTCGAAAGTGTATCGTCACCGCTCGTCCTTGTCACTTGTTGAGATTCACTAACACTATTGACACAAGGCACAACATCGTCTGTCTGACTCGGTAAGGTCACTTGTGTGGACGGATCGGGGTTGGAGGGCGCCCCTGGGGCGGGCGCGCGGTCCCCGCGGAGGCGCGGGTGGTGCTGGTGGCCGCGGCGCCGCGCGGGGGTGCGCCCGTGGGCGTGGGGCGCGGACGCGGACATTTCTGCTCTCCGCGCGCTACGGCCGCGCTGGCTCAGTCGGCCGCCATGTTGACTGGCAGTTGCGCTTTCTTCCCGCGCGCGGCGCTGCCGACGCCACTCTGCTGCCATCTTTTGTTTGAGTTTGTTATCTGCTTTACCGACCGTACGGAATCTTTTTGTTTACACGTGCGCGGGAACATTTAAAACTTCGGATGTTTGTTTAATCATGTTTTGCGTTGCGCTATTTAACGGAATTTGTTAATAAGTAGTTTTTTATTAATTGCTTCATATTGTTTTAAACTGTATTGATAGTAGTCTTTTATCTTAAATGAATGTATGAAAAGCGTCAAATAGTTGTTTTATCACGTCGATGAGGTTAGTGTCTATTTTTACACTAAACAAACGGGCAACGGGCCGTATTAGGTGTCAGAAGCCCAAAATAGCCGCGCGCGCGGATCTATCCCATGGAGCGCGGATCGATTAACCTGCGCTTGCACCGGCTAACTGCGCCTGCGCGTATAGTATAGTTACCCACCTAGCCACTCTGTCTACACACATGGTTCCGAAATAATGCTGACAACGTCATGGGCAGAAATAGATCTACGTAATTTTAGACTTGATGTGTAACGGCAATCGAAAATTTCATAGGTAAACAGTCAATATACTTCAACTATATTTTCTTGAGGCTGATGCTTAACGTAGTTTCTTTCGTCGTAGACAATGATAAACATGCCAATATGTATAAAGAAATAAATAAATACATAGAGTCCAATGATACAAATATTTTGGTCATTACCGGGAATCAAACCCGGGAGCGCTAGCTTCGCAGGCATGGTCACTGCCAACTTGGTTGTTTTCGCGGTTCCATTGTCAATCTCCTAAGAGTCGCACCTTCACTGTCATACCTAGTCCAAGAAATATAAAACGTAGTTTTTCGAAAACGATCCAAAAGCAAGAACGAGCTAAATTTCATCCGCAACCAAAATCTTAACCGGTCAGTTAATTGCCCTTACAGTGCCATGTCGCACGATAATAACTGTTTCTGAACCGGTGGATATCAGCTCGACAAACTTCAATAACCATTGATTACCGATCAAACTGGTTACTGGTAGTGACACGCGAGTCAAAAATTAGGAATAATTTTCGGATATTTAACGTGGAACACAAAGGAGTTTTTAGTTTCTACGTCTCTTTTTACGGTCTTTATCGGATTTCAAACTACATCTACGCAAATTTAACGAAAATTATCGGTTTAGTCCAGCCAATTTACCAACGAACCAACGATTGCCTAACGTTTGGTCGGTAGAGATAGGTAACCCTAACATATCCGTTACCGTAAAAAACCCTTGCACTCAACAAAAGTTTGGACCTTCAAAAACCCGAAACATTTTTAAAACTTAATAATAATATGTGTATATTTAAGATACGGAAATGCTTCATACGATTCAATAGATGGTTATGAAAATATGGTCTTCATTACCCCAACCATTTTGAATGATGAACTAATTTATGGCCGAACCCTATATTCAAACCGCGAATAGATAGGCTTACCTACTTCGGATTAAAATTTGACATATTTTGTATGGGAAAATGTCAAATCTTAACCCGAAGTAAGACTTATCTACCCCCTGTTTGAATATAAGGTTCGGCCGTTAGTTTATTTCCTCGCCAACACCGCAAGCAATGTTTGATAGGCAGTCCCAATAACGTGTTACCAAAAGCCCGGCAAGACTAACATTATGTTGGTACATGGATAACGTTGACACCAAGAAGACAGCGTAATAGAACTCGTCCTTGTTTACAACTTGTCATAAAAGAGTTTGAAAGGATAACGGGCCAAACTACAATATTCTAAGTAGGTAAATAATGCAGTCAATAAAATTTATTGACTGCATTAGGTACTGAAGACATGGGTTTAAATCTTGAATAATTTCTAATTACACTTCTGCACTTTATTTGTGAACTGGGCTGGATTGTCAAGTTGTACCTAGGACGAGTTCTGGAGGCTCTCTTCTTAGTGTCTGCAGTATTTTAGAGGATAATATAATAAGTATTCTAAATGTACGTACGTTCTGCAGAGCCTTTTCCTTCTCTTCGAGCTTGCCGTTGACGGTCATGAGGGACTCCTGGGTCTGATCGAGGTCGTTCTCAATCGCCTGGATCTTCTTCTGGAGTGCGCGGGCCTCCTCCTCCGCCTGCGGACAGAAAAAAATGCTAAAGAGCCTTAGACATAAATAACGTCGTCGCCTTTATAGGAAGTGACGGGAAAGCGAGGAGCTGTTTTGAAGTTGATTCATATTCAATTTGCGCACCTTCTTGCACTACTTGTACACTTTTTCAGGAGCTTTGAAGCTACTGTGGCTAAGAAAGAGACACCATTATTGTCTCAGCACAAGTTAGCACAACGTGGTTTAGCGCGTTGTCCTTTTCCAGCTTCTTCGCCTGTATCTTACTCGAACCACAGCATTGCCATCGGGAAGACAGATTCATCATACCTTCTCAGCGTGCAGGTTAATCCTGGAGCGCGTTGTCTTTGTCCTACCTACCCCAGCGTCATCGTTTGCATCTTACTTGAACCTTAGCGGTTTGGCCTGGGTAAGAAAGAGATAGTACCTTCTCAGCGCGCAGGTTGGCATCCTTGGCCTCCTGCTCGCACTGGAGCGCGCGGTCGAGCGCGTTGTCCTTCTCCAGCTTCATCGCCTGCATCTTCTTCTTAATCGCGTCCATGGCGGCGGTTTGGTTTGTTTATTCCCTGGATGAAAATCTGTGAAAGGAGAAAATAATTAGTAAGTAATGGGTGGGAGTGTATAATAATTAATAGATTAAGAAACCAATTTAAGGAGGAAAGTTCCTGTGCAGTGATACCTATATGTGTACCTATGACGAATTGAATATGTTGTGTGTCACTTTTACACTTCTCAGAAACGATACAACTTCGTACTTATTCCAATTTAATGGAGGCTCATTTTGCGAGTTAGACAAAATCTGTTTAAAACCAGACAGATGTAATTGCCCTGTTTTTTGTTCAATTTTCGGTAAAACTTAAAATTAATTAACCCACTTCCTGTTAAGTAGGTACAGTCGAGAAGGTACTACATATTTCTGAACTCTACTGTACAGTATGATCTTAAAATATCTTGAAACCAATCCAATTTATGAACGCGGTTTGAAAGTTTTAAAACTCGGGAGCTTAACCTATCGCAATGGAATGTTTGAGCTTATTGAAGATAATCCTAAGTCCTTGACAATGGAGGAGTTGAGGGACGAGTAGCCGCAGAACTAAAAGCTTTTTTAACGACTTCAAAAAAGGAAAAGTTTCTCAATTCGACCGTATTTTTTTTTTCGTTTTAATAGCGACATTCGTTTGTTTGTTTATTTATCTCAAAACAGTGCAACCGAAAGTCGGAAGGACTAGCTTATGTGGGAACGGGAAAATAGAAATACAAACCAGAAGGTTTTTTTAGGTGCTCACTGTATATAATCATTCATAAATTGTCAATACTAAGTACAAATCTGGCCCGTAAAGGTAAAGCACACATTGCCTTCAAACGCAGATTAAAAATACTCAAGTTTAAGATGAATAGCTTATGGTTATTTTTAGAACGCGAGCATTGCTCCGTAAAGCCTGCACCATGGGCATGCGGATGCTGACCCCAGTTCTTTATACATTAATGTGTTCACTGCCATTCGGCAAGCATTTATGTTTATAAAGCATCGATGTATTCAGTTAATGCGAGTTTTGCGAATGTAGGTACTTACTTCTACGTCTGCCTTGCCTTCCCTCTAAACGAAGAAGTAAACACTACAATGAACCCTTCTTTCTCCTAAATCAAATAGTTTCTAAAAGAGTCTTGTAATTACCATTTTAATATTAGGAAAGTTTAGTTTACAGACAACATCAATTAAAAAAAAAAAGACTTGGATGTCTCTTTCTATTAATAAGGAATAAGGATGTCTGGAAGATATCTCATTGTAACGAAAAGACTGCCTGTTGTTTAACGTGTTATTTTTTTAAAGCAAGTATAAAAAAATATTTCCGAACACTGCTGTAAGTGCTAAGTGCAAGATTGATCGGAACTAACTAACAAGCGGTTTTTTTGTTGCAGGCAAAGGTTAAAAACCTCGACTACCGGTACTAATTTATAGCGCTGGAACATTGATATCTTATGAATAACTAGAAGTGCTATGTAAAAAGAACCTTGTAGGTTATGTATGAGGTCGGCAACTTGGTACTGTATTGTATACATTTTGGTCAATATTTCGATACTAATCTGATAGTCGTTAAAAAGCTTTCAATGTGTGGTGGCAACACTTGCAGTTTTAAGATTGCCAATATAAATGTCCATGACACGTAAAAACTGAAAATTTAATAGGTTCGAGTAGAATTTTGGTTTTGTAAACTAGTGACGGAAGCCTACTCTTTGATGAAAGTAAAATAGCGCATCTTCTTGAATGAAACAACAGCCATTGAAGATCTCTGTTAGATGTTGCATCATTCCATCCAGTTGTTATTGAAAGATCGGTGGATAGTTGGATACGGAACGGTAATGCCTCTACGCCGATTACGCGCCAACTGGAACGTATTGTTTTAAACGACACCCATTCTCTTGTAACACAACTTTTTTATCGACATTCTTACTATAAAGACAAAGTTAAAGAAGTTGTTCATTTGGTTTGAAACAAGCATTCTCCTGACTATGTTTTCTTTTGCATAGCTAAGAGTACCAACAAGTTAAAGTCTGGTGTGGCCGCCTCAATCACCAGATTTGATCAGATCAGCTCTTAGACGCCATAAAGCCATAACATTGCAGTGACATTGGGTTTACACGTGTACCGGTTACAAATTTCATTCTATGCTAATAACAGGAATTGCTTAAAAATTGCAAGTTTTGACATATTAAGTGCTTCTAAACTGCGTTAAAAAATGAAGTACCATAAAAATAACACAGCGTTTATTAAATAAGTGAACTCTTTTGAGTTGAGTTGAAAAAAATAGTAGACACCTTCTCTGCCTATGTTTACTTAGATGACCGTACAAGTAGGTATTGACCTCACCTCAACTATAGCTGTTTCCAGCTGTTACAATTTACGTGTATTTTTAAAAACCGGTTTGTTTAGTAACCCTACACGTGTGTGTAGTATCTTACCTTAGGTTATGGATTGTGATACATATAGTGACTCATTGTTTTAAGGTTAAAGTATAGGTAGGTACGATAAAACAAATGAATTTCTGGGCCGATGGAACTATGTCAAAGTGACGTAATCCAACAAATCCTAAGAAACTCAAGGATTTGACTTACTGCGTCACTTTGACCAAGTCCCGTAGTGGCCTAGTAATCTATTTATTTGACTGTTCTTACAAGTTACAGCTGTGAAACCACCGTAGAACCATGTCGCTAAAAGTTAGTCCATTTTTTTCTCATGATTTATCTTTACTTAATATGACAAGGTTCTATAGTGGCTTAAAACTAAAGTTTACTGTTACATCTTCATAACTACCAAACAAGGACATATTTTGTCATAATAGGATTTTTTAAAGTTGACTTAGTAGGTATCATGATGAATATGCCCTGGTAAAGGATGAATCATAAGAAAGGTATTCCTAAATGAATCACATACATGCGATACAGCCTACAAAAAGGAAAAAGGCTGCGTCCGTCTGGTCAGAGTTACGGCATTTCTGATTTCTTCTGGTCCCTGAGTATGTTTAAATAATGAGTCATTGTTGAATAAGCTACAGTTTAATCTTTTGTTTGAAAACAAGTATATATGAGAATTATAGTCATAGTCATATTTATTTACTTGTTGCTTTTCTATGGCGTAGGCCACCCTAGGTAACATATATAGATTTTAACGTGGTGACAGATTAAATACAACATTATCTAACAGTCTTCGGTCTAACTTCGAAAGCCTTCAATATTATTTAATAAACAATAGTTGAAATTAGAAAGCGTCGATTTCCAAGGCGTTAGCTTCAGTTGAAAAAGTTAACAACGAAAGATGACCCTTAACTTGCCAAAATAAAATAAAAAATAGTCACGTTTAATTTTGCATATTTAAAACAAATTCCGTCATTAAAAAAAACCGGTCAAGTGCGAGTCGGACTCGCGCACCGAGGGTTCCGTATTGAAGATAATATGCTTGGTAACCGCAAAAGAAAATACTCATTTTGTTATAGTTTTCCATTTTTTTTCCTTTATTTTCCAGGCCATAAGGTCGATTTTGACTAGCCTAAATTTTAATACAGATTTTCTTAGTTTTTTTGTTATTGCTCAAAAACTGTAAATAATGAACACTTTATATTATTTTTCCCAGAAAATATAAGTAATTATCTATACGTCAGGATTTTTTTCAGAATTTTTGATTAATAAACTTCGGAGATAAGGGGGGGGAACGGTATTTTTTTGTACATTTTTGGCTATAAATCAAAAAGTACATAATTTTTTTTTTCAAAAAATTAGTTTTGAAATGTGCAGATTAAGACCTTTCATATGACACCCCATTTGCTATAATCGAACCACTTTCATTTTTGAACCCCCCATTCTAGACCCTTTTTCAAAATTAATTTCATTTTTTTTTACTACAAATAGATGCGGGCAAGCAAGTTGTACAACTATGCCAAATTTCAAATTGATAGCATTTGTAGTTGCTGAGAAAACCTGCTGTGACATACAGACAGACAGACAGACAGACAACGAAGTCTCACCATAAGGGTTCCTTTTGTACCATTTTGGTACGGAACCCTAAAAAACAAAGAGGTCAACGGTATGGAATGTATCTTTAAAGATACTCGGCTAAGTTAAGGGCACGTTGAGCGAAAATGACCCGCCAGCCACCAGACGACCTTAAGTTTGCATGGAATTTCGAGATCGCTTTTTGCGATAAAATACTTGAAATAGCCCTGACTGAGCCCTATCTCATGTTGAACCGACTTGTACTAGAGCATGCGAATAGTGACGTCATAAGTTCATGAGTTTTGAATCTTGTGGCTTTCATACATTCTAGTGTTTAACTTTGTAGGTATGATATTTCAATCACGAACGACGTTAGGGTGACAAAAACAAATTAAACCTTTGGAAGGATAGACCTAAATAGTCTGGTCCCTAATTACTCAACTTTTTTGGTATGTTTAAGTGGATTGCTATTATATAGTCTAAGCAAATCAAAATCTAAATAGTAACTCATCCATTAATTGCATGTTCCACAAATAAATTTATTAGTTTTTTTATTGTAACTTACGTCGATAAATATCGTCACATCATGGCAGATCT
Source organism: Acleris cristana (assembly GCA_948252455.1). Taxonomy (NCBI): domain Eukaryota; kingdom Metazoa; phylum Arthropoda; class Insecta; order Lepidoptera; family Tortricidae; genus Acleris; species Acleris cristana. The sequence continues at coordinate 11,476,951 of OX411788.1, read as the reverse complement.
TTGCAGAATTCGCAACTTTTCTGTGGATGTGGCAGAATTTTCGCTAATTTAAATCAGCGGTGTTATTTCATCATTTGCAACCTGCTTTAAAACTCAATTTCCACCAAAAGTTACAACCTTCCAATTCTATTTATACTATAGCTTCCAACAACCCCGGGTTTTCTTGCACTCTATTATCTTAAAATTACCTACTTTATCTTCTTTATATATAAAAGGCTAAACTGACTGACTGACATATCAACGCACAGCCGAAAATACTGTACCTAGAAATTTGAAATTTGGTACATGGGTTCCTTTCATGATGTAAGTGAGCACTAAGAAAGGATTTTCCGAAAATCGACCCCCAACGGGAAGAAATGGGGGAGTAGCGGGAAACTTATTCTACGAGTACGAAGTCGCGGGCGTCCTCTAGTCGAATATAAAATCAAAACGCGGAAGTTGCGACAACTTTTAGAGAGTAAATGAACAATTTTATGAATACAAATGATTTAAATCACTCATAATACCTATCTAGTCTTTGTCTTTCACTAGAGGACCGGTTAGAGAATATGACAATAGCAAACCAGAAGCACGTTCATAAATGCATCATTGCATCCCCGCATTCCGAGCGTATCACAACATCTCACTATTACGTGTTTATCAGAGATTATAGATAATGTTTGTATCATAAACATGTTATTTATTTAACTGTGCATTGTATGCAACGATGTCGTAATTGTTTGGAGTCGAGAAGAAAGATGCGTTTGGCGCGTGAGCAATAAATAAGGAATTCGTTGTTTAATTACATCAGTTTAACTTACAACAGCATTATTATTTTAAGTGGAACTTGATCGTGTAAAATAAACATTATTCATTATGAATTTATGACGTTTTCATCGTACCTATTGCAAAGATCGTGGCTGACAAGAGGCGGGCATTTATGTCTACTGGTGGAGAGGGGTTGGTCAATTACCCAAAGGTTAGCTGGAAGAGATCCCTTAAATGGATAAGTTCGCGAATCATAAATCATAGGTCAGGATTCTAACCTACAACTCCGCTCGCTTTTCGGGCTGAGACAGCCAGTTTTTTCCTAAGTTAATGTTTGGATTGTAAAAGACGGTTCTTTTCATTTAAAAAAATATTAAAACGTTTTATAAGTTCGAAAATGTAGAGTTTTGATTCCTTTGCTACACGAATCGTCGTCGTCGAAGTCGTCTTTCGGCTTTCGGGAATTTAATATAAAATATAACAAATAAGAAAAAATAAGTTTTCAATTTTTTTAATTATTCTAGTGCATTTCGAATGATAATATATAATAAAACACATTTGAAGATTATTAGTATTAGGTGTCTCGTTTACTACCAACTGTTTTAATAAAAAAATATTAAGGATAGTGTGTAAAATATACCCCCTACACCTAGTTTATTGCTACTAAACTTGTGTGACACATTTTACTCGTATTCGTAAAGATTGAACTTTTTTTTATGGCATTGAGAAGGCAAACGAGCACACAGGCCACCTGATGGTAAGTGGTAACTGTGACCCGTAGACATTCGCATTCACAAGACTGCAATCCTAAGACTGCAAATGCGTTGCCAACCCTGAGGACTAAGACGGAATGCCGCTACGCTGGTCATTTCACGGGCAAGAAAAAAAAATACACTTCTTTTTTTGGGCAGTTGTGTAAAAACGGACGATGGCAACGAACGATTTGCGTTATCTTGGTAAAAAGTATACCTAATGCAGTAGGTACTCGAACGTTATACGCACTTATAAAAAATCACCAAGTGCAAAATAGGAACATAGGGAAATACCTACTTATTCGTTTTTGGGAAAAACATCTTCATAGGGTGAGGTGTCGTAGAAAAAATATATACGGAAAAAACTGCACATTTTCTTCAATTCAGTTTTCGGTTTTTGTTTACTACCTACCTTAATTAGCGTCTGTACAAATAATTAAATAAGTAACTAATTTAACAATTAACGTCTCGTATCGACGAAAACAGCACTTCGTCACAGCCTTGGCTAATTTTGTTGCCGTCCCCAAGGTGTCAATTTTCCGGTATTTCAAGTGTTTTACGCCGCGAAGTAATTACATTCTACCAATAGGTACATTCAGACCGAGAACTCAATAATAAGTTTAATTCTTATGGAAAATCAGAAACTGGGCACCGAATGTGTACCTACCTATGTATGGCTACAACAACATGATAAATCGCGGAGGTCCGAATTAGGAAAGTAATTGTACCTGAGTATTATGTCAAGGTGGCAGCCAAAACTATTTCAATACAGGTTTTTTTTACGAAAGTACTATTGTATTAATTTGTAACACATTCCGTCACATTAAATGCCCTGAATACCTCTTTAACGACACCTAAAAATAACTTGGCTGAAAAAGTTTATCTTTGCCGCACGTTTCTAACTAGAAACATGCGCGGAGCGCCCCCGCTTCCCGCGCTTGCTCGCCATTGGCTAACTAATCTGGCAGGCTGCCAAAAGCGCGGGCAAAACTTCGACATAGACCATTTCTATTGGCCGTCCAAAATGTAACCGAGCACCGCGATATTCAAAAATAGAACGAGCTGCTATTACAACATTTCTGGCCGCTTTCCCGGACTAGTTTTAAGAGATCGATAAATTCCTATACAAATAATATTAATGATTATAATTTATAACTGTGTATTACATACGTTTAAATAAGTACAAATACGTTGGTACATACTAACAACGAACGCCAAAATTAATGATAAGTTCCAATAACCGGCACTAACTTTATTCACCTTCTGTTACTTAAATCAAAAAACCCGCACAAAAAATTAAATTGCCTCATAAAAACCCTATTAATTCACATCGATCACTGCACAGACTTACCAAATAACTTAACACATTAAAATTTTAAAAAAAAACACTTGTCACAACACCGTGGCACTGGTACTTACATGTCGAGTCGACGCGAGCTGTGGTGCGACTGGCAAGCGAGGCGCGCGCTGCCCCGGTGTCGCCTTACCACCGCCAAAGGAGATGGGAAACCGCTCCAAGAATACACAGATAATAAAGCCTTACAGTTTCAAGTTGGCACTTGATTTGGCACTTAGAGAACAAGGACACATTTCGAAATTAAATAAAAAGAAAGCTCTCCGGGTCAAAGACGAGTCAAATCCAATTTCAATCTTAAGTACTGTATGCATAGTACCTACCTACCTACCTCTGTCCAGCAGTGAACGTGTGTCAGCTGACATGCTGATACCATATAGCGATGGAATTTGAACTGCTTAAATTGCAAACTGCATTTAGAACCGTCTTATTGACAATAGCTCGTTTTCCCTCTACAGATTTTTTTTTTCTCAAATTTCTAAAAATGTTTGTTAAAGCAAAAGTTTGTTTAGGTTTTTTTGAAAAGGAATTTCATATAATATTCTCATCTCTTCGCACCTGAACAGTATTACACCATTGTGTTGTCAACACTTACGTCACCGTACAAACGTTTTTAATTATTGTTCCGATAGCATTCTTGAATCTCATCTTAAGCAAATTAATTATTTAATGATTACGAATTTGTGGCGCTTGCAGTAGGTAGAGACCATGGGACCTTGGTCAGCCGATATGAAAAGCTTTATTAAGTCCCTGTCATCCCGGCTCAAAAACCCCCGGAGATCCTAGAGCTGGTGCTTACCTTTCCCAAAGGATTGGGCTAGCTATCCAGAGAGTCAGTGTCATAGGGACCATGCCGCGAGCGGACCTGCTAGAGGGGGTGTTCTTTTTATAGTGCTGACTATTATTTATATCTTTTAATATTAGTATCTACCTAGCTTAGTTTTGTTTTTATTTAAATACGTTTAGTTTTAATTTTTAATTGTATAAATGTCTAATTCTGTAAGTAAATATAATGTCGATTAAATGAAATAAAAGGATGTTAGCAATAACTATCTTTCTCGCTGTGTTTTATGAAGCACGATTTCAAATTTAAGACATCCTATCCCTGTCAATCGTCACTGGTAACAAAATCTACATACTGTAAGTGTATCTACGTCCATCTATTTTAGTTTAGGAGTCAGGACAGATGTCCACTCCACAGGTGCCTGCTGTTTAGGCAAAATATTTTTGGTCAAATGTTTAATACCGCAAATTTTAATTGCCCGAAGAGTTGTATAACTTTTTTTTTATTTTCATGATACCAGAACTACTCAGCTATTTACCTACATCGGTTAGGTTAGGTTAGGTTAGGTAGACTTGTCTATAGTTCTTAAATTTCAAAATATTGGTGAGAACCGAAAACGTCTATTCGGTAAATGATAGTTTGGGAAATGATAAATTATGATATACCTACACCTACTTAAATAAAAATGTAATATCATAACATGTACAGGATTTAAATGTCTTCTATAGAACAACAACGGTCACGTCTGGTCTGCAACTGTCTGTCTGAGCTGTTCCTAGGCACCTTTCTTCTTAATTTCAAAGGTTAGGAACAGGTCAGGTTACCATAACGCTCTATTTGGGATTAAGGGCTTTCCTTCAGATATTTTGTCCCTTTGTGTCGAAAATGCAAGAAGCGTGGACCGACAATTTGAAGGCGGAATGAGTCGTTTATTGTGGATTTGTGGTAGGGACTTCAAGCAGCGCTACTACTAGGTAAATTTGCGTAGACTACCTAGGACCATTGTACATATTGGAACTATTTCCGAAGAAACAACAATAAACGTATTCTACGCAGTTTGATTCGCAGCTAATATTAAATCCGTTCTAGAAAACTCTCTTTTCTGGAATTAGGTCCTATTTTGTAATTCCTACTAATCAAAATTGACCCTTTGACCCAATTATTCGAAACCAACTACTACTTACTTGCGTCATAAAACCGATTAGTTTTGTTTTAATTAAAAGGAAAACTATTCATCATCTTCCTCAGAAACAGCTGTTAATAAAACAAATGTGTCAACGTGTTTTTAAAGTATGACTATTAATTATAAATAATTAACGGTTTACTTATAGGTTTATTTTTAAGAAGAACCCAAATGTTTTGGAGTTATTAGGAGCTTAGTTGATGATGATGGAGTTTTTATGAGTCCGAAACATAAAGAGTCTGTTCTAGGCAATGATTTGGAAGTAAAACGTTTTCTGGTTTCCAAACCTTATGAGACTTACGGCCGGACGGTGCCCCCCTGTGGCCTGTTTTATAAAGCTACAAATTACAGTTTACAGGTTACAAGTATCCATTTGACACAACCTATACCAATGACGACCAGAGGCCCGTTTCATGAAGCTACAATTTACAAATTACAAGCGGAAGTCTTTTTCTAACTCCTTTTGCTAGAAAGACGGTTCCGCTTGTAATTTGTAACTTGTAGCTTCGTGAAACGGGGCACAGCCATTTGAGCAGTGTTGCCAGTTTAGACCTGTAAAATTGTTACTTATAGCTTTATAAAACGTGCCCCTGCATGTCACAGTTGTTTTTTAAGTAACGACGTATAGGGACTTACTTAAAGACATGAAAATTTGATACGGTATTTTAAATGTACGGCGTCCCTACACTTAAAGACATGAAATTTGATAGGGTATTTTCAATGTACGGCGTCCCTACTACTTTATTTATGTAATTACCTCAATTTGATTTGAGGGGTGCTCCTGCACGCCCTTGCTCGCATCTACTCGTATTTTAAATAAAAATAAAACAATTGAAAATAAAGTCCAAAATACTCGGTCAAAATTTACGTTCCCGCCGAATATTTGACAATCAATTTGACGATCCTCCTGTCCTTATACGCCGATATTGCTAAAAAACATCCAACATATGTTTCAGAATGACTTATTATATTTAATTACACAACGAGATTCCTCGAGGCGTGAGTCACAGGCCACAGCTCAGTTGTCCGTGACAGTCCGGCTCGGGATGACCCAGAATCTTTTTATGGCAACGGTGACCTGCCTTACCTAAGATCAATGCAGCCAATTACCACCTTGCGAACTGCCGAGGACCTGGGACGATTTGCAATACTGCAAAATAAGGAAACAGTTCGTGATCGGCTGCCATTCTCCCGCCTCCTTTGGCCAGTCTGTCAATTACTCCAACTTCCCAAAGAGGAATATTCTTTTCGAAAAGGTGGGCGTAATTAGCAAGTAGTTAGCCGTAGCTTTAGTTGATCGTGCCAAAGAAGAAGTCGAAAAAGTTCCATTGAGCGATTAAACTTTCTTACACTTGTATGGATTTTATGTCGCACAACGGAAAATTTCTGTGAAAAATTAATTACGTGAGTTATCACGTCCTAGGTACTTATTGCACTACATCCAGGTAAGTTAGGTATAACGGGGTACGCTGACCCGCCGCTAGCAAGACCAATGCATTTTTTTTAAATAGGTAATGCTTCTAAGCCTTGAACTTTCTCGGTAATAGATACTCCTGAAGGAATTTATTCTAAATCTGAAGGAATTCGTGGAAACCGCAATAAAATACGACCAGTAATTATTGAGAGCATTTTTTATACTCATAGATTTTTTGACTGACTAAAATTAAAAATAAATTTAGAAATATCGGGTAAATGCTAAATAATTATGGACAAGCATATCAGTGAACAAAATAATGTGTGATAAAATAACGGTAACTATATTACTTAGTTACGTTCTAAGAAATTAAATCCACTCTCTGTATAGTCCCTCCCTATTAACTAACATAGTCCCAGAAAATACTGTTAAAATTTACTACTAACTGAGATACAATAACAAAGTACTAATATAACGTAAATTATTCCTGTTGTTGTCTCGTCCGAAGATGATGAAGAATTAACTATGTAGTACATTTCCGGCTACTTGAGGGCTAGGTAAGCTGGTTTGATAGATCAATTATTATAAAAGCGTAACACTAGTGGTAGACTTTCAATCAATAACATTTAAACAATCGACCCATAAAGTCTTAAATTATCACAAGTTTCTACAACTGTTTGTAATCGAGAAACATTTGACGATAAGTAGCAAAATAAAATAACTAAAAACACACGTTCGTATATTGTGTTGCGTTGTGAAGATATTTAATCAGCTGGTTGAAGTGAAAACGTATGTCAAAGACTCCCGTTGAAGAATTGTTTCATCCTATTTGACCGTTATATTAAAGCGGGGGCCAAAAACGAATTGCGTTAGCCTGATGCACTAAAATCTGAACTGTGGTAGTTTTATCTCTCATCTAGAAATCGGATGATAGGGGCGGCAAGACTAAAGCCACCTCGAACGTATATTTTAGAAGTATTATATGTCCTTCTTTAGGTGTCCGAATTTCTACCACCATCTGCGTCATGTTTCATGTTTCATTTTGTGCTCATGTTTGTGGGTTTCGGTGTGGAGGTAAGATTCTGGTGAAATTTCCAGTAGGTAGGTATAAAGGTAGGTATATCATCTTAGACCACAGGCCACAGGGTTTTATCCATAGGCATCAAACCCCACTGATTATTATTTAAGTTTTCTGTGAGCTTCTTTACCTTTTGAAACCAATAAATAATACTTCTCTGACTCATCTGATTCTGAACAGGCAGTTGAGTTGAGTTGATTTTACTAATTCGGACCCCAAACTTTTTTTTACAAGATAAATACATTAACGGAAATTATCCAGCTTTTTATTTGACATGCGTGTAAATAAAACAAACCTTTTAAGGAATGTGTACTTGCCAAACATTGGCGCCTTCACCCCGTCCGTCACCTTCGGCCAAATACTTAATCGGTTTTGCGAGAACGTGTAAACATTATATTTACATGATACGTACGGTACGGTCGGCCTTCTAGCTGCACACTTAAGTGCTTTATCACTACCTCTATAACATGTACATATTCATATTCGTATTCATTTATTATTGCATAACCATGGTATTCATTGCAGGTGGTCTGCTGCACCGTCAACGTGAAAGTTGCTGCAGTAATCTGTCAAAGCGACAAGGTACCAAAGTGTGCTAGCTACTTATAAGGCCGACTGACCCAACTGTACAACAAAGAATTAAGGTACCTACAGTTAAAAAAATAGAAACAAACACTACTCCTAAGTTATTGTGAATGTCAGCCCCTTTGCTAGCAATCTTAGTTCGCCTTTGCGGGCATAGTATGGATGCGTTTATCGCGTAACAAAATGTGGATAAAGCATCCGTCACTTTCGTTCTCATACATAAGTATACGTGCCAGGTCAGGAAGTGACGGATGTTTTATCCACATTTTGTCACGGGATAAAAGCACAGGCCCCCTGTTCAACTCATGATTCACCTTTTGGTCAAGGATCTAAATGCAAAATTGACATTAAAATGTGTACTTATACCTAATAATAGCAAGACAAAATTCAGTCATTTTTTATTTATTTATAATGGGTTTGCTTTTAACTAATAACTCTTGCCCTTGCAGGATTAAGATTTTGTTTACGATGAAGCGAGCTCACCAGAAGATGACTATTCATCCTAGTTTTAAATAGGTTCAGATACAGAGAGAAATACAGACGTCGGAAGCGCATTCCACTCTTTTGCAGATCCTATTATGCAGGTTCATGCAAAGCGCTTCATTCGAAAAGGGGGAATTTCAACCATATATACCACCATACATGCCACCATATGCTATTGCCTCTAAATTTCCTTAATTTCTCTGTACATATTAATCTTAATCATTATGGTTAAAAGTAAACAGGCCAGAGACGATACTGTTCTGAAATCGCTCCAGCCGCGTCTGGAACCACATGGCGTCCTGAGCTATTCCCGGCCTCTCCCAAAATATCCCAACCAACGTCGTCACTCCCAGTCTACTCCGCAACGTAAACTTCTGAAATTCACGAGCGGCATCACTTTCACTCACGATTAACCAGTCGAATGCAAGACAGTGACGGAGTTCAATTAGTATAAACTTTTATTTTGGGAGTAGCCGTTCTACGTAGAGTAGCGTCGGCATACAAGGGCGGAGGAAAGTGATACTCGTACTGGTGATTAATGCTTGGTGTTTTGATACGGATATTTATGACTTTGTCGTTTAGATATACACGTCGTAGGTACAATCAGCCCAATGGAACCCTGACCCACCATAGAACGGTGTCACAGTGACATTATAAAACAATTTGTTTGACACTTCTTATGACTTGAATCATAACGTCTCTGTGACACAGTTCTATGGTGGGTCAAGGTTCCAATGGTCTGATCATACATACATACATACCTTCACGCCTGTCTCCCAATGGTAGCCAGAGACTTGGAACGCCAGGTGCTTAGTCGAAACATACAACTTTTGCTCCCTCTACATTTATCAACCGTTTTGTTGTTTGTTAACTTCATGCTCGATATCGGTTTCAATACCCTTACCATGAGTTACAATTACCGTACTCGCTAGCGAGTCGAATGCTCTATCCCTCGCTGACCTCGCACTATTGTTATGGAGTGCGAGGGACAGAGCATTCGACTCGCTAGCGAATACGGTAATTGCATCTCATGGAAAGGGTACGGGTGCTCTTTAGGGTTCTGTACCTGAAGTGTAGTCCAACGAAACCCTGTTAATATGCCTACGCTGTCCGTCCGTCCTAACTTTAAAGAGCTGTGTCTTTTGAACCGTAATAGATAGCTTTTTTTTGTATATGTTTTATTACGAAGGATTACCGCGGATTCATTGACGAATAAAAAATAAAATGAAAAAATAATAATAAAGGGGATCCCCATGAAAAAACGTCATTTTTGACGTATTTTTGTTTTTGTTGTATCGTAAAAACAGTATAACATACAAGCGTCGGTATGATTATAATACAAACCCTGAAGAAAAACAAGTGCGAGTCGGACTCGCGCACGAAGGGTTCCGTACAATTATATATATACAACATAAGCCAAAAACGGCAAAAAAATCACGTTTGTTGTATGGGAGTCCCCCTTAAATACCTATTTATTTTATTCTGTTTTTAGTATTTGTTCTTATAGCGGCAACAATTTACAAAAGTTTACTCGCGAGCAAAACAATTGCGTCACTGCATTTTTCATGTCTTTGTACATTTTTACCCAAATTAGAAAATTATATATAGTCTGAAAAATACTGCGCCGATTCCCATGTTTGTTTACTGACCTAAAAGGGCTACAAGACACATTATTTCATTTCAATATTTCAAAAATAAAAGTTGGTTTACAAAGATAACATATGGATATGAAAAATGCAAAGTGATGCAATTGTTTTGCTGCATAGTGTAGGTACAGTTAAGGCATCGATAGTACAAGGCCCTGAGCGACATGTCCGAATTGTTACACGCTGCCAGCTGTGCCCGGACCTCGGCAGCGCTTTAGTGGCACACTTTACTCACAACCGACCTCGCCGCGACATTTCTTCCTTATACGGACCCGTGGACCCTGGCGCGATTTCAAGCCTTAACAGCGATATAACTTGGACACAAGAATAAATATATTGTATTAATATATACTAAGGTATGAGTGTAATAACGGTGTCAGGTAGATTTATATTGTGTAAACGCAGCTCAATGCAAAACAGAACCAACAATACTAATATTATACTTGCGAAAGTAACTCTGTATGTCTGTCTGTTACGCTTTCTCGGCTAGACCGCTGTACCGATTTAGATAAAATTTGGTGTGAAGATAGCTTGAGTCCCGGGGAAGGATATATGGTAATTTGTATCCCGGAAAATTGGATGGTTCCCGAGGGAATAGCGATAAACGACTTCTACGCAGACTGAGCCGCGAGCAACAGTGTTAAATAAAATTAATAAACGGCATCGCATTGTGTATGTATGCATTTTTGTATACGCTTTATTGTACAATAATAAAAACACAAATACAAAACACAGGCAATGCAACCAAAAAAAAGTACAAAGGCTAACTCACTTACACAAATTAACCTAGTCCCAAACTAAGCTCTAGTCTTGTACTACGGGTGTTGACAGCAACGTTAAACATGGCTCTTACTTCGTCAACGAAATGAATCCCTCCAAAAACGTAAAACGTAAATGTAAGAATTAGGCCAAGTTCTCATGGGCCAAACTAAATTTATAAAATTATATTACTTACTAAATGCAGGGCTCAGCATGCATTAAGTAGCAATAAATATGGTTTGGCAAACTAAATAGCAGTGTTCTACACAGTACAACACTGTAGTAGTAGTTAAATTACAACATCATGTAAACTATACCTATAGGCACTAATTCTAAGAAAACTGTTAAGTTCTAGCTCAATATGAATTTTAACCACTGTAGGTGTCGCTCGGCATTTTCTTCGAACTTGTCCAGACATAGATGCCCCGTGTATCTAGACAACCATAACTAATATGTCAGATCTTGTCTTCTTGGACAGGTGGGTAAAAAAAGCGCATAAGCGAACAAATTTATTTTAATTTCACGTGCGGTTATTATAACGTGCAAGTCGTACAACCACGTAGTCTTTAGCTAGGTGTGTACCTACCTACGGTTAATATTTTTCCTGTTTATGATTTATACAGCGTTTCCATATTAGGAGAAGGTCAGGCCCTATATGGTAAAGATTTTTCAACTCGTTGAATAATAATATACTTAGAGTGATTGTAACATTAGAGAGGTAGTACAGTCAGAAACAAATAACGAAGTGGTTATCTGTCTGCTATACAAATTAAACTCTGCCTGTTTGAAACGAAGTGTGTTCGGAAATTTGTTTTACAGTGATAAATGTGATAATAGAGGAATCCCTTTGAAACGCATAAACTTTTTACGCATAACGTATCTTTACGCATATTTTTTTTTTCCGCATAAACACCCTTTAGGCTGACATTTCAAAATTTAATAAACGTCTATTGTGTAGATTAGGTTAGGTTACGTTACGTTAGATTATTAATAATAATTAAAATAAAACGTTTTCTATTGTAAAAACCGTTTTAGGTCAAACGATTTTATGCGTAAAAAAGTTATGCGATCCAATAGAGACCCGATAATAGAATGTAGAAGAGGAAAGATGATGGTATGGGACACCTGACGTCACAGCAGATTCTTTTTGACCATTATGTAGGGCAAAGTTGATGGAAAAAGAGGAAGAAGAAGACCTCGGTTTACTTATTTCAGCCACTTAAGAAGGCGAATGTAGTGTCGATCAGCGGGCCTAGTATGGTTGCATTTATCGCGTGACAAAATTTCGATGAAACATCCGTCACTCTCGTTCTCGTACGTTTATATATGTGTCAAAAAGTGACGGATGTTTTATCCACATTTTGTCACGCGATAAACGCAGCCAAATTAGGCCCCCAGGAGGTGAAAAAGCTGGCAGAGAACAGAGAGAAGTGGCAATTAGTCCACCGACAAGAGCCTAGCTCCTATTTAATATCATATCTATATATATAAAAGGCTAAACTGACTGACTGATGTATCAACGCACAGCCGAAACTACTGTACCTAGAAACTTGGTACAGGGGTTCCTTTCATGATGTAAGTGAGCACTAAGAAATGATTTTCCGAAAATCGACCCCCAACGGGAAAAATGTGGGGAGTAGCGGGAAACTAATTCTACGCGTACGAAGTCGCGGGCGTCCTCTAGTCATACATAATATTTATGAATGATCAGTTGACAATGCCATCTATCGGAAAACATTATCACTAAATAAAGAAACTTACATATTACAAACGGATGCTTTTATAAACTGTAACAGAACAAAACGCTGCTCGCATTACAAGCCCATTACCTTATAAATACATAATTACTTCATTCATACTAGTTTTTGCCGTACGGCGCCACTAACTTATTCATGCAGGTGTTCAAATTTTGAACTAGCATTATTTCATACAATTCAACTCGTAGTGTAGGGAGGTGGCGCTGCGTTCGACCGCAGTCGTAACTTGGCAATGAGTCATCGTTGGTCTCAAGTCGCGTCGCCTTGTCGCGACATGGCTGTCGCCAAGGTTTTATCAACATTGATGTTTAAAAATATCGTTGTTTATATGACCACCAAGGAGAGGCGGCAAGAGGGGCTGGAACCCTGAGGCCTTACTTTGAAAATCGAAGTTCGAAGTTACGTTAGCTCCATCTCTTTCTCTCGATTTAGTCACAAATGAAAATGACGATTGACAGGGATGGAGCTTACTTAAATTCGAACTTCGATTTTCAAAGTAGGGCCTCTGGATTTTGTATGACTGTTGTTTTGTTTGTACGTAGAGCAAAACAAGCGCCCTTAGGGCCCGTTGTTTGATCAGTAGTTAAACTAATCGTTAAATCTCAAGGAAATGTGTCAAATTTTCGATTCCTTTTTCGAATTTTAACAATTAGTTGACTACTGATCAAACAACGGGCCCTAGTCGTAGCTCGTGTGGCTCGTATAGCTTGGCAAAGAGTTTGACGTGGTAACAGTGACAGGTGGAATTGCAATATTCTCAAGTGACAACTAATAGGCAACCACAATTTTTAGCATCAGATCATGGCTCAAAATTGGATCCTGTTGCCAATTCCGTTTCGAACAACGCCCTCGTTTTAGCAAAACCCTTACACAGCTGCGCTGAGTTACAGCAAGCTGCTAAAACTGCAGACGTTTTAAGTCGAAATAATGCGCCCCTCCGCCGCAATTTCCAAGCCTATGAAGCTTCAATGAAGTTTTCAGTGCAATGACACGTATTTCAAGGTAGACAAGCTCTACTTACGTTTTTAGAAACATTAAATAACACGATATATCTTATCTTATAAGAGGTTTATTATATATTTTAATATGTCCAAGACAACCTTACACTAACTAGCTTAAAACGTATAAACACAAGATCATGTTACAGTACAGTATCGATTGTAAAACTATAACAAACTATGGTCATAAGCGCGAAGCACACATAACGCGACGGGAGTACGGCGGGCCTGTTCGCCTGTCTCTATATGAATGACAACACACAGGCTGCAGGCTCTGACCGGCGCGGGTCCAGAAAAGAAACACGACACGACACGACCCGCAACCGCGTGCCGTATGTTGGTCCATTAAAGGCCCAGCCACACCGGATGCGTGCGCGTAGACGTGACGTGTGCGTTCGCTTTCCACTGCGTTGTATAGTGGCATGACGTATGAGAATTCATACTATACACCGCAGTGGAAAGCGAACGCGCACCTCACGTCTACGCGCATGCATCCGGTGTGGCTGGGCCTTTAAGCACTGGCAAGTAGCAGAACTCCGACGCTCCCGCTCCGCTAACCACGAGCGCCCCGCTTATGGCGGTCGAGTTATAAACCCTAGTCATGACGTGTATTAACTCCGTACTAATTACTCCCAAACTTAAATTATACAAAATTACGGAATCAATATTCAACAATACTGATACACTTAAATAATTATATAACCACTCCAGTCAATCTTAGAGCGCGTTATCGATGCTTAAACTGCCGGCAACACTAAATATGTTCGCAACAATGAGCAACCTGTTTACATGCAATAATCCATCTTGCTCACAATTCACATCGCCGAGATGAGCAGTTAATAAAACGCTCGCTTTTTCCACTATTGAACCTTTCTATGATACTCCGGAGTAGCATTCCCGTAATCTTGTAAATTGAACAGGGTAGACCGATTGGTCAACATGTATTTGAGGAAGTCATGTAAATGCATCAACAAGTGCTGCAAAGACTTCTCGTCTAACGCTGTATAAGACAACATTGCTCCCAGTTTCGAAAATAACCTCAACAAATGTATGGCGCCGTAGATTTGTGACATCGGGGTGTCGGGGTAGTCTTGAAGTATTTCACTGTACTGTGGCCTTTCGAACTTGTAGAGGAGTTGCGAGCCTAGCGTAGTGTTGAAGTATTCCTTGATTCCTTCAGTTATTTCCACTATGACAGAGTGCTTCGCATAGTTGTATGCTTTGCTGGACTTCTTGAATGACAGGTAGTTCTCCACGATTTGGTTGACGGTGAGCTTGGCAGGCAGGGTGGCTAGTTTCTGCTGCCTTGTGATGACGTCCCAGTCGTCCACCAGCCAAACTTTCAGTTCTTCAGGCATTTTGATTTTCACTTCGACCTTTGCTAAGTATTGCTCTTCGGATTCGATAGATACGTCCAAGCGACCTCGCTTTTTCCTGAAAATTATCAGTTCTTTTTTAATACATTGCATAAATAAACAGTATGAACCCCAACTGTGTCAATGAGGATTATGTTTTGCGAGTAAGTATATGTATGAATGGATATACAGTGGTAGTTACATAATTAGGGACGCTTGCGTTTTTCTCATACAATTGCCTTCAAATATGACTTTAAAATTTTGACAACCAATCAAAAAGCTCTTAACCTATTTTATTTTTAGTAACACTTATCATCATTAACTAATAATATAAGATTTAAATGTATGTACAATTTATCTACATATATGTTGAAAAAGAACCTTTCATTTTATAAGGATTTGAAAAAAAAAAGTTTGTTGTTCATACAAAGTTGTAAAACTTAGTATAGACGCGTCAGCACAAAGTTTTTAAATCCCTATAACCATACTAGGTGTCCCAGTGTTTGCTTTTTACTTCGTATGGGAAAACAACTTTATGTGATTACTTAAAAAATATATTTAAAAAAACGGGCAAGTAGGTTTAAAAACTTCGCTGATTCGTAATGATTCTAATTTTATGTAAGATACCTCTGAAAAACTTATGAAATAAGAATGAAATTAACGATTATTCGTGACATGGACATAGGGAAAATTACAAATATTCAGATTAAAATGATCAATACTTCCGAAACCAATAAAAATCGCTGAACATACATAGGGGTTAAATCGATAGCTTTTTAGCAGCTCTATCAGTCCAAGGCAGGTTGACGTCGGTTTATGGGACACCCAGTATATGAACCTTTGTGCAGATCTGGTTATGGACAAAACCTATTACAAATATAAATTGAACTCGATTGCATACTGTAACTGTGACTCTAGTGATCTTACTTGGGTTGGTCGGAGCCCGAGTCTGCGGTTGTATCCTTGCTAGCCGGCTTGGACGCTTTGGCTGCCACCGGGGTTCCCTCCCCATCTTTGCCTGCAATAACAAAACATTTATATCAGCTTGTTAGTCTGTGAACATTTATCAGACAGTCAGAAAAACGGGAGCCCATTGTTTCCCCTTATTTTTTGGTCATTATGTCATTGTTGACAATTATTGATAGTCATCATTTTAACATTGCTGGAGCCGTAAACTTTTCAGAATTTCTTAAATATCTAACGTGTAGACAAGGCTAGATTAGGTTACGTTTGATTTATAAATATCCCGAAAAAGTATCCGTCTCTTAAAAAAATACCTTAACTTGCGATAAATATGACCTAAAGCATATTATGACCAAAAACAATTATGGCAGAAGATATAGACCCCAGAAAAACAATAATGACTTTAGCCCAGGAAGAAGCCTGTACCCTGCAGTATGTGAATGTGGGTTGCAACCATGATCATATGACATCTAACCTAGAATCCAATGCCATTTGTACACATTATTATCAGCATCATATAATAATTATTATTGTTTTCATGTCATTTTGTACAATTAAAGTAATCAGAACAAGCATTCAAACAAAAATATAAGTGGTTTTCCAATAAAATGCTGGTAAAGATAAAAAAAAATAACAGTTATGGTACACAAGCAAGCGCATTCTGTCGTGCAAAATACAGTTACATGTTAATTATAGTGGTCTTATTAAACATGCTTCTGAATTTCTAAGACCCGCCATACACGGACTGCTTTAAGCATTCGGGAACCGACTGCACTTCGTTGCTATTGGTCGGTTTGTACTTTCTAGAGCATCGAAACTGCAAATCGACCAATAGCAACTAAGTGCAGTCGGTTCCCGACTGCTTAAAGCAGTCCGTGTATGGCGGGTCTAAGCGGTTCTTTGATTTACCCTATAAATAAGGTCAATTTATAAAATATAAAGCAACCTAAAATAACTATTTAACGACTTTTCTCAGCATAAATCAGCTATAAAAATAGCACCCAATTAAATTGATCATTCAAAAGCAATGAAGAATAAGTGAGGTCCAAAAAGTTTAATTTTTTGACATATCCTGATGATTTTACCACAACCCATTATGACATTAGTTGACTGGTTTTTTTACTGAAAATGAGTTGTATAATACAAATAATTTTGACTATACCAGCTGGCGTCGAGGCGCGTGATTCAGCGCGGGATTCTTCACGCGTGCCCGTCTCCGACTTGCGCCCCTTGATAGGAGCTGGAAGGACATTTATATACAGCTCAGGGTAAAGATTTGGCAAAAACAAAATTAATAAGTAAGTGTCCATGTCCATCTATCGCCACATCAAACTCTATTCAGCCAAGCTATAAACAGGGATGGGGCAGGGTGCAAACTTTCACATTCAAAGACAGATTTTTAAGACAGTGTCAGACTAACAATTACCGACTGTTAAACATGGCCAATATTACATGGGGATAATGGTTATGCAAATTTTGTAAAGTACATATTACAGACAGATGCGGCGTAAGGCGTAGGCGACGTGGGCAACGCCTCGAAGGTTTATGCGTTACTTAAAAGCTTTAAACGCGACTGTTTTCTATTTCATAGAATCGATCTTCATGTGCCGACAGAGAGCCTTGAGAAGTATTATTTGCCCACACCAAATTTAGGTCGTGTCCCGCCACTGGTTACACATGTATAGTGTGATAGCTTAGAAAAAGGTGCTTCAGGTTTGTACTTGTCTCTCACTCACTTTCATACACTCTTATTAAGAGCGAGTGAGAGAGACATACAAACCCGAAGCACGTTCTAAGTGCTCACAGACTGTGATTGAAGTGTGTCCCTGCAATTCTTTATAACAATTTGCAACTGTCTTTGCACAAGTCATTCACCAGATGCGGTATCTCATGTTTCATACAAAGCTTGCATACTGTAGAAATGCATATATATGCTTTCAAGGCAGATTAAGATTATTACAGAACATCAAGTCTACGGATTGTTAGTAGAGAACAATGCAAGTTAAAAATATCCTAGTAGAAACCAAAGGTGTTAGTCACAGCTAAGGGGACATGCTCATAAATTAAAGCAACAGTGATAATGCAAGTAAATAGGGAAATAATGGGATGTTTCTATTATTTACACAACTTTGGTAGGACTCCTGCTGTCTTTTGATTACAATAACTATCAGAATAAAATAAATATACAGAAGTGAGGTTATAAGGTACCTACTATTTACAAACTACCAATGATTATGATTCAAGAACATTAGGGCTACTAGGATTCCATTTAGGCAGAGACGCCTACACTATGAAGACAGACTGAGAATATTGAAATTGTCTACGCTCAAGGTCCGCAGAGTGAGAGATGATCTAATACAGTGTTTTAAAATTATTACCCACAGGTACAACATGACAGACATCCACAAAATATTCAGGAAAACACAACCAGCCGTAGCATCTGATTTTACAGCCTTAAGATTGTATCCACTCCCATGTTTCCCACTAGTTTTAAAGTCGGCTACCATTAATTGTGTGTGTAACTGAGTTGTGGCAGCTTTGAACAGGCTACCTGAGGCCCTAGCCAAGATGCAAACGCTACGAATGTTTGTCTTTTTTATCACTCAAAATGTATGGGATGCCAGTTGACCACGTGGTTTATCGCAATGCACGAGCATGTCATCCCATACATACATTTTGAGTTATACAAAAGAAAAATGTTAGTAGCATTTGCATCTTGGCTAGTGCGTGCCACTGATAGTGTTGCGCCTGCCCTTTTGTTAAATGCTTTTGAAAATAGATTAGTAGTGAGTGAGTTATGAAACTGTCAAGCTGCTCGCTCACCTTTAATAAAATAACAATAATAAAAATAAACATATTTTTAGCTTGCTTCCGTCCCTGAAACACGTCTATGTAATTCTGCAGTTTAAGGGACAGTATCACCAATAATCTCAGGTTTAACCGGTTATGATTGACACATTAGATGCCATTGACATACAAGGTGTGTCTAAATGACATACATTTGTTGAATACATGATGTGCTAAATATGAAGACAAATTATTACCAGCTGATGTAGATGGCTCCTCCCGCCCTGGAGTTGTGTTTATGGCAGATTCAGACTTACGGCCTTTAGCAGGTGCTGTCAAGACAAATTTAACTGGTGAGTACAGTGCAATAGCTCTTAAAACATCTCTCGGGTTTGAATTTCTCTCTTAGTTGCCCTAACCTTTTCTGGATGAGCCAGTGATGATGCGTGAATTAATTATGAATTTGATTGTACATCTTCAAAAAGTAAAAAAAAAATGCAAAAGGAAATCAAGTTTTAATAGGTTTGGCCGGCAAGGGCCAGTAAATTCTTATTTAAGTTTAGTATTATTTATTCATCACTGTAATATTATAATAAAAATAATGTTATTATGCTAATCTATCAGAGTTTACCTAAAGCCCAGACTTGTTAAGTCCTCTTGCAATGTATGGAGTGTGCAACTAAGAGGTATGCACCATAGAGGTGATCAAAATAGTTGTGTGCACTAGTTGGCTGTTGGTTTTAGTTTTTGAGTGGCAAACAACCATAGAGTGGATGTCAAAAAACAATTAAGGCCTTTATGTAAATTACTTACTCATAATCTTAAGTTCAGTAACCATCTTTTGGTCTATTGGCTACTTGATGGATTGACCATTCAATTTAAACAAGCCAATTTAAAAACAAAAGCATGTATATAGACAACATAGACATATTTATTTCAATTGGGAATTTACTTATCTAACCTCAAACTATTTCATAGTATAATTAGCCACAGATCAACTATTCTAAAAACAATAATTAAAATGGCTGACACTGAAGCTGGACTGGAGACCTAGCTTTGACAAATTAAATGATTAGATCATAAATGAAAACTTACTTTTTTTGGTCTTAGCGGGCTGCACCGAGTGCGCTCGCTGGACTTCATTTTGCCTCTGAACGTTGGCTTCGTTGTATTTCAAGACACGGCTTTCCGGAACCCACTCATCCCAACTGAAAACAACCAAATTGTTTAATTATCTTAGGTTTACTTAACGTAAAATAGGCAAACAATAAGTTCCACACTTACTTCTTGTTCCATCCCGCGTAGTGTATGAGATACCGAACGTGTTTATCCTTTGTTACATTGCTTTTAAGGCACTTTGCCTCGTAAATCAAAGGCCCGTGAAAACACAGCACTTTCTCACCTGCAACCACAAAATATAGCAATTAGGTAATTTACACTCTTACAGAGCATAAACACTCGTTTAAGTTAAGAATAATTACTCTTGTTATTTCATAAAACTAAATAATTACCTTCAGCAAACTTTTGCTTCGGTGCCATATTTGTTTATTCGAATCAATGATATAGATATCGCTTGCAATCTACTGTCACTGTCAATAAAATTTAGGTAAACTTCACATCAGAATGATTATTAATAACTAACGTTACATAAAATACCATTTAAAGCTTTACAAAATTCAACTTTACTGCGTTAACATATAGTTAAGGTTGCATTTTGGGAAAAGTATTAAATAAAATGTCGTAAAATGCCGTCATTCGGCGACGTTGACATTTTGTTTGGGTGTATTCCACCGTTGTTAAAAACGCCGAAACATTAGCTTCCAAGATGTCTGCGACTATACAAATCGTCACTAAATAAATTGTTTAAATTGGCTATTATCTTGTTACATACTATGGATTCATCTATGGTTTAAATAAAAACTTATTCAGCGATATTCTAATCAAACTAATTGCAGTAGTCAAAAAACATTCTCTTCGATGGGGATAAATTTAGTCTTTTTAGTTTTAGTGTAGTTTTAATTTTCATTTCTAAGTTTTTTTTATATTGCCTTATTAGATTTATAGGTCCACCAGAATCTCATGACATGACAAATTTAAAAGTAATAAAAAGGAAATTGATTTTCATATAGGGGAATGGCCCATGGCCATGTTGCCGTATGCCTGCCAATTCAAATTTCACCGCTTGTCAGAGTTAGGTACCTATTGTTTGTTATCAATAATGTTTACTGTAAAAATTGTGAGGACTAAGATGTAAATTAAGCCAAATAATATTGATACTTTAATTTCCGCTGTACATTTGCAGGAACGTTAATTATCACTCCATTTGGCTTTTATGCCTGACACATAAGTCTATTTAGAACCCTTAGGGCCCGTTTTACAATCGTCAAGTAAATTTATGTGCCAGTTAAAGTTAGCTCTCTCCTTGTCTATGTTCAAGTGTAAGAAAAGGAAAGGGCTAAATGTATGTGTCAGACATGCTTTACTTGACGATTGTGAAACAGGCCCTTAATAATGAGATGCCATTTAATTCCAGGATTATCTATTGCCACCATACGGCGAATCGTAGCTGTGCGGCACAGTCTTCATGATGTTTTTAGTGTTTTTATGACGAAAAAAAAAGGAATACATTTCCTCAGAATACGAAATTGATAAATTATAGTTACACATCTAGGCGCTTAGCTAACAATACCGCGTTAGTCAACGATTCAACGCGAATTAAGAGTTAATTCAATCTCATATACCTAAAGTTCCAAATTATTTACTTAGGTACATCCAATTTTGACTTGTACGGTATTGTTTGTTAGATAAGCGAGGATACGTCATCTAGTTTTTGTAGTAATTTTGAACCAAATCCTAATAAACATACTTCTTTTCTTCTTCTTCTTTAGCCTGTTGCAATCCAATACTGAGTGTAGGCCTCTTCCATTGCACTCCATTCTCTACGATCTTGGGTCTTCCGATAATAATAAATATTGTTTTAATATAAGTCCAAAATTGGTTTTAAGAGTTAAGTAGCCTAACTAGTCGTTAATGATTTTATGAATTTTTGTTTGTTCCATCTTTACGGCGCATGGATAGTTAATTGTGATATTTTAATTTAATTTAATTTAATTTGTTATTGCACAGACGTGATATTTTAATTTTATCCTTGAAAATGAAATAATTCCCAAAGAAGTATTTCTTTTACTGACTTCTACGCGAACTGGGTCCACCGTATTATACTTTTAATGGGCTTCTTTCCAAACGGGCCATATTTTCACTGAAGAAGCCCCTTTATAAAACTGGTGGAAAATCAAGTATCAAGACCTTTAAATCCTATTGCCCCGGAGTTGCAAGCACTAAATTTGAATTTCCCTTTTCTGGGAGACCTATAATATTATATTGAATGGAATTTTATAACTGCCCTGTTATCAGGGTAGTATAGTAATATTAATATCGTATAAAAATCCATTATTACCCTGTTTTGTGTTTTATTAAAGTGCCCTTATTAATGAACTTTACTAAAATACTCGCTACTTACTAACGTAGTCCGAACAACTCAACTAGTGGCCACTGAAAATAAAATATGATTATATTGATTATGCAGTAGCCAGAGCGTCGGTGGCCTAGTGGCTGGGGTCGACTCGTGATCGTAAGGTACCGAGTTCGAACCCCCGCTGTCACCATGTACCGATGAGTTTTTCTACCTTATGTACATTACCCGATGCTCTTATGGTGAAGGAAAAACATCCTAAAGGGGTCCAAGTATCCGAAAGGGTCCATCTTTAAGATAAGATATAGGTATACGATCTAGATCTAGTGGCCACTGAATTGTAACTTTCAGTACCTACAGAGTGTGCAGAGATTGTTAACAGCGTGATTAATTCAATCTATTTATCCCGTATAATGGCATCAAAGGTTACAAAGATAAGCTTATTGATCTGCGATCGTTCTATTTATATCTAGCTGTGTCAATATAGATACAGTTACGTAGATCTCTCCTATAATAATATACCCCTGTTGACTTCAGAAGCAACTACTGCATTGTGCCCATACAACTTTATATGTGTAGACATATTGCACGACGAAGCACGTCCTGACAATTACGTAAGTACCTAACAGGTTAAAAATTCACACTGGGATATGGGAGGAATAGGCGGATGAATAAAACGATCGTTGGAAGTGGAGCCATTTTGTGTAAACCGCAGTACAAGCCTTTTAGGAAAGGAGGCGGAAATTAACTTAACTCGATCTCTGGGGTATTATTTATACTAATTCGCTGTTCAGACAGTTCCAACGAGCTTAGTGCTCGCTAATTTTAACGCATTTTCATTGCACCAACCTTCGTTTTTTGCTGTTTCTCCTGGTTGTCAGGTGCAGAAAGCCATTGGGCATTAAGTTAGTTTACTGTGTTTAGTGCACTTGACTTTAAATAAATAAATAAATCATCACTTGATCCATACCCAGGATTAGTGACTAGATACTTCCTAGCATTGTCTCACTTCCCTCAGTGTCACCGTTGTAATTTCCAGCAAAATGGTGAAGCTAACCACAAAGCAAGTTCAGTTCTACAAAGACAACGGCTACATCAAGCTAACTGGTATCTTCACGGAGCGGGAGATGGACGAGATCGCCAAGGAGTACGACCGGATCATCTCCCTCAAGACCAACCCTGGGGTGGAGACGGCGTGGACTGGCGCGCCAATAAGCAAGGTCGCCAAAAGTGAAAATTACACTGTGAGTAGCTTTAGGAAATACAGTTGCTGCGTGAGCTACCGTTCACGGGTGGCAGAGATTTGGCAGTGGGGACGGGTTTCGCCAAATCTATCAAGTCAAGGGTTTGTAGATTTTGTTTTTTTTGTATATTTCAGTTAAGTCAATCCATACTTTGTTAGTTACACATAAAAATATTTATGAACTAGTTCGTACATTTGCAGATCTTAATAAAAAAGAAACTTCAACTTATCACGTGCAAGTTCATGAAGAGGCTGAAGAGTCCATTCTGTCCTCTAGAAAAAGTCATCAACGCAACAAACATCAGATCAGATGTAGTTTGTAGAACAAGCGCGGGGAACCAAGTTTAAGTGTCTCATTTCATCACCTCCTAAGAAGGAGGACAATTTATTCTTACTAGAACCCCTCATCACGATCATTACGTGTTCAGTAACATCTTAACGACATATGTAACCCTGGTAATTCCAGGCGCAAGCGGTCCACAACCTGCAGTACCACAGCGCGGTATTCTCGCGTCTCCTCCACAACAACAACCTGTTGGATGCAATGGAGAGCGTGATGGGCACACCAGACATCTTGCTGCACCACAATAAGGCGCACAGGATGCCGTCAGGTGTTGGAGCACCTTACCTTATGCACCAGGTAGACAAAATATCGGTGAACACTTAAAAGAGCCCTGGAATTTGACTTCATATTTCACAAAAAAGGTGTTTAAAATGATCGAAAGTTTTGAATGTTCACTCTAATGGGCAAAATTTTAGCATAGGTTGTTTAGCGATGGATTTGTCATGTTATTATATATATTATATAAAGCAGACAATATAGAAACAAGGAATATCTCTGTAGAACCACAACTACCACAGTCATTTGCAACATGAACTACCGTACCTACGTGTACCCCTAAATCCATTTATAAGGGCTGATCTCGAACTCTTGACACTGCTTCCTTCCAGGACTATCATTACTTTCCGTTCAAGAACGACTCCATGGTGACGGCGTTCATCCACATCTCCAAGTGTGACCCTGAGAACGGCGGTCTGTGCATCTACCCTGGTTCCCACAAGAACGGACCGCTCGAGGATTTTGGAGTGAAGGAGAAGGTGGACCCATACGGCAATCACTACCACTGGATGGACCCGGTGAGCATCTATTCCTCCTTAGTTGGGTAGATCCCGTTTGTTCCATGGAACAACGAATTAAGATGTATTGAACATTACGTCATAGCTCAATACAAAATGAGAATTTCCATGGAACAAAGGGACCTACCCTTATAGTTTTCGATAAATCGTAGGTCTTCTCGATGTGACCACAGATAGTTTAGATCTAAAATACATCTTACGATATTGTGTTCCTTCGATTGCTGCTGCTTCGTCGCACTGTTTTTGGTTCCCACTGGAACTGATTGTATACTTATGGTATGACTTGCAAGCAAAGAGGCATTGCTTCTGGAGGTATTGTCTCAGCCTTAGAGCCTAATGTGAAAAAGTCACGACTTTTTTTCTTATGAGATTTAAGACTTTTTTAAACTTCTGTTCTTTATTTTTCGAATTTCTGTCGAGATAACTACAGCAATAATTGCTCAGTTTATACTGCCTGACTGTACTCAGAATTCAGATTTTTACCGATACTTACTTAGGTTCATAACACATGTCTTAAAACACTTTAATGTATTCAGGCTAAATACCCCATCGAGAAAGCCATCCCGGTGTACGCAGAGCGCGGCGATGTGGTGCTGTTCTCTTACCTGACCGTGCATGGAAGCTACCAGAACTCCTCGGACCGTCCTCGCTCCGTGATCCTCATGCAGGTCAGGGCGGCTGATGATGAGCCGCTTTCTGAACTTCATCAGAGCGAGGGTCAAGGCTGGGTGCTGAGAGGCAAGAACGACTACAGGAAAGCTATCATGGCCGAGAGATTCTTACATTGATTGCTTTAAGTAATAAAGTTTTGAGGCGATTCTGGTGTTTTACTGTGGGTCTGTTAGAAAAAAAAGAGCCTGGGTGGCCCCGGGCGGCAGAAAAAAGGGGGCGGCATACGGAAAATATTTAAACTTTAAATATAATGTATAACCAATAATTACTTACAATGTTTAAAAAATAAAAACCCGCCTTCAAAAACGCAAAACATAACTACTACATAATAGGTCAGTCCAACTGAAGACGGCTTTTGGTTACTACGTACGACTATAGTTGGACTGACCTATTTATATATATTACCTTCTACTATTTTTAATAGTAACTGGACCCGATTCTACGTGCACATCGCTGAAATAGCCTAAAACTAAGTAAATTGTCAAATTATTAGACATAGTTTACACGGCAGATTTAACAAGTGCTATTCCAAGCAAGCTAGTGAATGTCAAGCTGACAACATTTTATTTAGGTTTTAGCAACACCTAAATAAAATTAGGAAGTTTAGAGGCCACTGTAGAATCGTGTCCATTGACTTCTGAAGTCTTCTTTTTTATGAATGTTCCCCAATTACGCAAAGACCGATGGACCGATTTGAAAAAATATTGTTTTGTTTGAAAGGGTATACTTTTTGGTTGGTCCCATTGTCAACACGTCAGGATCTGATAATGGAATCTTGGAAAAATCGAGGGAAGTCCTCAAATATTATAGGCACACCTATAGCGATTTGTGTATTTTTTAAAGTAACTCGTGCATTTGCTCTTCTAAAGCACTATTTGGTGAAGTGGAATTGATAATGAAGACCACCGATAGCCACCGGAACTCCTCAATTGTACCTACCTATTTCAAGGGTGGCGATAAGCTATCTCGATTAAGATAGTTAAGCGACTATGTCGAAGCACATTGCAGCTATAATGTTTGAGGAGTTCCCTCGATTTCTCCAAGATACCATCATCAGATCCTGACGTGTTGACAATGGGACCGACTAGAAAGTAAGTACACCCTTTGAAACAAAAAAAATTGTTCTAATTGGTCCAGCGGTCTTTCAATTATAGGGGAATATACATAAAAAAGAACCCGACGAATTAAGAACCTCCTGGTTTTTTTGAAGTCGGTTAAAAATATGGGGCGGCGAGTTTCCGGTCGGCCCGGGCGGCGAAAACCCACGCTATGCCACTGGGAGCCTTACAATACTTTGGTCGATTAATTCGGCAACTGTTCACTTATTTTTTAGAACTACGAGTCTATGGCAAAATTAGCAATCATGCGGTCATCTGGATCGTTGTGAATAATCCTAATTATTAAATTATCACATATCGTGATGACGATAGGAAAAGTCGTAAATCGTGCAACATCTGACCCCGATAACTGAAGTATGACGTCTATCTGTGGAAAAATAAATACATTCTTAACACCAGAGGCCCGTTTCACGAAGCTACAAGTTACAAATTACAAGCGGAAGTCTCTTTCTAACTCCTTTTGCGAGAAGGAGAGTTCCGCTTGTAATTTGTTACTTGTAGCTTCATGAAACGGGCCTCAGATCGTACGACGTTTAATTAGCTTAATGCATCTTGGCTAGGGGCTCAGGGCAGAAAAAGCTCCTGTCCCCTTTTGCCCACTAAGAGACCAATCGCAATAGCTTTGAATTTAGATTTTCAACGTGGTCCCTCGTCTACCTCAGTTGTATCTTGCTTGTAGTATATGCTTGTTTAAGTCCCTCCTCCCCCTCTTAATCTGTTGACCAATGAATAACAAGCGGTTTGTTTTGAATTTGAGATGATAAGATAGCGAAGAGTCAAAGGGTAGAGATAAGTTAATTACAATATAGAAAGGTTACCCATAGAGACCAGCATTTGGTGCCGCTGCTGCGCCAGAGACGAGGGTCTGCACGCTACATCCAGGTACATTTTGTATTTTTTTACTGGATTTAGCTGATTAAATTATTGTTTCGTACATTGCGTTTTATCTTCAAAAGAGTATTAAAAACCAGCTTCTGCCAGCAGCGACTTCGTCCGCGTAGTATATTTGTATTTTTGTCATCCCAAGTACTGTACTGTATAAGTACAACTGTATTTGCTATTCCAGACTATAATCTATCTGTATTAAATTTCATCCAAATCTGTTCAGCCGTTCTGGCTTGATTGAGTAACGAAACATTCGCATTTAATAACATTAATATGATAATAGTTGGTAATGTCCTCCTATTTAAGTAGATAGAAAGTGGAATAAAGTGAAGTCTTTCCCGAAAAATATGAGTGCTTGATATTTTTGTGCCTATTTGGGTAAACCATCCAGGGCAGTCCTTAAGCGTTAACTTTATGTATTAGAGACGCGATTACATAGTATAGTTAGGGCACATATGGCAGAATTATGTCTTTGTGGAACACTGGGAAAAAAAAGAGTTCTGAAATACTAAAAACTTCTTTCTTAATTCTTAGCATAAGCACAGGTATATAAGACAAAATCGATGAATCAGCATATTTATACAAAATTCCTTCACTCAATATTCCAGAAAAATGGTGAAGTTAACACCAGAGCAGAAAAAGTTCTACAAGGACAATGGCTTCATCAAGCTGTCGGGCATCTTCACAGAGAAGGAGATGGACATGTACTCCAAGGAGTATGACCGCCTGTTCTTCCTGAAGAACAACCCTGGCATGGAGGCGGCGTGGCTCGGCTCCGCAATGAGCAAGGCCGCTGACAACGAGTCCTATTCTGTAAGTAGGGTTTGGGAAAAAATACAGTTGAGCAGTGGCGGCCACGCGGTCATTACCCCTCCGAATTGAGTTCTAGAGCCGCTACTATTATACTACAGTGGTGTTTGTATAGTCCAAAAAAAAACCTTATTCGTTTTCTTGACTGTACTGTCAATACATTCATACATATATTTGTACTCTATTGTACTCGTTACAAAGCATCGCACCTCGTAACAGTTAGGCCTCAGAAAGGTTCTCCCAGAGTAGCGAACTTTGGTATGCTGTCTTCCAATCTGAGATGATATGAGTCTACGTTAAATAGTTAGAACATTAAGAGTGGTTGCGCACTACGTCCGATCCGAATCCGATCCGAACCCGTGAAAATACGGTCCGGCGTAGTCGTAGAACTATTTCTATTGGTAGTTTACGCATTAGATCCAGCTTCCGTCATCCGATTTTATTAAATATCCGGTCTAGATCCTAATTTTCACGGGTTCGGATCGGATTCGGATCGGCGTAGTGCGCAACCGCTCTAAAAATACTCGTACGCATCTAGAGCTACAATCTAGAAAAATCATTCGATTGACGACGACTTGGGGGCCTTCAAAAAACGAGCCTTCTCTTTTCTCTAAGGCCGGCAGCACACCTGCGATTCCTCTGGTGTTGAGGGTTGTGGGTCGCGATGATCACTTACCATCAGGTGACTCGCTTGCTCTTTCTGTCTCCTTTTTCACATAAAAAATATATAATCAATCAGTCGTCATTCGTCATTATATTGCCTCTCTCCTCAGGTACACTCCATCCACAACCTGCAGTACCACAGCGCCACGTTCTCCCGCCTGCTCCACAACGAGAACCTCCTGGACGCACTGGAGGGTGTCATGGGTACGCCGGATATCCTCCTTCACCACACCAAGGCGCACTACAAGCCACCCAAAATTGGAGCCCCCTACCTTATGCACCAGGTACGGTCATTTAAAGACGTCCCTATTGTTTAAGCAATGATACTGATTCATTTTTCACAAGCGTACCAACTAAAATCTGACACATCGAAGTGTCATTGTCACCGCTGATATCGGTTGTAAACGTGATATCACACCATAATAATTCGACCAGTACGTGCTCCTAAAAATCCGTTCAAACTTGCCAGCTCATTTGTCACACACCATTCATTGGGAAACTTACGCTAATGTGGCCTTGTACGGAACCGTTAGAGTGTAACCGTAGGGTTCATATTTTTTTCTATCACTTTACAGGACTACCACTACTTCCCGTTCAAGAAAGACTCCATGGTAGCGGCATTCGTTCACATAGACAAAGCGGACCCTGAAAACGGAGGTCTCTGCATCTACCCCGGCTCGCACAAGCTGGGCCCGCTAGAAGATTTCGGCTCCGTCGAGAAGGGAGATGCCTACCATTACATGAACCCGGTAAGAATAGATTTTGGTCACTGAGTCCAGGGAAGATTTAGTCTTTCGGTCCGTGCTTAAAGTTTTTTCAGTTTCACTACGAACAACTTCTACTACACTACACTACAAGTATACCATATGTATCGGAAACCATGATCACCCTACATGTTCACCCTATTACAGGTGCTAAAAAAGCTTCTAGCATGCATTGGAGATCCAAAACGTTTTCAGCTATAAATTACCGTCATTAAAGTGGAGGTGCAAAAGCCATGTACTCCATCAAGCATCATTAGGTTACATCCTCACAGATTCGGTAAAATTGGACGCAATTTGATCAGCTTCTTATTTCAATCCTCAGACTGACTTTCCCATCGAGAAAGCGACCCCTGTGTACGCGGACCGCGGCGACGTCGTCATCTTCTCGTACCTGACCGTCCACGGCAGCTACCGCAACCTGTCCACGCGGCCGCGGCGCATGTTCCTGGCGCAGCTCATGGCGGCCGACGACGAGCCTATCGCTGACGTGCACAAGAGCCTGGGCCAGGGCTGGGTGCTGCGCGGCAAGAACGACCAGAAGAAGGCCAACTTGGCTGAGCGGTTCCTGCATTGATAGACTTGGGTTGGGGTTATGAATTAAGTTTTTGTTACCTACTGTCTCTTTCTTTGTTTGTGTGTAGGTTTTAATTGTGTCATATGTATGTTTAATCTATGGTCAACAGACAATATAGAGTCAGTCATGGCAGCTTACTTTGTAACAAACGTGTTTTATTTCATTCACCTTAAATTCAATATCTAACATGGTGTCAGGTGTAAACCACTGCTAAAATTAAAAGAAGTAGCCAAAAATACCTTTGTGGATAATAAATACCTGATGTGGACACAAAATATAGGTATAATACCTATCTACCTAACCTACAAAGAAAATGGCGGAAAAGGCGGAAAAAATTAATGTGATTGCAGGGATAAAACCACCAACTGGGTATAAAATAGAAGACGCCATTTCGTGGAAAAGGTATAAACAAGCCTATGACATATACTTGAAGGCCACGGGCCTCTCAAAAGAAGAGGACGAGCGAAAAATAGCAATATTTTTAACTTGTGCTGGCGAGGAAGTCGTCGAAATTTACAACGGGTTGGGTAAAATAGAAACTTGGGAGAGTCTAATAAAAGGTTTAGACAAGTATTACGGTACTAAAACAAACACAGTAGCTAATAGCTACAGGTTTTTTAATTTAAGACAAGATCTGGAAGAATCTATAGAGCACTTTGTTACAAGGTTAAGGAACACAGCCAAGTTGTGTGAATTTAAAGAGGAAGATAGGCTAATCAGAGATATGCTAATAATTGGAGTAAGGGATGAATCTGTTAAGGAAAGATTACTAAGGGAAAGAGAACTAGACTTAGAAGAGGCTATTAATTTGTGCAGGGCAGCTGAACACAGTAAGAAGCAGTTAAAAGAAATGGAGGATAAGATGCAGTCAGGAATTAATATGGTAAAAGAAGAAAAAGAGGTCCAGCGAAGGCCAGTGAATAAAAAAATGTTCCAGTGTAACAAATGTGGCAAATCACATGAAGCTAGAAATTGTCCCGCTTATGGAAGGAGGTGCACCATATGTCACATTTATAACCATTTTGCTTCAATGTGCAGAAATAAGAAGAAAGATGTAAAGTCATTTGGGCATAGATCAACAAATACAAAAGTGGATACTGTGAAGGAGTGTTTGGATAATAGCAATAGTAGTTATGAAGAATTTGTAGTGGACTCTGTAAGTAAAAAATTAGATAAGTTACAGTGGCATGAATCAGTTAATGTTGAAGGGGTTGATATAAATTTCAAACTAGACACGGGGGCTGATTGCAACACCTTGCCACTTAAATTGTATAACAAAATAAAGAAAGATGACTTTAAGTTAAGTCAGTCCACTGTGTTGATTGTATATAATGGTCAGGAAATTAAAACAGTAGGAAGTATTGATCTAAAGTGTGTTATAAGAGGAAAAGAAGGATATATTCGGTTTTGTATAGTAGACATGTCAATACAGCCCATATTAGGATTGCCTGAGTGTGTCAAATTTAACCTAATAAAAAAAATTGATAATATAGTCTCGGATGAAAAAAGTCTATTTTTACAAAATAATAAAGATGTATTCTCGGGGTTGGGCAATATAGGTACATATACCATAAAGTTAAAAGATAATGTTCAGGGAGTCATAAAACCTATTAGAAGAGTACCGCAAACCATTAAGGACAGGCTCAAAGAAACATTAAATAATTATGAGAGTAGAGGTATCATTGAAAAAGTTGAAGGGCCAACCGCATGGTGCAACAATCTCGTCATAGTAGAAAAACCAGATAAATCACTTAGATTATGCTTAGACCCCAAAGAGTTAAATCAGGCTATACTAAGAGAAAATTACCAGATTCCATCTCCTGAAGAAATATATAATTCCGTTGCAGGTAAAAGTGTCTTCACAGTACTAGACCTAAAAGATGGTTTTTTTCAAGTGGCCTTGGATGATGAACAAAAGTTGTGCACATTTGGGACTCCATTTGGCAGGTACTCATTCAAAAGGATGCCATTTGGGATTTCTTCAGCTCCCGAGGTAATGCAAAGAATAAATACAAGTATATTTAGTGATATAGTTGGAGTATATATATATTTTGATGACTTAATTATTGCTGGGGATAGCTTGACAGATCATGATCAGATTTTAAAGAAAGTTATAGATAGGGCAAGAAAATGTAATGTAAAGTTTAATCAGAACAAGGTGCAGTATAAAAGTAATTTTGTAAAGTATGTAGGACTATTAGTATCAAAATCAGGAATAAAGCCTGATCCAGAACATGTAAAAGCTATTGTAAATTTGGAGGCTCCAAAAAATGTTAAAGAACTACAGAAGTTCCTAGGGATGTGTAATTATTTAAGTAAATTTATACCAGAATATACAAAAACAACTGCTACACTTCGGGATTTGTTAAAAAAAGATGTAGTGTGGGATTGGGGCACTTCACAGGCACAAGCGTTCAAGGAACTAAAAATTAAAATTAGCAGTGCTCCTACTTTAGCTATTTTAGAAAAGGATGGAGTGATAACATTACAAAGTGACAGTTCCAAGAGTGGCATGGGTGCTTGTCTGCTACAAAAAGGCAAACCAATTTCATTTTATTCTCGGTGTTATACTGAATGCCAACAGAGGTGGGCCCCCATTGAAAAAGAGCTCTTTGCTATTTGTTTAGCTATGGAGAAGTACCATCAATTTGTTTATGGGCGGAGAATTGTAGTAGAAACTGACCATAAGCCTTTAGTGGCCATAATAAATAAAGACATAAACAAAATCTCAGCTAGGTTACAGAGAATGGTTTTAAAGCTT
The DNA here is from genome assembly GCA_948252455.1 of Acleris cristana. Lineage (NCBI taxonomy): Eukaryota > Metazoa > Arthropoda > Insecta > Lepidoptera > Tortricidae > Acleris > Acleris cristana. The sequence goes on along the minus strand of OX411788.1, from coordinate 11,444,207 downwards.
ATAAAATATGACTTTGAGATAAAATATATTCCGGGGTCTCAAATGTATGTGGCAGACTATTTGTCTAGGCATTTTAACTCAACAAATGCTGAAGTTGAACCAACATTGAAAGAGTTGGTTCATTGTTTAGAGACAGAAATAGTTTATGGACTAGACAGTGACTTACAGATATCAGAGAGTAAATTAAAGGAGTTACAAACAGAAACATATAAAGATGGTAATCTACAGCAAATAATGATATGGTACAACTCAGAATGGCCAAAAAATGATAGGAGTATATATGGTAAGGAATTAAAAAAGTTATTTAAACTGAGAAATGAGTTAGTAGTCAAAGACAGCATTGTATATTTAAAAAATAGAGTACTTGTACCTAAACTCTTAAGAAAGGAAATGCTAAATATCGTACATACTGGTCATGCAGGGGTTGTGAAATGTAAAAAGCGGGCTAGGAAAGTGTTATACTGGCCAGGAATGTCAAGAGATATTGAGGATCATGTGTTAGCTTGCAAAGCATGTGAAAAATATAGAGTAACTAACTGTAAACAGCCTCTAATGTCACATGAGATTCCTGATATACCTTTTAATAAAGTAGGAATGGATGTAGGTCATTTTGCAGGTGAAGACTACCTAGTTGTTGTAGACTATTTTTCAAAGTGGATTGAGGTAGCGGAGTTGGAAAATAAATCTGCTAATAATGTAATAGCTAAGTTAATAAAGATTTTCGCTACACATGGTTTCCCTAGATATATAGTTAGTGACAATATGCCATTTGGTAGTTTTGAGTTTAGACAGTTTGCGGTTCAGAATGATATAGAGTTAATCAAGTCCAGCCCTCATTATGCTCAATCTAATGGGTTAGCAGAAAAAGCAGTTGGAATAGTAAAATCTTTGTTCAACAAGTGTAAAGAAAGCGGCACTAATTTTGATATGGCAATGTTACATTATAGAACTAGCCCAGTGGCAAGTTTAGATTATTGTCCTTCTGAATTATTAATGAGCAGATTGCTGAGAACAAACTTACCCTGCTCTAAAGAAATACTTAAGCCGAAATTGTGTGTAAATGTAAAAGAACAAATGTCAATTAACAATGAAAAATCTAGGACCAATTATAACAAAAATTCTAGACAAAAGGAGTCGTTTCAAAAAGGGGAAGATGTGATCATTCAAAATATACCTAATAAGTGTTGGTCTTCAGGTAAAATTATAGAAGAAGCTAGTGGACCTAGATCATTCATTGTTAAAAATGAGAAGGGTAACTTGGTTCGGAGGAATGAAAGGCATATTCGGCCAAGTAAAAATAAGTTTATTGTAAAAGATGATTATATAATGGAAACACCAATAGAGTCTCAGTCAATTCAAGGACCAGTAGAGACACAAAGTAGAAGTACAAATGATTTGACAAATTTCGTTAGTCAAGATACAAATGTTGTATCTATTAGTGGAACTAGTTTAGAACAATTGCCTGAGACATCCATAGTCTCAAGAACTGGCAGGGTAATTAAAAAACCTGCCTATTTAAATGATTTTGTTTTAAGTTAAGTTTTAAAGGCTGTATAGAGTACCTGTAATCTATATGTATAAACATAAGCGGGGGATGTGTCATATGTATGTTTAATCTATGGTCAACAGACAATATAGAGTCAGTCATGGCAGCTTACTTTGTAACAAACGTGTTTTATTTCATTCACCTTAAATTCAATATCTAACAAATAGCGGGCCGATGGACCCCGCTATCAAGCCTGTCCTCACCCTAATGACTGGGAAGCCCCTCTTTCCACCTTGTCTAAGAATCCCGTATCTTCCATTGACTCCGTATTTGCGGACAGTGTTAGGATTCAACTCAAAGGGGCAACACCTTGAACAGTCTCTCCGGCCACCTGACGGAGGTTGAAATGACACCTCGTTCTACGGCAAGTTCCGCTACTTGTCCACGCGGCCGCGGCGCATGTTCCTGGCGCAGCTAATGGCGGCCGACTACGAGCCTGTCGCCGATGTGCAAAAGAGCCTGAGCCAGGGCTGGGTGCTGCGCGGGAAGAACGACCAGAAGAAGGCCGACATGGCTTAGCGGTCCTTGCATTAATAGACTATATTTGGGTTAGGGTTTTAAATTAAAAGTTTTTGTTACATACTGTCTCTTTTTATTTCTCAGTAGGTTCCAATAGCGGGCCGATGGATCCCGCTATCAAGCCTGTCCTCACCCTATTGACTGAGAAGCGCCTCTCCCCACCTTTTCTAAGAATCCCTTGTCTTCCATTGACTCCGTATTTGCGGACAGCGTTAGGATTCAACAGAAAGGGGCAACACTTTGATCAGTCTCTCCGGGTTTCTAACAGGGGCCGAAATCTCACTTCCTTCTATGGCAGGTCCCGCAACCTGTCCACGCGGCTGACGATGAGCCTGTCGCCGATTTGCACAAGAGCCTGGGCCAGGGCTTGGTGATGCGCGGGAAGAACGACCAGAGATTGATTTATAGCCAAAAATTTACAAAAAAAAACCCGTTCCCCTCCTCATCTCTGAAGTTGATGGACAAAAAAACTGAATGATATATGATATTGATTTATGTTTTACGCGAAAAATTAAATAATTATTTTGTAAAATTTTACAGTTTTGGTTTTTTTTTTTACTTTTAAAACTAATAATTTGGGCTATTTAAAATAGACATTGTTAACATTGAACTTCTAAGAACAAGCGTGACTTAATTAGTTCATGCTTGATAAACATTGGTCGTTTACACGAGCGTCAAAAACAATTCGTAGCGCGGACATTTATCAACCAAGTTTATCTTATTAACCCGCTTATGTAATAGACAAGTTGAGAGTGTTGAGACCTTTCCGCGGTACATATTATGGTACCGGGAACCGGGAAGGTACTTTAACCTGACTATACCCGCTATTCGGACTCGCGAAACGAGGGTTGCCTAATCCCCGACTTAAAATTAGGCAGTTTTTATTAAGTATTTACTGTTGTTCTAATCCATTCTGTATTTTCAAATAAAAAATGCTAGAGTATGTTTATGGGTTGGTTCTTTCTTCACAGTCTGACACCTGCACAGGTTTATGTCGCCTTTCATGTTCTCACTGAGCGGTCCCAACTCAAGGCTGACATTGGCCACAAAACAGATGTTTTGTGCATTGGCTGAATCCCAAAAAACATTTTCGCAAGAATTGTATGTTTTTTCTTTTCAGCGAGAGATTTGCTGCAGGTGGAAAGAAGTGATCTCTGCCTACCCCTCTGGGAAACAGGCGTGATTTAATGTATGTATGTATGTTTTCAATTTATTTTATCTTACTCATAATTACGAATGTGTTTGCTGTGAATAATTAATGTTTTCTTTTTATTTATTTTATGTGTTTAAATAACTGACATTGAATTTTAATCTCAATTCTCGGACAAGTAGGTAAACGGTACGTGGCATCTCCTATCATCCCGCATTTTAATGCACAAGTGCCTACATTTATGATCATAAACCAAGTAACAGCTAAATAATTTGTAGCTATTAACTTAGAAGAAACCGGTACAAAACCGTATACTTACCGTAGTATTGCTATACGTACGTACGCTATACGTAGGTACGGCATGTCTGTTTTGATAACTAGGTACCTACTCGTAATGCGTGAATGTGTAGGGAGAGGGACACACACAGTTACAAAGTTGTCATAAAGCGTCAGCAATATACCTTATGGCAGCTATGCCGACCGGCCCGCCAGTAAATAATTAGTAAATAATAAATAAAATTCATATACTTAAGCCAAATCTATTATGTAACTAAGCTAATACAAATACAAGTACCTATAACAACCAGCCAAGCCCCCAGAATTCTTGTACAATCATTCCGGTTCCTATGCGTAATTCAAATCAACTACGTATGAACCCCGCCCACCGCAGCAATAATGTATTCGTCACGCTGTTTTCCTTAGGTACTAAAAGAATATTTTTAATCTGGACTAAAGAGCTGGAAATCTAGCTAAGTAAGCTAAGAAGGTAGTCGATTCCTAGCAGTAGAATACTACCTAGAAAACGTTCTGCAAAGTGCATTGCAGCATATAAGTATACCTAGTAAATTTATACATTGAATGACCACTGTAAATAAACGAATTGAAGAAGAGAACAAACGTAATTTTAATCGAACTTTAATGTAGGTTGATTACAATTATCACAATAAGTAGGTACCTACGTAAGAGAAATAACATGTTGTGATTTCACGTTCTGAAATAAACATTAGCTCGAGTTTAAAAATAACCAACGCGGTGAAATCAACCGCAATAAACTATACCAATTTTAGTTTGTTTGTAAATTAAAAAAGTTTTAATTAATTAGCGCTATTATTAACGCGAAAGTGAGTTTCTCTGCTCTGTCTGTCTGTCTGTCTTTTACCTACGCTATCATGGCTAAACCTGCTGCACCGCCGCCTGTATACCTGTATACAAAACGAGGCCAATAAAGCTCACGTACTGTAGAGACTCGTAACGAGAATTAAAAGTTAATAATATGAAATACCTACACTGGCTTTCGAGTTAGCATTACAGCAAACGTCCTAGTAACTCGAATTATCATAATTTTCCTACTAAAGTCAAAAGTAGGTACTCACTAGTTCGTTTACTTACTCGAATAACAACTGTGTGATACCGGCAAGCTAACCTTCGGCCGGTCAGTGCCGCGGCGTCAGCTGAGCGAACGCGACGCCGTTTTTGTTTTTGTAACTTTTTAAATTTAAATAAGACCAAGATGTCGCAGCAAGGGCCCGCCTTCGACGTGAACGCTATGACGCTGACGCGATGGGTGCTTACCCAGCAGAAGACAGCACCGACAGCCACCGGGGACCTGACGCAGCTGCTGAACTCCATACAAACAGCGGTCAAGGCTATCCAGTCAGCTGTCAGGAAAGCCGGCATAGCGAAACTGTTAGTATTTTTTTTATTTACTATAATTTATGACTGTTGTGTACGGCGCAACGGCGTACCGTACCTACTGAACATAACAACAAACTCCTACAATAGGAGTCGCGTCGCGTAGAGTAACGTTGGAAGTGTTTGCCTAGGTTTTTTTTCTCGACTAATCATCATACGACCCTGTCACAGAAAGCGAATTAATAAGTTTAATAATATACTATATAAAATTAATAATATACTCGCTGTCATTATTACAATAATGTTCGCTTTCATGGCCTAACATTTGAAGTTGTTGACTGGACCTCATCCATCAATATCTCCGATTTTACCGATTAGATATTAGATGTTTTTGACTAATCCTCATACAACCCTGTCGCTGTCACAGAAAGCGAATTAATAATATTTACGTCATTTCTCGGTACTCGCTGTTACTTCATGGCCTAACACTTGAAGTTGTTGACTATACCTCGTCCATCATTATCTGCGATTCTACCGATTACATATTAGATGTTTTTGATTTTATTTATGAGGTACCTATTTGAACTCATTGAAAAATTAACTAAATGTGGCAAACGCATTATGTATAAGTAGTACTAAGTACTAATACAAGGTGGGTTTTTTCGATTGTTTTCCTATAACGTGAACTTTTAGGTATAATCAAAACGTCAGTTTGCATAATGTTTACATCTACCTACCTGCGAGAACCTATAAGTGTAATAAACATTATAATATTATATTGCACAACATAATAATGTAATAATGGAATCGTTTGATTACCTATGACCCTCAGCATCCGCTTGTATCATCTAGGTACCAACATACTGATAAGGATTTTTATCACCTATTAGAAGGGGTTATTTATCTACATTATAGGTAATATAACTTAAACGACTTTTGCATGTTTCAACCAATAAGATTACATATTGAAATACATAGAAACAAAAATAATCATAACTACAAAACGGCCAGGTGCGAGTCGGACTTGGGCACCAAGGGTTCTGTGCTTATTTTTTTTTATAAATGTTAGTCAAAACATAGCACTAGTTGTCTAATTTCCTACTTTAGGTCAAGTAGAGCTAGATATAAACTAGAGCATTATTTACAAAAGTTTGGTTTTTGCATCGACGAACGGTAAAATAATAATTAATTGATTTTATTCCCTCCCTTACATGCAATATGCAACGAGGCCAACGAGTATATAAATAATTGTGGCCTGTTTGGCTTGTAAACTTAGTAGATACAGGAAGAAAGGGTGGTTATTTAGTAACGTTTTACATAATACTTATAAAACAAAAGATTACCCGGCATAATAAAACCTTATTTTGGAACGGGCAAGATGCCCGATTGAGCCGAAATGATTGGCCGATAACGCACTAACAACTCTCCCTGAGTTGCTGGTGTTTATGGGCGATGATGATTACTTCCCATCAGGTAACCTACATGATCGTTTGCCTCACACTCCTACAAAAAAAAAGCGCTCACCTGAGATGAGATATAAAAGTGAAGGTATTGTAAAATGTTTCTTGTTAAACCTTGCCGTCTGTGTATTTTGATCCAACGCGGAACTGGCTACAGTTGTTATCCTTGAAGAATGTTAATTTCACGACGCTTATTTTTGTATAATTTCTCAGCACACCAAGCTCGCAGTCAACAAAAAATGGTTTCAAGTACCATCGTAGAACACCTATGCCTACACCTACCACCATAAATCGCACGGCGTATCTATTCTTTTTTCTTTTTTTTTCTTAACTTTATTTTATTCAAATAATTATGTGTGTGTAGCCTTCCTTGGTTTCACCTGACGGTTCCAACAAGAGACCAGCGTTGACTTAATTGCCAGCATTAGGGTCAATTCACGCTGCGTGGTGCAACGTATTCTGAATTCTCACAATGAAATGTGTACCTTTTATTCTAGTACATAAACTATATTTTGAGTCGCATGTGCGCGCAGCGTCGCGTCTTGGTGTGAATTGACTCTTACGCTGAGTTGGGACCATTTCGAGACTACATTTTTGTGCGTATTTATCTGTCCTTTGTGTTTATTCGTCGCGAATAAATGTTCCGTTATTATAAACAGAAAAATGATCTCGAAAAACATTTTTTTATTTTGTAGTTTTGGCTGTATGGTGGGGACAGGGAACTCTAGCAAAAATTACACGTTTAGAGTACGATATTTCCAAAACCGTTTCCGAAATTTAAAAAATGTTCTTTGCATACCCCCACTATTTTTTTACATTTTACTTTAAGCCGTGGTCGGCATGAATAATATCTTTAACCATGAAAAATTGTAGCTTTGTAGTACCAAGAGTCTTTGAGTTAAACCGCAGACGGATGGACGCACGATGGACGGACGGACATGGCGAAACTATACTTTGTTGATTACGGAACCCTAAAAACGAGCATGTCTGATCTTCCCATGTAACTCGACCTCCAATCACCAAAAAAAATTGGTATGATCCACTCTGGCTTCAGAACTTCGTATCTTTGGCAGAACACACAAAACCGTTACATTTTGTATGTGTACAGGCATGGCATCTCAGGCGACACCAACGTGCAGGGCGAACAAGTAAAGAAGCTGGACGTGCTATCCAACGAGCTGTTCGTCAACATGCTGACGTCATCCTTCACCACCTGCCTGCTCGTTTCAGAAGAGAACGAGAACGTCATTGAGGTACCTAATCTAATTAATATTGCCTGTTGTCACACCCTTGTTGCCATTGGTAGGTAACCAATTTTCCGCGTATGGAAACAATTGGGACGAAAGACCGAGGAAATATAATTTCGTTGATTATAGGGACATGGGCTCTTTTTTTGTACTTCCAACTCCAGAGTCTTCTTTAGCCATTTTCATAAAACTGCCCTTCGAGGATTACTTCAGCTTGTTTCCGGGACAGTGAAGGCAAAAAACCAAACCATTTTCGACTCAGAATCACCTTGTCCCGTGTGTCTAACCTGCCACTATTTTATTATCCTGGCGTATAGAAAACGCCAGGATAATAAAATAATGGTCGACGAATAATGCAGATATTTTCTTGGTTTCGTAGGTAGAGACTGAACGACGCGGAAAGTACATCGTGTGCTTCGACCCGCTGGACGGATCCTCTAATATCGACTGCCTCGTCTCCGTGGGCTCCATATTCTCTATCTACAAGTGAGTTTAAGTTAAATCTTTTTGGGCTTCATTATTTCAGTGGTATTTGGGCCGCCCAAATAGGGATCCTCACTCGGTCGCATCAGCCAAAAAATACGCTCTCTTCACTGCAAAATCGTTCCCCGTACTCTGTAATTAACCGAGCCAGCATCTATTATATGCATATCCACCAGCTCTTCCAATTCCCTATTTTTCCTCAGTTTTTAGCTTCCTTCCTCATCCTTGGCACTACCCAACACCCAGCGTGAAGTGACGCGGAATAGAGAAGAATTGTGTTCTCTTGTCTCCGAGGCCAAGATTATTTTTGGGTCGTTGAGAAGGTAGTAGTAATAGGTCAGTGACTCCTTTTCTGTCCCAGGAAACAGTCCTCGGGTGCTCCGACCGTGTCCGACGCACTGCGACCCGGCCGCGAGCTGGTAGCGGCAGGCTACGCGCTGTACGGCTCCGCGACCATGCTGGTGCTGGCGCTGGGCAAGGGCAAGGGGGTGCACGGGTTCATGTACGACCCTAGCATCGGGGAGTTCATTCTGACGGACCCGAACATGAGGGTGCCGGAGAAGGGAAACATTTACTCGATTAATGAAGGTACGTATTCATGGATTGCTTGAAGTATCGATATAAAACAGGAGCAGTTGCGAAGGCCGACGGGTTCGCGTTATAGCGATATTCCTCAAAGACTTCCATGTTTAGTTTAGCTATGCAGCTATCGATTTCAAAGAAATTGCAACACAATGGCGGCGGGCTTTTATAGTCGATACGGCTCGAAATTCTACCAGTTAAGATAACTATGATATCTTGAATCATGGAGCTCTATTCTAATTCGTTTTAGCCCAATATGGTAATCATATTTTTGTTTTTAAAGCCCTTGCACTCAAGTGCATAAGACAATTATTATATTACGTCAACAATATATAGGCTTAAACAAAGCTGAACAGACGCCCAATCGTCAGAATCATCTAAACACTGCTAACCATTTTCAGGCTACGCAGCAGAATGGGACGCCGGCCTCGCCAAGTACGTGCAGACCAAGAAGAGTCCAGCCACCGGCAAGGCGTACGGCGCGCGCTACGTGGGCTCCATGGTGGCGGACGTGCACCGCACCATCAAGTACGGGGGCATCTTCATGTACCCCGCCACTAAGTCTGCGCCCAACGGGAAGGTGAGCTTTACTTACTGCCTCATAAGCCAATAAATATCTCAGATTCAATTGGGATAGACCAAAAAAAATAACTAACTGTTTTTACATTCTAATTCGAAAGAATGGGTAATTTTAAGAGACCAAGTTCATTAATTTTGTATTTGACCGAATAGTTTTGTTTGAATATCTTTATTTATTTAGCAGACATTTTATGGATGACATGATTATTTTAAATTTGGGCTGGCATTTTCTAATAAATTACAACAATTAAATGATATCTAATGATAAAAAGTGATTGTAATAATGTATTAAAACATACTATTTCAAGCAGTTTTCGCCTAACCCCTAAGATACACCTAGGAGAGCTTCAAGCCAAAAACGAAAGTCAAACAAAGGTTACATATAGGTACCTACTTTTGTCGAAATATCGGAAATAGATAAATACTTATTTCAAAAACTTTATAATGCAGAACGGCTTTATAAATCTATTCCTCGAAATGGTTTTCGAATTAAAGTATTTATAAAATTATGAACAATCCCAATTGCTAAAGTAGATTCAATCCTATCCTCTTAGTACTTAGTGAGGTTGTGATTGCTACAGGAGTTTTATTTGAGATGCTGCTATTTCGCTTAGCAGGGCAATTATATGCAAGGATTCATCACGTTAGCCAAAACACGTCCTCTGCTGGTTATGTATGTATGTTTGTATGTATGTAAACTTCTTATTGCATATAAACAATAACAAGACACCATAGCATCAATTTAGATAATATACCTACATAGGCGAACTTATCCCATATGGTATCTATTCGAGTACATACATCAAAAAAAAAACTGCCTTAATAAGATACATACATAGATAATTACATATACTACGATACGAGTTATATAGGGTGGGCCAGAAACATTTGCATCTCTTACTAGCTCTAGGTGGATGGATAATGTACTAAGGGAAAGCTAATTGTACCAACGTTATCTGTTATCATCTACATATCTGTTTCCATTGATTTAGTGATATCAAAGATAACACGGGATTGTAGATAAAGCTGACAATAAATTCCAAGCTGCTTTTAATTTCCTATAGTTTGTTTCACCTACCAGAACACTATACACAGTATACTATGGTACCTATACTATTTAACGACTATGTAATAGCTAAAAAGTTATAACAACAACAAATAAATTACAAGATATCTAGTCTCTCTAGTCAAATATTTTACAATTACAAAACCTACGTTAATTTTCGACCCTTGTTTCAGCTCCGTCTCCTGTACGAATGCAACCCAATGTCCTTCATCGTGACGGAGGCCGGCGGCGTGGCCACAAACGGCACTATACCCATCCTGGACATCGAACCCACCTCCATCCACCAGCGCGCGCCGTGCTACCTCGGCTCCAAGAACGACGTCGAGGAACTCTTGCAGCACTTGAAGTGATCTGGGGCACATTTAACCGTTGTAGTAGCTGCACACTTTTGTACCTTGTCGCTTTATCGCCTTTGACAGCTTAGTACACCAGTTCAAACATGACGTTAAAGTGACAAAGCACTAAACTGTGTAGCTACTTATAAGGCCGAACATACCTGTACATTTTAATTTGCTGTAACAAATTATTTTTGATTGTGCCAATTTAAACAAAGACTGAAAATTACACGTATAAACGTTTTGTCTTGATTTATTTCAACTAGTGGATTGCCAGGGAAAAAACAATCTGACTTAAATAAAGCACGACCAATGAGACGAGATAAAGAATGTAAACAAACTGTCCGTTACTGAGTTATATTGCGATAGCGAGCGATTATCATATCTGTCCTTATTCCTCGTACGCAATAATATCTTCAGTTGGTCGATGAAGGCTGTCGTTGCGTGATTCGTGGTACAGGAAAGCTGTCAGTACAGAAGTTGTCAACATTAGGGCCGCCATTTTGTGAAGTTCATTCCTGTTTGGATTGCGGTCGAAATGACACGATTTCAAATAAAAATGTTTTGAACTCCTGAAAGCTTGTTTACATTCTTCATCTCGTGTCGTTGGCCTTACTTTAGGGCAGTCGACTTTTTGTAGCGGTGCCGTCGCGCGTTTCGTATCGCTGTCACTTTTGTTCTCTAATGTGTAAACGTTACAGCAACACCGAACGCGTGACTGCATCGCTACAATGTCGCCCTTGGCACTGATCAGTGCTTAATTTTCATAGATCTTTTAATTATTATTTTCCTTAACGTCATTGACGGATATATCCGCACCACTGTTTCAACGACAACGACGGATATCTCCGTCACAGTTGCCAGTGCAAAATAGACTTGAGTGTATAAGAGGCAAGGTTGATATTCGCCCTGGTTTTAAGCTGACATTGTCAAGGTTAAACATAGGCCAAAGAACACGACTACGAACGCTGCTGAGCTACTCTCTTTCAGGATTGCAAATAGGTTATAAATAAACACAACCTTTCAAACTGCGCCTTATATTTTATTTACAAAAAGCTAATCTTCCTTAAATTAATTCTAGAAATTAGCACAAATTTCATTATAACCTTTTAATACCAGCTTCGCAACAGAAGTGCATAATGCGTACACTGTAAAATAAAACATGAGCAATAGTGATAAATTGAATTCCTTTTGTTTGCAAATGCCAATACAAAATAAAAGAAGTGCAACTGTATTGTTTACAATAGATATAAAGTCGACTGATAATATTTTTCACACATTTTTGATCTTTCCACAAATGCTGCAACTTTTGTTCAATACTAAGCTTGTACTACTGGGGCACTGTTCTACTAAGTAAAACCATATTGCTTTAGACATGTTATTGTATTGTCAACGTTACGATAGCTCTTATTTACTTGACAGTAATAGCGATCGAGTTACAATCAATACGATGACATGTGAACATCCGTACGATTTTACGGAATAGAATAGAATAGAGCCCCTGTTAAAATGAACATACGCGTTCAAGGCCCTCGGGGGAAGTCAGAAAAATATAGTTTAGGATGTTGTTGTTTTGCCCAAAGTATTATTCCGATCGACAGTTTTCCTTGTGCACGAGCTACAGAAATTGAACTCTATGATCTAGACCAATTGACAGTAGTTTGCTTGTTAACTAAACTCAATCATTGTAATCTTTCGTCCACAATTATTTAACTTATAAAAGCTAACATTAGCAATTACCCATTATACTATAAACCTATACCTACCTATTTATAGTTTTATTCGACGACTCGTAGGTAATTGGTGTTCAGCACTACTAGTATTTAGCACCTACAAATCGCACACCTAGATCTAAACTAAATGCGTTGTTTAACACTGCAGGTCGGTCAGTATTAAATCACTGGAAAATTATTTCCCCAGTGTAATTCGAGAACTAGATACGCGATATGTATTTAGTACGTTTTATAAACATAATCATTATAGCATAGTTATATAATACCTACATTCAATTTCAAATAGTCACAGTCCCTTTACGCAAAACTAGAGTTTGTTTAGCTTTACTTATTTTACCGCATCAAGTATCTTTTCAGTTTTCGCACACTGTTAATCCTTTTAAGGCTATTGACGGATATATCCGCACAACAGTTACAACGCCAACGACAGTTAAATCCGTCACGGTTGTCCGAGTAAAATAGACTTGTTTGTGTCACCGTAGTTGGGTGAATGAACTTTTAAGGCTTTTAATTTTTCGACATGTTTCACAAATTATATGTTTTTTAGAAAAAGTATTATATTTGTTAATGACGTGGCTAACACGCTTATTAAATCAGACAAATAGGCTAACATTTGAAATTAATTGATTTAAAATACTACAGTTTTAAATAATAAATTAGTTGGTAACGCAGGGGACAATGTTGACACTAGATTTTGTATGGAAAATGTGCATTTTCCCCTGAGTTACCACGTTTTGTCGAGGATTAAAAAATATTTGAGGTGTTCAACATGTAAGGTCTGTAAATTTCGTGGTCTGATTTTAATGTTGATATATTATTATTAACCATAAGTCACTAGGAAAGTTTTAACACCGCAAAAGAAAAGGAGTACCTACCTTAAAAGTTTATTCACCCATTTAAGGTGTAATTTTTTGCATTAAGTATGGCGTTCAAAAGTTTAATTCCACTATATCTCTGACCTACTTTTCTGGCAAAACTATTTTATTACAACCAATTCTTATAGCGCTATAAGTTAGACATTCATAATTATCACAAGTGTATCGCAGTTTTGCTCCGTGTGTAGTTTCTGTAGCGTTATCGCTACAAAATCGCATCGTTTCGCGATATTTATCGCCTCTTTATTCGGCCTCTTTTTGGTTGTTGACCTTTTTGCTCTTTGGCTGGTTAGTAACGGTGAAGCGAACTGTCTATCATTTTTAAATTTTGATCTTGTGGTTGTCAGGATATTTGTTTCTGAAGAAAATTCGCCATTATTTCGAGAATTGCCTTGGAAGTAGGAACAAAGATTTTCCGTTTATCTTAATGGTCTCTGTTTTTGATTTTTTCATGATGAAGTATTGAAATACTACTTATACTGCATGTTAATTCACAGTTTGAGGAAAGTGCTATTGGAATTTTAATGTTCTTGTTGAACAAAGGAGCGTTATCGTACGCAGATCGCATTGCGATGTATTAGCTACACCGGTTTTTTCCGGGTAAGTTTTTAACGATCGTCTCACTTGTTTGGTCTCCCTTATTTTTGGTCCCCGTATCTCGAGTTTTTCCGATTTTTCTCATAAATTGTATTTTTTTGTTCTAGTCCACCCTACCCCCTAAGAGGTTGACCCAATATATGAATTCTTTTTAACTAAGACACCGAGCGAAATCCGGCAATGAACGGATCAGGAAATTAATGTCGACGAATTATTATTAAACTACGTGTGTTACTGATGGAAGTTTCGGCATAACAGCTCCAACACCGGGAATCACCGCGACGCTTTCCAGATAATTTACCTTATAATTAATTGTAGAATTATGTTACCTTTTTGGTACTTATTTTTAAAAACAATTTTCAAAATTCTAATCTAGGCCCGCGAGCCTTTCTTGGACCATCAAGGTTCACTTTTGATAACTCATTTCGGTACATTGTCCTTCCTTTTTTACAACATTTCATATAGACTATGGTTATGAGAATTAGAGATAGTATTAGTATATGCTACAAAATAAGGTCGACCTTGTTAGGCAGGCACCAGGATTTTTAATATATCCAAATTTTCCTAACCTTTTGATCTATAAATTTTTATGTGTTAATCCCTCTGATTTTATTTGGACACTATTTAAAATTAAAGTAAACATATGTAATTCTTTCAAACCGTGTCCTACGTACGATTATTTATTGAGAATTTTTTATAAGTTATAAAAACTGGTTTTTTATATGGTACCGCGTGTGTGATTTTTAATATTACATAAATTCAGTGATTGTAAACAGAATTAAGTTTTGTTTAATATATTTTTTAAAGTGTTTCCGGAACTTTTATTTTAAAATTATACGTCTGATGTTTCCTCTGTGGACATCCCAAATAGTGTCTTCGGCCTTTTTTTCCACTGGAGCGCTACAAAATGGCGCCCGATGTAAGTATTTTTTTTATTATATTTCTTGATATGTTTGATTCGATTTTTATTTTTTTTGTCGTCGGTGGAAAGATTGGTCTTGATCGACCAATAAGTTGTTCCATTTTGCTACTAATCTTTTTAATTTTGTGTTGTAACGGAGCTCTTAACATCTATAGTTCCAGCGTCATGATGACTTTACCGCGCTTTTCTTTCCCTGGCTACGAGTTACGTGTAACCTGGAGCTGACACCTACTTTCCACTGGATTTAATTTATTTATTTATTGTGATTGATGTTTATTTATAAAAAAGTTACCTGTATACCGTCCAAAACCTATAACGTCTTTCATTTCCACCATTAAAATTTTACACCCGAGTTTCATTTTCCCGTCATGTTGTTTGTAGTTAGGGTCCGTTAAGGTAAGTGTTTTTTTTTCTTTTCTTGCATGTAACCTTTTCGCTCCTAGGTACTTCTTCATGTTATTTGTGTTCCTGGTGATTTTGCATAGCATTGGTTTTTTTGTTTTTATACCTAGCATGTTCTTTCACCATGAGCTCAGTGACATGCCGTGTTCAGGTGTAGAGACGCCATTGTCATCTCGTGTGCGTGTGCGGCGTTATTTTTTTTATGTTTTAAATATATTCAGACCGAGGGCCCATGATGGAACTCGGTCGGGATGAACTTCGCCATCACATACGTCACGTAAGGTTTTCGTCTCAAGGGCGTAATTTTTCAAAAAATGTTTTAAAAATGTTCAGACTGTGTGCCCAAGTTGGTACATAGTCGGAACGAACTCGCCTTTGGTCGAGAATCCTTTCTCGAGATTTGGGTCATGGTGTCTCACACTCCCTTTTAGACTTTGCGGTGGTAATTTTAAGATTTTGTTTGTTTAGGCGCTACGGTAACTATGATAAATTTTATATATCTTTTTTGTCTAACATTATTTAACACGCTTTTTACGACGTATTTCTTGGAGGCAAATTTGCACCACGCTTTATTAAATGTACAGTCCTCCATGTTATTTCCCCTCAGGTTTTGAAATTGGCTGATGTGAATTCGTCTCACACTGGAAATTATCACATAAAGGATATTTTAAAGAGTTAATTTTTCCCTTATATTCCTTTATTTATTCATCGCATCTCCCAAAATTCGGAAAGACATTTAGCCGTCGTCGTCTTAGTTATTTCGAATAAATTATTTGATCTTATATTTATATTTCTGCTTTTTCACTTAAGTGATACTTCTTTTTTTCATCACTTTTGTGGTTCTTCTTATCAGGTTGAAGACTTGTATATAATGATAGTCTCCTGGTGTGACATCGTAGGAGACATTGTCCTCCCTGAGATTTCTTCAATTAGTGGAAATTGTATTTTTTCACTTTTCATATAAAATTCCATTTCTACTAAGTTTTCCCAGTCAGACTGTACCTAATGTCATTCATTGTTTGAACAACATTTTGTTGTTTACATACTTTCACTTTGATACCGCTAGGCATTTGTTTAGTTTCACGATTACACTCACCGCGAAGTTCGTTTGTTATACTACGTCGGACTATTCTTGATACTTGTAGCTTTATTTTTTTTTATTTTCAGGTCGGTATGGGTTCTTGTCGGGCTATGTTACTAAATCAACGGTTAGGTGGTTTGCGCGAAGAACCGCTTAATTTGTGATTTTGGTAATTTTAGCGGGTTGTTTGTTTGTAAACTTTGTGTACATGGAGTACCTTAGTTTAAGTGTTAGTGGCCTGGAATTGTCGATTTGTGTGTCCTAGTTGTTCCACGCAATTCATTATCTCTTACACCCGATGTCTTTTATTGTATTCTTTTTTGGTGCAACTTTGACTGTTGTTTTGGATTTTTAAAGAATCTTCTATTGTACTGTTTGTTGTGCATTGTGAATTTCTTAGATTTTAAATGTTAGGGTTATTAATTTCAAATTCCGCTATAAATGTCGTTTTATAGTAGCCGTCGATATCTAACTATGGTTGCTTACATGTTTGTGTTTAGGTTAGTTTAGGTTAGTTAGTTTGGCGTATTAGTGTATCGTCCTCGTCATATTAGGATATTTGAACTTTGGTCTTTTCTAGTTTTTAGCAATTTTAGTTTAGGCGATTTGGTCTTGTCCATTTCGAACTTAGGTTAGTTATGTAAAGTCTCAAGATTGTTTAGGGCAACTGTTGTCGGTGTAATTATACTTGGCATACAGGGTGTTTTTTTTTGGCTCGTGTAATTCATTTTTAGTATTAAAGTAGGTAATTAATTAGGATATTTTATTACTTAAAGTAATTATTAATGGATGTTCTCTGATCTGAATGTTGATATTTTAGGGAATTGTTGGTTGAATGTTTTTGTGCATAACGATGATTGTGTCAATGTTAGGTGTTAGTTTAAGTTTGGTGTTAGGGTTTATACTATTAGACATTTTTAGGGTTGTCACTTGATGAAAATTTTAGGGTTGTCACTTAATGATAATTATAGGGTTGTCACTTTCTGAAATTTTTAGGGTTGTCATTTATAAGATTTTAGGGTTGTCAAATTTTGTAAAATTAGGGTTGCCTCTTTTTTTTTTTTTTTTGTTCTAGTTGGAGTATAATTGTAGCGTTATCGCTACAAAATCGCATCGTTTCGCGATATTTATCGCCTCTTTATTCGGCCTCTTTTTGGTTGTTGACCTTTTTGCTCTTT
This sequence comes from Acleris cristana, assembly GCA_948252455.1. NCBI lineage: Eukaryota > Metazoa > Arthropoda > Insecta > Lepidoptera > Tortricidae > Acleris > Acleris cristana. The sequence continues at coordinate 11,426,820 of OX411788.1, read as the reverse complement.
GGCTGGTTAGTAACGGTGAAGCGAACTGTCTATCATTTTTAAATTTTGATCTTGTGGTTGTCAGGATATTTGTTTCTGAAGAAAATTCGCCATTATTTCGAGAATTGCCTTGGAAGTAGGAACAAAGATTTTCCGTTTATCTTAATGGTCTCTGTTTTTGATTTTTTCATGATGAAGTATTGAAATACTACTTATACTGCATGTTAATTCACAGTTTGAGGAAAGTGCTATTGGAATTTTAATGTTCTTGTTGAACAAAGGAGCGTTATCGTACGCAGATCGCATTGCGATGTATTAGCTACACCGGTTTTTTCCGGGTAAGTTTTTAACGATCGTCTCACTTGTTTGGTCTCCCTTATTTTTGGTCCCCGTATCTCGAGTTTTACCGATTTTTCTCATAAATTGTATTTTTTTGTTCTAGTCCACCCTACCCCCTAAGAGGTTGACCCAATATATGAATTCTTTTTAACTAAGACACCGAGCGAAATCCGGCAATGAACGGATCAGGAAATTAATGTCGACGAATTATTATTAAACTACGTGTGTTACTGATGGAAGTTTCGGCATAACAGCTCCAACACCGGGAATCACCGCGACGCTTTCCAGATAATTTACCTTATAATTAATTGTAGAATTATGTTACCTTTTTGGTACTTATTTTTAAAAACAATTTTCAAAATTCTAATCTAGGCCCGCGAGCCTTTCTTGGACCATCAAGGTTCACTTTTGATAACTCATTTCGGTACATTGTCCTTCCTTTTTTACAACATTTCATATAGACTATGGTTATGAGAATTAGAGATAGTATTAGTATATGCTACAAAATAAGGTCGACCTTGTTAGGCAGGCACCAGGATTTTAATATATCCAAATTTTCCTAACCTTTTGATCTATAAATTTTTATGTGTTAATCCCTCTGATTTTATTTGGACACTATTTAAAATTAAAGTAAACATATGTAATTCTTTCAAACCGTGTCCTACGTACGATTATTTATTGAGAATTTTTTATAAGTTATAAAAACTGGTTTTTTATATGGTACCGCGTGTGTGATTTTTAATATTACATAAATTCAGTGATTGTAAACAGAATTAAGTTTTGTTTAATATATGTTTTAAAGTGTTTCCGGAACTTTTATTTTAAAATTATACGTCTTATGTTTCCTCTGTGGACATCCCAAATAGTGTCTTCGGCCTTTTTTTCCACTGGAGCGCTACATTTCTCAGCCCAATTGAAACATATTTTTCTATTGTTATTTTTGTTTAGATATCTTAAACGTTACCAACAAAGGTTAGGAATAGTGACCACACATTGTGTTACTCTTTATTGCTGGTTGATATGATGATGCATTTTCAACAAAAGGTTTTTAAGTCCACAATCCCAAGCGAAGGATTTTCAAACAGTCTTTTTGGTCTATTAAATTTAGGGCGATTACGTACCACGTCTAACATGAATCCGTCAATGTCATCGACGGATATATCCGTACCACCGGTTCCCAGTAACAATATGAAATTCATGCACTCATCACAACCTCTAATAACGCTTTTGAGAATTTGTGGAGAGTTAATGTTTACTTATTTTATCTTTACTATATTCAAAAGAAATCCAAAACACTAATCTCCTTATTCATAAACACACAGTAAACCTACTGTCGGGGTCGATAGAAATGGCAAAAGATGTAAAAAAAATCAAACGGACCAAATTAACATTATTTACTCTATAAGTAATCACGTACTTTTGGACATCGCGTGAGGTATTTTTAATTATTTACACGCTCGATCGTTACTTTCACATTCTGTTTAAAATAAAATAACCAGGCTTTTATTAATAAGAACTCATTTGCAGAAATATTGAGGTTATGTCATGTTATGTTATGTGTCAAACAGTACTGATTTGTTTACATCTTTTGCCATTTCTACTGACCCTGACTGTATGTTAGTTAAAGTATTCTTTGTCTCTTTCTGTCAACTTCAACTGTCGCAATAAAGAATAAGGACAAAGCATATTTTAAGCACTAGCTGTCGTGCGTTTATAAATGAAATAAATGAATTCATAGATGAAGAAGAGGGTCAATATACAAAAGACGGCTAATTGTCATTTTAAATAAGACAAAGGCTCCAATTTGAAACATTTAAATCCACGAAGTTGCGCCCCGTTACTTAAAAGTTACCATTATTGACACAACTTTGCAACTTCAAAGGGGCGGGATTCAACCATTAAAAAAGCTATAATGAATTAAAATGTGTAAAAAATGAGTTTTATAAACTTCATTCTCTTCTAACAAGAAAAGACGTTGACGTTTCTGTATCTCATTTTTGATGGATCTTTTAGTGTTCATTTTCGAATTGGACCCATACTGTTATATTGATCAATATTACTGGATGATTTCTTGATCTTCTCAGACCTTTAGTATTTAAAAAATGTTCGTAATTCATCGATAATAGGGCTCGTTATTCATTTGTTTTTACGTTTCACTTTAATTCTTATGCCCTTACTTATAAACGTGAAATAACCTTGGAGAAGCTATGCCATGTTTTGTCCTTATCCGTCGAATTCAAGTGTCACAACGACAGGTAAGGATAAAACATGGCATAGCTACTCCAAGGTTATTCCACGTTTATAAGTAAGGGCATTAGTCACTCAAAGGTGCTGAAAGGGTTAATCAACCTCATAAGTCATATCAAATAGGATACAGTGTCGTCATAACCTTAAAGTATCCAGTAAAGTCCGATGTGGAGCTGGTTAGGCTGTAAGCGCCACGAACTGATGGAACACGTCCAGGATGTGAGGGTCCAGGTCCTGCGTGAAGAGCAGGGTCTCCAGGGTGCTGCTGTACTTCTGGACCTGCTCATGATGCTGTAAAGGAGGGAAGTACGTAAGAACTCGTGCCACGACATCCACTTTTATTCAAATGATAAAAAGATGATTCGTGCTATTTGAGTGGTGGAATAGGATGATCGGTGAAATTACTAGCATAGAGGCATGCCAGCTCAGTTGAGGGGTTGGCAAATTTGCAGGCTAGTGAATGCAAGTGTCTATGGATCGTAGATCCCACTTTCCATCAGGTGGCGTGTGTGCTCGTTTGCCTTCATGTCTTTATTAACGATATGTCTATGAAAGGTGTGAGTACTGAGTTAACAGCAGATTGACGAGAGTGGAAGAAGAAGACCAGGTGCTCCGACAGGATCATGATGAAGCGCTGGAACACGATCAGGAACAAAGTGTACTCACAGCTAGGAAGACCTGCCGCAGCCGGCCCACGGTGCTGCGGTACCAGCCGGTGGCGGGGTCGCGCGCGTCCGTGTCGCAGCGCACCAGGTGCTCGGACAGGATCATGATGAACCGCTGGAACACGATCAGGAACAGCCGCTTCTGGTCCATGTGGGCAGCTTCCAGCCGCTCTTCCATGCGCTCTACGGCCTGGAAAAAAACTTTATTATAGCATCGGGATCCCCAAACTAGGTATATACAATACAGTGATGGTCACGTAATTAGGGACGCTTGCGATTTTCCCATAGAATTGCCTACAAATATGACTTTACAATTTTGACCACTTTCAATTCTTACCACCACTGTATATATTAGCTTTTGAAGGCATCCGATTCGGAGCGAGTAGCATCAAATAACCAAACCGATGGAAATAACGTAGGAAACCACTTAAAGCTACAATTGAGTGTTTTCCTGACGATTGCCATTTAGTGTAAAAGTTTACATACATAGTCCTTAAGGCAACACATTAAAAGACCCTTGCTATTGCAAACAGTGGCCAAATCTGTCCACAACATTTTACAGTACAAAGTATTACAATCACCAATTTCCTAAAAAATCACTAACGCAACGTATACGTGCAAGTATTATAATTTTCGAATCATCCAGTATGACCACGATATTACTGCCTCAAATCTACCGTTTCATTCTGTCAAAAAAAGGGATGCATATATCCTCTGCCTGTCCACCCAATTTAATTTCAATCTTTATCAATTTTACAACGGATTCATTTTCAATCTTCTACAAATTTATATGTATGTAAAACATCTGGAGTGTAAATGTCAGTCACAATCTTTAAAGTAGCTCGGTAACCTGGGATTACCCTATAATTCGTACTTCCATCGTTTCTAAATCCTAATGATATTATAAATGCGAAAGTTGGTGTTTGTTTGTTATTCCTTCACGTTGCAACGGCTGGACGGATTTCAATGAAATTTTAAATGGAGATAGTTTATACCCTGGATAGAACATAGGCTATTTTTCATCCTGGAAAACTTAAAAGTTCCCGAGGGAATAACGATAATCAAAATCTACGCAGAAGAAGCGTATTTGGTTACCTCTTCAGTGGGCTTGTCCTGGTCCTTTTTCTTCTTGCTGGTGCCCTCGTCTTCGGAGTCGGAGCTGGACGAGTCGGCCCGCGCCAGCGCCTCACGCGCTTCCTGGAGCTCATGACCTTATGCCACAAATAACGACACATTTTAAGTAAGGAAAAGTCAAAATTGGAAGCTAAAAGTGATCAGTGAAATTAATTTTCCACGCTAGCGAATAAATTGGGCTTTGGCACGAAGATTTTGAGGGACAAAGAACGCCTTTTCGATCTGGTGTGGTAAAAAAGATATATATTCCCAAAAATTGTTTCATGATTCGTCATTTAAGGCATGTATTTTTTTTAATAGATTATTGCACAGCTAGCAATACTCACTTAATTTAGAAACATGCTTATTCATCTTATCGATGGTAAGATGCAGGATCTCCCAGAGATGCGAGCTGGTGAAATGGGGCGCCATCTCCTTGGAGAACAGCCATGTGGCGACGGCGCTGCACTCCACGATCTGCGTCTTGAGCATCTTGTCCACAAGGACTGAGACCATCTGAGGGTGCCGCTGCCAGAGCTCCCATACGTTGCGGAGGATGCAGATCTGGGCTTCTTCGGATTCCGCTAGGATCTGGGTAAATGAAGAACGAGATTTTTTTATTGGTTGGTGTAAATCATTATTTTGAAGTATATTTATTAAACCCCTGCGAGTTTCACTTGACTTTCACTGTCATCTTAAATAATATGTCGTACCTATATTTAGTTCAGGAGGCCTAATATGGCAGCGTTTATCGCGTGACAAAATGTGGATAAATCATTCGTCACTTTCTGACACTTACATAAGTGCGAGAGTGAAGGATGCTTTATCCAGATTTTGTCACGCGATAAACGCAAACGTACTAGGCCCGCAGGCAGTTAAAAAAAGGCATGCCCGCTATAACAATAATAAAAAAAACACCTGATATTACGGCGACCCCTACTTTCAGAGCTGATATCCCTTAAAAGGCCCAACCGATTTTCAAACCTGGCTTAGAACCACTCCAGTTAGACTAGCTCTCTATAAAAAAAAACTTAATCAAAAACCGATTAGAAGCTACGATGCAACAAAATATACACAGATAAACACGTTAAAATTATAATCCGACAGCGTCGTGGTTTAAAAAAAATTTGAGAGAAACCAGGACTTTCATTTTTTTTTGGGTTTCGTTTTAAAAGGAAAAAAACGGAACCCCTATAAAATTACTTTTGTATCCGTCCGTCTGCCATGAAGGTTTTTTGCCTTAGACATTTACATCTGTTCGTATACTAACCAAGACTACACGTTTCCTCTGCTGAAACTTACATACCTTAAAAACATAATGGAACTTAGAGATCGCAGCGAAACTGTGCGAGATGCTCTTGCTGCCCAGGTTGAGCAGGGTCTGCACGAACACGTCGATCTTGAGGGGGTTGTGCGGGCCGGCCTGCGCGGCCGAGGGCAGGTCGCCCTCGCGCAGCGGGTTGGGCAGCTCGCGCAGCACGTTCAGCGCCTCCTCGGGGGTGCACTTGTTGCGCACGCACACCACCAGCTGGTGCGCTGCTTCCGTGCCGGGGAGGGATGCTGCGAGACAACAGGACATTTTGATGCAAGTGCGGAAAGTAGGTCATTTTACAAGAGTCCCATGGTGTCTTGGTCCGGAACACGTGTATCAAACGACATTTTTGAATACATTTGCGAAAAAATTACAATGAAACAGAAATAAAACCGTAATTGAAAGAGACAATTCTACTTAATTCTTAGTTCGATAAAAACACATCTATAGGACAATTTGAACAATTAAGGGTAAACAACGGAAAAGTTAAAAACATTTGTGCAAAAAATCCAACTTTCCACGTTTGGGCATGTACAAGTGATGTTTACATTACTACATCTATTCATAATTAATGATGAGGCGTGGTTCATTAAAGTAGAGTGATTAGTTACAATTAAACTTCATGAGTAAATATTATCTCTTATTGTATTGTGCTTAAATCATACGAAATTGATACCAGCACATGATTGGTACAGCGTCTCTTTAAAAACTCTTTAATATTCAGGCAAACACATACAAATTAAACCGACGCATCTTAAATTTAACCACACTTCAGATAGAAGGCGGTACAACCTATGGACTTAGTGAAAAGGGACGGACCGATAACTCTTCTTGAGTTGCTGGTGTTTATGGGCGATGGTGATTACTTCCCATAAAGTAACCCGCATGTTCGTTTGCCTCCCTCTCTTATACCTAAAAGAAATACCAGTCTTTGTATACCATGTTCAGAGTATATTAGACTTATATTACCGACTTTACCCAAACCGCCCCAAAAAAGCGATCGATAGTATAGCACCTTAATTAAAAATAACACTAAAACCACTCATAACCCAACCCTCTCCATATATAAAGGCAAATTAGACATAACATAACGCAACGCGCGTAATTAATGTAGATGCGGCGAATGATAAGATACGCGCACAATAGATTGAGCAACGCTGGGAAACGCTATGGGCCGACGGCGGACGAGGCTTATTGGTTAAAGGAAACCATATTTAGAGTAAACTGTATGTACTATATGAAGAATATTGTTTTTGGACAGTCAGCTTATTGAGACTATAAACTAATGAATTCCAATCAGGTGGGTTCTTATTTCGCCAGTTATGTAAAAAAATATAATCTATATATATAAAAGGCAAACCTGACTGACTTATATATCAACGCACAGCCGAAACTACTGAACCTAGAAACTTGAAATTTGGTACAGGGGTTCCTTTCATGACGTAAGTGAGCACTAAGACAGGATTTCCCGAAAATCGACCCCCAACGGGAAGAAATGGGGGGAGTAGCGGGAAACTAATTCTACGCGTACGAAGTTGCGGGCGTCCTCTAGTAAGAAATAAGATGTTACATGTCTTTACCTAACCCATAAAGTTCTGAATAAGAATATTAAACGGTTCTTCAAGTAACGGCGTCCACTAATGACTTGAACTATCTGTAAAAAAAAACGCAGCTCAGGATTTCCAATCCATTTGTACATTTTTGTATTATTTATTTATTTATTATTAATTACAGTTACACGCAGGGGTATGTCCAATAATGTCCATTAATGTATTATTCCATTAAGGAAAGCGGATAAATTGCCTGTCCAAGCATAGCATCCTACGCATGTTATACATGCATCCATACAATTACATATTCACGTATAATTCTTATTTATTACTCCAAACGTTGACGTTTTAGCGACTATGAGTCTAATTAGTGAACATTTCGTTATAATTTTGTTTGTATTATTAACGTTCCGCGTGTGACAGGGGCACGGTAGGAAAAGAAGGGCAAGAGTAAATGAGCCTTCTCGTAAAGGTTCCGTAGTAAAATGCACACATACATACATAGGTATACACTTGTCTCCCAACGGGGTAGGCGGAGACTATGGAACGCCTGGTGCACCAGTCCAAAGTTTGGACTCCAAACATACCTCTTTCGTTTGCTCTATATTCATCAACCTTTTCACGCACGTACAGTTATTTATGCAACTGTCACATAATGAAGCCTCTTAAGACACGAGTGACGAATTGAAGACAGAAGCTTAGTGAGTTTTCTTATGATAGGATAACTCGGAATCATCCTTGCTTAAAAACAGGAGCCCAACTATACCAGATGGTATTGAGATTATCAAAGTTTTTAGATAGCATATCATCAAAAATCGATGGTATCATGGGGTGGCCATGGTTGTGAATTGTGATGGTTAAAAAAATTACCTATTGTTATAGCATGAAGGCCTACCGCTCTTTTTTTAAACCAAGTTGCCACATCGACAAATCATCAGCAAAAAGCAATCAGAGCATTTTCGGGAAATAATCTCTGAGTGTACCTCAAGAGCACCCAAACAATATTCCCTCCAAATGTAAAAAGTTCCTATACGCTGTGCGCTGTCTGTGTGTCAGTCAGTCAGGCACAAAAAAAAAACATATATGTGTAGATTTCCCTAACGTGTGACAACTAGACGAAATAAAACATACAAGGAATCCTAAACGCAAAAACGGCGAAAAACGCGCGAGATGGAAAGTGCGCACGCGACGTTTTCACTCCCCCCCGCTCCCCCCACGGCTCGCGTGGTCTCCGCTACTATTTCAGCTGGACTGAACATACCTACGCATTTTTCAACAACCGTTTATTTGCTACAAATCTAGTATGTAAAAATGTAATTTTAAGAAGTTTATCTACACGTAATTCTGAGATAACTTGTTCATATAAAGTAATCTCTGGTATTAGGTACTGTTCCGATTCTATTAGGTCAGCCACATATTTTTTGTTTCTTTTGTCAAGTTGATAGAATCTTCCTCTTCTTTCATATCAAAATTTAATTAAATTTAAAAAAAGGGAAGGCATTGTTTCCATATCACTTGACAATAAAAACAAGAACGCTATTTACCAAACATTGCTTAACGAATAAGTACGTCTACTTTAAAAGGAAATGAATTACACAGTTTCACTGCACTAAACAAATATTAATAACCTAACCAACAAAAAGTTGGAAAACCCCGGACGTTGACATTTCAAAGTTCAATACTTTAAAAACGGCTAAACCGATTTCAATATAAAATGTCTAAGAACCACCGCTAGAAAACCTGCTTTCAAATTAAAAAAACCGCATCCAAATCGGTTCATCCGTTAAAGAGCTACGGTGCCACAGACAGACACACACACACACACACATACACACACTTACACGTCAAACTTATAACACCCCTCTTTTTTGCGTCGGGGGTTAAAAAGATTGCGTTTAACAATCAATTCCAACAACAATAACACCAACCAATCTCTATTCATCATTGCAACATAGACCATCATCGACACAGGAAGCCAACGACGACATTATCTTCGAAACAAAGTAGCAAATGCAACTGCCTCCTTTTGATACTCTACCCTCGTAAGCCAATAGGCAGTATCTTAGATAAACCTTCTGTAGCAATATCAATCACATAACTAACAGAATAGAATTGAAACTGCTTTGGTTATTGATTTTGAGATACTGCTCACTGGCTTAGGAGGGCAGTACTGTCATCGAGATGCGGGCAACGATAGGCGGCCATTACCGTGAATTACAGGCAGTTTGCACTTACATGACAAAACGTAACCGATGGCTGGTGGTGTGTCCGCCACACAATGTAATGGGCAACAGGCTACCGGGGCTGCTTGAGATCTTTTACCGCAAGGCTAACAGTATAAACCTTATGCATCATATATTACGAAGCTTCCGGATTCAAATCCCGATGAGGACAGATATTAAATTAGTGAAATGTAATGGGCGGACAACGGATGCAAATTACGTCAAAATAATGTCAAACGATATCCGTAATATGGATATGACTACAATTTATTTAAAAAAAAGACAACATCACTGCAAAAAAAAGTTATAGAATTTTATTGTTGAAGTAAATAATCATATTTTTTTCTTTATTAGGTATTTTCAGTACATTCCTTTCATCCTCCACATCTACAGACGTAAGAGGGGCGTAGGTATTCATAAAGTAATACTTCAGTACTTTCGTAATATAATAAATATGTACTGATTTATAACAAAAAACTGCATATAAATAGTACTCGAAATTTAATAAAAGTCTTATCCGTCTTGTGCGTTCTTCACCATATTGCATCCGTCGTCCGCCTTATAGTAATGAGCACGAGTGTTCCCGAGTCTTGGATTTTTTCTATGTTTTTAAGTATGTACGTCTCTATATAAGTAAGGTTATCGTTTTTTAGTACCCATATAGTACAAGCCTAGAGCTTACATGAAAAATAGGGACCCGTACTTTAGAGTTTTGAAACTTATGTGATAAATTGTGTCATAAAAAATGGACACAATTCATGAATAAGTACTTTCTTTTCATGATAAATCTAAAGTTACCGTCAATAGAACTTGCAAAAGATGTAAACAAAACCAAACGAACCAATTCACCATGATTACTCGATAATCACGTACTTTTAAAGATCAAGTGAGGTCTTTGCAGCGATTTATACACTAAATCATTATTTTCATATTAAGTTTAAGATGAAATAACTATTCATTATACGTTATTTTTAATAAAAACACGCTTGGTGAATATTTGAGGTTATGAGTCAAACAGTACTAATTTGTTTACATAGTTCACAAGTTCTATTGATGGCGACTTTACATTGTCTATTTCAGCTTGTAGAGTTTCGAGTTACATTTTGTTAAACAGGGAAGGAAAGATGATAATTAAATCGCACGAAGGCACATGCAGTAAAGATGCATATCATCTTAATGCATTATTATTATTACAACTACTCGCATGTGCATTGATATCAGTATCATTGTAACAACTTCCGCAATTTACACTCTAATAGTCAGATCTGTAACTCGTTACAGTCGTATTAACTACTCGTATCCTAATCACAATAATTAAACTTAATATTTTTCTTACAACAATAGGAAATCGATGAACAAAGGTTTTTATGTATTGGGCTTACATCGCCGGGCGTGAATAGTGTATGGGCTGTGTTGAGTGCGAATGGATACCAATATGCGACAGAAATGGAAAAATAGAGCAGGGACGTTTCATCCTACCTAAATGCTCTTGTGTTAGTAAGAGATGATGATGAATTGATGAGAAAATGTTCTGCGGAAGCTCACTATAACTTGCCATAGCAACAACAACCACTCAAGCAACTATTTTTGAGAGAAAAAAGGATCATGTTGCCAATTTCATTCTAAACATCGCACTCATGTCTCCCAAGTGGCAAAAAGTAAAAAGTGGCCTATAAAAAGAACCATGACATTATGATTATAATTATTACTTAAAGTTATAACGTAAATTCCAGAACTGTTTAATTTCTCAAGCTTTTACCTATTAACGATTAACAAAAAGTTGATAGTTTCTATGCAAGACCAAACACTTTCGTGAATAATTTCCGTCAATCGGTAGCATGCGAGTTGCATAATAGACGTAATTCACGTCATATTTATTATGTCTGCACTTCTGGTAGTGCAACGAATTAACAAGCCAACGAACTGCCGCGGTCAGCCCCCTATTCGATAAATGTTACACACGAGAATGTGACAATTTATACGTTTTCTATGGCATACGCAACATAATTTTAACGTAATTAACAACTTGCATAAACACGTAAACTTAAGTTTATATTTACTATTTTTAAGTACCACGCCTGAGATTAAGACGATACTAATGTAACAACTAGGTACCCACCTACTAAACAAAGACGAATGTGAGGCGACGCTTAAATCACGTAACCGTCAACTTTTTTCCATACAAATTTATCTCCGGGAACATTTCGCACGTTTCTCATATCTACAATATAATCGAAATAATTGGACTAGGTTTAAGGGGAGAGAAACTTTATCGTATTTTGTATGGAGTTTTTTAGGTTCACGATCCATTAATGCTAAACGGAAAAACGATCTCGACAAAATGTAAACAAACTTTGCAAACTGTAACAAAATGTGTCTGTTGTACATCGATGACATTCACAAAAAACTATTACTTATTTCACTAGTTAAAGGGTGTTTAGGTCAATTCAGATCAGGTTGTACCTAATCTGATATCATTATTGTTATTTTATTTGTTTGTTTGTCCGGGCATTATTATTATTATAGAAGTCCGGAAAATAGGGGATTGCCTGTCAAGATGGTTACAAGTCAGGTATTTCCCGTTTCTCCAAGGAACATATTATAAAGTTTTTCTCAAACAATGTGAGCAAATAATTTTTTAAATGTATTTGTAACATTTAAAAAAGATTTCGACGACTGGAGAATTTTTCGAAGTCTGTAAATAAAAATACGTTTAAAAAAAAACGCAGTGGCAAAAACGGGTGTTTATACATTAGGAAAAAAACGAGGTTCGCGTTTTCGTTTTTCAACAGAAAAGCCATCATTTCGTAGCATGGTTGAGAAAAAACGAACTCTAGCGATTTTGATGAAACTTCTTTTGTTTCAAAGCTTATGGTTTTACTTAAAAACTGGTTTACACTTTATCTCGCTTCTTCGAAAATAATAATTCCTAAATCCAGGTGGGTAAAAGCTAGTTATCTATTAAAAAAACCGGTAAACATGTCAATAATACAACTGACAAAATACTGGCAACCAACACTGTAATCAATCGAATTTCGAATTGACGTTTCCTAGCGCCCCCACCTGCGCGCAGGCAGCACGGCGCAGCGCCAGTCCGTGCAGCCCGGGACGACGGCGCGCGCGTCTGCCCATGTGTGTGAATCAGTGACCAAACATGCGGTCCGGGGTCGAGTGCGTTTTGTTTATTATACTAGTGAGTATTATTGTGCTTTTATCTGAGATAGGTTAAATTAAATTGTGAGGTGACAGTTAAAGCTTATTAAATGGAGTAAATAAAATCAACTCTGAGTGAACCCTTCAAATTTGTTAGATAAGAATAGAGCTGTTAGAGTCCTTTTAGTAATTTTTATTTTTTATTTTGGTGAGACTAGAATTCAGTTCTTTATTTAAGATCAAAGGTTAATTAATTTAGTGCAAGTAGTAACTTTTAATAAATTGTCACCTGACGATTTGTTTTTATGGGTAAATACTAATAATGCTCCTCAAATAAAAAGCGTCCTATCAACATGTTAAACGGTTGTACATACGTGGTTGTTGTCATTGATATAAAACAATTGATATTGCACCATGAATCAAAATAACTTAAGGGTCATACACACTCGCAAAAACAAAAGTTTTCTCTCTTGTGGTCAATAGTTAAAGGCTTGTGTGCATATAAGTTATGTTTTTATTTAATAGGACTAAAGTAGAACTAACGCCGTTTATGAGGACGTGGGTTCAACCAGAATATTAGGCCTTAAAAACGTTAACTTCGGATATGTCCACAGGAAGGACGCTAGACCTAAATCTGTGTATGACCGTAAACGAAAGTCAGCAAGTAAAATTTTAAAATACGTTTGTTTGCTTGTTTGTTCCGTCTCCAAGGTTTGACGCCTTAACCGATCGAAACTAAATTTGGTTTAGAGATAGTTGATAGCCCGGACTCGAATAAAAATCAGATAATCCTTCAAATATGTGGAAAGAGCATGATTAACTTCTCACTCTAACTGCTGGTGGTTTCAGGTGAAAGTACAATCGGACCTAATTTTATTACTATTTATTTTCTAAGCAGCTTCCTCATTTTTACCCGACTGTGAGAGAAGGAGTTTTATGTCACTTAATAAAAATATGTACTATCTTTAGGCATGGTAATCAACTTGAATGTCCAAAAATTTCGATTAACTTAAATTACTTGTACTTATGCTTTCATATTCTTACTCTGTGTCGGCAAGACTGAAAAACGTTGTCTGAATTGTAGGTACATTATAATAATATTTTCTTTGAATAGTAGGGACATTGGGGGAAGATACAACATTGTAATTAGGTACTTTTAATTTTGTTACATGGATATAGAACAAATTTATAATAAAATGTTTTAAAAAACAAAAACAGCCTTCAAAAACAGAAAAAATAACTTCTTGTAAAATGGTAAGGTCAGTCCAACTGAAGTCGGCTTTTGGTTAGAAATATTGTGAGTCGCCGACTTCAGTTGGACTGACCTATTACCTACCATTTTACTAGAAGTTATTTTTTGCGTTTATGAGGGTGGTTTTTTGTTTTTTTAAACATTTATTTTATTTTATACATTTTAGTGATCATAAGATGTTATGTAGTCCCACTTCTTAGTTGATATGAAACTTTAAGACATTTCAAGCTCGCCGTAAGTAACGCCGCGGGTAAGTCATAGTCATATTTAAACAATTAAATGTTCTTCGTTATAGTCGCTCAACTATCTAAATAGAGATATTTAATCACCACCCCTGAAATAGGTACCGTTGAGGAGTTCCGGTGGCCATCTGTTTTCTTTGTCATCAGTTCCGCTTCACTGGACTTGTTACTAAAAATACTAAAATCGCTACATGTATGCCTACAATATTTGAGGAATTCCCTCAATTCCTCACGGATCCCCTCATAAGATTCAAAGGACCCCGCAGCAAACATAGGGAGAAAGTGTTTCAGTCAAATCTTACGAAATTTTAGTATGATGTAGATTCAAGTCTCCTGATTATTTTTTTCTAAGGGCACAACTCTCTCAGAAGTATACTTTCAGAAATAAACAAGTTTTTATTTTTCTATTTATGTGACGCGTTTCCTGAAGTCGATACTTTGAAATGACATACACTAACAGTTGGTGACGTTATGACGTAAACTTACGATGTAGTTACCAACTGTCATTGTAAGTATAACACTTCGAAAGCATGATGCATTATTATTGTAAGTAGAACCATGGCTTCCTGCTATAATTCATCCGGTAGTCTCACCATTGGGACGAATCAAGAATACAAGGACTCAAAACAGATACATAACTGACACACACACTGGGTTTTAACAATATCATTAATTGTAATTAATTAAACAGTTAGGTAATTGCGTGAGAGACCTCACCTATTGAATTAAATTTTGGTTAGTAATTAATATTTTTCAACTCCTGATCACCGATTAAAAATCACCATGTAGAGGAACAAATAATTAAATAAATAGAAAACATCCAAGACTCAGAAAAAAATACTAGCGCTCATCACGCAAATATCTGCCCTTACCGGGATTTGAACCCGGGACCACTAGCTTCGATGGTAGGGTCACTACGAACTAGGCTAACATGTCGTATATTTTTATACCGTACCGAACAAGTTAAGCTGTTAGCGGCTCCTCAAGTTAATAGAATAAGTAAACAATTTCCCATATGACAGACAATGCCCTCGGTTACCTCGTCTATTGTGGAATGCGATTTTCCCAGCTAAGTAGAGCGGCGGCGCAGCGCACGCGCCGCAGCGAGCCACCAATATTGCACATCTCCGTGTTAGACGAGACACGAGGAATTATTTGATTATTTGAAGTTGCACCCAGTGTCGCTATTGCCTAACGCACTGGCAATCGCAATCGGCTTCTAAGCGGAACAATTGTTTTCATTTTGTATGCAGACATGCCTTCGATTTTCAAAATGAAAACGATTGCGATTGCGAGTGCCTTAGACCCCCTCAGGACTTGGGAACGGTTCGAAAAATACCGGTTAATTATGGTTCTTAACTAGGTTCTTCGCAAACGCTTCATTGACGAGGGTTTTAATCGCTGGGGTTAACCTGTTCTATAGTTTTGATTTTTCCTACACTTAAATGGCGTGGCGACTATTGGTGTTTTAAAAATTAAAATGATAAGGCTTGACTTCAAGCTAAGCATGTTAAAATGCAACTAAAGAGCTAACTATTAGGGTAGGAAAGACAAGATAAGGGCCGTGATGGCGGGCGTTGCGAACAAATTAGCGAGCGAAAGCAGGAACAGTTTTATTTTGCTCATTAATCAAAACCGAAATAACAGCGATTTTGTTGCCCGAGGGCTTATTGTCTAACGCACTCGCAATCACGATCGTTTTCATTTTGAAAATCGAAGGCTTGTCTGCATACAAAATGAAAACAATTGCTCCACTTTGAAGCCGGTTGCGATTACGAGTGCGTTAGAGAATAGCTCCTCTGGTTGCACTTACACGGGCAATTTTTTGAGTAATAATAGCCCGCCATCATCCTCTGTCGTCTAACTCTAATTTGATGCAATAGAATGAGACGTCCGAACTGTTTACGGGCAATTCATTGCTCAATTAATTACTCATGTAAGTGCACTGTTATAACCAGAAATCGATGGAAGTCTTATTATATTAGGTACAGTCGGCCTTATAAGACGCTGAACACTTTTGTACCTTGTCGCTTTAACGCCTTTGACAGATTAGTGCAAAAGTTCAAACATGGCGTTAAAGTGACAAAACACTGGTGTGCAGCTTCTTATAAGGCTGAACGTACACGAAATTAGAGTAAGGCACTGGTCCCACCAAGGGCGAGGAAGCGATTAGCTATCGACTACAGGAACGAACAAAAGATATAGATCCCGTGTCAATAAAAGAGACACGTATATTAATAGTTGATTGCTCGCTGTTTACACTGCCGGCGAGAACACTTTCCACTAGTTTGTCGAAACAAAAAATATAGATCGCGTGTCAATAAAAGAGACACCAATATTAATAGTAGATCGCTGGCTGTACTCCCTTCCCGCTCATCGTCGGAGGTGAGACCAGTGCCTAAGGCCCGGTTCCCACTATGCCGGACCGGCAATTTTGCCGGATGCCGGTAAGGCTAGTGGCTTATGACGCTGTTCACACGGCATAATGTGAACAGCTTCATATAAATTGTACAGTCACTACCCTTAACGGAATCCGGCAAAATTGCCGGTCCGGCATAGTGGGAACCAGGCCTAAGACAGCTACTGTTGCCGGGTATGAATTGCAGTTAAAAGTTGCTCGTGTTGCATCTTTATACTGCTAGTTGCTACGTTATACAGGGTGAGGTCCGACAGTAGTGGGTAGCATGTCCATCGGAAAACCCTTTTCGTTACTTAATAACTAGGGTTAGGATTTGGTTGCATATGGTGGTTTTATAATCCATGGAGTCACTATTTAGTAATTATTATAAACATACCACCTTGATTTTGACCTTCAGTATTGTCATAATAATATTTTCAAAATGCATTCATTCGTTCAATCGCTAAACCAGTATAATGAATTTTGGTATGGAGGATATCGCCGCTGCTTTGAAAGCGTTACAAGTTACAAACCAACAAAAGTGGGTTCCCTCTATCTGGCATAACATTTATTGTCCGAAAATAAACTGTTTTAGCATAACAGACTTAGCATAATCAGTTTTATCCGAATGGTAATGCGGCAGAAACCTTTATTGGCATAATTTGTATCATCCCGAAAATGAGTTAGTCCGAAATTAAGTTCGCATAATATTATTATGACCGATTATTTCTACGCATAATTCTGTTTACCATAATTATCGATTGTCCGAAAGTAACTTGGCAAAGGTAACTACAAACTTAACTGCTACCAGAAAAGTAGGTTAGGTTAGAACTGCGACCAGAAAAGTATTACTACTCATACTCATAACATATTAATACTCATAACATTTTAAATAAAAAGTCTTGGTTTCGTCTTCACGGTTCGACGCCTTGCCTTAACTGATCGATTTTATAACCCGGAGTCGGACATAGGATACTTTACCCCGGAAAAATAGACACTTCAAGAGGGAATAGCGATGCCGATGGTCGACTTCTGTGCTGACACAAAACACAAAATAAAAGCAAAAGGAAAAAGCTAGTGCAAAATAAGGTTAACTAAGGCTGGGTTTTATAAAGATCCGTTAGATCAAATTTCGCTCGAATGTCAAAACTTGTTTGAAGTTACTAAAATTTGATCTGACATATTTACTAACGGACCTTTATAAAACCGGGCATAAAACAACAACTTCTTCAATGCAATAGTTATCTTGCATACTAAACACAAATTGATCTAGTTCTGTCATACGGAAAACATTTAAGCTCATACCAAAGGATGGAAACACGAATTATAGCTGCTCTAGATAGAATTAAAACTCTGTCTAAAACATTTTCTTTCGCTGCACCATTCGGAAGTTTAACAGCACCTTGTGAGGAATTTACTACTACAAAATACTGTTTACTGAATTTGTTTAATCGATGTGTCACTGCTTGTAAACACATTATTGACTTTTTGCCTGATTATCTGCACGTGCCTAGGAACCTATTAGCATTCCACCGCCACCGCCTGTGTATATATAAGAAAAGAAACAAACAGCCGGGACCACACTTCTATTCTTTCTGTATACATAACACACCTGGGGTTTTATTCTACTTTGTCTGTAGTATTGTTATCGTATTGATTTTAACCCGGGCGCCATTACGACAATACGATAACAATATAGGCAACAGGTTTTTTTTGAAAAGTTGTTCTAATAAAAATCATGCTTATAGAGGTTTGTCTTAAAAGCATACTATTTGTTTTGCTTTTTAGGGTTCCGTACCTCAAAAGGAAAAACGGAACCCTTATACGATCACTTTGTGGGTTAGGGTCGTAAGGACTAGATTGCAAAACGACTATGTAAGCAAAACGTCGTTTTTGCATAACGACCAGCTAAACAAAATGTCTTTTTTGTACAATGCCATAGTAAGCAAAATGTCTAGGTTGTGAATTCCAATCTATGTATTTTGTAGGTAAAAGGAGGCGTTCTACTATTAAGACGATTTACACAATTAGACATTTTGCAACCAAGATCTTATGAAACTAAGTCGTTTTGGTTACATAGTCGTTTTGCAATCTAGTCCTTACGACCCTAACCCCACTTTGTTGCCCGTCTGTCTGTCTGTCTGTCTGTCAAGACCCTTTATCTCGGGAACGCGTGGAGGTTTCGAGTTGAAATTTAAACGATACTCAAACTCAAGTCTACAGTCCAGTTCATGTCTTAAATTTGTATTTTGTGCAATAAAGATTAAATAAATAAATACATAAATAAATATTGTATGGAACTTAACTTTCAAAGTAGGATATATTAAAAAGTATCTCACCTTGAAACCACCCTACGTATGAAAGAATGAATGGAAGTATAGAATATTACGATACATTGACACGGTCCATGCGCAAGTAGGTCTAGATCACAGCCCGATACAAGATAATCCATGCCGTAATAAGTTCGTAAAAAGAAATCCGCTCGACTCAATCGAACTTTACGCAATTAACAATTAAAATCCAATTTGAAACTTTGGGCACTAAATAAAGATGATTGTTGGATTATTCTCCCGAAATGTTTTTTCTTTCACGCGAATTTTTTATTCGCCTTTTTTGCAATTTTTTTGACGTATATTTGTGACATCGGCAATAACTCATAAACGGTATGCCCGATCATGTTGAAAATAATTTTCGTTGAAAATATTTATTAAGCGTTACCTTTGTATTTTTTTTTTCATTTTTTTTTGTCATACGGTTAAGAAGGTAAAGAGGGGCCGGACACAATTTATGCAACATTCGAAGCGATTATTTCAGAAAATATTCACCTAATCAAAAAAAAAATCCGAAGATATTGATCTAATCAAAAAATTTGCTGCTTTTTAAAACCGTATTGTTTTTAAATATGTGCCACGCGATGATTTACGCCCATATTTTTTTTCATCTTCTGTTACATGTATGGAGGCAGTGCCCCCCTAGATTTTTTTTAGGAAATATATTTAATAAATCATGTTGCAATGATCGTTGTGTTTGACTGTTATTGGCATTTTATTAAAGTAGAAATATTTCGAACATAGGTAACTCTTATCACTTTATGATCCAATCTACACGATTACGTTACAATATGTATTTAGTACTCTGACAGCAAGTTAACATTGACATTGCCTTTCGTATCGTCGTCATCGAGTAGTAAGTTTTCGAGTTCGATCGATTTTAGGAGTTCGCATTACGGAGAGGTTTGGAACACGTTTTCGAATAGTAAAGGCGATTCGAAAACGTAACGATGATTGAAATGTTCGTGCTCGAGCTACGTAAAACTACTAACAATGTCCCACCAATTATTATTGTCAAGAATGCATTTAAATCTATGATCCTATTATTCAGCTAACCTTCGTCCATGACAGTCGAAAAATAAAGTCCGTGGGAGAATTTCGCAACTAGGGTTTACACGCTACTTTGCACCCAATTATTGTTTATTGGGTGAGATTAGACCATTGTTAACGCAGATTTTTCGCAAACCCACATTTCAACAGAACGCGTTAAGAATCCGTTGTTAATTAGAGACGAGATGGTTTACAGACAAACAGAATGTTATTGTAATCAGCCGATTGGAAATTGGCGAGCGGAGCACGCGAGCGCGGCACGCCAGCGCACTTTCCCGCAAGCGCCATTTTACTTTCAAACGCACGCTGAAATATCCACATTTTTTCAAGTGATTACAATTCTAATAATAGACTGCGTAGTTGACCGTATACTCTTCAAATATTTTAGTATTATTTATAGTCTTAATATGGTTTTCCAGATACGAAGAGGCGGAAGCGGAGCTACCGATGACTACTTTAGGCCGACACCGATTCCGCTCAACGATTGGCGCGAGGTGCGGGGCGCGCGGGGAGACCGCGCCAGCACTCTGCAGGACTCGCTGTTCCCTGTCGCCGCCGGCCCCGCCCGGTACTGGGAGGATGCCTTGCGGCACAGCGTCTACCTCACTCTCGTCAGAGACAAGATAGACAAACTCATAGCGAGAGGAGAAAAATACTCCGACCAATCAAAAGAAGTCGACGAACGTGACCTCTGGGACAAAGTTAAACGAGCACCCTTCGAAAGGATAGATACCGAAGCTCCAATGCCATTCGCCGATACCGCAACAATAGGGAAAGGACGCCTAATGGAAGAACACGGCGGCTTTCGGTTTACTGACGTCGACCAATTTGAAGAGAACTGCACGCACAGCAAGTGCATGGACGGCGTGAAAGCGCTATGGGCCGTGAAGCGGATGCAGAGGGATGTGGATTCGTTGCCGGGCCAGTACTACGAGCTGACGTTCTCTGTGATTTCTATGCAGAAAAAGCACAAGAAGCGTTATGAGAAACCTGCTAGGACCTTTACAGTGCGTGAGAGCGTCCCGGAAAGGATACTGGAGGCACCGCAGGAGCACCGATTCTATGAGCCACTGGCCGTTTCAGTACAGACGCCGCGCCCTGACCGCGCGCTATGGTACCACAAGAACATAATTCCACCGCTGCGGAGCCAAGCTCGGCAACACCACAACGGTCTAGACCGATTATTCTCGTCACTATTCATAGACGACGAAGATGGTGTACACGTACAGCGTCACAAACCGAAACAGGTCATATCGCACGTTTACCAACAGCACTCTAAAGTGGGGTACGTCGGCGCGCCGAGTGAACACCAGCAGAAGAAACTGAATCCGTATGGACCCAAGCTGCAGGGTTTCAAGTACGCCCGGCCTTTGATTTCTCCCCCACAGCACCCGCCCGTCCAACACCACTATCTGGATATCGACGCGATCGGAGTCGTCAGTAATCCCTACATTCAAGACCACAGGTACGGGCCACCGAACAAGGGTAAAACACCGCGACCGGCGGTATTACCAACCCCCCCTAACCCTATTCTGCCTCAAAAGAATTTCACTATTGAAACCACAACTAAATTGAGACCAAATAGGACGGAAGAAACGACGCCTAAACCTGAAAACGTGAACACGTACAAACCTTACAACAAGCATAAGCCGTCTCCGGTTAAAATTAGTTACGTCACGGACCACGTGAGGCCGCCGGTGTACAACGCGCCGCCGGGGGTGTTCGTGACGATGGACAAAAAGCCTTTCAAACCAATGCCACCGCTCAGACTGGTTCATTCGACAAAGCACCACAAACCGGCTCGCCCGATCGACTTCCGGCCGAGCCCGCCAGTCCTCGACTACCAGTTCTCCGATCCGGACCCATTATTTGACACCGCATTCAGACCGATCACCATGAACTACCCGAGCACCAACACGACCGACAGAGCCGTGACCGCCGCGAGCGACAATTACACCCGAAAATCCCTCACGACTAAAAAGCCACCGAAAAAACACGAATATATAAAGGCGCACCCAGTCACGACAACCGTTCCTGAGATCATAACCGCGCACAGTGCGGGTAAGGACGCCGACGAGGATTGGGCAAACGTACTGGGCGCCTTCGCTAAAACTACTCCAATGGCCGCTGAGCGAGAGACGGAGACATCTAAAGCGCCGGAAACCACCACTCCCCGCGCGAGCTCAACAACGACGTCACCCACATACGCGCCCGTGACGGCGACCAGGAAGAGAACTACGACAACTACAGAAGCGCCGACTACGCCGAAGCCCAAAAAACGCACGCGCCCGCCACATAAATTTGTGAAGCCAGAAAAAGTAAAGAAACACAAACGCATCACAACCACAACTACGGAAGCTCCTGCGAGAACTAAAAAGCTACCAGACTTGACGCCTCAGGCGAGCTCCGCCGCTGCCACCGCGGAGTTGCCCTCCAGCTCCATGACCAGCACGAGCAGCACGACCAGCACGACCAGCACGACCAGCACGACTACCCCGACCAGCACGACCAGCACGACTAGCCCCAGCAGCACCAGCACCCCCGCGAGCCCGACGGCCGGCAGCGAGCCCGCGGCTCCCACGACGCCGCCGCCCCACACAACGTCGATGACCAGAACGGGGACACCCCCAGATGCGATAAAAGACGACCAAACAAAAAGAAAAAACCGTTATAGACAATCCACTCTCAAATACAGGAGCACATCTGAAAAACTCGACAAAAAGGAGGTAGCGAGAACGGTCCTCCCTCCGACCGGTAAATTTCCTCCGAGGAGAAAGGGTTCCAAATTCCACGGGCACGTCCCGTTGTCTACGGCCCGGTACACGGATATGCAGTTCGACGAGGAAGGTCGCGAGGATCACGTCGTCAGTCCGTATAAGTCTAAAACCGAGATCACCACTCCAACCGTGACCGATAAACTGGAGACCTCGAGCCTGCCGACCGCGGCAGCTCACGAACTAGCCGATCAGGTTTACTTCACTAGTAACTCACCGGAATACATGCAGAGCCGGGATGACATCGACGAAGATCCAGACGAAAGCGATGAAGAACAGGAGTCGACAGACGATTTGGAGTATGCTCCCGCGACTGCAGAATTACCACCAATGAGTAAGGACACTAATGTAATCATCGAAATTAATCATGAACAAATCGAACAGTCCGTGGTGGCCTCGGCCGTTTCTACAGCGAAAAATAAGACAAAGTGTAAAAAGAAGAAACTTCACAATCTTACCAATACTACAGAGGAAATAAAGCCAGAGATTGACAAGCCAGAAATCGCAGAAGTGGATACTAAGAGAAACGCTTCTTCCACCGCGACAACTGAAATATCTACAACCCCTGACATATTCGAAGAAATTTTTAGTGGCTTTACCTTTGATGAGTCGCCAAAAGAATCAAAAATCAATGAAGTTACATCAGAACCTGATTTAGAAGAGCCGAATATCAATAATAATGAAAAATATATTAAAGCTGAAGAGGATTTTGCAGATTTCTTTGAAGCTTTCGACAATGAGAGGCATCCTGACGGCAAGTTGGAGGATCAATACGAGTATGATGACAAGGAGCCTTTAATAGATGACGAGGAATCGTCTCAAAGGGATGATGGCACGATAACGCGAGGTTCGCACGGCGAAGAATCTTACGAAGACTACGAGGAGCGCCCCTACAGTTTACTAGAACTAATGGCCATGGAATAGACTGAATCTCTTGAATAAGCCTCTTAATACTCAAAATGCAAACTGATCTCAGAACAACAGATCAACATTTTAAGCAAACGTAGGATAATAATAGGTGTAATGTTACAAAATATTCAGAAGCATTTATTTGTAAACGCATAGTTTCTATACAGTCAAATCGCACTTCTGTCCATAGTTCGCGTTACCGATGTGTAAATATTTCAACATTCTAGATAAGTTTAGAATAAGATGAAATAAATTATTTTTATGAAAAGTAAATTATTAAATTTTGACGTTGTTTTCTAACCTGCACCCTCGATGGAGTATTTGTAGATAGGCTCTGGTTTGAGCGGCACGAAAGAAGCAAAAGCTTCTGGCATCATATCTTTCAGTCTTTGGTGGTATGACAACCTGCGAACGAATACTTAATGGTTATTGATTAATTAATGATAACGTGCGCTTCGGATAGAGCTAATGGCGCTCTTCTGGACGCCTACGCCTATATCCAAAAGTGGATATCATATTTTATGGCAAACGAGCTCACAGGTGACCAGATGGTAAAGCTAGACAAAAATAGTTTGGAAGTTAAATTAACCATCCAATCCAATCCAATCCTTCACCCAGTAAACTGCTGCTTGCAGTCATTGCTAATTATTTTAATGTAGTAGCTCTGTATGTCAAGCACGTCAAACAATTGTTTTAAGCAACAAATGGGCAAACCGTACCTACAATGGGGCCTATTCGGATTGTGTTCTCTAAATCTCTATTCTTGTTAGTTAGAATCACGGAATAGAAAAAAATGTTCTGTGGTTAGAATCGAGTTTGACGTTTATAAATTCTGATTCGGATTCCTAAATCAAAAAATGCTTTTCACATACCCCCACTATTTTTGAAAAAGCTATCATGTGACACCCCACACATTTAAATAGACGAGTAAAGTACCCAAAGAAAATATCTGTTCAAATTACATCGTATTAAGACACTACGAGTACAGTCAACAGATAAGTGATCAATTATGTCTTGTCAGTTTAACGTCGTGTTTGAAATGTTAGACAAGAAACGATTGAAAGCGACAAGGTTAATTAATAAATGATCACTTATTTATGCTGTTGACTGTACATACGCACATAGCGAAACTTAAGGGCGACTCGTTGACTAGGGATCCCTAAATACAACTTACCTGAGGCACTTGCCGAGTACCTCGCGTACGAACCGCGGCTTAGGGTGGTCGGGGTCCAGCTGCGTGCAGCCCTCCCAGTCGTCCCAGGACCACCGGAACTGGAAGTTGCTCAGGTGGTACGAGAACCAGTTCGCGAACCTGGGACAAACGAACTGAGTCAAAAAAAAATTAGGTATAATAAGAACCTGGTAAGTACCGAAACGTTATCGTCGACCATGTGTTCAAGCGACACCAGAGGTTTTGCAGCGTTGCTAATGTTGCCGGCCTTGAGTAGAAAAATTGGTAGCGGCAACACAAGCAATAGAAAGCAAATATAGAAAGGGACTTTTGACGGGCACTTTCGAAAACAGGCAATTGCAGATTACGAGCAACTCGCTTGAAATGGCGTCAATCAAACATTGCGTCCAAGAGCTGACGCCGGCCGCTACACCGTCACAGCTAGATTTCGTACTTTTCTACTAGTTTATTTGTATGGTTCATCAAACAAATATGAGCAGCCATAAGAGCAACACAAAATACAAAGTCTTTTTAGTCTATCAGAGGAATTGCAGAATTTACCTGTCAAAACACGCCACATTCATTGTATCAATCCTCAGGAACAAGATTTCAGTAGCCTGCGCGAGCACCTGAGGCATAGTCGAGGGCTGGAGCTTGCACAGCTCGATCAGAATAGCCCCGTAGCACACCTCCAAGTACCTCGGACGCGGGAGATTAAACAGCTCTGCAAATACCACTTCCACAATACAGTATTCCAGCGGTATCTTCCCTTTGTAGGGGAAACAGAGTAGTTGTGCAGCGCACTCTTTGCGTTCCAAGTGGTATGCTTCAATGATGTTGTGGAGGTGTTCCTCGATGAGGAACCGCTCGATGGAGTGCGCTCCGGGGAGCACGGGCCCGTCCGGGCAGTCCGTGTAGTCGAACATGCGGAATACTACGCGCGGCATCGGGTACGAGTCGCCGTCATTGTGTGGTGGCGGCTGAAAAAACATGTCCAATTTATTCAGGTTTCACTTGTTTTTTTAGGCGCTGGGAGGATCGTAGAGTGCAACAAATTCGTGCGAGATTATCTCGCCAGGTCGCGGGTAGACAGACAATAAGGGTCTCCCCAGACCTATCGACGCGGAATCGGCTTGAGCCGGTAAGAAAAAGTTTTAGGTCCGTGTAGTAAGCGTGAAAAAGGCGTCGCTCGGCTCGGCTTGGCTCGATTCGGTGTTGCGAACGGAACGACGTCGTTTTCGCTCTTATTGCACTGCCATAAACTTTTTCTTACCGGCTCAAGTCGATTCCGCGTCGATAGGTCTGGGGAGACCTTAATGCGTCTTATAGAGGGGTTGGGAAGCGCGCGCAGCTACCTAAACTTGCCTCACCTCTCCTAAAGTCTGTAACTTTGCGTGACAGTCGGGCGGTAACTTGCCGCGCGACGTGACTGTTCCGGGTGTCCCTCGAAATCCCTAATAATGTTTGTCCAAATTATCCAAAACTGGTTTTCAGTTGAGTCAGACAACTTTTTAAGCTTTCCAAAAATACCTGCACTTACGTTAGGTTAGGGTTGTATTACAACCAGTTTAAAATTCAGGTGATAATGGCTTTAGGATAAACCAAAATTCAGACAAACGATGCATTAGGACAAATGACTATTAGGGATTCCAATATACAGGGTGTAACAAGAGGAGTGGATCAAATGAAGCAGGTTGATAGAAGACATTAAAACCTATCGATTCCACCCCCATGTATGTTTAGCGATTTTCTACTGTTTCAAAGTTATTTAAGTTTTTGTAAAATTTTAGTCACCCCTATTACCATCTAATGTTGCTAATACAATCTACGTAAACAGTTGAATCCACAGCTGTGATTTTTGTTTAATGGGTAGTTGCATAGTTGGTCTTGAGTCTTCAAATAACGTCACGATCAAAAGTATTACCAATTTTTAATAACATAATTAGTTCTTGTACTATCGCCATAAACCCAAAGCCATTCTATGGCTAAATTCTTACTTTTACTTACCTTCATGCGTCAAATGGTATTAGGTAAAATAATTCCAACAATGATATAAAGCGAGGTTTAGACTAGCAATAAAAATTTAAAAAGTAGACTGCTGTCTCTCTAACTTTTAAGTTAAAAAAAGACAGCAAAATGGTGCTTCTTGCTCTAGAACCGAAGTTAAAATGAGACAGCAATCAACTTCTGTAATTTTTATTGCCAGTCTAATTCACGCTTAAGAATGCAGCCTACAATCTTTTATACTTGGACTTTACCCTACTAAAAAGATTGTACGCTGCATACGTACTTATACTGTCTTCACACAGTAAGGGTGATTGTGCACTACAAGAAATTTTACCGTCCGACAGTCCAATTTACGACAAAATAGTGCTTATGGCTTAGTATACATGGCATATCCATGAAAAAATCAAACTGCTGGACAGTTAAATTCCTTGGAGTGCACAATCGTCACACACTAACACTTTCCATCCCAAGGACTTGTAGACATGAATAACTTAAGGGATTGTGTTTGGGTGCAGTGGCTAAGCCAATTAAATTTCGAGCAGCATTGATGCCAAAACATTCCAGTGCATATCTTTTGATTTAAGGAACTAAGCATTGAATGTAATACACATTATACACATGGTAAACAGCATATTTCATTAGTAATAGTACAATACTGCATACTTAACAAATGCAATAAGGTGTAAAAATAATGACTGTTCTAAGTGAAGGTATGCAGTATTAAACCATCAATTATGATTTATGTGTGCACAAAAACATCTCAATGAATGAAACTGAATTTTACCTGAATTGCTGGCAGAGTATGTTGCAATGCTTCACACAAAATTGAATCAAAGGCTAGGTAAGGCCGGGGAATGTGTTTCTCAGACCAATTATCCTGACGCAACTTCTTGACCTGAGCCCAGAGACAATCCAAATACTCTTCCTGCAAATGGGGCGAATCTGCCGTCCAAACTTTAAGTGCAGGCCAATGTTTCTTACTGCGCTTGTTCAAAAACACCTCAATGGTGACGAGTAGGTGGTCCAGCTGAGACTCCTTCTTCTCATAAAGCTCACGGCCAACCCAGGGCAAGATTGACAGCACCGCAAACACAAACCAGTCTCGACGAACTTGTGGTACACCATCCTCATTAGCACTGTCAACTAGAGTCTCCAGTAGAGTTAGTAGAGATGATGCAGCCAGCACGTGACAGTTGACCAAGTCTGATATGAATCTGAGACAGTATCTGGCAGCATTCCACTTGGCTGCCTTCAAGTTCTCTTTGAAAGTTTTAACTATGTAATCTACAAATTCACCGCCAAAGTTATAGTTCTTAGCATTGAGAAGTCCAACAAGAGTAGCGTATATAGTGCATTTCTCCGGCATACGGATGGCACATTCGGTTAGGATACGCAAGATTTTAACGCGGAAAGTGTTCAGGTCAGCTTCCAAAACGCTAGCCAAACCTTCCAGATTACTTTCTAAACTTGAGCTACTCTTCTCACCAACCCTCAAAATAAGAGACTCTAGTCTATCTTCGATTTCTTGGTTTTCCGAAACACGGCGTCTCTTGCGATGTAAACGTTCTGAAAGTAAAGAAAATAATTTTGTTGTATCAATCACAGCGTAAACAATTATAACCTAAAAGTCCAATCGGACAATACAATACTAACCGTAACCATCCCCCTCTTCATCGGCGTGACCTCTCCTACGATTCATGGTATCTGCTGGATATGTTTAAGACAAAATCTCAAAGTAATATATTAGATACAGCAAAAAATACGCAGAGAAACTGCAACGTCAAATTATGCGGTTGACAGCCGACTGCAAGCATAAGTTGGAATGAGGCCAACTAAAAACCACCTAAATTATATTTAATTAATTGTGATTCAATCGTAGTAAAAAAACATTAGAAAAAAAAAGACTAAATTCAACTTGTTTTGACTTCTTTTACTATTATTTTGGCTAGATATAAAATAAAAGGTTGAGCGTTTTTAACACCGTCTTTTATGTACTACAAACAAGCACCAGTTAAAAAAAGTAAAAAATGTCAGTTAAGTCAAGTCAAACAAAACAAGAAAAACACCTGCTTACACTCACAGTAAACATTGATTTTCTAGAATGTAAAACATTACTAACGATACAATCAAACGTAAATGTAAGTTAAAAATGTCTTGTAACTACGCTCAAGGTCTATCACCGTATGAACATAAAGGTGTTTTAGGCATACCAGAGGTGAGCTGTTTTTATACATATGACTATTTACGATTCGGTATCATGTATATTTCAATGAATTGAAACTTAATAATGTATGGAATTATGGTTTGTGTTTTCAGAAATTTGATCCCATAGATAAATTTAACAAGAAATGTGATCTTTTGGCTCAACTGATGAGCCAAAGTAAACATGTGGTGGTCCACACTGGTGCGGGTATAAGCACTTCGGCCGGTATACCAGATTTCAGGTAAATAAAATTAAGCCTTTAGAATAAAATTATA
The DNA here is from genome assembly GCA_948252455.1 of Acleris cristana. Classification (NCBI taxonomy): domain Eukaryota; kingdom Metazoa; phylum Arthropoda; class Insecta; order Lepidoptera; family Tortricidae; genus Acleris; species Acleris cristana. The sequence continues at coordinate 11,397,629 of OX411788.1, read as the reverse complement.
ATAACTGTATTGTCATCTCCTACAGACCCTAAAGTTTTTTTTTTCAGAGGGCCCAATGGTGTTTGGACCCTGGAAAAAGAAGGCAAAAGCCCCACAACTAATGTGTCATTTACAGATGCAAAGCCTACTAAAACCCACCTGATACTAAAGAAGCTGGTAGAATGCAACAAAGTCCAGTACATTGTAAGCCAGAATATTGATGGCTTGCACCTCAAGTCAGGGCTGATGAGGAAGTACCTCTCTGAACTGCATGGTAACATGTTTGTTGATGAATGCAACTTATGCAAAAGGTAATTATTGTAAATTCTTTTATACTTATTTGGTATAGTTATACTGTTTCTCAATAGAGAATGTCAGCCAGTTTAGATTTTTGGCTTATCGTATTCTTCATTAAAAACAAAAAATTGCTTTAAAAAAATCATGTCGATACGTCAAATACTTTTCGAGATATTGAATTTTAAACTTCGTATGCGGCGCTCGAAACTCGGCGGCTAGCGCTCACGGATGATGACGTCATCGTTCAACTGCGGTACGCGCCCTTATATGAACGAGTAAGTTTACAGGGCTATATATTTTTAACCGTAATAAGTAGCCAGTTGAAATTTTCACAGAATACGTGTTATTATAAAATCTATCGTTTAAAACTATAAAATGAACAATAAATCAAATCCCAAGAGGGGTCCCCATACAAGAAGCATGAAAAAAAATCTTTTGTTTTAGCATCTTTATACGGATTGTATTTTTATAATGACTTTTTATTTTGATGCTATTTTAAGCTTAAATTATGGTCTAATTTTCATTGTTTACGACTAAGTAGCAATCTTGAGTAAAACTTCTACAAATATGTGACAAAACTGATTTTATCAACACGATGGTTTAGGCGGTCACCCATCCTGTTTTAGACTACGCTTGTAGTTGCTTAACTTTGTAAGTCGTAATACTCGTAATTATTTTTACGAATTCGTTTTGATGTTACTATGGTAGTTATGGTTAGGTATCTATTGTTTTGTATTACATACAGTTTAACTAAACAAACTTTCTGTCACTGACCGGCTTTTCTGTTTGTAATGTTTGTCGAGTAAGTTGGTTAAATAAAATTAGAATAATAAATAGGCACTTTTAATTTTGGGTTCACCGTTTTTTACATAAAAATACCAATAAAGTATGTTGATAGCTAAGGTGAAACATGCCAAAAATTAAAAACCAAGTGCGAGACGCGGGACACAGGCGGCCGAGCCTGCAGCGGTAGGTACTGTAGAGTACAAAGATATGTATACATTTGTGGCCCTTATTTCAATGGAATAAGGTGAAAAAGTGTATACATATCTTTGTACTCGACTGTACTATTCAACAATATTATGATTCACGCAGTTCGCTATATACGCGGTCTCGTACAGCGTATGTACCCGTAGTTTTAAGTGATCTTACTCGTTTAAAATGTCGGAGCCGTAGAAGTCCAGATTGTCCTCTATTGTACCAAAGTGTAACAAAGGGCGTTGGTCCCACAAAAAAAAACCAACACACACTACCTTGAGTGAGGAACCTGGTAGCGCCCGCGCGCGAAATTTGAAATCGATGTATTGAATACACGAAGTATCAGAACTACTACAAGGTCAATCAAAAAATCATGTTTTATAGTTCGTTCTTTTATACGGTAGCGATATTAATTCTACATTACTTAACACGAAATTTGTAAAGAAAGGCCTACCACCAAAGTTAAGCAACCACCGCTTACCTAAACATCGTGTTGATTTAAACTAGGCACTTTTAAACATATTTGTAAGAGATTTACTACAGTTTACTGTTTGTTCGTAAACTATATATGTTAGTATCGAGTTTAAATTATCATTTAAGCTTAATGTGACACCGAAATAAAAAGCTATCATACAAATACAACCCGTATTTCGTCTTCCAAAGTTAAGCAACTACACGCGTAGTCTAAAACGGGATGGGTGACCGCCTAAACCATCGTGTTGATAAAATCAGTTTTGTCACATATTTGCCGAAGTTTTACTTAAGATTGCTATTTAGTCGTAAACAATGAAAATTAGACTACAATTTAAGTTTAAAATAGCATCAAAATAGGAAGCCATTATAAAAATACAATCCGTATAAAAATGCTAAAAATAAAGATTTTTTTTCATGTTTCTTGTATGGGGACCCCTCTTGGGATTTGATTTATTGTTCATTTTATAGTTTTAAACGATAGATTTTATAATAACACGTATTCTGTGAAAATTTCAACTGGCTACTTATTACGGTTAAAAATATATAGCCCTGTAAACTTACTCGTTCATATAAGGGCGCGTACCGCAGTTGAACGATGACGTCACTCAAGCAAGATGGCGTCCACGCGCTTTAATATTATTGACCCAAATTTCAAACGCTTGTAGAATCAAAACTACTGGGTCTATTTGAATGAAATAAAAAGTATTATGTTTGTTTATTTATAAACATTACTGTTACAAAGTTTCAAGCGATTTGGCGTACCTACTGACATTCTTCATTACACATTAAAACAAACCACCTAATTTTTTAACATTTATGCAAGATACAGTTTATTGTTGTGCAAATAATTACGTAGATCAGTTCTTAAAGTGTGCTCTGCAGAGCCCTGGTGTTCCGTCATGCCTATTTAAAAGATATGATGTAAAATGGACCTAACAAACAATATGACATCAAGTACGAATTTTTTTCATCCTCATTAAAACAGTTTTCCTTAAAATATTTTAGTATTACTTACTTTGAACTGCAGGTCTAGACTAACTATAAATTGTAGATAAGATTGTAAGTTATTTACAACAAAATTGAAAATTTCAGGCAGTTTGTCAGAAGTGCCCCCGTGGAGACGGTTGGCAAGAAGTGCAGTGGCGTGCCGTGCGCCGCAGGTCTCGTGTCCGGGCGGCCGTGCCGCGGCCGCCTGTACGACGGGGTGCTGGACTGGGAGCACAGCCTGCCGGAGAGTGACCTGCTCATGTCAGAATGGCATTCTAGGTTAGAATGTGATTGAACTCATATTTAAATTTATTTATTTGCCCTAAAATTAACTATATCTATTTTAGTACAGTTTGTTTGAGATTGGTTGGTGCACTTTTCCTGCATAAAAACTAGTAAAACTGAACTGGCCATGCAAAAGCAAAACTAGATATTACTATGAATTTATTTAAAAGAAGGACAATAAAACAATAAAATTGGTATTAGCCTTAGAGTTAATATGATCATGAAATATATAATATGTAGTACTACCAAGTGCACTTAAAATTATCTTGTAGTTCAAAAAAGGTTTTGTTACTATCTAGTTAAGACTGCACAGCGTCGAGTGGCACAATAATTAATTACTATTATTGTGTTTTCTAATTAAACAAAGTAGTCTTGAAATCGAAAGATGGTTTTTTGTTGTACAAATTAATACACACATACACATACACATATAGCATATATGACAAAGTTTAATAACCTTTAACCTCTGTGTAGTCTTTACTTGTACTTAACGGAAAAACGTGGCCACTTTGTTAATTACACTATTAATAAATAAATAAATAGAATGAAAAAAAAAACCCATTTGTTGCGGAGGACTACAGAGGCCCGTTTCACGAAGCAACAAGTTACAAATTACAAGCGGAAGTCTCCTTCTAACTCCTTTTACTAGAAAGTGAGTTCCGCTTGTAATTTGTAACTTGTAGCTTCGTGAAACGGGCCACAGGTGACGTGTCATAATTTTTTTTAATGTGTCACGTCAGTGAAAAAAACCAATGAAAATATACTTTTTTATACACATGGCTGATGGCACAATAGGGGTGCCATCATTTTCTATGGCGTTAGGCTCGCCAGTAGTGGCATGAAATAATTGTTCACCACCAAGAAAAGTTAAAGTAATTAATTATTGGTTTGTAAGTTAACATTATTTGTATTTCAGTATCGCAGACCTAAGCATCTGTTTAGGGACGACGCTTCAAATCATTCCAAGTGGCAATCTGCCATTAGAGACTGTCAAGTACGGGGGGAAACTAGTCATCTGCAACTTGCAACCTACTAAACATGTAAGTATTAATGACAAGTACAAGCATGAACTTGAAACTCATCTTGGCTGAAATGGCCATCTCAAGACACGCCAAAGTTAACATCAAGGCATAGAAAACAATTTCTACTGATGTGTTTAAATATAGGCATCTTAGTTGAGATTTGTTTAATATGGTCTTAAGTATTTCTGGTAACATGGTCAGTGTTCATTGGCTGGGACTTTCTGCAAAATTTAAGAAGAAAAAGGCAACTCTGTGGTGTTTAAATAGTATTTATTGAATATTGTTGTATTTTTGCATTAAAAAAAAAATATTTTTCAGGACAACAAAGCAGACCTAGTGATCAATTACTATGTAGATGAAGTTTTAGAAAAAGTAATGACCATACTTGGTATAGAAATACCAGAATACTCTGAGAATGACAATCCAATGGCCTTGGCAGCGACTTCTATCATTGATTGGACTATAGACAGGAAAGACTTGTCAGCTCTAGAGAAGATATTTAAAGCAAAGTGCAGAGGTGTAAAGAAGAAACGGTTACTGATTAAGAAAAGGAACAGCGATGGTGTAGGCAGTAGAACAAACTGTGATGTTGAATCAAAGATAATCAAGTTAGAAGTCAAAGAAGAAATTGGTGATGAAAATTTGACTGAGAATGGAATCGCACAAATTAAAGTGGATCATAATGTTATCAATGAACAAACAGTGTCAGTAGTTTCGTAAAGTAACCGTAAGCCTGAATAACAATGCAACAAATACGAGATGTACACTATCCAAAACATAGCACTGCCAATTAGAGATGGGCGATTGCAGATAATATTTCCAGTATAAGAAATATTTCAAAGGGAAGTCATTACATTTGTAATATTCTCTGTAATCTCCCATCACTGTTCCGTATTGTCTTAGTTGAAGTATGCTATAAATCTTAACAAAGTAGTGTTAAGAAAACCACGCATCTCAGAATAGCTGTTGAAAAATAATTAAGATAGTTATTAATTAATTAAGCTGGCACTCTCACCCTCCAAGTAAGCCACCGTGATCCCTTCCCGCCCCCATTCCTGGAATACAATAATTCCAACTATTCCAATCTACACGTGTCACCCATACCTACGTTCGCATGATTAGTCGATAGCGGGCAATTTGTGAGTTGCATTATTTTCGATAACTTCGATAAGGTTCTCCCCCAAACCTATCGACGCAGAACCGGCTTGAGCCGGTAAGAAAAAGTTTTAAGTCCATGCACAATAAGAGCGAAAACGACGCCGTTCCGTTCGCAACGCCGAAACGAGCCGAGCCGAGCTGATTGACGTTTGTTTCGCTCTTATTGCGTAGACATAAAGAGTTTTTTGATCAGCTACCGCCGATTCCGCGTCGATAGGTGTGGGGAGACCCTAAGTAGGACTATCGGAATAGGGATGTTGACTGACACGTCAATTCAGCTAAAGCTAAAATATCGCACGATGGTTTTCGAAAATTTTATAATCATTAAGAATTTAGAAATAAATCCTGTCTTGATATTGTCGTGCATTTGAGAGGGTCTTTGTAAAGTGGTGAATGTAATTCAACGGTACTACTCTCATCATTCCTACTGTAAATGTAAATGAGATCCATTCATCCAATTTATGAAGCTCTAGTAAAAATAATGTTTAATGGGTTTTTTTGGGCATGGAGAAGGCAAACGAGCACACAGGCCACTAGGCCCACTAGATCCTAAGTGGACTCTGGACATTTGGAATCTTACTGTGACAATCTCAACTCAACACTGCAAATGCGTTGCCAACCTAAAGGACAAGGTTAGCAAAGTGTGAACATGGCCAGAGTGTTGACCAGCGCTTGTGAACATGAATTAGCAATGTCAGTAAGCAAAGCAGTCACAGAAATAAGTTTCTCAAACAACATTTGCTGACGCTTTTCTTTGTATAATATTTTAAACGTATTTAAATCAAAACAAAATATGATTTTGAAGTATATGTTAAATTGTGTATGGATTATACTGTTAAATACTAGATTTTTAAAATAGCCCCTGTATCAATTATAATATAACTAGTGAGAAGCAATTGCAGAAAATATTTCCAATGGAGAAAATATTTCATTGAATAAGTTTCCAAAATTGGAAATATTTCAGTGGAAAAGTTTCGTAAATTGGAAATATTTCAGAGATCACTAAACGCTATACTCAAATGTACTAATCGACTGAAGGAACAAATCAATTGAAACTGCATTTTATAAATAAACAATTTTAATAAAAATAGTATTTTATTTACATCTTTGGTTTTATGGAATGTATAAAAGTATAAAAACTAGGCCGTTCCAATCGGAAGGGACCTTATGACAGGTGCCTTTGACGCTCTTTTCATTGGTCTAGCCATGTTATTTGTTATAATCGGACCAAGTAGTTCAAATAGAGGTGAACAACTTTATAAAAATATGGATGTGGTCCCAAATTTACGGGAATTTTGCATATATTTTAAAATTAATAAATCTTCTGATATTTCCTTCTAATACGAGACCCCCACGTTTTAATAACCTAACCTTTTCAACGCGATTGACGGATTTATCCGTATCACCAAGTCTGTTGACTGGAAAGTATCAAAAACGTAAGGTTAAAATTAGCTCTAGTTTTTAACCATTACTGGCGTGTGAGTGACGATTTTTTTTTCAAGATATATATAAATCCAGTTCCGCAATTGCACTATGTATGGTTACGACCGTTAATTTGTGACCAATTTAAAAAAAAAACCTTGAATTCGTCAATGTCATTAGAGATGCCAAGTCATTTGTAACTTATAGGAAACTCAACCTTATTGTTGTAGAATGTCAGATTGACTTTGGACCTAAGGTGGGTACCAAATTCAAGTCTCTGACTGTATCTTGGTCATTTGGGTTATTCCCACCTGTTACCACCAATTTGTTACCACTAACTACTGGGTTTTTTTTTCCAGTAGTTATCACCAAATATTTTAGTGGTAACAAATGGGAAAAATATTCCCAGTTGTTACCACCGAGTACTTTAGTGGTAAAAGATGAGAAAAAAATCCCAGATGTTACCAGTGGTAACAGGTGGGAATAACCCGGTCATTTTGGTTATCTGTATAATAGAAAGAGCAGAACAGTCATAAGGTCCCTTTTCATATAGAACGGTACTAATGCTGACTATTAGCGTCAATGCTATTAGGTTACGCTCTATAGAAAAACTATTTAATACAAATATCAGTACTTTTTACATCACTAATTCGATTAGCTAGTTCATAATTATAGTCCTTAATAAACAAACTATGGCCGTGATATTAAAACAAATAATCCCGTAAAAATACTTCACAATAAAAATATGAAATTCTCTTATTTTTGTAAAAACAACACAAGCATTCCTTAGAAAAAAACTCAAAATCGCATTAAGTCCACATTTATGGCCATTCCCAATATTCAGTCTAAAATATGACAAAGAATGCAAATAATGCATAAACATGTCAAAACTGGGCTAGTAGCAGCTTTTTCATTCGTATAATCCCCTTATTATAGTCACATTATTGCGAGTAATAAAGCCAACTTGTCCGATCTCTGACGACGACTGAGGCATGAAGTAATATTTGGACTCATCAAGTTTCAGGTAATATTTTTCGCGTGTATGTTTGCATCCGTGTCTGCTTTTTGTGACTCCCTGAAGGCTTAACGCCTTGACGGCAAATAACAGAGGTAATGCGGCGAATCTTACTCTGTACCCAAGGAGTGTTATAGCCAATAGGCAATTTTTTAACCTTTGACTCTCAAATTCTGATGCTGCAGAAGTACTGCCTAAAACTCGTGGTTTAACGCTCAATTTTAAATAACTTTTATATTCAAATATTAGGTGCCTTTATGTTTGGTAATATGTCCTCAAGCAAAAACCTGGGGATTTGGGAGGCCATAGAATTTGTCACAAGTGTGTCATTTTAAGATTAAATAGGTGGACTGAAACGCTAGTAGGCTGATGAGCGGCAGGATGAGGTTGTCGATCTGCTCCGTGCGCGCCTCCACCAGCGCGTTCACCGTGGCCACGAACAGCGCGCGCAACAGCACTAACCTCTCGTGCAGTAAGTCTGGAAACAACAAGAGGTTGTTACAGAAGGCTAATTTGTATAGCTAAACCATTAACACGCATTACATTTGTGTGAGTATTCGTTCCTGATTGAGTCATAGGTGTTATCTAAAATTTAAGTATGTATTTTATTTTGGCTGCGGATATATCCATTAATGATGTTGAAAAGGTTAAAAGGTTAACTGTATAAGTAGGTATTCGTATCGTTGTTGTTACCATGGCACAGGAAATCATAATTTAGCACTTAATTAACGTGTGAATTTATTCAATATATTGTTATCCCTTACCGAGTATATACAGCACGTAAACGAACATTATTTGTGATAAGATGCTGAATAACGTGCCCTCCAATGTCCTGTCGTTACCTAAAAATAAAAAAAATAAACGTATGCAACACACAAACAAATTACTAAAAACGCACATATACGATCAACGGGCTGAATGAAAGTCAAGAAAACGCATATATGCGTTGCCGGCATTGAATGAGTTTATATACTCCAATGAAAATGATAAGAAATTTAATGCCCTGTTATAGCGAACTTTAAACTAAATATGATCCAGTCAAGATCTACATACCTACCTACAGTGTGACTGACCGGCCCTATAGATAGATGTACTTATAGATTAACTGAGCGGGCCACTCGATGTACTTACAGTGTAACTGACCAGAGGGCTTATTGTCTAACGCACTCGCAATCACGATCGTTTTCATTTTGAAAATCGAAGGCTTGTCTGCATACCAAATAAAAACAATTGCTCCACTTTGAAACCGGTTGCGATTGCGAGTGCGTTAGACAATAAACCCTTTTCCCAGAGCCAATTGATGTATAGTCTATAGTATGACTGACAGGGCAAAGTGATGTAAAGTTTGACTGACCGTGTCACTTGACTAGATGTACAGGTCGACACACGTAAAAAGAGCTCCGAGCGTTTAGTAGAGGGGATATGTTTTCGCATGTTGTCTACTGACAAACCAATAGCGTGGCAGCAATGCGGAGCGGTTTACACTCCCCCGTCGCTCCCACCAATCTGGTCCGTAATTTGCTCACTGCGCTGGTAGGTCGCTCAGGGCTCTTGTTACGTGTGTCGACTTGTATATTTGTGATGGACCGGGCTACTTGATGTTTAGTGTGACTGACCGGGCCACTTAATAGAGCCGTAGTGCGAGCCGAACCAGCTGGCGGCGGAGTCGCCGATGCCGATGGACAGCACGCCGGCCAGCCGCTCCAGCGTCGGCGCCTGCGACGGCACCAGCCACATCGGAGCCGCCAGACCAGCGAACAGGTACAACGGGGTCATCGCGAACGAGCCACAGTCCTGTTGAGTTAGTATTCTCTATTCTGTTAAAACTGCACCAAGCAACGCCGACCTTCAAGTGCTACCTTCATTACTATTATTGTGTTTCCTAATAAACTAGAGCTAGCTACCTATGTTTTGAAAGCGAGAAGTGTTGATTTGCTGTAAATGCGAAACCTTACACCATTTATAGTATGTATAAAATACTTACAAAGCTTAATAAAAATTGACCTTCCAGTGAGTAACTAAACGGAAAAAACTGGCCAATTTTTTCCGTTAACTCAATTACACGAAAATACAAGAAAAACTTAAAACTAAAACCCGACGGTGAAATCAACTACCTTAATGTTTTCACGTCGCTTTATTAGTATGCTATTTGTTATAATGTTGCAAAGGTATCATCTTGGGTCGTCCCATTCGTTTTATGTCAAGTTCTTAATTGGGATACACCCATTTTTAACAATGTATGAAAATTTCAAAACCATTTCGAGGAATAGGCTTTTCAAATCGATCCCAGTAGTTAGATTAAAAAAATATGTAACAAGGAATTAATTATATTAAAATTAAGAAATGACCTTCGTTTGACCCCTAAATACCCGTCCCAATTGCGCTATATCAAGGACTTTTGTGGTTTTACATAAAGCATATAAAACCTCTCCAAATTTTCATTTTATAAGTACAATTAAGATATCTACCTGACACCTACGTTTGAAGACAGCTGTTGTCATGTCAAATTTATTTGTTTACAAATTGACTGTAATTTTCATGATGAAATTAAAATATTAATGAGACCATTTCTCTTTTGAGTTATGTGTGATAAATATTAATAATTTGTGTGGTAAGGTTTTACAAGAGGTTCAAAAAGACGGCATCAACATTTATTGTGGAAACTCATGATTGGAAGTATGGAATCCGCCTTTTCAACAAATTTAATGTGATTGTGTTAAGTAAATCTAGTCTAGAAACAAGGTCATGTAGGAAGTGTTGTATTAACTGAGGTCTAGGTAATAAGCAATGGTTGAATGCTTATATACTCTTAAATAATAAATTATATCATATTGCGATTGTTTGTTTACATTATATTTGAATGACGTTCGTCTATTAGTTATGACTTTGAAAACAGATCACAGATAATAAAAAAACGTCTTTCTAAGTCTTAGATGAAGTATACCCGTTCTTTATAAATATCTACGTCATCTTGTCGCTACAAGTAGGTAAGGTTACTTTAATTTAATAAATTATTTTAAATATCAATAATACATTTAATCATGAAATGCTTCAAATTAGTTTCTTATAAAAGGCTATTCTTTTGAATAAAAATGTATAATCAAGCAGTATTTTTTTTTGGTGTATCCCAATTCGTCCCATTCTGCTTTCGTCTTCCATTCTTCATTCGTTACTTTCGTTGGTAGTCTTTGTCGTCTATGGTCATATCTGTTGTTTGTCTTTTTCTTATTCCGGCTCATTCGTTATTCGTCCTATCGTCTTTCGTCTTATTCTCAGTTTGTATTTTTCTTATTTGGCCTCTTTTGAAATTGATCTCAATCTTTATTGGACACATTCACTATTTATCCCGTTCAATATTCGTCTCATTCGCTATTCGTTTTAGTTTTTTATAGTTATTTACTTGTAGATTAGTGGAAAATTTATGAGATAACAACGTCCAATATAAGCCGACACTCTTTAAGTAACCAAGTGCATAGTTAGTGCCAGTCAGTTTATACTAGAATTTTTAACAAACCAAACATACGAACTAAATAATTTTAGATGCTTAGTCTATTTGGTATATAAGTATAGTTCATATTATAGGTCAATACCTATATATAATACATTCATATTCTTTTAGTAAGCAATCCTTCCGTTTTTATTATTTGACATAAAAATCCTAAAATGATAATAATTTACTAAGGATAAAGTAAAATGGCAATTGAGACGAAAAACGAACAAGACGCATAGTGAATCGAGCTAAAAATGAAAGTGACTTAATGATAATGGGACCAACAACGAATGTGTCGAAGAAAAATTTACGAATACCGAAAGAACCTGAATAAGAAAAAGACAAACTACAAATATGACCAAAGATGACAAAGACTACTAACGAAAGTGACGAATGAAGAATGGATGACGAAAGCAGAATGAGACGAGTTAAGAACTTGACAAAAAACGAATGGGACGACCCAAGATGATACCGTTACAAAGTATAAATAGACATTTATTATACATATATAAATAATCATACCTTTTCGATATCTATGCATTAAAAGCGTTCATTTGATACCATACCTACTCGACACATTTGTCACAACAAAAAAATCTTTACCGATTTTATATTTATAAATATCTGATCATATCAAATAGTCTACTAATAGGCTTACCTACTTACTAGGCTTTCTAGAATTACCTACTAATAGGCTCAAATCATAGATGCAATCGTTGTCATGTTGCAATAATTGGCTATTAAGTAGGCAAATAACAATTACCTTCTCGTCACTATAAGCGTCGAACGCGGCTTGGAGTGGTATTGAAACATATTCAATGTTAGACTTTCTCAGTGCCTGCAAAAAATACTTAAATTTACCTCCTTTTTTACCATTTTGGTAAGGAACCCTAAAAATTACAGGTGCGTAATGTACTTATACATTGTCTTCGCGGTCGCACATCGCATGTATAAGCAATATTTGTTTGCGAGAAACAGAGACAGGTAATGCGAGTCATAATAAGATATTCTCAGGGTTCCGAAATCAGGTATATAGCCAGGCCAGGAACCGGAACCGCTTACCATTTAAAGGGTTTTCGATAGGGTACTTGATTGACTGGTTTTTACAAACCCTAACGATACGGTAAGTATATCATTGACTTGAAAAGCTATCCAATATAAAGCAATAATAAAGCATTCATACCTCGAGTATTATAATCACTCCAAAGCCGCACCCCGCAGCCAGTTTAATAAGACTCAGATCTATGAGAATACCCGAGGTGAACACAAGGGCAGCTAATAAGTGAAACGATTTACGCATCGCCGTCGTCACCCTGGTGCGTCCTTGTTTCCTCGCACGGAGAAACAGTATGAAGATCGCACCGACGACGAGGAACAGCCATGACGCTATTAATTCTAGCTGAAACATAATTCAGTCGTGAAATTATAGTAAACTAAAGACCAGGTCAGCGTTGCTCGTCTAATTTAAACACGAGAGCCCATAAAGTGGTCTTATGTTTTCAAGGTTATTTTATAGTTCTCTAAATATGTAATTTTTTATTTTTCAGTTGAAGTTGAAAAAAACGACCTTGGTAAAAGTCACTTCAAAATCTATTGCGAACGGACAGACAGAAATAAATATATTTTATATTATTTAGATGTTAAGCTGCATATTAAATTTAATTACAGAAAATTACATACTTTATTTACAATAGGTACAGATTATATGCAAATGTATATCATTGACATATACAACGTAATAAAAACTGATCCCATTGGTGCGCCGCGCCGTGGCGACAGTACGATATCCATGGGCGTAGATTTTCTTCGCCTTTAATTTGACAAGACGGATAAATCCGACCATGACGTTGGGATATATCCGTTAATGGAGGTAAAAAGGTTAAAATTGGAATATACATAGAAAATGTCAAAATACTTACTCTTCTCACATGAAATATAAAAAAAAATAACCTTGGAATACAGGAAATTCCAAGAAAGAGCAGTTGAACCAACTCAACAGATATTCCCATTGTTAAAATGATTATTAAACCAGCTAAATTTTCATGTTCCCTCTTCAAATTACTCAGGGCTGTAACAATCAATCCCACGGTTGATAACACTGTCTGAAAACATGCAATTAATAATATTCAGTACTTGAAATGAATTGAATCCTTTTTTATGGCAAGGAAAAGGCAAACAAGACACAATTAATATGGCGTGTCAAAGCTCTTACGCCGTTGACTAAGAGTCTATTATTGCTTAACCTGCGCGCCAACTGGGGCTCTATTCTACTCTGTAAAACCATATTAATTTTGGCATTTAACTATTGTTTTTTACCCGGCCGCTATTCCTGTCAAGAAAATAATAGCTATCACATTGATTTGTTAAAAACAACAATAACAATGCATGGCAGTTATTTTAAAATAAAACTTATTGTTACTAGCATAGGTTCAAGTTTAGATAATAATATAATTATGTAACTATATACACTCGCGAGTAAAACAATTGCATCACTTTGCATGTTTTGCTTTACAATAAGTAAGTAAACAAATATGGGAATCGGCGCACTATTTTTTAGACTATAATTTTCAAATGCAAAGTGATACCATTGTTTTGCTCGTGAGTGTAATTCATTTCAAACTATGAACATCTACGAGTATGTATGTAATCGGCGTAGACACTCCCTGCTTCTTCATTTTCAATACATATAAATATAAGCAACCGAGTAACAAAAAATATTTAATAAAAAGGGAGCATCTTTGAGGATTTAAAATATTCTATAATACACTCAGGGGCAAAAAACGGGTCAGAGTGCGTTTTTCATACTAAAGAGGCTATTTCGAAGCCTTGGTTCCTCGCCAGGGGATGCTTTTAGTGAAATCTGATGATGGATACCCCGAGCATCCATACAGGACTGCCAGAGTGCCTGGGATACCCAACTGATTCAATCTGCGGTTAACGCCGGTTGTGCATGTTCAGAAAAACATCTAAAATGGCAATAAAATGTAAGGAAATCCTAATGCTGACCCAAACTCTCTCGCTGTGGTGATAGCATAGGTATCTTAAGAACTTTTGACCACCTCCATTGAATCTCGGAGTATCCACCATTAAACCTCACTCAAAACAGCCCCTGGCAAGGAACCAAGGCTTCGAAATAGAATAGTTCAACTTACAATGATAACTTTATCAATAAACTCAGGTTCTTCAGTTAACGTAAGAATAGCGGAAGCTGACACGACTGTCAGAATCACAAGTCCTTGTGCCACAATCATGGCTTCGCCTATGGTAAACGTCTTGGGATAAGACAGTAACACACGAAGCGTATGGCTTAGAAGAAACATGCCCGGCAATGTAAAGAACGCTGAGAATAATAAACCTGAAAGACAAGAAAATACACTTTAAAGCCAATATAACAATCAATGAAATCATAACGGGAGCCAGTTCTTTCCCATAATTTTCTTTGGCCATAATGTCATTGTTGAAATAATTATTGATAGTCATAATTTTTATATTGTAGAAACCGTGAATTTTCAAAATTTCTTAAGTATCTAATGTGTAGACAAGGCTAGCTTAGTTTAGGTTTGATTTATAAACAGACCTCGGAATACGAATAGGTATACGGGGCAAAATTAAATGACAGCTAGGGATCGCCTGTATCGATAAAACGGCAGAAATAAATTAGTAATAGATATTATTAGCCATATTTGGAACTAATTATATAAGATGTATTGTTTTCCAAGTAGCTTAATTTATATTTAATTCGATATGTCGATTTAAAATTTTGAGCTACCTAAAGGTTATCTGGAAGAGCTCTTTAGCGATTAGACCACCTGTTGTTTACCTCTACCTTTAATCTTCCTTTAATTTTGTATTCTATATTAATATACAAGGTGGTCCAAAGAGTGACGTCCAAATTTTTTGTATAGATTCCTCACGCCAAGGTGTATCCAAAAATACCCCATGTATGATCAGCGATTTTTGATAGTTTCGGAGATATTGATCGTTTTAATCGGAATTTTTCTAATTTTCCCTTATGTTCATGTCTCTAAAAATCATTAATTTCATGTTTTATTTCATAAGTTTTTCAGTGGTATCTTACACAATTAGAATCATTAGGAATCAGCGAAGTTTTTAAATCTATTTGCTCGTTTTTTTTTCAGTATTCGTTTTAAGTAATCACATAAAGTTTGTTTCTCCATACTAGGTGTCCCAGTGTTTGCTTATCACTTTGTATGGAAAAAACAACTTTAGGTGATTACTTAAAAAAAATACTGAAAAAAAAACGGGAAAATAGGTTTAAAAACTTCGCTGATTCGTAATGATTCTAATTGTGTAACCACCACTGAAAAACTTATGAAATAAAACATGAAATTAATGATTTTTCGAGACATGGACATAAGGGAAAATTAGAAAAATTCCGATTAAAACGATCAATATCTCCGAAACTATCAAAAGTCGCTGAACATACATGGGGTATTTTTGGATAAACCTTGGCGAAAGGAATCTATAAAAAAAATTTGGACGTCACTCTTTGGACCACCCTGTATGTATAGTATATGTATCTGAAGTCGATACATGAGAACTCACTAGCGTTATTGCCCTACTCTGGAGCTCAAGTTATTAGCATACCAAATTTAATTCAGGAGTTATTATTTAAATTAATTCTTACCTACATAAATTTAAACTATTTTTTCTATTCATAAGTAGGATTATGATTGATGGTATGTATCACCTTCCCCACTAAAGAGCCAAACTGATTTAAATTAAATTAGGTATGGTAATAACTTGAGCCCCAGTGTAGGACATAAGCGACTAATTATCCCAGAAAATAGTAGTTTCCGAGGGAAATGCAACAAATCTACTTTATTATTATTTACAAAAGTAGGAAGACATTTCAAATGTTGGTATTTACTTTGCTCCATAAAAGTATACACCAGTAAACATGCCACGAGTCCCGACGGCACGCAACCGCCCCAATGATTTGCAGTTAGCACCATACTAGATATGGTCAAAAATATCGTAAACAACACGCAATAGCATGCTAGGCCGATGCTTGTGTACGCAGCTAGCTTGTAAGTCATAGAGACATCAAACAGTATGGTGTACACTGTCATAATTGTGGGTAGGAGGATCAAACACCATAGTCCTTGTGATTTCGCTGGTCTGAAAATAAACAGAAGTTCACAGTTTATTCACGGAGTTTATTATGAATATTATGACAGGGCCCGTAATTTTCATGCCGTTGACGCAAAAATGACGTCACGCTGCATAGAGTATGATTCCGATTAAATTTGTCATGATTAATCATTTAACAACCTCTGCAGATAATAATAATTAACCAAATGTGCGACACAACAAACAAAAATATGATTACAAAACAAAAGGATTTTTATGAATATTGCATTACGTATGAAAGCGAAGATGACTTAGATTTTCTTTGCACGGGAATTAATGCAAGAAGAGAGAGAGAGAGGAATTCTGTTTTCTACGTAATTATTATAATGTGTTATTAACAATACCAATTAATAAAATGTATGTATAAAAACAAATCAAATAGTTTTATTTACGTTTCACGTATCAAGTAGGTATTATTTGTTCCACGTGTAAATAAAGTACTTACTTTTGAAGTCATTTGTACATGATTAAAATGATTGACGACTAATGATTAATAATTTACAATAAAACTATTTGGGATCACCCTATATGGAGTGTGATGTCAAATTGATGTCATCGGCATGATAATTACGGGCCCTGATTATGATAAATGATAAGCTGTTAATAAACCATGTTTTCCATTTTTTTATTTTTTATTTTCTTCAGAGAAGTGCCCCATTAAGAGAATACGAAGTGACGCTTAAATCGTGTAGCTGTCAAAAAAAAACCCTACAAATTTTGCTCCAAGCGATAACGTTTCTCACCCCCTAATTCAAGTCCAATTTCCAAGATTTTGGAATATGTTGGAGTTGCTATAATAAACTAGGTCAGTATGTTTCAATTATTTAACCTTTCGTATGCGGGAGGTTAAAAAAAAAACCAAGTTCTAGTCTCTTCGGATTACGATATAGTCGGAAAAAATAAGCTTAAAAAAAATACAAAAAGATATCCAAATTTTGGGAGCAGATCTGCTCCTACGCATACGAGAGGTTAAAAAAAACTGTTTTATTCTAAGAAATATTTTCTAGGAAAGGAAAACATACAGACATAGTTTTTCATAATATCTACGACATATTCAATAATCGTAAAAATCAGAGTATGTTTAAAGGGAGAGAAACCTTATCACATTTTGTAAAATATTGTTTAGCTTTACAATCCTCTTAAATTCAGTTGAGTTATTATATTATGTGACAGACACATGAAATTCAAAGAGGTATGATATGAAAGCCTCCATGATATATAAAATACAACTGTGTTTTAAAAAATTTAAGATCCTTTAGGCTGAAGAAAAAAAATAAGTCAAACTGTCCCCAAGAAAATGTGTCCAAAAAATCAGGCTAAGTTTGTTAGTTGATAAAATTCTAGAGTTGTTACTGTATCTCAACTCTTTTGTTAACTTGAAAATGATTGTTATGATAAATAAGTTTTATGTTATTTGATCATATGCCTGATAAAATAATAGAACTATTTCATTATGATATTCGTAGTAATTAATTGAAATTAAGCAAAAAGTTTTTAGACTGATTGGAGCGCACCCTTTTTAAATATGTACATACATACACATACATTCAATGAAACCTGTTTCCCAGAGGGGTTTGGACACGGAACCACACACACACACATACACAAACACACGGAACTCTAAAAGATTTCGAAGTCCGACTTGACTTAGAGGGTGAGAAACGTTATCGCACTTATCGCCCAAAAATAATGTGTATAGAAAATTTCTGACAGCTACACGATGCGATGCATCCGTTCATAATCTTCCTAACAATCGTTTTTTTTTTAAATGAAATACAGGAAGACCGTCGTGTCAGGTTCTGCATTGCAGAGATAATTTAATGTATAATGGCCGAGACTTCGGTGTATAGGTGCAGTGCAACGATTCAGTGAGTGATATATCTTTGAAAAGAAACACTTATCACGCGTTGACAACTGGACCTGATAATTATTATCAATATTACCATGTACAAACAATACTTGCCTTGTTTCAAAGCCCCCTTTCACTAAGTTTGACGTTATATGTCTATCTATTTGTAATAAATCACAGAAGAATTTATCTCTGTTCGCATTAAAAAGATTCATTTTGTTTTACAGGGTAAATGTGTCGCACTTCAAACTTCAAAATAAAGATTCCTTCGTTCAAAGATCAGAATTGGATTCGTTTGCCACGATCTATTTTGTAGCCAAGACGTCCACAAACGGCACAAACTAAACTTTTGATTTTTGATTTGATTTGACATGACACATGCCTCCATGACTGACGTGCATCCAGGGTAGCCAATTCGTACTACTCATTTAGTGCCAAAACAAAATTATCAGAAAATCGTTTTTTTTTTTAATATACTTTTGTAAACTATCTTGTTGGGTGGCATGAAGTATTATTTTTAAAAGATCTTTACGTGATCATACATTATGATAATTTTAAGGACAAAAAAGTATTTGAAAACGTCACTCTAGTTACTGATTAGTCCAGTCTGAGGCTGGTGTCTCCGACAAGTTAAATGTGATGTAATTGTGGGCTTGCACCAGGGATCGGCTTAAAGCCGTTATCAGGGGCTCTACTTTGAAATCAGTAATTCGAACTTCGGATCGCCCCGTCACTTTCTTGCGAATTAGTAATGCCTCGAGAGCAAAAGGGATAGCAATAGACGAAGTTCGAATTACGGATTTCAAAGTAGCGCCACTGTTCCTCCTATTATGGATGCTCTGACATCTGACGGTCATACTGGGGCACGTTTTATAAAGCTACATGTTACAACTGTACAGGTCTAAACTGGCAGCACTGCTCAAATGGCCGGTCGTCATTGGTCGAGGTTGCGTCAAATGGAAACTTGTAACCTGTAAATTGTAATTTGTAGCTTTATAAAACAGGCCCCAGGAGGAGGAGGCACCATGGTGTTCGCGGACGATTGTGGTTAGTGAAAATGCTACTGAGATCCAAAGTAGACTGGAAAAGTGGCGGGAAAGACTGAAGAATGTCGTCGGACTGAAAATCAGTGTTCTGACTTTCAATATCTCGTATCATTGATCCAATATAATGAGGATATCAACGCACTCGCAATCGCAATCGACTTCAAAGCGGAACAATAGAGAATGTCAGCCAGTTTAGATTTTTGGCTTATCGTATTCTTCATTAAAAACAAAAAATTGCTTTAAAAAAATCATGTAGATACGTCAAATACTTTTCGAGATATTGAATTTTAAACTTCGTATGCGGCACTCGAAACTCGGCGGCTAGCACTCACGGATGATGACGTCATCGTTCAACTGCGGTACGCGCCCTTATATGAACGAGTAAGTTTACAGGGCTATATATTTTTAGCCGTAATAAGTAGCCAGTTGAAATTTTCACAGAATACGTGTTATTATAAAATCTATCGTTTAAAACTATAAAATGAACAATAAATCAAATCCCAAGAGGGGTCCCCATACAAGAAGCATGAAAAAAAATCTTTTGTTTTAGCATCTTTATACGGATTGTATTTTTATAATGACTTCTTATTTTGATGCTATGTTAAGCTTAAATTATGGTCTAATTTTCATTGTTTACGACTAAGTAGCAATCTTGAGTAAAACTTCTACAAATATGTGACAAAACTGATTTTATCAACACGATGGTTTAGGCGGTCACCCATCCTGCTTTAGACTACGCTTGTAGTTGCTTAACTTTGTAAGTCGTAATACTCATAATTATTTTTACGAATTCGTTTTGATGTTACTATGGTAGTTATGGTTAGGTATCTATTGTTTTGTATTACATACAGTTTAACTAAACAAACTTTCTGTCACTGACCGGCTTTTATGTTTGTAATGTTTGTCGAGTAAGTTGGTTAAATAAAATTAGAATAATAAATAGGCACTTTTAATTTTGGGTTCACCGTTTTTTAAATAAAAATACCAATAAAGTATGTTGATAGCTAAGGTGAAACATGCCAAAAATTAAAAACCAAGTGCGAGACGCGGGACACAGGCGGCCGAGCCTGCAGCGGTAGGTACTGTAGAGTACAAGGATATGTATACATTTGTGGCCCTTACTTCAATGGAATAAGGTGAAAAAGTGTATACATATCTTTGTACTCGACTGTACTATTCAACAATATTATGATTCACGCAGTTCGCTGTATACGCGGTCTCGTACAGCGTACCCGTAGTTTTAAGTGATCTTACTCGTTTAAAATGTCGGAGCCGTAGAAGTCAAGATTGTCCTCTATTGTACCAAAGTGTAACAAAGGGCGTTGGTCCCACAAAAAAAAAACCAACACACACTACCTTGAGTGAGGAACCTGGTAGCGCCCGCGCGCGAAATTTGAAATCGATGTAATGAATATACGAAGTATCAGAACTACTACTAGGTCAATTAAAAAATCATGTTTTATAGTTCGTTCTTTTATACGGTAGCGATATTAATTCTACATTACTTAACACGAAATTTGTAAAGAAAGGCCTACCACCAAAGTTAAGCAACCACCGCTTACCTAAACATCGTGTTGATTTAAACTAGGTACTTTTAAACATATTTGTAAGAGATTTACTACAGTTTACTGTTTGGTCGTAAACTATATATGTTAGTATGGAGTTTAGATTATCATTTAAGCTTAATGTGACACCGAAATAAAAAGCTATCATACAAATACAACCCGTATTTCGTCTTCCAAAGTTAAGCAACTACACGCGTAGTCTAAAACAGGATGGGTGACCGCCTAAACCATCGTGTTGATAAAATCAGTTTTGTCACATATTTGCCGAAGTTTTACTTAAGATTGCTATTTAGTCGTAAACAATGAAAATTAGACTACAATTTAAGTTTAAAATAGCATCAAAATAGGAAGCCATTATAAAAATACAATCCGTATAAAAATGCTAAAAATAAAGACTTTTTCATGTTTCTTGTATGGGGACCCCTCTTGGGATTTGATTTATTGTTCATTTTATAGTTTTAAACGATAGATTTTATAATAACACGTATTCTGTGTAAATTTCAACTGGCTACTTATTACGGTTAAAAATATATAGCCCTGTAAACTTACTCGTTCATATAAGGGCGCGTACCGCAGTTGAACGATGACGTCACTCAAGCAAGATGGCGTCCACGCGCTTTAATATTATTGACCCAAATTTCAAACGTTTGTAGAATCAAAACTACTGGGTCTATTTGAATGAAATAAAAAGTATTATGTTTGTTTATTTATAAACATTACTGTTACAAAGTTTCAAGCGATTTGGCGTACCTACTGACATTCTTCATTGTTTTCATTTTAAGCCTTCGATTTATAAAATGAAAACAATTGCGATTGCGAGTGCGTTAGGCAATAGCCCCTCTGGTCAGGAACAGAATAAATGCGATAGAGTTAGATATAGAAATAGAAAAGGTACAAGATTAGTTCTATAGGTGTAAGGTAGGCAACACTGGTACTTTCATAATTGACAAAGTCCATGTGGCCGAGATACTAATCACGCCTATAGCGTTTTATTGACTACCGCGTTGTACTTAAGGCCGGTTCAGATCCCTAGCTTGATTAGACGTGGAAACTTAGTATAATACTTACGTTTTGGATCGAGTTATGTACTTGTATGCAAGAAATATTTTTTATTTTAAACCAAATAAGCGTTATTCGTAATTGTAAGCGTGCTACGAAACGCAGTGTCAACAAGTGTCAAATCAAATCAAATTTCACATATATGAAATGATTTCAACTTATGACGAGGCGATATGGTCTTTGATCTCAGCCTGTCCTAAAGGACGAATTATAAAAAAAAAAAAAAAAAAAAAAAATTTCATTTTGCGCACGTTTAGTGTTTAGTCTGTGCTGCGGTTTTGCGAGCAATATCAGGTGAGACGTGCGTGATTTGCGTGAATCGTGATAATAAAATTGTTATCACAGTCCGGTTGAAGAAGAGAAAATCAGTCGCCGGCCGGCATTACTACGCGAAGTTTCGTATTATTCAGCTCAAAATGCTGCGGAATATTGGAAAAGTGGTTACGCAAAAGGCGAAATTCGCCACTGCCGCCGCGCCGGCACCTCAAACCAGCCCAGAGATTCTATACACTGGAGTAAGTATATAAATTTGCTTACGCATATTACGCATAGAAGTGAAGGTCGTCCAGTTTGAATTGTTTTGTTTATCCGCTTATAAATCTAATCTTATACGAATGTTTTTTTGGCGCACAGTCATTTTATTATCGTTAGTGTACTTAGAAGATATTATTACATTATTTCTTTTAAAATAGAACACTGAGCCGGTATATTATATTCTAAATATAATTTACAAATGCATTCATTTAAATGTGATTTAGGTAAGTACCTAAGTTATGAAATATGTTTGACCTTGAATTAATAATAACATTTTTTATAGTATAATCTTTGAATATAAAGATATGATAACAATGTTGTAGTGATAATGGTGTGGTGTATAGTGTATTACACAATTATATATTAAATTATTGGGGATGCTGGTTGCAAAACTATACAGAATTCATTGTTTTGTAATGCTTTAATATCCAATTTCTTAATTCTTTATAACCTTTTGTTTTTATATTTTAATCAAGCTTTATAACTCTGCTCTTATTGGGTTTATTTTGCTTAAAAATGACAGAAATATAATTACACTTCACCGGCCCAGTGTGCAATAGGATGTACTCAATGCAATGTATTTTAAACCATATTGTTTTAGCATAGCAGTTCATTTTTATTTGTTTCAAAATTGAAATAGCATTTAGGAACAAAGGAAATTGAACTTTATTTTTTTGCAGTTATACTTATATTTGTTAGACTTATTGGTAAATTTCTGTGAGACTGTCCTTCATTATTTAATGATTTATTTATATTCCAAAAATCTCCCTGTTTGTACAGTCAGCACTCAGTGTCATATACATATAAGGTAACATTCAAAGTGCATATGACGCTGACTGTACTTTATGGCAGGCCATTTGAGGCTAAATATCATCTAGATAAAAAAAACAAGTGCCTATGTAATGGATGACAAACGCACGTTAAATCCAACAGTGACATTAAAGAAAGAAAAAAGCAATTTAAATAGTGACGTTATTACAGTAAAAAAGAATTAACTTTTATATGAATTCCTTTTTTGAATAGTGTCACTGTTGGATTTAACATGCAAAATATTAAATAAATAGTCACACAAATCAATCAAAAGCCACTACTAGTCCGGTATAATTTCAGTTGTTCATCAACAATGAATGGCTGAAGTCTTCAGACGGCAAGACTTTCCAGACCATCAACCCAGCTAACAGCAAGGTCATTGCTGACATTCAGCAATCCACCGCGTCTGATGTGGACCAAGCCGTCCAAGCTGCTAATGATGCATTCAAGTATGTAGATTGTGTATGCTTTGATCACAAATCACAACTGAAATTTTGGTTACTGTATCATTCGGGTCATTATTAGGGCATTTGTTCTGAATCACTTTCATGGTCACATTTTTGTAGAAGTGGCTACAGATTTCGATTTCGTTTCTGGTTAGGTAATTAAGTTTACCGGACATCTAAAAAATATCAAAAAACGGCA
Source organism: Acleris cristana (assembly GCA_948252455.1). NCBI lineage: Eukaryota > Metazoa > Arthropoda > Insecta > Lepidoptera > Tortricidae > Acleris > Acleris cristana. The sequence continues at coordinate 11,373,860 of OX411788.1, read as the reverse complement.
TCAAAATATACACCCGATTCTTCAAAAATATGTCCGCGAAAGTGAGGCGGTTGAAACGCTCAAATAATGACCCATTCCTTCATTACTGAGTCATTCAAGCAATTGTGAAGTTTGAGTCTATAGTTGGCGCCAAATCATGAGTTTCTTTACAACGATTGTGCTAATAGTTTTACCATATTAATATGAAATGTTGTTACATTATAACACAAAATAAAGTATTTTAACAGGCTAAAAATAAATCTGCCTTTAAATTTTGTAGACCTAATAAAATAAAATAAAACTAATAATGTGCAAAAGAAGAGTTTATCGTGGACAATGTAAAGTTCATTTTGCTAACAGTTAACTATGAAACCAGTTTAGTTGCTACTTTCAACATTACTTGCTAATTGGCTACATTCTCGGGAGAACAAGTTCATTTACATATTTCCTTGCTTTGCTGGCTTGCGGCGATTTCTAGCCGTAGCCGTAAGACATTCAATACTTCACACTACAGCACACAATTGCGTTTAGGGTTACCAAATTCCTGAAAAAATAGTAGGTTTCAATATTTTTCCAGACATAACGTGTGAATCATTAAATTGTGTGTTGTTTTGAAAATACATATTATATATAGTATAATATGTATTATTGAAAATATCTTGTTTTTTTTTTTAATAAAAATATGTGGCGTGCGGTCTGCCGTAAGGTCACCAAAAGTAGTAACTCAAAGAACATTTTAATTTCTTTCAAATTCATGTCATTTGGTAACCCTGGTTGCAGTTTATTCCTTGTTTAATTTGAATGACGAGTGATCCCTGGTCATGTGAACAGGCTCGGCTCGAAGTGGCGGACGATGGACGCGTCCCAGCGCGGCAACCTTCTCAACAAGCTGGCCAACCTAGTGGAGAGAGATGCTGCCTACATAGCTGTGAGTTCTTGATGATCTGCCACTCCTTTTTATGTTATTAGGGTTCCGTACCCAAAGGGTAAAAACGAGACCATTACTAAGACTACATTGTCCGTCGTCTGTCTGTCTGTCTGTCACCAGGCTGTATCTTATGAACTGTGATAGCTAGACAGTTGAAATTTTCACAGATGTAGTTTTATTGCAGTTATAATAACAAATACTAAAAACAGAATAATACAAATATTTAAGGGGGGCTCCCATACAACAAACGTGATTTTTTTGCCGTTTTTTGCTCGATATTAATAACCATGCTTGAAATATTCACAGAATATTTAGTTGTATGTATATTCAATAAAAAAATAATCAATTCAATTAAAATAAATAAATATTTAAGGGGGGCTCCCATACAACAAACGTGATTTTTTATAGATAATGGTAAGGAACCCTTCGTGCGCGAGTCCGACACACGCACTTGGTTTTTATTGGGTAACGAACAGCATACGGTCACGAACATAAATCTAGGACCCTTTTAGAGTCATTTTAGAGATGCCAAGTCATTTGTAAGTTATAGGAAACTCAACCTTATTGCTGTAGAATTTCAGATTGACTTTGGACCTAAGGTGGGTCACAAACTTAAGTCTTTGACTGTAAATAAATTCACACTTACAAATACATAGGGTAATATTGAAGCCCAAGCAGCTTTCACTTATAGTCTGTGCCAATTGAAATTGGCAAAGATGTAAACACAACCAAACGAACCAATTTACCATTATTACTCGATAATCACGTGTTTTTAAAGTTCAAGTAAAGTCTTTGCAATGATTTATACACTTGATCTTTACATTCACATTAAGGTTAAGATTAAATAACTATTAATTATACGATTTGAATAAAAACACGCTCGGTTAATATTTGAGGTTATTTGTACAACAGTACTAATTTGTTTACATCTTTGGCAATTTCAACTGACACAGACTTATAGAATTGAATATGTAACAAAAATAAAAAATAAAACAAAATTCAAAATATTTATTCAGTAAGTAAATAACATTCGCTCACGGTTTACTTTACTGTAATTTCGCTGCAAATTAACGGTTATTACTACTGCAAACTCCGTCCGTACACGGAAGTGAACAGTAAACACTGTTTACATTGAAAAACAACCGCTCCAAAAAAGTATAGGTGCGATATTTTTTAAATGTCCGCAAACTAAATATTCAAGGCCAGAGGCCGTAACACTTGAACATGATAGACATAATAAAAAGCACTATAATTTACTCAGAGATACATTTGTTTTTCAATTTATCACGATTGTGTTGGCTTCAGTCGTATGTAATATGTAAGAAAAGTCTAGGTAAGCACTTTTTTTTTGCATTGTAATGCTTTTTTGAGGCGTTATTGGTGACCATAGGCATTCCTTAATGGCTAATAGTAGGATTAGTAAGTACAGCACGTAAAGTTTCAACTCGTTTGACGTTTTATAATAGTGTATAGTGATATTTCAGTGATACAAGTACCTACCTACAATCGGCTAGGAAAAACACTTTAATGTATAGATATAAAATTCTACAACAACATTTTATGTTGGTTTAAAGGGCCTTCTAAACGGGCCATATTTTCACTGCAATATGTGGCCGGCAACTATTGGTGTCAAAGTTGCCGGCCACATATTGTAAAAACTGTCAGAAAATAGAAAAGTTGCAATTACTCTATCAAAAAGAGTTTATAGATCCTGAGAGGAGGCGCTTCAAATTAATAACCTACTTTATAATTGAAATACTAGTTCACTAGACAGTACTGGTTATAGTGTAGGTAGGGCGGTGTGCGACTTCGTTCCCATCGCCGCTGAACTAAGTTCCCCGCGTGCCCACCGCGGCCGAAATAATTCCCTTTGAGGCATGCCTCACGAGCGTTACCCGTGTGTTTCGTCGTCGCCGCTGCATGCATTGTTCTACATATAAATTAGAACGACATGCCACACGACGCGTTGAAACTCTTGCGTATTAACTGATACATAACGCAACACACCGGCAACAGTCTTTGTCAACAGGATCGCAAGTCAAGTGTGTTCCCACAATTTCATAAGTTAAATGATGATAATGAATAGCTAAACAGTAGGTCACTTCACTTCCATTGATCCATCTCCTATCCCAACCAGAGTCTCGAAACGCTGGACAACGGCAAGCCGTACCAGAACAGCTACTTCCACGACGTGCAAGGCGCCATCAAGAACCTTCGATACTACGCCGGCTGGGCCGACAAGAACCATGGGTTCACGCTGCCCGCTGACGGGAACTACTTCGCGTACACCCGCCCGGAGCCAGTCGGTAAGTAACAAGAGGGAGGGTTCTACTGTACCAGTGAACTCTATCGTTTCACGATCAGGTGAGATCGCTGGTCAGTCTTATAAAAAGTTTCTTACGTCTTCCCATTGGGCCTCTATTCTGCTGGGTAGAAACCATAGTGCCTTTGACGTGTTATCGTATTGTCAACGTTACGATAGCTCTTATTTACTAGATAGTTAGTAGGTAATGGCGACTGATTTAAAAACAATACAAAAGCGATATTGTTTCACCGTGTTGAATAGAGGCCTCGGACTACTTCATCTGTTGGTAGAACCTTGTGTAAGATCCGTCCGGATTCCAGCCCCCTAACCTGACTCCAAGAAGCGATTGCACGCTGTCTGGAAGTAAGGCAGCCGGTGAAATGACTAGCATATAGGCATTCCATCGTAGTGTTCAGGGTTGGCAACGCATTCCCAATATCCGTAGGCCTCGGAGCCTGCCGGCCTATTGCCTAACACACTCGCAATCGCAATCGACTTCATAGTGAAACATTTGTTTTCATTTTGTATGCAGACTCGCCTTCAGACATTCATAATAAAAACGATTGCTATTGCTAGTGCGGTAGGCAATAAGCCTGCTGGTTGGGTTGTGTAAGTTGTGCTACCTTTAGGTAGCATGTCCAAATTCTTGTGCATGATCCACATTCCTACGACCATTTTACTTGGTAATCTACAAAGCGTTGTTGCTACTGTTATTTCCAGTGTAGGTTTAAAACAACTGGTGAACAAGTATTGATGCAATGCCTTGTTTCGGCACTAATTCAGTATCTTATAACAATATCTTGCTCCCGTATTTATTTTTCTGGTGTAAATGTTTGGATTATGGCTAATTACATAAATCCCCTGATAAGAAAAGCTAGAAGTCGTAGTGTTCAGTCGCCAACGCTTCAGTTTGTACTTTATGTTAATTGCAGTGCATTTTACTTCACCAATTACTTCACTTATCTTACTTTATCAATGATTAATGGAACCGATCGGTGTAGATCAGTTATCAGTATCAGTTACATATCATACCCGTCTTTCACAAAATCAGGGGTCTTCATAGCCACTTGAGTACTATCAAGAATCAAATCAAATAATTCAAAGCGTATCAATTATCAAATATGTATCAAGGGGTATCTGGGTAAGTCAATAGATCAATAGCACAGACAGATGAATCAACTTGTATCGTAACAACTGGCTATTTAATTTGGATTCATAATATCTTCTATAATTCTGCCTATCGTGGTTTTATAAAAGCGTATAATCCTGCCTAAAACTTGACTTCTATGTTCACCTTTCTTAAGAAATATTAAATGTCAATGATATAAACAGGCAGCCTTAACCATACAGGCGCGAAGGGCGAGTCATTCATTTAGCGCCCTTTATTAGTTGTATAAATATACCTAGAACTAATAAAGGGCGCTATGAATGACTCGCCCGTGGCGCCGGTGAGGTCGCCCGGGGAGGCCTTGTTTAGGGCGCGCTGCTATGGTACATTTTTTTTTATTTCATTTTTATAATATAATAATAACAATCAACCCCTCCCCGGGCGACCTCCCCGGTCGACCCCCCGGTTAACCCCCCGGTCGACCACCCCGGTCGACCACCCTGGTTGACCCCCCAGTTGACCCCCTGAATTTGCCTCCGGATATAAATTATGGTGAAAACTTAATCTAATTCGTATTATTTTTTCTATGGCACCGATCAAGGTCATAACTGTAAGAGGTTATCTCTGTTAAATGGGCTTATGTCATGATTATGTAATTTATTTTGTACCGCTGTCGCGATAAGCTTGTTGATAAGATACTGCAAACTGGCACGAAACCGATAATTTAGCAACGATTTTAAACCATATCTTTACTTATCTAAAGTAGACTTTGCTTTGACGAGCATATTTTCGTGTGCATTATTGTATCTAAATATATTTAATCGGATCATATTTCGTGTGCATTTAGTACCACAATATAGCAAAGTTAATATTTATTTCAAACAAATATTGTGAGTTTGAGTTTAAGTAAGGAGGACAGGACAGCCAAGGTTATCTTGACTTATGCGAATTGATTTTGTCCCAAACTGAGCTATGCTCGTACTAAAACAATAATTAGATACAATTTTATCTCCATATTAATAAACTGATCTCAACTGTAATGTTCATTTCTTGGTCGTTGTTAATTTTATCCCCATACCAGAACACAATATTGCGAACAAAATAGAGCATGGAAATAAATAGGGCGAGGTTTGGAGTAAAATTGGCAATACTATCCAAGTTTTTTTTCCCAAAAAATTGCTGCTCAAAGTCACACCACGTCCAAATTCTTTTTACGAAGCTTTATGCCAGCATCGGTGATAGCATGACGAAGGGGTAAGGGCATAGAAGAGTTGTTCTTTTTAAAGGCAATTTAGCACACAGGCCACCTGATCGGAGACCCATAGACATTTACATTGTCTGCAAATGCGTTGCCAACCCTGAGGACTTAGGTGGAATGCCTCAATGCTAGTAATTACACCGTTTGTGTTATCCCCATAAAGGAACACAACTTACACAACAATGCGAACAATAATTGGCGGGGGGTAGTAGTAGAATGACTAGCTCGCGTAATTACCTTCTCGCAAAATGACCATATCGCTTGCAGCCTACATCTCAAAATGACCACTTCGCTTGCGTTACTAGGTAGGTTAGGTTTGTTAGATAGGTTATGCGTTAGAGCGGGCTAGTTTTCCGCAACTCGACGACTTAATTTATGCTCCTTTTTTGCGTGAGTTGACTTCAAATGTCCGAAGGGCAAATTGCTTAAGAAAAGAAGCCCCATTCCCTACGTCGACTTTGCTAAGAATGACATAAAATGGAAATGGCAATGTGGTACATTTTGCGACTCAGATATTTTCAGATCTAGATTACAAGCGATGTGGTAATTTTGCTAGCTTGTAATTTTGCGCCTGAGCCATTCTACTACTGACTAACCTGGTTTAGGCACTGGTCCCACCAAGGGCGAGGAAGCGATTAGCTATAGTCTATTTTCTCGCTCAAGAAACAAACAAAAGATATAGATCCCGTGTAAATAATAGAGACGTATATTAATAGTTGATAGCTGGCTGTTCACACTGCCGGCGAGAACTCTTTCCACTAGTTTGTCGAATCAAAAAATGTTAATAGTAGGTTGCTGGCTTACTCGCTTCCCGCTCATCGTCGGCGGTGAGACCAGTGCCTAAATAGATGGTTAAAGTAATGGTTGGGGGTGGTCGGTAGGCGTGTGCGGGCAGATCGTCCCGTGGAACTTCCCGCTGCTGATGGCGGCGTGGAAGCTGGGCCCCGCGCTGGCCGCGGGCTGCACGCTCGTGCTCAAGCCGGCCGAGCAGACGCCGCTCACCGCGCTCTACCTCGCGCAGCTGGCCAAGGTACGCCCAGTTGGACAAATACCACATCACGTCCAACACTTGTTTGTCCTTTTAGAAGTTCCTGTTTGGTCAGAGGCCTTAGACAAGATGCTTATTTATATATTATATATTTTCGATAGCGATATAATTCAAAATTCAAAATATTTATTCAATAAATTGGCCACATGAGGCCTCTTTTACACGTCGGTAATATGGAGTGAATCTACTAGCGCTTCGGACAAGACCACCATTGCGGAGAAGAAGCGCCGCAAGAAACTCCAGCAGCAGGTAATTTTTTTCAATCATAAAAATCATAAAATATAGTTCTCGCAGTACACCTTGTCTAGGGCCACTGTAACGTAATGGAACTTGTAATCCACAAGGACCATGATCGACACTGATTCTTATTTCACAGAAGATAAGGGTTATTCATTTCATTCATTTGTTTTGTAACACTCAATTTATGACCGTATGATCTTTGAATTAAGAGTTAAGTGTCGATCATTGGTGCATGTCAGCTTGAAGTGTCGAACACTGGTGCCATTACGTTACTGCAATGAGCGAGAAAAAAGAATATGTAAGCCGCTCTGTTCTCATACAGTAGTTTACATTAAAATAATTAAAAAGGCACATTCATCGAAGTGTTGTAGATCTTTCGTCAGCTGAAAATTGGCTAGGAAAAAGTTTTATTTATACGATCATGTTTATTAGTGACTGTTAGGCGGGGTGACAGACATTTGCGGAGACGACGCGATTAGGCGCTAGCTTGGGCGGGCTGTGTATTGGGAAAGAAAAGCAAAACTGCGCGTCACGTATTAACTGTCACCTGGCTTCTCCTAAGATATCACCCCGCGGAACGGTGGATTATTTACAGCAGGCATGTTGCGGATATTCGGAATTTCCGCATTAATTTCAAAATCTACTTCCACAAAAATCGATCCGGAGCTTGTAAATGCAGATATGGATCTCTGCAAGTCGCTGTGTGTGCGGCTTAGTTTAGTTCTTTCATCGATTCACAAGTTTTTGTACTATCCTTTTCATGAATATAAGTATCAATGTATCTCGCGTACGCTTATTTCAAAAAATCTGCATCCTCAATATCCTTGGATTAAAGTTGCGGATTGTATTTCATATTTACACTTTTTTTGATGCACTTCTCTAGACTGCTGCTACGAGTGGGTTTCTGTCGGAACCACTCCGATCCTGCGGGGTCTTTCATGCCAAATCGATATTATACACAATAGTTGACGTAATGTTGTGAATGTTGCAGGAGGCCGGGTTCCCGGCGGGCGTGGTGAACGTGGTCCCGGGCTACGGCGACGCGGGCGCCGCGCTCGTCGCGCACCCGAGGGTCGACAAGATCGCGTTCACTGGTAACTTTGCACTTTTTAAATTGGTTCGCAGGTAGGGTTCAGGATGCGATACAGATGTCGTTACTAAATTTACATCGTTTTTGGTCGGAAAGGTTCGTATTTATCTTGCTTTCTCAGCTTGAACCACTTCTACACGGTCGAAACAACCACCCAGCTCAACTTAGGTCCGACAACCGATCCACCAAAAAAAAATACCTCGTTTGATTATCTCTCTCTATGTATGTATCAATGTGTCATAAAAGTAAGATTAAAATGTCATGGTAGATATTTTGTAAGTTTTAGGTCTAGTTTAGTTGTACACACAACAACACACCTCTAACTAACCATTGGAGGCAGAGCAGAGAGAAAATATCAATGCTTGACAGGGATGTAGATATTTTTTTCATGTTAAATATATTTACATCCCTTTCAAGCATTGACATTTATTCTCAGCTCCGTCTTTAATGGTTAGTTAAGTGTGTGGGCGACTGTACATGTACATATTTAATCAAAACGCGCTGTACCGGCAATTCGAGATTGCAATTTTTTTTCTAAGTTTCTCTGTTTTGAGCAGTCTGTGGCCAGTTCTTGTGTTATCGTCTTGAGTATTGGGCTTCCATTCTGTGGCGACCTTATTAATTATACTCGTGCCATTTTAAATGGCCTAATTTGACAGCTGTCAACGTAGTACAAAATATAACCTCAAACATTGCATCAGAAGCGCTTGGACCTAAACCCATGTGCTTCTGTTTAGTCAATTAGAGAAAATACTCTTTTACCGAACAATTGTCTTCGCGTGTAATATTCATGAACCTATTTCTTTAATGAGTCCATGGGAGTGTTTATAAATAACTTGACATTAGCGAAATACACCTTAACAGGAGTAAAAGCCATTAATTAAATTTAGGATTAGAAGTATTTTGCATATATTTTGTACTGAGTTGACAGCTGTCAAATCGGGTCTTAAAATGGCGCGACTATAGTTCGTTCTTCGATTACCTGGTGAGTTTTAGGTTCTATACTGTGGCTCAATGTACACGACATTGTACAGGATCGACGGAGGTGGGCAAGCTGATCCAGCGCGGCGCGGCGGACTCGCTGAAGCGCATCACGCTGGAGCTGGGCGGCAAGTCGCCCAACATCATCTTCGCCGACGCCGACGTGCCCGCCGCCGTGGAGCAGGCGCACCACGCGCTCTTCTACAACATGGGCCAGTGCTGCACCGCCGGTAACTACAGCTTCACAATATCTTGGACTCTATACTGTGGTTTTTTTTTACAGGGACAGTATGAGAAAATCAGAATCCATAGGACATAGAGGAAAATTCTTAGGATTAAGAATCATTAGGTTTTCATCACACTCGCTCGGAAAGGGTGTTGTAACACACAGGCGTATAGGGCAGTTATAGCCGATTTAGGTCCCGCAGGAGTTATGGATTTTTATAACTCCCTAGGGAGTTATGAGTTATGGTTTTTTATAACTCCCTAGGGAGTAGAGGAGAGAGTATAAGTTTAGTTTTAAAATATTGAATCCACTCCTACATCATTTGAGACTAAGGAGATGTAAAATCAGCCAAGGTTTTTCCTATATTCAAAACTTGGCTACTTGTATAATTAAACTTACATGGTACATTTATCAGCATTTTTATATTTTACCATTATTTCAGAGACATTTGCAATTGTTTTAGATAGATAGATCTTTGTTTAGTGGCATATGACATTAGTGTTGCCACTATGATTCCGCCAATGTATTATATTTCATTTTGAAAATCGATACAATCTGGCAGTATGGCCTGTCAAGTTTAAAAACTAAGCAGTTAAGCATTATCCGCGGAAGACTATATTGAAAAAAGTTAACAAACTCTTTTAGTGAGGAGTTCATTTGTTTGATTGTTATTTTTTTTCCTCTATTTGTTTTGTTATCGCTCGCAAATGTGAAACATTGTGTGTATCACGGGCAGTAAGAGGATTACAAACTCGAGTCATTAAAAGCCCTCCGACTTCGGCGTCGCGCTTCTAATAGTCTCTCGTTAGCAATCCCCTCCTTACCGCCCTAGATGCACAATGTACTATTATTGTTGTAAAAACATATTTGTAATAGTATTTTTTTTTATCAAGGGCGAGTTTTGCTGTATTTCCTTCGGAAATCCGAAGCCCCATACTGTCCCGGTTAAAAAACATACTGCATAATCTATTAAAGTTTGGGTAAACCAGTTGTGCGTTCGGAATTCGAATCTAACGGCCGTTCTCAGAGACATTTTAGAGACAATTAACTCGATCCTTTTTCCAACTTATGTATGAAAAATCGACAAAGGACTTAATCGTCATTAACTTACGGGCGTAAAATAGTGATATTGTTAAAACGATATAGGGCTGATTTTTCAATCCCCAGATAAAGCTATCCGGAAGGTAAATTTTAGCTCTATCCTTTTCTTTCATATGACTTCAGAAAAGGATAGTAATACATTTAACTGACGGATAGTTTTATCTGGGGATTGAAAAAACAGCCCAACTGACCAATACTAAGCTATGTTCAATGTAATTGATGTATATGAATATAACATACTACAACTACATCAAACCAAGTCAAGAATGACTCATTATGAATTTGTACACCTGTTTTGTACCACCTATTCAAACAATGACATTTGACATCTGTGTGTTTTTCGTCCGCAGGTTCCAGAACATTCGTGCAGGATAAAATCTACGACCAATTTGTAGAGTTGGCCGCAAAACGCGCGCAGAAACGTGTCGTCGGAGACCCATTCCTCGCCGACACCGACCACGGACCCCAGGTGCTTGCCATACTCTCTCACACACACTCTTAATACTATCTATTTCGTATTTTAAACCTTTTGAACGTTAGAGTCGGCATCTTAGATCGAACTATACGAGCCGCAAAAAATGCAGAAAGGATTTAGCAAAAGTAACGATTGAAATTAGAATAGCAACACTTCAATTTTCTTCTGCGCATCTTCGGTGGAAATGGTCTGGATGTGCGAGACGAGAAAATAAAATATTTGTTTGTTAAATGTGGAGTAGCCTAGCTAGCTAGGCCATGCTTTGTCCTTATCATTCGAATTCAAATGTCACAATAACAGATAGGGACAAAGAATTTCTTAGCTACTTCATGGTTACTTCACGTTTATTAAGAGCATCAGATTTTAATAACTGAAACATAATTCCCTCGATGACTCGTGAGCTCCTGTAAACTCTCGATGGCAAATTTTCGTGGAATTACGCAGGCAAGATGTTAATTCTCTTCTTAAACCAGCTTTTCTCTCACTAATGCATAAATTATAGAAAATATTCGTCTCCAGATCGACGGCGAGCAACAGAACAAGATCCTGAGCCTGATCGAGAGCGGCAAGCAGCAGGGCGCCAAGCTGGAGACGGGCGGCGCGCGCGCCGGCGACCGCGGGTACTTCGTGCAGCCCACCGTGTTCAGCCAGGTCCAGGACCACATGGACATCGCCACCACTGAGGCAAGTTCAGTGTCCAGGTAGACGGCAGCAGAACAAGTGATCCCGCTCAATAGCCCGTGTCACTTTACTTCGTTCATTGACAACACCGTCCCAACTGCGCGCGAGCGAACGACTGAAGTTCCTTTGATGCGGCCTCAAAAACCGACAGTGATCGGTTCGCCCGCGGCACGCTCGTGCGCGGCAATGTTCGCGCGGCCGCGCGCGGCAACCGCGTCCCCATTGCGCGCGAGTCAATGTTCATACGTTTGCCGCGCATAATCTATACGCGCTTTTAGAATATTGTCCACTCTTTTCTTGATTATTTTTGAGCCTTCGACCCCCTTAGTCTTAAACGTAAATTTACTTTGGCAACTCCCCGTCAGAGTTCATCCGAGGAGTGAACAGCATTCCACCCGCTCGCTCTCTAAACGAATATCTTACTGGTTTCATTTCCACCGACGCTCATCCACTGAGTTAAAAATCGAGGCAAAATGCACCAGTTGTCAAACTGATCCGACCAGTTATGTATGAATTATACAAGCTTGTAATGGGGTGGTGGGCGCCAAAGCAGGCAAACCATGTCATCGGAAATTCGTGACATTTACGGCAAACGTTGGCAAATGTTCATGTCAAGTCAGATGTATGGTTAGTGTGACTGTCATGTCAAGCCAGCCTCATGACAGTCTCATAAATATTATAGCGAACGGCCGTGGTTTCATTGTACTAAGCTCCCGTACGTTCCCAGATATCCAGAGACTCTTCAGCCACGAGACTCTGTGGCGTGTGAAACATGTATTACTTCGCTGCTTGTCGTTCAAAAGTTTAAAGAGTAGTTGTCCATCAGATCTTCGGGCCGGTGCAGCAGGTGCTGCGCTTCTCGGAGCTGGACGAGGTGGTCGCGCGCGCCAACAGCTCCGAGTACGGGCTCGCCGCCGCCGTCTACACTAAGGACCTGGACCGGGCCAACTACGTCGTCCAGGTATGCCGTGTCTTACTCTAACACCATTGTACAGACTACAAGTTGTATTTTCTCTGCTCTCAAGAGTCCTAAATCTGGAAAATGTTTAAAACGCAGAATGACCTAAACGCATAATGTCCTAAACACAGAATGACCTAAACGCATAATGTCCTAAACGACACAAAATGTAGATTAACAGAATCGACGGAGCTCCGCTCTCGGTTTGGCCCTCCGGGCCTGCTGCAAAACTAACATAACCTAAACCTACCTCATATTTATCCCGTTCGACTGTAGTTTGTGTTATTTAACCGGATATGCATGTGTGTCATTTTCGGACTAGGACATTTTGCGTCTAGGACATTTTGCGTCTAAGGCTTTTTGCGACTAGGACATTTTGCGTCTAGGGCGTTTTGCGTCCATAAAATAGGGCATTATGCGTCTGACCTTTTTCTCTTGGTTATCTTCGGTGATAGTGTTACACCGCGTAACGATCAATTTTAATAAGAAGCAAAATGCACCTTACTGACTTATCAAGAGGTGCATTGTGCTCCTTTTTGAATTAGTTACTTACGCGCTTTAGTAGTATAACGGACCTTATAATTTCAACGTTTTTTTTTTCATGCGTGGTCCCATTTCAATTTCTTAAAGTTCTACAAATGGGGACTAAAGATAGTCAACGAAACTCCTCAATAATTTGGAGTCGGTTCATTGTTTACACCTGATGTGTTCGTATTGCAGAGCCTCCGCGCCGGCACGGTGTGGGTGAACGACTACAACGTGTTCTGCAACCAGGTGCCCTTCGGCGGGTTCAAGCAGTCCGGCCTGGGCCGCGAGAACGGGCCCTACGGCATCAGGAACTACGTCGAGAACAAGTCCGTCCTCGTCAAACTCACCGCCAAGAGCTCATAACACGTCTTGTTATGATTAAGTATAATATAGTACACATTTCGTGCTCGATTGTCCGTGGGGTGACAGACGACGACTATACTTAAATTGTTTAGGAATTAACTAAATGTAAACAAAAACGCCACGTGATATACTTGTAGTTCGTCAGTCGATAAAAATAGAATACTGCGAGCTTAGTATAGTTGCGTTTATCGCGTGACAAAATCTGGACATAGCATCCGTCACTCTCGTACTTATATGCGTGTCAGAAAAGCGTGCTTGCTGTATTTCCGTCTCACCTCCCCCCAATGCATTGCCGCGGGACTATCTCGCACGAAGTTGCTGGAATATAGCAGCAAAATAGCAGTTTTTACAGCTATTCCGATACAATTACTGTCTAAGAAAGAATTGTAGTATGATCGATGATGCAAGTTATTTTTTATCTTGCTGCTGGTATTATCCAAGGTCGCCAAAAGATACGCACAATGAGGGTAACATTTTCAACGACAATGACAGTCACAAAATAGACCTGGGACCCAATTCTCGTGACTTCGAGAGGATTTTTCATGCGAGATTAACTGTCAACTGCATACATTTTTTCGACATATCTCGCATGAAAAATCATCTCGAAGTCACGAGAATTGAGTCCCTGCTCCTAATTTCACCGTCCTTACAAATAATACTTGACAGGTGACAATTCGATATTCATTGCAGAGTTAACAAGTTTTCACATCACTGGGTTTCGTATTAGCTATGCCATGTACACTGAAGTGTCACCTGTCGCAAGTAATTGTCAGGATGGTGAAATAGGTGGCTGTTGTTATGAAACTTATGAACCCGCCGATTGGATTTTTGGGCATCCTCTTGAGACTGTGCTTACATAACCTTAATTTGCTCATTCGGTTTCGAGAAAAAGCGGAAGAGTAGCCACTGTCATTGACGTTAAAAAGGTTACGTTTAGTTTAAGCTTTATGTCAAATTGAAATACTAGAAAAACGTAATACAGAGTTATCATGCTTGTAATATTATTTTTCATCAAATCTTTCTTTTTCTATTATTTTTAATCGGCCTTACACTAAAGCAAAAGGGGTATAAAATATAACCTGAATGCGTAAAGCCAGACTCGTATTTCAAACACGTACAGTTCTGCGATCGTCAAACTTAAAACTGGACGCTCCTAAACTAATCGACCTCTGAAACATGCATCCACATGTGAGCGGCGCGTTCAGTTGAGTTTAGACAGTCTCTATCAAGAACTTGTAGAATTCACAACATACATTCTTAAAAGTGAAACAAAGGGAAAACAACCAGTTATAATAATATTTTTGCGCATGACTATATGTATTACGTAATGTAACCAAACTTTATTAAAACTGATCAAAATTGTGATAGATCTTCAGATCAATAGTCTTCCAACAAATGTACTTTTTTTTATTGCAAGTCGTTTCTAAAGTGCCATTATGGTGCCATTTCCGTTATTTTGTATCTATGGGTAAATGTAATTTAACCTATTTTTCATAAATAAAAGCCTTATAAATCTCACTTTTGTATTTTAATAACAATTTATTTTTTCATGTAAAATGGAACTTTAAAAATAGCCTAAACTTTTGTAAAATCAACCTACAATACGAACTATGATAAAACTTCTCTATATAGTAACAAAATAGTATATAAGTAAGAGTAGATCTAATAAACCTTTGGCCCGTCCAGAGTGCTAGCGCAATTGGTAGAATCAAGATACAGAATCTAAAATCGAGTGAAGATATTATTGATTTAAAAGACGTCCAAGACGAGCAAAACAGAGTGAAATCCAAACCAATTGAACTTTTAAAATGAGTCAACACTGGACTATTCTATAATCACAACAGTGGAATGTACCGTGCCACTTAATCTAAAAATCACATAGCCTTGCACTATAAAACTATTAAAAAAACTTAAAAATATATCGTATTTACACTGCAAATTGCGAT
Source organism: Acleris cristana (assembly GCA_948252455.1). Taxonomy (NCBI): domain Eukaryota; kingdom Metazoa; phylum Arthropoda; class Insecta; order Lepidoptera; family Tortricidae; genus Acleris; species Acleris cristana. The sequence goes on along the minus strand of OX411788.1, from coordinate 11,358,645 downwards.
AAAATTTCAACCTTAAGCATTCTGAAATGTCCGAGTCACTCAAACATCGCGAGGCAGCTAAGCGTCCAATAGGACTGCTAAGGCTAGAAAAATGAATCTACCTTATTGGTGTTTTTTTCCTGGCACACTGCTTACTTGCCTCGTACAGCTCTCTTACAAACACAGACTTAAAATTCAAATTAAGCTTTACGATTGTCCATAATAAACGGTTTTTGCAGTATAAGCACGATATGCGCGTGAAAGATAAGAAAACCTACCTTATCTTTGGGTCTTCAAAATGATAGTGTAAATACAAAAGAAATAAAAACTGAAATACGAAAAAAGTGACTATCACGGTCTATACGCCACTCGAGTTCAACTTTCAAGCGATCTGTACGTCGAAATACACTAATTTTATTTGCCTATGATATTATATAATTAAGTAGTTTATTCCAGAGATTGAACAATACAAAACGCTTGATCGCGTAAATAATAGTCAAGAAAAATAAATAGATAACTTTAGAACACATCTAGCATTCAATACTTGTCAATAATTAAGTACTAAGTGATGTGTCAGCGTTTCCCTAACGCACCAACTTTGGAACATGATAAGTCTGCAGATCTTAACGTATAAATAAATATTATTCTATGATTAACCGAATTTGCACTCGTCAATGAATTATTTTGTACGAACGTTAAGTACTCGTATGTTGTACTGTTATTTCACTCCATGTTAGTAAACTATAATTCGACACCTGGGTCCGATGAGGTATCTTTTTCCGTCGTCTCTTCGTTAAGTGCCGAGAGGTTTTCTTCGGAGATCTTCTTCAGAGCGCCCCCGGTTAGCGAGGACAGGTTACTCGCGTGAGGAGCGGCAAAGGACTCTTCAATTTTCCGCTCAATATACTCGAAATCGTCGGTCTCCGCCTGGCATTTCAAACATTCCTCAGAAGACGAATCTTGGTACGATAGCACGTTTTCTATATTCAATTCAATCGTGTCATCCGCGTGAGCGAGCGATGGGCTGCTATTGCTCAAAAACTTGTTTTCGTTCATATTTTTGACGAGAATTTCTGATTTCGGTCGGATTCGAGAGTCTCGACGTTTCTTGCGGGCGGTAGGAGACAGTATTTTTTCGTTGGGGAAGATGCGTTGGATTCGCTCTTCAATGAGCGAAATGCTTCTTTTGAATACCACTGTGTCTTGCGGCAAGTCTTTGACGCAGCCGTCGATGGCATCCCTGGTTTCTTGTTCGGGGTGGTCACATCTGAAGTAGATGGTGTCGCAGCCATTCTCTTGCTTGACCTTTAGAGTTTAAAGTTTTAATGTAAGTACCGAGTTCACAAGAGACAGCAGCCGAATTAAAGGTAGACCAAAAATAAGGTGGCAGGATGATATTGAAAAAAAAAACAATCCAGACCCGGTATTCTAGGCGCTAAAAACCATATGATCGTGTTTGATCAGTTATCATATTGTCAACGTTTTGATAGCTCTTATTTCCTTGACAGTAATGGCGGCTGACGTCAAAACAAAACAATACCGTAACAGTTCAAATACGATATGGTTTTTACCGCCGGGAATAGAGATCCTGGCTGGCGGAAATTGGCTAAAACGAGAAGCGGGTGGAGAAATTAGGAGGTAGACTTTGCACAAATAGGTTCTTTTAGATAAGATTACATTGGAATGTAAAATCCTGGTATTGTTGTTATTAGCTAGACGAGTTTCTGCTGAAATACAGCTTCCGTAGATTTATTTATGTTGTTTTTACCTTGATAAGGCAGCAGTCGTCTTCCTTCTCGCAGAGGATCTCGTGCAAGGACCCGTGCAGCGGGATGAGCCGCATCTTGCCGAAGTTGTCGTGCATCTGAGTTGATAACTCGTCGTCTATGTACAGGTCTTCGGTGCTGCGGGCTTCCTGGTGGTAAAACAAACAAACTCGTCAAGTCCCATGACACCACCTTGTCATGTTCCAGGGGATGAAATGGAGTTATATCAGACATATAGCCGTTTTTCACTTCGCTAGCTAGAACTTGGCAGGGTTTAAGATAAAGTTTAAACTTGAACAAGTGTCCTCCATCATACAAAACAAATATGCTCCAAAAAGCATTAATAAAATTAGCCTGGGGAAAAGCAAAAAGCCAACGGCACGTGGTGTTCCCAGGCGGTCACCCATCCAAGTACTGACCGCGCCCGACGTTGCTTAACTTCGGTGTTCGGACGAGAACCGGTGTATTCAACGTGGTATGGACGTTGGCGACAACACGACGAAATATTTTGATCACAATAAGAAAAGTGACAGGTGTTCTATCTATCAATCATTATCAAGTGAAAACATTCATGCGTTTAACGTTTTGAACGCCACAATCTGAGTTGCGCCAATGACACCACGGTCGGCCACAGCCGATACAAGATGAAGATTAAAAAAGACTTTGTTTCGTATCATTAAGTTGTAATTTGCATAGCATAGCAAACATGAATATTTGGTGTGAATTTGGCATTTTGTATTTGACGTAAGGCGTTCAATCAAAAGGTTAACAAAAGTATATACACTAATATTATAAGGAGGTAAAATTGTGCGTTCGTTTGTTCGTATGTTGGGTGAAAGTAAGGAACAACTGAACTAAGGGCTTTTTGTCTAACGCACTCGCAATCGCAACCGGCATCAAAGTGGAGCAATTGTTTTCATTTTGCATGCAGACAAGCCTTCGATTTTCAAAATGAAAACGATCGTGATTGCGAGTGCGTTACACAATAAGCCCTCTGGTCATAAAACAGGTAAGCTACATTATCCCAAACATACATCTATTTAGGCCATACTTGAACTCATATAAACCGAAGCGAAACGAGGGTGGGTCGCTAGTTAAAAATATTATTGCCATTACTGGATTTTAAACGTATAAATATGGACTACAATAAATGAAGAATTTCCGGGCATAGCAAATAAATACAAAAAGGGGAAGGGTTTCATTAATTGAATCATCATTCAAAAAATTAATTATTTGGTACCAAAAAGCAAAAAGCCAACGGCACGTGGTGTTCCCAGGCGGTCACCCATCCAAGTACTGACCACGCCCGACGTTGCTTAACTTCGGTGATCGGACGAGAACCGGTGTATTCAACGTGGTATGGACGTTGGCGACAACACAACTGAATCTCTTGATAACTACATGATTTTGTGACGTAATTTCCTTCTTTGGCCAAACAAAAAAAAAACTAAAGCCACTCCGTTTTCACAGGAAGCTAACTTCATTACACCTACATGAGCAGTAGGTAATAAGAAAAATTAGGTGAAGCAGGAAGTTACTGTGCAGAAAAAAATGGCATGTTTTCTGCTGACTTGTTGATGTTTTCATAGCATTGAAGTAATTTCCAAGACCAATCGTAATGGCCTAGTCTTTTAGTGAGTTTGCATCTTAAAAAATGGTTAGAAAACCAATAATATTACCTGTAAAGTATTAAAAGTCTGGCACCGTTTCAGCGCGTTGAAGTGCACCTCCTCCGTCAAAGTTTCTTCCAGTGACTGGTTCTTATCCTTCCCAGGACTAGGGCTATCGCAAATGGTCACATTGACACAGTTATCGAGAACCTGCAAACTATTCTCGCCGTATCTACTAAAAGTTATTTGCAGCAGCGGTTTATTATTCCCACAAATCTTAACCCTAGAAAAAGCCTTCACTGGTTCCTTCTTATCTTCATTATTATTTAAATTCTCTATAATATTAGCAATCCCCTTGTTTACTATTTCGTCAGTTCGGTTTGACGATGTCGATACGTCGTCTTGCATCTCGTGGAAAATGTGCTGGAATTCTTTTCGTATTAAGTCCCGGATGAATTCTTCGATTCCCCGCGTGTCTGTGGACTGGTCGATCATTGGGCTGCTCTTACGAAAATCTTCGTCAGTTGTGGTGGTCCTGTAAAAGAAATAGAAGTAGCAAAAAGCCAACGGCACGTGGTGTTCCCAGGCGGTCACCCATCCAAGTACTGACCGCGCCCGACGTTGCTTAACTTCGGTGATCGGACGAGAACCGGTGTATTCAACGTGGTATGGACGTTGGCGATAGCGTACCCGAATCTAAACAACATAATAACATATTATGACGTCACCTTACCCCTTATCGACGTCTTTTCGCCAAGAGTGTATCCGTTCCGGATCTCGAGCGTGAAAGTTTATTTTCTTAGCGATTGTATCGCGCGCCTTGCAAAATTGTTCCCACTGGCCGCCTGGAAGTATTTTAAGAAACTTGTTCAGTTCTCTGTTAATAAATACAAATCACTAATAAGGATTAATTCATTTTAAAATAACTTGTTTACTTATTCATAGCTACTTTATAATTCATTCTTACCTGCATATGTTGTGATTTTGAATTTGGAATTTGTGGTTAGTATCGTTAAAAACGCATAAACAAACAGAACCGATTTTTACGTGGTTGTTTTTGCGTTTATAACAAATAAGTAATAGGGGAAACTGCCATATTGTTAGCACCCTACCGTTTTAGTAACATTAACTTTTTTCATGTTATAATGGAGTCGGTAATTATATAATCGCGTGGTAATAATTGGTATTTTGGATGCCAACAATTGGGTGTTTTACCCTAGCTCAAGAAGCTTCCGAACACTTGGATTTTTCGTTAGACTAGCTGTCCAATGAAATGTGTGAAAGGAATCTTAAATTACCTTGAAAGTTATGTAATGAAATTTATAAAATAAAAAACAAATTTGCTTTTTCGATTTCTAAACGATCTACAGGGGCCTAACAAGGCAAAAGGTTGGACAAACTTCAGGGACTAACTCTGTAGGTCATACTCATCAACTTTTATTATGGGACCAATATCCAACTCGCGAAAAAAAAACAGCTGTTGGATACTAACTTTGAGAGCTAAACAGCCAAAATGTATGGAACAGCTGTTTTTTTTTTCGCGATTAGGATATTGGTCCCATAATAAAACTTGATGAGTATGACCTACATAGTTAGTCCCTGAAGTTTGTCCAACCTTTTGCCTAACACCCTGTATATCACATTTTCTCCATATTATTGATCAAATGCCCTGAGAATATGCTCATTTTACTTATGGGCTAATGCGGAACTGTCTACACCTATACATTTCATAGCACATATAATCTTACGATAGTACGGGAGCGTATACTCATGCCAGTATTATCTAAATTTACAGCTCAAATGATCTAAGTAAGCTCAAGGACAAATATATGGCAACGGGAAAAGCTTTAAAATTATGTCTGCGCCATTCTATTGCCAAGAGCTTAATGTATCAATATTTTCTAGAAGATTGTACAGTCTTCCGGTTTATTAATAGCGAAGGCCATAGCCAGTCGAACGTTATAAAGAATCTTAAGAGTACTTTATTTTACACGGTGAAACCATATTGCCCTTATTATGTTATCGTATTGTCAACGTAACGATAGCTCTAATTTACTCAACAGCGGGCCTAGTATGGCTGCGTCTATATCGTGCGTCCAATGTGGATAAAGCATCCGTCACTCTCGTACTTATATTACGTGACAGAAGGTGACGGATGCCTTATCCAAACTTTGTCACGCGATAAACGCAGCCATATTAGGGCCCCAGTAATGGTGGCTGAGTTAAAAACAATACCTTGTAGAATATTAAAGAGGGCCTGTCCATATATCTGAGACATGAGTATATGCATGCCTTAATAAGTTAAAAAGGAAGATTATAATACCGTTATTATGTGTCTAAATGAAAAGCCGAAAATAAAATCTGAAACTTTATTAGCGAGAGACAATCACATTAGCTACATGCGTGCAACAAAAATCAATCAATAAAAACAAAAGAACACCGCTAGCACACATGCAAGTAAGTTGTACATGATCCGATGATAGTTATACCAAAAACAATACGGGTAATGGTAATATTAATGGCTAAATTAGTTCGTGCCATATATCAAAAAGACACCAAAACAATGAATAAATGAATATGAATATGAATATGAAAATCAACCAAGGTCTGTATGGCCCCGGATCTAAGGGGGCGAGAGGGCAAACCGGGGCAACTAACCCGGGCGGCAGTTTCAGGGGGCGCCAAAATAATAATAATATGATTGTAAAAAAAAATACTGGATAATATCTTAGCCTGGTTGTGCAAAGTGTGGTCACAGAGTTATCAACAAGTTTTTGGAGTTGTTGGTGAGTCTGTGGCTCTGCCTACCCCACTCTGGGAATGAAGGCGTGAGTTTATGTGTATGTGTGTGTATGTAAAAAAAAAACTTAAAAAAATGTCAATCGCTGGAGACACGGGGACGCCACTATCAAGTTTTTGCCCTAGTTCGATAAAATCGTAGATCGATAGAATCGTTATTGGGAGTCCGCTTATTTGATTAAAATGTTTGGCAATCGTATAATTTTACAAATTATATTCTGAGCAAATTTGTGCTTTGACCGTTACATATTTATATAGGTTGCTGAGGATGCCTCTTTTTAATAGAGCTGCGATGAAACGAGCGAAACTTGTTTCATACGTACCGTATGTAGTTCAAAAATCGAATCAGAAACCTATACTTATGTAACACACATGTAGGTATACTTTTAGTATCCCTTCTAAAACGACCTATAAAGTAAAGTTATGGCAGCATTTCACTTGGTCATGTATACCAAATGTTGGTATTACATGCGTTACATTTGACATACCGATTGAAAGAGATGCGACGAAAATAGGAACCATATAAAGTGACACCTTAAGGCTGAAGCCAGACGAGCGTATTTTTTGTTGTGAGTCGCGTAATTTCTGCTCCTCCATTCAGTTTCATAGCAGTAGTAGTTATATGATGAATGGAGGAGCAGAAATTACGCAACTCACAACTCAAAAAATACGCTCGTCTGGCTTCAGCCTTAGAGTAGTAACCAGAAAAAAGAAATTTAAACTTGTAAAATGTCTTGTCTCTCTAAAATGTTTGTCAAAATGATCATTTGGTAAAATATAAGAGAATCTTGTTACTGACCTAGATGAAAAAATAATCAAAAAATAAGGACAGATTTAATCTTAATAATAGTATAATAGCGCACTTACACATGTATTTCCACAGATCCTATGTTGTTTATTTATTATAATTATCTCTATGTGTTCATTATTTTCAAGATACATAATAAAATATTTTGCTCGTGTTTTAGTACCGTTTTATGCTCAGTTTTACAAAAATACGATTGGTATAGTATGTTACATAAGTAAAAACAAAAGCCATAAACCGTTATGTTAGTCGCCTCTATAATTAAACCCGTTTGAGAAAAACTAATTTTAGCATTAAGAATAAGAGAGTTATAAATATTTTATTCCTCTTCCCCCGACACACGAGCAATGTCAAGAGACATCATATTCAAACACCGGATTGACGGGGGCAAAAATGTACCAGTGCTAGTGATTCATTAAATGTCGACTAAGTTTATCGACATCAATAAAAAGCAATTTTTAATCATCATTATCATAAGTAATGGCCGAGTTTGAATACCTTTAAATTATGTGCAAACCTCTTTTATTTATACCTATAGCAACTATTATCAACCGGTATCTGACATTGACTCTGGACTCGAGTCACTTTTGACAACCATTGAGATTACATTGAATAACAAATTCATTCAGTACAACAATATTCTTTAGCATTCCGATGAATTGAGAACCTTTTTGTTTTTTAAGTCAGTTAAAAATGCATCGAAAGAACAAATATAGTTTATCTTCATCGAAGGCTGATCATTCAGATATAGAAGATAAAGGTACGACTTACTTTAGCAAGAAATGTAAGATCCATATGTCTCGAAAAAAGTTGTCGATAAACTTAGTCGATATTTAATGAATCACTAGCACTGGTACATTTTTGCCCCCGTCAATCCGGTGTATGATCATATTACATAAGCGTGCAATAGAACTTCTTAAAGGTGTGCTCGATAGATTTTATTGGCACTGACCATGTTCGCTGGTTGGCGACGATGGTCGACTCGTGAAACACGGCCTCTGTGTGTACAGTTGGGGTAGCGACGCCTGCAAGGTATCCACGCAGTGTGAAGCCGGCTTTAAGGCAGCCACTGGATTTCTGTAAAATACAATTCAGATAAAAGCGACACGAAGGTTAATTGTGTTGTGAAAAAAGAAGCAAAAAGCCAACGGCACGTGGTGTTCCCAGGCGGTCACCCATCCAAGTACTGACCGCGCCCGACGTTGCTTAACTTCGGTGATCGGACGAGAACCGGTGTATTCAACGTGGTATGGACGTTGGCGACAACACGACGAAATATTTCGATCACAATGTGAAGTCCACACAATAACAATCAGTATAGGATATGAGTCAAGGCCACTATTGTTGTTTTAGCTCATATTGCTTTTATATCTTAATCATATTACTGACGTGGTAGCTCTGTTATTCAGTTGACAGTACGAGCAACTATAACATCAACAAGATAAAAACGATACGTGTAAATGCAAGGCAGGCTCAAAACAAATTGGAATAGAGCAAATTGATTTCGAATAAAAAAAATGTAAAGTCCAGTAATATTTTTTAGGCTTGCAAAACAACTAAAAAAAAAAGCAAAAAGCCAACGGCACATGGTGTTCCCAGGCGGTCACCCATCCAAGTACTGACCGCGCCCGACGTTGCTTAACTTCGGTGATCGGACGAGAACCGGTGTATTCAACGTGGTATGGACGTTGGCGACAACACAACGAAATAATTCGATAACAATAAGTTTATGGGACGTCATCATGATGTCAAGTATAATATTAAAGATCTAGGTCTCCTTCTCTATACTTTGAACTACTTATAGTAATATTCATTTGAAAAAAATTAAAATAGATAAGTAATAAGAATTCCCAAAAATATTTTCAAGCGTGCATCAAGATATAAAACTTCTTACAAATAAATAGCAAAAGGCCAACGGCACGTGGTGTTCCCAGGCGGTCACCCATCCAAGTACTGACCACGCCCGACGTTGCTTAACTTCGGTGATCGGACGAGAACCGGTGTATTCAACGTGGTATGGACGTTGGCGACAATATATCGAAATTATTTGATAACAACAAGATCTAGCTATTTATTGTATTAACATCGGTTCATATCATAGGTAATTACGTCTTCTTAAGCCATGCGTGTTTACTGCCGTAAACCGTAACAGCTGCTATCAAAATATATTTCTGCGTAAAAAACGTTAGTTCTGATAAAAATATAATGTGTTAAATACTTACCGATTGTTTTCCGGCAATGACATAGACCGTCCAGTCTTTCTATTAGCTTCGAATATCCATTTTTCGTGTATAGCGACCAGCGGTTTAATATTCACATTAGCTAGCGCATCCTCTTCCTTGTATTTGAATTTATCTGGGACTGAGGTCTTGTAAGACCACGAGCTAGTACGTTCTCGAGTAGGTTCGGAAATATCCGGTGATTGGAAGTCTTCTGGCTCAACGCTGGAATAAGAAAATTTGAAATAGTTTTTTAACATTGGCGCCATCTAGTAAATGTTGTAGCAATCACTCGGCTACGTGAAAGATGCGGCTAAGTTAGGGATCTAAAGTAAAATCTAATGTTGCCAATAACCGATAGATGTCACTGTAGAAACCAGGACTTCATATTTGATAATACTTTATGAATAGCTAGCGACTAGAGAAGGGCATCTACCCGGGTATTTACCCCAAAATGGGTATTTACCCGGTAAATACTTGATATTTACCTACCCACGGGTATCTTGTATCTGTAGTTCGCCTTTGTACATCGTTTTTTGATGAATTGTATTGTTTTGGTTTTTATTTTGTACAATATAGTGTTTACATACTTACATACATCCATAAAAATATCTTGAGTTGTCTACCAATTTCAGTACCGATTATCTACATATTTTAATAAGTGTAAGGTCGAAACCCTACCTTCCCGGTGCTGTATAAGTTGTATAACTGTTCCTCAGATTATCCACACTGTCAGGTGATTCTTTCGACGATGGATCCGGAAAGTAATCTGGAGTAAGTGTTTCGTGTGTTGACTTTTTAGGCTCGCTTACTGGAAAAAAAGTAACGTAAAAAAGTATAAAAGGTGTGATTTTTTTAAAGATGCAAAAAGCCAACGGCACGTGGTGTTCCCAGGCGGTCACCCATCCAAGTACTGACCACGCCCGACGTTGCTTAACTTCGGTGATCGGACGAGAACCGGTGTATTCAACGTGGTATGGACGTTGGCGACAATGCAACGAAATATAGTGATAACATCAAGGTATGGTGACGTCACCTAAATTCTCGCTGTCAATTAAATTTAATGCTTGTTTAGTGACGTTTTGTCTTATTCTATTGCTATAGCAAAGAAAGTGACAGCAGCTACTTTAATCAAGCATTAAAATAAATTGACATCTCTAAGTACGGCAGTAAGACTCAACTTCATAATACCAAAAAATACGCCAAATATGTTACAAATACGTATACGATCTCAATAAAACTTTGTATCATAATGCCTTAATACCGAAGTGCCGTTTTTTTTTGTTTCATAACACCGGATCCCTATTTTGACTAAAATTAGAAACAACTTAATCCCAGAACGTTTGTAAACCAAAATTACCTAATTCCAAAACACCTAGAACAATTTGTTAAAACCTTTCATGACTGCTTCATTATCCAGTCAATATTTAATTTATTTAACATTTTGAGAAACATTTACACATACATACACACATACATACCTTCACGCCTGTCTCCCATTGGGGTAGGCAGAGACTATGGAACGCCAGGTGCACCGGTCCAAACATACAACTTTCGCTTCCTCTATATTCATCAATCTCTTCATGCACGTACGTCGGTTTCGGGTGCTTTTGATTTGGCCCTTATTCAGTACACACATTTATTATTAGGATTAAGTCATTCTGAAATTCAGTTGTATCAGAATGCAGGTATTTGGGAATCAGACGTTTTGGATCAAAGTCATTATGAAATCTCACATATTATAAGACAGGTAATTTTAAATTTTAGGCACTATAGGACTAACCGCCTGTTTCACAATCGACAAGTAAAGCATATTTTACAGATAAAATTAGCCCTTTCTCTTTCTTACACATAAAATAGACAAGGAGAGAGACAACTTTAAATGGCAGATAAATTTACTCGTCGATTGTGAAACAGGCCCTTAGTCTATTTGACGTTTACGTCAATTAATCTAGGCATTTTGAAATTCCGTCGTTATGAAAACGTTTCGTTTCATCAGGTTACTTGTCGCGGTACGATCAGTCAAAATATACGAGTAGTTGTATCTGGCGTCTAACAAAAAATAAAAAAACTTACGTTCTTTGTCAGCAAGCTTATTAATAGTTCCTTTTAACACATCAGCTTTCTTTTCAGCAACACTCTCCCCTGATAACCAAGCATTCTTCCTTAACTTGTTACTCCGCGCTATAGGTGTTGATGGCAAGCTATAATTTCTAATATCAAAATTGTACGACGGTCCACCTCCATTCTTCTCCTTAGGAAGAGACCTTATACAGTTTAAATTGTATTCAGGCACTTTAATGTGTAGGGGTTTGTAGGATTTAGGAGTGAAACTTCTGCTTAGTTTCGTAGTAAGTCGTTCTACGCTACTTATTTCTTTAACACTATCGTCGGTGTTGAAGTTTCGTGCACGACTATCAGGGCTAAAGATGCTGCAGTATTCCGTGGAATCACTCCTATGCATTTTGCCCGGTGTATCTTTGATGCGCGCTCGTAATTTCGCTATTGGGGTAGAGCAGGCGCTTGAATAGTCCTTTTCAGGGAAGCGATCATATTTCACGGCTGGCACTGAGTCGATATCTTCGTCTGAAACGTAGCATTTTTCTGGGACAGCGAATTTCGCGTACGTTTTCTGTCGCGGTATGCTTTCATATAGGGGGCTGTCGGGTTTACTGCAGTCCTTCTCGCTCTCAGTCGAGCTGTCTTTAGCGTGGACGTCCGCCTTGTGTTTGATGTTTTCTGGACTCAAGCATTCGGAGTCAGTAGGAGTCGTGTCCCATGCCGTGTTACTGAAATCGGATTTCTTCTTGGAAAGCCGTGCTGGGAGAATTACGTAGTCGATATCATCTAGGTCGCGCTGCGGACAAATAGGTTTTTTTTTTATCTTTTGTTGCTCATTATAACAAAAAAAAAACGTTATACTCTTGGCGGGTTTGGCGTGGGTTTTTGAAGCAAAAAGCCAACGGCACGTGGTGTTCCCAGGCGGTCACCCATCCAAGTACTGACCACGCCCGACGTTGCTTAACTTCGGTGATCGGACGAGAAACGGTGTATTCAACGTGGTATGGACGTTGGCGACAACACGATGAATTATTTTGATTACAATGGTTTCGTCACGTTATCAAAATGACAATCGGTATGATAATAATATTTAAGACGGGCACTATTCCACGTTGTTTTAGTCATTGGGACTTATATCAAAAATTATTTTATAGCGAAATATTTTGATTACAATAAGTTTTTGTGATTTCTACAGTCACGTGAACGAGTTTGATATTAAGATGCAGATTCTTTACAGTTTTGACTTTGATAACAAAAAATAAAGTACTATTAAGGCGCGCTAATATATTTTGTTTTGAAGAATGCATCAAAACTTACAAACTTCTTCAAAAATAGCAAAAAGCCAACGGCACGTGGTGTTCCCAGGCGGTCACCCATCCAAGTACTGACCGCGCCCGACGTTGCTTAACTTCGGTGATCGGACGAGAACCGGTGTATTCAACGTGGTATGGACGTTGGCGACAAAGAGGTCCAAATAATCTGTCAAGTCACTTAACTTACCTTAGCAGCTTGCAGAGTATTTTGTAACTTTTCCATATTAACCCTCTCGGTCCGATCCAGCTTAAGCCCATCCTGCAGCAAAGCCAACAGGCAGCCAGGATACGTGCCGTCTTGTGGTAGTGGTATACCGGCCTTCCATAGCAAGTACTGTTCCTTGAGTTGGTCATATGATAGGGTACTCCAGGGCAGTTTGGCTGGAAAGAGTTTTGGTTAGTTAGTGCAAGTTGTGTATTTATGTGTGAGGAGGAATGGTTTGTATGTATGCGTTAGTCGGTTAGTCTTAGGCCGGCCTTACACTGAAACTTACGACTTACGTAAGTAGGGACGCAGCTATTTGTTAGAATTAGATAGAAATATTTTTATCTCATTGTAACAGATAGCTGCGTCCCTACTTACGTAAGTCGTAAGTTTCAGTGTAAAGCCGGCCTTACAACAATGCCACACGAGTGTTGCCGGTGCGTTGCGACGTGGCAACGCTGTGATTTCAATATAGGGCGGCGCACGTATTTTAAAGCATCGTATTGCATGTCATCCTTATTTATTTGTGGATCAACGCAGCGGCGACGCGAAACGCAACGCCTGTGTACCACCGCTTTTAGTCGTCTTAAGGTGCATTCACATGGGCAATTTTATTAATCAACAATTGCCTGTCAACTGTACGTCTCTTTCTATTACACCAAATTAGAGTAAGAAAGCTATTGTTGCCGGGCAATTATTACCCAAAAAATTGGCCGTGTAAATACACATCTTTAGTTATAGGGATAAAAATGAAAGTTAAAACATGATTATTAAATTATTACAGAAAGAACCAGAAAAGTTTCGACTATAGGTAGAAATGAGTTGACGAATGTCTCTTACGTTTTATGAATATACAGTAATTACAGTACTTTACACATTTAGCATGCTGGGAACAACTGAACAATTGTTTACATATTTAAAAAGAACCGTAACTGTTTTTGAACATTGCATGTTCAAATTGCTTGGTGTAAAAGTGCAAATAATGTCCAATAGTGAGATAAAAATACATTTGTCTTGCTTCATTTCTATCTAACTCACTCGCTCGCAGTTTAAACCCCTCCATAATTGTTTTCATAGCTAAGAGAAGGCAAACGAGCCACCTGATGGTTAAGGAGATCTGAGACCTATCCACAAATCCTAAGACTGCAAATGCACTAATCCAGAGGAGCAAGATGGAATGCCACTATGCCTCCGGCTAACTTATCACCTGGAAACACAACAATGCGAACACTGCTGCTTGGCGGTAGTAAGGTCCATATAATGGTGCTAAGGTTCAGCCCGCTGCTCATAACATACCTTATGACGTTGGTAGTAACCCTGCCTATGAAGCTGGTGGTCCCGGGTTCAAATCCCGGTAAGGGCAGGTATTTGTGTGATGAACGCGAGTATTTGTTACAGAGTCTTGGATGTTTTCTATGTATTTCTCTATATAAGTAAAGTTTATCGTTGTCTAGAACCCATATAACAAGCCTAGAGCTTAGTTTGGGGCTAGGTCAATTTGTGTTAGATTGTCCCATAACATTTATTTATTTATATAATAGCTCACCGTTACAACACTCCCATAACACCAAACATAGCGAATACACGTCACTTTTCCCGCAAGGATACACCAAGTTGTCTTCAGGCTCGAACAACTCCGGTGCATGCCAATAGTATTGCTCAGAGTCCAGGTACAACTTGTAGTCTTTGGCCACGGAGTTAGCATTCATATAGGCTTCGGACGTATGCTGAGATATAAGAGGCTCGCACTCTTGTGTGTTGTCGCGAGTGTCTGTAAAAGAAAAGATTTTGTGGCAGAAAGAAGCAAAAAGCCAACGGCACGTGGTGTTCCCAGGCGGTCACCCATCCAAGTACTGACCGCGCCCGACGTTGCTTAACTTCGGTGATCGGACGAGAACCGGTGTATTCAACGTGGTATGGACGTTGGCGACAACACTATTGAAAGATACAATCGTATAGTGTTTCAAAGCCTGCTTGATTGCCAGTCAAATTGATGTTGGCTGGCTGCTTTCAATGTATTAACAATGAAATAGTGGGGCGATTGACAACAGGTTTTTTTTAGAAGGTGCTTTGATAAAAATCACGCATAAAGAGTTTTGTATTAAAATAATTAATTATTTATTTATTATATTATCATTTGATATAACAAAAATATCAGTGTTGCACTAGTGATCGTCGGAATCACGTCATTTTGTTTGTAACCGCGTTTGGTTTTAGCAGAAATTTGTTTATTTATTTTCTCAGTAAAGAATGAACAAAAAGAAATAGTTTTCTTTTAAGACAACCCTATATAAGCATTTTTTTTTTCAGAACACCTTTTTTAAAAGTTCCTGTTGTTTAATAAACTGCAACTATTCAATCTGTTAATTTTTAACTATCATAAAATCAACCTTTTTAGAACATTTGAAATGTAATTCTCAATTAAATATGTGGAAAAATCCAAATCAAAACTTCAAAAGCATAATATTATAAGACCAAATAAATACAATTTCCTGACCCTAAAAGTACCTATATCATACAAAGTTAAATCAATAAAACTGGAATTTTCCCAAATAAAGCGTATACTTGGGTTTAGCAATAGCATGGGCTTTTGTACAAAAAGCAAAAAGCCAACGGCACGTGGTGTTCCCAGGCGGTCACCCATCCAAGTACTGACCACGCCCGACGTTGCTTAACTTCGGTGATCGGACGAGAACCGGTGTATTCAACGTGGTATGGACGTTGGCGACAATCCAACTGAATCTCATACCACCAACGTGATGTTTATTTTACCACTTAAAAATATACTAATCACCACCTCTCCTTATTAGGTTAGATATGAATAAAAATCGATTGGAAGTCCTTTTTAAAGTATTTAACAAATACACCTACCTTCAATATTAACATACTGTGGTTCCGGCGAATACTCAGCATAACCCTTCCTCTCCTTCTTCTGTTCCTTATGCAGTTGCACACAAGGCCCCAGGTCCGCCAACTTGGCGGAGTCGTGGCGGGTTATCATGACGCTCTTGCTGTTCAGGGCGGTGTGGATGTAGCCTTGCATGCGGAGGAACACGAGAGCGTTGGCGATGTCTAGGGCGTATTGTACTGACGTTTGGGCGGTGATGATGCGGCCCTGGAATAAAAAATATGGGTTTTGGTGTTGTTTATTATAATGGAATGCTTTGGTTTAGTCATGTGGAGAGACTGGATGAAGTGTTAACAAAACAGATAAATGTTCGATGGGGATGGTGGCCAAAGCAAACGTTTCACGATCAGACCGTGTAGTACGTATTAAGGGGGCGTCCATTCATTACGTGAGGCGTTTTTGGTGATTTTCGAACCCTATACCCATCCCTCAATCTCACGTAAGATTTTTCAAAACGTGTGATTTTAGAGTAAATGCGTAGGCTTATTCTTTAAAAAAAATCACTCGGCTCGTAACGTCCGTCGAGTCGAGCGTTCGGCTGGGCTTTAATTTTTTCGACCCCTTTTCAAATGTCAAAGGGCATTTGGGTAAGTTTGTCCGATATTATTGTCATTTTATTTTTCAGCGGCCACGGATGATTTTCTTATAACGGTTTAGAGGACCTCTACATACACATAAATCTATAAAATTTAATGCGTTAGATAAAATCGAAGCTACTAAAAGTACGCCCAGGTATGAATATTTAAATATCTCGGCTCCGAGTAATACATTAAATAACAAAATATGTTTATTTTGAATAATCTATATATATAAAAGGCTAAACTGACTGACTGACATATCAACGCACAGCCGAAACTACTGTACCTAGAAACTTGAAATTTGGTACATGGGTTCCTTTCATGATGTAAGTGAGCACTAAGAAAGGATTTTCCGAAAATCGACCCCCAACGGGAAGAAGTGGGGGGGAGTAGCGGGAAACTAATTCTACGCGTACGAAGTCGCGGGCGTCCTCTAGTTCTATTATATTTTACAATTTTAACGAATGACCTTGAAAATATATGACTTTTACAATGACTTTTACCCAAACCCCTTTCAAGTTGATAGCTTTTATAGTTTGAAAAGAAAAACTGCTGTGACAATTGTGACATACAGACAGATACCGAAGTCTCACCATAAGGGTTCCTTTTTTACCATTTTGGTACGGAACCCTAAAAATATCATATTTTACTCCATTGCACAAAAGAAGGAGATTATTAACAATAGACAGCTCGCCGATATTTGTAGCAACCAAACCAACATGATTTTGTTCCATTACTCTATCTACATTATACATTTCCACTGTCATTTGTTTTGGCTAAACTATAGTCAACCTTTTGCTAAACAAACGCAAAATCTAAACTTATTAAACTCGGTAAAAGTGGTAATACAATGTGTTGAATGACGTGTTATGGTATTGTTTTTACCTCGGCCACTTTTACTGTCAAGTAAATGAGAGTTATCAAAAAAACGTTGACAATACGGAAACACGTCAAAAGCAATATTGTTTTACCGAGATGAATAGAGGCGCAGAACGTATTGATTAGCTACTCGTATAGCAGATACGGTAGTAAAATAAGACAATAATAACTTCCCGGCTCGATTGACTCCCAGGCAATTAAAATGATCAGTTATGGAATGTGCTTTTTGCTAGCAGAAATCCATAACAGATCTTATACAGTTGATGTAAAGTTAATTTTAAACCCAAGCTAATAAAGTCTTATAGTACGCGTAGTTAAAATTGTGGGCAAAAAACAATAGAAGGCCAGTTAAATCTAGATATGATGAACGTAAAATCGTAAATGGTAAGTTGCAAAGTCATCGCCAAACTGGTTCGAAGCCACCTATAGAAATTGTTGCAAAATTGAATTAAATAGTTGTGAATAGGCTCCACTTTGTCTGAAACCATATTGTATCGTTAGGTATTATTAATGGTCATTTTAAAATCATTAATAATAAGCTCTATAAACCTATTTTAGTTAAAGTATGCTGTCACTTTCTGTCAAATGCAAATGTCACAATGGCAGGTAAGGACAAAGCATATTTTAGCTATTGTGCCTTTATTAACAAGAGAGTTCTTTATGAAACAATTAAATAAACTGTATGTATACTAGTTGTTCATGTGTTTGGCGTGGGTTTTTGCTTTAAAAACAAAAAGCTAACGGCACGTGGTGTTCCCAGGCGGTCACCCATCCAAGTACTGACCGCGCCCGACGTTGCTTAACTTCGGTGATCGGACGAGACAACACGATATATTTTGATTAGAATAAGTTTTCGGGACGTCATCACATCACACGTAATGTCATCGAGTATGATTAATGAGATGTGGGTCTCTTTCTGTTTTTGTGTTGATCTGATGATAAAGCCGGGAGATGGCAACAGTATCTCCGCTGTGCTTAACGTAGACCTACCGAATAGAGATTTGTTAGTTTAGTCTCGCTTAGCAGAACGTTCAAAAATAACCGTACAGTCGGCAACAAAATCTTGATTCATTAATGTTTTTTTCGACGAAAGTATTTATTGGACTGAAGACTATGCTTGAAAATATTTTGATAGTATTGCTATTATAATTATTGTTTAAATCAATTGTCACGTTATAAAATAAATACATATTAAGGCACCCAAAATATTTACAAGTGTGCATCAAACAAAATATAAAAACTCCTTGCAAATAAATAGCAAAAAGCCAACGGCACGTGGTGTTCCCAGGCGGTCACCCATCCAAGTACTGACCACGCCCGACGTTGCTTAACTTCGGTGATCGGACGAGAACCGGTGTATTCAACGTGGTATGGACGTTGGCGAAAACATGACGAAATATTTTGATTAGAATAAGTTTTCGGGACGTCATTACATCACACGTAATGTAATCAAGTATGATTAATGAGATTTCCTCTTTCTGATTTTGAGTTGATCTGATGATGAAGCCGGGAGATGGAAACAGTATCTCCGCTGTGATTAACGTAGACCCACCGAATAGAGATTTGTTAGTTTAGTCTCACTTAGCAGAAGATTACAAAATTACCTTACAGTCGGCAACAATATCTTGATTAATTAATGTTTTTGACAGAAGTATTTAATGGACTGAAGAATATGCTTGAAAATATTTTGATAGTATTGCTATTATTATTATTGTTTAAATCAATTGTCTCGTTATAAAATAAATACATAATAAGAATACTATTAAGACACCCAAAATATTTTTAAGTGTGCATCAAACAAAACATAAAAACTCCTTGCAAATTAATAGCAAAAAGCCAACGGCACGTGGTGTTCCCAGGCGGTCACCCATCCAAGTACTGACCACGCCCGACGTTGCTTAACTTCGGTGATCGGACGAGAACCGGTGTATTCAACGTGGTATGGACGTTGGCGACACCACGACGAAATATTTTGATTGGAATAAGTTTTCGGGACGTCATCACATCACACGTAATGTCATCGAGTATGATTAATGAGATGTGCTCTTTCCGTTTTTGAGTTGATGTGATGATGAAGCCGGGAGATGGAAACAATATGTCCGCTGTGATTAACGTAGACCCACCGAATAGAGATTTGTCAGTTTAGTCTCGCTTAGCAGAACATTCAAAAATAACCGTATAGTCGGCAACACAATCTTAATTCATTAAAGTTTTTTTCGACAGAAGTATTTATTGGACTGAAGAATAGGCTTGAAAATATTTTGATAGTATTGCTAATATTATTATTGTTTAAATCAATTGTCTCGTTATAAAATAAATACATAATAAGAATACTATTAAGGCACCCAAAATCAGGGACCGGACACGCTTACCGTAACCTAGGTTTTTGAACGGGTTTTTATTAAACTGGTTTTTAAAAACCCCTCTGTTTCGGTAACCCTCTAATCAGCTTACCCGCTATGAAGGCTATCGCTTCGATTGAATTAATTCGGCTTACCGCTTACCGGTATCAATAAGCCGCGAACGGGTTACCCCATGTTGCGCTGATTGAACCTGTTAAGATATTTTAGGTCTTACACATACCACGTCGCGTGCAGTGCGAGAAAAGAGGGGATGGAACGGGTTACCGTAACCCGAACGATAAGTGGTTAGTTCGAATACCTATCTGATTCGGTAAGCGGTTACCGGTTGTTACGGATTGGGTTACCCGGCTTAAACGGGCTATCGTAATGAACGGCTAAGCCGATGAAAGGCTTACCGAAATGTTTGCGTTATCGTATGAAGGGATATCGATTCGAACGGCTTAAGCAAACGAACGGGTTTTCCGGTCCCTGCCCAAAATATTTACAAGTGTGCATAAAAAAAAACATAAAAACTCCTTGCAAATAAATAGCAAAAAGCCAACGGCACGTGGTGTTCCCAGGCGGTCACCCATCCAAGTACTGACCACGCCCGACGTTGCTTAACTTCGGTGATCGGACGAGAACCGGTGTATTCAACGTGGTATGGACGTTGGCGACAACACGACGAAATATTTTGATTAGAATCAGTTTTCGGGACGTCATTACATCACACGTAAGTAATGTCATCGAGTATGATTAATGAGATTTTTCTCTTTCTGATTGTGGGTTGATCTGATGATGAAGCCGGGAGATGGAAACAGTATCTCCGCTGTGATTAACGTAGACCCACCGAATAGAGTTTTGTTAGTTTAGTCTCGCTTAGCAGAACATTCAAAAATAACCGTAGGTACAGTCGGCAACAAAGTCTTGATTCATTAATGTTTTTTTCGACAGAAGTATTTATTGTACTGAAGAATATGCTTGAAAATATTTTGATAGTATTGCTATTATTACTTACTATTGTTTAAATCAATTGGGTCATTATTCGAGCGTTTCAACCGCCACACTTTTGTCATATTTTTGAAGAATTGGGCGTATATTTTGATACCGTTTTTAGATATTTGTTAGATGTCCGGTAAACTTAGATACCTAACCAGAAACGAAAGCGAAATCTGCAGCCACTTCTACAAAAATGATACCACGAAAGTGATTCGGAACAAACACCCAAATAATGACCCAATTGTCTCGTTATAAAATAAATACATATTAAGGCACCCAAAATATTTACAAGTATGCATCAAACAAAATATAAAAACTCCTTGCAAATAAATAGCAAAAAGCCAACGGCACGTGGTGTTCCCAGGCGGTCACCCATCCAAGTACTGACCACGCCCGACGTTGCTTAACTTCGGTGATCGGACGAGAACCGGTGTATTCAACGTGGTATGGACGTTGGCGACAACACGACGAATTATTTTGATTAGAATAAGTTTTCGGGACGTCATCACATCACACGTAATGTAATCAAGTATGATTAATGAGATTTCCTCTTGCTGATTTTGAGTTGATCTGATGATGAAGCCGGGAGATGGAAACAGTATCTCCGCTGTGATTAACGTAGACCCACCGAATAGAGATTTGTTAGTTTAGTCTCGCTTAGCAGAACGTTCAAAAATAATCGTACAGTCGGCAACAAAATCTTGATTCATTAATGTTTTTTTCGACGAAAGTATTTATTGGACTGAAGACTATGCTTGAAAATATTTTGATAGTATTGCTATTATTATTTTTGTTAAATCAATTGTCTCATTATAAAATAAATACATAACAAGAATACTATTCAGGCACCCAAAATATTTACAAGTGTGCATCAAACAAAACATAAAAACTCCTTGCAAATAAATAGCAAAAAGCCAACGGCACGTGGTGTTCCCAGGCGGTCACCCATCCAAGTACTGACCGCGCCCGACGTTGCTTAACTTCGGTGATCGGACGAGAACCGGTGTATTCAACGTGGTATGGACGTTGGCGACAACAGGACGAAATATTTTGATTAGAATAAGTTTTTGGGACGTCATCACATCACACGTAATGTCATCGGAGTATGATTATTTTTAGATGTGGGACTCTTTCTGTTTTTGAGTTGATCTGATGATGAAGCCGGGAGCTGGCAACAGTATCTCCGCTGTGCTTAACTAGACCCACCGAATCAAGATTTGTTAGTTTAGTCTCACTTAGCAGAAGATTCAAAAATAACCGTACAGTCGGCAACAAGAGCTTGTCTCATTAATGTTTTTTGACAGAAGTATTTATTGAACAGAAGAATATGCTTGAAAATATTTTGATAGTATTGCTATTATTATATTATTATTGTTTAAATCCATTGTCTCGTTATAAAATAAATACATAATAATAACACAATTAAGGCACCCAAAATATTTATAACTGTGCATCAAACAAAACATAAAAACTCCTTGCAAATAAATAGCAAAAAGCCAACGGCACATGGTGTTCCCAGGCGGTCACCCATCCAAGTACTGACCACGCCCGACGTTGCTTAACTTCGGTGATCGGACGAGAACCGGTGTATTCAACGTGGTATGGACGTTGGCGATAGCAAAATTGAATCTCATAATCACATACCAGCGGTCCAAATAATACTTTGTTTAGATTTATGGTTCATATTTCAATTAGCGTAACCATTTTAAAACGTAGCTTTATTCGAAGGCACAATTTCGCATATTAATTAGAACAGAACATCATAATTGTCTTTGTAAACGTTTCAACTCCCAATCATATGCGAGATCGATCTCATGTGTGAGATACGACACTTGTAACAGACGAACATGCAGTCACAGACCTCCGTTACTTGAGTTAGTTCCCATTGGATACGGCACCTTATTTCTCAAGTAACAAGCAAGTGCTAAGGTATTAATGTAAACGATATTTCATCGGTGACACTGCTAAACCGCGTAAAATCAAATTTTAATAAGGAGCAAAATGCACCTTACTCACTTAATCAGTAATGCTCTCAGCTCAAAAACAACCCATCAATGGATTGCTAAAAGCTAGCGGGCTATCGACCAATGAAACTGATTCTTAAACCTGGTGTTGGTTGGAATTATAACCTTTAACTTAGGGGTCGCAATTATGGCGAAGGTTTTCAAACTATTAGGGCCGGTACAGACGGACTGCAAAATGGCATTTAGAGTGCAGTTCTGATGCAGTTGACGAGCATACACTACATTTGACAATATCAATGTCACTGCAAAATTATAAACTAAATCAAACTAAAAAAAACGTGCTACTTACTAGCATAAAAAGTACAACAATGCTCAATTAATCACTCCTAAATACTTCGAAGTTAAAGTTATCTGGGCCCGTATTACGGTCGCCTTTATCGCGGTGAATAAATCATCCGTTACTCTCACACTAACATAGTGGTCAGAAAGTGACACGATGTCTTATCCATCGATCAACAGGACCATAATGGCCGGCTGAAATAAAGGTTCCTATTCTATTCCAAAAAAAAATTATTAAAGTGACGAGTTCTCACGTTTCCGAACAAAATCGACCCGTAATCGACTCCTTGTCTCCTTGGTATTGAATCAAAACTAGTTTTAATTAATTTTGTATTGTGATCTTACCTGAACATGAAGTATGCCGTGTAGGGTGTCCACACATTGTTCGCAGATAATATTAATGTTATTGTGACTATCTGGATAGATGCCCATCAGAAGTATTATATTAGGGTGGCGACATTTTCTAAAACAAATAACATAGGCAGCTTTTAACACTGTTATCTGAAATGATATTTTAAAAATAAAATATCTTAATGAACATAACAGAAATGTGTTAAGTGCATGGAGTAATAAAATGTTAATGTTAGTTAATCAATGCTAGCAAATTAACATTGTTAAAAAGTTGTTAATTTATTTTCTAATATGTATTGAGTGTTTTCTCTTTTTTTTTTAAACTGACCAGTCTGGAAGTCTTCTCTAATAAAGATTTTGCTAGGTTTTGTTGTAAACATAGAACACGAATGATAACGAATTGCTGCAAAAAAAACATACGGAAACAAGCACATGCAATATATAAAGAAAACTTATATTATATCTTAGAACGTGTAATTTAGGAGCATTTGGTGAATGGAAACATTCCAATCGGCATACAAATCAACAATAGGTACATGTTTATATATAAAAGGAGAAACTGACTGAGTGATCGATCAACGCACGGCCAAAACCGGTGGACCTAGGGACTCGAAATTTGGAGGAAATATTCCTTGGGTATTGAAATGTAGTAGTTTTTTATTTAATCGTATGGCATAGATGTAGAAAATATACAGATAAATATGAGGCTATAAATTAAATTTAAGAGATTTAAGCCACTCAGTGGCCACGTCGTTCAGGCTGATCAGGTCTTCGGGGGGCCCACCGGTGTAGCGCGAAACAGGGCATTCCTGGATTATATGGTGGATTGTTTGGACTTCCGCACCGCAGGCACAGGTTGGAGAATCTATCCACCCACAACGATGTTTGTACTGGGCGCACCGTCCATGTCCTGTGCGTAGCCTATTGAGGTTGCACCAGTTTTGTCTTGGGAGTTCAGTGCCCCTTATTCTGGTTCCTGGGACAATTTCAGAGCCCAGTTTACCCGCCATGGACGCGTCCCATCTTTTTGTCCACTCAGTCACCGGGTCAAAACCGCAATGCGAGAGTTCTTTGGCAATGCTATAAGACGGATTCCTTGATTTGACGTAGTAGTGATGTAGTAGTCGAAGCATTCTATACTTTACTCTATTGGTATAAAATAAATGTTTTAAAAAACAAAAAACCGCCTTCAAAAATGCAAAAAATAACTTCTACTACTAGGTACTTAGTAGTAGGTACCTATCCTATTAGGTTAGTCTAACTGAAGTCGGCTTTTTGTTGAAAATATTGTGGTCGCCGACTTCAGTTAGACTAACCTAATAGGATAGGTACCTACTACTAAGTACCTAGTAGTAGAAGTTATTTTTTGCATTTTTGAAGGCGGTTTTTTGTTTTTTAAAACATTTATTTTATTTTACACTTTTTAGTGATCATAATAAGCTTATGTAGTCCCACTTCTTAGTTGATATATGAAACTTTAAGACATTTCAAGCTCGCCGCAAGCAACGCCGCGGGAAAATCATAGTCATTTTAAAACAATTAAATGTGCTTCGTTGTAGTCGCTCAACTATCTTAATCGAGATATCTTATCGCCACCCTTGAAATCGGTACCGTTGAGGAGTTCCGGTGGCCATCTGTGGTCTTCATCATCAGTTCCGCTTCACCAAGTGACACTTTCTGAATGCAAATGCTACGCTTGTTACTAAAAATACTTAAATTGCTATATGTTTGCATACAATATTTGAGGAGTTCCCTCAATTCCTCACTGATCCCTTCATCAGATTCAGATTTGCTGACAATGGGACCAACTAGAAAGTATACCCATTCGAACGCCGAAAAAAAATTTCAAATCGGTCCAGTAGTCTTCGAGTAATCGGGGAACATACATAAAAAAAAAAAAAAAAAATATTCCGACGAATTGAGAACCTCCTCCTTTTTTTTGAAGTCGGTTAAAAACCACATTAAATTTAAAATGATTATATTTTTATACTATGCAGTTAGCCGCCTTCTTTGGTATTACGACAGCGCGGGCGTCCTCTAGTAGTGTATAGTCAGCGCCGAAAGTAGATAAGTACGAGCTTTTATACCTTGTTGCTTTACAGTTACGTCCGCAATGTCGTGTTAATGCTATAAAAGTGATCAGTTTTGACGCTGACTTTACGTACCTAACTTTAATTGTTGATTTACTAGCCTCGTAAGACCCAATATCAATTTTTGTAACATTGCAATTGCAACTTTGTAGCAATATGTATAGGGTACCTTTTATATTTGGCATTATTTCCTCAAGTGATAAACCTGGGGATTCAGGAGGCTGGAACCCCGTCGCAGAAAACCAATAGTTAATTTTGTCGTATATTACCTCAATATGTTAATCTCGGTGTTCTTCCTCTTCCTGACGTGGTCCACGGTGACACGGGTCAAGGCTTTGATCTGCACCGGGACCACGCCCCACTTGCCCTGGCTCCACACCTTCGTCTTGTCCAGATTGACGTCTAGGTTGCTCGCGCTGGCCAGGGATAGACCGTACGTGCTAGAGTCACTCTGAAAATTAGTATGAAATTTAGGTTTTTGACAACGTTATGGAATAGTCTAGAAATGTTAGTTGCGATGATACTTGATGATGAACTACCCAAGCACCCCGACACAACACTAGAATTATTCAATAATGACAGAACTCAGTGGGGGTTTTTTGAAACATCCCATTTCTCTTAATTTTGTATTAAAATTCGATGTAAAATTATTAGACATCAATATAAACGCGTGCTCAAACAAAAAACGAATCACCATCAAATAAATAGTCTAATTTAAACTATTTACAGCTATGTCACGGAACATAAAACAAGCATAAATGTTTGTTTTCGCATATCTATGTATCTACTTTGTAGATTCTGTCCTGGTCATCGCTCTACTGAAGGACATTCGATTCCGTGCGTACCGTCATACCGTGGTACCGAGTCGAATCGCCGGCAAAATTTCAGTCGTGCAACACTTAAACGATAACTTTTAGTTGCCTAATATTTAAAAGATTTCGAATTACGTAACACAAGTCTACAAAATAAAGTACTTACTTTATTGTCCTCTGTTTTACTGATACACATAGACCGGACTTGCAGCTGCTCGTCGGCCCATTGGTCAAAGCTTTTGAGCTCACTCATGACCTCCCATAACTTATCATTTTCGTCTCTACTTGTACCGCCAGAACTAAGACTAGAAACATTCACGTCACCCGCCGCTTTCGATCCGTCTACCTCTTCAAACACATTTTTACTATGTTGGTAAGACTCGTCATCCGCTTTCAACCCATCAACCACCTCACGAGCAATTGAAGAATCCATAAACGCCTTTTCGTCGTACGGCAAAGAGTTATTCTTATAAAAGAACGGTGGCGAATTCATCTGTTGCTCATCTTCTTTAAAATCTATGTGCTTCTGCGCGAAGTTTTCTGGAGACCTCAGGGGCGGTCTACGCGAGTATCTTTTAGGTTTTGAAGGCTCAGAGAAGGTGGTTGGGAAGTTTCCTGGCATAAAAACCTGGTTTTGAAATAGGAACTGGATGCTTGGCAGGGCTGTGGAAGGTGATTTGTCCTCGGGGTTGGCGCTACGGGCCCGTTTCTGTGTTTTCTTCTTGTATTTGGCGGCGGATTTCTTTTCATAGTTGAAGGTTTTGTCTGTATTGTCGACAGAGCAGTCGGTGCAGGAGATTGGAAGGGAGTGTCTTCCGCATTTCTTCTTGACTGGGGTTTCTGGGAGTTCTTTGGCTCCGGAAGAGCGTCTCGCTTGGAATTCTGCAAGGTCTCGTTTGTACTCTTCTGTGCGGATGGTGCCAATTTCCACGGGACTATCAGGATGGTCCTCTGCGGGCGTGAGCACAGGAGTGGAGTGGTGCGTGGTGACCGTCACTCGCTCCCTGCAACAAAATTGGTAATTTGGGCCACCAGAGATTAACAATCTTAAAACTAGGAAATGGCGATTAGTCGGAATAGTATACACGCGTTGCCGATGATCGGTGTTTCTTAATAAAATATAAGAAACAAAAAGTCAGCAACTCTAACTGGCTAAAATCAAGATAGCAAGGATGTCACTGACGTACGGCGGTGTCAAACTAAATGTTGAAAGCCTAGTCTAAAATGTTTAAATTTAGTTTTCGTCTTGGTCGTAAGCCCAACAATACCGAACTTAGATTACTAACTAGTAGCTCTAATATCACTTGATGCGACTGTAGCATTTATGTCAGGTGTTGTTTATCGTATCAAATTCAATCCGTGAGACCCAAAACAAAACTAAAATCAACAATTCCTTTATTGATAAATATATTAATGAATTCCAAGATGTTTTCGACTGATCGAATTCTCGACAAAAACCCCAGTAAACGGAACCGTTCTGCGGCAAAACCGTGGGATTGGGTTACGGGTCAATGGGTACGACTTGCCGTGCATTTAGAAATTCCCCGAGCAGCCATTGATGTATATCGAAACACGAGTTAAATCTGACGTCACCGTTGTAATCGATTATGATTAAGTTAATATACTGAAGCGCAATGACAGCATGCTAATCATCATTAATTTTAAAAATGTTTTGACAGTGATGTCGGTAGGTGGGACCCTTCCAATTCACATTTTATACCTACTCTGAAAGATTGGCGTATGCGTTTGCTATGCGATCAGTATAAAAGTTGTTTTCATGATTAATTTGATGCAATTATTTAGCCATAGCATATTTTCTCAAAGTGAGTCCCGCCCGTCCCGTAAGGTGTCTGCAAAGGCTGCGTCGGAAAATCGAGGTTAGTTATAAAATGGAAAATAAAAAATAAAAAGTTCGTAATAAAACGAATATAACTCAGCGGGCCGATTATGGTCGTGTTTATCGACGTAGATAAGCGTAGATAAAACATCTGTCACTTTCTGACCAGTATGTAAGTGCGAGAGTGACGGAAGTTTAATCCACCGCGATAAAGGCGACCATAATACGGGCCCAGGATTGCTTATTTTGAGGCTCCGTAAAATATTTAGTGTTTCATAAAGTTTTAATTACCGCTGAGCTACAGCAACCGTTCTACAATTATTCATAGTCATATTTTGGAAGGTTTCTAACTAGGCGCTAGCACAGTGATTAGTCACTCGCAAGCTCTACAGATATAAATTAAGGAGGCAAACAACATAACCACGTCACCCAGCGTCGTTTTGTATTGTCCGGTTTGACTGTTAGTTGTGCCAGAAACTGCTAATTGTGCCAGGCCAGGGCTTCTATTCTATAGGCGGTAAAAACCATATCGTGTTTGACCTGCGGGCCTAGTATGGCTGCGTCTATATCGCGTGTCAAATGTAGATAAAGCATCCGTCACTCTCGTACTTATTTACTTGTCAGAAGGTGACGAATGCGTTATCCAAACTTTGTCACGCGATAAACGCAGCCATATTAGGCCCCCTGTTATCGTAATATTTTTAACTCGGCCGCCATTACTGTCAAATAAATACGAGCTATCAAAACGTTGACAATACGATAACAGGGCCTCTATTCAACACGGTAAAAACCATATCGTTTTTGACCTGTTTATTTACTTTACAAATGGCGGCCAAGTTAAAAACAATACCATAACAGGTCAAATACGACATCATTTTTACCGCCTAGAATAGAAGTGAGAATCAATTAAAAACTATTTTTTTTTACCGCCTAGAATAGAAGTGCGGATCAATTAAAGACGATATCGTTTTCGCTGAGTTTCTTGAGGCGTTTCTTCTCAGCAGTGGGGTCCTCCTGCGAAGCGCTAGTAGATTCTTGACGTGTAAAAGTGCCCGTGCAGCCTACTTACGGAATAAATGTCTTTATCTTTATCTTTATCTTTACCGCCTAGAATCTCGGCCCAGACGTTTAGAACATGATGCAATCTAACTAAAACACTAAACGTAACAATTTTTTAGTTAAACTTAATTAACCAATCAGAAACCTAGCTCAAACTAATCTATTTCAAAATAAAATAAGTATTCGTTCTAATTTCTTATGCATTGGCGACCGTTGACGTCCGAATATTATAATGAATACCAGCCAAAAACGAAAGTAATAGTCAAAAAGTCAACTAAAAGAGCAGATTCAGATTATAATAGCGACTAACGCGGCGACAACCGATACACTTTTACTGGTTATAATTTGATCATGCATAGGTAAAAGGTTTTTAAACGGCTGGAGATTGATTTTACAATAGGCATTGTACCTAGTAAAAATTGATTTATTGACTACACAAAGGTTACAGGTTATTAAACTTTGTCACATAATAATATGCTATCGTCATCATCATCAGCCTATATTACTGCCCTCCTATTGAGAAAAGTCGCATGTGTAATTAATTCATAGTAGAAACATATTAAACTCTCAACGGTTATAATAAGGTTTGGAAGTGCAATACAATTCGTATAGTAAATTTGCCCTTTTTCCGTAGGAGGGCAGATTAGTCCACTACTGGACATAGGCCTCCCGTAATAAGCGCCATAGCGCCCTGTCTTCAGCTTGCCGCATCCAGCATCTGTCTGCTGTGTAATATGCTATACTAGGCCTCTATTCCCGGCGGTAAAAACCATATCGTCTTTGACCTGTTATGGTATTGTTTTGACGTCAACCGCCATTACTGTCAAGTAAATAAGAGCTATCAAAACTTTGACAATACGATAACAGGTCAAAGACGATATGGTTTTTACCGCCGGGAATAGAGGCCCATCGGGCCGATTATGGTCGTGTTTATCGACGTAGATAAGCGCAGAAAAAACATCTGTCACTTTCTGACCA
Source organism: Acleris cristana (assembly GCA_948252455.1). Classification (NCBI taxonomy): domain Eukaryota; kingdom Metazoa; phylum Arthropoda; class Insecta; order Lepidoptera; family Tortricidae; genus Acleris; species Acleris cristana. Next base: position 11,328,752 of record OX411788.1, on the reverse strand, counting down.
GTATGTAAGTGCGAGAGTGACGGAAGCTTTATCCACCGCGATAATACGGGCCCTGGTTTATTGTTTTTTAAACATTTAGTATTTGTTAAGGTCAGGACGGGAAGGCTTTTAAATTAAAGTCAAGGTGACATTTAAAGTCGAAAAGTGCGGGTTGTCCATGATAAAGCATATTAACGCAGTACGAATTTATTTCAAGGCCAACTCTACATACAAACATACCTACTTTCGTTTCAATTTTTAAATGTCCTATCAAATAAAGTTAAAAACTTGGCTTAGGTATTTGTAGGGAAAAGCCAATCTGCGATTGAAATTGGTTGGTAAAGAAAAAAAATAAAGGAAATATTTGGGTTGAAATAGGTTTCAGCCCTTTAATTCAGTTTAAATTCAGTTGATTTTACAAGAAGTTACCAAGGTACTTGGTACAGTCGAGTTCATAAATACGTATACACTTTAGTACTTTGTCTATTTAATGTCATATTCAAACTGCCATATACGAATTATCACAGCGATTAAAGTGACAAGGTACCAAAGTGTATACATATTTATGAACTCGACTGTACCTACCTAAAGTAACTAAATTAAGGCAAATCATTGCACCCTTCATAGGGGCCATTTTTTATTCAAATTTGTGGAATGTAGGTAGGTATACCCACGGAATAGAAAAAACAGTGGAAGTGGCATGAGCTTCGCTTAGTATCAGACCTGTTGTCGCCAATACTCAAACTATCATAAAAACAACACGCCATGCGCCACCATGGAAAATGTTTTTGGTGCGGTTATAGTTTTTACACTCCAAAATAGCACAATAAGGCATGCTTCTGGATTTATTTCCTATTTTAGAAATATCAAAATAATGAAAAATCTAAATACGCGATCGCGGCAAAAGTATGGTACCTAGGTTATGCGGAACTCCGCATAACTATACCACACGTTACGCGCCCACTTGACACTTTTACTGTTTTTCTGCTCTGTGGATATACCTATTCAGAATCGATTTACGATTAGTACGCATAATATAGGTAGGAACGCGACGTTACGTAACTATAATTAAAATAGAAAGCATTCCGGATCAGAAGTCATTGTTTGAGAGACAAGATAATGCTTACATAAATAAGCTATCTGCCCATCAATTTCGGCTACGACGAAGCAATAAAAACTATTTACAGCGGACAAATAGTTCGGTGAAAGTGTTTCAATAATACTGTTTTAGAGAACTCAATGGTTATTTGGCTGAATGGAATAATTAAGGTATCGAGCTATCGATCACGATTGCTGTGATGGTTTCAAGCAAGTAATGGTGTAGGTTGGTAGTTATAATGTTTTAGAACTTTATTCCTGCCGTGTGAGATGTCTCGTAGTTTAATTGTAACCTTCTTAAAAATTTAATTCGATGACGAAATATGGCGGAATACCTCAAAATGTCTATCGGCAAGTTTTATTTATTATTTGATTTTATGGTTTGGCTTTAGTATCCTGCGGCACGGTGAGAAACGGTAAGGGGGAAGAAGTAAGTCCCCCTTAAAAGGAAAAATGAGGAAGTCCCCCGTTTTTTACCCGACTGCGCCAGAAGGGTTATTTTATGCGTTGTGGGATTTTTAGTTTTAAGAGGTCCATAGGTTATTCATTAATACAACTTTTAGAATTTGGATAGTCGCCGGTGTTTTGTTACGAAGCAAGGGCGAAGGGGCAGCGCCGGAGCAGACGCAAATTCTATGCCTTCAATATACTTAATCCGTATTTATGAATAGGGTCCCTATACGCGCAAAAAACTAAAAACATGCATTTACAAAAAAACGGGGAGTTTAAAAACTTGACCTACCTACCTAAATTGCAACATCGACGAGTGTTTACTAAACTTCATAATGACCTAAATAGGCATTGGCTTCATAATGAACTAACTAGGTACCTACCTGCGGAGCCAACACTGGGACTGTCGGCGCTGGGAAGTCCCACTAGTTGGCACTTATTTAATTTTATTATCCCATCTGTTCTGTGTGGACAAGTGAAAAAAACTGCAATCAACTCCTGGTCTACCGGAGTTCTTTGTGTAATGCCGCGCGGCGCGTGCTGCCAATGCTCAAAGGAAGCCGCCTTGCGCTGCGCGAAAGCGGCATTATCAAAAGATGTCGAAAAGGAATTTAAATAATCACAATTATCACATACCTACCTACCTATAAACACATTATTTAGTTTATTAAGTACCTATGACGAAGTTGACTAAAATAGAAGAACCAGTTTGGACAACCCTAGGCGCCCGAGCGGCAATAGGCAGGTATCAGAACGACGGAGACGAACTACCTACCTACTTTTCTATTTAAACCTAGGTACTAAGGTCTGGGACACGAAAACAAAAAGGGTTAAAGATATGAGTAAAGTTCGTTCGTTCAATTCAAATAGTGTGCACTGTGCATTCATTGTGCATTACAAATTACAACCCTTACAAGTCGCCGACGACACCGGTTTGTGAGCGCAAAACGAATGCTTAAACTGCGCCTCTATTTAATTCTAGGCGGTAAATTCCAAATCGTATTTTGTCCTGCTAATCCTGCTATGGTATTGTCTTTAACTCAGCCGCCATTACCGTCAAGTAGGTAAATAAGAGCTATCAAAACGTTGACAATACGATAACAGGTCAAAAACGATATTGTTTTTACCGTGATGAATAGCCTGAACTGAACCTGAATCATTTACAACGATCTTACAGGGGGGTTATTTACGACATTGCAATACAGTTCAATTTACGGCGAGCGAAAAGGACGGAGCTATAGCAGTAAATAAAGCTTTATCCATTTCTCGCAGCGTAAACTGAACTGCATAGCTATGTCACAATCACAGAACAGAAAAAACAGTAGAAGTGTCAAGTGGGCGTGTAACGTGTAGCATAGTTATGCGGAGTTCCGCATAACCTACCTACCGCGATCGCTTATTTCGATATTTCGATATTTCTAAAATAGGAAATAAATCCCGAAGCATGCCTTATATTGTGCTATTTTGGAGTGTAAAAACGATAGCCGCATCAAAAACATTTTCCATGGTGGCGTGTTGTTAGTTTTTATGATAGTTTGAGTATTGGCGACAATAGGTCTGATACTAAACGAAGCTCATGCCACTTCCACTGTTTTTTCTATTCCGTGGTCACAATAACCCCCAGGGCTCTTTTTATCTTACGACTAGTGCTTGCCCGCGACTTCGTCCGCATAACACGTCTTGACGTTTTTCCTATCATACTATCAAATTTTCGGGGACCAGAGAATACCTGTTTTAATTTATAATTAATATGATAGGTATGTATTGTAAAATATATGTTGTTAAGTACCTATTTGTAAAAACATGTGTAGCACCCATCCGCATGTTTACAAACATGATGAAAGCTTAATGCTTGAGAAATTATTTAGTAACTGCTTTGTTCACTTACTGTGACCATTGTGATTGAATACAAGGACCTGAGAATGTTTTGATAGTTATTATTAAACTTGAAAGGTGGCATTATGAAACCCTTTCATCATTAATTTATTTTATTAGTGATTGGTATTTGAGTATTAAAAGATTTTATTTATTTTTAAGTTTTTTAGAATGTAACAAATAACAATAAAAAGAAAATGTGCTAGCTCATAGTATAAAATAATGAAAGAAGTAGACTCAGATTATGTGTCCCAACTACCTGCAGTACCTACACATATTTTAAAACAATTAATAATGTGTATTTATGTATGTTTTTTTATTATAATTTAATCAATTGCACAATAAAAATTAACAATGTTCTAAACCTTTGGTCACCTTTTCTTTAATTCTAACAAGAATCTTAATGGATTTAAACAACATGAATTGTTTTCTTCTTTTACATCAACACAGAGCAACAGATTATCATTTTTTTTGGCATCAGTACGTAACTAGTATGTAAAATTTTAATTTTCCTAGACGATAATACATCGTTGGCAGGGAATTCATTTCCTATGATTTTTTTCTATTGTTTTGCAGCATTAGGCCAGCACTTTCAAAAAATAAATCTATTTTATCATCAAAACCATTTCACAATTTAAATACAAAATAAATTCTGTGAAAAACAAGTCATGCAAAATTTAAAGCGAACCCATACCCTACAATAAATTTGTTATTTATTGTTATGTGCTGTTTTTTTAACAATTCAATTGTAGGTAACTGATAACTACCAGCTTACTTAAGTATACAAACTAAATAATTCATACCTTCTTGATCTTTTCTATTCAACACACTTGGATAGGTAGTTACCTACCTATTTTCTTGATAGTTTAACGTGTACTGCATGAGATCATGCTGTAAACTAAACATACCTAACATTTAAGTGCAATTAAAGTGCACAAAATGCGACAATGTGGTCAATCCAGTTCACAATGTGTGGCCTCTAAGCTTTGTAAGGAAAAGGCATTGTGCAGGACACAATTAAATCATTCAAACGTTCCTGGAGGCTTGGTGAATTGGGCAGGCCTAAACACAACACATATTCATTGTACATACATATATTGTTAGGTTGGTAAATAAAGAATTACTAGTTTTATAGAAAAACAAATTAGGTACCTACTTATCAGATAATCAACATTGTGCAATAATTAAATTAGGTACTTTTCGGTGATTAAATGAAGAGGGACCAATGACAACAAATGATTTATCAAAATCGAGAAAATATACCTACCACCGGAAAATATACCGAAACGTTAAAAGTGAAATTTTAATTAGCGCCATCTATGACTCAAAGGCACTAAGTTACTTAATTAACAAGTAACCTGTATGCCACCTTTGAGAGTCCGTAGTAGTAAAAAACAAGTTTTTAAATTCAAAACAAGAGGCAAGAGTAAAAACTCAAAGTTAAAAAAGCACGTAGGTACTTACCGGCGCAACCACTTGAAAACTCCCATGTCGTGTAACGAAGCCACTTTTTGTTCAAAGGTAAACTATACAGTAATGAAACAACACTACATGCGCACCGAACGCAATTAGCAACTAATAAAGTAACTTTTCCAACTAAAACGGAAAGTCTTAAGCAGGAGCACGCGGAGCATTACCGGCGCATTAGAGGTCCGATGCCCATAAAAAAACGTCTAGCAACAATGACCACAGACATATTGTGCGGTCAGACAAAACATCACGAACAACACGGCATTCGCAATGAACTGAATTTAGTTTTTTGTACAAATTACTTTTCGTCGCGCTCCGGTGATCCACTTCATCCGCCGGTCGGGCCTCGCTCGCTCGTCGTTCTAGTCTACCGCAGTCACAGACGGCTCGGCAATTGTGTGAACCAACAGCAGCCGTCAAAAAATAACACGGCAATTTCTAAAGAAATTAGAAGGTACTTGAGGATGGCATGCGGTTCTACGCGCCTAAAGAAATATATTATGATTGTTTACCTCTCATTCTCAATTGACGTTTCCGTTTCTGATTTGGTCTTTGGTTTTATACTCAATTTATACTCAAACAAGAACTTCTTCATTTTAAATTGTTTAACGCAAGCTTTCTTTTGCTAAGAAGTTGTTTTACATTTCAAGTTTACTGTATATACATGATAATGAACCAATCTTTGGTAATCAAAATGAATGACGGACAATAGATGGATGTCGGATAGCAACAAATCCAAAATTAAGCAACTTTTTATCCGAATAGTCGTAATTTGAGTAAGGTTTGGTTTAGTAAAAGTACAGCAATTATTTTTAAACGGTTCCATGTTACTTATATGTAAAAATATTGAAACTGTTGCAAAGTTTTAAATACGAACTTGCTTATTGACTACAATCACGCAATTCCATACAATTTCCCTTTTTCCCGCCATGAAATATGTTGCCCTATTCAAAATGCGCCTTGAATTTTCGAATCGATACGTTTGAAACGAGTGATAAATTAGATATAAATAAACTTATACTAACTTATATTAAAACATAGAGCAAGTATAGTTAAAAAAACGTTTTAATTACGATTTGTGTTAATTTTAAATATTTACAATAATAAAATAAATCAATGATTTCGACGGCTAGGGTTGTTCTAAAAACTTCAAAAATAAGTTACGGGGGATAGGTACTCACCCATATATTTTTGATTTGAGTGGAACAAATTAATATTAAGCCGTTTTGTATTTTTTTTTGCCAGACAGCGTGACTTTTTATACATCATTTGAAATAAAGCGCTGTTCGTTATGTTATTGTTAAACAATTGATTAATTAAAAGCCGTTTTGAATAAATTTTCAGAAATGTTATATATACTCGTGTATTCACATCTATCTAATCGAGGCAACACTAAAACACCTGACAATGCGCCATTTTTGGACAGTCAAGTGACATGTTTTTTTTATTTGTGAGTACACCATGTTCATAAAGGGGCTTCTAAACGGGCCATATTTTCACTTCAATATGTTGCCGGCAACTATTGGTGTCTTTCTCTAACGTACGAGTAAGAGAGGGACACCAATAGTTGCCGGCCACATATTGCAGTGAAAACATGGCCCGTTTAGAAGCCCCTTTAGCCCCTTTAGGCTTCCTTGCTCAAATGAAATGAAATGACATGAAATATGAAATCATATTTATTTGCAATAAGTCATTGACTTTTACAGGTCAAAAATCTACCATCGTTTCCCGTTTCACGAAGCTACAAGTTACAAATTACAAGCGGAACTCTCTTTCTAGCAAAATGAGTTAGAAAGAGACTTCCGCTTGTAACTTGTAGCTTCGTGAAACGGGCGTCAGGAGGAGAAAATTGACTGCTGAGAAGAAGCGCCGAAAGAAGCTCAACAGTCAATTATTACACTATAATTTTAGAGAGGTTAGTATAAACTTATTTTGCTTAGCTGCTTAAGTTCCATCTGTCGCAGTATTTAAACTCTTTTTTGCCGTTCATATCGACTATTATTGCTCGATATTTGGTTTGAGGGACCATGATGTGATATTTTTACATAGCAACATCTATAAGAATTGTCATATTGTTACTGTCAAGTTAAGTTCAATTTTCGAAGGGATTGTTTACGTTGACTTTGATTTGAATTTTATTTTGTCCCTTTTTACTCAATAAATATATTCATGGATGAACTTAAAGGAACTACTATTCAAATAGTTCTACATGTTAAAGAAGGTTAAGAGGATTTTCTTTACTTGTCTCGTATCCTAAATTTAAGTATCAGATTCTAGTTAAATAATGTTTTTCCCTGCCCTATAATGTTTTAGGTTTAGGGTTTGGCTTTTTGCGAACTCCATTTGTAGTAAGCGGCTCCCTAAATGGCTATATGTTGGAAACTGATCCTGTGGTCCCGACACACGCCCCAAGTTTCGACGCTGAGCTAGTTTGGGAAGCAGATAAACGAAGGTTTCGAAGGTATGTTTGGACTAAAATTCGTTACGTTTTTTCATTTTGTTTTCTATTCTATGGTATGAATTTGGAACTAAGAAAGTTAGAGCAAAGTTAGTAGAAAGTAATATAATTTTTATATTGCCTGAAAAGTTATGGCAAAACTTTTTTTAGTATAGTCCATTCGTTTAGATAGTGTTGCTACACTCGCTTGTACTTGTGGTTATTGTAATAAAATACGAATATAATTCGATGTAAACAGCCTAATTCACTTGTGGGTGTTACACTGCATGTGAATTTGGCAACATAATACCAACCATTTTAGTCCGTAATTTGCTCACTGCGCTAGGGCCCTCAGAGCTCTTTTTACGTTTGTCGACTTGTATGTGTAAGCTATACTTTTATACCCAGTCACTTAAATAACAGCCATTTGAACAGCCATATAAAATTCTCAATCAAGTATAAGCAACTTTGCTTACCAGCTATAATGTTCCTTTACTTTTCAACCTTATGTTATTTATTTCAGCCTCCGTCTTCAGAATGTACCAATCAAGGTGGAAGTATACACGGTGGCCACACAGGGCCGTAAGGATAAGGTTGGATACTTGCTGCTTAGCTTGCTTGGGGCACAGCCCTGCCCCGCTACAAAATTAGTTGAAGTAAGTATCAAGTAATTAATTAATTTTAACCTCATTCATTAGAGTATGATGATGTTGGCATTATCCTAGCTTTGCCCTGCTACAAAATTAGTTGAGGTAAGTATCAAGTAATTAATTAATTTTAACCTCATTAGAGTATGATGTTGTTGGCATTAACCTAGCCTTGCCCTGCTACAAAATTAGTTGAAGTAAGTATCAAGTATTTAATATTTTTTTACCTCATTAGAGTATAATGATTATGCATTATCGCCATCATTACAGAGTTACATGGATACAGTGCCAAACATAGCCAATAAAAGCAATATGTATGTATGTATGTAAGCACTTTATTGTAATTAAACAAAAGAGATAACAATTGAAAATGAAATGAATTAAAAATCTGATGTTGGCATTACTTTATTCAACAAACATTGCAGATAATTTATTTTCTGTATTTTAAATCTACTTGCCATCCTAAATAAATAAGAAACTAAACCTTATCAGTAGAAAATTTTGAAAGTTATTTTGTCTTAGCTATTTTGTATCTGCTTCTTAGATAAGATCTCTTTTCATTCATGTCTTCCTGTCTTGTGTAGTTTGGCCCAACTCTTGTAACTCTGTTGTGCAAGTTTCAACTGTCTGCCATCGCCTCTGTCCCGATGTCCATCTAGCATATTCCAATCGGTAGCCATTTGACTCAATGATTATTAGGGCCTGTTTCACAATCGTCAAGTAAACCACATCTGACGCATAAATTTAGCCCTATCCTTTTCTTACACTTAACATAGACAAGGAGAGGGCTAACTTTAACTGGCACATAAATTTACTTGTCGATTGTGAAACAGGCCCTTATACTCATATTTTTATAATTTATATACTTTTGATTGATTAGCACTTGCTTATTGGACAATGAAGTAAACATTGCTCCTGTGTATCCCCAGGTGCGTCACACATGGCACCGCCTACTTGGAGTGAAGTCCGAGGGCAAGTGCTGCCATCCGCAGCTGCTGCTGAGTCTTTCCATCGAGGACCGGATCAACACTCCCACTCCTGTATGTATTTCTGTACATAATATTAAAAAGCCCTCCGTCCGCTAGGATCCATTAAAGAGGTCAAGTGTATTTTTTGTACATTCAAATCCATTAATGGAGTAGAGTGGACTTTAATGCACACTTAAATCTATTTGGAGTCGTTCACACAGTTTAATATGCTGAGATCCATCAATCGATTTCAATATACTATGAAATCTACAAAGATCCATGAATGGATTCTATTGAACTTTTTATATACTACTCATATTCATATTCTTATTCTAAGGTACTAAAATCCATTGATGGATCAAAGTGTAAATAAGAGTGCAACAGAATCCATTGATGGATCCCAGCATATTAAAAAGTGTAAACAACTCCAATTGGATTTAGGTGTACATTGAAGCCCACTCTACTCCATTAATGGATTTGAATGTACAAAAAGTCCACTTAACCCCTTTAATGGATCCTATCAATGGATCCTAGTGGACAGAGGCCTTAAAGGCTTATGTGAATGTTGACACACAATGCGCAGCATAAACCTTGAATAGCTTCTATCTTAATACGTAACATTTGGAGGGGATACTCCTATGGTACCTTAGAATGCACTAAGAAGAGATTCTTGTCAACATCATAATAGCTATTTTTAATGATTAATATTGTTGTTATTGTGGTTTATTTTCAGAGGAATGAGTTACGGATGTTCCACAGCAATGACGTGGCTTACCCAACGAATAAAGTCTCTACTCCTTCTGTGGGCCGCACTGTGTTGTTGACGATGCGTAAGTATGAAGAAAAGTCCAATATGAGTAAACTGCCTCCAGTGTGTACAGTCAACAGCATAAATAAATGATCATTTATGTACCTTGTCACTTTAACGTCGTGTTTGAAATGTTACACAAGATTGTGAAACGGTTGAAAGCGACAAGGTACATAAATGATCACTTATTTATGCGGTTGACTGTACATATGCTACTTATAATCCCGTAAAATTGGATAGTTCCCGAAGGTCTACGCGGACGGAGTCGCGCGCAAAAACTAGTAAAACATACAGATGTATTATTAATCAATCCTTCCATAGGAGTTTTTTTTAACTGTAGGAGATTCTCATAGTAATGGTAAAACTGCTTTGTGCACCAACATACCAACGAAAATTGCGATTATTTATACTATTTGAAATAATAAAATATATATATTATAGACTTGCTTGGTTGGAAGTTCTGCAATAAAGGGATTCGTATGTACTGAATCGACTTTCTTCATTTGAGTTCCGAGTCGTAATAAAAAGTACTTCCAGAACTCTACTACCATCTAGGCTAATGTTTTATGCTTAATTCTAGATGAGTACTTAGCAGAGAGCAAGAAGACCGCCTCCTCGCCTGAGTTACAACCCAAATTGTTGTGCGATGAGGGACTCATACAAATTGGAACCGGGAAGCAACTGTTTGTCCTTAGTTTCCTTATTGGCTCCGTAGAAAATTTAGATTTGGTAAGTATTTTTTCCTTAGAATTAGTTTCATTGGTCGATAGCCCTGCTTGCTTTTCGTTCACTTCGTTCCTTTCGTTAGCAGCAATAGGTCGCCACTCGAAAATGTTAAAAAAACCCGTCAATGGATTGCTACAAGCATGCTATCTGCTATATGCGGGCTATAAAGGCTCGAACAGACTGCCAGCGGGACGGTGGCGGGGCGTGATGAGTGAGTGATGCGGGTGGGACGCCCGGCACACAGAGTAAGCGCGCATCGCGCTGGCCTCGCGCCATCAACCCGCCGGCATCGCGCGCGGCTCCCGCCCCCATCGCGCTCTCCCGCTCGCTCTCTGCGGTTTAATCATTCGTTTTGCCATGTTTTGCGCTGCGCTGTCTGACGTCACACTGACTGAACGCGCCGCGCTAGCGGTTTGTATTGAAATATTACGCTCCGCGCCCGCCACGGTGTGTCTGGCCGAGCCTCAAACCAATTTTTTTCACCAGCTAGGATAAAATACCTTTATGCTATTCATATCACCGGCTCTATAACCCTCCACATTGGAACACAACTGTGCTAACACTGCTGCTTGGCTACCGCTAAGGCTTGGCACAAAGTCCTACCACCTGCTGACCTGCAGAGTAATAGTACTTTCCACACCTCGTAAGGTCTGCGTCTAGTTTCATTAGGTTAAGTTGGAACCTGTGCAATGCCTTAAAAAAATAAGACAAAATGAAGGACAAATTATAATTACTTGGTATACCAAGTAATACATAAAAGTTCAAGCAGATAATCTTCCGTCGCTATAAACAAAATTGCATAAAAAGTTCATACCCGAAATTTTACGGTTTCCAAGAAGCTCCAAAAGATGGCGTAGCTAACCTACTTTTTGTCATGAAAATATAATTATTATAAGAATGTTATACAATATTCGTATTCTAATAGTAAAATAAATAAAACTAAACTAAACGGGAGTTTTTAAAATTACATTTCTGGTATTTCTGTACTATTTGTTATTTTCTGAACACTTGGGTCAGGTTAGGTTAGTTGATACATTTAAGTATAGATGGCGCTAGTGATACGAAATTTGCCAAAATACATAGCGTATAAAATAATGTGGCACAGAATTGCTAGATAAAATATAATATGATGAGAGCTTTAAAGTTATTTTGTTGTGAATAATCAGTTCGTTTACTGTTTTAAAGGGTGGGTTAGGTATATAAAAATAAAACTTTTGCGGAGCTTGTCTGTTTTAGTTTTTTTTCTTTATAGAAGTAGTTTATTACTTTATTAAATGTTAATTAGTTGTGTTTTTCTTGTCTTCCAGCTGCTTCCTGAAGGCGAGACTAACAATGATATTGACTGTTACGTTTCATATTCCGTGTTTACGCATGATATTATGACCGACAGGTAAGTTTATTTTGAACTCTGTATCAATCTGTTATACAGATTTGATTCTAACTTTGCATGCTTATTTGATGATAATATTAGGCTATATTGTCGCCAACGTCCATACCACGTTGAATACACCGGTTCTCGTCCGATCATCGAAGTTAAGCAACGTCGGGCGCGGTCAGTACTTGGATGGGTGACCGCCTGGGAACACCACGTGCCGTTGGCCTTTTGCTATTTTTTTTTGACATCCCATAATCTTTTTTCTATCGAAATATTTCGTTGTGTTGTCGCCAACGTCCATACCACGTTGAATACACCGGTTCTCGTCCGATCACCGAAGTTAAGCAACGTCGGGCGCGGTCAGTACTTGGATGGGTGACCGCCTGGGAACACCACGTGCCGTTGGCCTTTTGCTAATTATTTTCATGACATCCCATATTTTTGTTGCTACCTATCGAAATATTTCGTCGTGGTGTCGCCAACGTCCATACCACGTTGAATACACCGGTTCTCGTCCGATCACCGAAGTTAAGCAACGTCGGGCGTGGTCAGTACTTGGATGGGTGACCGCCTGGGAACACCACGTGCCGTTGGCTTTTTTGTTAAACCTCCTGATTATTTTGTAAAAGTATATTTTTGGTTTATTTTTGCTTTTCGTCCAATTTCTTGATAAATATATGTATTCTCCTCTAAGAATGCCTATCCAGAAACTTAAATCGGTTTATTCCAAAAACAGTAGCATTGTCACATATTTTGTTTCGAGTTTATTAAGGCCTACTACATACTACTACTACTACATAATATGGAATTCCGAATGTATATGGCCGCCCTAAGTTCGGAATTCCGTTTCGGAATTTCGATTCGGATTTCCGAACGCAGCTAATCCATACAAAATCTATGACCCTACCACACACGTCCGCTCGATTAGTTTTCCGTTTCGGAATTCCGAATGTACAGTCAACCAATTTGATTCCTAGGCCACTATTGACTTTGTCAATGTGACGTTGTAAACCAAATCATAAGAAGTCTGTAACGTTTGGATGTCAATGTAACTTTAACATAGTCCAAAGTAGCCTAGAAATCAAATTGGTTGACTGTACGCACTTAGCTGCCTTCGGCATTACGAAACGGGATTCTAACGCAATTCCGTATATATGTGGCCCCCCTTAATCTTGTTGACCGGTTTTTGAAGCAGTCCATTTTCCCCAGGGTGGGAGTGGTGGTATCCGGCGACGGCATATCAGCCCTGTTCAACCAGCGCACGTCGCTGCGGCTGCGCGGCGACATGGCCTCGCTCGGCCGCTACCTGTCCGAGTGCCCGCACCTCGTCACCTCTGTGCGCGCGGCAGACAGAGACGTCGGTATGTATGTCTGTACCTCTGCACACTATTGTACCCTGTCTAACGCGTTGGCCAGACTTAGTCCAGCAGTTCAAACGTGACGTTAAAATGACAGAGTACCAAATTGTGCAGCTACTTATATGTGGCGTTATCTATGAAAAGGGACCTTATTGTCGATGGCGTTTTCGCCATTATTAACGATGCTCCGATATAAAAAAGGTCGCGTGATGCAGTGTGGCGTAAGCGCCATCGACAATAAGGTCCCTTTTTATAGATAACGCCACATATAGTCCGATTTACATAGGTCAAGGACAGGGGACAGTTGTGTAAACCGATGGGACAGTAGCGAGTCAAGTTGCCATACCAGTGGATCCAAATATCGCATTCTTTTTTTTTTACTCCACTGTCCTGGGCACTGTACTTGCCACTGTCCTTGACCAATGTAAATCGGGCTTAAGACCTAGTTGGCGAGCTGCCACGGGGCTGGTTTATGCTAGGGTTAATTTGGCGTCGCTCGGTTGCGTCAATGTTCTTCAATTAAAATTGGTTATAGCCATTGTTGTTCAGTTGTATGGAGGCGGACTCAATCTATTAAAATTCCCGGGATTTCTAAATAAATAAATTACGCCAACATAAATTCAAAATTAAGTATTTATATTAACTATTTAAGTTATTTTCCATGTATAGATTTACATAATGTTATTTAATTTACCTGTAACTCATTGACTTTATGAATTTATAGGAGCAAAACGGAACGTTATGTAAAATCCCGGAATCCCGGAACTTATATTATTAAAATAATATTTTTAAGAAGCCGACGCCATGTTTGCCTATCTTTTTCCGGGATTTTGCCAACTTTAGGTAAATATCTATCTGAATTTCCGATCCTTGGGTTATCATCCTTGCTTACTTTATTTTTTAGGCATCTGCAGTATGGACCTAAGGAAACTAGTGCCAACGGATGACATACACCATTTCCTAAGTAACTTCTGCAACGAGCCCCAAGCTCTGAGCATCCACGAGCGGTGCTTCATACTGCGGTGCGATGGGCCGGTCAAAGATGATGGCCGGCGGCCGTACGTCGATGTGGATATGAGCCTTAAGTATATTGGAATAAGGAGTGAAAATGTGGTAAGTAATGTTTTTTTAGGGTTCCGTACCAAAATGGTAATAAAGAAACGCTTATGGTGAGACTTCCGTGTCTGTCTGTCTCTATGTCTGTATGTCACAGCAGTTTTTCTCAGAAACTATTGAAGCTATCAACTTGAAATTTGGCATAACTTAATATTTTGCATGCCCGCATCTGTTGTTAGTAAAAAAAATATGAAATTATTTGAAAAGGGGTCTATAATGGGGGGTTGAAAATGAAAGTGCCGTCGGCTTTTTGCATCTTTTTAACAAAACGAACTCTTTGTAAGTAAATAATATTTTCAGAAACCTAATATATTAACGGCTCGGAGTGCGACTCAGTTAGCAAGCGGGAAAAAGGTTGAAACTATACAGAATGAGGACATTCTGGACTTTAAAAGCAGTGGAAGCTGTACTAACTTAGACCAAGATGTCGGTGGTGTTGGTTATACTAATAACACAGTAAGGAATACATCAAGGTTGGTACTATTATCTCAAGTGGTTAAATTAAAAGGTTGAAACGTGAGGCGAAAGCTAGTTAGTTTCATGTGTGTTACCTTCACCCGATGACGTTCCATTTACGGGCCATATTGGTGACAATTGACATAAGGTTTTTTTTTTAAAGGCTTGTCTCAAAAGCATACCTTTATAAAGAGTTCCCATTGTCAATTGGCCGCATGAGGAGTCTTTCACACGTCATGGAGTGGATCTAACAAGACAAGATCATCATTATGGTCGGCTGATGGGATAATGTTGCTGATGACGGTGACGGTGACGGTGACGGTGACGGTGACGGTGACGGTGACGGTGACGGTGACGGTGACGGTGACGGTGACGGTGACGGTGACGGTGACGGTGACGGTGACGGTGACGGTGACGGTGACGGTGACGGTGACGGTGACGGTGACGGTGACGGTGACGGTGACGGTGACGGTGACGGTGACGGTGACGGTGACGGTGACGGTGACGGTGACGGTGACGGTGACGGTGACGGTGACGGTGACGGTGACGGTGACGGTGACGGTGACGGTGACGGTGACGGTGACGGTGACGGTGACGGTGACGGTGACGGTGACGGTGACGGTGACGGTGACGGTGACGGTGACGGTGACGGTGACGGTGACGGTGACGGTGACGGTGACGGTGACGGTGACGGTGACGATGACGATGACGAAGACGAAGACGATGACGCGACGACGACGACGACGACGACGACGACGAGACGACGACGATGACGATGACGATAATGATGATGATGATGATTGATACGTATTTAATCCTCATCCAGATACAAAGACGCCTCCGGTTCAAAGGTCCTCCAAACCAACGAGATCACAGAGCTGATCCGCGAGATGTGCGTGTCGTTCACGCTGAGCCAGGAGAAGCTGCTGGCGGCGAAGCTCCGGCCCGACACCGCCGACATGCAGGTGCAGTGCGAGCAGCCCGCGCCGCCCCGCCGCGGCGCTCAGGGCTCCCAGGGCTCCCTGGGCCCCCAGGGCTCCCAAGGCTCCCAGGGCTCCATAGGCTTCCAGCTAGCCGAGGAACACGAGGAAGAGAGGTGAAACTGACACTGTATTAATATGTTCTTGTTTGTTTTCTGTCTCCCTATTTCTGTGCAGTTGTGTTAGTTTCTGGATGTTTTTTCGGTTGACTGGTAGAGAATGCCATTAGGCATGAAGACTACGTCGAGTCTCCAGTGGCGCCCTCATTATTATTGTGTTTTCTAACAAAGCAAAGTATTGTCTTGAAATCAAAGGATGGTTTTTTGTTGTACAAATGTACAAATGTACAAATTTAACATATTAACAACAAATAATAGAAAATAACTTAAATTAAAAATAAGAGGAGTCCTCATACAAGAATATAGTACGAACCCTCTATGCGAGTCCGACTCGCACTTGGTCGGTACGACAGCCACTCCAAAATAAGTGACTTAACTATTCTAATTTGTGGCTATCCACTTGTTTTCAGTCGGCCTCCGCCAATCAAGTTAGAAACGAGTAAAAGTGACACGTGCATTCAAAGCGAAAAGGGTAAGTTCTGCTTCTTTATGCCTATTGAATAGAAGCCGACTGTTAAGCGAAATACTTTTGATCGAATAATTTCCCAGTTTTTTATTTCCCGAAAAGCTTGTTGTTTTCGCGATACTTAAATCGTTTATCATCATCATCATCATCATCCTATATTTGTCCACTGCTGGACATAGGCCTCTCCCATTGCACGCCAACGAGCACGATTCGTGGGCACTCTCATCCAGCTCTTGCCAGCCACCTTGCGAAGATCGTCGCTCCACCTAGTCTGAGGGTCTCCTACACAATGTTTGCCGATTCGCGGTCTCCAAACCTTTTAAAACGTCGGTAATTTAAGGTTAAATAGCTCCGACATGAAATAGCTTTTCGACAAAATAAAATAAAAACAAAACTTGACATTAATGGCAAATTCAGTTATTAGCGTCCGAATTAACACCCTATTGACTTGAAATAAAGTGAATACCTATTATAATTCGTGATATAGAATTGGTGAAGCAAGCGATATCGTTTGCGGATCGCGAGGATCTGATGCAGAAGGTAGTGGGCGAGCTAGAGGACTGGAAGGAGAAACAGCAGGACCTCTTCAAGATACAGGTCTGTAAATAATATTAGTATAAATAAAAAATGCAATTCTAGGGAAACTAGCATTTTTTTTTTAATTAAGTACTTATTTTTTTTAATAATGTGAGTATTTTGAGTCTGTGTGTACGTCCGAACGTCGAGGCTATATAATTATTTCTATTTCTATTTCTATTAAGAAGAAAGACGCAGCTAAAATTTGGCTGTGTATTTTTTGCACATCAAACCTAAAAAAGTACATTTTGATGCAAGTGCGGAAAGTATGTCATTTTACACGAGTGAAAATGACAGTTCCGCACGTGTATCAAACGACGTTTTAGGGTTCTAGGTACCCAAAGGGTAAAAACGGGACCCTATTACTAAGACTCCACTGTCCGTCTGTCTGTCACCAGGCTGTATCTCATGAACCGTGATAGCTAAAAAGTTGAAATTTTCACAAATAATGTATTTCTATTGCCGCCATAACAACATTATACTAAAAACAGAATAAAACAAATATTCAAGTGGGGTTCCCATACAAAAAACGGGTTTTTTTTTGCCGTTTTTTGCTCGATAATAACGGCAACTGGTATAGTGTCTTAAGTTGTATAGATAATGGTACGGAACCCCACTTGGTAGCTACGCTGTTTAAGCGGTTTACAATCCTCTTAAGAAGCAAGAGACTCAGTATGATTGATGTTTACATCGTAGTTGAAGCGCAAAGAAGAGTACCACTTGGAACTGCTAGACACGGAATGGAGCAAGAGGCGACTGGAGCTGGAGACGCGGCTGGCGCGCGGCGTGGAGCAGTGCCGCTCGCTGGCCGCCGACCTCAGCCGCGCCACCGAGGACTTCCGGCTGCGCGGGTACCGGAACACCGAGCGGGAGAAGAAGGTGCCCTACATCATCTAGATCATCATCTTCGCCAACGCTAGCACTATCATAATCTTCTGTGTTATTATCTTAACTATCACCATCGTCACCACATTCATCGTCATTAGATTTAGGGTGATGGAACCAGTAATGAACAAGGACCAATGATGGACACTGGATTCTTATGTTACAGAAGATTATGGTTATTTATTTATTATAAAATAGTTATAATAGTTTCAATGTAATTAGCACAAAGCCAAAAAAATGAGTGTGGCTCATAATTTCCGAAAATCAAATTTTATTGGTTGCAGGATTTCTATCCTCGTTTTTTCCGATCTTAATTTTTCAGTCGTGTTTTTTCACTGGCTGGTTTTTCCCTGACGTATTTTTCCATTCCAGAAATTAATTTGATAGTGTCGACGGAGATCTTTCACTTAGGGTCTCCCCAAACCTATCGACCCGGAATCGGATTGAGCCGGTAAGAAAAACTTTTATGTCCATGCAATAAGAACGAAAACGACGTCGTTCCTTTCGCAACGCCGAAGCGAGCCGACTCGCCCTTATTGCCCGTTTTCCCTCTTATTGCATGGAGATAAAACTTTTTCTTACCGACTCAAGCCGATTCCGCATCGATAGATCTGGGGAGACCCTTACGAGAGCACTATCGGAAATAATTTTGCTACTAACCGCTAGATGTCTGTAGTAACATGGTAGTAACACAATTTTTTGGTGGCATTTTATTAATTACAAACATTGTAACTATTATTACTTTTATAACTTGTTTCGTTCTTTTTTGCAGTCCGGTTTAGTTTTTTATGTTTAAAATTAAAAAAAAAAAAACAAAATGAAATCACGTTAATACATTTAAGATGTATATTATAATTTGCTTTCTAACCAGTTTTTTTTTTCAGCTGTTAGACGCCAAGAAGGCACTGGAAACTCACTACACAGCCAAATACCAGGAGTTGAGGGAAGCCTCGCAGAAGATGGAGGATGACATGAACCACAGACTGAAGCTCAAGGACATGAGGATTGAGGAGCTGGAGGCCAAGGTCAAGCAGCTCGAGAGGCAGGTCGATGGGCTTAAGGTGAGGAGGTTTCTTAAAAAGAATGGATGAGGAGGGATAGAGAGAGAAATCGCAGTTACTTTGCTGGGGGGTTATTATGACATAGCTATGCAGTTCATTTTACGGCGAGCGTAAAGGACAGAGCTATAGCAGTTGTATAGCTATGTCCTTTTCTCTCAGCGTAAACTGAACTTCATTGCTATGTCGTAATAACCCCCCAGGCCTGTTTAACCCCCGACAAAAAATAAGCGCGCTATAAGTTTAACGTGGGTACAGTGTGATATAGGTCTTAGAAGATGCTTCTGGTTTGTACTTGTCTCTCACTCGCTCTTAAGACTGCGCCGAGCAAACGTCGACCGTCCAGTGGCGCCCTCATCACTATTATTGTCTTTCTAATTAACTAAAGAATTTCCTTGCAATCGGACGATGCTTTTTTGTAGCGCAAGTAAAAACACAATTTATGGGATACGTAACAAACTTTGATAACAATTACCCTATGAGTAGTCAGCTTAACGGGAAAAGGTGGCTACTTTTTCCGTTAAGTTCATAACTCAAAGGCCAATTGTTATTAAACTAGGTGATATGTCCTATAAGTTGTGTTTTCATTTGTATTACAAAAATGCACCGTCCGATTTCAAGAAAATACTTTATTTTATTAGAAAACACAATAATAGTGATGAGGGCGCCACTGTACATCCGGCCTACGCTCGGCGTAGTCTTAATAAAAGCTTATGAGAGCGAGTGAGAGAGAAGTACAAACTCGAAGCACCTTCTAAGTGCTCACAGAGTGTATCTGTGTATGTATGTATCTGTCCGGATGGACCGATATGGGCGTCTTTTTTTTTAAAACCTGTTGGTGGTGGGTTTCATGAAAGAAAGAAAAGGTTGCCGTTATATCGAGAGAGATAGACAACCAGTGAAATTACTAGCATTAAGGCATTACATATTACTCCTCAGAGTTGGCAAATCATTTGAAGTCTTAGGACTGCAGTCTTGAAATTTTAGTCTCAGATCCCATATCATCAGGTGGCCTGAGTGCTCGTTAAGTATGTATCTGTGTATATGTCTGTTTGTCTGTGCCACAGGGTAACAGTTGTGGCGGGGGGAGTAAAGAGAGGAGGTATTACAAAAACAAGTACTCTGTTGTATAAAGGGACGGAGCCCTGATTCTGGTAACAAGTTTAATGTGGAGATGATATGAAATGAAAAGTTTGTCGTTATTCTTATTATGTACATTTAACAATAGGTAAGGTTGAGACCTCCTATTGAGTATTATAATTAAACCCCAAAATATTTCTTTAATTTCATAATAATTTAAAAAATCACTATAGCAGAGCTCTGATGAGTATGAATCAAATGTTTTGATATGTTAGTGAGTGAGTCAACTTCATTTCTATCGATTCAAATTATCGAAATTGCCCCATCACTTGCCCCCCAACTGAGCATTAGATAACGGGGTTTAGTGATCACTATGTTTATTCATGGTTTGGGTTTCATTTTCAGACCGATATGAAGAAAAATGAAAAGGAATCCGAGAACAAATACTCTGGACTAACTAAAGATCAGACAGCGAGTTTGATACAAGAGTTGGTAAGTTTATTAAATAATACGAGTAGCTTAATTAATAATATAAATGTTTATTTTCTTTTAATTTAACATGTCGCGACTCGCGCACTCTGACTTCAACGTTATCTAATCTAATTAATATTTTTTTTGCAATTGGCTCTGTCTGCGATAAAGGATAAATAATTTACTATTATTATTTTTATAATCAAGAGTTACCCCATCTTACTTAAAAGATGTGTGAACTCATTCAAAAAATCTAATCATTTCACGATTTACATCGTGAGGAAACCTAGATGGCCGAAGTTTATTTGATAGGTTATAGTATCCAGGGAGAAATATCGTTAGCGTGTTTCGCTACGTAACAGCGACATCTGTCGGGAAATTTTGGCAACGGTAACGAGACCAGACGAAAATTGTATTATAGGATACTTTTTGTTTTTTATCAAGCAAAAACCAAAAATTACAAATTCTATATAATTCACACACACACATATTACATAATTCATAAATTGTATAATGCCTACTATCCATCCATACTAATCTATATCTATATACAGTGGTGGTCACATAATTGGGGACGCTTGCATTTTTCCCATACAATTGCCTACAAATGTGACTTTTCAATTTTGACCACCAATTAAAAAGTTCTTGACCAATTTTATCGCTAATTACGATTTTCCTTACATCATCAACTGACGTTTTAATTGATGAATAGTGAAATAATGTAATAAATGAAGAAGTTGATTAGTTAGGCTAGAACACAGTACTGTTACTACTTGGCTCTGCCAAACATTTGGGCAGGTAACGCCATCTATGTTCTAATTTATCAACTAATTCTGAACGATGCCATACATAAACATGTGGGTAGCTAACGCCATCTATGACCTAATCATAAGCGTTAGAGCAATTATTTTATTGTTTTGGTATAGTCTTTAAATAAGAATTGCCAGGAACCGTACAAAACCATACTGAGTAAAATGCTTTTGTAAAAGTCAAAACCAATTCTAGTCTAGAACAAGAACAATTTGACGTTTATATTATATTTGAGTTTTAAGATATTTAAAATTAGAAACACTAAATTTAAATATAATGTTGATTGAATTGTAATGTTAATATTCGGTTGTGTTGTCGCCAACGTCCATACCACGTTGAATACACCGGTTCTCGTCCGATCACCGAAGTTAAGCAACGTCGGGCGTGGTCAGTACTTGGATGGGTGACCGCCTGGGAACACCACGTGCCGTTGGCTTTTTGCTTTATTAAGAAACTTTTTATCTCTTTTGCCGCGGGAAAGTCTATAATTCTTAATATATTTTTGTGTATATTATTTACTTTTCACATATGGCTTTACATATTTTTACATGGCTTCGCTAGGGACCTAGCTAGACCGTGATTCCATTTGTCTACGAAACGCGTGATGGAAACATATTCGAACCTTAAGTCGAGGCTTCAGCAAACCAAAGGCGTATCCCGCTCGTGTTGACTGTTCATGGAACGCATTGATCATGGCACACCAAGAAGTAGCGCGGGCCCGAGATCAACCTACGCCACGTCCCCCTACGCGCAATAACGTTTCTTACCCCTTAAATCAAGTCCGATTTGCTATTATGAAAAACTAAGTTTGTACGCTTAGGTTTTTTTTTTGTAGCGTTGCTTGGAAGAGAAGCTGGACGGTGCGGTCCAGTCGAAGGCGTTCTTCAAGGAGCAGTGGGGCCGCGCCGTGCGCGAGCTGCACCTCAACAAGCTGCACACGCGCCGGCAGATGCTGGCGCAGCTGCGGCAGGACCGGCGCTCGCTCAACCAGTGCGGGTAACAATACTTTGGGTGGTATTCCACCTATCCAATTCTTTGTCCAATGTGCATTTGATCAAAGAAATTGGATGACTTCATCAAATTTTCTAGAAACGCCTACATGTGATCAAACATTACGAATGACATTTAATTCAAAATGGCTACGCGAATAGTATAAAAACTTGGACCAATATATTGGATAAGTGGAATGGGCCCCCATCAAAGAAATTTGATCATATATTGGATATAGAAATTGGACAAAGAATTGGATAGGTGGAATACCACCCTTATACAGTAAAACACTACTGATATGGCTTACCGATGTACCTGCGAAGAACACAAATTTTCGAAACGCAACCAATCAGCATGATCCACACGTTGCGCGTCTGTATTCTGTGCTATTATTGGTTACTAGTGACGCCATGTTGACGCGCGCCTGCGTGTCATTCAGTCAGCCGTAAGTGAGATGGAAATAAAGATGCAATTTAATTTGCACCTTATAACTATTACGTGGGTTTTAATCGTGCTTTCGGATATCATCGGATCGTTGTTCGTGTCTGCGCAAACGAAGATTCACGACACGCCATATAAATTGTGTTCTACTGTACCACCTTACTCAGAGATATATGAGGCAAGAGTAAATGGGAATATTGGAAGGGGAAGGCCAAGGTGAACGTTTCACGATCACGTCGTATTAAGAAAGGGCCAGGTCAGGAGACTCAGGAGTGCCCTAAACCGACGCACGTGTATGAAGAGACTTATGAGTGTGGAGGAAGCGAGGGAAGTTTGTCTGGATCGTAGCAATTGGAAGGAAGTGGTCTCTGCCTGCCCCTACGGGAAAGAGGCTTGATTGTATGTATAAAAATGTATGTATGTACTCAGAGATTTGGATTTTTTGCGAGACTTTCCTAGCTCCCTAAATAATCCCTGCCGCCCTGCTATGTTGCATAGCGCGGTTGTGGAAAGTTCTCAATCAGTTCGTGTATGTCACTTACAATCGACGATAAAGAACGTGAATGGCAGGCATGTGTGTAGAGACAACTCCTAAATTGCTCCAACTCGCACCCGAGATTGCCCCTGCGGCAGGTGTGTCAGTAGCCCGCTTAAGACTGCGCCGAGCAAACGTCGACCGTCCAGTGGCGCCCTCATCACTATTATTGTGTTTTCTAATTAACTTAACTAAAGAATTTCCTTGCAATCGGACGATGCTTTTTTGTAGCGCAAGTAAAACACAATTTATGGGATACGTAACAAACTTTGATAACAATTACCCTATGAGTAGTCAGCTTAGCGGGAAAAGATGGCCACTTTTTTCCGTTAAGTTGATAACTCAAAGGTCAATTGTTATTAAACTATGTGATATGTCCTATAAGTTGTGTTTTCATTTGTAGTAAAAAAAGCATCGTCCGATTTCAAGAAAATACTTTATTTTATTAGAAAACACAATAATAGTGATGAGGGCGCCACTGTACATCCGGCGTACGCTCGGCGTAGTCTTAACATAATAATATCGATAACAGGGGCACGTTTTATAAAACTACAAGTTACAATTTTACAGGTCTAAACTGGCAAAACTGCTCAAACTGCGGCTGGTCGACATTCGTCGAGGTTGTGTCAAATGGAAACTTGTAACCTGTAAATTGTAGTTTTATAAAACAGGCCCCAGGTGGTCCCTTGGCATGTATCGCCCCCCTAGTACGTCCTTGTAGAGTCAGACTTATAAGTAGCTGCACATTTGTATCTTGTCGCTCTAACGCCTCTGACAGATTAAAGCAGCATCTCAAACATGACGTTAATGTGATACAGGACTAAAGTGTGGTCAATAATGAATGTTTCCCCAGCCTGGACACGATCCAGGACACGGAGCAGGGCGGCCCGGACGTGTCGCGGCTCAAGGAGGACTTCTACGTGGACCTGCTCGCCAACATGCCCGCGCTCGACTCCAGCGAGATCATCAGTGAGGCTGAACATTTACTTTTTTTGTAGAGCTCCGTGACTCAAAAGCGAAAAACGGATTATAGGATCACTTTGTTGTCCGTCTGTCTGTCCGTCAGGACCCTAGATCTCGGGAACGCGTGGAGGTATCGAGTTGAAATTAAAACCATATACTCTGGTCAACAGTTCCTTGAAGCTGTGATAAAATCAAAATTCTACATTAACTTAAAAAAAATACGGCCATTTATGCCGCAAAAAACGTGTATTTCGATACTCTCGAGGGAATCAAAATATAAAGTTAATTTGTATAGTTGATTTAAGAACATGTTATTTGTTGTTTCAGGTTCCGCTGGACTAGATGGGCTGGAAATGTTTGATGAAATGAAGTTAGTAGCTAAAAATATCATAAGCTTTATAGTTAGTGCTTGTTTTAAAAAATACACCCGTATTACTCAAGTTTTTTAGCGTATCGATTTTCAGTATTTTCCCCAAAAATATTTTCCACGATGGACCACGAAACTCTTAATAATTTTATACTTCAAATTCCTCCCTTTAGCCACAAGTTCGAAATGACGTTTAATCACCATGTCTTGCTCCCAAATTAGTCTTGAATCCGTTAAGTCATCTGTTGTTTCAAATTGAGGGTTTCGTGGTAACCATTCTGGATTGATTGATTGATTGATTGTTGGCTTGATCGATCGAGGCGATTCCTAATGAACAGAGTCCACTTGTCCAGCAGTAAACGCCGGGTATTTCTTGGAACTACATTTTGTAATGAACATTACGTCATCGCTCAATACAAACTAAATACCATAAAACAAAACGGATTATGTTGATAATTTTTCCAGGAGTGCTCCAAATAACCCCCTGAACGATCGTCTGAACGAGCTGATAGCACAACGGGACCAGCTCATCCAGCAGGACAGCCCTGACGAAGCCACTCTTCAGCAGCTCAACCAGGATATCAGGAGCATCCTGCTCAACTGTGGGACTTGACCTTGACATTGACCAGTCTTCAGTCTTAATAGAACACCTTACCAACGGGGCCAAAATCATAGCAATTATTTTAGGAGCCTTTCACTATGTGTATATTTGTATACATGGACTTTTTTTCAAACAGGAAGACTAACGAGGGAATTACTACTGGTACAGTCAGTATCGAAAGTAGCTAAGGCACTGGTCCCACCGCCGGCTACAGACTATAAGCTAGTAGAACTATAAACTACAAAAGAGTGGGCGAGCGGCAAGAAGCGAGTAAAGTTTTGATAGTTTTGACGCTCTGCTATAAAGCGAGTGTTCGCGGACGACTTAGCTGAGCTAGTTTTATAGTCGATAGCTTTTATCGCTGCGGTCAACTAGTAAACAGCGGTCCCACCGCCAGATATCGGCGAGCTCGGCGAGCAACTAGTAAAATTCTGTACTAGAAACAGTTGACAATCGGCGGGAGGCTAGTAAAAATTCTATGGAATTATAGCTTACTCGCCGGGCGTTGGGAGAGTGTCCTCGCCGGCAGTGTGAACAGCGAGCGATAAACTATAAATATACATTCTGTCAAAAAAGTATCGGGAATTGATAATTTGTTTATGGTTCCGAATTAAATTTTTATTTTTTTATTTTTTTGCTGGTTTGGCACAGCTGTTTTCCATTTTGGCGCGGAGTTTGAGTTTCATATGTCAAATAGATTAAATACAGTGCTGTTTTTTGTTCGATCATCTCTAGTGTGTGATACGAATTTCTGCGTGATTTAATAATGGACAAAAACATCGAACAAAGAGTTTGTCTCAAATTTTGCATCGCAAATGGAATTTCGTGTTCGGAGTCGCTGAAAATGGAACAGAAGGCTTACGGTGACTCGATGTTATCAAAAACACGTGCTTATGAGTGGCACAATGCGTTCAAAAGCGGTCGAGATGTGATGGAAGATTTGCCTCGCTCTGGTAGGCCCTCAACGTCGTCAACAGAAGTCTGTTGACTGCTTTCTTTAACTATTGCCGTGTTGCGCACTTGGAGTGCTTTCCGAAAGGTCAAACGATAAATAAAGAATATTATTTGAGTTTTATGCGGCGTTTAAGAGAGCCAATTCGACGAAAAAGGCCAGATTGGTGGAAAGAAAATTCTCTGATTTTGCACCACGGTAATGCCCCTGCGCCAAGACCATCATTATAAACGAAATTTTGATCAAAAACTCAACAAATACCATCGAGCAACTACCTCATTCACCAGATATGGCTCCAGCCGACTTAATTATTTTTCCTAAACTCAAATTACCACTTCGTGGCACCCGTTTTCATTCGGTAGAAGAAATAAAAGAGAATTCGCGCCGAGAACTGAACGCAATTCCGGAAAAAGCGTTTAAAAAAAATTCCATGATCGGATTATTCGTGAGCATGAGTGTATCATTTCTGAAGGAGCATATTTTGAAGGCGATAAAATAAATTTGGAAGAATAACTTGATTTTTTTGTATTATTGACCTTTTCCCGGTACTTTTTTGACAGAGAAGTATATCTCTCTCTCTTTTATTTACACGGAAGCGATTATCTTTTGTTCGTTTCTTGGGCTAGAAAAAAGTCGATAGTTCATATCTCACTCGCCGGCGGTGGGACCAGTGCCGAAGCAGAATAACATGCTCAAAATGATCTAGACACGACGTATTTTCTTGACAATAGAGTCGAGTGCAGATCATTTTGACCTCTTCGGTTGCGTAGCTACTTCTGTTGCTGAGTGTAACTTAGGTGGGTGGTCGATTCGTTACCTGATCTAAGACTGCGGTTCCTTTAGGCGAACAGTTTGCAGCCTACTGTACCCTCACATACATTTTGGAGCGTTCATACAACGTGTACTATACTCATTTTGCGGCGTTTTGGGTCAGCTAGCCGACAGCCGCGAACTGTTCCTTTAATGGATCGCAGAATTATTCAAGGAAACCTAGGTCTTGGCATGTATGGAAAACATTAGGTAAGTAGTGCCAATGAAGAAATCTCATCCTTATCCAAGTGGATGGACGGCGTGTCTTAAGGTGGCCATCTTATCAGAGATCAGATTTAGGATTCCAGACGAGAACCGCATTAGTATAGTAATTACGGTTGATACGCGATTTTTAATATATTGCATACTTCTGATGTGCTCAGTAACGCCATCTTTGTATTGTAGATCGTAATATTTTGTAAATAGTATTATTATAATCAATAAATGATTAGATCCATCGTTAGGAAATTATTTGTTTTATGTCGCTCAATGTATTGTTTTATTTAATAAATAATTTTATTATAGTTTAGACTTTCATTTGACAATTCACAAAGTGCCAACAACGGATCTCTACTTCGGAAGATCAATGTTATTCAATTTATTGACGCCCACGGAAACTACCAATACGTTTAACGTACAGTAAAACCAGGGGCCCTAACATGGCGTTTTTCGCGTGACAAAGTTTAGATAAGGCATCCGTCACCATTTGACACGTAGATAAGTACGACAGACGGATGCTTTATCCACATTTGCCACGCGATATAGACGCAGCCATACTAAAGTACCCGGCCGTTAAGAAGTCAATCCTGACAGCTGTCATCGCTGTACAATTTATAACCTATTCTTCGGTTTGAGGTTATAATTTGTACTGAAATGACAGGTGTCAGGATTGACTTCTTTTAGGCCGGGCACTTTAGGCCCACAGGGTAATAGTACTAAGCTGTCTATAGTTTTCATACTCTTCTTCTTTTTGGGGTCCGTAGTGATTTCGCCAATGTCAAGTGAGTGAGAGTATCAAGAAGCTTATAACTTACTAGAGGACGCCCTCGACTTCGTACGTGTAGAATTAGTTTCCCGCTACTCCCCCCATTTCTTCCCGTTGGCGGTCGATTTTCGGAAAATCCTTTCTTAGTGCTCACTTACATCATGAAAGGAACCCATGTACCAAATTTCAAGTTTCTAGCTATAGTAGTTTCGGCTGTGCGTTGATATATAAGTCAGTCAGTTTTGCCTTTTATATATATAGATAATAACCCCCTTTTGCCCGCGACTCCGTCCACGCCGAAAAATAAAACAGCCAGTGGGTAGCTCCCATGGGATGTTAGTTTGCAAAAATAACGGACCGCGAAATGATTGGTGATTTGTCTACCTGAGACCCTCGACTTTATAAAAAACCATGTTGCCGCGCGCGCGCACGGTCCTTTGTCATTCAGTACCCCCCTCCGCCCCTTTGCGGCTGCTCTAGTCTCGCCGCGAACAAATAGGCAATATGACTAATTTTTGAAAAAAAATATGATTCTTTATTCCACAACAAGCACACTACATTGATATTTCCTTGAGATTCTACTGTATTATCAATAAAATCTATGTAAAAGTTTAAATTTTCAAAACCGCACTAAAACATGCTATTCTAAAAACGCTGTTTCTATTATGGCGCTGGCCATAATATTAATATGACAAGTGTGACGTCACACGCAAGTAAACAATAAACAATCATTTGAAGAGATAAATACCTTTATGATCGGTGGCTACTTGCGTGTGACGTCACTAGCAAGTAACCACAGCCTTGAGGTATGGTACGGTCCGTATCGTACGGAACCCTTGAAACTTCCTAAAAAGGATAGAGACATCCGCAAAAGATCACGCTAACAAATTTAGATTTATTGGGACAGACGTTTTTATTAGTGCCTCAAACTGCACAAATCATAATATTGACTAATGTTGTGAAATCTATTCCTCTTGTAGTCGATGAACAATCATTTAAAGTGTAGTCCAACATTAAGTAACTGTTTCTCACTTAAGAAGGAGTCACGATTTACAATTTAGTTTCATATTAATTACATCTATGTTCCAACTTATTTTTTTAGTTATTTGTTTACAAATTTCATAATTTGTCGATGTCGGGGCCGACCTAATGTTTACAGCACTCATGATGATCGTCGATTCGTCGAATTCGACATTTCGGTACCAGTGGTGTGACGTTTACTTGACGTGACGGATCCGTGATACAATAGATTGCGCATAAAAGTAAATTATAAATACTTCCATGTTTATCTCTTAATTGAGAAGAAAGCATGGCTAAAACCAAGGTGACCGGAGCCACTAGTAGACTAAAGCAGGATTATCTGCGGTTGAAGAATGATCCTGTGCCGTATGTGACAGCAGAGCCCGTTCCGTCGAACATCCTAGAGTGGCACTACGTGGTGCGGGGGCCGGAGAAGAGTCCGTACGAGGGAGGCTACTACCACGGCAAGATAATCTTCCCGCGCGAGTTCCCCTTCAAGCCACCGTCCATCTACATGATCACGCCCAACGGCCGGTTCAAGACCAACACGCGGCTGTGCCTCAGCATCACCGACTTCCACCCGGACACTTGGAACCCCGCCTGGTCGATCTCTACCATCCTCACCGGCCTGCTCAGCTTCATGCTCGAGAAAACGCCCACATGGGGCTCTATCGAGACATCGGACTACCAAAAACGCTGCTTGGCGGCGGAATCTCTCGAAATTAACGTGAAAAACAAAATGTTTTGCGAGCTATTCCCGGACTTTGTGGAGGAGATCGAGCTGCAGCTCAAGGAGAGGCAGGAGGCCATGTTGCACGCAGAGGAGCCTGCTGGCGACAGTGAAGTGCTGACGGAGCAACAGTCTAACATGTACTATATTATGACTAACTTATTTGTGCTAGTGGGCTTCATCTTCCTCGCGTACATGGTCAAATACGTCCTAGTCTCTATATCCAATGACTAGACAATTAAAGTGTTGCTAAATTTTATTGTAAATATTGTAATTTATTTTTTATATAGGTACTTATTCCATTGGAAGTGTACATTAAATCTGTTCACTGCACTATGGTTTGTGCTAATGATATGCCAGCATGTTCATGTCATCATGAAATTGCCAGTTAGATTACTGCACATTGTGTGCTTCACATTGTTTTCTGCCTATTGTTTGTTTTGACTTTTTAATTATTTTAGCATAAGGCTGTTGCTAGCTCAAATAATTGTGTAGGATTCTATTTCAAAACATTCATTTATTTAAAACCCAAACTCGAAATAACATATGTATTGCAGCTTCAAATTTTAAGATGCAAAAACCACATTGGGGCGTCAGTGCTTGGTCAGTCAATGCGGAGTAATACTGCAACTTTAAATCTACTTATCTTTATGCTACTTTATACTTGTTACTTGACCGAAGATGCTTTTTAATGTGTTTTATTGATTTGTGGTTTTAAAGATCTAGTTGTTGTTGGCTTTCATGGGACGGGATCCATTTATACTTTAAAATGAAGGACATCCAAGCAATTTCGTCTTGATCAACATTCTTAATTTACTGCTTTGGCACAAAACTATACAGTTATTTTCTACGTTACTATTTCATACACAATTATTAGAGATCAGCAACAGACTTATAAATTGTCTTCTAAGCTAATACGACTGTATGTTACCCATTACTTGCTTTCATAGTCGTTTAGATGCTATCATTTACTATCTAAGATAATCTGTCTCTAGTATCGAAATTGCATTTACTGTTTTAACTGAATTCTTTATGAACTTACTACTATATATTTCTTTGTGGAAAGGAAGCTGGTCCTACCCGTAGGCTTTATTGTATGTACCTGGTAGGAAAGATTTGGCTTTTGTATTAGCCTCTGACTACGGAAAATAAATAGAAATGTAATACATTCATAGATCTTATTGACAATTCAAGGACCTGTTTTTTTACTGGATTGTGTACTTTGTATTTGATGCAAAGCTTTGATGCGACATAAATATATCCATATATTTATATTTATTTTAGTTGTACTGATTATGTTAATATTAATACTTAATTGTTTTTGTCCAGACCATCTAAACTTGGTGGCAAAGGGTTGGACCCTGTGATACTACAGACTATTGTGTTTTAAATCCACGCAGATATGCCTCACTACTTAATTTGCATGATTGCATTAATGTAGTCACTATCAAATAAATATATTGGAAAATATAATGTGCAAAAAAGTATCTAAACACCACTCTATTGTCAAAGGCATTAGGACAAGTTCGGATTATTTTTGAGAGCCTTGTATTGGTCTATGTTCAATAGTGACGATACACAAAAAGTAGTAGGAAATTGGGGTACATTTTCATGGATTGACCACACAATAACTGCCTTAAAAATATTAGTAGAATGTTACAATAAGTGCTTTAGGAAAGGCCTTTCATACGCAGATCTCACCCTGACTTATTCTTATTTTAGAGTTATTGTAGATCACACAATGCGTTTTCTCAAGCAGATCAGGACAGAGAGAAGAGGAAATGATTAGTCAGAATTATTTAACAATCGGTGTATGACGCTGTAAGTGTTGTACAACCAAATTGATTGTTTTCACTTCACTGCACCCCTTAAGTGAATACAAACCACTAATGCTTAATTGCAAACGAGATGTAGTTGAAAGGGGATCGGCATAACTGTATTTGCATTGGGTGCTAAATAAACAGAATGCAAGCTTTGTGTTAATCAGCAAAACTGCAGATACGGGACCTGGGAAACGTTCTTGGATGATCTGGGAAAAGGGACAGCAGCAAATGCTTTTAAGAAATGCAACCAGTTTAAACTCTGCAGTTTTGCAGTCAAAATAGACTGTTAAGATCCTTACTAAATTCGATAACAGTTTTGCATCTTAGAAGCCAATAGCAACCACCTGTAGATTCCTTACTGGTCCGAGATGGCTACTATGAGGATAAGACTTATTTGTTTAGACTGTATTAACACTTTTATGATTAGGAACACCAAGAAAAAGCTAATTATTTAGAACTACTTGTACTTTGATAGCCCTAAAAGTGTGATATTGCTTTAAAAACTGAGTATGCACTCAAGGCTGTATAAGAACTTGGTTGAGGATGTTTCTTGAG
Source organism: Acleris cristana (assembly GCA_948252455.1). Taxonomy (NCBI): domain Eukaryota; kingdom Metazoa; phylum Arthropoda; class Insecta; order Lepidoptera; family Tortricidae; genus Acleris; species Acleris cristana. The sequence goes on along the minus strand of OX411788.1, from coordinate 11,296,772 downwards.
TAAGTACGGTATTTTAATTTAATACTAGCATTAATTATATGAATGAAATGATTATTGTGTTGAGTATTAGCTTGTTGATACCACATTTAATGAGTAAATATGAATCAATACAATTTACCTGTGTAATTAATTTCCAGTCAAAAATTTGTAGATAAAATGATTTAATAAAGCATTGAGTAAAGTGTTGATATTTTTCAATTTTAATGTTGTTTTATTTTAGACTAACCTCTGTTTCGCAGATTCCACCATATCAAAACATTGCATTATTATCATATTCTTAGCGCAGTGTTCACCAACAATTAAACGGACGGTTAGCGGTTTAACGGTTGTCAAATGTATTGACTAACAGCTGATTAAGACTTAACCGTCTGTTAAATTGGTTGGTGAACTCAGCCCTTAATGTCGTGTTAGCTCTTATAACTTTAAAATAAAAAAAACAGGTATTGTATACCAGTAATATGGTTTAAACAGAGTGAAAAAGAGGCCTCGGACACGTACTATCACGAACGTTAATTTGTGACCCATTTCAAGAAAAATATGCTTGAAGTCGTCAATGTCATTAGAGATGTAAAGTCATTTGTAACTTTTAGGAAACTCAACCTTATTGTTGTAGAATGTCAGATTTACTTTGGACCTAAGGTGGGTTCCAAATTAAAGTTCGCGACTGTACCTACTCAGGACTTAAATCAATGAAAAGCTAAAATATCTTTCATGGGGTTTATTTTACACACATATTTAAAAATTGGCAAAGAGGTAAGTTGCGGGATAAGAAAGAGTGGAAAGCATTCAAATGATTTAATTAACACCTTTTCTACTTTAATAATTTCATATGAAATTTTCATATCACCAAAACTTGTGATAATAAAGTAGTGTTATATTATTATTTCGTCGGAATGATAAGACAATCCGAAAAAGTTCTACATTTACAAACCATTCATACTACATAGCAACAATAATCACTAACATTGATAAACATAAAATACAGTACTTAAAAAACATTATTGCAGAGATTTCACTAACATACTTAATAATATATATATTACATAGTACATTATGTATTCCAACTTGTTATTGAATGCAATAAGTGGTAAATATACCACAAACATTATTTTTATTTAATTTGGTCATTACATTCTAAACCGTTAAAAATGTGTATCGTTCGGTGCTTATTAAGTACACATTACTGTTGTTGATAAATATCTCTTTAATTTTGGGACTTCTAATCTATGTAAAATACAAGCGAATTCACTGACATACAAAATGTGTCGAATACATAAGTAGGGTTCTCTTCACTTCAACTTCACTACAAATAAAAGATACAAAGGTATAAGTTATATCCTACTAGCAATCTTTACACAAACATCGAACAAAGGCAATATTATTCACACTTCTACTACTATTTATATAATATTTTGAGTTACAATCCCTTTACCATCCACATTTATATCAATAAGATGTGAATAACACAAACTTATGCTTTATGACTTGCCTTAATATTACTCTCATTTAAATTATCAATAAAAAAATAATTATTCTTAATTATTTACGCCATAGTATTTGAAATAGTGAGGCCGCGGACACTTCGTTAGCGGGCTGCGGGGCGGCGGCGGCGCGTTCTAATGCTTAGATTTATATGAAACCGGCCACGAGGGCAGCGGCGCAAGAGCGATGCGCTCCAGGCAAGCAGACACCCCGCGCCGCTGCCGTCGCCGGCCCGCAACCCTTTGACTTCGTGTCCGCGGCCTTATTTGTGCAATAAGAGAGCAAAGTTGGTTTTTGCTGCGAGTGTTGATTTTGAATCCCAAGTAAGGGAAGGATTCTATAATTGAATCACAGGCGTAGCGAGTGATTCTAGGTTAGAATCCTGAGCGCAGCGAGGGATTCAAAGACAAGAGATGCAAAAAACTTTGGTCTCGTGTTGCACATACTACTTTTCACCTCAGCAGCGAGGACATAATAGGTAAAAATACAATATGGCAAAAAATAAACCACATGTATATTTATACACACCCAGCCACCCTTCCATTTATATTTATTATATTGACCCATTTATTTATTGTTCATGGCAAAAAATAAATAAATAAAAATGTTACTTTGTCTCATGCTCACAGCAAAACCTGTCCTTTTGAGGTGCTGAGGTGAAAAATACAAATTTCTACACGGCTATTTATTATTGCATCTGTTCCCGTTGAGAGGTTATAGTGGAGGTCATTCATTTGCAATCTTGACCACTTTCGAGATATCATTCATTTTAAAAAAAAAACTTAGATAATGCAACTTCAAAATTTCATTTAAATAAAAGTACCTAATTGCTTAATAATTATTTTTCTTTTCTTTTACTTACACGACATAACAGTCAGTTATTTATGTATGATCAGCATTAAAACAGGAATACCTACATAGTACCTGTACGCATTTAAGAATAAGAGACAGTAAACGTTATAAAAAACCCAATACATCTGGCAGTCAGATCATTTAAAAAACATCAACCTATTTCTTGCCTTCTAATGAGGTATAACCACGGATTACTTTCTTAGAACTTACTCAAAATATTAGATCATAGATAGAACACGCATGTTGAAAGAATCAGAAAAAAATGCTTGAAAAAAAAGTGATTCTTTTTTGCATAACGCATTAAAGGTCAAAATAATTGCAAATGATCTCCACTATATCCTCTTAACGCGAATGGATGCAATATCCAATAACCCTGGATATCATCTCACAGACCTAAGTATTTTTCACGTAGTCACTTCTCGTTCAACCTTGTGACCTTCTTTAGGCATTATTGACGATATCATACCCTTAGTAATGCCTTGGCCTGCCTCTTGACAGGGTGTGTCAGGAAGATAGTCTCCAGGGCATGTAATCAGGTCTTTCTGTAAAGTAAAATAGTAATGTTGAGTACATAAGTTAAATACCTAAGGTCCCTGAGTAAGGTGCTGGCAGCGTGGGGATCTCGGATTAAGCTCTTTATATCATCCTATTGTTATTTTGAAAAATAAATTCCCTTTCAGTTTTACAATAATAAGATCACTTAACAATTGTTGCTTTAACTTTTAATATAATTTTTTGCCAGACATGATGTTACAAAGATTATCATACATAATAATCATTCATAGATTATTATGATAGTGATTGACTGACAGTACAGTAAAATAAGGTACTTCTACTCCTGGTACGTCTAACAAATAAAATCCAAGGCAAAAAAGAAGATTGCGCCTATCAAATTGTAAACTCACCTCATTCTCTAGTTCCGTCTTCATCTTCTTCATCATCCCAGTCACTGACTAGTCTCTTAATTTTATCATCCTTTTTAGGGGTCTTTATATCTTCTGTTGTATATTCATTGTCAGCTCCAGTACTACTTCCAACATTTTCAGTAGTTGCTGTTATCTCTGCATTTTCAGTAGTTGCTGTTATCTCTGCATTTTCAGTAGTAGCTGTTATCTCTGCATTTTCAGTTTGATTTCTTTCCTGAGAATCATTTTCATCCCAGTCATTAAGTAAAGATGAAATTTTTTCAGGGCATGTATGGGCATCATTCTTAACATCTTCTACAAGTTCTTGAGCAGTATGCATGTCTTCATGTGTAGGACTCGTACTGTCTTCTACAGGATCAATAGATACTATTCGGGTCATTTGCTTGTTTACTTCAAGTTGGATATTTTCTACAGATTCTTCTAACTCAACAGAGTTATTGTCACCATTATCTTCTTCAGCAACAGTGGTCTGCTCAACATTTTCGGTATTAACTATTTCATCGTCATCTGACCATTCAGAAGCTAAGTTTACAATCTGTTCTTTGATAACAGGTGCATAAGAGGAATCGCCATTCACTTCAAGAGGTCCTATGTCCTGTACAGAAATTTCTTGTATTTCACTAACTTCTTCACTAGGCTCACTCAAATTTTGAATGTTTTCCTCTTGAGTTACTGGCCCTTCCAATTGTTCCACCATGTGTTCAACATCATACTTTTCTTCAACAGAAACTTGTTCTGGAATGTTTTGCTCTTGTTGGCTTTGAATAGAAGCATCGTTTTCTGCTTGCTCATTTCCTTTATTTGTGATAGTTATATCTTCCGTATCTACAATAGCTTGCACAGTTTCATGTTCCATAGATATTGAAGTGTCATTTCCCATTCCTTCTATAACTGTATTGTCAGCAGCAGGGATTTCAGAGTGTTCATTGTGCTGTGACATAGGATCTTCAATTTGACCTATTTCTTGTAGTGGTGACTCTTTTTCTTCTTTCTGTTCTACATTTAACATATGTACCTCAGGTAGTTCTTCTAATTTACTCTCGATTTCATTTTCTGGAGCAGGCATAACAACCTCTTCTACATTGGTTAGAACTTGAAGTTCTGTATCCTGTACCACTTCATTTTGTTGACCTACCATATTCTGATCAAGATTGTTGTGCCAGTTGTTTTGGTTATGTATTAGCTGATTGTTTACAACAGCTGCAGATGTTGTGACAGTCTCAAAGTTTCGTGTGAGAACAGCAGATGTGGATACAAATTGAGCACCACCTAAAGCTTGTGATGTTATTAGTTGATATGGTTTATTTTGATCACCCACTGGATGACTGTAAACCACAACAATGTTAGAATTATTTGGTGCAACAGCCTCGGAATCATTCAGTGGGAAATCATCTTGAATTATCATCATCTCATTTGTTTGTGTGCTGTCCAGGTCTATTGTAGTACCATCCAGTTCAGAATCGTGAGGAGCAGTTAACACTGTTAACCTTTTTCTAGTATCTGTGTCATCAAATATGATTGAATGATTGGAAGACATCAGGGCTTTATATTCTTCTTCATTAGATACAACAATTTGGATGGGTTGGTTAATCACTTGTTTTTTATGTACTTTCATCTCAGGTTCAACTATTTCTTCACTATCTTGCATGTTTGAGAACTCTAATGATGTGTCTGATCCCAATGAGTGCAAATGCTGATTCACATTGGAATGCAACATATCAGACAAAATAAATTCATCATTATCACCTAATTTTGAATTTTTAGGTATTAGTTGATTATTCCTCATAATGTACTCAGTGTCACCTATCATTATAATTTCATCTTGACTTGAGTTAGCTAGTGCTATACTGTCATCTTTAAGAAATTGTTTCTGTATTGTTTGAACTTTGGGCTTCTTTTGAAGAGTTGGTGCAGGTTTTAATATTGGTGCACTAAACCCAGAATTTAGAATCTTTTGCCTGGGTGTTGAAGTAACTACTCTGTGCTTCTTTGGTTCTAGGTTACTAAGTGGTTTTTGTGGAGTTTGGAATGGAATTTCATCTTCTGACTCTTGGTCATAGGTAACAGGTACTTCATATTTAATGGCCTTACGCTCAACTTTTACTTGAGGTTCTTCCTCTTGCCTCTTGCCTCTTGGTTCTTCATCATCTGAGTCATCAATAATACAATCAATTTTTGCTTCCTGTTTATGGTGAGTCTTGAGATGAGCGTAAAGGTTAGATTCACGTAGGAATACTTTAAGGCAATAGACACACTGCAAATTGGTTTTTTTTTCAGCACTGTATTTATGCCCCGTGTTTTGTATGTGAAGAAGCAATAAAGATGAAGAGTTGAAGGCTGCTGCACACACATTGCAACGGAAGTTTCTTGATTCTGCATGTGCCATCTTGTGTTTGACAAGGTATCCTTCATTAAGTGCTATGTAATTACAAAAGTTACATTTAGGGAAATGGTATGAAGGTGGAGGCTTTTTACCATGTTTGGTGTATAAGTGATGTAGGAGATAATTTCGTTTCAGTGATCGAAGACCACAGTATTCACACATATTGGAAACAGGTTTTTCATTGTGTATTTCAACTAAGTGGCGTCGGAATTTGAAGTATGAAGTAAAATGCAGAGCCCTGCCAGGTGTCCCGCATATAAGGCAAATCCAGGGGCCTTTGATGTTCTCTGCTCCCAAGGCTATAAGCTTTGCTGCTTTTGCAGAATCCAAAACCTCAGTCTCATAAGTAAAATCTGCCTCAGATTTTAATTTTACCTCTTCCTTTACTGACTGAGGTGTAACAACCTTCTTTTTAATAGGTTTAGCAGGAGTATCTAATAGTTTGAGTTTAATTTTTTTGTTGCTGTTCACTAAGTGGGGATATTTCTTAAGCACTTCACTTATTATCTTAGCATGGTCCAATTTGCTTGCTTGCTTACTGTTCTTCGCTTCAATTGTGACTTTTGGGCCCGGATTGTCCAGTATCTGATCAAAGAGTTGGTTTGAAGTTTTAACAGGATGTTCAGGCTGTTCTGCTGGTAAAAGGCCTCTCACAAACATATCAGTGTCTTCTATGATTGAGTCATCTTCATAAATATTTTCTTCCTGAGAAACTTTTCTACATTCTACTATTTCTACTGTAGAAGGACCTTGGCCATATCTTGTAGAACTGGTTGGAGCATTAAATTGTCCACGTTTCGAAAATGAATAGCGTTTTGTTGTTTCTGGATGCACCATCAAAGGTGTTGATGTGTAGGATATATCAGAAAATGAGTTTTCATAAATATTATCAGTATCTAACTCTTCCGGCAGTTCATATCTTGTTGGACGAGGATCCACCTTAATAAACTTTTTAACAGGCACATGATTCTCTGGTAGTTCATCAGGGGGTGGGCCATATGACGCACTGTTATTACTCTTACTTGTTGAGCCAGCATGGTTTATATGTTTATCTTGAGTTGCATCCATATCAAAGGCTTTAGTATATGTCCGTTTGGAGGTACTTGTTGAAGGGACAGGGCCCTTCTGTTTAACAGAGACACTTTTATTGTAGTGTTTGATGCCACTGTAGCTGTGTGTTGGAGGTGGTTTAGGTGGTTTAGGTGGTTTAGGTAGTTGTTGACGCTGCGCGTCGAGTAACTTCGACAACACAGGCATGTTCATAATTTGTGATGTCTGGTAAAGCTTTTCAAGTAGTTCTATTTTGAATTCGAGTTGGCCCGTGTACATGAAGTTAACTATGGGCACAACCACGTCGGCCTGCAGGTCGTCCGGCATCACGAGGCAGTCCTCGTACATTTCGCATGTCCGTTCTAGTAGTTCGAAGTACTCCGTACACGCACTCAGCACCAACCGGTGCACTTTCAACTGGGCATTGTCCTGGAACTGCAGCGTTAGGTCGCAGTAGTCAGTTCGGTTGAAAAAATGCTTCAAACGCTGCAGGAAATAAATTCCCCAGTTGTCCACTTTCACTTGCTTTAAATCGGACATTTTGCCGTTCTGATTTATAACTGTTTTCTAGGTTATCGAGCTGGCATTTTGAATGCTGAAACAAGTTTTATATTATTTATAAGTAAACAATAATCGCAAATTGGATAAACACCGGTTTTAGGGCCGCGATCGATGATGATAGACATAAAAAACATTTCTGAGAGGGATCGAGAGACGCTTTCGCATTTTCGTTTCAGAGATCTTATAACTGGCTTCATTTTGTCAAATTAATTGAGTTTTGCGCCACACTATATTCGTTTGGTGAACTTACCAATAAGCCTAGGTCTATTGAATCCTATGCAGCGTTGAATTTAGCATCACAACTCACAAAATTACTCCACTTATTACGACTGAAGTTGACAGTACAAACGCAAGATGGCGGTGTTTAGTTACGCGGTTCGTATCAATGAACTGACGCTTCGGCGTTGAGGGCGTGGGGTCAATGACAGAACTCATTTTATAGGATTCTAGTACACTATTTTCTTAATTCATTTTGTCATATAAAATTAGTTAAACTAACAAAATAAAACTAAATAGACGAATCAATTATACCATAATGCCGGGTTAAAATAAATAAAAATGATTAATTCGTGCCATGACTGAGTTGGCGAATGGTGTCGCCATCTGCATCGAGTTTACTTTAACTATTGATTGTCTGCGTTCTAATTTTACGCCGATGGGCGGAGCAAGGGCATACTAGGGCAAGGTGACGCATCGAACAAAACGGTATTTGAGGTGCCAATGCGAGTCCATCATAGCGTGTAGTTGATGCAGTCTGTACGATAACAGATGGCTCTACAATAATGTATAGCATTTTTAAGTCTCTTGACGTATATTTAATAGCCCGCTACCGCCGCGGACACCTTAGACCTTAGTGCCTATGGTTTTGTATTGTCTTGTGCCGTTTGTGACTGCGTGTAAAATATATATTGGAAATGTAAAAATTTACATAAGTAAATCTATATATATAAAAGGCAAACCTGACTCACTTATATATCAACGCACAGCCGAAACTACTGTACCTAGAAACTTGAAATTTGGTACAGAGGTTCATTTTATGATGTAAGTAAGCACTAAGAAAGGATTTTCCTAAAATTACTTCCCCAACGGGAAGAAATGGGGGGAGTAGCGGGAAACTAATTCTACGCGTACGAATTCGCGGGCGTTCTCTAGTCTATATATATAAAAGGCAAACCTGACTCACTGACTTATATATATGAACGCACAGCCCAAACTGCTGGGTCTAGAGATTCCAAATTTGGCACGTAGGTTCCATATGAGGTCTAGGGGTGCACTAGGAAAAGATTTTCCGAAAATCGACCCCCAAAGGGAAGAAATAGAGGGAGTCGCGGGAAACTAATTCTAATCGTACGAAGTCGCGGGCGTCCTATATGATTATGATACATTATTATTTATGTTTTAGTCATGATAAATAACGGGACGGTTCAATTTAACTAAAAAAAAAACATGAAAAGAAGATGTAAATAATATCTAGTTTAACGGTCAATTTATATTTTGGTAGCTTTCGTCCATGGCTTCGTTCGCATAAGTAAAGAAACATTGTCTGACGCTACTCCCCTTGGAACTGTATAATTTACTGATTAAAAATCTGTTCCGGTGAGTGCCGAGCACGCATTAGTAATGGGTTAAGGTATATTATTTAAATTATCTGTAACTAGGAATAGGATGTAGAATCTACATCATACTACATTTTAGATGAAGGTATACCTACCTACAGGTGATTGATATGGCATGAACTTGGTGACTTTGATTTTAATTGAAAGCGTCTACTAAGTGCTGCTATTTTTTAGATTTATTAACTTTACCCTTAGAAAGTTAGAGGGGGTGTGACATAAATGATATTTTGGTCAAATGTATTATGAATTTGCTAGCCGTGTTGCATTTTTGTTTTCATAAAATTCACCTACTTCATGCCTATTAAATTTCGGCCGTTAAACTAAAATCCTCTGCCTAAAATGGCTATGTCATACAAACGAGCAAACAGACAGCAAGACAGACGAATATATAAAAATTCTAAGGGAACGTACAAAATAAGTAAAATAACACAGGTAACAAGCAAATTTTAATTATTGTACTAGCGAGGCATTTAGTGGTAAACGTTATGAAGAAATGGTCTAACTAAATTATGGTGAAAACCGCATCCAAATTCATCCAGACAGACATGGGGAGAGACATTCATGCTTGATAATTCATGTATGTAATGATACCATAATTATTAAAAATCCTTTACTAGATAGGGAAAAAAAATGTTTTAACGTACCTATTAGAGAGAGATAGAGCATACGATTCTCAGAAAGTAACCTTGTCTGTCGGTTTGTTACGCTTTCACGGCTCAACTGCTCAACTGATTTCGATAAAATTTCGTATATTGGATACCTTGAACCGCGAGGAAGGACATGTCATTTTTACCCACAACTTCTACGCGGACGGAGTCGCTCGCAACAGCTAGTAAAACACAAGTTGATAAGAGATACATCTACCTTTTCTTACAGGAGGAGGTTTTTTAAAGAGTTACTCTAACAACAACGAAATTGTAGATGGCGCTGGCATTCCGAAGCACTTACTCCGTTTACACAGAGGTGTTATCATATTATATCTATGTGATCTATGTCCGTTTATTAAAAAACTTTATAAATGGTAGCCTGTTAAGCCTGTTTATAAATATTATACGCAGATGTCGTTGTATATTATGGAAGACACAATAAATAGTTTCAGACGGATCATTTCAAAACTTTACAAAAAAAATCTTAGATGGCAGTAATAACAATTATTAACAAGTTTAAAATAAAACAACGAGCGAACCATTTTCAAGCGTGCATCCATCCGCCATCGATCCCGTCTAACTACACTTACCCATAGTGTAGTGTCAAAAACACAAAAAAAGTTAAAAAAGAGAACATTATCTTGTGGTTCAAGCAAGCGACACCTAGAGAGTCTACCATTGATTAGTGAACGGCGAACTAAATATTTTTTAAACTATTGTCAAACATCAATAATAGATGGCGCTAATTCTCTTACTTAGGCAGGGGCATTAGCACTAGTCCAGTTTTGTTTAGCTTTTATTTCGGCTTCTACATCGTTATCATGTCCGTTCCCAATATTCAAAGTATTCGAAACGCGAATAGATTAGGTACTAGCTTCGGGCCTCTTATGGCACAGAGGCACTTTGAAAATCTAAGTTCGAAGTTAGCTCCATCCCTGTCTCTCGTCATTCGAGACTAAATCGAGAGAAAGGGATGGAGCTAACGTAACTTCGAACTTCGATTTTCAAAGTAGGGCCTCAGAGTCTAGTGGTGGTTGGCAGTATGTAATTTTTCCTTTGTCAGTTTAATGTTAGTAAGCAAATTTAAAAAAAATGTGCAGCGGACAATCGAATGTTTTATGAAAAAAATATGATTTTTTTATTTAATTGAAAAGGGGTCTAGAATGGGGGGTTGAAAAATGAAAGCGGTTTGATTATAGCAAATGGGAAGTCATATGAAAGGGGTTCAAACTGCACATTTCACTTCTTGATTCATAGCCAAAAATGAACAAAAAATTACAGTTCCCCCCTTATCTCCGAAGTTTATAAATCAATCAATTACCTACTTATATTTTATGGGAAAATAAAATGAAGTGTTAATTATTTACAGTTTTTGAGAAATAACAAAAAACTTTGAAAATCTGTAGGTACTAAAATTTAGGCTAGTCACAATTGACCTTATTGCATAGAAAATAAAGTTCGTAACTCTAATCTCAAATACTCATTTTGTATTTTCTTTTTTGCTGTTACCGTTAGGTATCTATCTCGTTTTCCATGCGACCTTTACTAAACATGATTTATTATATTTTCGACACTCCTGAGCTGAGATATCCAGCCCTGTAAGGTGGCCCACTATATCCCGGACACCCTGTATGAAAGGTTTTGAGAAGAAGATGGCGATGGATAGAGAAGGAAGGAAGTCACGAGATTAAATTTGGTACCCACATTAGGTCCTAAGTCAATCTGACATTCTACAACAACAAGGTTGAGTTTCCTAAAAGTTACAAATGACTTGACATCTCTAATGACATTGACGACTTCAAGCATATTTTTCTTGAAATGGGTCCCAAATTAACGCTCGTGACCGTACCTGGATGATTGGCTCGGTATTTTTTTTTGATAAGTTTTCTAAAAATGAAACCTAGGTAGATCGATTTATCACCCCCTGCATACTAAATTTCATGAAAATCGGTGGAGCAGTTTCCGAGATTCAGATTATAAATAAATATACAGGGTGGAAAAAACGTACGCCACATGGACGGCAACTACCTTAAATATTGGAAATTGGCAATTCTACGCAAAGGAGACTTACTTTTATTTTTGAAAACAATTATTAAGTACCTACTACATCTATGAATTTTGAAAAATTAGCTTCCTTAACCGGGAATTTTGCAATTTCCAATTTTCTCTCTACAAACGTAAGTATTTATCCGTCATCAGTAGGTATAAAAATATATGTAGGTATGTGCATACTAACCATTTGTAAAGCTTTTGGTGTGTCACAGGTACCTATCTACTTAGTTAGGCCCTAGTTCCAAACAAAACTGTTACCTTTTAATTTGCAAAACTGCTACAATTTTAGTTTTTTTTTATATGTTTAACATGATGTTTAATTTAAACCATGTAGTTTTTTTACCTGTGTCATATGTTCTCGCTGCTGGGGTAAAAAGTGGTATGTGCAATACGAGACCAAAGTTATTTACATCTCGTGTCTTTGAATCCCTCGCTACGCTCAGGGTTCATACCTAGAATCCTTCGTTTACTCGGGATTCAAAAACAACACTCGCAGCAAAAACCAACTTTTCTCTCTTGTTGCACATATAACTATTTACTATTTGTTTTTAGCTGATTCCCGCAACTTCAACCGCGTTGACCATCCCACAGGAACAGGGTTTTAAAATTTAGCCCATGTGTGAAATCAGACTACTTATAGGCGTACAACCTAATTGGGAGCCGGGTTATGCATGAGGTGCGGCGGACGTCGTACCTCACCCTCGCACCTCATGCCGGCTCAGTTTCAAATCGTCTATGTAGCAAAATGTCCAATGACGCAAACTGACCAAAAATATGAGTTTTGGACTTTTTAAATATATGATATTTTACATGGGTACTTAAAGTTGTTGTTATCTAGCAGTGTCGCTTTATGGACTACCATATGATAATTGTGTATTTTACTATTTAGGCATCTAAACAAAATGGTCAATTTACATAATGGACATTTCGCTTCTTGGTCAATTTGCGTCACTGGACATTTTGCTAGTACATAGACGATTTGATACTGAGCTCTCATGCCTACCCGGCTCTCAATGAATTTGTACGACTATAATAAGCTATCTCATTTTTTGCTATTGTTGTATAGATAATGGTACGGCACGGAACCATTCGTGCGCAAGTCCGACTCGCATTTCGCCGTTCTTTTTTGCATCTTGACTAGGCCTCCAGTTTTCGCTCACCGATGATTTAATGTGTAAACGTGTCATAATTTTACAAAGCTGCCACAATTCGGTCAACATTGCGTAAAGTTGGGGTAACTCTTGCACCACCTTGGGGTAAGAGCGTCTACGGGGCAAGTGTGACGAAATATATATTTTTTAGGAGATATTGTTGGTTTGAGGCACTTTCCCCGTCGGCACACTTACCCCACCTTACCTTAGTATTTTATAATTAAGTCTAGTCAAATACCCGTCTTGTAATTTATACTGTGTAACTAGAAGATTCTTATACAAAACCGATTTTGTGAACATACTTTTTATTCATTTATTTATTTATTTATTTATTTATTTATTTATTTATCGTATAATTAACACTTACAGTCAAGCCACACATGTTAATCAAATCATGGAGAAACAATATTTACTAAAAACTAAGTTATAAGTAAATACAAACACTACATACAAACTGAGCTTGATGAGACAATTGACTCTAGGTGACTAGGTGAAAGCAAGGAATCTAGACTCAGAGTTGAAAAATATGTCTACTGCGCTCTCGCTGTCCATAATGTCGTTGAGGTGTATGAGCGCCTCCAATCAAACTGAATCCCAAAAGTAGTAGGACTCGCGCCTTGAGGGTTCCGTCCGTACGGTCACGAACGTAAATTTATATTAGGTATAACCCATAAAATTAATGTGCTTGAAGTTGTCTATGTCATTAGAGATGCCAAGTCATACCTTATTCCTGTTGCTTAAAATATGTAACTTGAAACTCTTCTTAGGGCCGAGTTCACCAACCAATTTAACAAACGGCTAAGTCTTAACCACCTGTTAGTCAATACTTTTGTCAACCGTTAAACCGCTAACTATCCGTTTAATTGTTGGTGGACTTGGCCCTTAAAGGCGAGTACGTGTTTAGTGGCCCTAGACAAGATGCGTGGCGGGATCGTTATCATTATCGAAAATGACTGTATAGGATTGACGTAAGCTACCGGCTAATTGCAGAGGCGTATTTAAATATTTGGCGCCCCGGGCCAGTTAGATTTGCCGCCCCATAAAGTGACGAAAAAGTATTTACAGTAAAATATTCTCGGGTACCTATCATGGCGGCGGCGTTCGGCGCCTGAGAAGCCTGCCGCCCCGGGCTATGGACCCCGGCGCCCTGAGAAGGCTGCCGCCCCGGGCCATGGCCCCCTTGGCCCTAGCGTAAATACGCCTCTGGCTAATTGGACATGCCTTTGGACATTCGTCTTTTTGGACATATTTCGTTTTGGAAAATAGTCGTGCGAAGGGGATGGTCGTGTCAAGCGCTTATGTCAGGGGTGTTATTCTCTGAAAAGCAAAGGTGAGCGAACGCAGGAGTGAATTCCAAGCGACGAGTTTAAGAAGTCCCGTCCGAGCGAACAAAACACATATTAGCGAGTGCATTCTCAATTAGGCAGCCTTATACGTTCGAGACGACATGCTGCCAAATTGAAAATGCACGCCCTAAAATGTGTTTTGTTCACTTTGACGGGACTACTTAATCTCGCCGCTTGGACTTCACTCGTTCATTCGCTCACCTTTGCTTCTTGAGAGAATCACACCCCAGTTCCATACACTTTGACAGTATTCGAAAATCGTTTTCGATAACGTTAAGCATAGGTATTGTCTAGGCTCACATTTAGGGAATGCAAATAACCGGTTATAACCGATTTTAACCGGTTATTTTCATACAAAAACGGTTAATAACCGGTTGAATTGCATTCCCTACTCACATTACTTGTATGTATTTTAAATATAAAACATCTTTATGTAAATATTTAAAGATCAGTCTGAGGCTTTACACTTAGGTATTTTTCGAGTTTCTGTATTAGTCCCTTAACACTAACTTATGTGATACGCCTTAAGCTGCCTACAGCTCCTTACGACTTGACCGCTTTAAGAAAGAATCAGCTGATTTGCTGGCTAGGCCCCGCCCAGTCGAGAGCCCGCCCACCGCGGCTGGGCCGGCCCTCAGTGAGGACTCGGCAGCGGTGAGGAGAGGACGTCGACGTTGCCAGTGGCGCTGACACTCCGAGTTACGATAAAGGTACGTGAGATCTTTATAGTTAGTCCTAAAGACACAAATAAAGAAGACACGAGAGCAAGCCTATTTTGTTTCGTATTGAATCAGCATAAAATATAACCTCTCTCTTTTTAATGTCGGTTAAAATGTACAAAACGTGTATCATATAAGTAGAGTACCCTTTGCATACCCAAAACTTTGTTGTTGATTGACGATGCGGTAAGTCTAGTAGCAGTAGTATCTCTACGAAGCTAGGTCCCGGATTGGATTCCTGACAAGGGAAATACAAAAAAAACGCAGGTGTGGAGCCTCTAGTCCCACTTACACTTGACCGGTTTTTTACAAGGAGTTAATGTTGCAATTTTAGAAAACTAATAAACGATTTTTTGATATGCACTGTAATTTGGGAAAAGTTGCAATTTTTAAAAAAGTAAAAAACTTTAATGGTGTGAATTTATTTGTCTGTCTATCTTTCTGTTCATCTGTGTCAGTGGTATAAGTATTTCAGTAAACTACTAATTGGTAACGGTAAGAAAATTTGGAATTGTTTCGAATAGCGGGCCGGGCCCCCCTAGGAGAGACAGGTTAAGTGGGGTATCATTGTTATGAAAGGGCATCATTTGTACTTTTCCAAAGAGGATTTTTTTACGTATTTTTAGACGTTTGATCAAAATGGTCAGATAAGACCGCTCTCCCGTTTATCTTCGAGGTTTTCGGACAAAAAACATGAGAATTCAAACTGATAGGTACATTGTCTATCAGTATTTTTTACAAGAAAAATAAAGTGGTTACTGTAACTGACCTAATTACGTTGGTAATCGAATTTAAATAGTTAATTGAAGTTCGGAGCAATCGGAGCCCTCTAAAAACGCTTTAGAGTTTTTTAAAGGTTTTGTTCAGTTTATTATAAATACATATAATAATTAAACATTTTGACTAAACCATTTTTTTCTGTATGGTTGAGAAGTTAAAAAAACTTTCCATATTTTTGTTCACTGACCTAAAATACCTATATACGAGTACGAGTATCTATACCAACCTAGATGTCACAGCGAGAAGCGAGAATAGAAAGAAGCTCTCGGAAAAGCTTCGCGACGGATAATGCATCTGTCTGTGACGGATGCCGCTTAAAAATTATCGTTTTTTCCTGTTGTGTTCAAAAAACCGGCCAAGTGCGAGTGCGGACTCGCACATCAAGGGTTTCGTTCCATTTTTGTATAGGGCCTTTAATATTTATTATCTGCTGTTATATGTTTTTTTTTGTTGTCTTTGATAATATTTTATAAAGTTTCGCCAAGCTGATAAGCAATTCTCAGCTGTTATGATTATGAAATTAGTACATTAGGAACAATCCTTATACAATTATATTTTTAAATGACACTGGGGCAAAGTATATTATTACACCATGGAGTGGGGTAACTTTAAGTATGGGATCTTAATTGGATAGAAAAACTATTTTCATCAGTGCATGTTTACAACAGTAACTATACGCAGATGTAATATTTTACCGTATTTACACGAACCCTTAAAATGTGAAATACATGTATTACTTATTACATTTTGTCGATCAACATGATCGCTCTATTAAGCTCTACTACTATCTCAGTTCACAAGCTCATCAAACTCATTAAACATTTAAAATCCCCATTTGAAAAAATGCAGCGCCATTTATAGAGACCATAGAGCACTTATAGAGTTGTCGATCGCTGTGGTTTCCCGCGCAGTGCCGTGAAAAAGGGAGGGAAATGCACAATTAAATTATTAAGCGACAGCTGCGCTGCGGTCTGTGGCTCGAACGGCGCGCGTGATACTTCACACATGCTTTTAAAAGGCGGGAAACGTCTTAAGGTAAATTCACAATGAGGTATTGCGCGGGATAAAACTACTACTAAGTAAGTTTAAATTTTATTCATCCAACATACACACCTACATAGCTACTTCTGATTGGTCGAGACGGTTATGGACACCAATCGTAGTAGCTATTGCACTGTGTGCAATTCTCATTGTGAATTTAGAAGATTTATGTAGGTACCTCCTAATCAAAACCGAAAAAAAAGGAAACATATTCACGAAGTCGCGCTCCTTCTCTCAAAGGAAATTTAAGGTTGTGGACAAAACTAATGTAGAAGATTAAGACCTTTTGTAAATACGTACATATTTTGAAGGTAACTTTTTGGTTTTAAGGTGAAGTCTTGTAATTGCAACTATCTGGTTATTGCAACTAACTTAAATAACTCCTTCTAGGATAACTGTTTAGAAGAACGACAGGCGTGATATTGTATTTCTTAGTAAGGAAGAACGATATCACGCCTGTCGTTGTTCAAAACAGTGATCCTAGAAGGAGTTATTTAAGTTAGTTGCAATAACCAGATAGTTGCTATTACAAGATTTCACCCTACTGTAATTTATATTACGCTGTTGCCTTTACCGGCTTAATTAAGCTTAAACTGACTGAGTTTATAATGCAATAAGAGTATGTAATAAGCTACCGCTGACATAAATTTAGTTTCGGTAAAATTGTCTTTTAGATCCCTTGTTAATTGTTACATCAGGAAAAATGGCCGCCACTCAGCGATTCACTTTGCACTCGTTTTAAAAGTGCCTTCATCGCTTCATATTTTTTGTCCGTCAACGCCGCCGCGCCGCATCTCATAAATTTACAATTTCCTTTCTGCACAATTTTCTTTTGTTTTTGTTCCACCAGTCGTATTATTCGTATTTAATTTAGTCGTAAAAATATTTTTCATGTTCGATTGTTAAATTCGGATTTGCGTTCAATAAATATGTTCATAATTAATTACTAGCTATTAAAGTCTTGCTAAAAAAACACGAATAACAACTGTTAACTAAGTTACTAATTAACAAATTATTCCCGCCATTTCGACCGCGTACAACTAATTTGTCATTACCTACATTATTCTCTCGCGCAGAACAAAAAAGAAGGTTGGGACTGCCTGAGTCTAATTTTATTTAAAACTATTTATGCCAGGTTGAGTCCTTAAATATCTATTTAAGCTTATTAAAGGTATATAATTGTTACTTTACTTCACTCTCTACATTGACAGATTACTTTCCCAAAACGTCTACAACAATGATGAAAATTAGACGGCGGTATGCAAATGAAGCCAAAATGCTAATTCCCGTGCGAAACTTTTTAATCTCACGTGACAGGCTTGCGGCGGATGATTGAGGGGCTCATTTGTGTTTTTATTACTTTTTAATTTTTCCCATTTTCTAGAGTGGCCGGAAGTTCACTAACATATAATGGCAGTATTTCTTGTAAAAGAAAACTCGATCGAAGTTTTTGCTTAAAAATATTGAGAATTAGGTATGAGATAAAATTAATCTTACACATCTTGGTTAACCCAACGACATAGGTTAAGAATAGTAAACTGTTGCACCTATTTAAAGTATTGTGTTTAATTTTGAAATTTGCTATTTACTGCGGCTATTAGACTGCGGGTCCGTGCGGGTCTTTTCTTTTCATGTAGGTTTGTATTTTTATCAATGCGATCTTAAGGACCTCCTAAGCATTTTTTAAGGTTTTATCAAATTAACGTTTTAGATCCCTAATAAACTGTAAAATTTGCATCTAATCAGTAGTTTATGTAACTGGTGCATAATGAGAGGCATTAATACACGAGTGTGGATTCTCGCCTTTCGGCTCGTTTCATAATAAGATCACACGAGTGTTTTAATACCTAATTATGTGTACAGTCGCACACATAACTTTATCTCCACACATTATCATAAGGTACTTTAATGTTAAAATTAAAATATAACCTCAGATACAGGCTTCTTAATATAGGCCATATACATATAAAGGTACAGACACTAATAACAAAAAAAAAAGAGTAGAAGGACAAATGGACGGACTACCTAGTGACAGCAAAAAGGTTTTCGTTAAGCCCCAGGGATTATCCTTTAGCCATTTGTTTCTGTTTTCAATCTTCAGATATTTTGGTTGCAAAGTACCGTTTGTTGTTAAAGTACTTCATCAAAATCACGTATCCATTGCTAAAAACTGTCGGCGTTCGCCCGTGCATTCACTTGTGTCCTTGTGTGTGCCCTGCGGCGTGGATGCACGCAGGGGTGATCCCGGGGTTTCGGGATATAAATGACAAGAAGAGAATCACCAAAAAGAAAGAAAGTCCTTCGATAATTTACTTTTTTAAATTGGGACTTTGAAAATAGGCCCTAGTTTTTATTGTTAGGTACATTTCATACCTAATCGAATTTAAAAAAATAGTTTACGGTATAGAGTAGGTAAGCTAATCCACAGGCCACCTGGGGCACGTTTTAAAAAGCTACAAGTTACAATTTTACAGGTCTAAATTGGCAACACTGCTCAAATGGCCGGTCGTCATTGGTCGAGGTTGTGTCAAATGGAAACTTGTAACCTGTAAATTGCAATTTGTAGCTTTATAAAACAGGCCACTGATGGTAATTGAGATCTGGGGCTCTACTTTGAAATCAGTAATTCGAACTTCGGATTGCCCCGTCACTTTCTTGCAAATTAGTGACGCGTCGAGAGCAAAAGGGATAGCAATAGACGAAGTTCGAATTACGGATTTCAAAGTAGAGCCTCAGAGACTCATTGACGTAGACTTGCATTGTCGAGACTGCATATGCGTTGCCATCCCTGAGGAACCGATTCATTTATTGTTTATTTTAATGACTCCATTTTTCTTTTGAAGTAAATAATTTGTTAGGTTTAAAGGCTTAGATTTACTTTGTAATAACACTAGCTCTTTCCTGTGGCTTCATCTGCAAGGAACTTGCTTTCGATGGTCACTCAGAAAATTAGATTTGCAGTGATGAAAAGTCTTTGGTGTCAAAATAGGTAAGATAGGTGTAATAAGATTATTTCAGTGTAACCGTGTTTGCAAAAAGTTAAATACATTGATATACAACCTTAAATATAACCTTATTTGTAAACTCTATAGCTAAAATAAGTTATACTTGTAACTAGCCACTTTTTGACAATCATATCGTATCTGTGTAATTTACATGTCATAGGGTGATGAGGGGGTGATGCAAAGGGGGCAGGGGGGTCCTGTCAATCATCGGTAACATTATATCTGCGTGACGCTCTGATAACATTGCGTTGCGATTCAGTTTACATTTAGCTTTGGGGTTTATGAGGTTTTGAATGGGTTGAGGCGATTGTCCAGGGATTTGTGTCCATGTGTCTCATAGACCAAGAGATGTAATTGCTTATTAATTTAATGTCACGTAAAATAGCTATACTTTTGTTTGGTGGCTTCATCTTTATCGCCTTAACCGATTGAAAATTGGGTACCTACAGGCTTTACGACATTGTCTTTGACGTGTTATCGTATTGCCAATATAACGATCTATAGCTGTAATTTACATTACGGTCCTTTTATCCAAAATACAAAAATTGCAAAATGTGGTTGCGGAATTGTCAACAAGTTTTTAGAGTTGTACGTAATTCTGTAGCTCTGCCTACCCCACTCTGGGAACGAAGGCGTGAGTTTATGTGTGTATGTACGTATGGTCCTTTTATCCCGAAAACAGACAGTTCTTGGGGAACATAGCGATAAACTGCGCGGACGGAGTCGGAGCCAGAAGCACGTTTTAACCTAATTTCGGGTTTGTATCTTTTTCATGAGGGTCACATATAGGCAGGGTTGGGCAGTATTTGAATTACTTGTAATTGAAATACGTAATTGAAATACAAATACGTATTTGGTATTTGTATTTCAATTACTTGCTCAAAATGTAATTGGTAATTCGTATTTCAAATACCTGACGTTGAGGTATTTTGTAGTTAGTATTTCAAATATTTGTGGCTTCAAAATACATTTTAACATAAATACATTTAACCTTCATTTTGCGATCTTATTAATGGGTGCGATCTGATGAAAATAGCGCTTGATAGCTTTTGTAAGCAAAATGGCGACCGCTAAATATGACGATATTTAGAGTTGGTTTTACTGATTAATCTTCTTTTACTCTGCTTTTTAGCCCATGCTGGGCTGAGTCACTTTTTATTCTTAATAGTATTTTGTAATTTGTATTTTGTATTTAAAATAAAAATAGCTAAAACACTGTATTTTGTATTTTATATTTCAAATACATTACTTAAAGATATTTTGTATTTCGTATTTTAAATACTTGCGAGATAGTATTTTGTAATTTGTATTTCAATTAAGGCAATGCATGTATTTTGCCCAGCCCTGCATATAGGTATAGACTTTATAAAACATTGGGAATCAGGGTGCATTTGCTGCAAGCTAAGATATTTTTTATTTTATTTAGGTATTTTACTTGGATCCGTTTGGTGTATACAATTCTATCCTGGTACCGCGAGCATATCTGAGATGCTAGTTTGGGATTATTCCCTCTATAGCCAAACAAGTTTCAACTTAAGAAAATTATCTAAGGACTGCACTCGTCATAATCGTAGGCCCTTTATTACGGCGCCCCGAATATTAAAACAAAATAGTAGAGTGTAATATCTATGGTTCGAGTTGACATATCCGGCGCGGCATTTGTCGCCGCTGCCGGAACGAATGCGCGCGTTATGGCGACATTACGGTGCAGTGACATTTGTACACCCTGATAATTTGTGGTAATTTGCTTAACTGCAGGAGAGAAGTCTGAAATAGGTTCTATGTTATTGTAGTTTTGCGTAAATATTACGCACAAAGATAAAAACACTATATACCTACTACTAACATTATTTGTAATATTTATACATTAGGTAATAATTAATTGCGATGGTAAATACGGAATGAATCAAATGACAAATGTAAATGTACATTTTTTATCAAAATAAAAGTCGTTGTTAAGAGTCTCCTTTTACAGCAAATAATATTTTACTTTGTAAAAGAGTATTTGAGTATTTTTGACAGATTTAGCTCGTATTGTTTTGATTATCATTAGTTTATTATATTACTATGTAGGTATTTACATACAACCGTAAATACACCCTAAACACATAATTTTCTTTTACAATTCGCACACGTTCGTAATGCTCTGTGCATCTGCTATTTCATTTCTAATTAACAGCGTCCCATTGATAGAGCCTAACCATAGACAAATGTGAATATAGTCGTTTGATAATCTGTGGTAATACAATACGATGCAGCTTGCGCCCTTGCCTATCAGACCTATCTACCTATCAGATCTAGCGCGGCCAAAATCGTTACTAATAAACTAGTAGCGTCACTGTTACTGGGGAATAAATAATATAGTGCAGTGACTTGTCAAGTACCTGATACAGTGGATTTAAGAACAATTGAAAATAAATAAAAAATAAAAAAAGAACACTGGGTCTGCTAAAGTCTGCTACGAAGATAATTAAGTATATAATTTTTAAGTAAAATTTTATAATGAGCTTCATTTTGTCATGGCTCAAATACTTATATTTGGTATCGCACTGAATCTATCGTTACTTCAATACCGTGTTTATCCTGACGATTCGGATACGATTTAAATTATTACTTTATATAAAAAATACGTCATTTATTTTTCTTACGTAAAGACTTAAAGTATCTTGTCTTTAGTAACGTAACTCTCATACAAATATTGAGTATATTGATTTGATATTCATACCAAGAACACAAACTTATTTATCAGTTACTTTATTCTGCTGTGCTTTTAAGCATATTATTATCCTATCGTTATGGTTCAAGACAAAATGGAGTATATGCCCCGATGTTACCCTAATAATTTCACACTTCATTCATACGTCAAATACGTAATTCGAGATTATAATGACGTCTATTTTAAAGAACACAGAAATACATTACTCTTGCTCCCCCGCCCTGTTAACAGACTAGCCTTGAGCCAAAACAATAAAGTAATCCATATTCTATGGTCTAGGAAGGGTATCGTTTAGGGGCCGCGGAACCCCGCGTAATAAGAGGTTACGAACTAATGTCATTACGAGGGTTGCGGTCACCCTACACGCTTTTTACTGTTTTAGGGTTCCGTACGGCATGTTAATTTAGTGTACTGTATTGCAGTTTTTTCTGCAGTCGAAATATGTACTTAACTTTTATGATGTTAACACTCGTTAACGAAAGATTTTTCACAATTTTACACATTTTGACCAAAAACTCAGGACGAGGTCGACAATGGAGCGACCTTATTCAGAAGGTACTATTAATCCTAATTTTGAAGGATATCGAGTCGTTCAAGCATCATTAAATAGAGATGCCAAGCGGCAGGTAATAAGCCGGACAAGGGAAGAAAAAATAATAAAGAGTTGCTGGTAAAAAAATTGAGTACCTATTGAGGACTAAAATTGATTCTACAATGTCTCTCTATCCTTCTATTATTCTCCATGAGGCAAAGCTCCTGCGATTCCTTTGTTATTGCAAGCGCTCATGGATAAGAGTGATTGTGGTCCATGACGTAGCAGGGCGTTTTCCAAAAAAAGCGCATGTAGTTAAGGACTTCCATTAACAAACGGTAACTTTTTCCATTGCGTCACGATAATTAGTTAAATATTTATGTACCTACTGCCCACATACGCCAGCAGGCCGTATCTCACATTCAGTAACCGAAGCAGTTGCAATCCTCACTCGTTAGTAAAATGGTTGTATTTGCTACAGGAGTTTTGTCTGAGATGACACTGTTTTTTTTATTGAGAAATATAGTTAATTATTGACGTAATGGAAAAAGTTACCATTTGTTAATTGAAATCCTTAACTACGAGCGCTTTTTTCGGAAAACACCCAGCTCAGCACAAAGCTACTTTGAGCGCTTTACAAATACGGAACCCTCGCGTACGTTGCCACGAGCCGATCGGTTTCGCCGTTTTGTTCGTAATTCCGCGTCCAATGCGTGTCGGCTGCGACAATCCAATTACAGCCCTAGGTGTTGCGTTGTTAAAAATTCACCGAGGTGTCGCCTAAAGCTGGCAACATACGCGCCGATATGTCTGCTGAGGGACGCATGCGTTAAGCGTTGCACGCGATTATGTAGCTTTAGAGCATTCTCTATGGTTAGAGTAATGATAGTTTGTTAACTTATTACTGCTTATAAATGTATCATTTTAATCTAAACGTGAAAACTCTTTCATAACTGACTAACAGACAACGCACAGTATTAAACGGTGAACCTAGGGATTTGAAGTTTGGAGGAGATATGCACTACCGACAACGACGTGTAAAAGAGCCCCCGAGTGGCCAATTTACTGAATAAATATTTTAAATTATGAATTTGAATTTGAAACTACAAAATGTTTTTTTTTTAATTGACCCTCAAGCCCCAACCCAACGGGAAGAAATAGAGGAATAGCGGGAAACGAATTCTACGAATACGAAGTCGCGGGCGTCCTCTAGTACCTATATTGTAATTACAACCCATAATAAGTATTTTAACAAAGAAAATAAATTGATACGACTCTCTTGTAAACGTCTACTATGTGAAAAATATTACATACTTTTTTTATCATGCGACTTGAATTCTCCATTTTTTCTTTAATCTTAACAAGGGCTTGCCGAAGCCCCTGTCACCTCCACATTTACCCGTCATCAAAAATTAAGTATTAATATACCTACTTAATTAGTACTCAACCTCGCCTACATCATACCTACTCGTATAAAAAATATAAAACAACCATTAACGTAAAAGATAATTTATCTACATATATATCTATAGAGTTCTTTTTAATAACCTTTAAAAACGTGAACAGAATCGAAATTAAGAACCTAAAAAGCAAGTATATTTAAAACAAATCAAAGAAAGCCTACAGAATATAAAGTAGCATCGCCAAAACTTGTATTATAAACAATTACGTTGTAATAAAAGCGGGTTCCGTGGCTGACAAGCGTTAATTAGCATTGGCTGCGGATCTCTAAGGGGTTGATTAGGGAAGCCACATTGCTATCGGTATTGACGTCGTTTGGTATCTCTATGCGGTCATGTAGTATGTATACATGGATGACACACAATGATTCCACGTAGAATTGCTAATTATAATTAGAAACAAAACGTAGAAGAGAAATACAAAGGTTCTATGTAGAATTGCGTATGTACATAATAAAGATGGTAACGTCACTTTGAACTTCGATTTTGGGACTTGGGACACAAGACAGAAGTGAGTCTTTAATGGTTCACCTGAGTGACTTTTGAACAAGACAACAACAAAGGTCCATTTTATTAAGTGCCCCCGCTATCACGTGCGCGCCTGCGTGTCTGTATTGAGAAGCTTACTGCTTATTGCTTACTGGCGCGGATGCTGAAACTAACTGAGAAAGCGAGATAAATAAAAATGTACCCCAGAAAATACGATGTCGTTTGATTATTTACTACAACTGTAACAACTTTAGGATGCCACAATTGGCCCATATATTTCAGAGACTCAATTCCACGTTAAACAATCCGCCATCTTTAATGCCATGGCCATGACAATAACGACATATAATAACTCCCTCTCCCCCTGATCGCTAATTCCCCCTCGGCTTAAATGTCTTTTCAAACAAATAAAACTGGGATTTGCGGTGGTTAAGGCTTAAGACGGAGCGACGTTTTATTGTACCTGTTAAATTGTAATAAAATTTAATATTGGATAGGTAACATTCGAAGCGGAATGGCGGGGCTGTTACAATTTGTTTTGATCGTAGGTACTGGATGTTGCTTATTTGTGTCTACATCGTCTGCCATAATTATTTTAAGTCATAATGTGTCTTAGATCATATTTATCGCAAGTCATATCATAATATCAGTTACTTTTTCAGGATTTTAACCTAGCATTGTCTTCATATTAGATACTGAAGTAATTCTGAAAAGTTTACAATGCAGCGATATAATATAAAAAATATGACTATCAATAATTATGTCAACAATGACATTATGACTTAAAAAAAGAGTTTTCTATTAAGTACTCTATCTCATTAACTGTCAGCCTCTTGCTAGATTTTAAGAGCACGGTAATAGGCGTTTTTAGGGTAGAGGCAGTTTTCTCGATTCATATACTACAATGTCGACGTCTGTTATATTTATTTATTCATTATTTATTTATTTATTCGTTTAATATTTTGGGAATACTAAGTATCATATCTACATCCAAGTAGGACATCTCCCTGATATATTGACGATTGCTGTAGCGTCGAAATATTGGCAACTCGCACAATAGTTTAAACGGTTAAGAACTCGTTTCAACAAACTTTGTTTAATGATTTAGGAAATTTTAAATAAAATCTAAGAAAATCGCCCGAACGGCAGAGACAATAATATTAGTTTTTGTCTATACGTATGTATGTCATAAAGCCAAACTTTGTCTTAAATAACCGATTGCAACAAACAAAAGAGGGTTGTCAAATGTGTACAGGCAGCGTGGCTTGGATTGTACCTTTCGTGTGGCATCAGATATTTTGGAATAAAAGACAAAACAGAAACAAACATTTATCACCAAACAAGACATAGAGCTACCTTTTTTATCTCTATAAAAAGGGTTTACAAAGCGTAAATAATCAAATTAATTAGCCGAAACAATAAAAAGTCCCTCAAGCAACCGGATATGTCTCAATACTGGCGGCCATATTGCGCGGATTAATGGCGGCTCTTCCTGTCTGTCTCGGGAAAGAATGGCGCTAATTAATCAAAGAGCCAAGAATTATGACTGGATGGTTCACTTACAAGAAAGATGGACTGATCTTGGACATAAAAAAACTAGACGAAGATATTAGGAAGCTGAAAGTGCTTCGAGTTTTTGTTAATGCTATTGAGAAGGCAAAGTTGAGAAGGTTCACATTCATAATGCCACTTGGTGGTTAGTGACGTCCACGAGAGCGTCCATGGGCGTACATACCTAAAGTGCTACTTTTGCTTGCATTGTTTCAATGTCTTGCATCCAGTAAAAGATAATTAATCATTACTTACTGTCAACATGTCGACTTCCCAAATCCCAATTTCCCTCATAAAAACTCTATTACCAATCCTACGAACCTTCTAGTATGCTGCCAAAATGAAAATAAAACTTGTTCTCCGTTCAAAAGTCTGATTTCCATAGAGATTTTCATTTTTTAAGACCGCCAGCGACGTAATAGCGTCTATTGTAATACGACAATTATTACGAGATTGAATTTTTGTTTGCGGCCAGCATTTTTTATTAGGGTGGTCTCGGTAATCCCTAGTGATTAATACTCTTTAATACTGCCCTTTATGTTTTTTGTACGTTGCTTTTACGTTTGGTAATATTCCTAAGTGTCTTTGTCTAAAATATAAATGTCTTCGATTACTCATCGGGCATGCATTAAATTTATTGATGAACTCCGATAGTAGTACTACATAAACAAAAAAAAAAAAGTTAAAAATTCGGAAGAGTGATACTAAAAAGCAAACAGTTTTATGTGAGCCAGTGCTTTTTACTTTTTGTAGATGCATATTGTGCACGAAGTTGCATTTTCCGCACAAGAGTTGTTTTTACCCTTAATTGTTTAAATTGCACTGTGAATTTTTATCAGACTAAGAAATAAGTAAAATTTTGTCTTTTAATTATTTTATATTTTTTTCATTGATATTTTTTCGCTAATGTATTGAAAAACGTCATCTAATACTCGTGCGGAACTGTAATATTTACTCTTCCCGAGTTTTGTTTCTCACTTGCCAAGACACTTCGGACTCGTGTAAAATGACATACTTTCCGCACTTGCATCAAAATTCTATTACAAAACGATTTACTTATTCTGCCGTCTTAAAAACAAGTTGCCTTATGCGTTGGAATTAATAATATAGGTACATTGATGTTTAAATTTCAAATAAACGCGATATCGCATGAGTTCCACAAAGTCAATAACAATATGGCGTAACGCGTCTTACCTCTTTGGCTCAGACTCCTTTATTATTAAAACCAGAGATTTATGCCCTCAACTTTTTAATATTTATGGGCTTGCAATAAATTCTTGGCGACGAGTTTCGGTAGGGGTGGCGTCTTGGGGATGAGAATCAACAAGTAAGTTATTGCCTTCCTAATTTGCGGAGTATTGAGCTGAAATGTAACAAATATTTTGAGTTATGACAACATTCAAGAGTTTTAAGAGATGAAATCTGTACAGCGTCGGTTTGATTATACGGTATCGGTTCGAAAAGCAATGTTAGGGTGGTAGGATCTTCTATTTTTATTCATTTATCCAAATTTTCATAAATTAGAAAAGCAATTTATTCTGAACTGTTTAATTGTTACATAGCAAACCTACCTACCGTTTAGATTCTATGGTTTTTTATTGAGTTAAAAAAAACTATTCATTTTTGTGACAAATGAAACAGGTTGATGACTATACATAGGTACATAATAATATGTATATTTAATCACTAGTTCCAGCCAAACTGTAGACCACAATCAATAGTTAATTGAAACCACTGGGACTCACGTCATGAAACGTGATATCTCATTGAATTTCACTTCAATAGTGGATTGGAATCGGAGTTTGATTTCTGATTACAACATACATAACTACTCTTGAATTATTGTTGACGATTTATGTTGACGGTGATGTTGTAATAACAAGTTTGAAAAATCGATTTTTCGGGTCTCAATAGAGATAGGCAAATTAATTTAATAACTTTTATTCAACAGTATAAACATAAGAAGATACATATTTAATATAATACAATTAAAAGTTAAAACTTAACTTATTTAAATTAAAATATAAACTAAGCTACTCAAATATTAAAGACGTAAATAATAATCACCACTATAAAAAGAACACCCCCTCTAGCAGGTCCGCTCGCGGCATGGTCCCTATGACACTGGCTGCGTTACCTCTCTGGATAGCTAGCCCAATCCTTTGGGAGAAGTAAGCACCAGCTCTAGGATCTCCGGAGGTGTCTATGAGCCGGGATGACAGGGCCTTAATAAAGCTTTTCATATCAGCTGACCAAGGTCCCATGGTCTCCACTGCAAGCGCCACAAATTCATAATTATTTAATAATGATGAATATTTGCGGCGCTTGATGCTTTGGGCCTGATCAGCTGCTGCACCGGCCCGATTACGGGTTGACTAGACGTGGGACAGGGCGAATGTGTCAACACACGAATGAATATCACAATGAGAAAATTTCCTAAACCAGAAATATTTTAGAAAATACCTAATTTGACCATCACTACTGTGTACTGGTGGAAAGGCACCCTATGTGTGAAAACAAGTAAGCAGTAAGTTTATTAGTAAGAAAATTTCTTGTTTAATTCTAACATTATCAAAGCAAAAATACATTTATAACAGAACAATAACCATCACCAAATTCCAAATTCAAATCGTAACGGAATTATCTTTGATTGTCCTTGTTGAATAGCCATACCTACAGTCGTTCAATATACGT
Source organism: Acleris cristana (assembly GCA_948252455.1). Classification (NCBI taxonomy): domain Eukaryota; kingdom Metazoa; phylum Arthropoda; class Insecta; order Lepidoptera; family Tortricidae; genus Acleris; species Acleris cristana. The sequence continues at coordinate 11,267,719 of OX411788.1, read as the reverse complement.
ATGTAGGTTGTATAGTTCGCCGTCTTGGGTAGATCTATCTCCCCTTTGTCAAACGATTGTATGTAAGTCAGTCGCAGACGCCGGGAAATTAATGTAATGGCCTCTTAAGACAATTGGGCCGCGGGCGCCGCCGAGATGTGGTTTAAATTGAAATATGTCGGATTACTTGGGTGTAGAGCTGAGGAGTAGGTTTAGTTTATGATTTTGAGTCCACTACGGCATAGGTGAAAACTTTGTAATAAATTCGGTAATAAACAAATTAGTACTCAAAATCGAAATTCGAAGTTACGTATAATCCATCCCTTTCTCTCGATTTAGTTTCGAGTGACAGGGCCTCAGCACTCGAAGTTTCGAATTTGGTGTTTCGTGGTAACATAAACTCAAATTTTCATCGAGTGTGTATTTTATTTATGAAAACGTTTAGTTATTAGTTATTTTAATCTTAAACTTTATACGAAAGTAATGATAAAGTGTATAAATCATTAAAAAGACCTCACTTGATCTTCAAAAGTACGTGATTATGAAATAATGTTAATTTGGTTTGTTTGATTTTGTTTAGTTACATCTATAATATAAAAAGTACATGCCTTAAGACTTAGAGAAGAAAAAATATGTAACGTTTAACAGATTTTAACGTGACCTCCTAACCGACATACAGATTTTGGTACCCTTATGTCGGGACGAGCCCATAACGCAATACAATACAAATACTCTTTAGGTAATGACCAAAAAAACAAACCACAGAACAATACTTTTTTTTATTGGTTTAAATTCAATGCCAATTTACTGCGATTAAATGCAAAAGTTCGTAAGTGTGTATGAGAAAGTATGTTTGTTACATCGTGACGCGGAAGGGCGGGCGGATTTGGATAAAAGAAACGGAGATATCTTATACTCGAAATTAAGACAAAGATGCCAGAAGAAAAACACTATTTTCGTGGGATAGGCACTGTGGATTAATTTAGGGTAGGTATAAGTTAGCTCTATGCCAAATTTCATTCAAATCCAGGGGCTCTACTTTGAAATCAGTAATTCGAACTTCGGATCGCTCCGTCACTTTCTTGCGAATTAGTGACGCGTCGAGAGCAAAAGGGATAGCAATAGACGAAGTTCGAATTACGGATTTCAAAGTAGAGCCTCAGCTGTTTCAGCATGAAGTAGTAACAATAATACTAACTCACACACCCAAACTTTTGCATTAATATTGGTGTAATAATGCCGCCTCCACACCCTCTTCGCACCCTCGAGCACAGTATGAATATCGCTACTCCTGAGTAAATATCGCGTCACTCCAGATCTGCGCGGAATTTGGAATAGCATAAACCGTTATTTAAGGATGACGGTGTGGTGATTGAACAGCAGGCGTGATTCATGCCGCGTGAGTATGGATGTTTTGAGACTGGGTCTCTATTCTCGGCCGTAATAACCATAATGTCGTTAACGTGTTGTGGTATTGTTTTTAACTCGGCTGCCATTACTGTCAAGTAAATAAGAACTATTAAAACGTTGACAATACGATAACTGGTCAAAGACGATATGGTTTTTAGTTTTTACGGCCTAGAATCTCGGCATAGTAGGCGTGATTCACACCGCGTAAATATGGTTGCTATGAGACTGGCCCGTAGAGTGGTACTTATGGTACGAGATGTATGAAACTACTTACAGTTTAAGTTTTCGATAGATGGTTGCTTACACCGAGGTATACATACAGTATGATCAAAAATTAACAAAAAAAGGTTAAAGCATTTTTTTATATTTGTTAGTTACAATTTCAGAAGTGCACCCTTGATGCTATTTAAGTACTTGGCTTTTTTATGAAAAACCGGTGAGCCAAATGAAAAGTTAACCAACCAAAGAGATATTTTGGGAAAGCCTATGTTCAGCACTTGACAACTTTCGGCTCAAATGATACCGATGACTGAAAAGTAATCTGCTCAAACATAATCGGGATTCGAAGGATTTGGACGGATTTTTTAATTATTTTAAACTTGAGTTTGACGGATATTTTGTTTATTTACTTTATATCGAGTTGCTTAGCACCAGAGGGCTTATTGTCTAACGCACTCGCAATCACGATCGTTTTCATTTTGAAAATCGAAGGCTTGTCTGCATACAAAATGAAAACAATTGAAGGCGGTTGCGATTGCGAGTGCGTTAGACAATAACCCCTCTGGTCATAGTATTTATACTACATCAAACATTCATATGAAAGGAACCTAACCTTTCTATTATAATGGAGTAAATAATGTAAAAAATAATGTACCTATTACATTTTCATAATGCTGTGTCTTGCTCATTGCTTTAGAAATGACAGTGATAGATGTACAAAGTTAGCATGAATAGTAGCTTGGGCATAAAGGCGGCTTTCCACAGCCACTCACTTCACTGTAGGTATATTGTTAGACGAGGTTTTTGTACAAAGGTAAGCAAAGAAAACAACAAAAAAAATTAGAAATATGACAGTGTTTTACAGGCGTTCAAAGTGGCGTGCCTTTATACTCTAATATGAGGTCACTGAATACAAAATGCGTAACTTGGAAAAATAGCTTTTCACGTAATGGCAGGTAGAACTACGATATACTTACAGTGCTGATATTTTCCTAATAGACAACGGCAATCTTCGTTTTTCTATGACACACGAGTGACAAATAAACTGTCAGTTGCGAGTGCAAGCGTGATAGCGATAGCCAGCCGAACGCTATTAAAAAGCTGGGAGTACTGTAAGCATTGGTTATGCATCAGATTTTTATAAAAAATTGATAATGTTGCTAATTTTATTCCGAACACACCCTCATGTTTTCCATTTTTTTTTGTTAATTTATATTAAAATATTTAGATTTACATGGTCACGTACAGTCAACCAATTTGATTCCTAGGCCACTATTGACTTTGTCAATGTGACGTTGTAAACCAAATCATAAGAAGTCTGTAACGTTTGGTTGTCAACGTCACTTTAACATAGTCCAAAGTGGCCTAGAAATCAAATTGGTTGACTGTACAAACCCATCTAAGAAAGAAATAACGACTTTACACACGCACAATATAAAATGTAAATTATGGTACTAGTAGTAACGTACAGACAATTTATTTTTTAATCACTGCTCCCTATATTGACGTATTCAAATGGAGCGAAAAGATTATATCGCAATCCGCATACGCTCGTCACTGTAAAGGGATGTCCACATCGTCCCGGCACAATGCTCTTCCGCACTATTGTCTCTGGTCCATTGTGCACGTGCCTTTTAGGGTTGCCAGCGTGAAACTCTGGAAAATGGCGGGTGTTGAGAGAAAAGCTGGTTTAATATGGAAATTTTATAGGAATTAACCGATACGGCCGGTGTTTTGGCGTCGTTGTAAAGCCAACACAATAAGTATTCAAAATAAAAAAGAACACATATACAAATAAAAAAAACACAAGGCCACAGGGATATGCGAGCTAATAGTTCTCAAGTCAGGACGGCGCGCCCCTTCTTTCAAATTGACGTTGCACGAAAAATTAAGTGGATGGGACTTCATGGATTGAAACCTCTAAACCGTTGTCTAGAAAAGTAGCATTTTGCGAACGCTAACAACTAGAGAATTGAGTCAAAATGTGGAATTGTCATAGGCAATCGAGTGACCGTACTGCTTTCATCAATCTAGATACATGTCTTTCGTGATTGACAGACCGACAACGCAGATCTGACACCGCTGAACCTGACATTTGGAGTAAATATTCCTAGGGGGTAGAAAAAGATTTTTTGAAAATCGCCCCCTAATGGAAAGAAAGGATTAGCGGGCTCTAATTCTACGTGTACAAATTCACGGGCATCCTTTAGTCCTCATTTCCTTAGATTTAGGCATTCTAGTCTAGAGCCATTATTCTAATCATGTTTTTATATTGTAATCTTATTGTTTTATTGTAAGAGTACTGTAACATCAACAATGTGATAATTTTATAGGAGCAAGGCGCAAACAAAGTGGAATAGTGATCAATGGGGTACCTACCACAGACCTCTCAGTTGAACAGATTATCAGTTTCTCTTTAAGAAAGAAAAACTCTTTAAAAAAAACTACATTTCTTTACTAAGTTTTACTGTCAGGTGACCTGTTAAACTTGAAACTGCAGGTACAATATTAACCAGTTGTCCCCCTTACATATACGTATGGTGCATGATTGTGATTGCATATCAAGAACTAAATTGATCTGATTCGCAATACTTCCTCTTAGGAATTCTGTCGTTAGAGTATCTTCCCTTTTTTGTTGTATTGGTACTTATATTTTATCTGTGTGTTTTCCGCTTAGTAAATAATTTTCTCCGTTTCTTTTCCTATTTTTCCTATTCCACAGTGAATAGCGGGTTTATATTCCATTCGGTGAATAATTCTAGCCCTAGTGCGGTCTCCCGGGGCCGCTGTGGCCGCTTTACTCCTCATTGTTTCAGCCTACGGGTGTTTGCAAACCTTAGACTGTGCATTGGGAATATGCCTGATGTTTGAGCCTTTTTTAAATTACAGTAAGTGGTGGCTTCCAAGACGAGTATAAATCTTAAAGTAAATTGAAGTGTGAACTATGCTTAACGATACGTACATAATTCCAAATTGAAAAATAGCGAATGTTAGATTTTTACAACGTGCCGGTTAACACGTTGTAAAAATCCGTTGTAAAGAAACCGAATAAATTAATAGAATTTTATATAATACCGCTTCGGATAAGTGTAATTCGATACCTAATTAATTAATCAGTTCGGATAATAGGAATAGGACTTTCAAATTTCGAGTTTTAATATTCGAAAACATTGTGAGATATATGTACTTACCTACTTTGTATTAGAAATATAACAAAGTGTTTCTGTAACTTAATAGTGTTTGTTTGCTTGTATTTCCGCTTTCATTGTTCAAAGCCTCAATCAATCGATGTAAAATTCGGTACAGAGATAGTTTATAGCCTGGAGACGGCTATAAAGGTTCTTTTTATCTCAGCAAATCTAATAATACCTTAGGGAATAGCGATAGACAACGTCTCCGTGGACGGAGTTGTAGGAAAAAGCTAGTACGTATCTATATAAAACTAAACCCCATTTTACCTCGGAGCTGAAGGGCCGTCTGCGACGAGCGGGAATCTAATGAACAAACAGACGGAATTGAGTCTTGTGTTTACTTTACTTGCACGTGTGGACGATTTAAATTTGTAGCAAAATCTGCGTATACATTTGTTCGCGGGATAGGAGAAGATTTTAAAATATTTAAGAACAGATGTAGTGAATAGAGTCTGACCAGCGAATCGTGACAATAGCATTTTTTTTAATTCTTGATATGGCCACAATTTTACGTATGAAACAAGCTGTCACATTATGAGAACCTATCCAGTCGCTACGCATTTCGTGTTACCAGGTAGTGATTATTTAGAATTTGCCGCCTTTTTTTTGTGTCACGATTCGCTGGTCAGACTCTAATCGTTTCCAGTCGTTTTTTGTCGGATAAGTTCGTAATTATCTTGCTTTCTCAGTTCGCTTATTGATGGGTACTGAAAAGGGAATGCAAATAACCGGTTATAAGCTGTTTTAACTGGTTATTTTGATACAAAAACGGTTAATAACCAGTTAAATTGCATTCCCTAGTACTGAAGCTGAAGCTAATTGAGAAAGCTAATTAAGCAAGCAAAAACACTTCTGTAATAATTCGTCGGTGATACGGCGATTCTGCGTAACTAGCAAATAAAATAATGTGCAAAATACACCTTAGCACGTAATCAGTAATGTACATTTTGCAACTCATTGAAGTTGTTGGTTACGTCGTATTGCAGTATCACTGACGAATTGCGACCTTACTTTCGGAGCAACTTTTTAAACAGCCCTCGTGATTTTCATCAAACCTAGAACTTACTTTACCTTAGTGCACTCAAGCATAATGAAAACTGGTCACTTTTTATGGAAATTCTATACAAAGTGACCCATTTTAATTGCTCTTGACTATAGTTAAACTAGTTTTCTATTAAAATTAGGAGCTACGATTGCACTGATAGACAAACAGATACACACGTTATACTTATATCACCCCTCTGTTTGCGTCAGGGGTTTTTTTTTTTGTAAAAAACCGGCAAGGTGCGACTCGGATACGCACACTAAAGGCCCGTACAGACTACGTTAGTATTTTAGTCGAGTAGTGAGTATTTTAGGAATTAAATGACATGACATGTGTCTGAACAACGATAATTTAGTCGAGTGGTATTCTTCTCGACTAAATGACAACTAAAATACTCGCTACTAGACTAAATTACTAACGTAGTCTGTACGGGCATTTAGGGCTTCGTACCATTTTTGTATGCATGTCCCTTAATTTCATTTTGTACATATTATTTGTTGTAATAGCGGCAATAGAAATACCTAGACACTCTGTGAAAATTTCGACTGTCTACCTATTATGGTTCATGAGACAAACAGACCGACAACAGAGGCTTAGTTTAATAGGGTCCCGTGGGGTCCCTTTGGGTACGCAACCCTAAAAACGGTATGGTACCTAATACATGCATTTTCACTACTCCAAGCGTCTCTCGTCTCCCTTGTAATCTGATATCCGAAGTAACATTAATAAGTATTCCGATACTCGACAAGCAACAAGCCAAAAACGTCGACTACTTTCGAGAATTACGAGAATACTATTTTTAGAAAAATTGTTTTTAATCTTGGATCTTAGGGATAAGGTTGAAGTTTCAATGTTATAGAAATGTGTGTTAGGTTGTTATGTAGTTGTGTGCGCGAATGAATGTTACACATAAACTCACTCTAGCGTTCGGTATTCAAATATGGCGAGATTCGCGATTTTTCCGATTGAGTAAAATATTTCGTATTTTCGATGTTTAATGTGATGTTTATCAAGTTAATGGTACCTGCTAGGGATTTATATAATGTATTTATTTAAATTGAGTTATTTCTAGTTAGATGCATTTGCAGAGGTTATAAAGATTTATCAACACAGACAATATAAGCAAGCTTTTAGAACCTGCATAATAATTATTGTTGACTATAGAACACTAAACCTTCTATTATAACTAAAAAGTGTTACAAAACTACTCAAAAAAAATGTCAACCCTAGGTGAGCTGCCATCTCAGATCTCAGGCATAGAACTTTTATGACTGAGATGAAGCTTACTAATGTTGACATTATTTTAATAATTTCTTTTTTTGGGTATTTTCGTAACACGTTGTATGTTAGGCGGACAACGAAGGCTTGGTAACAGGATCCGTTTAACAGCTTATTGGTACGGAAACGAACCCTAAAAAGCAAAGCATATTGCGTTTTTAAACAATGTAAGAAAAGAAATATCTGTCAGATCTTGGACATTTGCAAATACGATTAACTCATTGAGTTACTTTAATAGTTTTCCAATAGTATTTAAATTTATATTTTTTATTTGCTTGATCATTAAAGCAATATTTTGTACTGTTATGTCAGGCCCTAGGCATATATGTATATGCATATTCTTCTCGTTCTTTCCTCGTTTCTTGACAAAACTAGATTAAACCAAAGGTTTTTTTACGATATAAACAAAACAATTGATTTTATTTCCTAAACTAGGTCTTAATAAGGATTTTTTTACACAATTTACTAAAGCTTTAGGTCTCACTTTTTCCTTATTTCCCATAAAAAAGGTAATGTACATAAACCGAAACAAAATTGCCTCCTTTACAAAGCTTTGATGCTATTCAAAGTGCACGCTGTCTACGGCGTAGCGGCGTAGCGCCGCGGTGTAGCGGTGTAGCGACGTAGCACACCTTTATTGCCTACACAAAGAAGCTGCGACGCGATATCACTATAGAAACATGGAGTGATGAAGGCATTTTTATATTTTGGATGTGGGTCTTTTTTTGTTTTGTTTTTTTTTTTGTAAATTAATTGTTTTGTTTTTGTAAATTAACGTCTTTGTTTTCTTCATTTGTTTAAAGTGACAAAACTATCAACTGGAAATTAGACAAAAGGCAGAAAATGCCTTTTTTAATGATTAAAAAAAGTGATATTGCATTACATGCAAGAGCGTTAATTTTTTATTAATTTCCTGTTTTTTTAGATTTAACTGATTTAAAATTAACGCTAATGTTGTTACTGTTAATGTACTGAAATACCTAGTATCAATTAAAATTTAAGGCTTGCGTTACCTTCTGCTGAATAATTACGTAATCGGGTTAGCTAAAAAAATAAAGAACAATTAGGTACAAAAAATAAATTGAATTTACTAATTCAAACCGCATCCACCAATGTTATTAAATCCCAGCCCCCGCGTTGACGGAATGTAAAGACATTTTGGCATTGTGTCGCGATACCGCTTTATTACGCGATAAGGCGTCCCGAATGTACCGGTATTGTCAAATGTACCGGTTTTGGAAAAAGGTACTAAAGGAAAATAATTTATGCTCGCGAATTTGTCTGAGTAGAATTTATTTTATCGTGCACGAAAAGTGAAACATATTTTTCTGATATCATCTTCATTGTTAATGTTTAGTCAGTTAGTCTGTAATTTAGGGTGATAGTAAAACGCTAGTTTGATCTACAGCCTTTGGTTCGGAATGACTTACAAAGTGTTTTTAGAGGTTTATTCATATACAATTTAAAAAAAACCAACGGAATAAAATAAAACAGATTCTTTAGTTTGGGTTTGTGTGGCGATGCAAGAGGCACGCAGACTCTCTATTCTTCCCGGTAAAACCTAACCGCTTTTGACATGTTATTCTATCGTTAACGTTATAATAGCTCTTATTTACATGGCAGTAATGACGGCCGAATAACATGTCAAAATCAATATGGCTTTACCGGATCGAATAGTGTTTTTTGGTCCTTATTCCCTGTTAAAACAACTGTTATTAACTGAAATGATAACAATACGTGTAAAAATAATGTAGAATAAGGCCCCTGTACTTACAAGTTATTTGCCCATGCGTCGCTCATTAATTCGCCTTTGGTAATGTAAGTCGTAACTTCATCTTGTGAGTTGACGGTAAACTACTTCCACCATACAAGATAACAAGCATTATGCCAAAAATAACCAAATCAATTATTTAATTGTTAAAATTGTAGTATTGAGAATACAAATGTCTATGGATCCTATTTAACATCAGAGGCCCTAGCCAAGATGCACTACGCTAACTAGCGTTTCTATTAGTTTTATTTTTAAACCAATCATGTCTGTGGTATATCACGTGCCTCTTCGTACACGTCATCTACGTCGTAGTGACGCGATTGGTTTAAAAACGAAACGAATAAAAACGCTAGTTAGCGTAATGTATCTTAGCTAGGGCCCTAAGGAGGCTTAATATTGTACGGGCGAAAACCATATTGCCTTTGACATGTATTATCGACGTTTAAAACGCTTGCTCTTATTTACTTGACAGTAATGGCGGCCTAGTTAAAAACAAAACAAAAAAGGGTGTCCCCTTGTTTTACCGACAATCATTTCACAGAACGTATCACTTCGCATCTATGAAAGGAAAATTCTGCGAAGTGACACGCTTTATGAAATGAGTGTCTACAAAACTAGAGTTACCTTTGAAAAGCATTATGGTTTTTATCCAGTAGTATAGAGGTTCAGGTGGCCTGTGTGCCCATTCGCCTTCTCCACGCCATAAAAAAAACCTTATTTCATTGTTTTTTTCAATAAAATTATCTCAGTATTAAATTAAATTTGAATCTTGGTGCTGTCTCGCACGAAGCGCTCCACGTCGCGATGACAGACGCTAACAAGCGTGCTCGACGTAATTAACGTTTACACACGTCATTAATTAATTATCGCTCACTAGTGAGTGTGTAGCGACAGCAAACGGATAACTACAGCGACAAACAGATAACTTTATTTAATAGAACCACTATTTGCTACCAACTTTTTTCTTGAAACTAGCGTTTTCTGGTTCAATTCTAGTTTGGGACTATGTTTATTTGTGCTCCGTAATATTTGTTATATTTTAAATCTACTGTAGAAAGAAACCTGTCACAGAAAGCAAATAATAATTTTTAACTAAATTTATTTCTGGATTGTGGAAGTTGAAAATATTCATACAAAATGCGATATCGTTTCACATACCCTAAATCAAGTCCGTTTTTCTCGATTTTTGAATATGTTGTGGATATTACGAAAAACTAGGTCTGTACGTTTTCCCTCCCAAGAAAATATTAGAGAAAACACAAAATAAAGAAAAAAAAAACAAAACGCACTGAGTAAACGCAGGAAGGTAATTATTTTGACCTGTATGTACATATGTATGGCTTTTTGTTCCCTTGTAAAGGCTGAATGGATGGCGCTTTTTCAACAAGTGAGGTATCTTTAGATTTCAACAAGTGAGGTGTCTTTAGATTTCAACAAGTGAGGTGTCTTTAGATTTGTCTTAGCGTCACGGGTGTCACTGGGTACTTTTTTTAAATGTAAAATTGGTGAAATAAAAATTATATATATTATGTATACATGGTAAATACACACGACGACACGACGACATTATCCAAACAGCAGTTGGGCTTTTAAAGCTTACTTTTTATTAATAATATCTGCTTTTTAACATTACACCATATCAAAGGTTCTCTCTAATTTAATCAACTGATATTAAATTCTCCCGGAAATCATTCATTTAGTTCATTCAATCGTCGCAATATCCCTTTATGGAGTTATCTGTGGCGCGGGAATTGGCTCCGCTTGGCTTGTCAGACCGTAACCAGATTTATTATCTTCTCTGTACGGGTAAAAACTAGACGTTAGATTTTTAATTCTCTTTTTAATAATATGACTAGATACACCTTCCTTACTTTAGTAACATGTTTCGTTTTTTTCGATACAAATGTATGTCAAAGTCAAGTTACGGTTAAGAATTCATGTTATTACATTTCCTAATAATAAAACTTATTTTAAGGTATACCAACACTTTTCGAATTAACGATTTAAGTATTCACGATTAAAATAATCAGGAAACTTTTTTTATACCACTGAAGCATGCTTTGTCCGTTCAGAGTAATCAACTGACATTAAAACCCGCTATCGTTCATTTCGTTCACTCACTCGCTCAGGATATCCCTTTGTGCTATCTGTGGATCTGCGGGAATTGGCTGCGCTCGGCTTGCCGGTCGGTTGGTTCCATTACTGTTCAAGTAGCGGAATGGAAATTGATTTTTAACCGAAAAAATTAATTTTCGAATTTTTGCATGACTTGCAGTTATGTACTATCGGGGAGTTTAAATATATCCTGGGTTAAACATTTTCTACTTTTCTAAATTAATTTAAAATTACCAGTAAATGTGATTAGAACAGGCAAAGCTAATTAGCTAAAACTTGCGTCAATAACAACATGTATTTATTTATACAATTATATTAGCTGATAATTCATTTTAAAGTCCTCTAGGACCGCCTGCCAAATTTCCGTTGTTAAATAAATCGTTTGCAGCGATATGATATGAACCTACCTATTGTTCAACCCATGTAACACTTCTTTTGTATTTTATTGTCTTGTTGTAATTATTCCGTATTTGTATTTTATAATCATTATTCAGCCACGTCATTCAGTTTATCGGAAATCGGAAATAATTGTAACACGATACCTGTACGAAGCCAGCCTCATTAAATATCCAGGAACTGGCAAAATACAGCAACATATCACGTCGACCATTTGCAATGTCAAGTTTGAAAAACCGGTCAAGTGCGAGTCGGACTCGCGCACGAAGGGTTCCGTTCATCTATACAATATTAGTCAAAAACGGCAAAAAAATCACGTTTGTTCTATGGGAGCCAACTTAAATATTTATTTTATTCTGTTTTTAGTGTTTGTTATAGCGGCACCAGAAATACATCATCTGTGAAAATTTCAACTGTCTAGCTATCACGGTTCATTAGATACAGCCTGGTGACAGACAGACAGACGGACAGCGGAGTCTTAGTACGGAACCCTAAAAAGAACGAGTTAAACGTCTCTAAAATGTCTCTGACTACGGCCGTTAGACTCTAGATAACTCTTATGCACAAGTGGACCCAGTATTTAAGCTCCTTGCGATTTAAAAACACCTCCACAGATAATGGGGTAGGTTTTAAAGCCGGGCTTAGCGCCCCCCCTCCCCTGCCCCCCACGTCTGCCCCCTCCCCCGCCCCCTCCCGCGGCACTTCACGTGCGTTTTGACGCGATTATCATACCCGACGGTATCTCTCGCAATATTGTTTGCGAGCTGCATGTTGGAACGGGTTGATGCGGCAGTTGTGTGAAGTATTGTGTTTTTTTTTATGGTGCGGAGAAGATACTGGCCGTCTGTGTTCTACTTATTATTAGTTCTTCAATAACTTCATTGAAATAATTAATCAAATTTAAGGCCTCTCCGATTCTTTAAGTGATTACGTCACTTTGACAACGTTCTGTCTCTGTCATGGCATAAGAATCAATTTTGTTTACGGGATATCAAGGTGGCTTAAAATTAATTACTTATGTACTTTTTAAAGCATGTAATTTAAAAAAATATGTATCTTAACAAATATTAATTACTTAAATTACATGTGCGCTGCGCATCATAACTACATAACAGTCATTTATTCTAATCTGTTGTTGTAATTATTATATATTCCTTTTATTTAGATCTTGATTCTGAGCAAAACGAAGTTAGGTACGCAAAATTCCTAAATTCAAAACAACAAATGTCTTATTTATTGGAAAATATTTAGATACCACATCCACGGTTTTGACACTCCCGCCCCCGCCGGTTTTTGAATCCGTTCCTTTGTGACGGTTTTAATATGGAAATTAACGTTCTACCGTGTGACGTTTATACCAGCTTATCAAAAACCACCAAAACCACCATGTAACACAATAATGGCCCTTGTAACAAAGACATAAGGTTGCGGTTTGGATCTGTGGAGTTGTGAACGGCAAAGTTATGTTTGTATTGCACAAAGAATTTGCCGCAAAAATCTGTGGTGCCTAATTATTTTTTGTGTGGGGGTTCTCACCGTATTTTTTGGAATAAAAGGTGTTTAAATAAAATAAACGGATAGATCGTATTAATCGTGTAGACGGGAAACCAACCGAACTCAAATGTATTTATGTGAAAAGGTATTTTTCTGGTTAACTGTTAATCGATCTACGTTTTAACACCGGAGATCCTGTGACCATCTTCCGGCTCCATCATCAGATCAGCTCTCTCCACCATACACATGTGTACCTTTTAAACCAATTCCCATCTTACTATACTCGAAACTCGAATTCAAGACCAAAATCTGACAGTTCCCATCTTGATTATTTAGTTATTTTAACATTATTTCATAAAAACATGAATGAGAACTCGTGTAACCAGTAATATTAGGGTAAGTTTTATTAATAAAAATACCTACACTTAAACCAAAATGCAGTAATCACAGCGAATGTGCGCCCGTTGAGGTTAGGATTTTGGTCTTGAATTCGAGTTTCGAGTATTTGCACCAAGCATCATTATTTTAACTGGCGAAATTGTCTTTGTAGCAGGTTATTTTTTACCTTTCGTGAAATAGTGCCATCTCTAAATAGTAATCAAATCTTAAAAATTTATGGTGATAGGTTTTTTTTTATCATGTCGATAAAATACCTAATAAGTCTGTTTCACAGGATGATAACAAACCCTTGCCATATTTCCATCACAAAATGACGTCTCTGTAGGTACAATCACAGAAAAAAACACTAATAAAAGATATCCATCTCTCGTTACGTTCATTTCCCGTTTCGTTCCATTTCCAATTCTACGTTGTTTCGTCGGGATTTTTACTTTTTAATTTTTCGGTCGGTAGTTAAAAGGAGATACGGGAAATGGGCATTATTTAACAGTGCTACGGCGTAGCACTTGTAGCTGTGTAGCTCGTAGACTCCCATTTGGAGGTTAGTATTTTATTTTATTAATACGTCATATTTAATGTCATAATTTTTTTTATTATTAATTAATTGTGAATGATAACAATTTATTTTTGTGCAATAAAGTAAACTCGTTTGATTTTTAGTTTTATTCTATAAATTATTAAGTCATATACAATTTTGAATCTTTTTTATATTAATGTTTTTCGTAGTGCTAAATAAAAATACTACGCTTTTTATAATTTACTTAATAGCCTCAGTGTTAATAATGTCATTCATTTATGATACGTTTTTAAAATGACGATGATAAAAACAAAAATGCAGTACTGCTAGCACGATTCCCAAAACCCTTCGAAATTTAAATATTAAATTGAATACTGGCTGGTTACAGCATTAAGCCATCACGTTCCAAAATTAAAAACCGAGACGCCAGGAGGGGGTCTATTCCTACGCCATTCCAAAGATCCATTCCGTTCCACGCTCACATCAACTGTTTGAATAGAGACACGCAGCGATGAATTTATTGTGCTACGTTAGCGAATTAAAAAGACGTATGTCCTGCGAAATTTACATCAATTTGAGCTGTTTTAGATTGTCTCGGTTGCCTCCCCGGGTGCTATTGTCACGCAAATCCGATGTATCACTTTCACTTCAAACTCGTGTGATATGGTAATGCGACATTTAATTCCTATCATTGAGGGCTGCTTTGTTATATTTCAATATATCTGTGCTTTGTGGTTTATGATTATATAGTAATTAAAATCTGCGTAATAAAGTAATTGGATTGGCTTCATCAAAATTAAAGTAGTTTTTAGTGCTATTCTAAAACTGGGTCTTGGGTTTTTTAGCTGTTAGCGTGATATCAGAGTTTTGTTTAAAGAATGGTTAAACTAATACAATTTTATTGATTAAGGTGAGGACTTAGCATAATTATGTAAATTTTAAGATAATGTTTCAATCGTTCATTGTATTAGAGATACATAATTGAGATATACAATTGTACAGGTAGGAAGAGTCATATTTAAAAACGAAAAAGCTGCGAAATGAGTTTATTTTCGTCATAACCAACGAAAATTGCAGCTCTACCTTTAAAACACCAACGCAATCCCAAATTCCACCAACTAGATAACGAATCCGTCAGATTTGCCTTTCGTTTTTGCGTGTCAAAGGGATTCGTATCCACGTCCAAATATTCCGGTATTAAAAAAACAACGTCGTCCGCAATGCGAATGTACGCGTCATTCGAAATTCGAATATTGCCAATAAAACAGCGGTGAGCTGAAAAATCGATGTCGACAGACGAGCTCTAGTGACGCGACTCTATGTATAGATAACATTTCGTTTTACAATTTTGAATTAAGAACTGAAGAATTTGTAATGTTGCACTTACACGGCATTTTTGAGCATTAATTATGAGCAAAAATGCGTCTCATTCTATTACACCAAATTAGAGTAAGACAGTTATTGTTGACGGGCAATTATTGCTATTTAAGATGAATTTTGCACAGTCATCAAAATGTATTTGTGTGGAGCCGTGTTATAATTACCTACTCACGTCGATCAAGATCGAAGCCTACTCATGATAAAGTACCTAATAAGCCGTCTTGCGTTCGGTCCTGGGAACGGCTGAGCTGATATTTGTGTGGTGAGCGTAAGTATTTGTTTTTGAGTCTTGGATGCTTTCTTGCGGCGCTTCTTCTCCGCAATGATGGTCTTGTCCGAAGCGCTTGTAGATTCACTTCGTATAACCGACCTGTAAGAGAGCCCTCGTGTGGCAGATTCATTGAATAAATATTTTGAATTATAAGATTTTTTTCGGAGCTTAGAGCTTAGTTTGGGATAAGGTCAATTTGTATGAGATCATGACCTAATAAAAAATGTAATAACGTCTCATTACTTATGTTTGAGGCAAATAATATAATCAAGTACTTGTAGAGGCAGTGTATAAAACATAATTGTTGTACTTAATTAAGTAGCTTTTTTTTAAACCCTAATATGCGTTTGGTTAAGTTTTCAAAGAAAAGGAAACATCGTTGATGTTTTTTAACGTAGAAGATTTTGGGATTTGATATTTCGAAATGTCCATATTCTGCGAAAAAGACCTGAAAAGTTGACCCCTTTTAAATAAAAAACATATATCTCAATATCATCCGACATTCCAATTTAGCTAAAACCACTATCAACATTGCCAGTGGCAATAAATAAAATACTTTTTGCGAGCCGTGCGTTTAGGCGTGATTGAAACAAAACATCCATACATCTTTACAAACTTTCACATAATTATAATATTAGCGGCCTTTACACGTAAAGTTCGGACGCGGGAAACGCCACGCGCCGTTCCAATCTTCGTTACGAACCGTAAATTTTTTACTATTTTACTACTACAGTTGCATTTACACGTACTGTTTGGAACGAAGATTGGAACGGCGCGTGGCGTTTCCCGCAGTCCAAACTTTACGTGTGCAGGCCGCTATAAGTTTTGGCGCGGTTTTGACATGTTATAGTATCCTCAACACGTTATGATAACTCTTATTTACTCGTATTATTTCCTAGTTAAAAAGCCCAAAAAAACATCTGTTAAAAAACTACATAGTTATAATTTGTACCATTGAGTAAATTAATAAATAGAAAAGTACTCATTGCGTTAACGACCCAATTTCTGTTGAGTTAAAGTCGAATTTAGATAAAAAAAATAACGTCTCCTGCATCTACAAATAGCGGAAAACTTTGCAGCGGAAATGCGCTATAGTTACGATCTATAGATGTCTGTAGCTAGGTGCGGGGCGTATTGTTCGAGATAATCACCGAGATCTCTATTACACCGAGCGGTAGCCGCGTGTTACTTCATCTCGTTAAACCAGGGCCGGATTATCCATTAGGCAGTGTAGGCAACTGCCTAGGGGCCCCGCATCAGCTAGGGGCCCTGAATCACCTAGGGGCCCCGCTTACCGGGAAAAAATGTATTTTAGGAGGCAAGAAAAATTAAAGGGGCCCCCAGAATTACACTGCCTATGGGCTCCGACATGGTTAATCCGGCCCTGCGTTAAACATGGGTGAATTGTGCGCCGTCGCTATGAAACAAACCATACTAATATTTCAAATGCAAAAGCAACTCTGTCTGTCTGTTACGCTTTCACGGCTAAACCGCTACATTGATTTCTATTCAATTTGGTATGGAGATGGCTTATAAACCCCGAGAAAAGACATACGGCACTTTTACCCGCGATAAATGACTTCTCCGCGGACGGAGCCGCAGGCAACAGCTAGTATATGTTATAAAAATATCAAAGGACAGTCTTACATATATTGAACTCGTCCTAAATCTTAGTTTACATGTCTATTTATATATACCTAAGTAAATATTTAATTAATAGCAAAGACTGCACATCACACAAGTATTTCTTCTCATTGGGAATCGAATTCAGGACCACTACTACACTCTTTTTCACCTACGATGAGTTCTGTGACAGCTCATATAAACACGTATTACACTTGATTCTTTAACTTTGCATAAAAACTAAATTGGTACACACCTAGCGACGCCGTTCAGGAACTTAAATAATTAATCGCCTATTTTTAAATACCTCGTAGGTGAGTATAGTAAGTGATTGAAATTACGAAATACGGCTGTCACAGGACTCATCCTAGATGAAACAGATTATATAATATAGAATATTGAAATAATTTTATTTCAGCTTTATAAATTAATTGCTTTATTGAAATTTGTTGAAAAAGAATTGGGTTAAGACCAGACCAGTCAATGAGTATCATAGAACGGTGAATTCATGAGAACAGTTAATTTTGAAACTCGGAAAATCGTGTATTAATTAGCAATACTAATAAAAAATTACCGTCAATCCTTAATAAAACACATTTGCTGCAGCGCGTCTCGCTAGATTATTTGTTTCCTTTTACCCTAATGACGTAAAGCAGCTAACAGTCAGATCTCGAGCTATAACGGGGCTGCCTCCCTCACTAGTACTCATGCTTGAGTACTAGAGTATCTGATTTGAGTGGACACGGAGTGCTGTCACACTAGAGGTGATATTACTTGCATTTTTATATACAATCTCGAATTCTGAATGAATAGGTAAGTTTGTTGGTGCAATAAGTTGACGTCATATTTTGCACAAGAATCGAAACGAAAAACACCAAAAAACCGGGCAACAGCATATCGAAAACATGCACAGTGTAGGGTTCCAAAGCCGTTACGACAAACACAAAAAAACTATCTCAAAAAGCAACATTATATGAACTATAATTTTCAATTTAAAGTTATTGGCTGTCTTACACCCTTTAGTTGGCTGTATCTCAAGAACTAATAAAGTCATTAATCATCATAGTTTTTCTTTTAAGTTCGTTATTATGTGCTTATATTTAACATAATATATTTTACAAACAGTACGGGACACGTAGCTGTATCGAAAATTACACTTTTCGAGTCCAATGGTCCCTCATGATTTTTTGACTTGATGTAATTATTACATAAAAAAGTATTTTTTTATTGAAAAAACACTTGACCATTGAATCTACAACTTAAACCATTTTGTTGCAGAAAATGAGTTCAATCCAGGAAGAAAAGCCTCCCGAAGTGGCGAAGAACGTCCGCGAGCTGCGCAACGCCGAGCTGGTCTCCCGGCTCCTCGCCGCCACCCCCCCGTACCTGTACAGCTCCCCCCTCCAGCCGCACGCCTTCTTCTTCAGCGAGATGCTGAGGTCTTTCGTGAATGCGCGCCATGGATGCCGACCCTCGCACTATCACAGGTAATCCTGAATCCACTAACATCAGCGGTTCGTGTTGTTGAGTTCCGTTGTGGGGATGAGACAACCGGTAAATTACTAGCATCTGCAGTAAATTTATCTTCACTAAGATGCCCGACACAAGACACGTCAAAGTGTACGTCAAACCTTAGATAACTGTAATTGACAAAAAACTGAAGCCTTTAGTGATGAGACGCGATGCTAACCTCACTTCCAAACAGAAATATTATTTTTAGGTATAGTTAGTTATGTTTATTCTAACGAAAATAGCTAACGTTAGCGTAATTCATGGGTTAATCTAATAATCTACGAAATCAGTGGGTTTTCAACTTTGCAATCCTTGTGAATAGCCCAACACACCTGCGTTACGTCACGGGTTTATATTAAAACGAAATCTAAGATCTTCAACGATTAATTCCCACACTGTATCATTTCAGGAGATTCAAGAGACGATCGCACAAGTACTTCGCCGAAAATGAAGATTGGCGACGGGAATGGCCAAAGCAAGAGGAAGAAAAGAAGGAACCGGAGACCAGACCTGAGGTTCCTCTAGAGCTGACGGTGGAGAAGCTTCCTCGCATGCGTGAACCGTCCCCAAGGAGGTCGTCGCCCAAGGAACAGAAACCTAGCAGCCCAGGCCCAGGCCGGCAGTCATCCTTCGTCGACGTTGGCACAGAAGAACTGCCAAAACCTTCCCCCTGTGTCGGCAGAACTGACCTACCCTCAAACCTAATTCTACCCCCTCCTCCACCGATGTGGTATCCTCCACTCTACAACCCTCAATTTGGAGTGGACCCTTTAAACTTCTTCATAGATCTACGCGTTTCAGGACACATTTATGACAGAAAACGGGCCATGGCTGAAGAAGAAGCTACCGCCACTCAAGAGGCAAGACCTGATGATGTTGATAAGAGACTGGGCAGGGATTTCGGGATGAAACCACGTCACGTCTCAGCATTTTCCGTTCCTGTCAAGGGTAATGACATTCCAGCTAAATACTTTGATCACAGTTCGAGGATTGCTAGCGGGAAAATTAATGGGACGTCTTACATTATGAAGAATTTGAAGAACGTTTATGAGAATTTGAAAGCCTCTCAGGATGTCAAGGAGGTGTCGAAAGTGGATATAGAGGAGGAGAAGGCGGAGTCGGACCTGGAGGACGATATTATAGACTAGTTACAAATAAATCATTAATTCATTAGTAAAAATATTATATTCGCCAGTTGTGAAAGACATGAGAAGCAGCATAGACCTGATTCCCAGGTCAGCAGACAAGCCCTTAAGAGTGGTGACACTATTACTTGAAGTTATTTCTGTTTCCAAATGAATGAAATAATACAAAAACTTTTTGGCGCCTAATAACGCCCTTATTTATTATAGCGCCATCTCGTGACCAGCCATTTTGCTAATGAAAATATGTTCCTTTAAATAGCGAAGGTAGTGTAGGCTAGTTCTCACAGATGGCGCTAATCACAATAGTGTAAAGCTATAGCGATATATTATTTTATTATATTCATACCTAAGAACTTTATACCCCATAAATAAGACGAGCTTCTAGTCTAAATAACTTAATGTTGTGATCTCAATTTATAATAATTAGCTTAGAGTAATCCTATCTAGTCCATGCTGTAAATATTGTACTTACAAAATTAATGATTCGAATTATAAACTATTTAACTTATCAGAAATTGTCAAACTTAATCATGTACTTACTTAAATATCGAATGTAACCTATAAAACTTCCAATAAAAGTCAAATAGTTAAAAATAAAGTTTATGTAAAACAGTTCGTGTGTATTTTTAACTTCTTATAATGCTGGGGTTCTAGTAAAGAAGGGTATAAGTCGACTTATACATATACGCAGTATACTAGACTTATACCCTTTTCCACTTGATCTTCAGAAGACTCATACCCTTTTTCAGTAGGATGGGTCCTGAGGCTCTACTTTGAAATCCGTAATTCGAACTTCGTCTATTGCTATCTCTTTTGCTCTCGACGCGTCACTTATTTGCAAGAAAGTGACGGGGCGATCTGAAGTTCGAACTACTAATTTCAAAGTAGAGCCTCTGGGGGACACTAAACTTATTCTCGTGACTTCGAGTTCGAGATGATTTTTCATGCGATATGCACTGTCAACTGCGTACCTCTGATGTACAGTACAGCTGCCATGCCAGGTTCTTGTAATAATAAATAATGATAATGTATGATTGCTACATAAATTGGAACTTGCAATCTACGGTCACTATTTCTCCATATCTCTGTCTAACTGGCACTAGCAACCGGAGCGAAAATAAGTAAGAAACATATAAAAAAGCCAATTGAAAGAATCAGAAGCAGAAAATATGTAAGTAACAAAAAAATCGATGCAGTATAAACAGTACAGTCGACTACAATCGACTTTTCGACCTTACTACTACAAATAAATAGAATCATCCCACAATAACTCTGCAATGAGGTGACAATAGTAGAAATCATAAGTTTGTTTACGGCAATACTGATTTTTAGTCACACAACACGTTTTGATACTTACAAGTATAGCTCTAATTATTATGTACGGTAACAGTCGAGCCAACGAACATTCGATAGCATGATATTCCGAGAGTACGTAGTCGAAACTATGATATACACTCCTATGGAAGTATGTATATGCATACTGGATCCTTACTTCTACACTAATATTATAAAGAGGAAAGATTTATATTTTTGTATGTTTGTAACGATAAACTCAAAAACTACTGGACCGATTTCAAAAAATATTTCACGATTACCTGCGCGGGCGGGGTCGCGGCAACAGCTAGTATATTATTTATAAATGCGAAAGTATGGTTGTCGCTTACATAAACTGCTGCACTTTGGCATAGGGATAGTTTGAGTCCCAGAGGACATAGGCTGCTTTTTATCCTGGATAATTTGGCAGTTCCCAATGAAACGCTATGAACCAATTCTACACAGACAAGGTCGCAGGCAAAAATGCATGTATGTCAGCGGGTAATTTTATAAGTTGAGGTCTTACATGCATGAGGTACAGTCAAAGAATTTGGTTCGCAGGTCACTTTGGACTGAGTCATGACGTAAGTAATCAAAACGTTAGAGACTTCATATGATTTTATTTACGGTGTCACTTCAACATAGTCCAAAGCGGTCCCTGATTCCTGAATCAAATACTTTGTTTTTATTTAATAAAATGCAAAAGATTTTTTGACATGTTTAATCAATAAATAAATGAGATATCTGAGTCTAAAAATTCCACTTTTTCATACTGTTCTTCCTGAACTTCAACTTCTCCGAACCCTTCTCCTGTTTCAACCTCACTGTCATCATACTGCTCACTGTCATTATTACTTTGCGCATTTATAACATACGGCAGGTCCAATTTGTCCAGTTCTATTTATGCTCTGTACATAATTTGCGATTGAAGTCCGTGTTGTAGTATGAACAGCTTCAAACAATTTCACCTTAAAGAAATTGAACAAGTTAAAATACAATCCTACTAATAATATAAACGAGAATTTTTGTGTGTTACTTTGTATCCCAGAATATTTTAAAAATCCCGAGGGAATAACTGTAATCGACATCTAGGCGGACGAAGTCGCGGGCAGAAGCTAGTATTATAATAAAATAACATCATCTTAGCCTAATCATTTCGTTAATATGTTATTTTTTCATAATAGAATATTAATTCATGGGGTTAATATAAAATAACACAGAACGCAGTAATAAAATATCAAGAATTTACTCGTAGAGTTTAGAATTTTATGTAAACATTGCTCCTTTTGCTTACGGACGGACTCCATTTCTTCTTTTACATTTTGGAAATGAGTTATCATCTTGAGTATAAGTTCTCGAACTCCACTTTTAATAGGTTTATCCATTTTGAAAATAGGAATCGTTAAAAAATCCTCGACAAAATATTCACGTAATACCAATATGTCATGTTTGAGTGACATGAAAGAACACAGATTATAAGGGTATTTTATGGGTTGCCGTTTAAAATCTTGTGCAAAGTTATTGTGGGCTGACTCTAATGCTAGGTAGGGTACAAACATCGCGATAGAATTATTGCGATAAAACATCTTTTTTTGTAGTCGACTGTACACACTTGTCGAGACAACCCGAGACAGGCCATGAGCGTGTATGTACATACACTTACTGCTCTCGTCTAGTCACACTCACCTTTGTCACGCTCGCTCTCGTCTCGTCCCGCCATGTCCCGGTTGTGGTTGGTTTGGTTTGGTTTAGTTGGTTGGTTGTTTGTTGCGCATAATAATTAAAATAAGTAGGAATGCTAGGGCGGTATGCAACGTTGTTTCAATGTTTTTTTAAATGATTTGTTAAGAAATTCGAAGTTCAATTCGTTTGACGTCATGAGGCTAAAATGTGGCTCAATTGCCCAATATTCTGAAGCGAAGGCCCTATTTAAAAATAAAATGTGACTTATTGAAATGTTGCCAATGCAACAAAAAAAACTCCGTGTTTTTTCTTGAAAATAAATGTTTTTTACGTTATCTTCTTAGAACTATTATATAATTAATATTTATAATGAGTACTTACATTATTCTAGCCATGGAATAAGTATAATCGGAAAGTTTTGACAGATTCCTTAATTGTTTAAATTACGCACCTAGCAACATTAGTCACCACGCGATTTTCTTTCTGGATTTGCTTGAACTTCTTCTGTTCGATTTCAAAGGATTTTCACGTTTTATTTCAAGAAAGTTTTATCAAAATGTTTGGACAACAGCCCATTTTAGTTTTGAGTAAGTTTTATCTTGACTGAGCTTATTCTTTAAAATAAAAACTTGTAAAATCATTCATTGTTGAATCACCATTTCAGGTCAAAATACAAAACGTGAGTCCGGCCGGAAGGTTCAGCTCGAAAATATTAATGCTGGGAAGGTGAATATGACTAATTAACAGATTTAACGACAAATTTCCGTGATTTAGATTGTATTTCAGTGCTTATTCTGTCCATTTTGTGTTTATTTCAGACCATAGCGGACGTTATTCGAACATGCCTCGGTCCCCAGGCTATGTTAAAAATGTTGATGGATCCCATGGGAGGCGTCGTGATGACCAACGACGGCAACGCTATCCTCCGCGAGATCACAGTACAGCACCCGGCCGCCAAATCCATGATAGAAATCGCAAGAACACAAGATGAAGAGGTTAGAATTTTGATTATCATTATTTGGTATAAGCAGCAATTTGCATTGGTTTTTAACTGTCAAAATAGTAAGCCAAATGCTTGTGGCGGTAAAGTTTAACTTTGCTCATAAAATAATATATCCTTAAGATTTTATTTCTATCTTATTGTGACAAAGGAATCAAAGATCAATTTAAAAACAGATTATTACATAGTTTGACCAAATGTATGCAGAAACTTCAATATACAGTACTATAGTCTCTTTGTTGTTGGAATGGAGGAATTTGCAAAATAAAAATAGTCCAAACATTAAAATTACATGCTGTCTGTCTTATTGTGGCTGGAACAGGGGAGACAGAGTGTTAAGTTTTCCCACAGATCCATTTTTTGATCTGAAAAACCCCTAGTCCACTTTCATCCACATTGTTAATAGTTATTTTTGCAATATGGGACTACAAACAAATTTATATATGGTACATTTTACGACTTTTAAACATGTAGTCGTAAAGCGATCTTGTTGTATTGTGATCTAGACACAAAGGCCAAAGTGATGTCAGATTGAGATGTAGTCACAAAGCGATCTGTTCATATTAGCTACCTAAGATGTGGACGGAAAGCTTCTATTCCAAATATATATTACTCCTTAAAAAAGTTTAGGTTGCATTGCTGTAAATTAAGGTCTTGAATAGAATATGCAAGAGTTCCCTGTGGCGTATAGTACTAGTTATTTTTGTTCTTGTTAAAGAACAATGGTCTAGTTTATTTTTGTTCTTTTTAAAGAATAATGGTCTAGTTTATTTTTGTTCTTCTTTAAGAACAATGGTTCACAAGCTAAGTATAGAAGAACTAGACCTTGGGCGCTAGGAGGTTTTAGTAATTGTATTTATTTTAATATTATACAATGTTTTTGCTAATATTTAGTCATATTTTATCATTTGTACAGTTGACTTCAAGGAGATATATCCGCTTTTGGACCTTATTACAATGCAATAAAGTGATACATCTCTGTTGTTGACTGCATCAATTTTTTTTTTTTAATGTTTCTTTATATGACAGTAATGAAAAACTTAAATCCATTTTCCAGGTTGGAGATGGCACCACATCAGTAATCGTCCTAGCTGGCGAGATGCTAGCAGTGGCGGAGCAGTTCCTCACCCAGAACATCCACCCCACGGTGATCATCCGGGAGTACCGCCAGGCCCTGGAGGACGCCGTCAAACTGCTGCAGGACAAGATCTCCATCCCCATTGACATGAATGACAAAGAGAAGATGAAGGATGTTGTGAGTTTATTGTCAATTTTGGTTAAAAATAAAATTATAGTTAAATAGTACTGGAAGCTATATGCGCTATATTGACATCTAAGGTTTTTAACATTTTATGCTTGATTAATGTGTACTTATATTATAAATGCGAAAGTAAATTTATTTGTTTGTTAAGCTTTTACTGGGGATGCTTAAGTCCTGCTTATAATAAAATTTGGTATAGAGATAGCAAACCCATAAAGGTCATAGGGTATGTTTTATGACAGAAAGTTTGAGTTTCTGAGAGAATGCTACGCAGTTTAAGGAGAGCGTACGTTACCATAGCGATCACATAGTTACCTGTGCGGTAACCGCCATATTGGTTCATGTTACGTGGTGTGGATTATAAACAAAAATACACATGAAGATTTTTTGTAATTGAATGATTAACTGGGTCAGTGGTGTGAACCGTATTGATACAGAGGAAGTAAAAGATTTTGGATGACTTGTTTATGCAAATAAAAACATTTAAATTTGATTTAAATTTGACTAGTTTTTTTTTTCTGTTAGTAGAATCATAGTTAAAAAGACTGCGGATGGCAATTGTGTATTTTAAACAGCACTTATGCGGTTAAAGTATATTGTCTTATGTTAATATTTATTATTTAGATCCGTTCCTGTGTGGGCACTAAGTACATCGGCCGCTGGGCTGACCTTGCTGTTGACATTGCGCTGGAAGCTGTCAACACTGTCATGATCAATGAAAATGGCCGTGTGGAGGTTGACATCAAAAAGTAAGTGTTATATCTTCATTGTATTTGTTTGGTTCAACTCAAACTCTATATTTATGGTCACTAAACATACAAAAACCATTAATACATGATGGATTAACATTGCTTTTATAGTTTATTTAATTTAAAACTAGCTAAAGCCAGTTACTTTGCCTTCTTACATTTCATTGTTATTGGGAACTATTATTATTCTTAATTGTCCGGGAATTCTTCTTTATGGCAAACTTCATACAAATCCATGCAAAGATTTTGCACCAAAATTGTAAAACAGGAATCCTTTTGATGATATTTTGGTCTCTATCTATATTTGGTTATTTGTGATTTAACCCTGTTCTAGTGTCTACCGAAAAAAAAAACTTAAAATAAAAAAAAGTAAAATTTGAGCCCAAATCTGTGCCTAAACATATGAGGGGTTAATCATGATGAAACTTTAACTTGTAGCTACGCGAAGGTAGAAAAGATCCCCGGCGGCACCGTGGAGGAGTCCCGCGTCCTGAACGGCGTGATGTTCAACAAGGACGTGACGCACCCCAAGATGCGGCGCTACATCGAGAACCCGCGCATCATCCTGCTGGACTGCCCGCTCGAGTACAAGAAGGGGGAGAGCCAGACCAACATTGAGATTGTTGCCGAACAGGTATGGATGAAATTTATCAAAGGATCTTATGCAGGGTCTGTCTGGATTGATGCCCTTTAACCTGTCAACTAATATATAAATCGCTTAGACATAATAAAAATCCATACAAATTTAGCTCCGGGCGCTAACTTTTCTCACCCCCTAAATCAAGTCTGATTTCCACGATGTTTCAAAGTGGTTGTAGTTATTTTGAAAATGTAGGTTTGTATGTTTCTGTTTTTAGTTTTATTTCAATGTGTTTCCAAGAAATATTTTCTTGAAGAGGAAAACGCACAGATCTAGTTTTTCATAATTAATATCTACAACACATTCAAAAATCGTAAAAATCGAACTAAGTTTAAAGGGGAGTAAAACGTTATCGCATTTTGTATAGAAATTTTCAGACTTGCAATCCTAATTCACTGTTCACTGCCTCAACCCACACTCCGGAACCTCTCCTCAGGACTTCACGAAGCTGCTCCAGCTGGAGGAGGAGCACGTGCAGCGGCAGTGCGCCGAGATCATCGCGCTGAAGCCCGACGTGATCTTCACGGAGAAGGGGGTCTCGGACTTGGCGCAGCACTACCTCGTCAAGGCCGGCATCACCGCCATTCGCAGGTATATTCATAATTTAGGTTTCATAGTTAACCTTTTGAACGAATTACGTCAAAAACAAAGTGTCTTTTCTTTTCGTTTCTTTTTCTTTTAAGTTTCTAACTATATGACCACCTATGTATTGATTAGATCATCTACTAGATGATAGTTTTCCAGATTTATTGTCCTAGAGGCAAGTCCATACAAGCATTTCTATTTTTTTTCCACCATGAGTGACATCTCCAGAATTTAAAAAAATGGCAGGTAGGTAGAGAACATCAAACTATGCAATAATTAAATAATATTCTAATGTGTCCCAAAATATTTGTACGGAAAGTTTCTTTTTGTGTTACCAAAAACGTATGAATATCGGTAACACAAAAATAACTTTCCATACAAATATTTTGGGACACATTAGAATATTTAATTATTGCATAGTTTGATGTTCTCTACCTACCTGCTTTTTTTTTATTGTGGAGATGTCACTCATAGTGGCAAAAAAAAAGAGAAATGCATAATATAGAGATATAAACGTATGAGTTACATTCCAGACTGCGCAAGACTGACAACAACCGTCTGGCGCGCGCGTGCGGCGGCGTGATCGTGAACCGCACGGAGGAGCTGCGCGAGGCCGACGTGGGCACGCTGGCGGGCCGGTTCGAGGTGCGCAAGATCGGCGACGAGTACTTCACCTTCGTCACCGAGTGCAAGAACCCCAAGGTAACACAACTACTTCTAATTATACACTAGCTGTTCGTGATCGTGAACCGCACGGAGGAGCTGCGCGAGGCCGACGTGGGCACGCTGGCGGGCCGGTTCGAGGTGCGCAAGATCGGCGACGAGTACTTCACCTTCGTCACCGAGTGCAAGAACCCCAAGGTAACACAACTACTTCTAATTATACACTAGCTGTTCGTGATCGTGAACCGCACGGAGGAGCTGCGCGAGGCCGACGTGGGCACGCTGGCGGGCCGGTTCGAGGTGCGCAAGATCGGCGACGAGTACTTCACCTTCGTCACCGAGTGCAAGAACCCCAAGGTAACACAACTACTTCTAATTATACACTAGCTGTTCGTGATCGTGAACCGCACGGAGGAGCTGCGCGAGGCCGACGTGGGCACGCTGGCGGGCCGGTTCGAGGTGCGCAAGATCGGCGACGAGTACTTCACCTTCGTCACCGAGTGCAAGAACCCCAAGGTAACACAACTACTTCTAATTATACACTAGCTGTTCGTGATCGTGAACCGCACGGAGGAGCTGCGCGAGGCCGACGTGGGCACGCTGGCGGGCCGGTTCGAGGTGCGCAAGATCGGCGACGAGTACTTCACCTTCGTCACCGAGTGCAAGAACCCCAAGGTAACACAACTACTTCTAATTATACACTAGCTGTTCGTGATCGTGAACCGCACGGAGGAGCTGCGCGAGGCCGACGTGGGCACGCTGGCGGGCCGGTTCGAGGTGCGCAAGATCGGCGACGAGTACTTCACCTTCGTCACCGAGTGCAAGAACCCCAAGGTAACACAACTACTTCTAATTATACACTAGCTGTTCGTGATCGTGAACCGCACGGAGGAGCTGCGCGAGGCCGACGTGGGCACGCTGGCTGCGTAAGCAAAACTGGAAATTTATACACTTACCCTGAAATTTGCAGCCTGAACCGGTTATTTATATCCGAACCCGGATATTTACAACCAAAATCGGAAAGTTGCAGCCCAAACCGAAAATATACAGTACTGTTACCGTAAATCATGAGATTCATGAGAACTACGATGGAATGCCTCTTTGCTAGTCAAAACTGCTTGTCTTATAAAAGTTAAGGTAAGGTAAGGTAGGAAAGGTAGTATAGGTTAAAGAATGAAACGGTGTAACGATCCGGACGGATTTTGTACAAGATCCTACCGTTACCAGTGTGGAAAATCCAATTTAATACTTATTAAACTATTGACCTTTTTTTGGCTTCGTCATCTTTCGTTCGTCCCCAGCTCTTTAGTAGTCTCTGTTCTCTATTGCCACTCAGGCTCTAGGGTTGCGTGTTACGCATCGCTCGATACTTTATATTTTACTGACTGGACGGCCTTGACTAAACCGACTTGATGCGTCCTGTTCAGTTTGCTTGTGGTGGCTCGCGGCGCGTACGGTCGAGGCACGCACACATGCAAGTCGCGCGATATTAACTTTTTTAGAAGATGAACTACTGTTTATACTGTGACTACGTGCAGTAAAGTTGTACAAAAATTGATTCATGTGTGGCGACCTAGCGACATCTAACAGCAACTTGTATCAACCAACTTGCTAGAGCCACCAGCAGCGTCAGACAGCGCAACCAAAAGTATTGTACTGTAATAAACCGAGCATGAGAACAGGCCGTGTGATTCGAAGGTGACCAGAGCAGTAGACTCATCGAATTTATACTTATGAGCGCCAGATGAGTTTACCGTCAAAATGAGAATTGGCTAAATAAAAATCATAAGTTCAGTAATAGATAAATATTTATTTCAAACAAAGGTTACACAATGCCCCTTTCTTCCTTCTTTTCTTTTTATAGATACTTTATAAGTTAAGTATTGGTGGTGAAAATACCTTGGTACATATCGTCACACCCATATACAATCAGTAGGTAACCTTAAATTTACGTTACACGGGTTAAGAACGAGGCTTATTTCGGTTGCTTTGGTACTTGTAGAATTTAATAGAAAAGGTTAGAATTTACCAGTTTTGAAGTAAGAGTTTTACGTGCTGATCGACGTGAACCATGGAGTTTTCCCGGAGAACATCACCCGCAGGATCCCGAACACGAGGAGGTCGGACACAGCTTGGCTACAGGTCGAACAGCGCCCGCCGTTACCATCAATCGTAGCAGTATCCGCCTTGGGGATCGCGGCACCCGATGTACTCGCAGTTGGACCCCGTTATTTGAGGTTAAGTTTGGTTCCAGAAATGAACCGTCGAACATCCACGCACCCGAGTAGATACGGGGTCGCCGTGAAAGAGTGAAGCGGCGTAGTAAGTTGGAAAGCAACTTAGTAAATTTTCACATGGGAGTAACTGCGTAAATTTTCACAAGGAAGTAACTGCGTAAATTTTCACATGGAAGTAACTGAAATTAAAACAAATAGTGTGAGAAACATCAACATAAAACGATGTCACTGTTTCCACCTAGACACGATAAAGAGGCTTAGAACACTCACCTGAGTAGTGGATAGACATTACACAGAAGAATAAGTATGGATTTCCCTTAGGACCTCATGTTGAGAAGTTAAGTTATAAAAAAGCTGGGCCGAACGCTGAAAAGAATGAAACAAATTTATTATAATGTCATCATACTAGACATTAAAAGACACCTCTTCGACCCAAAACTCACCCCGAAGCGAGAAAATTGATCCGGAAATATAAATATTATGTGTTCACATTGCAATGAATAATCCGAATGAGGTCGATACTCGATAGTCCAGAAAGATCGAAAATACCAATAGTCATGCGATCCGTTTCATCATGAGAATTAGTGATGCATTTGGGACATGACTGACCGAAATCAAAGATCTATATTTTTGAAAAACATGACACAAAAAGGAATAGGGAATAGAAGGAAAACTCCAGACTTCTTCCTATTTTTACCGTGAAGCATTACTATAATAAAAAGCGAAAGAGGATGACATTTATCTATATAATTAAACGAAACTTGCCTGAAACGAAACCAAAATGCTGCGTTTTGTTCGCCACTGAAGACCAATAATGGTTTGCCAAATTTTAAGTATTTTGAATTATATATTTTAGGATTTAGTGAATATTTACGATTAAATATCCTACGTAATACTCAGGGTTAGAATAGATTCATGTGGAAGCTGAAACGGGTTTATCGTAAGAAAAATATATGGACGACTGTCAAATATGACAGCCGCGGAAGACATTCAGAAAAGGCTAGCAATGAAGTATCGAAACGTTACATTTGACAGTAGATCTTTTACGAAAACAATGTCGGTTTGTTGTTGAAAGTTATTTGGGTAATAATCAGAGTAATTAAGTACTAAAGTGTTGTGAAAGTGATGAGGAAGGAGTGTACCGAAGTCACGGCATGTATTTCTTCCACAACCGCTGGCATTACAGCCCAAAAGAAAGTTATAAACTGACTTTGAAAGTTGCAGTCTCGTCTGAAGTTTAAGTAAGTTTTTTAGGTAGTAAAAGTTAACAAAATCTATGAACTCTAGACTAGAAAGTGTTACAGTATCGTTTTAGTTGGGTAAAATAATTTTATTTCAGAACTGAAAAAATTCTGAAATAAAATTATTGTAAGCTTCCTTGCTAGAAGTAAAAATTAAAAGGGAAGTAGAGGGGAAAAATCATGTCTCAAATGTAAGAAGAGGGAAGAGAACTCCTTTCAATAAAGTGAGAGGTTCAAATATAAGAAGTATGAAAATAGTGGTAGCTAGTGAACTTTGAGATAAGATAAACAAGACACATTCTGCCAACTTAGGGCAGAGTGGCTTATTAGCAATTAAGTCGAGGAAAGTAAAAAGTATATTCAGACCGTTTACACCCATAGTGTAAGCGACAGAAGCTAAAGACTATTTAGTGGTCATATAGACTTTACGAACTTAACCATAGGAGGAGCATGCTAAATGAATAAGTTTTAGACAACAAAAGAAAAGTACAAAAGACAGGTTTGTCTGTGCCAATTTTGGGCAGACATATGAAATCATGTGTCGAGGAGTAGGCTTCCTAACGTTCCACGGATAACCTAAACCTCTCCACACTACAACTTAACTAATTAAGCAAATATGCTTACAAACATATTTTGGACAACCCAAGAAAAGTCCAAATAAAAACTAGTTTGTCTGTGCCATTTTGGGCAGACATATGAAATCATGTGTCGTGGAGAAGGCTTCCTAACGTTCCACGGATAACCTAAACCACTTCACACTACAACTTAACTAACGAAGCAAATACGCTTAAGACTATGTTTTGGACGGCATAAGAAAAGTCCAAAAAAAACCGAATTGTCTGTGCCATTTTGGGCAGACATATGAAATCATGTGTCGTGGAGGAGGCTTCCTAACGTTCCACGGAAAACCTAAACCACTTCACACTACAACTTAACTAACGAAGCAAATACGCTTACGATTATGTTTTGGACGACATAAGAACAGTCCAAACAAAAGGAACTAGTTTGTCTGTGCCATTTTGGGCAGACATATGAAATCATGTGTCGTGGAGAAGGCTTCCTAACGTTCCACGGATAACCTAAACCACTTCACACTACAACTTAACTAACTAAGCAAATACACCTACGACTATGCTTTGGACAAAAGAAAAGTCCAAAAAAAAAAACTGGATTGTCTGTGCCGTTTTGGGCAGACATGTGAAATCATGTGTCGTGGAGGAGGCTTCCTAACGTTCCACGGAAAACCTAAACCACTTCACACTACAACCTAACACTAAGCAAACACGCTTACGACTATGTTTTGGACGACATAAGAAAAGTCCAAAAAAAAACTGGATTGTCTGTGCCGTTTTGGGCAGACATGTGAAATCATGTGTCGTGGAGGAGGCTTCCTAACGTTCCACGGAAAACCTAAACCACTTCACACTACAACCTAACACTAAGCAAACACGCTTACGACTATGTTTTGGACGACATAAGAAAAGTCCAAAAAAAACTGGATTGTCTGTGCCGTTTTGGGCAGACATGTGAAATCATGTGTCGTGGAGGAGGCTTCCTAACGTTCCACGGAAAACCTAAACCATTTCACACTACGACCTAACTAAGCAAATACGCTTACGACTATGCTTTGGACAAAAGAAAAGTCCAAAAAAATTGGATTGTCTGCGCCGTTTTGGGCAGACATGTGAAATCATGTGTCGTGGAGGAGGCTTCCTAACGTTCCACGGAAAACCTAAACCACTTCACACTACAACTTAACTTATTTAACGAATATGCTTAAGACTATGTGCGCGCACTACCCTAATAAAATTACACGGTACTTGTTAACTTACGATTTACTAGTAACGAATTGGTGAGTCGACTCAAATTACACTATTACAAAATTATTAAACTAAATTGCATGAGACGTTGACTTTATTAACAATGCATCTTGGAATAGGACTGGAAAGGCAGACTATGCTGACAATTTCTCAAATCCCTAGAATCCAAAAAAAATGAGGCTGGAAAACAGTTTTGCAAAAGTTACTTTTTTCAGCATTTTACATAGAATTAACTTCGAAAAGTATCATCTTTTAGATTTACTATATTTATAAGAGTAAGTAGAGTAGGCGAGACGCTTCGTCAAGCGACACCACAGTGAAATTTATTTAGAGCCTTTAGCGTAGGCTATATACCTCAGGCGTGACACACGGCCAATGAGTTATACACGAGAAAGTAGTCCCGTGGAGTATAAAAGAATTTAATAGATGAGGGCGAGACACTCAGTCCTCTACAGTATAGGAACAGAAACTATTAATGAATAAGGCAGATACTATGTCTGCAGTAGAGATGTCGAAACAAAGAATTGATCTGAGCAAAGACCGGTGATGTTAATTGCGAACACCAAGCTTTAACCACATAAACGCCACTAATGAAGTTACCAATTTTACTGATATTGAAAGTATATGTCTAACGTTAAGAAGTGGGCGCAGCTTCGCTCGGTCGGACTAGATCTTTAATGTGAAAATTTCCTAGATTTTTACCAACTAAAGATTTCAAAGTATATACCAAAGGTCCAAGTTTCTTGTGAATAATGCATTTTTCATAACGCGGTGCCAATTTGGCTGAAAAGTTTTTAGCCGCGTTAGATAAGTGATAACATTTCTTGTAAACTATTTGTCCTTCCTGAAGTACCAAAGGTCGCTTGCGCAAGTTGTAATAGTGAGCGTTACGGTTATGAGCACTCCGTAGAGAATTTCGCACCTTTTCAAATACGGTCTTTAACTCGCCAAGTTTGTCAGAGAATGAACAACCATCATCTACAGTAAGCGCATTCCGGTCAATGGGTGATGCTGAATTATAGAAAGAACCGTCAAGTATCATTTCCCGACCATGAGTAAGGAAGTATGGAGTAAATTTGGTAGCTTCATGAACGGCAGTGTTTAAAGCACATTGAATCTCCGCCACGTTTTTATCCCAACTTTTATGATCCGCTCGCACGTAAGAGGCGATTGTTCTAACAATCTCGCGATTAGTTCTCTCGGTTTGGTTGGTTTGTGGGTGATATCGGGGGTTATAAAATATGTGAGGCACGCCATATTTACTCAAAAAGTCTCTAAAATCCTTGGAAATGAATTGTGGTCCGTTATCTACATATACAAATTTAGGGACGCCATGTACAAGAAGGATACCTTTCTCCATGCATTTAACAATAGCCTTAGCGGTAACATTACGTAGAGGAAAGATGGTTACGTATTTACTGAAATAATCGGTACAAACAAAAAGATACTGGTTCCTAAGGTAAGATGGTGGAAATGGTCCGAGGATGTCACACGATATCGCCTCTCCAGGTACTGTTATACGTTTCGGATTTCCCATTAAACCAGGACGAGCCAAATTGACCGGTTTGTATGTCTTGCAAGTCTCGCACAAGTCGACGTATTCCTTGACGTCTTGAAATAGAGTGGGCCAGTAATAAAGATTTGAAATCCTGGAATGAGTTTTGGCAACTCCAAAATGACCAGAAGTGACGTCGTCGTGACACCTGGATAAAATTTCTTTACGGTCCTCATAAGGCACTACCACCTTCCAGTCGAACTGAGCTGTCAAGCGATATTTATTCTTTGAGTACCGAAAGAGTTTATCATTTTCAATTTTATAATTTGGAAATAGTGAAGGTTCATCAGTCACCTTTTTATATAACTCTAAATACCAGGGATCTTTAGTCGAAAGAACATCTATGAGAGAAATTTGTATTCGGGATAAACAATCAGGAATGATATGTTCTTTACCCTTTCTATGTATTAGTTCGAATTCGAATTGACTTAGTCGACACGCCCATCGGTTTAGACGACCTGATGGATTTTTCAAGTTAGAAAACCATTTAAGAGAGGCATGGTCCGTGACAATGAAACACTTCCTACCCTCGACGTAGGCACGGTATTGCTCTAACGCGTATAGGACCGCGAGTAATTCTCTCTCAGTCGCAGAGTAGTTGGTTTCAGCCTTGTTGAGTGTGCGACTGCAATACGCTATAGGATGGTCAATATCGTCATGCTTTTGCGTTAGCACAGCGCCTACGGCGAAAGACGAGGCGTCTGTGTGAATATAAAACGGCTTTTCGAAATTAGGACACTTTAAAATTGGAGCAGAGACTAAAGCAGCCTTAAGTTTAACAAAAGATTCGTTAGCTTCATCCGACCACTCAAATTTTATATTTTTACTTGTTAAGGGTGAAAGTGGACGGGCGATTTTTGAAAAATTATCTATGAAGCGTCTGTACCAACCGCACATGCCCAAAAATCTTTTAATACCTTTGGCATCTACTGGCGTAGGAAAATTTAATATTACATCGACTTTAGAAGGATCGGTATGCAAACCAAATCTGTCGACTATATATCCGAGATATTTGAGTTCGGTTCTACAAAAGAGTGACTTCCTCATATTAATAGTTAAGTTAGCCGCCTTAAGTTTTTCAAACACGGCTTTAAGAAGTCGCAAATGCTCATTGAAGTCAGAGGTGCATATTATAATATCGTCTATGTAACAAAAGACCTTATTGTCGAACTCCGCGGTAAAAAGAGTGTCCATTAAGCGTTGCATGGTAGCAGAAGCTCCCACCAATCCAAAACACATCCGGTTATAATGAAACAGACCCCTTCCGGGTACAGTGAAGCTAGTTTTTTCCTTGGAGTCATCAGTGAGAGGAATCTGATGATATGCAGCACTTAAATCGAGAGAGGTAAGATATTTCGCGTCACGAAGATTATCCAAGATATAGTTTACGTAAGGTAAGGGATATGCATCGGATTTTGAAACTGAGTTGACCTTTCTACTATCGAGGCAGAGTCTGAGATCACCATTGGACTTTTCAACCATTACGACCGGAGAATTCCACGGGGAGTGAGATGGTTCAACAATACCCGCTTCTAACATGCGATCTACCTCTTTCTCCAGAGCAACCTGCTTATCCGGGCTGAGACGGTAATATCTTTGTTTAATCGGAGGAGAGTCACCGGTGTTAATCACATGTTGAATTAAATGGGTTTTACCCAGACCAACTTTATCCGTATCGATTTGGTCATAAAGAGCTTTGACTTCATCCAATTGAGTCTTTCGTGCTGAAGGCAAAGAGTCCAAATCATGGAGGCCGGATTCAACAAGCATTGATGAAACGCTAGCTACATCTTTATCAGGTGACAAACCAGAAATAATTTCCGGAGCTAAGTTAAAAGCTTTCCAAAAATTAAGGCCAAGTATAAGAGGAGTATTTATATTAGGTTGGATGTCAAAGTGAATGATTCGAATACGACCATTATAATTAATTGGCAAAGACATGTAAGTAGTGCAAAGTAGTTCCTGTCCATTGGCGACTCTTAGTTTTACGGGAATTTTATGAATAAGTATAGGTAGGCCTATAGCAGAGAGTTTTAAGTGACTGTTCATCCCTAAAATGCTACCACTTGCACCACAATCAAGCAAAGCCTTAACTTTTAAGTCTAATATGTCGAGAAGTACGTATAATCTGGTATCTCCCTTTGTAGGTTCAAAATGAATTGTCTTCTTTATATGCGAGGGAGTAGAATTTACTGTAGGTGTTTTGATGTTGAAGACAAAGCTATTTAGTTTTTTGACGGTGGAGCACATTTCGGACATTCCGGTGCACGAACGCCTTTTTCACCACACTTAAAACATACAATTTCGCGGGAATTCCTACACCTGCCAGTAACATGGTTTGACATACCACAGCGAAAACATGCTTGCACATTCGCCGTATTTCTAACTGAGGCTACAAAAGATCTAGGATTAGGTCGAAAACCAGAAGTCCTCTGTGAAGTACCTTGTGAGTTGAATTTATTCCGGGTAGAAAATATATTTGATTTAGCCGAAGACGGTTCGTGAAACTGATTAGCTCTAATTTGTGCCAACTCAATTCGTTTGCATAAAGTAGTTAACTGTGTTATTGACGTGATATCATGCAAAGCTAGTTCTCTACTATATTCCGGTCGGATATTACGAGTTAAAATATCTAATTTCTCCTCTTCAGGAACCTTCCTATTTAGTCTCTCAAACATTCCCAGCACCTCGGAAACAAACGCTACTATAGTTTCCTCTCTTGCTTGTGTGCGCTGACGGATTTCCTGTAACAATTTGTAGTCCAAATCGGGAATATCGAAGTCCTCGCGAAGGGCTGTGACTACATGAGAGTAGGTGAAAAATTGTTCACGCTTCGCGCGGAACCACGATAACGCAGGACCTTCTAGTATCTCCGGAAAACCGCGGAAGATCTGTTGCTGAGAGATTTGCCTAGCGAGCCGTAGTTCCTCCAACCGTGCTAAAAACAGCCGAGCGCACGAGTTGCCACTATATTTCAGATTAAAAGAATTAATATTGAAATTTTTCTCGGTTTTATAGACGACTTTTTTAATTATTTGAGAAGGAACGACGTCAGACCCAGAGTCACTATCGACACCATCAGATTCGGAATCGCTACCTGCCTGTAGACGATCCACAATAGCGTTCAAAGTAGCGTGAAGTAACTCTACGTCCTCGTTGTCTTGTGTCAAACGTGAAATGCGACAAAGGAGGTATTTGCAGCGCGATAATAATCGAGATCGAGAAGAAGAAGTTAGATCCGCCCGCGAAGCATTCTCAATTTCCTCCACCTTACGTTGTATGACCGATACTTCCAACGACACGTCTGAACTTCCAGAAAGATCGAACTTTACACCACCTTTATTAGCTAGTTCTGTAGTCTGCGCAAGCACCTGCTGTAAACTATGACGACGAGACACTGGATTAACCTTACAACCTCTAATGAATAGTTCATGAGTGATTTCGTCTTTTTTCAAATGTGCAATACGGCAACCGGCTAGTATAAAGTCCATTTTTTTTTTATTGTCGCGTAGATAAAAAACGAAGAAGTCAGTTAAGAATAAAACCGTAAAAGATAGTAGGAACTCTTATTTCGCTGGTATAAGAGAGTTATGGTTTAATTATTAGCAATCCAAAGCGTCCGAAATAAAAAATTACAGGTCCACTATTAAGATATGACAAGTTATTTCTAATGACTGTCGCATAAAATCATAGCAATTTAAAATATCAGAGAGTCCCAATAAGAACAGTAAACACCCAGGCAAACAAAACCAGAAACCAAATTGTATTGCAGTACAACCAAAGTAAAGTTTTAAAATATTTAGATTTTAACAAGTTAAATCAAACCACCAAGTTTAGGTTTACCAGTATAAGTTAGAGTTTAAATTCAAGTTAACCTCAAATTCCACTTTAAATTTCCAATAATGTTAATTATGAATATTTAATTCAAATTTCCAAGTAAGGATTTCAATTAGTAAGTTTACACCTTTAAAGATCTAAATTTCTGATTTAAATCCCGATAACATACCCATTTCCATTATTAGGTTATGTTGCTTAATACTAACACACAAAAGAATATCTTATACACTACTCAGTTACATAAAAGTAATTACCTATTCCAAAGCAACCTGTTAATTAAGAAAAACTAATTTTATTTAGCAAATTCTCAAACTGGCCAAACGTTGGGTACGCCACTGTAATAAACCGAGCATGAGAACAGGCCGTGTGATTCGAAGGTGACCAGAGCAGTAGACTCATCGAATTTATACTTATGAGCGCCAGATGAGTTTACCGTCAAAATGAGAATTGGCTAAATAAAAATCATAAGTTCAGTAATAGATAAATATTTATTTCAAACAAAGGTTACACAATGCCCCTTTCTTCCTTCTTTTCTTTTTATAGATACTTTATAAGTTAAGTATTGGTGGTGAAAATACCTTGGTACATATCGTCACACCCATATACAATCAGTAGGTAACCTTAAATTTACGTTACACGGGTTAAGAACGAGGCTTATTTCGGTTGCTTTGGTACTTGTAGAATTTAATAGAAAAGGTTAGAATTTACCAGTTTTGAAGTAAGAGTTTTACGTGCTGATCGACGTGAACCATGGAGTTTTCCCGGAGAACATCACCCGCAGGATCCCGAACACGAGGAGGTCGGACACAGCTTGGCTACAGGTCGAACAGCGCCCGCCGTTACCATCAATCGTAGCAGTATCCGCCTTGGGGATCGCGGCACCCGATGTACTCGCAGTTGGACCCCGTTATTTGAGGTTAAGTTTGGTTCCAGAAATGAACCGTCGAACATCCACGCACCCGAGTAGATACGGGGTCGCCGTGAAAGAGTGAAGCGGCGTAGTAAGTTGGAAAGCAACTTAGTAAATTTTCACATGGGAGTAACTGCGTAAATTTTCACAAGGAAGTAACTGCGTAAATTTTCACATGGAAGTAACTGAAATTAAAACAAATAGTGTGAGAAACATCAACATAAAACGATGTCACTGTTTCCACCTAGACACGATAAAGAGGCTTAGAACACTCACCTGAGTAGTGGATAGACATTACACAGAAGAATAAGTATGGATTTCCCTTAGGACCTCATGTTGAGAAGTTAAGTTATAAAAAAGCTGGGCCGAACGCTGAAAAGAATGAAACAAATTTATTATAATGTCATCATACTAGACATTAAAAGACACCTCTTCGACCCAAAACTCACCCCGAAGCGAGAAAATTGATCCGGAAATATAAATATTATGTGTTCACATTGCAATGAATAATCCGAATGAGGTCGATACTCGATAGTCCAGAAAGATCGAAAATACCAATAGTCATGCGATCCGTTTCATCATGAGAATTAGTGATGCATTTGGGACATGACTGACCGAAATCAAAGATCTATATTTTTGAAAAACATGACACAAAAAGGAATAGGGAATAGAAGGAAAACTCCAGACTTCTTCCTATTTTTACCGTGAAGCATTACTATAATAAAAAGCGAAAGAGGATGACATTTATCTATATAATTAAACGAAACTTGCCTGAAACGAAACCAAAATGCTGCGTTTTGTTCGCCACTGAAGACCAATAATGGTTTGCCAAATTTTAAGTATTTTGAATTATATATTTTAGGATTTAGTGAATATTTACGATTAAATATCCTACGTAATACTCAGGGTTAGAATAGATTCATGTGGAAGCTGAAACGGGTTTATCGTAAGAAAAATATATGGACGACTGTCAAATATGACAGCCGCGGAAGACATTCAGAAAAGGCTAGCAATGAAGTATCGAAACGTTACATTTGACAGTAGATCTTTTACGAAAACAATGTCGGTTTGTTGTTGAAAGTTATTTGGGTAATAATCAGAGTAATTAAGTACTAAAGTGTTGTGAAAGTGATGAGGAAGGAGTGTACCGAAGTCACGGCATGTATTTCTTCCACAACCGCTGGCATTACAGCCCAAAAGAAAGTTATAAACTGACTTTGAAAGTTGCAGTCTCGTCTGAAGTTTAAGTAAGTTTTTTAGGTAGTAAAAGTTAACAAAATCTATGAACTCTAGACTAGAAAGTGTTACAGTACGGTCGGCCT
This sequence comes from Acleris cristana, assembly GCA_948252455.1. NCBI lineage: Eukaryota > Metazoa > Arthropoda > Insecta > Lepidoptera > Tortricidae > Acleris > Acleris cristana. The sequence goes on along the minus strand of OX411788.1, from coordinate 11,227,157 downwards.
TATAAGAAGCTGCACACTTTTGTGTTTTGTCACTTTAACGTCATGTTTGAACTGCTGCACTAACCTGTCAAAGGCGTTAAAGCGACAAGGTACAAAAGTGTGCAGCTTCTTATAAGGCTGACTGTACATCGCGCTAACGAAGTTTCTTCAGTTGAAATATATACAACTTCCAATCTTATATGGACTTCGGTCTCCAGGCATAACATCCGCCTGGAGAGAGATTTCTCTATTGTCCTCTCTTCCTACACATGGTTATAGTTTTGCTATTATTTACTGTTTGTTTTCTCCAGGCGTGCACGATCCTGTTGCGCGGCGCGTCGAAGGACGTGCTCAATGAGATCGAGCGCAACCTGCAGGACGCCCTGCACGTCGCCAAGAACCTGGTAAACACACGTTCATTCTACTCGCTCTACATGATCTTATTTAACTCGCGTGGAGAAGGTTCCGTACATACGTTTTTTTTGTAGAATTCTTATAGGTTTTCCTGTAATATACACAAGCAATGTAACTATATTTTGTAAAAAAAAATTCAAAGTTTTAGGCTCTAGTTTCAGATATTAGCGGGGCATGGTCAATTTTCGTCTTTCATGAATAAAATCAAAACTATTTATTTTAAAATAATAACAAAAATATATTTGAGATCCTCATAACGAGCCCTTTCATTTGATATATGACACAGTAAGGACTGCAAAACTTGTTTAAAAATTTCCTAATTTGTCCCCCGTAAAAGAACCTTATTTTAAAAAATATTTACTTTGCACATCTGTGTTTGGGTCATAGGATTACACTATCCTACCAAATTTCACCTGATTTGGTCCAGTAGATTCGGAGCAAATTGGCTGTGACAGACAGACACACGACTGATCCTATAAGGGTTCAGTGTTAGATTTTTTGTACGGAACCCTAAAAAAAAGACATTTATTCGTGACAAACGACAACAAAGCACCTCACGTCGTTTCGGCCGCGCTAACCACGACTCGTCCCGCAACGGCCTTTTTCGCGGTCTCTGCAGTAATGTGCTATATGTTGACGATGTAACGGTGCGTGTCCGGCAGGTGCTGAGCCCGCGGCTGGTGTGCGGCGGCGGCGCGGTGGAGATGGCCGTGTCGCACGCGCTGGCCGCCAACTCCGCGCACAACACGCCCTACCGCGCCGTCGCGCAGGCGCTCGGTTAGTACTACACACACCAATACAGTACATTACTAAAATTCGTAGTCATTGGTTTCCAAATTACAGAAAAGTCAGTTCTGTTTAATTTACAGGGGGGTTAGGCTGCGGCTCTACTGAGGCGGAGATGAGCGGAGTGGAGCGGAGCCAATAGAATCTAAACTAACGTGCGGAAGGGCCGCTCGACGTGACCGCATGCGCCTTCTATTGGTTAATATTGGCACAGCTCCGCTCCGCTCCGCTCATCTATGGAGCCGCACCCATATTATGACATAGCTATGCAGTTCATTTTACGGTGAGCGTAAAGGACAGAGCTATAGCAGTTAAATAGCTTTGTCCTTTTCCCTCTGCGTAAACTGAACTGCATAGCTATCTCATAATAACCCCCCAGAACTGGCTTGAATCTGATTATTTTAAGAATAAAAACCGGTTAAGTGCGAGTCGGACTTACGCATCGAGGGTTCCGTATCGCCGCATAGTAGGTATTATTATATTCTGATTTGAATTCCATTTCGAATTTAATCGGCGTTAGTTTAATTTACATTTGACGCTTTTATGTTTAACCGTTTTTAAGACAACAAAAATAAAAAAAAACGATGAAATAAAAACTTCTTGTACGGTAACACCGTTTTAATTCACTTAAAAAAAAAATTGTTAGTAAATCCACCGTAATAACAAATGTACTGAAAAAAAATCTATCTATTACGTTTTAAAAGATACAGCTCTTTAAAGCTAAGCCGGACGTACAGTCAACCAATTTGATTCCTAGGCCACTATTGACTTTGTCAATGTGACGTTGTCAACCAAATCATAAGAAGTCTGTAACGTTTGGTTGTCAACGTCACTTTAACATAGTCCAAAGTGGTCTAGAAATCAAATCGGTTGACTGTACAAGGCAGGCATATTAATAGGGTCCCATTTGACTCCCTTCGGGTACCATATCCTAAACACTAACCCCCTTACTAATAAACGTTGAGTAATGGTGGTATAGCCAAACAATGTTTTGTCCTTATCTGTCAAATTAAAATGTCACAATAACAGATAAGGACAAAACATTGTATAGCTTACCACCGTTACTCAACGTTTATTAGTAAGGGGGTAAATGTATTTTCTTTATACATTTCTTTATTCTTGTCAGTATAGCGTCCATTTAACTTGTCTTATAATATTCCAGAAATAATCCCGCGCACGCTGGCACAGAACTGCGGCGCCAACACGATCCGCACGCTGACGGCGCTGCGCGCGCGCCACGCCGCCGGAGACGGCAGCGCCGGCATCGACGGCGAGACCGGCCAGATCGTCGACATGGCCGCCAAGGGCATCTGGGAACCCCTCGCCGTTAAATTACAGGTAAATCTGCTAATACAATTCATCATCATCATCATCATCAGCCGTAAAATGTCCCCTGCTGGACAAAGGCCTTCCCCGAGGTTTTCCACAACGAAAATAAAATTATTATTCAATTATTTACTCGAAATTTCCAGTGGCTCAAATTTGGGTGATTAAGCTCAAATAGGGCTCATTTTTTAAAACTTACTAAATAATTGTTTTTCTGTGCATTACCCAGAAAAATGAAGGAAAATTAGGGTTTATTTATCTTGAACTTAAATTCTGTTTTTTTTTCAAAACCACTGGAAAAGACCAGAGGGTTTATTTTAGAATTTCGGTCACCAAAGCTCACCACAATGGCTGATTTGCATTGATTTCCAAAATTTCGTATTTTTAACTCCCCGTTCACTAAAATTTTCACCTATGATATCAAAAACAAGTGCCCAGTGCCAAATGTACCCACTCGTAAACATCGGGTCAAAAAGTCTCACGAGACTTATTTACTTGCCGATAACAACTTTCGACTAGACACTTGTCTATGACAATAACGGCAGGTTTCCTGCACTGCAGAGCAATATCCGTACACATATTTTTATCACCAGAGTTGCATAGTGAATCTCACCGTCTGCTTCCTATTTGCAGGTATACAAGACCGCCGTAGAGACCGCCATTCTCCTCCTACGCATCGACGACATCGTGTCGGGCTCCAAGAAGCGCGGCGACGGCAACGCCGCGCCCGCCGCGCCCGCCGGCATGGGCGGCATGGGCGGCATGGGCGGCATGGAGTGACCGCGCTCATAGACTCACAACGCTCATCCAGTGGCGGCAGCGGAGACCGAACATGTATGCCGCAGTTTTAGCCCGGCCACACCGGATGCGTGCGCGTAGACGTGACGTGCGCGTGCGCTTTCCACTGCACGAATTTAGTATGAATGTATGAATTGCTCCTATACAACGCAGTGGAAAGCGAACGCGCATGTCACGTTTACGCGCACGCATCCGGTGTGACTGGACCTTTATCCTCGTAATGCCCACCATACTAGAAACGGAGTTTTTTTGTGAGTGGGACTTTGAATCTACCTGCAAGGCAATAAAGTTCAATTACGTTTGTTCGATAATACCATTTTAAGCTTACGAAGATAGGTAAATAAACTTTATTACTATTGCAACACAGTTCAAATAAAATTGCCTTGATTATGTACGTCCTGTTGCACACTGGGCTTTACGAGGTAGCGATCAAAATACTAACAAGAACGTGTTATCGCGGGTCGCCTCGCGAAGGATGACGTGAATGGAATGAATGACCGTGTTATAGCTTCCCAAAAAAAGTTTGACCTCGTTGAAATGCAATTGGATCTTATTGCATATCTATTTCACTTATAGCACCCTAATCTTTGCAAACTTCTATGCCTAGCTAGACATTGTGCGAGGGTCAACAACAGATGTCGCTATATTTTGTAAGGAAAGTTCGAACTTCAATCTGCCTTATTTTGTACTATTTCTAAACACACCTTTGGTCACTCATTCCAGTGTCAGATGTTGTGAAGCGACCTTCTTTATCAAGTGATATCTTCTAACCATTTTTGTACTGTGTCTCCACTGCCCCGACATTTGGGACATAAGTAGGCACTTTTAGATAGAACACCTCTTTGTAACAAATTTTTACATGTATGCTAAAAGAAATTCCGATAGATGTATTTAGTTATTGTTATTTTCAATGTGTGCAAACAATGCACGAGTTCTCGATTGTGTCGTACCTGTATAACATGGATATAGCTTACTAGCGACATCTATCGGAGGTTGAAACAAGGTGGAGCGTCGGCAAACTTCGTAATTCATCCATGTCGCATACACGAAGATTTCCAACGTTGCATTACGCCTGGGTCTGTGGCAGTGTCTTTATGAAATTCTGGATCTGTGGGAGCTTTTGAAGTGACGTTTTTGTTTTAACCAAGTTTTTGTTACACTGCTAAAGATCCAGTTAGATCATGAACTTTAAAATCTTCCCAAAGAGGTGTAACAAATAATTTAGGGACGTAACAAAGTAAACTTAATACTATATTTTTCTACTTTGTTACGTTTTTAAATGTTTATTTTAATATTAAAATAATCTTAAGTACCGAATTCATAGATGGATGTTTATTTTGAACAATTATGGCAGAGCTACTACATGAATTATTTTGCGGCCCTGCTATGTTTATGTGATCAATGTGACCATTCACAGTCAGTCATCTCATCTCTATTACTGTTTCTTCGGTGACACATTTAAACATACTTTCAATTATAACATCTGTCGAAGCTATTTAAGCATGGCTTTCGAGCGTCTTTTGGATTTTTCCTGGATGGGTCCAGGAAGGCCTAAGGGCATGTACAAGTTGTATCACCGGTGTGGGAGGGAAGCAGGCCCTCTATCATACACGTCACTCACACCCACTTAATATTGCAGTCGTCATTTACGCCCATTATGTTCTTGACAGCGGTGATACAACTTGTGACCACATCATATACATGAAGTATAGCTTTCGCTCATTATTCATATTTTAAATACTTGTTATAGTCAAAGGTAGGTATGAAGTTAATTTTGGCATCTGTCATTCCAGTACAAGTAACGTCAAATTCAATCCATAGGTTATAAATTGATGCGATGACAGGTGTCAAAATTGTGTTTTTTACCTTTCATTCAATATAAGTTACTTTCACTCAGTTTGACACTGGCTGAATCACTGCAAAACCGCGGTGGGCCGCCATTAAAGAAAAAAGTTTCTGTAACAAGATATTTTAGTGCATAATGCACGTTTTCTTAAGTTTATTTTTTTTTGACAGTGGAAAAGGCGACGTTTCTTTGTTTTATTTTAACTTATTAAAAATTGAGTTAAGGTTGAATTAAGAATGCTGATTATGAATTGATATTATCTGTATTGTTTTTAAATTTAAATATCCATCTAGAATTAGGTACATTGTATTTAAGTGTCTTAGCTTTCACTGTAAGGCTGGATTTACCCGTCGATTGGCCGGCGAGGGACCGGTCCAGTGCTAACGCTGCCTTAACCACAGTTCTGAAGGAACGCACTTATTTGCTACGTATTAAACGCTAGTTTTTGATTTTCTGTTATTTATGGTCACATGAAACCTTTGTGAGGTGTGCATTTATGTTCGGTGCGATCTTGAAATGTTACAGCAATAGTATTATATGTTTCTAGAATAAATATGTACTAATAATTAGTTTGGTTGTTTTATTTGTGTTGCTAATGCTGCTACGAAACTCCTATATGTAGTATATATGAATGAATATAATGGTTATATTGGGTCCTTACCTATGAAATTGGCGTTTTTTTTACGTTTTTTATTTCGTACGGAATTTATTCATTTCAATTTTAACTTCCAAATTATTTTTAAATTTCCTTAATACAGTATGTTACAAAGGTTTTAGATACAAATAGTTAATATGGTTCAATTTCTTACTTAGTGTTTAAAATTAAAGTGTGAACTCAACTCTTTTCATGTGCTGTGATTTTAAGTGTTTCAATTACGCAGAGTTTTACGAAGCTAACTATTTTAAGTAATTAAGATATGTATAATATAGCTTAGAAGTGTCCAATATTCCTGACAGAATTTTGTTTGGTTTGCATTTGACGTTACTAAGTAATCCGCAAAATGAAATGTATGAAAACCACCGTTTTCATAAAATTCTCCATATAAAACGCCAATTTCATAGGTAAGGACCTAATATATAAAAAGTGGAAACAAATTTCTTTGTCAAGCGTAAAAAGCACATGCACTGTTCAGTTAAATACGGTATGTACAGTTGCCATAAAATCAATACATATTATAAAACAATGTCTGTTTGTATGTTCGAGATAATCTCAAATGATACTGAACGGATTTTCATGCGGTTTTCATCATCAGTAATGTAGGTAGAGAATTTTTCACGGAAATTTTTACCGTATAATAAATTCTGGTTTATATACGGGTGTTACAGAAAACTCACATAAACCGAAGCGAAGCGAGGGCGGGTCGCTAGTCTATAGAGACCCGTCGGCTCCCCAGAGATCCAGTTTCAAAAAGTACTTGATTTCTGTCTTAAGACACTAATGACTGTTTTGCTTTTTCGCTGTATGTATCGGGTTTCGAAAGGTTAAAACGAGTTAAACGTCGTCGTAGAATAGATACCCTCCAATTGCTATGTGCTCAATATATGGCATTTGCTGTCGAAAGATCGCCTTAGATCCAACTTTCCATCCGGTGGCCTGTGCTGCTTTGCCTTCTCTATGCATTAAAAAACTTTGTGTAAAATAATGTCATTAAATATTGACAGACTGATGGAAGCAGATAATGGGTAATGAGCGCCGGCGCATAATTCGCGACGCGACACGCTTGCGCGTGCCCTTTGTTGTGGCCATATTTAAAAACGACCCGTTACGTGCGGTGCGTTTCCATTGAGCTTTAGTCTAAAGATTAGAAAATTTCCATGAGACCTATGCTTACTGGGTACAACATGTATATTTAGAGACCTGTTGAACTTTGCGGGATAAAAAGCCGTAACTCGTGCGCCAATATCGAGGGTAGAGTCACCAGTGGTCAGCCAGAAACCTGTAGTCGGCCTCTGCCTATACTTTGTAAGAGCGGGAAGAGTATGAAAGATATATTTCCCACTCTTGGCACTCATATAAGGTCGACTACTGGTTTCTGGCCGACCACTGGTGACATTACCCGATACTACTTGCGATTATAATGATGTTGACTGACTGTTCGAGTTTCTTACGGCGTTTCATCTCAGCGTCTTGGGAAGCGCTGGTAGATTTTTGACATGTAAGTGTCCTTGCGACCTACTTATTGAATACATCTTCTATGTTTTTTTATGTTGTCGTCATTGGTCGCGGTTTTATCAAATGGAAACTTGTAACCTGTAAATTTTAATTTGTACCTTTATACTTAAAACCGGCCACTGGATAATTATAGAAGCGCAGGACCTTTGGGAGAGGGAGAGGAGTGGGAGATATTTTGGGAAGTCATCTATGCAAGGTCGTCTTCAACTATGCTGGGGCCCTTAAGCACACAAGAATATGGGGCCGGGGGTTTTGAGAATAAAAATGTGAGAGAAATTGTCGGGCCTTCGGGGCCCCCGAAGGATGGGGGCCTAGGGCACGGGCCCCGTGTGCCACTATGATAAAGACTGTATTGCATCTATGTCCATAAAAGAACAAAGTTTAACAGAATTTCGTGCTTACGTGTATTGATAGTTTTGCGTCCCGTGGAACCGTGGTTGGGTGACAAAGGGTCACCGGCCGTGACGGGCGGGCCCGGCAGCCGCATTGTGGGTTCGATTCTCGGGGAGGCAGCACGCGAGTATGTGAAGGTGAGTTGTTTACTTTTTGTTTTATATTTTACTATTTGATTATTTTTGAGTAAACGTTACTTTTTTTTTAAAACTATTGACTGGTCCAAAGTACAAGTAATAAATGCATTTTTTTGTAAAGGTTAGTTTGCATTTTGTTTGCCTATACTAAATTCAATCCATCTTGCTTCCATATCGCAATCAAATTATTAGTAAAATGTTATTTGGATATTTATCTACAAGTAACAATTTAATATCCGGTGCACCGATATATGGAAGCGATAGGTTATTTAATCTTTGTTACATAGCACTAAACATAGTTGTTTCCTGCCGTCTGTCCCTCTGTATGTACACTTAGATCTTTCAAGCCACTTAACGGATTTTAACGCGGTTTTCATCAATAGACAGAGTTAGGTTTATTAACGGGTGTTACAAAAAACTCGAATAAAGCTCGTTAGTATTTTATATAGGTAAAATTTTTGCTAACGTTTTTTAATTTTCGATGAAGCCTTACCTTTACAATTAGGCAATTACAATTATCATAAATGTTAACTTAGGTACCCAGTAGGGAATGCAATTTAACCGGTTATTAACCGTTTTTGAATGAAAATAACCGGTTAAAACCGGTTATAACCGGTTATTTGCATTCCCTAGTACCCAGTATGCACACATCTCATTAAACGTAATAAATTATCAAGGTATTAATAAAAAAACTACTATTGTATACCAAACCTCGGTCAGCCTTGTTGCCTGGGTCACCCACTAAATACTTCGTTCTGGTTACCCATTGCAATCAATGACAATTGAAATGACCATTGTTTTCACTGGCTAAGTACACTTAACAATTGTAGGTGGTTAGCACCCACTCAGCTGTGATGTCAATAAACAAAACAAACATGCACAATTTATACAAAAAAAAACACTTATGATTCGGGTCTTTTAAACTTTACATAGTATAAAACAAAGTCCCTTCCGCCGTCTGTCCGTACGCTTAGATCTATCAAACAGCGCAACGGATTTTGATGCGGTTTTCAGCATCAGTCAGGCGGCCCTCGTGCAAGTTTGGTCGTTTGCCTTGCAAAAAAAAACATTTAGTTAAATTTTTCACGGAAGGTTTATACTTATACTAAGGGTTTTCTGATTTATGAACAGGGGCCTGTTTTATAAAACTACAAATTACAATTTACAGGTTACAAGTTTCCATTTGACACAACCTCGACCAATGACGACCAGCCATTTGAGCAGTGTTGCAAGTTTATACCTGTAAAATTGTAACTTGTAGCTTTATAAAACGTGCCCCAGTGGCCCGTTTCACGAAGCTACAAGTTACAAATTACAAGCGGAACTCTCTTTCTAGCAGGAGGAGTTAGAAAGAGACTTCCGCTTGTAATTTGTAACTTGTAGCTTCGTGAAACGGACCTCAGGTGTTACAGAAAGTTACATAAACCGAAGCGAAGCGAGGGCAGAGGCCCTTGCCAAGATGCACTACGCTAACTAGCGTTTCTATTCGTTTCGTTTTTAAACCAATCGCGACACTGGTAGACGACGTGATACGAAAAGTCACGTGAAAAAACGAAACTAATAGAAACGCTGGTTAGCGTAATGCATCTTGGCTAGGGCCTCAAGGGGCCTAATATGGCTGCGTTTATCGCGTGAAAAAATGTGGATAAAACATCCGTCACTTTCTGACACTTATTAAGCACAAGAGTGACAGATGCTTTATCCACATTTTGTCACGCTATAAACGCAGCCATATTAGTCGCTATTAGTGTATTGATAAAACCAATCACTTCCATTATGTGCATTTATTAAGAGTCCTATACCCCCTACGCATAAAGAGAAGTGTTATAAGTAAAACATGTGTGTCTGTGTGTCTGTTTGTAGCATTATAGCTCCAGAACGGAGTGACTGGATTTGTAGGCGGTTTCATTTAAAAGAAGATAAGCCTCATCTACACGAGACGTATCTACAATAGCCGATAGTTTTACCAACCGCAATTCAAAGTTTACTTTGCGACTACTTTTACCATTTAAATCTATAAAAAAAGCACAAGCTTTAAATGTTTCCTGTAATACTATAATAGATTATTTTATAATACATGTATTTATAGAGATTTTAATGCTAAGTAGTATGTAAAAATTTACTAAAGAGTGTTTTTCTTTGCGTTCAACGTTATTTACTCAAATAAGTACGTCAAGAGTTTAAAAAAAAACTATTTATCTTGAGAGCTTTCCAATGGTGCTTTTCTGGTAGATTACAAAAAAAAAATTGGAGTCTCAATTTTTTTTGTTGTTTGAATAAATGATATCAGCTTTTGAATTTCTAGTAATGACAGTAATAAGGCCTTGTATGGTCATACACACACACATACACACACACACACACATACACACACGCACACTTATTTCTGAATTTCAGCCTGATAAATTCAGCCATTTTATAGAAAAAGATGGTGCGAACGCTAAAACTGCTTGTTCGTTTCAAAATATTAGGCCCGGGTGGAAGGTCAACGTAATCATTAATGCTTTCAGTTTTCGTGATTATACCGATTTGAAATTAATGGACTATATTTCCCAATGTAATACTGTGGGTCTATATCGTCTGCCATAATTATTTTTGGTCATATTGTAGGCCATAATTATCGCAAGTCATAACGTATCTTTTTAAGAAACTAAACTTTTCAGGATTTTAAAAAATCAAACCTATCCTAACCTAGCTTTGTTTACACGTTAGATATTTAAGACATTCTGAAAAGTTTACGGTTTAGCGATATAAAAATTATAGATATCAAAAGTGACATTATGACCAACAAAGTTATACCGGGCTCCCGTTTTAAAACCATTACATACATTTAACTCGGTCCCTATTACTGTCAAGTGAATAAGAGCTATCCCAACGATGATAATACGGGTAAAAAGCAATATGGTTTTAACGAGTTGAATAGAGGCCCAGTGTTTTAGTGGTAGTAGTAGAAAAAGAAGAAGAAATACATTAATTCACAAACCATAAGACACACATTATCATGACAAAGATAAAGAAAACAGTGAAGATAACAGAGAAGGCACGGAATGTGTGTCCTCGCGGCGGTGAAACGGACACTGGCTCAGCAAAATGCCGAGGTGTCAGATTCCTACAGCGCTGATTTTCACCCAGTACCGGCAGTGGCTCACGGAACGCTGTACAAACATACTATATTACACGTGTAAACTACTTACATAATACTAATAAATAATAATAATAATTTCTGTACAAAGTAACTAAATGAAAAGCAAACTTTAATAACCCGTCGACATACCTACCTATGTTAATAATTAACATTTTGCCATTGTTGTTATTTCAATTTTCACAGTTTAGGTATCCTATGTCACCCGGGATGGTAAGAGGATTCTAACGATGCCACACACATCTAAATCGGCTGAGGCGCTTAGAAGTTATAGTGGAATAAAGAATCCTTATACATACATGAACCCTAAAAACATAACACTCCTTTTTTTTGGGCAGTCGTGTAATGAACCCTGATCGAGTTCCCAGTACCAACTCAACGTGTGAAAAGTCTCTATTTATCTTTCAAGTGACCCGTAAAACTTGATCTATTGAAATATCATGGCCTTTTGAACTGCCAAAAGTCCCACGGTCAGGTGTGAGTGACATATGTTGCGCTCCATATAGCCTCTACAATGGCGATCAATAGGATCCCGTTATGCCATCCGAAGCCTATTCAAATAGTGCGATAGACGCGAACAGTCAGGTTGACTTTGGGGGTAATGTATTCATGGGTTTGGCTCATGCTTGTAGGATAGCGACCATGGAGTATTGGAGGAACTGAGTCTATATTTGGTAAAGTCTTAAAGACAACTTAGGTAGGTCTTTATCTAAGTTGTCCCTTTTGCATACTTGTGTACCTACGAAAAATAAACAAGGAACGAACGACTTAAACAGAATTAACTGACTGCAGTCGTTAGATATGAGATAGAATAGAATAGAAATAATTTAGTCAACGCATGGTGGAGTGAATTTCGTATGCATATCGTTGTACCAAAATGTACAGCTACTTCTAAGTTCGACTGTAGGCACTTACCTTGCTCAGTAGTTTAAGGCTGAATATTTTGTAGTATATAAGACTGTTGTTGTCTGTCAGGCAGAATAGGAATCTTTGTATTTGCCAAACTGCTTATGGAAAAGAGTAATGTTTTCAACCTGTATGTATGTATGTACTCGTCTGTATTTATGTAATGTATGCATGTATGCAGGCATGTACTTATGTATGGTTCTTGTAGAGACTAAACGAGTTAGATTCTTAGTTGTCTCTTTAATAAAAAACAAAACAAAATTGCCATTTTAAAAATATCTAACCTTAAAAATCATGGACGTATGGTCGTAGGATATAAACATACGAAAATATTAAAACATTCAATTGGTTTTCTAAAGCTTGCTTTTTGTCAGACATGTTCGTATCGCTCCAGTTACAATCAGATTGTATATAATTAGTGATTATATAAAATTGAGCCTGTATTTATAATGCGCCCGAATTTGCGAGGCCTTATAATATAGCCCGGCTAGATAATGGCCACGGTCCGGTGGACTTCCGTCGATTTCGTCACATCCGGCGACACCGGCCACAATGCGCCGTTGTCAAACATCGCCATTTGCCCAGCTAAGCGTTAAGATCAATCGCACATTATTCGTGATGATAGTTTATAAAGCAGTCGAAACGGTGGGTTCAGTGGTCAGATGGTTCGACTGTGTGCCAGAGGTCGTGGGAACGATTCCCAGACAGTACAGTACTACCAGTTTTTTACTATGAAGCACTTTGTTTTTCTATGAAGCAATTCGTTTTTCTATGAAGCACTTCGTTTTTCTATGAAGCACTTCGGTTTTTTATGAAGCAATTTCATACATGTCATATTTGATATTTTAAGTTACAATCGACTTATAATTCGACGACGCGCTGGCCTAGTTGGTAGTGACCCTGCCTACGAAGCTAGCAGTCCTGGGTTCAAATCCCGGTAGGGGCAGATATTTGTGTGATGAGCGCGAATATTTTGTCCTTGAGTCATGGATGTTTTCTATGTATTTAAGTATATATTTATATTTATAAGTATTTATATCGCTGTCTAGTACCCAAAAGTACAAACGTAGAGCTTAGTTTGGGACTAGGTCAATTGGTGTGAGTGGTGTGACATTGTCCCCTGATATTCATTTATTTTAATTGTGTTACGGCACTGGTGTTACCTAATTCTAATAGGATCGTCTAAAAGTAAACCTTTTCACTGATTTGGAGATGATGATAATTAATTAAAAATAAATATGTTTTAATTTCAGAACGACACGAAAATGACGAATTTGAAGTTATTTTTACTTGGTTGCGCGATATTCATACAAGGCGTTTTTTCCGTGGAAGTGCAACACAACTATGAAACGCATTCAGAGGTAAGTTTACCTGATTTTCTTTATTCTTACTTTAAAATATATTTCATTTATAGAGAGAGAGCGGATTTCGTAAGTTTGTTTAAATGTAGAGGGAAATCTCCAGGACTATTGCACCCCAACCCCACCCCACCCCATACCCCATTGGGAGACAGGCGTGAAGGTATGTATGTATGTATGTATTGCACCTGTTTAAAAGTTCTTTCACTATTTGAAAGGTACATTATTCCAGGGGCTTACTGCCGCACTCAGAGACGTCAATTAAATTTAATGCTTGATAAATTAGCTGCTATAGCAATATAATAAGACACAACGTCACTAAACAAGCGTTAAATTTAATTGACGTCTCTGAGTGCGGCAGTTAGTATGCTACGCGAGATTTACTGTCATATTTTACGTCATTCATATGAAAATAAGAAAAAAATTACATAACGTCACACTTTAAGATGCTTAATAGTAAAAGGACTCAATTCACACAAATACACTTTACCTTAAATGTTTACCCTTACGTTAGAATATGGAATAGACATATTTGACACTAAAACGAGGTTTGACGTACCTATTCTCCTCGCCTCGCATGCTATGCCCACAGATGGACATAGACTATGTATACAAGTAAAAAGAAAAGATAAGATTCTTGGAAATAACAAAATATTATTAAAATAAATACGTAATAGGCCTTATTATTATCAACAGGCTATACATTTCAAAATCATTTCTACGATTTCAGGTTACGATGGAAACTGACATGACTAGAGGCCGGCGGGGGGTCATCGAAGAAGAGAAATACTACAACATCCACACAGACAACAAAGATTCCGGCCGCAACAACCTCCAGCCCTCTCCATGGCTGCCAGGCCCTCCCGAAGACCCAACCACCAAGATATCCATCGCCAACGAAGAAGTAAAAGAAGTTCTCCCACTATTCCAAACTACTGAAAGAGTAACTGATAAACCTACTGGTAGAGGCGCCAGAGCATCCAACGAAAACTGGATCAAACTGCCTTATCCAGGGCAAGATGACTCGAGAGATGACATCCTCACTCCACCACAACCATCTGGAGAACTGATTAACTCTCGCATGCCACGAGTCAACTTCGTCACGCAGAATAAAGCTTTAGAAGCATCAGAGTCCAGGAACGATAAGGAATCTATACAGAGAGTAACCAGGACTGATGACGTTAGGGATATAAGGACAGACTTCGTCAGACCTGGTGAGGACGACCGCGCCAAGTTATACAAGCCTGTATATCCACGGCAAGCTGTGTACTACCCTGAAGAATCCAGAAGACCATACTATACTGATAGATATTATCCAGTAGATGATGTATACCGACGTGACCCCTACTACGAGAACTACGACAGAAGGAGATACATCCCCGGCTACGGACCCAAAGTCGACCGATACGATGAAGTCTACGACAACTTCGTACCTCGAAAGCCTAAGCGCATAATCTACTACACCCATTTGCCTGAAGTGGTCAGGACTCCTCCAAGCGTGGACTTGAGGTACAGGTACTCCATGGACCCCTACCGTCGCTTTGATGATGATATCTACGCGAGGAACGGAAGATATGACTATAGGTTTAGAAATAAATACCCCTACGCACCTTTGAGGAAGGAAGAGAGGAATTATAGGGACTTGGCGAGTGCTGGAACAGCTAGTAAAGATAAGAAAATTGAGGAGAAAGTAACACCAACGCCTATTCTTCCAGAAAAAGTGGATAGCTACAAAAAGCCCACTGATTACAACAGGGATTTAAACAGGAATCTGATCAACAGCCACCAGTACCATGACGGAGTTGTGGTGAGCTACAATGAGCCTGCTTCTCATAAGGGGTTCCAAGATGTGGTTCGACCGGACGATTCGTACCTCCGGTACGACGAGCCTCTGTTCCAAGGAGCTGTTGAAGACCCTTACCAAAGAAAGTACTAATTAAAATATAATGATTTAGGTTTGTGTTAAATCTACGATGCTATATTTTCTTTCGATTTTAATCCATTGGCGTGTATTCATTATAAAGTCTGCTTGAAATATAAATAAAGTATGTAAATGCGATGCAGATTGTACGACTATCCGCGTAAGTTGTCGGTAATAAATGTAATTAAGAACGGTTTTGTATTAATTATCCGGGGGAAACTCGCGACAAATTGTGCGAGTAATAAATCGACCGTTTAAATTAAAACACGGAGGGTGAAGATGAATTTCATTAAGAATTAATTAATGTCATTCTTAAACCGTTTTGTTTTTCCGCGGGAATAAAAAACATCTGCCGGGATGAGCGGCGACGCGTTTTCCTAGGTAATTAAGCAATAAATTTTGTGGCTGGCAACATCCGAGGTGGGGGCCAATTACAGTGGGCGCTGAGAAAATGGATGTTCAAGACACGCGTACAAACCGCGCGGGCTAATTAGAATAGCCGCCTTAGAAAAAATCCAGCGACGTGACAGCTTGTAATCAAGGGGATAGATTCTCGCGTTTTTTGTTTTTTTAAACGCCAGAAGTGTCGGATTAATAGGGGCCGATAAATTACCCTGTAATTAAATGTTGGGGCTGGAGATTGTGGCTTTAAATCATCTCGGCTGACACAGTTCTCGGCGCTGATTGATGGCGTCTTGCGAAGTGATAATGAATTGTAGAGCTTAAATAAAGTTCGTAATTGTGGTTGACAAAGCGAAAGATTTTAAAAATATTTATTACGAGTTGTTTTTGTTAAAGTTGTAGCTACTATTCAATTTACAGAAAAGGTGGCCGTCAAAAAAAAACTAGGCCAAGTGCGAATCGGACAGGCACACGCATATTTTAATATATTTTTTACTATTTGTCATAGCGGCACAGCACAGAAATAAATACTCTGCGTAATTTTAAACTATCTAGGTACCTATTAAGCTCGCTGACAGACAGACTGAGGAGCGGACGGACAGGGGAGGCTTCGTAAATAGGATCCCGTTGGTACCTTTTAGGTACGTAACCGTAAAAACAATATGGACCCACAATTATGGGTTAAAACAAAGTTAAAGGCACTGTGCGTGAAATTGTTAAATATTTACAATACGCTTGCCTAACTGGATTTTAAAAGGCGGATGTTATAAGTTGACTTAAGACAAAATCTAGACATATTTTATTGCCGCAACCCTTAGCTTGGTTAATGTTAAGTGCGAATTAGACGAGCAATTAAAATTGCCGAAGTTGATTGCCTTGTTTGTCTTACTTTAACTTCAGTTCTAGAGCAAGACAAGAAGCACAATTTTGCTGTCTTTTTTTAACTTGAAAGTTAAGGTAATCAACTTCTATAATTTTTATTGCCCGTCTAAACCTCGCTTTAAGTTAAGCCTCTTGTTTATCAACAAGCAAGCAAGGATGAACTTTACCGTTCACTATCGAATCTCCTGCAACTAACCCTTCCCAATCAAGGCGGCCAAACATGGAGTCCCTTGACGTTTTTGCTAGCAAACACGGCGGACTACGGCTGCATTAGTAATGTATCAGACGGACAGGCGAATTATTTATTCGTCGCAAGAGGGTGGCATGAGATTGATTAGGTTGAATAGGAATTCACTATATCTAAGGAGCTATTGAAACTTTAGTACGAAGTTAATTTTTGTTCGATTTAAAATATTAAATAAAAATACAACGCTTGTCGACTTGTCGGTTTAAATTGACACAAATAATCTCAAGCTTCTCCTGAGGATAAGTGTTAATTAATTTCAAACTTATTTCAACACGTTCAAAGACGATGACGCTTTGGCAGTGAAAAAGTCTATAGTTAATTTTTTTTTCTGTAATCTGTTCGATGTTGTTTTCAATTACCTGGCACGAATATAAAGGCTAAAGTAGTCTACGTGAGAAACAAAAGAAAAATGTTATCCGCAGTTCTACCTAACGTACGGCCAATGAGATTGGCCGCCCCTGGTGTCTATAGTACCATTGATTTGTACCATCAATGGTACTAGTGATACTACTATATGTCCTTATACCATTAAAAGAGATACACGACATTTTCACAGAGTCGACGGAGCTGCGCTAGCCCGGAGCTCCTGCTTCTGGGTGGTTTGGCCCTTCGGGCCTGCTGCAAAACTAACATAACCTAAACCTACCTACCTATTTCGAAATTTGCGACTGGAAAAAAGACTAGTATCTCTTTGAATGGTACTAAGGACACATAGTCGTATCACTAGTACCATTGACGGTACAAATCAATGGCACTATAGACACTGGGCTCAATGAAGACGTGATAAAGAATGTAAACAGACTGACCGTTACTGAGTTATATTGCGATAGAGAGCGGTTATTATATCTGTCCTTATTTCTCGTACGCAAAAATATCTTCAGTTGGTCGATGACGGCTGTCGTTTCGTGATTCTTGGTACAGGAAAGCTGTCAGTACAGAAGTTGTCAACATTAGGGCCGCCATTTTGTGAAGTTCATTCCTGTTTGGATTGCGTTCACAGTGACACGTTTCAAATAAAAACATTTTGAACTTACATTCTTTATCTCGTCTCGTTGGTCTTATTTACACTTAACGAAAATGATATTATCCAAATCGTCTTAAAGTAGGACATAGTTCATACCTCTTCCTCTTCTCGCTTAATCCTTGTATCTGTTGCACCCCTCGAAAGGGTTTGCCGGAGCCCGAGGCTGTCTTCAGCCACTGCAGGACTTGGGGAGCCTAATTGGGCCCCGTTTGTGGTGTGCGGATAAAGGAAGCCACGTTAATGAATAATATTGTATTTATAGGTTAAACATGTTAATGTTGACTGGAAGATTTTGGTGCTTTAATTATAATATTTTGTCGTCTTGTAATGGGCACTCCGAAAATAACTGGAACTTTTTGATTAATTATTGTAATAAACTTGATCTCGTCCGTAAATGCAGTGAGATCAGTGTTGTTTTTAGGTCTGGGATAAAATAAAAAATATCAGAGTACAATCGCACTCAAATTGAAGATGAGAAGTCAATCCTGACTGTTCTTAATAATGATAATGATGAGGGCAGTAAAATATGCTGTTATTAGGTACTGTTCATTCTATCTGCTTAGTACTATAGTCCCAAACTTAGCACTAGGTTTTACTATGGGTACTACCACGTGCGTGTGGTGTGGGTATGGGTATGGCCAAACGCTACAACATACTTATGGAGAAATAAATAATTATTGATAAACATAAACAAACGTCCAAGACTAAGGTAAGCTAAAAAAAGTATTCTAAAATTTAAAATTAATTATACTTTGATTATGGAATTAACTCTGAAAAAAAAAACACGTCAATTCATTGGTCTAAGATCCGAATAGGACCTTCACCCGGCTGTTTATTCGATAAAAAGTATTTTATATCAAATATAATATGGTAAGTAATATAATGGCGAATAGGTTGACTGAAAAATTTCAGTCCACTACAGTCCATAATAAAAAAAAACTTACAATAAACTTTTTTTTAAATTGCTGTTGCTTGTTTAATAGACTAATTAAATACTAATCGAAAGTATGAAACCTATAGAATATGCAAACGTTAGGTTTAGTGCAAATTATTAGTACCGACTTAGCTACCTACTCAATGGTTATGATGGGAAAAAATAGTCAACCTAACGTTTGCATATTCTATAGCCTTCATACTTTCGATTAGTATGTAATTGGTCTATTAAACAAGCAATAGGAATTTAAAAAATAGTAAATTTTTATTTTATTTTTATTTTGCACTGTACTGGACAGAAATTTTTCAGTCAACCTATTCGCCATATATTACTTATCATATTAAATTTGATATAAAATACTTTTTATCGAACAAACTGCTGTAGCTGTAGCGGTCGTCTCCTATTCGGATCCCCTACTACATTATTCCACTTTTAAAGAATGTCTAAACAAAACATTTGCATTATTAGAATATTAATTAAAGTCCGAATCATTACTATTAAACGTATTATGTTAATACGAATCCTGCTCCTGGGTATCATCCAGAAACAAGTCAAGGGTCGTCAACTATTCAGATGGGACGGTATCATGTCAAAACTTCATCCTATGCTAACATTATCCACCATCCTTAATTCAAAGACTTAAGTTTGCCATCGCCAAATCACTTTCACTTGGAGTTTGCATACGTGTGTGCAAGCGTATACAAACAAATGACTATATCAAGTTACGTTTAAACTCAAACAAGCATACGTACGTCAATTTTGTTTCCAATCATTGATGTGTAGTCTTTACCACTACATGTAAACACTGTAAGGTTATAGTGATTCACGTATACCAACTTTAAGGCATATACGACCTTGTTTTAATGTGTAAAGGACATATGTACCCAGTAAATATTAATAGTTTTGGGCGTTTAATGAATAAGCGATGGAGCCAACGGCTACGGATAGGTATGACGGTAGAATTATCAATTCGCCGGACCCTTGACATCGGAATTTAAAGTCAGGGCTGCTACTGTACGGTTAATTAAATACCGGGCTTGAGTGATGACGAGATACGTTGTTTTGTTTTGCTATTTGTTTTTGCCTTGAAAGTAATTTTTGAACTTACTAAAAAAATTCTACGCTTAAGTTAAAATGTTGAGGAAATGCTTTTTATAAATCGAATAAAATCACTTATTTGTAAACATGATGCAATGAATGGAAAGCAAGCTTTAAGAATCCGACTGCATTTTTAAAACTGTCGCTAATATATGTTAAAAATATCAAAAAAAAAACCGACAGAAAAATGTTTTTTTTAAAGAATTTTACCCAGTGACATCAAGACGAATCTAATGAACTGTAATTTATCAAAATCTGTTGACCCGTTGAGTAGTTACGAGGGGCCATAGGAACGGACATACATAAATACATGCATACATACATAGAGGGCAAACACAACCCTCCTTTTGGGCTTCGCCGCAGTCGGGTAAAAAGGCTTTAAACAGAAATAGGTTCTTAAAGGTGGACAGAATACAGGTTTCCACCATTGGCCATACAAATAGTTTGCACGTATCATGCAGCGCGCGTTATAATTATAGATTTAATCTATATGTATAATGTATCTCTTATCTAATTTAGATAAGAGATACATTATAAAATCAGCCAAAAATTATGTATAACTTTGGTATTTATATGTTATAGATTTTCCAGAAATATAAAACGTCAAACGGCGAAGTTACTATACTTATTTAACTTGTGATCCGTAGGTTGCAATAGAAAAGGTAGTTCGTATCTTTTTCAATTTTCTATATTACCCCCATTTGTGTTATTAATCCGATGTGCTTTTGTTGAGTATAAGCTTTAACCAAACAAAATCGATGGACTTATTTCTCTAATAAGTCCATTGCGATTGTTTAAAAGTAACTCGACATTGGCGAATTACTCGTTAACAGGGGCCCTAGCCAAGATGCATTACTCTAACTAGTGTTTCTATTCGTTTCGTTTTTAAACCAATCGCGTCACTGGTAGATGAGAGTCACGTGATCTACTAGTGACGGGATTGGTTTAAAAACGAAACGAATAGAAACGCTAGTTAGCGTAATGCATCTTTGCTAGGGGCTCAGGAGTGAAAGCCATTAATGCAAATCAGAATTATCATTAGAACTTGTGAGACGTAAGTTGGAATGGAAAAGATAGTTTGTATCTTTCCCACTTATCTATATTACTGCTTTAACGATAAGTAGGTTGTTATTTTCTCGTTTTCTCACGTAGTTTTATTCTAAATGATCAAGTGGCAACCCTAAAGCCACCCCTTCCATACACACATCGAGAACATCGTAAAAGCAATTCGGCAAATTGTTATCCCCATGTTAATTTGGTCGTGATGGGTCGCTATAGTTAATAATAATGTAGGTCTGTTCATAGACGGGTCCAACAGTGAGAGGACCTTCGAATTAAGGATCCCAGGATGATATCGTTAAAGAAAAAACGTTTAAGATGGTAGTGACAAGGATTAATAAAGGAATGCTGAGGCCTTTGCGAAGATGCATTACGCTAACTAGCGTTTCTATTCGTTTCGTTTTTAAACCAATCGCGTCACTGGTAGATGACGTGATACGAAGAGTCACGTGGCTATACGGCTGCGTTTATCGCGTAACAAAGTCGCGTATCGCGTAACCTTATAAATGAACAAATTAATATTTATCCATGTACCGCCTATAAATGTAAGACTGAGCTAATAAAATGGTTAAAAACAAAAACCTACAAGGACATAGAGGATTTAATAATACACAACGTTTAATTTACAAGGATACCTGCTTATTTTGCGTAACACAAACATATATAATATACACACACACACACTCACACGCACACACGCACACGCACACACACACACACACACACACACACACACACACACACATATAAATATGCATCTTCTTACATTTCTTAATTGTTATAGCTCGATTTAACTTACTACTTTAATTTTGTTTCTTTTATTTTTACCACATGTACCATTTTACTCTTACGGAAGAGCGGTGTCTCTTAATACAGGTATCAAGTATACTTAAAAAGAGGCATCGGCACAGCTATTGTTACATAGTTTTAAAGTTACTGAATAAACTATTTTTTCATTTTTCATTTTCATTTTCATTTTCAAAGTGTGGATAATGAATCCGTCACCTTCTGACACGTAAATAAGTACGAGAGTGACGGATGCTTTATCCACATTTGACACGCGATATGGACGCAGCCATACTAGGCCCGCAGCGAACGCTTGAGAGATTGAGAGAAGTGAAATAAAGGCGCTGAGTATGGCGGTTAAGCACTGAGAGGAGCTGCGAAATGAATTGGGATGGAATCATGTTAACTAAGGGCCACTTGCACCAAAAATTTAACACTACTAACTTGAGTTAAAATGACAGTTTTCGTATGAATCTGACGTTTACTAACTCGAGATAGTGTCTTAACCCAGTGTTAAATTTTCGGTGAAAGTGGCCCTAAGGTACCTACAAAAGTGATATTTAGCACATTGCGTCAATTTTTCCATTGTTACTTTCAGCAGAGCTGAATACTCTAATTTTCTATTTGACTGAGAGAAAAGTAACTAAAAGTGTTATTGTTACGAATTTTCTGTCTTAATTATTGTCGAACAAAAGTTACGATGTCT
This sequence comes from Acleris cristana, assembly GCA_948252455.1. Classification (NCBI taxonomy): domain Eukaryota; kingdom Metazoa; phylum Arthropoda; class Insecta; order Lepidoptera; family Tortricidae; genus Acleris; species Acleris cristana. The sequence continues at coordinate 11,204,840 of OX411788.1, read as the reverse complement.
ATCCAAACGAATACTGTAAACTAGTTGCCAGCCAGCGGCTTCCCCCGCCGCAAAGTTCATTTATAGATTTAATTTAAAAACAAACTTCATACAAACTTTGTCCTGACGATGACGAACACAACAAAATAAATGATTATAATAAGAAAAATATCAATGGGGTATCTCAGGGGTGGTCCCATTTAAATTTCGTTTTCTGACAATGACAGGTGACAGGTGACATTTCAGAGTACACGGCACGGCTGATATGAATCCCACTGATGTGAAAGCTTGTTAACTTTGCAATGTATAGTGAATTGTCACCTGTCACCTATCATTGTCAAGATGGTGAAATAGGGGCTGGTCGTCTATCTGGATCCATGGAAAGTCAACGGAACTCCTTAGTAATTTCGAATCAGCTTATTGGTTTTCAAAAGTTAATTTTTCTTTTTATAATAACGAAAGTGCTTTGCCATTGACGGGGAAAAACCCAGTTGTGGCCAATTTACTGGATAAATTATAAGAATATCAATCGACAAATTGCAACTTGATCGTTCCGACATGAATATACCTTATTATAATTATTTATTTTAACATTCAACGTCGAAGCGACCAGGCGTCTGAAACAAAACAGTTGGACACAAAATTACTTATAAACCTTTGAAAAAAATGGATAAGAAGAAAGAAGAATTCGACTTGGATTTCGAGAAATTTTACACCATTTCCATGACAACCCTCAGAATCACCGGAGCCCATCCTTCAGTCCCCAAAGACTTCAAATGGCTCATCCATTTTCTCTTGATGCACGGTTATTTTTCCGCGGTGTCCTTAAATTTCGGTTACAATGTTTTCTTAAATCTGGCTAACCGCGATATTCCTAACGCTTGCAGCCACGGTATATTCGTCGTCATATTCACCGTAGTAACGTTTAAATATATCATTTTAATACTGTTCCAGCAAAAAGTGAACGACATGATTAAAATCCAACAGCAGTTCTTTGATCAGGCGCGATCTCTTCCCCCCGAGGACCAGAAGGTGGTATTAGGATATGCCAAGAGGGGCAGATGGACGTCTCGCATGTGGCTCAAATCAACCAGTCTGACGATGGTTATGTTTCCGTTCAAGGGCTTGGTGGGAACACTGTATTCGATCCATCAGGGAGAGTTAAAGCTGTATCCATTTAGCGAGACCTATTACCCATATCTATCGAAATACGAGGACAGATTTGACATGTTTGTGTTTATGTATTTCTTGAATATTCTTTTTGCTAGTTACTGTATTTGCATGTATAGCGGGTTTGCACCGCTGGGTCCGATTTTTATACTTAACACCTGCGCTAAAGTCGAGCTGGTGCAGAAGCGAGTAATGGTGCTTTTTGAAGACGACATCACTGATGACCAAGAAAGGAATAAGAAAATTATAGAGATTATTAAAGACCTTCAAGACATATACATGTAAGTTTAAGAATGCAGTAATATCATCATACTAGCGAAAACCCCGCGACTCCGTTCACCAAGTTACCTACTTTTTAATTTATCGCTAAGTATTCTGTATTTTGCCCGTGTGGTGCCGGGTTTAGAATGTTGCCACGCCATGTCTTCCCGTGGATGTCGTAAGAGACGACTAAGGGACTAAAGGCTGTGTAGTGCTGTTAGGCGATGGGTTTGCAACCTATCACTAATACACTGGATAACATCTTAGCCTGGTTGTGCAAAATGTAGTCACAGAATTATCAACAAGTTTTTGGAGTTGTTGGTGAGTCTGTGGCTCTGCCTACCCCACTCTGGGAATGAAGGCGTGAGTTTATGTTATGTTATGTATGTTATTCTATAGGACACTGACTAATTTTAAATAATACCCTATGTTCTTTTCCAGTCTTAAACTTTTTTTGGCATTGAGAAGGCAAACGAGCACACAAGTCACTTGATGGTAAGTGGGATCTGTGACCTTAGTCACGCATGCTCAAGACTACAATCTTAAGACTGCAATATTATGATCGCAAATGTATTGCCAACCCTGAGGACTAACATTGAATTCAAAAAATAAAATCTGAATTCAAAATATTTATTCAGTAAATAGGCCACATGAGGGCTCTTTTACACGTCGGTAAGATTGAGTGAATCTACGAGCGCGACAAGACCATCATTAAATTTGGGAGAAGCGCCGCTAGAAACTCCAGCAGAAGGTTATTTTTTCAATCATGCCTCTATCCTAGTCATTTTAACGGTTTTTTTTATCTCATCACCGGAAAGCAACATTGCAAACACTGCTGTTCGGCGGTAGGTAGGTAAAAGAATAAGATGGTGGTAAGACCCTGCACAAGGTCTTGTCACCACTAAACCATCTCTGTATAAAATTTCACGGTTATCGTTTAAGGCATTAAACCATGATGACGGAACAAACAAACAAACTCAATTCACATCTATAATATTACTAGCTTCTAGGTTAGGTGGCAAAGTCTGTATTCATATGAATTCATTTGTTATTTTATTTCGTACCATTTTGCACGAATAAGTTGCGGTTCGACTTAAGATACAATGCCATTGTGTAAAAGTTTGGCCCTCAAGTGGTCATTCAAAAAAACTATATTACGACTTATTATTTTAAAAACGTTATTGTTGTTTCAGGTTCGTCGAAGACATTAATATAATATTCAGACTTTTATACGAGATTTTCTTAAAAGCATGCGCAATAATGATTCCTGTTTCAGTGTTTTTAATAATTCAGGTAAGAATATTTTAAACACATTCATGGTTCTAATACTTTCGGCGAACTTTATCGTTCTACGAAATATTTGTGCGAAGAAAACGAGTATTTAATGAGTGATACCATAGACATAGTCATACCTATCTTGGCTATGATGGGATCTTAAGATACACCAAAGTTAACGTCAAGTCTATAATGGTTATAAAAGAACAGTTACTACAATGATAACGCTCATTATATCGTGTCGTGTCGTGGGTTGTGTTTTATATCGTGGCTGACACCGCGAAAGTGTTTTAGTTCATATTATTTTGTAAATTTTAAGTTATAATATATTGTTTGCTTGTGTTCGCTCGCGGCGTGTACCTAAGGCACTGGTCCCACCGCCGGCGAGTAAGCGATGAACTATCGGCTATTTTCTTGCCCAAGAAACGAACAAAAGATAATCGCTCCCGTGTAAATAAAAGAGAGAGATATATATTTATAGTTCATAGTTGAGCGAGTATAGCTCACTCGCTCAGCTTTGTTCGTTTCTTGGACAAGAAAATAGCCGATAGTTCATAGCTTACTCGCCGGCGGTGGGACCAGTGCCTAAGGTCGAGGAGCACAGATGCAAGCCACGCGATTATCGTTTGATTAAAGACAAACTACTGACTGACTATACTGCGCTGATACCAATCATAACTCTATTTAATGTCCACAGAATTTACACAATGGAAAAGTTAGCCTGGATTACATTATGCTCATCTACGTCTCATTCCTTTTGTGCTTCATGATTTGCTACTACAGCGATCTACTCATGGAAAAAGTAAGCATATTATTATTATTTGTATGTCTTCACCAATCACGGGACTATGGGAGTCCCGGACTTTTGGAAGGCGTACATGGAGCCGAAGCCAACACGCAGAGGCCCTTTAGACAAGTTTAATTTAGTAAAGTGATGGGACAACAACCGGCGATTGTTCCTGAGTTCAAACTATAGAAGTATGCTCCCACGGACAACCACCGGTTAGTGTAAGACTATTTAAGAAGGATAACTAGGAACATTAATAATAGGCTCTATGAATGAACAGAGGGGCTAGACAAGATGCACTACGCTAACTATAGTTTCTATTCTTTTCGTTTTTAAACCAATCACGTCACTGGTAGATCACGTGACTTTTCGTATCACGTCATCTACAAGGGACGCGATTGGTTTAAAAACGTAACGAATAGAAACGCTGGTTAGCGTAATGCATCTTGTCTAGCCCCTCTGATATGGATTGGTGAACTAGGCTATTGATAAAACAGCGGCGCCTGCCTGGCCAATGCTAATTACTTTTGATTGTAATGGCAGGCGGTGACTCGCCAAGTTAATGGAATGGGTCTCCCAAATAAGAGCCTGATGTCTCCCACTGCTAAGCAAAGACCTCCCTCCATTTTCTCACGTTTCCCTGTTCTTAGCAGTCTCTGGCCAGTTCTTCAAAAACGAATCCACGTTATCTCGCTATCGCCAACGATGTCTGCCGCATTTCTGTCTTTAGTTGTTGGGCTTCCACTCTGTGGCAACTTTGGCCCAACAGCTCTCTCGGCATGCGGCAGGCGTGACCAGCCCAGTCCGACTAACTTGGCCGCCTTCTGACTAATGTCTACTATTTAAGTCATGGAACGCAAGGTGGTGTTCTGTATACGGTTTGTTCGTTTAGCTCCTAAAATGCTGCGCTCCATAGCTCGTTGGCAAACTCATAGGATAAGTATTAAAAAGATTAGGTAAACCCCTGATATGGACTTGTCTAGGTTACTAAATGGCATTGGATACATGATGGGGATGGTGGTAGTATTATTTTTGAGATAATAAACCTAGATCTTTGTTTCAGCCCTCTAAAGCCACCGCTGGTCTGATAATATCATTATTTTTTCCGTATTAACAGGGTGAAAACTTTCGATTAGCCATCTATAATTGTGGCTGGGAAAGAACATTCGATGCAACCGCCCGAAAATCTCTGTTGATCATGCTAAACCGCGCGGTGCGCCCTCTGTCCATAAGGACGGTGTTCCGCACCGTCAACCTGGACGCATTTGCTGACGTAAGGATTTAACATATCTTATTCCTTTCCCGCCACTTACATTACTAGGCAGATAGAGTATCTTTGTTTTATTGCAACTAGGCAGAAAAGAAGTTAATTTTGACACGTTGCCAACCATGAATTTTCTTAACATTGTTGCTGTAAGTAATGCTGTTTTTAATTCACTCACCACTAATAAGTTTAGTGTTGTTTTACTGCTGTCTCCGAGCGGTTCCAACGGAAGACCAGAGCTGGCTTCATAGCCGGCACATTCTTAGTTGGGACCGTTTTGCAACAATTGCCACTGTATTCTTTTCGTTTTTTAAATGTTATTTTAGTGTGCTGTTGTTGTTAATAATGTTTTATTTTTCTTTTAAATACCTTTTTACACTTACGTCAACAAGTTTTTTTTCATTACCATAGAGGCATCGGATACAACATCTTCCAAGATGTACTTGAGTTAAAATCTTATTGGTTTATGTCAGTGTCACTTATCAGTTTTGTAAACGTTTCCGTCTTTTTTAAATAGCAGTTTCATACTAGTTATTTATGTGACTGGTGCATAATGAGAGGCATTATACACGAGTGAAATTATGATATGGATGTAGATAAAAATATATATATTTATCTACATCCATATCATAATTTTAATATAATATGTTCAGAAGCGATAAGCAAATGCCCTACATTATGTTACCTGTATCTGTGGTTGCACTGTAATGTTAACATTAAAGTATAAAATGTCAATAAAGTATCGGTTATCGCTGTAGTTGAATCTTAATGTTCACTTTACAGTATAAGTGACCTGCACTTTAATATGAACATTAAGATGCAGGTACATTAAGATGCAGGGTAACGACGGATACAGGTTTCTCACATATTGTAGAAAACTTATGATATGTATGTAGATAAAGTTATGTATGCGACTGTACGCATAATTAGGCATTTAAACACTCGTGTGATCTTATTATGAAACTCGCCTTTCGGCTCGTTTCATAAAACCACACTCGTGTATAATGCCTCTCATTATGCACCAGTCACATAAATAACTATTAAGGCATAATGTTTCCACATTATAATATATGCACTTTTTGTTTCAGTTGTGTCATGAGGCATACGCCATTTTCAATCTCATGAATGCTGCATTGTAAACACAAAAAAAACATTGAATATGTTTACTGTCATTGTTTTATTATAAAGTTTAAACCAATTCAAGCACCACTCCTGATTAAATAAAACCAACCATTTAAAGGCAAAATAAACAATAATCCCATGTCATCTTACACTGGTCGGTACACCGATTATAAATCGATTATATACTAGCTTCTGTCCTAGACTTAGTCCGCGTAGATTTCGATTGTATTTATTCCTTCTGGAACTTTTAAATTTTCCGGGATAAAAAGTAGCCTATGTGGTAATCCGTGTATTTAAGCTATCTCCATTCCAAATTTTATCAACATCCGTCCAGCCGTTGCAGCGTGAAGGAGTAACAAAGTAACACACACACACTAACTTTCGCATTTATAATATTAGTAAGATATGAATTTTCCGTGATAAATTAGTTAGTTAATAGTGAAAACCGCATCAAAATCCGTTGCTTGGTTTAAGAGGAGTAAGCGGAAATACAAAAAACCGACAGACTGACGCGGAAAACGACTTTGTTTTACACTATGTCGAGATTATCCGTTTTTTATTAATATTCTAGAACATAATCTCATTTTCTTACCCCCTTACTAATAAACGTTGAGTAACGGTTGTACTTATAGCTTTACAATGTTTTGTCCTTATCCTGTCAAATCCAAATGTCACAATGACAGATAAGGACATAACATTGTATAGCTACACCACCGTTACTCAACGTTTATTAGTAAGGGGGTTAGAGTATATTTAAACTACTTGACAAAATCCGAAATTCCCATTTTCTTTGCAAGGGGACACCCTCTTACAAATTAACGTTTCTGAGGAAAGAAGTAAAAATCTTCAATAAGATCCTTACAGACCAAATAGGTTTTAACAATTTTCTCAGCTCAAAGTATTTTAGTTTTGACGCAAGAGATTTCCTTACTCTCGTCAAAAATGCACAATGTTTATAATGTATAACTGAAGGGTCCACGGAAAGAACATGTCTAGTCACTTTTTTTTGAAAATGAGTTTTGAATCTCAAAATGTAGAGGACGAAATGAAGCATTACCTACTACTCAGTTTTAGATATAATTCTTCATATTTCTTGTATTTTTCACTCTTAAAAAAACCTCTACACGAAAATTACGTACAAAATGTCATGGTTCCTAACTTTCAAATCGCGATATCTCAAAAAGTTACTAATGTGACTAGACATGTTCTTTCCGTGGACCCTTCACTAATATAGTAAGTAATAAGTATAGTAGTTTGTCTATTCGGTCGTCATCATTATTTCTCATCTTTTGGAAGAAAGGAGCTGAAGTCACCTATAATTAGGGAAACAATTAGCTCTAAAAATACGAGTATAACATACTTACCGCCTGTTTCACAATCGACAAGTAAAAGATATTTGACAGATAAAATTAGCCCTTTATCTTCTTGTACTTAACAATAGACAAGGAGAGAGACAACTTTAGATGGCAGATAAATTTACTCGTCGATTGTGAAACAGGGCCTTATTGTATTCATTTATTAGCATGACCATTGTAATATCTGTTGTAATTCGTAATAAATAAATAAATACATTTCTGGTTAAATAAGAACTTTACTGTTTATCTTATCATTGCTTTGTCTTAATCTCTCGGACGTCGATGGCAGCGGCGTCATCGCCACACGCTCCATGTGAGAATGATATCTTAAAAATATAATTATAGTATTTTGGAAGTTCATACAGAAAACATATCAGGGCCTCTATTCTACGGCGATAAACAATATTGCTTTTGACGTGTTATAATTATTATTTAACTTGAATTTTTCGTTATCGACGATTTATTGTATTGTTCTTAACTCGGCCGTCATTACTGTCAAGTAACTAAGAGATATTAAAATTTTGACAATACGATAACAGGTCAAATCTCGTGTCGAATCTCGGTCCAGGGGGCCTAATGTGGCTGCGTTTATCGCGTGACAAAGCATCAATGTGGATAAAGCATCCGTCATCCTCGCATTTAACGTGTCAGAAAGTGACGGATGTTTTATCCACAATTTGTCACGCCATAAACGCAGCCATATTAGGCCCCCAGGGCCTCTATTCTATGATGATAAACTCGGCCACCATTACTGTAAAGTAAATAAGAGCTATCGTATCACTACCGTATCGTATGTCGAAAGCAATATGCTTTTACTACGTGGAACAGACCCTCAGGGTTTATATTCGTGTTTATCCACAGACTATGTGATTACGGATTAAAGTGGCCCTGAACGTGTGCCTGAATTTATTCACAATTTTAAACGTCAAGTGCTTTAATAGCACCTTGTCAGTCATTATTTCATGCGCAGTTCGTTATTTCATGCGAATTGCTGATGACAACTATTAAATCTAATAAGTTATATTTTCCTCAATTAATTTCAATTTCAAATATAATTTGTTCATATTTAATTTTCACGATGCTTGTAGAAAAAGTGATGGGAAATAAGCTTTAATAAAATAGACGTAGTTAGAAAAAAAGATCCATTCCACGAAACGAGAAAGGCACAAGTTAAGTATGCCAAGTCGATCTTTAAGGTATATATTTTACATACATCAAGCAAAAAGACTCCCAGTAATATACAGAGGTTAGATATACATTTTAACTGCATGGGATACCACGCAACTGGGAACATTTATGTTAGGTTTCAAATTTTCACTAGCAAAAACACATATTTTTTTTTACCGCGTGTAATCTCTCGGCCTTGGGCCTCTATTTAAGACGGTAAAAAACATTATCGTCCTTGACCTGTTATCGTATTGTCAACGTTTTGATACCATTTATTTACTTGACAGTAATGGTTGGTTAAAAACATACCATACCACGTCAAAGACAATATTGTTTAACATCATAGAATAGAGGCCCAGTGCAAGTTAAATAAAAGTTTGTAATACCGACACTTTATTTTCTAATAACCTTCGGGAAAGAGGGCGTGTCTTGTATTTATGTATCTACTCACGGTGCCGATTTCAGAAAAATACTAGCTCAAGGCAGATAAAGTTCTCTTACAGTTCTCACCTTTATTATGATTTTTGCCTGACATTTCCTGTTACTCGTTCCTCAGCGCTATAAAACAATATTTTTTTATTCCTAATCGATGTCAACCGCCATAACTCAAGCGACATTGTAAATTTCTCGGAATATCGCTTCCATATCTCATCTCGCTCATTATACTTTATGTGACACTCGGATCGGGGCGTTTGACCCCTCGACAAAGGAGTTGTTTGGCTTCTAAGAAGAATTCTGTCGTCAGATCGGTATTAAAAAATAATTTGCATAGCTTACTTTGTTGGCTTTTTATTATGTTATGACACAGATGAGAGAAATTTGCATATAGATTTAAAATGTTAAAATACGAGGATGACTCATTGGAGCAAAGTCGATAAAATTTCTAGGCGCCATGGTATTTTGATTCTATTGTAGAAAATTAGCCTGTCGGAACTATGTCTTGTTTATTTTTGCAAAATGTGGTTACATAATTAACAACAAGTTTTTAGAGTTGTAGGTAATCCTGTAGCTCTGCCTACCCCATTCTGGGAATGAAGGCGTGAGTGTATGTACCTATGTATATATGTATGTTTATTTTTTATACCCGTCCGCAAAAAAAACTGCAGATAGATTAAGTTACCGTTAATTAATATTTGACACCGCTTTGATTGTACCGCCTAGAATACCGGGCCAGGTGGCCTGTGTGCTCGCTTGTCTTTTCACACAACATACATAAACTCACGCCTTCGTTCCCAGAGTGGGATAGGCAGAGCTACGGAATTACCTACAACTCTAAAAACTTGTTGCCAATTTTACCAAGCCAATCAAGTAGTTTTTTTTCTTCTCAGCACGGGTAGCACAAGTTGTATTTTCTCTCTTGTCGCTGAATGCGTCTCTATCGTTACTGACTAGAAAGAAAGGGATATCCGAGCGACAAAAATGTCGCGGACAACATGTGCTAGCCGTGCTGTAGTATAAAAAGCATCCTTTTACCAAGCCTTTACCGCTGCCGCACGAGACGACACGGCGACGACCGGACGACACGGCCGCGGCACGACTCGGCGGCGCGACAAAGAGCGCGGCCATTAACTGGTACGACACGACTATAAAGCAGCGCGCCATGGGACGGGGACGGCGCGATCCAGCGGGATAGTTACTCTACTTGATACTTTAAGAATGAGAAAAAATACATACGTCACTCACGCCTTCAATCCCAGAGTAGGGTAGGCAGTGCTACAGAATTACCAACAACTATAAAAACTTGTTGTTAATTCTATGACCAATTTTACACAATCAGGGTAAGAGGTTTAGCATGTGTATATTAGTGACAGGTTGCAAGCCCATCGCCTAACAATACTACAAGCCTTTATTCCCTTAGTCGCCTCTTACATCGTCATCGTCATCGTCAGGAGGTCATGGAGTGGCACTATTCTAAGCCTGCAACCACACGGCCATAAATGGCCACTGGAATAAAAAAACATTAACAAAAAAACAGTTTACTCAGGAAATACCAAGGATAAGTCTATCTTGGGTCGTGGCGAAAAAGTGAACTGTTCCTTTTTTATAATTTTGATTGAATAGATCGTTTTTGACCCTCGATATAAAAATAATGGTGTTATTTATTTGTAGCCTGTCAGTCTGTCTGTATAAACAATTCCCATTTTGTCTATTAATTATGCTAACGCGTACAAACGTAGAGATGCAGAATACTTAAAAAGGAATCACTCGATTACTTTTGTTTGAATGATTGCATAGTAAAAGAATCGATGAAAAAGTTTGATTAGTCTTACGACTAATTTTTTAAACATCTTGATGACCTCAACGCTGCACAACGGACATAAAAAGCGTCGGAGCAGAAACGTTATTATACGATTAAAGGTCACAGCTCACTAGAGCCACCCGGTACCCGACCAGCATCGCCTCGTCGCTCGGCATCCACTCGTCAACAGGTGAGCGAACACAGGAGTGATGTCCAAGCGGCGAGTTTAAGTAGTCCCGTCAAAGCGAACAAAACACATTTCAGCGCGTGTATTCAATTTGGCAGCATGACTTCTCGAACGTATAAGGCTGCCTAATTGAGAATGCACGCGCTAATATGTGTTTTGCTCGCTCTGACGGGACTACTTAAACTCGCCGCTTGGACTTCACTCCTGCATTAGCTCACCTTTGCTTTTGAGAGAATCACTACCCAGGTGGTTCTCGGGTGGACACCGCGTTGTCATCAGTGAACCTCGCGTAGTCAACGAGCGGTCCTTGCGTGGTCAACGAGTGGACCTCGCGTGGTCAACGAATTTCCGAGCAGTCTACCAGCGTAAACCGTCGCGTGCCGGGTGGCTCTAATGCGCTATGACCTTAATTATACCTACATGGATATCTACGTTGCAGGCCCAAGAGGTTTTTCACACAGACATTGATAGATGTTGCAGGCTGTACAGTCCTTTCTTTGAGACATTATTATACGTTACAAAGCCTTTTAGAACCTCCCAAAAGTGTAACTGAATTTGAAAGCTTATTTTAAATCTGTGAATTTTTGAACTATTATTGTATTGTCAACGTTTTGATAGTTTTTATTTACTTGCTAGTAATGGTGACCGAGTTAAAAACAATTCCATAACAGAGGGCTTATTGTCTAACGCACTCGCAATCACGATCGTTTTCATTTTGAAAATCGAAGGCTTGTCTGCATACAAAATGAAAACAATTGCTCCACTTTGAAGCTGGTTGCGATTGCGAGTGCGTTAGACAATAAGCCCTCAGGTCAAATATGGTATCGTTTTTATCGCCTAAATAGAATACCGACCCTGTACTAATGTTATATATTCTGTGGTAGAGCAAGCACTCTGACAGTTCGGCGGAATCGCAATAATTTTCGCCATACACACATTACAGCCGATCACTCCGCGTTACACGCTGCGCCGGAGTGCCCGTGTCGCGCGCGCACTAACCATAAACAACCGGCGCACGTATCAATTGTCTTTATGGGCATATTTTTATTATTTATCGCGGGCATTATCGATCGAGATCGTATCACTGATGGGAAAGTGTGAAAGGTTCGTAAATGATCCAGCTGGCAACACAATGCATAATACTGTCGCTAAATATGTCTTAAAACGAAATAATAATACACAATACAACGTTAAAATCGGTCAAGTGCGAGTCGGACTTGCACACCGAGGGTTCCGTACCACTGCACAGTAAGTATTATTACATTCCGATTTGAATTAGATTTTGAATCAAATCAGCGCAGGTCCAGCTCACACTTGTCCATTTTCTAGATGTTATTGTTTTTCTTTAAGGTCTGTTCATATACAGGGTGAGAAAAACAAACGCCACATGGACGGCAACTACCTTTAATATTTAAAATAGCCAATTCTACATAAACTTACTTTTATTTTTGAAAACAACTATTACTTACTGCATTTATGGATTTTTGAAAATAACAACAAAGTCGCTGAACAACAAACAACAAACTGCAGTGTCACTGTCATCGAAGAATTGGGTCATTATTTGGGAGTTCGTTCCGAATGACTTCCGTGGTCACATTTCTGTAGAAGTGGCTGCAGATTTCGATTTCGTTTTTGGCTAGGTTTCTAAGTTTACCGGACATCTAACAAATATCCAAAAACGGTATCAAAATATACACCCAATTCTTTAAAACTACTTCCACAAAAGTGAGGCGGTTGAAACGCTCGAATAATGACCCAATTGCACCTTTTTATTGGCTTTATGTCCACTTACCATCAGGGGCACGTTTTATAAAGATACAAGTAACAATTTTACAGGTCTAAACTGGCAACACTGCTCAAATGGCTGGTCGTCATTGGTCAAGGTTGTGTCAAATGAAAACTTGTAACCTGTAAATTGTAATTTGTAGCTTTATAAAACAGGCCACAGGTGGACTGTGTACTTGTTTGCCTTCTACATTCCATAAATAAACTTGAAATATTAATTGGGCCGAATACGTAGGGTAAATGGGACTCTACAGAAACTAACGACTGTATGTGTCAAAATGTATAGAATGACAGGCAAACAGAGATTCGCAGGACTATAATCTCAAGATTAAACATTGAGCTTGATCCCTAATGCAACCCTATTATGATATTATACCTCGATCAGTTAGGCGTTGACCCGTTAAAACGAAACAAATAAACATATTTGTGATATTAGTAAGGAAGTTAGGATAAAACAGAACTAAAGTATGTGTATAGATAGTTGTTCTGTAATCACAGAGCATCTTGACTCCCCGTCACCTCATGAATCAAAACACAATAAGAACTAGGCGAAAACTTTGCTTCCTTCTCACTCACACACATCAAGTATGAGCAGGAGGTAATTACAATCAGTACGTGAGCTGTGTCCCCACTGTATGGGCTATTTATTGGAGGTAATTAAAAAGAAAACAGACGCCGGGCAAGACGTGCCGGGAACACTAACAGAGTAGGGAGGGGGAGAAGTATCGAATGGGAATGCCGATATCGATACAATTTGCCATTTTACTAATATGGCTTTATTGATGCGTCAAAATGAATACTGTAAGGTTAACTAGACGCAATTGACTATTCTATCCTCGACACTATACAAAGGTGGTCACATCATTGGAAACTACAAAATGCCAAATGCAAGCCTACAAAATATATGACTTTTCAATTTTAACAACCAATAAAAAACTGCTTTATCAATATAATTATTAGTTGTACTTATTATGTAGGTTTTAAATTAAGTACAGTTAATTCCAATTCTCAAACAGAGCTTTTTGAATAAAAAAATCTTTGGCTTCATAGTAAGTTGTAAATTAATTTTTTTGGATGAGGTCCATTTTTAACAGAGATAAAATGTACATCGGTATAGACCTTAGTCAATGATCTCAAGTATTCACATTATCAATAAAATTGATCAAGTACTTTTTAATTGCTAGTCAAATTCGACAAGTGATCATTGTAAACAATTATATGGAAAAAAAACGCAAGTGTTTCTTATTCTGTTACCACCTATGTATAGCTGTTAGTTTAGTGACCAACATAATATTATATCAATCTATTGTACCGTAATTCTTATTTTGTAATCTTTAGGTAATTTGTGTAGCCTTAATAAAAATCGGTGCGCTACTTACTAACGATAAAGCCGAATATCAGTAGCGTTTAATAACACTTAAATATAGTTTTTTAAGAAACCAATATTATCACATCGATATAATTGCCAACTTCTATCGATATGTGTAAATCTGTCTCATCCCTATCGAGATCACAAGTTGGTCGAGCGAAAGGACTTTTATCAGCGACCGATACCGAGCGGATTCCGTATATTTATTGCCACCCTCGCCACGACTCACCCGCCGTAGTTTAGTTTTACTTTATCTTAACAAGTTTTTGAAGAGGATCAGGTTTTTAGTAAGTTTGGGTTAGGTTAAGACAGTTGGAACAAGTTTCACATACACACCTACATGTTGCTGGCTATGATCGTTCTGTCTTACTTCCGTCAACGCTTGTAATTTTGTTCTATCTATGCATGAACTCATACTCATAAAAATAATTATGATACTTTGAATTTGACATTGTAAACACGACTACTTAGGGGCTCTATTCTACACGTTAAAATCACATTGCTGTTCACATATTTTTTTTATGGCATGGCATACGAGCACCAGGCTAGATGGTAAGTGAAATCTAAATCTAAATGACCCATGAGACATTTGCATTCTGAACACTACAATCTTAAGACTGCAATCCTAAGACTGCAGATGCGTTGCCAACCCTGAGGACTAAGGTGGAATGCCTCTATGCTAGTAATTTCACCGGTTGTTTTATCCCCACACCGGAACACAACAATACGAACACTGTTGCTTTGCGGTAGGTTGAAGGATAAAATGGTGGTAGCAATCTGGGCGAACCTTGTATAAAATCCTACCACCGCTACATGCAAATACAATATGGTTTATCGAGTAGTACTTATAGAGACCCAGTAAAAATCAGCCACTTTTGCCCATGTTATTGATGAGGGATGTATTTTTTTTCAAATTTTAGGTTCAGTAGTTTCGAAGATCATGGGGGGAATGGTCAGTTTTCGTCTTCTTTCATGAATAAAATCAAAACTATTTATTTTACAATAATAACAAAAATATATTTGAGATCCTCATAACGAGCCCTTTCATTTGATATATGACACAGTAAGGTTTGCAAAACTTTTTTTTTAATTTCCCAATTTGTCCCCCAAAAATGAACTTTATTTAACAAAAAAAATACTTTTCACATCTGTGTTTGGGTCGTCAATTTACATATGTGCACCAAATTTAAACTCAATCGGTTCAGTATTTTCGGAGCAAATTGGCTGTGACAGACGGACGGAGAGACAGACGCACGAGTGATCGTATAAGGGTTCCGTTTTTGATTTTTTGTACGGAACCCTGATAAACTTATTTTTGACAAAACACTATAACTATTTTGTGGTCAAGTAGAAAATCTTTCAAACAAAGTAGCTTCAAACAATTTAATTTAAAAATGTATTTTAAATACGTTCAAAGAAACTCTCGTAAACAACAGAATAGGTGTAAAAGCAGCAAGAGTTAAAGTTTAGCGGCTGCTCCGAGGCAAGGATTACGAGGCAGGAGGCAGCGCAGAGGCAAGCGGCAAGAGGCATGACGCATGGCCCGAGAGGGACCCGTAGCTCACAACTTTTTAGCGTTCCGTCGTCACTTTGCGGGTGGTTTTATGAGAAACATTGTAAATGGGTTAAATGTAAGACCATTTTAATTCTTAACAATAGGTAATGGGCATTATTATTTGTTATTGAGTTTTATTTGGTTGTCTCTTACAGTCACCAGCAAAAATATGATTAAACATTAAACTCAAAAATATTATCAAAAGCAACTAGTAAATTGCTACAGGTGTTTCATTACATTTTTGAGTTTAATCCTAAAGGTGCTTTTCCACCGGCGACGCGAGGCGAGACGAGGCGGGACGAGAATTGAAATTTGTATTGAAAAATCGCGCAACACACTCGCGCGCGCGCGGTGAAAATGGGTGTTTCCATACAAATAAAAATTCTCGCGCCGCCTTGTCTCGTCTCGCGTCGCCAGTGGTAAAGCACCTTCACTCCTGTTTAATCTGTGCCTCTAGTAATATGGACGAGTAGGGGTCCTAGTGAAAAAGGGTACAAGTCTTATGAAGGTCAAGTGAAAAAGGGTATAAGTCTAGTAACGGAGTATCCGTTCATGTAATATACAGGTCGATTCACAAGAGTTGGCACGAATGGATTGAACGAGTGAACGAAAGTATACAAGTGTGTAAAATAATAACAGGTTTTCGGTTTGAAATTCGAACATCGGTTCAAAGGACGGCACTCACACAAAGATAGGTGACATTACTTTCGTTCAATCCATTCGTGCCAACTCTTGTGAATCGACCTGTACCCTTTTTAATTACGAGTTAAGTCGACTTGTACCCTTTTTCACTTTTGTTTCTGATTCCAATGCTTGGTCAGATATTATTGCTGGTGAAGTGGTTAAAGTAGCCGCAGCATAAAGCTAGAGCTGAGTTCGAAACTAGGTAACTCTGATATTCTTTCCTAATTACGAGTTTAATGTTTAATCGCTTTCAATGTGTTACTATACTAATATAAGGTTATGTAAACAGACAGGAATGGTGGCCGAGTAGAAAACAATACCATAACATTTCATAAGCATGATTGTTTTACAGAGTACACTTTATTATACTTTGTTTCTAAAATCAAATGGTATTTACTGTCAAGTGAACAACAGCTAACAAAAAATTCAAAATATGATAACATTGATAGCAATACGGTCTAAACAAAGTGAAACAGACCCCTATTTTTCGCCTTACGGAACCCTTTCCTTATCATTCATAAAGTTTATAACTAGCCGTATTTCAGCTGCGTTAAGTTGTGAAGCCTCCGGAGCAGGCGGTGGCGGTTACTTGCAGTGTTCTCGGAGAACTACACTCAAGAGCATTGAAAACGGGTCAAGTGTACATATACTGGTACGGAAAGTGGTCCGTTTTTAACCCCCACAAAAAGAGGGGTGTTATAAGTTTAAGTGTGTATATGTCTGTGTCTGTCTGTGGCATCGAACCTCTTAAACGGATGGAGAGATTCGGATGCGGTTTGGTCCTTCTTTGCAGCCTTTTGGACAAACCCTTCTTTCGCAAGCCTACCTCGTACATTCAAAACCATTGTTAAGGTGACTTCATAGTTTTCATTTAGTTGCATGATAATATTTTGCTACGATGAATTTCGATTATCGTTATACAGTCGGCAATTTTTAAATTTTCAGGGATGAAAAGTAGCCTATGGGTTAATCCAGGGTAAAAGCTATCTCCAATTCAAATTTCATCAAAATCCGTCCACCCGTTGCAGTGTGAGAGTAACAAAGTAACACACAAACTTTCGCTTTCGTAATATTAGTGGGATGAAAATAATTACATTGCTAACCACCAATTTGGTTGAAATGTATGATATAGGCTTACGATGTTGGTGAAGGCAGGGTTAGAGCAATAACTTTTTGCAACTTCATCAAACCGTTACACAGAATCGGTTAAGTACCAATACCAACATAGTTTCTTGATGAAAAATGAAGAATTAAAGATACATACTATCCCATTTTTGAGTTGGGGCGTAACTACGCCAACTGCGTCGTCCGCGATAGAATCCATATAATCTCAAAAATATCTGACTAGTTATTACTTGGGACATAAGAGCGTGTCTAATATTTTTAGACATTATGACTGCGCCTCTATTCTAGGCGGTATAAACGATATCGTAGTTGACCTGTTATGGTATTGTTATGACGTCACCCGTCATTACTGTCAAGAAAATAACAGGACCAAAACGATATTATTTTTACCGTGTTGGGTAGAGGCCCTGGGGGGTTATTGTCTAACGCACTCGCAATCACGATCATTTTCATTTTGAAAATCGAAGCCTTGTCTGCATACAAAATGAAAACATATGCTCCACTTTGACGCCGGTTGTGATTGCGAGTGCGTAGCCCTCTGGTGACTTTACACCATAACAATCCACCTACCGTTTATACGACATTCACTTGTTTGTACGTTTTCCTCCCCCCGCACTAAAAGCGGCTGCTCAAATCAAATAACTCTAGGTGTTGGTTAAATTTTTCACATCGGCCATTTGGGCCATTTGGGCCACTCGGCCCATTCGGCGCCATTACATGTAATAAAATAGCGACTCAATGTAAATCACATAACGCTCTTCCGCGGCTGCGGTCGGTCGTTGCAATAAAAAACGGGGCAAGTGCGAGACGGGGCGAGTTCTGAGGGTTCTGTGGAAATTATATACCTTCCTATACTCGTACCATAAGCATGGGTAGATTGTGCGAGGGAGTATAAGATTTTGACTAAGTTTATGTGCAAAAAAAAACTTTCTACAGTTTCTTGCAGCGTTTCTGCAATGGTGGTCTTGTCCGAAGCGCAGATAGATTCACCCTATATTACCGACGTGTAAGAGACACCTGATGTTTTTTTAATACAAATCTACATGTAGGTTTCCTGATGGGAAGTAATCACCACTGCCCATAAACACCAGCAACTCGAAGGCACTTTTTTTGAAGGCACCCGTGCCATAACTGGTATTCATGAAATACCGCCGAAGGCGTTCCACAGTTTCACTGTAGGAGGCAAAAAGTGCCTAGTGAAACGCACGGTGGTGGAAGAACGCCATTCATCAAGGTGATGTTGATGGAACCTGGCTGTACGACGAGTAGTTCGATGGTGGAACTCAATGGCCGGTAGAAGTCCGAAAAAATGGGTTCTAAATGCGGTTTCAATTAATTAGCAATATCGGCTCATCACCGTTAATCGTCTTGTTCAACCAGTTCTGTGGCTGTTTCCTTCTAATGCATTGAAAGTCGTAGCCAACTCCTACGTCAGTCAAAACGTCATAGATACTTAAGGACCAGTCACTAGTGGGTGCCTAATATAACTAATCTCCAGTTTACCTTCCTTCGAGCTCATTTAAGGCGGGAACCCGCGCACCGTTGCGTAGAATATGCCAAACATACAATAAAAGCCTGGTCTCGGTTGACATATTTAGTAACACGCGTGCCAAATTCAAAGATAAAATTAAACGCTTAATAAAGTAAATGAGATCGTGAAAATTTATATGCTTATGGAAAGAACACATTTTGTAATTTATATGTTTTTGATAGTATATTTGTTAGCATGGCCTGTCTAAATCTATTTTATATTAAAGCATGCTGTTTGTTGCCCTGTTGTATGTTTCGTTCCTACGGCACTGCCACTACTTTAATTATTGTATAAGTCTTAGTGGGAATTGCTCCAGGATATAGGCTACACTTATTTAATTTTATGATCTATTTGTATATTCTGTGTCTGTTTTTTTCCCCAATAAAGAAAAAGAAAAAGAAAATAAAATAAAATACCGTGCGCCCTGCAAATCAATAATCAGATCAGACACGTTGTGTCTGCACCGGTGGCGCTATGATAGGTATTATTTTTGATAACAGAAACATAAGACATAGATCTCACGGATGATCTCGCCAATCTTCAGTCTCTTCGACGAATGCTCTACGCGTCATAGAGTACATAACTAGTTTCTTAATAGCCATTGGGAATCCTAATTTCTTTATGAAACAAGTGTGTTAAAAATAAAAAGCAAGCTTTAAAAACCCGATTGCATTTTTTGGTATGGACGCCGATATATATGTTAAAAACATGAAAGCGCATAAAACCGCCATTTTTTAAGAATTGTATGTGTGGTGTGGTTCATGCGCTATCAAGACGAATCTAATGACGTATCATTTATAAAAGTCGGCTCAGCACGGCTAGCGCAAGTTGCCAGCGACTTGTTGGTCGAGCAGTCGAGCGCACTGAGCGACAAGTGAGAAAATACAACTTTGTGCTACCCGTCCTGTTGTTGAGTAGTTAGGAGCGGAAATAGTTACGGCCATACATACAAACATACAAGTCAAACACAATCCTTTGGGGTTCGTCGCAGTCGGGTAATAATACCGTCAGTTCGACGACGCGCTAGCCTAGTTGGTAGTGACCCTGCCTATGAAGCTAGCGGTCCTGGGTTCAAATCCCGGTAAGGGCAGATATTTGTGTGATGAGCACGAGTATTTGTTTCTGAGTGTTGGATGTTTTCTATGTATTTAAGTATTTATTTCTCTATATAATATTTATATCGTTGTCTAGGTACCCATAGTACAAGCCTAGAGTTTAGTTTGGGACTGGGTCAATTTGTGTGAGATCATCCCTTGATATTTATTATTATTTATTATTATAGTTGGGAGTGCTGTTACTTATGTATGAGTACTTATCTAGCAAGTTTGATAGCAGATTAAACAACTGATCCCTAAAAAGCAAAGTGTCCCATGAAAATGCCAGAGCCGTATTTGGCGGTCGTTTGTAATTCCGGAGCAATCTCAACGAGTCCCAAGGCGGGGGGCGCCGGGGGGCGAGCTTGTTTTATTGATATTTTAGCGGCGGAATGATTTGGAAGCGCGGAACGGCACTCCCGGGGCACCGTTAGTATTGATAGCCAGGTTCCCGAATACCTGGGAAATTTAAAGTGACGACGAAAAAGCGCGTACAAGTTATCATTCTGAACCAAATAGCGGCATCTCTTACAAAACATCTTTAGTATACATATTACTATGCATCCTTATAACATATTGTGGTAGTATATATTAGTATATTTAATTATCTATGTATGTAGTATTGCACACTCAAAAGAATGAGAGCCAACAAAAAGACATTTTCTCTAAGTTGACAAAGAATGAATACAATAGTTAAGATATTAGTTATATCAACCAAAGCTGATAGAAACAACAGCAATTTCTTTGGTAATTTTATTAACATCTTAGTTGATGTATCTAATGTCTTGTCAGGCTCGTATGGAATCAAAACGCTTATGCACAACAATCACAGTCAAGAGGCATATCCAAAGAGCATGGGATACTCCTCGCCTCATATCAATTCATACATCTCTCATACAAAATAGTCCGGACGATTCAGATCGCGCCCGTCTTCTCGCTGTCTCTGCAGGCGAATCAGGTCACGCTCCACGCTCTTCCTTCCCGCAATATAGGCACAGTCTTGGACCCAAGCTGCTTGCGCATAGCAATAAGCTTGCGGGTTGGAGCTAGAATCTGT
The DNA here is from genome assembly GCA_948252455.1 of Acleris cristana. Classification (NCBI taxonomy): domain Eukaryota; kingdom Metazoa; phylum Arthropoda; class Insecta; order Lepidoptera; family Tortricidae; genus Acleris; species Acleris cristana. Next base: position 11,183,834 of record OX411788.1, on the reverse strand, counting down.
GAACCTCATACTTGCACGTGCGGGAAGGAAGTGAGTGAGCTGGGACGACATGGCCTTTCATGCTTTAGAAGTGCCGGCCGTTTGTACCGCCATGGCACAATTAATGATCTGATCCGTCGTTCGCTTGCCACTGCCTCTGTACCAGCTGTCCTGGAACCAGCAGGTTTACATAGAGACGATGGCAAGGCCAGACGGAGCTACATTGGTGCCGTGGAAACTGGGTAGGGCACTGGTGTGGGACGCGACGTGTGTTGACACATTCGCCCTGTCCCACGTCCAGTCAACCCGTAATCGGGCCGGTGCAGCAGCTGATCAGGCCCAAACCATCAAGCGCCGCAAATATTCATCATTATTAAATAATTATGAATTTGTGGCGCTTGCAGTGGAGACCATGGGACCTTGGTCAGCTGATATGAAAAGCTTTATTAAGGCCCTGTCATCCCGGCTCATAGACACCTCCGGAGATCCTAGAGCTGGTGCTTACCTCTCCCAAAGGATTGGGCTAGCTATCCAGAGAGGTAACGCAGCCAGTGTCATAGGGACCATGCCGCGAGCGGACCTGCTAGAGGGGGTGTTCTTTTTATAGTGGTGATTATTATTTACGTCTTTAATATTTGAGTAGCTTAGTTTTTATTTTAATTTAAATAAGTTTAGTTTTAACTTTTAATTGTATTATATTAAATATGTATCTACTTATGTTTATACTGTTGAATAAATTTAAGTATAAGACCCACAATCACAATCTTCTTAGAATTGACCAATTATTTTTATCAGTGCAAGAAGGCTTTTAAAAAGTTCTTAATTGCGTTCAAATGACCATGACGTAACGTGGTACAGTGCCTGATGTCAACTTGTGGCTACGAGTGGATTCGTGAAACTTTGCTGTAAAATAGACTACATAGAGGAACAGACATTAAAATTATTTAAAATATTAAATAGTTTCAGTATAAATGATGACATAAATTACAAGAAAATTTTAATGCAATTTACTGGTAGCTGTGTGACGACGCGGTAGCCTAGTTGGTAGTGACCCTGCCTAAGAAAGAAGTTAGCGGTCACGGGATCATTTCCCGGTAATGACGAATATGATATCTTGCCTTTTGGCCGAAATATGTTTGGCCGAATGTACCTATCGTTTCCCAACTGATTCATTTGCCAACCCGCTTTTTTTCTGTAACTGTTAATATTTCAGGATTCTCACTCAGTTCATACAACGTATCACTTTGCAGAATTTTCGTTTCATACAAAGCTATTTCGAATATAGTCGATTTCAGGTTATCTTAAATAATAAGTACGATTCACGAAGGTTAGGTTAGGTTAGACTTGTAACCATCACAAGATAATCTGAAATCAACACGCAATAGTGTAGCGCAATATTGCAGAAGATAAGGGTTATTAATTTATTTTGAGACATTCAATTTATAACCTTATATTCTTTGAATTAAGAGTTAAGAGTCCATTATTGGTGCCTTTAGCTAAAAGTGTCCAAAATTGGTGCCGTTACCCTACGTTCTATGAAATGAGTACTTATCGGTGAAAAAAGGATATACTTTTATTTACTTCACAGTGAGGCCAGTCAAGTTAAAACAATCCCATAACAAATCAAAGGCAACATGGTTTTACCGAGTTGAACAGAGGCCCTATTTAATTTATTTTATAAAATATATGACTGTAGTAAAAACTGGGACAGGTCGGTTTGCTCTTACCCGCTATGAATCATTTAGTGTAACGACACGCCGTTTTACAGCTGCTGCTGCATTATAGATGCCGCTGCGTTTATAAGGCTTTATAGCTTTCAGCCAGCGTTTTGATGGCTTCGAAGTTTTGTGACTTTTGCGATTGCTGCGTGGAGTAAACGATTCTGAGGTCTCAATCTCCGATAACCATGAGTTTTTAACCCAATCGCGTCCACATTAAGTTTAATTGTTTGGCTACCATCCAGTGGGCCAGTTCTGTCAGTGTCGAGGTTGGAAGTTACAAGTGATCGGTGAAAATGTTTTTCCAAAAATAGATGCAATAGCAAGTGACTGGTTGATGCAGGTAGCACGTGACCTGTCGTTGTGGCGATCCTTGGGGGAGGCCTATGTCCTGTAGTGGTCGGCGTTTGGCTGAAATGATGATGATGATGATGATTATATACATTAACTACAACTACAAATACTAAATCTAAAATGACAATTTAGATATGACATAACTATGGCTAGTTGTGCGAGTGTAGTCTTGAGGAGGGATCCTCAAGACCACACTCGCACAGAGAATGATCCCTAACACACCGTCCACATCGGTGTTTAATATGCACCGTAAACGCAGAGACGTGTCTTGGTGTGGACGTCATGTGTTAAAAAAGTGACGCATAAGTCAGATTTAGATCAAGGCAGATTTATAAGAACATAATTAAAACAATACAACAAACAAAACAGGGTATACCTGTGGGTAAATATCATATTTACACGACAATATCAAAACATGCAATCGGGTTCAGAAAGCATGCTTTTTATTGAATGTATCCAACATCTTTATTTGTGACAGCTTTCAGGGAAATTTGATTAAATCACTTTAAAAAAAAAGTTAATTAAATTAATATTCGCTTTAGAGACCTATAATTAAAAATAAATTGACAGTAGCGGTTATAAAAACCTGATCAAACGTTTCGTGTTTTACTACTGTCCATGGTAATTTGTCTATCAAATGGTACACAAAATCCAATATTCGTACAAACATAAATAAACATTACTTAATTTTGTCGTGTAACTCTAAGCTGCAACTTTCTTGGAGCTATACCCTCAATAATAAGTTACTTGTTCTCGTGACATTTTTAGCGCTTCCAGAGCTCTCCATAAAGATGGCGCCCGGCACCGCAACACAATATTTTGCAAACAATACTCGTGCAAAAAGACTGCGCAGGCGACACGCGCTTCAACTGATATCGAACACACTGTAAATCGAAATTCGATAACACTACCACTAACTTTTACATTATTGTCACATCACAACTGCTTTCAATTGACACCATCCATTGCGCGTTTGGATATGACTAATATTTGCTTCTGGCGAAGAGGAAAAGCGATGTACGTTTTGCAATCTGAAAGGGTAGGCGGAAAGATGTATGATTAAAGTTGGAATTCGAGGATTATTTTTGCATTGTAAATTAAATTGATGTGAGCGGATTAAGTAAATTGTAAAGGTAATTAAGTAAAAATCGATCCGTAACAGGCTTGGTGCATTTCAGGTTTTGTCAGAATGTTTCCTTTAAAGAAATAATACTGATTAAATATTAATTTGTCATCAATTATTTGATCTTTTAATGTATGAATACTTATAATTGCATTTAAAAAAAACACGCAAGTGGATTACTTTATGAATAGCATAATTAATGACTGTATTAAATGGCGATATAATTAAAAAAGTTTTAAGATAAAACTATAAACTGTGTTACAATGGCTGTGGTCTCATTTATAATTTTATCTTTTGCGTGACCATCGTTGTTCGGAAGTTTAAAAGTTATGAACTAAAAAAAGACGTGCAAATGAAGTTAACTTAAAATATAATAAAATTAAAAATATTTTAGTGATTTATTAAAAAAATAGACTATACATTATCTTCTTTCGGTTTTGCCTGTCGGTTGACTGTTATATAATACTACGTACAATAAAACTTTAATAAACAAACAAAATCAAAGACAATCGTTTATTCCCAATCCGCGCACCATAGTCACGCGCACGGCCGCGCTCGGTATTGTCACCGCAAAGCTATCTGCACTGAGTGCGCATCCTTGTTGCGCGCGCGCCGATTTACGCGCGCCCTAGCCTGTAGATTAGCCTGATAGATGCGCTTTTGTTCTTGTTGCGATCCTGTACGATAGTCGCGTTGTGATTGAAGGAAACGACTGGGGAATGTGACGTTATTGGCAATTGATGGTAATGGAAGATTTTGATGTGGTATTTAGGCCTAAAGAGGTTATGTTTAAGTTTAAATGCGAGCTAAGGAGTGGAACTCGCTTCCTGCATCTGTATGTTCTAAGCGGTACAGTAGAACACAATTTATATGGCGTGTCGTGAATCTTCGTTCGCGCAGACACGAACAACGTTCCGATGATTTCCGAAAGCACGATTAAAACCTACGATCAGACATGTACGTAATAGTTATAAGGTGCAAATTAAATTGCATCTATTTTTTCCATCTCACTCACTGCTGACTGAATGACACGCGAGCGCGTCAACATGGCGTCACTAATAACTAATAATAGCACAGAATACAGACGTGCAACGCGAGGATCATGCTGATTGGTTCCCGCGCTTCGAAAATTCGTCTTCTGCGCAGGTACATCATCGGTAAGCCATATCTGTTGTGTTTTACTGTACTGTACACTTCGGTTTGTTTAAAGAAGAGTGAATAGGTTGATACTGGTCCACTGAACACCACCCTCACACTTCACATGTAATAACCTTTATTTGGTTATAATTAAGGTCGATACAATTTGCACAAGTACTTACTAGCTAACAAATTCTTTTGGTCCTATCTCCATTTTCTTACAAATATAACCAACCCCTTAACAGCCCCAGTAAATATTAACCATTACGATATTCTCTTATACTTTAGCACCATGGTATCCCCATCAATATGGCAAATTAGATCAGACCTGTGCCACAGAGCACCGTGTTTATGAGGGAAGGGGGTTCAATCCGGTAATGTCGATGCTGTTTACTGTTACGATTGGAAGTTATCAGGTTAACATAAGTGGTTGGGATGTTATGGGGAAAGTGGTGTAATGGTTTGAGACTCAGGGTTTGGGTTAAACTTTTTTCTTTATTGGGATATGTTTGCGGATGAAGATTTGTTGTTGCTAGCGAATTTTTTTAATTATAAGCCAGGACATGATTGGTAAAGAGACGTTCTTTTCGTCAATTTTCATAAAAAAATTGATTTGTGTCATATTATTGAGGAAAATCTATTTCAACTTTTTATTACCTTTCACATTTATAAAATTAGTGAGATACAGTTTTTTAAGCATAAAATACTTAAACTAAACGGTTTTATTTCAAGATAAGAAAAAAAAAGTAAGGCGTAAGCTATTTCGTGAGAAAAAAGTCCTAAAGTCGATATAGTGACCATATTAATTGGAGTAGGTATATTGAAAAAGGCAGCTTGTTTTTAGCACCTAGCCAGCAACTGTCAAAGTCTCTAACATTAGTCAAATCCAATAAGTAATTCGTTTGTTCGTAACAGAGCTTTGTGCTGTATTTATAAGTTTAACATAAACCTCTTTCTCCTCACTCGAGTAATAATCGCGTCTCCAATAACTCTGTCCAGGGCAAAACAGAGTGTCGTAATTAGTCAATAGGGGAGGACAGGGCACTCGCAACAACTTGTCCGGGGCCATTCGCAGTGTTTATTATCCCCGCTGTCCCCAACTAATTTATTTGGCCCTTAACGCCCTTCGAGATGGATCACCTAATTTAACATTAAGGTGGGACCTTCATATTTTTTGCTATGTCACAGGTTTAATGAGTTTATCCGTTTACCAGCTTTGGAACGCGATTCTGCGTTAAAATCGTTGATCGCTGCGGGAACTGTCTGATTTTTTGCGGATAAAAAGTCTGTCCGTCTCCGGTTTGTTAAAGTATCTCTGCCGATTTCACGTCCATCGGTTGATGCAAATAACGACACAAACAAACAAACACTCTTAATAATAACATAAGGAGTGGGGATTACGAGTGCTAATAATTATAGCGGGATATAATATTAGGAACATCTGCAATGCGTCCGATTTGAATCAGTCAGCACCGAAAACAACACAGCGGGCCCATTTTGCAAATGTTTTAAGAACTGCAGGGCCCGTATCATGGCCGCCTTTATCGCGGTGGATAAAGCATCCGTCACTCTCGCACTTGCAAACTGGTCAGAAAGTGACATATGTCTTATCCACATCTATAAACACGACCAGAATAGGCTTGCTGAGATCAAAAAATATGTCTAGCATTGACGTAAGGTTTTCGTGCGTTTAGTCTATGTCGATTCCATAAATTTCGGTAAGTAGATAATTTTACAGACATTAGATTTTGTAGCCTACAATGGCTGGATTTGCAAAGGTTTTCTTATGGATAAGAGTCTTCAAAGCGACAGCGTATTAATCTTACTTTAGTGCGTCAACTTTTAGTATGATTGCAGGTTTTGTCATTGTCAAAACTCGTCCAAAATGATAGATAACTTTGCCTGACTTGCCTATGAGCACTGGGTTTCTCTCGCTGGATAATAATTCGTCAACGATTTGTGGATTATTTAAAAGAATAACACGGTAGTATTAGATGCTCGACTCATATTTATTACCAGCCTTAATGATGTACAATTTAAAAACTGCGTCGATATATCGTGTCGGCATCGTCGCCCGCTGCGTACGCGGTAATTACAACGTTTGTCTCTCGATAAATCAACGTTTTATTTATATCGACCGGTGACAAAATATTCGCCTGTCGGTTATCGATTTATTAAGCCAGCGGGGTTATTATGGTCGTGTTTATCGATGTGGATAAACGTCGATAAGACTTTCACTTTCTAATTATGTAAGTGCGAGAGTGACGAATGGATAAAGGCGGTCATAATACGGGGTTGAATGCAATATTGAGCTTGATTTGCAAGGAAATTAAGGATATGGTACTCAACGCAGGTTAAGGTGAATGACCTTTTGGAATGTGCTTAAGGAAAAGAGGTATTCGTCATGTGGAATTCGTATGGCAAAGTTTAATGAAATAGGTTATACTTAAAAGGTTCTTTGAATCATCATACTCTATCAAAATAAAGTTTAAAGGGAAAACTGTTTGTGTCTTGTCACGTTTTGATCTAAGCTGAGATGCTCGTTTCGAGACAGGTCAGAAATGGCAGTTGACGTTTATATTGACGTGTATTGAGATGGCCATCATAGCTTTAATGTATAAATTTTAAATGCGACCTTATAAGCCTCGTATTAATAATCTGGCCTTAAATAAAATGGCCATATCAAACTCGTCAAAAATAACAGTTTTTTTTGAGTTTATAATTTATAGATTATAATTTGATGAAATAATCAATTTTGGTTAAGTGGTGGTAGGCATCCTTGTGCAAGGTCCGACCTGATGTCTACCACCATCTTATGCTTTAACCTACCGCCAAGCAGAAGTGTTCGTTCGTTGTGTTCCGGTGAGGGCATAAGACAACCGGTGAATGTACTAGCATAAATGCATTCAATCTCAGTCCTCAGGGTTGGCAACGCATTTGTAGTCTTAGGATTGCAGTCTTAAGATTGCAGTCTTAAGATTGTAGTCTTGAGAATGCAAATGTATATGGGCACAGATCCCGCTGGAGTACCTTCACAATGCCATTTAAAAAAATACAGTTGCCGAAATCTAGTAAACTATGTTGACAACTAGCATCCCGCTTGTTCGAGATAATTAACAGCTTGATTTAGAACGTGAATACTAAACTAATGTCTTGTAGACTAAAACTAATAACGACCCTTCGGTCTGGGGCGAGACGTATTGCCGCGTCCGAGCCCAAATAAATGTCTTGCAAGACAATAGTTGTGCTTAGGTATGGACAGACGGCTGCGGTCGCACGGGCGACGCACGGACGGTTCACGGACGGGTCTGTTTAAAGACCATTTAGATTTGGCAGTTTGTTCGAAGTGGTCAAAGAAGACGTTCATGTCAACTTAAAGCGAAATACTTTCGAGAAGTATTTCCTCCCCGTAATTTATTTAGCGTGTTTATTTCTTAAAACATAATACACAAAGGTCTCAATTCTTTTTATTTATAAATGTCATTTTATCTTAAATTAGTGCACTGACACCGCGAATCGCGGAAGTCGCAGCTAAGGGCGAATTTTTTTATGAATTTCGAATGGTTTCGCGGTGGTTTCGCGGATCGCGGCGTCAGTGTACTAACAGTGTTAAGTTTACTACGTAAAAGTCTTAGTTTTAGTAACTTTATATAGTATATAGATAAATAATTTACGGTGCCGTGACCAGGATTCTCACACCGCAGGTTATCAACAAGCTCCAAGTGGCCTGGAGAGCTATAGAGCGGTCAATATTAGGTAAGTCTCTTTGCAATAGAATCAGAAATACAGAAATCTGAAGACAAACTAAACTGACTGAATGTCCGGTTAATAGCAGAGGCAATGGAAGACCCCACTTACAGGACTTTGCTTAAGTAGAGACCAGAAACCGGACGGAGGAATGTGGAGAAGCAGCGGATGGGGTAGGCCGACGATGTGTCAAAATAGCTGGAATGAATTTGGTGCAATGACCAATGAGAAGCGAATGAAGTGCATTAGAAGAGGCTTAGCTACCCTAAGCTGAGTAGCATAGGCTAAGTAACTGAGAAGAGAAACTTTATTTTGCCACAGCTAGACTTTCTCTTCGTTATCATTAAATGAATCTACTAGCGCTTTGGACAGGATCATTTAAGCTAAGATTTTCATGTTTTACAACATCACCCGACGATTGTCTGAACTCTGCGTCCAGAATCAATTGTTTCACTGATAAGCAATAATAGTCGATCATCAGTGAATCGGACCTGTTTGAAACGGCAAATAGGAAGGACAATGAAACAAAACAGATCCCTTTTCAACATTCTGCCGAAAGTCACACAGTTTGGTTAAGCATCCGTTACCTTCTGACACGTAAATAAGGAAGAGAGTGACAGATGCTTTATCCACATTTGACACGCGATATAGACGCAGCCATACTAGGCCCGCTGTAGTCGTAATCTTTATCCAAAACACTGACGCAGCTCATCAGTAAACCGACCGTGTGTTTGAGACTTTACCCAGAGGGGACGGGGGACCGGACACGTTGTCTTTAATTACCCGACTGCCCGCCGAGATTCGCTTGTAATCTTTGGCAACTTTGTTTTGTTATCCACTTCTCAGTGCAGAAACATCTCAGAAACGCCTTGGGTTGTATTCAAGTCAAATTATGCACTATTAATATAGTTGCTCATATTTATATTAGGATGCCCAATAGTTGTTACGTTGTTTGGGAACAAAGCCAGAGGTTTGACTCTCGCTAATATAAGATTTGGTATAAATTTCATTCAGCTTCATAAAGTAGTCAATTCAACACAAGAAACCTTGTTTCAGCCGTTGAGTGCATATACAGGATGTCTTAGAACTTGAAGAAATATTACAGGTCAGCATAGACTGAGAGAAAAGGACACAGTTTTATAACTGCTATAACTCTGTCTTTTACGCTCGCAATAAATTAAACAGAATAGTCATAATAATAACGCCCCTGATCAATGGTAATAGACGCAAATTTGATATAATTTGACCAACACGTAAAACGTTAGGGCTGTTGACACCGACCAAAATGTCAAATACAAGTGTACGCTTACACATTTTTCAGAAATAGAAACGCTGTCAATATTAGATTAAATTAAATCTAATGTTGAGAGCGTTTGAGATGTTAACGGCTAATAAAAAAAACACTCAGGGTAGTGATTCTCTCATAAGCAAAGGTGAGCGAATGCAGGAGTGAAGTCCAAGCGGCGAGTTTAAGTAGTCCCGTCAGAGCGAACAAAACACATTAGCGCGTGCATTCTTAATTAGGCAGCCTTATACGTTCGAGAAGCCATGCTGCCAAATTGAATACACGCGCTAAAATGTGTTTTGTTCGCTTTGACGGGACTACTTAAACTCGCCGCTTGCACATCACTCCTGCGTTCGCTCACCTTTGCTTTTGAAAGAATCACTACCCTGGACGAGGACGTCATTTTCTTAAAGTTAACATACATACCTACAAACCTTTTGATAAGTATTGCAAACCGTACACACGTTTTTGCGAACCTAGTTAAAAAATAAAGCTCCACATTAAAATTCAAGACATCACACGTGTCGAGCCGAAAGGCCTTGATACTTAATAGGTCAAAATTATACGCATTATCAGATTACAGGCGCGGTCAACGTAATTGTGCATTGTTTTATGTTGTGTTGTTGTTGTTTTGTTATTGGTGTTGATCAGGCAGTGACGGGCGGAACGAGCCCGCAGGACGCGGGACGACCAGCGATTATTCACCAATAGGGTTGGCGACAGTCGAGATAAAACGTCGTTTAAAATGAAATTTCTAATGGAAGGTTACATGATTTTTTTGTATCTTTTGTTATTTCACGATTAGTTTAAGTTATGCCAGAGATTATGCGGTTTTCGTCAAGATCCTTTTTTTAGACTAACTTAAATAACATAACTTTTTGTAAGAGGCATTTTTTGAAATTTTTGCACCGTTAATATTTAATGATAAATGTATTTCTTCTTCTTCTTCTTTACAGTGAATTAATTTGTTTTGCTTTAAAATATTATGACACGACTGACTATTACATTAGTCTATTTTAATTTTAGATTTCAGGTCTTAAAAATCGTTAACCTTCTTTATTTTTAACAGCTTAAGTAACACAACTGAAAAATAGGCGATTTCCATATAAACTTCCGCCATTTTAAGAGTTTTCTTATTGTTAGAATGATAAATTCAAACAAGACAGGAAAAGTAAACAAAAAACTTCACTTGTACATTCATAATTTAGACACTCCTACTACTATCTCTAAATTATAAATACAAACCAGTAGCAACCCTAACCGGTGTCAAGAGTGACCGTACGTAAATTATTTGTTAAATTTAGAGCAGGATCGACTAAACGTTTCGGGGCATCAATAAGTAATACCCCCCAGTTCACCGTGGCCTCCCTCGTCCCCTGACCTGCACCATTTCAAGGCGTTGGAGGGTAAAGGAGGTGTATTACAGGGGTCAGTGTATACTGGTTGGTTAGTAATTATGGTGGGTGGCTATTACTTGGACGGTGGAGAGACTAATGTTTATGAGTTTGTCACTTGTTCGTGTAACAAGAGGATTTAATGCCGGTTTTGTTTTCGCCCGGGGCCAAGGCGAATTGGGCTTAATGCCAGCGAGTGGGAATGAAAAAATGAGCATGTTGATGTTTGATTGGAATTGGTTTTAATTATTATAAATTGTGAAAGTTTTACTGTCGGAATTCTATTCGTCTTTTTTCAGGCACACAAAAACACGAGGCTTTTAAACTCGTTACATAGGTACGAGTAAATATGCTTAATTTAACACTTAACCTGCTAAAAAGCGGCAATTGGTTTACTAGTAACAATTTGCTACTTAATGCTAAGAAAACTAAATGTGTTAGGTTCGCTTTGCCTAATGTTAGACCGGTAGAATCTAGTATTTTTCTAAATGATGAGTGTTTGGAAATGGTGGATAAGGCACTTTTCTTAGGAATAACTATAGACAAAAACTTGCAATGGAGTCCCCATTTAGCAGTACTAGCAGGTAAATTAAGTTCGGCAGCTTATGCTGTTAGGAAAATTAGACAACTTACCAATGTTGAGACAGCTCGCTTAGTTTATTATAGTTATTTTCATAGTGTTATGTCGTACGGTATTCTTGTTTGGGGAAAAGCTGCTGACATACAAACTATTTTCGTGTTACAAAAAAGAGCCATTCGTTCTATATATAACCTAAACTCCCGTGATTCCTTAAGATTATTATTTAAAGAAATTAATATTTTGACAGTAGCATCACAATTTATTTATGAGAATATTATTTATGTCATTAAAAATCAAGACTCTTTTATTAAGAATTGTGACATACATAATTTGAATACAAGAAATAAGAATAAAATTGCTATTAAAAAATTTCGTGTCCGTAAGGTATATAAATCATTTGTAGGTCAATGCATTCATTTCTATAATAAATTACCTGACGAAGTTTTAAAGTTACCATTTCCAGTACTTAAAAATTACTTGAAAAAGTCGTTGATGTCTAAAGCTTACTATAGGGTCGAAGACTATCTAACAGATAAAAATGCTTGGCCTAAATTAAACACCTAAATATCTTAATAATAACCTAATCATACCAATATATAAACATTGTGTATTGTCTAGGGGACACGGTTTCTGTAGGGGAATGTATCGAAACTAATTATGTGTTGTTTTGCACCGTCATAGGTAAGTATAATTTTTAATTTTTATTTATTTCTTATATTTACTATTTATGAGTTCTTGTAGAAATTTTGAGTTTTGACACATTTTCCTGCTCAACTACGCATGATATATATAGACATATTTTTGTTACATTCATTGTTTTATATAATACTAGGTTAAGTTTTATTTTTCGTTGTATAATATCATATCATAAGAAATGTTTAAAAAACGACTGACTGTTGAGTTTCTTGCGGCGTTTCTTCTCAGCAGTGGTCTCTTGCGAAGCGCTGGTAGATTATTGACGTGTAAAAGTGCCCGTGCGGCCTACTTACTGAATAAACATCTTTTATCTTTTTTATCTTTTTTTTATCTTTAATCAAAATTACAGAAAATAACAAATTAACATTGTTTAAAACAGAACAACTCAATGTCGTTTAAACACACATCAAAAGCAATGGCCAAGGATCAAACATACATGTATCTCTACATTATTTTGATATGTTGCAATATACTGCGTTCCGATACATTGCAAAATAAGTAAATAATGTAGGTACGGATATTTTAAATCTATAAATAATTTTAATGTGTAAGAACCACTGAGAAAAGTTCTTTTTAGCAATGAATATCTGTAAAAGCTTTATTTTGTAAAACCTTTTCTTTCATCACACCAAGAAACAATGGTTTTTAAAAACACTTAATTGTTCGGATGTTTGCTTTTCGATCACACATAAAGAGCTGAACAATTTAAATGAAATTTTGATACACAGGTAGTCCATGAGGTACCTACTTTATTTACCAAACTATTTGATAATTCTCGTAGGACAAACTCCTTGCGAATGTAGTCGCGGACAAACACAAGGAAAGTATACAAAGGAAGAAAGTAAACAAACCTATGACAAGACATCCATAAAAACATCCAATCAAGTATGTAGCGACAACTCTAATGGTTGCCTCTTGACCACCAATTACCACCTATTTCTACCATCTCACCATTTTCAACCGTACACGCCACAAACACAGTTCCAAATACTACAACACTAAGTATAAGTGTGGAAATAAAAAAATCAAACAGTTTGGTACCCTAATGTGTGCACAGTAAGGTCGAAAGAGGTTGAGAGGGGTAGGTGTGTTGGTCAGTTCGCACGAAACAACGAAATGCGTCCATAAACTAGTTGTGCTGCCGAATGACATTACTGAGGACGTGCTTCACTAGGGTCGGGCCATGAGAATAGCGGGATAAAACTTATTAAAAATCGGAAGAAAATGGGTAAAAAATTAGAAATCTAAACCGAAGATAGCACAAAGAAAAGATTTACACATTGCCTACTTTAGTTTTTTATTATTTATCAATTTAATTGCATTGCATGTGACATATTAATGGGATTGCATGTGAAAAAATACGAAATTACATTAAGATCGTCAACATAAATTTAATAAATAAAATAAAAAAAAACTCAAATATTCGATGTCAAATTAATAAAAATAAGAATATTTTTGTTCAAAGTTCGAGGAATCTCTAGTATACCCAATAAAAGACTTCTCATCTGATTATTAATTTATGTATAGCTTAAAATTACAAAACGGCTAAAGATCGCTGCAAGTTAAATAAAGTTTTAACAATACGTTTTATTAAATAATAGAAATATGGTAGAAGAAATACAACTTACATAAGAAAAACTGGAGAATGTTTTCGATTTAAATAGCAACACCTAACGGATAATGGGAAACTACAAAAGAAACCGCTATTTGCTGTAGAGGAGGTACTCTTTGTATTTAAAATAATTCAGAAAATTATTATATCGAGCTCTTCCACGTATCAGTTGCCGTAAGCATGTTTTTATAAGTGCAAATCGGTCAAGCCATTTGACCGTGAAAACTGAACAAAACAAAACACTTTCGCAAATTAACATGCATCTCTTCGTATCTAGCGTGTTTCGTGGCCCAGCGCGTCAGAAAGCGTCGTTACGTGGCCGTCATTCGCGCCCTCTATCGTTCGTAATTAACCGGCCGTCTCCTCGATTTGTGATTAGCTACTGGAAGGGCTCTGTTTAGCCGACGGAGAAGCAAAAATACGGTTAACTTATGGCCGTTCCCAATATTTAAACAACTGAAACACGAGCGGGTCGATTTTAAAAATCTATCACTTGAGAATTTCATTCGATTTCGTTGTCACGGTCTTTTGCATGCGATTCATTTTCTATTTTCGAGCGCTAGTTGCTCTAAATAAAAAATACACCTGCCACGTATTATTATTTTTCCTGAAGCAACCAATTCTACCCTCGGTTTGAATATTGAAACCAGACATTACTTGCTTGTGACATGGTTGTGACCACGTTCATACGACGCTGGCGGTCCAGAGTTGAAGAGATCCCTTGAAGGGATAAGTTCGCCTTTGTACTACTTTTATTTCAGTTATTTTAATAATTGTGTGGTGTAATTATTTTAGTACCTACAACAAAGTGTTTTCTATCTTACATTGAAACAAGTTCCACGTAACTATATAATGTACGTATTTGTTAATCTAAATACAACTGAATTATATATTTGATTTTAAAAAAAAACCCCGTCGCTACATCCCTGTACAGTCGGCCGTCAATACGGACGCTTCATTAGTTCGCGTCGTAAACGACTCGCACCGAACTGTACAATTACGTAACGAGTGTTGCTAACGTTATACTTTTTATTAAATACAGTAGTTTTATTTTTATTTTAAGGCATTTTAACAAACTAGTTAGTAATTAACCGCTTCATTAAAAAATAAGACTGTTGCAAAAGCTTTATCATAAATATGTTATTGCTGTTGTTTTGCGTTTAAAGGACAATTTGTAGAACCTGTCAATTAACATTTAAATTAACATGGCTAGGCTACCATGGGACAGGCCCTGCCTTGTGTGTGGTAAAATGAAAACATTTAAATACCAATCACTTTATATTCCATATACTCAAAATAAAAGGAGAGCTTTTTGTGTGTATCTTTGAAAAATCAGCTCCGACCAATAGAAATATTAATCTCAATTTTAAGTGAAAGCAAAAGCGATAGCGATGACGATAGCGATATCACATCGAGGATACAGTCCAAGGGGACAGCGTCTCTGATGGAATGGTGTCTAATTTTGTGCTCGCGGACGAGGAAATAAACAAGACATTTTGTTTAGCAGTTACCGCGCCCAGCAGCTGTTACTGCCTCGGTCAGGTTACATGCATAGGCATACGTTCGTACAATGTAGAGAGACCTTATCTTACTAACATTGTAAATGAGAAAGTTTGGATGTTTGTTAATCAAGCTTCAACCACTGAACGGATCGGGATGAAATTTGGTACACAAATAGGTTAGATACTGGAATAGGACATAGAACAGTTTTTATCCGGGAAAATTAGTCAGTTCCCGAGGGAGCAGCGATAAACGACTTCTGCGCTGACGGAGTCGCGGCCAAAAGCTAGTTTTATATAAATAAAAACTTTGGGCACTTACGGTTTTAATACGTATATTTGTTGCTACACAATTTAAATTAATATAATATAAAAGTACATTTTTTTTTAATTAATATCTTTGTTCATTTTGTAGCATAAAATCTCAGTCATTTATTTTACTCATCGAAATATAATAAGTATGGAAGAGTAACGTCTAACAAAAACGACTGACAAATCCGCTCCAAAACGCCCACTTTTTGAAATGAAAAGATCTTATGTATCGAGTGGTTTCAATAATCAACTAAATATTAATTGAGTTAAGGTATGAAGTCATTTATGTCAGATGCTGGTATAACGTTTGAGTAGACAGTAATTTCAGTAAGGTTTTATACCGTTTGAAAGACAAAAATCTGCAATTGGTTACAAGCTCTCTGACACAAGATTTCCATTTGTCAATATTTTTTTTCATAAGGGTTATTTGAACGCGGCCATGTCTTTCAACATTTGACGTGGATGGTTTAATACAAAAACAACACAGTAATTGAAAAACGAATTTTATTAATATTTTTTTATATGATTGAATGATTGTTCCCCTTGAATCATTTAACATACTTACTTATGTTACACTATTATAAAGTTGTAAAATAGTATATCAGAAGATATTATGTTGTAAGAGTAGTCAGCGTCAAATAGTCTTTAGCATCTAAAGTGCCAAATATATTGCGTAGCGGTCTTTTTTATTCTTATAGGCATAAAGATACGTGACAGTATAATACCTATATATAGGTATATAGTCGCTTTGGATGGTACAGCCTATTTGATGCTGCCGAAAAAACATGTCAAAAATTAACTTTATACGAGTAGTAAGACGAAAACATCACAAATAATTCATTTGGCACTGTTTCTATTCTACAGTTAGAGATGTGAAGCCAACTTAAATATTGCGAGAATAACATATCTAATAGACCTGTGATAAACTCCTCGACGTCTGATATTCATTTAAATATTAATTAAATTATTGTAAATAAATGTTGACAACGTACTGTACAATTTGGGACCGCTGTGACTTTTAAAAAATGTTTTCCAGTTTTTGAGATGACATAATCCGATTCATCAAAATGGATGCTGCAAATCCTGCAATGTTTGCTAGGCATCCAATTCTCGTTTCGCAATTCGCGACGAACTGCATCCACCCAAGCCAGACGGCGTTCTTCATTTTTTGGAAAACTTAAAAAGGTCATATTTCGTTTTTTTTATTATGTACATAAACTAACGATAGTAAAGATGACATAAAATTTAATTTCCTATTCATTCGAAGTAGTTGCTTGTAATTCACATTTTTCAAAGATATATTGCATAACATCGGCCATGACATTTTGGTATGGAATATTAAAAATTCAATAAATTACTAATGAAAATAAATATCGCTTTGTTTTGCATCTGTGTGGGTCCTGCACCAATTTACAATGCAACTTGGCATGGTTGCAGCGTCATTTAAATCCGGTAATCATTAATATCGATTTTTTCTTTTGTGATTGTAAACAACTGTTTGACACTACGTCAGAAAGTCGACTGATAGACAGTTCGGCACTCATTAATAGCTCCACCCCCGCCGGCACTAAGTCAGTGGGGCAGATTTTGTGCGTCGATTACTCTTCCATACTTATTATATTTCGATGATTTTACTTGGAAAAATCGAATATGTCATTTTTCTTTGCAAGCAATGACGAGAATGGCCAACTTTTAACCCGACTCGGTCACGTACTGGATGTCAATTCTCAGGTTATTCGAGATGAATCTCTAACGTGAAAATGCATGGAATGACAGCGTCACTTCTATGGAATATCGAATAGGAATTCATCTCGTACCCAGAATCGTCTCACTGGAACAATGGAGAAACCACTGCACGTCACTTTACGACAGCAGGGGCTCTACTTTGAAATCAGTAATTCGAACTTCGGATCGCCCCGTCACTTTCTTGCGAAATAGTGATGCGTCGAGAGCAAAAGGGATAGCAATAGACGAAGTTCGAATTACGGATTTCAAAGTAGACCCTCAGGGATGACACTACTTTTTTGCCATTAGGCAACTCCATTCATTAGAATGGAGTCCTGGCGAGCCTGACGTACTCCTGTCCGATGCGATGTCATACCACTTGTCGTTATTGGCCTCATAGGCTGATTTTCCCATCCTCATTTGTTTTGTTAATATATCGTCTTTGCCTCAAAAATGCAATTAGGTGCCTGGTGAGTGTGGTTGAACAAATTAAGATTACAATTGTAATTTGTGTCATACGGTAGCAAAATTATTTCCACCTTAGGCGTTAACACTTGAATCCCTAACTACTATCAGGATTCTATTTAAGAATCCCTCGCTACGCTCAGGATTCAATTATAGAATCCTTCGCTTCGTTCAGGATTCAATGTACGCCCTCGCCGTAAATATGTCATTTTGCTCCCTTTTGACACAAATAACAATTGTAATCTTAATTTGTTCCTCTATTCGTGACTGTGTTTTGTTGAGTTTAGTAGAAAATGAACTATTCTTAGGGTCATATAGTTTTATACATACAAGTAAAACAAAGATAAACTCCATCTTCCCACAGACAAGCCAAGCATAACCCAAAGACAATAAGGCCAGCCATCCGCGAGCAAATAAATCTGAAATTAGCCAGTACATTGATCGTGTGACGGGCGGAAGTGACGTCACGCCGGAAGGCGACGGTGGCGCGCGGGGGATTAAGGAACTGCGGATGGACAAATATGGAATATGTGACGGTTACAGAAAATGGCGGAGTCATGAACAAGAAATAATGTTTGTGATACTGCATTTTCAGGCACCGTTTAAATATAAGTACCTACAATTACATCCGAAAAATGGCCAGTTGTTATTGAGTTGTAGACTTATCATTGTTTAACAATTCTAAGGCAATTAATTGTAACGCCTTTAAAACTACGTAGATAAAATGGCAATGGATAAAACAAATAAATATTTATTAGGGGCCAATCTCGGACAAGTTGACTAGTGTGATAGTCCAGAACTTAGCTTCAATCACTTTTATCACTTTTAATACATCAAAACTGAACGTTAAACAGAAAAATGTGTACATTAATGTTGCTATTACAAATTACAAAATTTCAAATCTGAGTGTCAGCTAAACAAATTTTAATCAAAGCACCGAACCCAGAATAGCTGCACAGATAACACAAATAAACAGCCCCTGTCAAAAGCGGCGTCCCGCAAATGTCGTGAGTTCAAAATGGCGGCGATTCGCGCGGGAAACCTAATATTTCACCCAGGGTTGCCAAGAACTTTGAGGAGTGTTTCTTATTTTAGGTTAAATTCTGTGTAAAGTCTGTATGTAGACGATGGTGTAATTTATTGTGTCAACCAAAATAATGTAAGCATTTCTTAGATTATATTGAGTACGTAAGGGCTAAGTGTGCTCCATACTAATGTAATTAATGCCAATGTGAGTTCGTTTTTAAATACCTATGTTTGTTTGTGACATCCTAATGGCTACACCGAATAGCCAATTTTACTGAAATTTGGTATGGAATCAGCTTATTTTCCAGAAAAAGATATGGCTTATTTTTTATCCCAGCGGGCGTAAAATGGTTGCGTTTATCGCGTGACAAAATGTGCATAAAACATCCGTCACTTTTCGACACGTATATAAGTACGAGAGTGAGGGATCCTTTATCCACAGTTTGTCACGCGATGAACGCAACCATAATAGGCCCGCAGAACATTTAATACATCCCGAGGAAAGAAGATATACGAGTTATACGCAGATATGGTCGAGGGGATAAAGTTTAGCTTTTCTACTAGTTATACCTAAGTTTTATTTAAACATTACTAGAAATCCTGACGAACCCGTATAGATGTCAAAAATAGTGCCACCACGATTGCCAACCCTAACATCTGTAGCTAATATTGTTTAAACATCCGAAAAGTTTGTGCCGAGTTTTGGGGAAGATTCTTTCGCGGCTCTTTGTAAGCATAAATTAGACAAATTTCGCCGCCAAAGTTGACAGTTTAGATATTCTTCTGATTCTTTGATGATATTCCCTCGTTTTGTTTCTTAGGTAAAATATACTTTCAATGGTGCCATTTATTACACTCGATTACTCACTCTGTCGGCTCAACCAAATCCAAAATGAATTTAGTAAATTAAATAATTTATTTAAAGCAATGTTGTGCTTTACAAAAAAAAATGTTTTATTTGGTTTTGTGAGGGTTATTGCTTGGAGTCGCCAATACATCCTAAATCACTTCGTCAAGTGTTTAGTAATGCATATTTGATTAGTGTAACGAGGCGTAAAAGTAGTGATTATAATTTCATTATAAATACTTCCTGTTTTTTAGGTTTTAAGGCATTTGCTGAGCGAAGCCATTTCCCAATTTTCTCTGTATTCTTTAAAAACGAATTATTCAGCTATATGAACTTTCTTTATATAATTTTTCACCAAAACAATAACACCAATAAGACATTGGGGTAGATGCACGAATATTGGATATCAGCAGCAAGTCCCGCTGGGAAACCGCGTAACGGACCTCCTGTCGTGAAGAAACCATAGACACCTACGGTACGTTTACCCTATACGAAACAACGCTCAATGCAGTTGAAAAACCAACCCCAATTTTCTTCATGCCGTTATCAGCTTTATTGTAATGTGTTACGCTTGCTAAAAATTAGATTTGTTTGTGGAACGGTAAGTGTAAGTTTGTAAATGTATATTTTATTTTTTTAATATGGCGGACAAAAAGTCGGATTTGTCGTAATTCGTGTTGCTCTAATAAATTTACAGGCAATTTTGAGCAGTATATTGTTTTTGGTTTAATAATATGTTTTTCGGTTATTGGGGCTTCGGTACTGTCTGGGGGATGTGGTGAGATATATTTAGTAAAAAATAATGACTTGATGTTGACTGTACCTTCTGTAGCAACCTAGGTATTGGTTTTCTTAAGGAAATTAAGTCTTAAATGTGGCAGCTATACAATGCTTCATGCGTGCAAATGTACAAAGGCGAACTTATCCCTTTAAGGGTTCTCTTCCAGCTAACCTTTGGGTGATTGAGGAAAATAAGAAAAGTAGAATGTGGCAACGAGTAGACATAATTGTACAAAAAAAAAGTTTACAGAAACTGCGCGAACAAAATTTTAGACCTAAACACATGAATAAAACAAACAAACTTACATTATACATAACGTAATCGGTTTTCAAAACTTATTTGTCCAAGTAGGCCTCGAGTCTGTTTTAACACGTACTCAACTATTGAATAAAAGTGAAAATCGAAAATAGAATAGAAAACACAACTAGAATGAGGATGCGACACTAGTTGGTTAGCGTCGTCTCACGCTAGCATTACGTTGAGTTGGGACCATTTCGTGACTACATTCTTCTTGTGCGTATTTCTCTGTTCTTTGTCACGAATAAATGTTTTTCTTTCTTTCTTTCTTAACCACACTTGCGACTTCTCCTTAATCGCCCATATTTTCTCACCGCGCTGCTAAATCAACCGGACCGCCATTTTAAACCTAATCGGAATTCCTCCCTCCGTCACGTCACGAGACGTATCTTGACCGGGGTAATGCGGCGCGGCCGATTGAAACCGAGGGTCGCTTAACTGATGTTCTTCGAATGGTTTACGATAGATTAGCTAGAGGGCGCCACACGCGCTTGGAATTATTAGGTAAGTAGCTTTTTTTTTATTAGGACAGCAGGATACTTTTCTTTAAATTTATTTAAAGAAAAGTACCCAACGCAAAAAGATGGGTGTTATAAATTTGACCGTAATTTGTGTGTGTCTGTCTGTGGCACCGTAGCTCTTAAACGGGTGGACCGATTTGGATGAAGTTTTATTATTTGAAAGCAGGTTTTCTAGCGGTGGTTTTTAGATAGGTTTGATGAAAATCGGTGGGGCCATTTTGGTCGTATCGGTTTTTACCTATCTAATAGTTATTTAAGATTTGTCTGCTGGTACTGTGAAGAGAATCACTCCATAAATAAAGATATGACAACGATATGGTTTAAAAATAAAGTGGTATTAGGCCTAGGGTTCTTGTCAGCAGTGTTAATGATGCTAGTGCTAGATCTATCTGTCTTGACGACGCGATTATCCCAATTGGTAGCAAGGAGGTTGATAGTGACCGTAGTGACCAAGTGGCCCGGCATACAAAGCTAGCGGTAACATACTCTGGCACTATTCATAGTGGGATGTTAACCAAGGAGGCTGCATAAGCGCTAGCGAGTATGGGTTAATTTAGTTCGAGGGTGCAATTAATTTATTTAATTGAGTTAGAGAAAAAAGTACCTAAACAAGTTGGTTCTGTAATTTACTGTCACGAATTTATTTACCTTCTCCGCCATTTTTCTACACTGCCCTACTTTATTTGTAGTGCAATAATTATAAAAATATAGCTTTGCCTACCCCCTAGTCATTTGAGGCACAGCTATAGGGATGTTATCTTTAAACAAAATCAAAAAGTCATCAACCCTTTAATTAATTTCATACAAATATGAGTGACATTTTATTCAAGATACTATTGTCCTTCTGTAAAAACTGTCTAAAGATTCTTTAATGGTCTTCTAACAAGTCAAAAATTGGTAAAGGTTTGACCATTTTTATTAATCCATTTCTTCCCTTAGGATAAAAATGAGATTTTCTACTCGTAGTTCGATCAGGAAAGATGAAAGAACTTACTTCACATTTTTTTTATTGGTTTTAAATCGCCGTCGATTCTTTTAAACTGGCACGTCTAAGCCACCCTCAAGTAACTGCCCCCAATAAAACTATTGGGATGTGTGTCACGTCGGGTCGCGTGTTCGCGTCCCGGCGCAAACGACCGGTAAAAACCGATACCACTTTTATTTACTTTTCTATGTCCGGGATTAGAAAAAAGTTTGGCTAACAGACGCGTACCAGTCCACGGTTAGATTATTTAAAAATAAAAATGCATTAGAGAACTGTATAATTCAAACTATTTTGGATCGTATGTGTACCTACATTAATAATTTTACCTATAGTACAATACGTAGTTACGCAATCAGTACGAAACATAGTAGAACAAAACAACATAGTCTCTTAATTCTTCATTATAAATATATTTGTATTTATATCCCAAAAATGTATTTCTTACAGAATAAAAAATGTTGTAGCAAACTGCAACGCATGGCCAAATAAAGTGTAGTTTACGATTCAGTAAGCAGAGACACTAGAAGGGACAGGAGGGAAATAATTTCGCAAAAAGGTAAAAAACATTGCCCTCTCCAATTTCAGAGAGAGCCCTCACAAAAGATCACTCACGTTAACTATGAATGGCCGAAAACAAGCTTGCCATGGACACGAATGGAAATTAAAAAGAAAATTCGAAAAACGGAAATTCGAATCGAATTTAAGTACATTTTAAATTTCGAACCCTCGCTTTGACTGGCCGAAATAAAAGAAGCCCGTGTTCGAAATGCGAATGTTTTGATCTCGTTCGTGCATCCCCTTAACGGTCGAAGCACACAAAAAAAGCAGTGCATTAGAAACAGTAGGTCCGGTCTTTATGAGAAAAGCTAAAATATAAATTTGGGCAATGTCGGAGATGAAGATTGCATTCGATCGGTTAATTTATACGAAGGTCGAAGCAGTTAAGTAAAAGTGAATTATTCATTTGACCTTTCGGTTTAACAATTAAGTAAAATAGTCGTGGAGTTATAAAAGATACTTCTCGATTTCATTTTGTCTTTTAAGATGGAGTTGGGCATCACAGACTGGTCGTTGGGAATGACGTTACTAATATTTATTTATTAGTATAGTATAAGTTTGTTAGTAGTCAATTCGTTTTTTTTGGCATAAAATGTACCTTTTGTATCTTTCTACTTTGTTTCCTAACGGCCAAGCATTTGCGCGCCACGCGACTAAATGGATTATTTTCTTCGTGTGTTCTTTTTTCAAAAACAATTTACCTATAGGTCTTTTTGGTGGCATGTTCTTTTGTTTCGGCGACAATTTTACTCGGAGCTCCCTCGTTTCCCGTATTTTATAGCTGGATTATGAAAAGGGGGAACGGAATAGGGTTTGAGTGGGTTCTTTTCATGCTGGTTAGATTGGAAAAACAAAACGTTGACAAGGACGGGTGTGATTGGATTAAGGAGGGGTTGACTTTATAGTCGCGGTGCAATTTGGATATTGACTTCTCGAATCTGTTTATGCGGTTGTTTTGTTCGCATTTACGGTGTCAATTTGTCACGCTTCGTCGTGCTTGTTTTTGAGGCATTGGGGGTTTTAGTGGATTAGAATCAGGCGAATTATGGTTGTTTAGTAATTTATGGAGGGGGTCGTGTTCTGAGACTGAGTGCAAGTTGCAAGGCTTATTCTTTACTTTACGGAATATTAACTTTTAGAATCACTACAGAAATTAAAAAAACACCTCGACATTTTCCAAATCTATATTTATTTCATAATGTTTAGTTTATTACTGTGGTTGTGTAAAATACAGTATCCAACCAATTTCACGCCGCTTAGCGTTTAGTCATTCGTTTGGTCGCTGATAGTGTTAATCGGTCGAGAGGTCATTCGTCATTCGTCATCCGTCATCGCTGCCCACACGTTTGTTTCGGGGTTGCATGCTCTGGCGCGTCCAGAAATTGATTTATGGGGTTGGTGCAATTGATTTGAGTGTGATTTTGTCCACAATGTTGAGGTATTTTCTTTTTTTATGTGTCGGTTTGTAGTGCTGATAAGCTTGTAATTACAACGTCCTTGTAGTTTAGCCCCCATATTCATAAACGCACAATAAACCTTCTTTAAAACTCGGTAGATCTTTTGTTTTTCTCCGGCTAAAGAAGGGTAAAACATACAAAAACCGTCTCTACCACGCTTTTGGAAAGAGTTTACTTAAAACGTTCTTAATCCTATACTACTAGTTTGTATGTTAGTTTGTTACTCCTTCATGCTGCAACGGCTGGACGGATTTCAATGAAATTAATAATGGAGATAGCTAATACCCTGGATTGTAACAACTTTTCAACCCGAAAAAATTCAAAGTTCCCAAGGGAATAATTATTTAATCAAATTTACGCAGACGAAGTCGCGGGTAGAAGCTAGTTAATAAAGTTAATTTCCCTTGTTCTCCGATTAATAAAATTGATATTTCACTTTCGTAATTTTAATTCTAGCGTTCAGGATCTCCCCAAACAAATAAACGGATCGTTAAAAGTCCAGTAATCAACATTCATATTTACTGTCACAACTATTGACACAATCGCAGAATCAAATTGATGTATCGCGGAAACTCGCTAACTTGCTGCCCGGCCGCTAGAGGTCGCCACATTAGCACAACAAAGCTGCTCGATCCGTCATACCATGACTACTGATATATTTTAATGGAGACTTACTTTCCATGCACGGATGCTGGGTTAGGACTCGGGATTAGATACTGTACGATTTAAGATTTGATTGATGATATACCTTTCGCCATTTAACTTTGCCTAAAAGTTCATTGCTACCAACTTTTCGAATTACACACCTGTGATATTTTTGCAGTCTACTACTGGTATGAAAATGTTGACGATTTCTGCAATGACCATAAGTGAACTCCCCTGTACCACGATAACCGTGTAAAGTGGATGTAGCGATAATGTTCATACGTTTCGTGAGAAGTGTTTTTAAAATTGAAATAACATAATACTTGGGGAGTAATGAACTCTTAGGCAAAATTATCTGGCACCTACTATAGACTAACGCCCGCACCCAGCCAGAGTCAAATAACCTTTCACACGTCCCAGTATCCAACGTTGATATTTGAATTTCGAACTCAGTCTGGTTCGAAATAATATTGATATTGTGGTACATAGGTGTATGACGATCCACGGGTTAAGTCGTTCCTTAGTGACGATTTTTCATACAAAAATCTCTTCTTTAAAATGTCCCTTGAGTATGGCGGTAAGTGTTGTAGGTTAACCCTCCTATTCATAAACGTGCAATAGCTAAATTGTGCTTGAACTTTGCTTTGTCCTTCTGTTATTATGACATTTTAATTGGGAGAAAGGGACAATCAATACATAAACTAAAATAGGTTTATAGTGCGGTTATAATGGGATAAGACAGTACAAAATTGGGTGTTAAAAAGACGAGGATAAAAAGTAAAAAGTTTAACTAGAAGGAGAAGTTTTGTATGTTTTTTAAGCAGTCAAAGTGACAAGGTTTAACTCAAGGCTAAAAATATATAATGACATTTAAACTATACCCACCGATGCATCGCTAGAGTGGCTTTATATCTTAATGTTCTGTTTACACATGTAAAACAAGCATTTTCATAATAATCAGCAATCGACAATACGGTCTCCTATTCCTAAATATCTCCACTATGACGTCATCTTTTCGGCACCTAATCCACCGACCAGACTAGGAACACCCATCGTCCTCTATCAATCACTTACAAACCTATCAGGGCACATCCATTATGCACGAGATAACTTCGTACAATAAGTTGAGAAAACTCGGCCCTCGACCCTCTTCCGTAGTACTTACCACGAGACACGCCTCTGTGATGCCGTCATGAGAAATACAACTTAAAACTTAGTTAAGGATCTAATTTTTCTTAAACAAATGATTGATTGACTGCAAATGTATATGGGCTTCATTGACCACTTACCATCAGCAGTGCCTTCTCCATGACATCAAATCAAAGCAAGGAACCATGTCAACCTTTAAAATATTTATGTCAGCGCCAAACCCGAAAATCTTCGGAAAATTTCGCGAAGGTCTGACGTCCAAAAAAAAAGTGCTGTATAAGGGGTTTTTTCCACCGATGAGGTGAGGCGAGACGAGCCGGCTCGAGAATGTTGTATTAAAAAACCACTTCCACCGAAGTTGCGCGGGGAAGTTTTTTTTAATACAAATTTAAATTCTCGCCTCGCCTTGCTTCGCTGGTGGGAAAGCACCCTAAGAGTATTTAAGCCCATAGACGTTTACAGTATTTTACTTTGGAAGAAGAATTTTGAAGAATTTTATATGCATCCGTTACCAACACTGAGGACTTAGATGGAATTGCCTCGATGCTAGTAAGTTCAACGGTGGTCTTACCCCCACATCGGAACACAACAATAAGAACAACGGACACTGCTAAGCAAGTAAGTAAGACAGATAATCTATGGTAAGTATAACGATTTTGACAGACTCTGTACAAGCACCTGACGCCACTAAAATGGTGGATTGTGGTCCTCGCTCGGCCACTTCATGTACGGATATAAAATTTATTAAGCTCGTATGTAAGCTTCGTGTTTTTTCAAAAGCCGTATTTAATACGTGTCGGGGTAAACAGACATGCAACCTGTTTAATAAACGTCTCCATCACCGTTATATAAGGGCACATTTTTATGAAAACAAAGTAGAAGTAGTTCCTAAAATCGTGAACTACGCTAATACGAGTAAGTTCCACATCAGTAAGGCCATTTAAAACTATTTCGCGAACGCTAGCGATTGTAGAAAGCTCTCATATATGGCAAAACAATTGACATACGCGACCGCACGATAGCTAACGTCAATCGCTTACGAATTTTTTGATGACGTCGTGAATTGTTCAACTGCGACGTATCTATATAGGCCTACAGTTCGCAGAAGTTTTAGTGTATCAGTGTGGGTAAATCTATTCCACGTTACAGTCCGTTAAACTGCAAATATGAGAAAACCGCGTAAGTTTAAGACAATCAAACCAAAGTGGTCCAGGAATCCGTCTTTCCCGCCGTCTCCCAATCTTCCCTTCTAAACTAGCCTGGTGGAATTCCCGCGGTACGGATCGTAGGGGTTGCCCCTCGTGAGACACACGGGGGGGAAGGATGGGAAACAGGAATATTAGCTTGGTGTGAATTAGCTATGAATATTAATAAACTATTGTTTCTTACCGTCAGGTAGTCGGTGTGCTTGTGTGTCGTCTCTTTGCCACAAAAAATATAAGAAAAAATTTACAATGAAGAAGAAGAAGCAGTAAGAAGAAAATACATTTATTGCCACAGAAAATAATAATAAAACAAACGGATCTAAAAACTGTTGATCAAACACTTACTTTAAAACATAATGATGTTCTTATAAATAAATTTAGGTACTTAACTGCTTTAAATTGGTCCATCGCCTTTGTAGAAAAAGTCAAATATTTTTCTGTATCAGTAAAATGTCGTAATTCAACAATTAACCATTAACAATTTCGATCAACAAATTTAACCTAGGCTTAATGAAACTTATAGTAGGAGATACGAAGAGGAGACGACCTTCACCGAGCTGCTTATTCGATCAAAAGTATTTTATATCAAATTTCATATGTTAAGTAATATGTAGCGAATGGGTTGCCTGAAAAAATTCAGTCCAGTGTATATTTAATTAAAAATTAAAAATTGTTTTTTTTTTGAAAATTGCACCGGCTTGCTTATTAGACAAATTACATACCAATCGAAAGTATGAAGCCTATAGAATATGCAAACGTTAGGTTGTCTACTTTTGTCCCGTCATAACTATTGGGTTGGCAGGTCTAAACAGGAAGTCGGTAGTAATAAATTGCACCGGTCCGCTTATTGAATAAAATTTATACCAAAATGAAGATCATTTCTTTGCGAACACGGTGATATAGGGTTGCCTACGAAAAATCAGTCCAGATTCCGGGTTGCCGACTTTTAAAAAACGAAATATTGATGCGAATGAATCTATTACTAAGGAAATGACAATATTCTGTTATGTTAAAGAATAAAGTGACGATTAGATATGTTAACTGAACTATATTTATTTACCGACTGCGTCAGAAGGAGGGTTATTTTGTTTTCTTGAACTATTTTTATTTTGTTTCATTATTGTTATTACTTTTGTACAGTCAACAGCATAAATAAGTAATCATTTATGTACCTTGTCACTTTAACGTCGTGTTTGAAATGTTATACAAAATTGTGTAACGATTGAAAGCGACAAAGTACAGTCACCCAATAAAAATGTTGAGCATACTTAGAATCTTGTCATAGTGAATGTCATTGTCATTGTCATGTGTGTCGTTTGATGTTCTGTTTGAAGTTTACTATGACAACGCACTATGTAAAAAGCTTAACATTTTCATTGGGGTACTGTACATAAATGATCACTTATTTATGCTGTTGACTGTACACATTCACATAATTTAATTTTGACAAATAGCAGCTGCAATGCTGCGTGCTCTTGTATCGCACTGGATTTTTCACTGGGATCTCTCGGTCGCACGTATTCATTCGCATCAATATTTCGTTTTTTAAAAGTCGGCAACCCGGAATCTGGACTGATTTTTCGTAGGCAACCCTATATCACCGTGTTCGCAAAGAAATGATCTTCATTTTGGTATAAATTTTATTCAATAAGCGGACCGGTGCAATTTATTACTACCGACTTCCTGTTTAGACCTGGCAACCCAATAGTTATGACGGGAAAAAAGTAGACAACCTAACGTTTGCATATTCTATAGGCTTCATACTTTCGATTGGTATGTAATTTGTGTAATAAGCAAGCAGGTGCAATTTTCAAAAAAAATACAATTTTTAATTTTTAATTAAATATACACTGGACTGAATTTTTTTAGGCAACCCATTCGCTACATATTACGTAATATATTAAATTTGATATAAAATACTTTTGATCGAATAAGCAGCTCGGTGAAGGTCGTCTCCTCTTCGGATCTTAGACCATTAGGGCCATATTTATAAATTGATCTCGGCTGAGATGGCCGTCTCAAAACACGTCGGAAACGACAGTTTACTTTGACGTATCTTGAGACGAGCATCTTAGCCGTGATGGCACTAACGAAACCACTATTCGTAGCATACTCTAGCTACGTTATAAAAAACTGCTACGGCTAGACTTGTAGCACGTTGCGTAGCTTAGGCGATGAAAGTAAAACCAAAATATTCTAATCTTATAACAGTTATAAATATTTTAAAGAACTATGTTTAAAGCTAAGGTGTAATAACCCGTTTTTTTTTAAAGTAAGTTCATTTGTGAATAAACTTACATCTAAATTGAGTATCTAACATGTTGATATGTTCGTATTCATAGTAAAAAAATCAAGACCTTTTTTATAACAATCGAAATGTTGTAATGACCGTGGTTCATGAATGTGTTAGTTACCTACATTTCACTTAAAATTACGATAAAGACAATTTTTTTACCCAACTGCTGAAATAGAAAGGCACTGTTTTTGACCTGTATGTATGTATGTACTAGTTCTTATGTACTAACAAGCGAAACTATTAGATTAAAAAAATACAATGAGGATGATGTGTGTCGAAATGATACCCACTCAGATGGTTGCCATCTCTACTCAGCAAGATGGCAACATTATTTTAAAAGAAGAGTGTAACATGCTCTCCATCCCACACCCCTCTGAGTCCCAGCGCTGGGGTCACGTGTATGTCACACGTCATTGAGAGGCTCCCCTGGCAGTTGCAGCACAAGTGCCATTATTTTTCCTTCCCATAAAGGTTATGTTAATGTTAGGGTTGTCGCACACGCGTCTGATCGCGCCGTTTGGCTGGATTCTGAATGTCAATTGGCTTAAGTAGGTCTGGTTTTAAGCGTGTGGTTTTTATCTACAAGTTCCATGTTAGAATGTGTTATTGATATTTTTGTGGTTATGAATAGAGCAAGAATTTCATCACTTATGTGCTCTATTTGTGTAACCTTAAGGTAAAAAAGTGAAGGATTTTCTTGGTTGACTGTCCATTGTGTCTGTTATGGGATGTACGTCGATATGACGATAAAATCTTTACACACATTTTCGAAGCTAGCGGTCCAAGGTTCGATTCCCGGTGAGGGCAAATACTTGTGTGATGTGCGCGAGTATTTGTTTCCGAGTATTTAGTGTTTTTTTAAGGTTTTTAAGCGTTTATTTCTCTATATAAGTATTTACGAGTATACCGTTGTCTAGTACACATAGTAGAAGCCTAAAGCTGAGTTTGGGGCTAGGTCAATTTGTGTGAGATTGTGCTCCGATATTAATTAAAATATTAGTAAATGTTTGCAATTGTCGTTTACTCTTTTCAAATACACTTACACTTACAGAGTGTTTGAAAAATAACGAATGAATAATTAGGATTACGTGTATCGAATTTCAACTTTTTTTCCATTTCACATTTAAACCAAAATCACGCACATTGACTACCATTGTTCAAATTAAGGTAACGCACAGCTGCGCATTAGCATACGAAATTAGTGCTTACACACGTCTAATTAGAGTCCAATTACGCTTAACCCGCACCGAAAATCTGCAAATCGTATTATTATTCTAATGCTCCATTAATAAGAGAGTGCCATTACACGTTGAGGGCTCAGCTGGTTAATTTGTATGGGAAATTGGCTCCGAGTGGAGTCCTGGGTCGCGGTGTTAAGGTATGGTCTTGCGCACCGGATGTCCTATTAAAATAATAGCCGTATTGAAATAAACAACCTCTATATTGTTGCTTTTTGGCGGTTGGATTGGATGGTCTTGGTGCTTGCTGTTTTTTTTAAATTTTAACTGGATTTTTATGTCTTTGTGCGTTTGTTCTATAAAAATGTAAGGAGGAGGAACGTTGTAAAAGAAAGATTATAAAAACTATTATACTCAATACTCAATACTCAATATTTTATTGCAAACATAATGTTTACAAAGATGGAAATATAATTTAAAATAATTTAAACGTTACATTTATTTAATCATGTTTTGTTCAATAAGAGAGATGTTTAATTTTACGTACGTACCTAAATTGATTAAACTTACTTATTTTATTTATTTATTTTTGACTTTTTATTGTATATACGTGTTTTTAAAAAAAGTAACGGATCTTCTTTAAGTGACTTTCAGTGAGAGTTTAAGAACTACATTTTATCTCATAAAAATGTGACCTTTGTTCGTAATAACTTATGTTCAAAAGATAGAAGTATTAAACATTATCTTTATCGGGTAATATGAAATAAATTGCCATTTGATTGCCAATTAATTTTTATTGAATTTTATTCTACATTAATTTGTCCTAAAAACGCAGATAACCGTTTTTTTATCATTAAATGAAAAAAATCAAAAGTAAGTAATTACCAAAGCATCAAGACGTTTTAAGCTCAGTACCTACTCACCAAGAGGAGCCGTTGGCTACCTGTGTTACCCGACTTGTTTTATTTGGCGCCGTCCGCCGCCCAATTTCAGCCCGAGGGCGACCAACAAGATTCGACGGCATTAATCCATCAATACAATTTTATATTTCCTGAGGAAGCGGATGTATAAGGTTTGTGAGAAAAAAAATGTACAAAAATGATTAAGATCGTTATGTCTTGCTATAAAATTGTTATCAAATTGATGACATTATAGTAGCTACAATAAGTAAGTAAGAGCTACTATAATTTATTACGATCGATGTAGAAGCAACACACGTTACTATAAGTTTAAATAGAGCGGTACAGTCAGCAATAATATATTATCCAACATTGGCCGCAAAAATATCTGACACGTCTTTATTACTAGAGGTATAAGAGAGTGTCAGATATTTTTGCGGCCAATGTTGGATAATATATTATTGTTAGTGACTGTACGAGTAACACTTAGTGGTCTTAATGTGTCAGTTGGAAGTGTTGTAATTTTTAGATGAGGGGCCAGTTGTAAAAGTGTTGTAGTGTTTTATGATAAACCTATTTTAAGTAAACAGTTTTTTTTTTGTATCTATTGTAATACTCCTAAGTGCATCACAGACGAGATATTAAAATACCTTGGGCGTATTTTTAGTACTGAAACACTAACCTCTGATATTATGGAATAAGGATAAGACAATTACTAGACAAAGACTCGATAGACTAAAGCTCACTTGAAAATCGAACGTCGTCCGAGTCCCGGGGCGAACAGTCAAAGGGGTTCATTTACGGAACCCTTCGGGTCAGCGTCCCCCGGGAGCGGGGTATTCTTTATTACGGAACCCCGGCGTAAACAACTCATTGCCCTGGTAATTGATGAAATATGGCGAAACGTCTTCCGAGGAAGCAATTTGGAAGTGTCCAGTTCGGTTTGTAGGAGGCATAAATTATAATTGAAAGGATATTGGATAAAAATGTTGTCTTACTGAAAACAGCAAGATTAAAACTGGATTCCAACTATTTTAATGCATTGTTTTATATCAGTTGAGAAATTAGGAAAGAGTGTTTTTTCCAGTAAAAACGAGTTTCTGCGTGTATTAAAAAAAACTTAATTTATAAGCACTTCATTATACTTTTGTTTGAGTGCTCGTGCAAATTTGATGAACTTTATTGGTAAGGATATAAGGGCTATCACTGGTAACTCTGGTTGCACAAAGCAAGTGAGAAGAATAACTATTTAGCTTTAGGTGATTCAGAACAAAAAGACGCACACCTGTCTCGGCGCGCTAAAGTGGGATAGAACATCAGTGCTTCTATTCTACTTTATAAAACCATATTGCTTTTGACATGTTATCGTATTGTCAACGTTACGCTGTTAACGTACGCGGTCGAGTTAACTACTTTAATGTAATGGGATCCCCGGCCAGGACAAGTATTTGAGAGACGAGAGTATTGTTTATTTGATTGTTATAGCTAACCATTCTAAGTTAAAATCGATAAAAACATATATTTAATTCACAATTTAAATTCCATCTTATTATTGTAACAAGGAAAAAGAAAGTAAACATTTGAAAATCCTCTTACTTTTATTTGAGTAACATCAACGTCGTCATAACACCCTAAAACAAAAGCACATCGTTCCACAAACATTCCTCCGTTACATCCAGCCATTACAAAGCATTCCAAATTCAAATTTGAAACAAAACAAAACGCAGCGACGTCCCTCGCAATCGTCTCGAACTCGCGCTTCAAATATTAAAATTTAATCGGCACGTTGTCGCGAGCCGAATTAGCCTCTCTTGAGGGATGGGCAAAGATTAAAGGGATAGATTGTACGTTTAGAATGCGTTTTCACCAGAGCTGTGCGAGGAATATTCCACCAATAGGATAGTGAGGCTACTAAAGCAAAATAATCCTATTGGTGGTTTTTTTCTCGCAATACCGCATAGGTGCGTCGCGCAGTCCTGGTGAAAATATAGCCTGTGTTTTATTGACGATTCACGAAAAGGCCTAGTCAAACACAAACATAACAATCACAAGTCAAAAGAAATTATGTTTTAGCTAGTAGAATAGAGCCCCTGGAGATTTGTAATGCAGGGTTTTATTCCTAGTTCGAACTCAAATCTCTCACAATGGCCTCTTAGCGTCGTTAATTGTAAAAAAATCAATTGTATAAAATGTATCTTTTGTTTAATATTTAACCATTAAACGGAAACTTATTAATTAATTAGCCTTATTATTTAACATATTTTGTGAGGTGAAATTAGTATTAATTGATATGAGACAAATTAGTGTAGGTACAAACTAAATGAAGTATTTACTGTTAGAAGTTCTGGACGACGTCTTGCCTAACACAAACGTGGTAATACTAATAAATCTCATTCAATGCATCTCGGCGGTCCAAATACATTTTCCATTTTTACTGCACAACAATAAACTCAAAAGATTTCTCGATTGTATGCCTACATTATCATCTCCGACAATTAAGACTTTTTCTCCTCCAAGCACCATATAGAAACGTCCTTTCTGCGCATTTCTATTCTTTGGTTTAATCGCGCGCTGGTGATACGGCCAGCGTAATTGTAGAACGAACTGGTATTAATTCAGAGGCTGAATGATTCAAGACGTTCGTCCCGGGGGACGGTAATCCGCGAGACAAGAAAATTGCCGTTTTTGACGGGATTAACAACAAATGCGACGTGAAAAACGCGGTGTTTTGGTGATAAATGAGTTACAATTGTTGGGTGTTGAGCTGATTAATAAATAAGTCTGTGATATACTTAGATATTGGGATTCTTTTGTGCAGAAATTAAATATGACTTTGAATTGAACATTCGCAAACTAAGCTCTAGGTTTATAGGGAACTAGACAACGATAATAGTACATTATTATAGAGAGAACAAAATTTACCACCCTTTATAAAGTTAGAGTTTTTTTTTAGAGGATTTATTTGTTTTACAATGATGTTTTAAAATGAAAGAACAATACTAACATGAAAACAATGGTCTATCGGGTTTTTTTGGTCATTGTATTTAGTATGCATTGTTTTATATCAGTTGAGAAATTAGGAAAGAAGGTTTTTTCCAGTAAAAACGAGTTTCTGCGTAGGTATATTTAAAAAAAAACTTAATTTATAAGCATGTTTAAAACAAATATACTTTTGTTTGAGTGCTCGAGCAAATTTGATGAACCTTATTGGTAAGCAAATAAGGTTGCACAAAGCACGTGAGTGTAACTATAAGAAATAACTATTTAGCTTTAGGTGATTCAGAACAAAAAGACGCACACCTGTCTCGGCGCGCTAAAGTAGGATAGAACATCAGTGCCTCTATTCTACTTTATAAAACCATATTGCTTTTGACATGTTATCGTATTGTCAACGTTACGCTGTTAAGGTACGCGGTCGAGTTAAAAACAATACCATATCATAAAAAAAAGCAACATGGTTTTACCGATTAGGGTGACGGCACCAATGATGGACACTTTTAGCTGACAGGCACCAGTAATTGACACTTCACTTTTAATTTAAATTGATTGTTGCAAAACAAATTAATAGCCCTTATCTTCTGTTAAATAAGAATCAAGTGTCCATCATTGGGTGCTTGTCCATTACTGGTTCCACCACCCTACTATAGAGCCCCTGAGTATCGATTACAAAAGAACAAACGCGAAATTAATTTAGGTATATATATAACTTACCTAACCTAATCTAACCTAATCTATACCTATAGGGTGTTACAAAAACCCCGTTAAATATAAATATCGTAAGGCACAGAGTTTCACAATGCAACTATTGTAACAATTTTAAAATCGTAGAAATCGCTTGTTCTTACATCCTGTGTTAAATCTGTTTAAGCCGTAGGTTAGTACATTTAGGCTAGTTGTGATCGGTCATCTTCGTTTTTCAATAAAACACGAGTGACCGATATACTGTGAGTTGCAAGTGCAAGTGTGATAGCAATAGTTGGGCTGAACACTATTAAGAAGCTGGAAGTATTGTGTGATATCAATTCATTTGCATGTGTTACAAAAAACCAATATTGACTCTTATATAATAAAACAACTACAGAGTACAAAGTAAATTTTAAGTCCTTTGTAGTGAGAGGACCGAACAAAGCAGTGTCGACCTATTTAATACAAAGGCGGTAGGGAGGGCAAACACCTTGCCATAGTGACTTGGTGCAGATTTTGTTGTAGTGGTTCAAATATATTTTCACACATACATATATATATTATTGTATATTTATTTGTTTTGTTTGTATTTTTGTGCGTCAACGAAATTTTAATTATTTAAAAATACTTATGTTTTCTTCTAAAATCCATGCCAGAAACCAAAACAGTCCTTTTAATTTTACCACAATAAAGAAAAAAAAGTACGTTTTCAACTCATAATTGTACAACAAAATAAAAATTACAGAACTGCATTATAAATAATGTACCTACACAGACGAACTTTGTAATTATTTGTGTTACAAAATCCAAATGTTCACTATTACTACCTTCGCATATAAATCGTTAATGCATTGGCAAGCTTACGGCTTACCAATCTAATAGCACCTGTCTTCTACATAGCTAGATAGCTACACAGTCTTACACATAGCTACATCTTCTACATAGGTACGACGCTCCGCCGGTGACCCGGCCATGTCGTCCCGATCGATACAGCCTCCTGCACTACCCCCCTCGGCACGGGAGGGGGGGTGCCAAGCCATTTTTACGTACTTTATGAAAAGCTAAGTTTTTATGTTTATGGTCAGGATTAGATACTTTTTGTGAGAGTTTGGTTTTTCTGTGAAGGTTGTTTTTAACTGTCTGAATTTGGTTTGAAATTTGAATATGGAATTGTGTTCGATTGCTGCGTATATTGAACTTGATTTATGTTATCGTTTGGTATAAAACCTTCTTTACTTCAATTACGGGCGCACGAGTGAGTTAATGTCAATTAAGTTGTTACTTAGTAACGATTTTTCGTGCGCAAGTTTGAAAAAGGAACGCGTTTATTGTCTCTAGACATGTCTGTCTGTCATGAGTGTGGCGGTTAGATTTTAAGGCTTAATAATATCGTATAAGGTTCTTTAAAGTGTAATAAAGTTAGAATTTGGTTAGGAATTTGATTCAACATGGTGTTATTCGTAACAATGCCTTTGCATAGCATGACGCACTAACTCTGTGTTCTGTTTATGTTTGTCTAATTCTCTTACGACTGTACCTATGCATACAGCTATATATGAGCATACACCTAGTGTTATGACACTAAAAATATAAAAGAGGCTATTTTAAAAACCACCCACGCCCATCTCTACTACGCCTAGCTCAACATTATCTGAAATGAAACCTCAATAAAAAAACCTCTCCACTCCCGATTGGTAGAAATTGTCGCAAAGGGCGTGGCCTGTGATTGTCGCCAATGGGCGTGGTGAGAGTGAGACAACTCGGGTTTGTCACTGCGGGCTTAAGGCTTCGAAGGGGAGCACTCACACATGGACAGATATTTCCATAGCGGCCGGAAAAGGTTTTTTGTCTCGTGCCTTTTTTGTAGCATCTTGAATTTTTAACCCACAGTTCTTGGAAAACTTCTTTTGAATATTGGAGATGCCGAAAGTTGTTTAAACGGAAAGGTTTTTCTTTTAGGGAATCAAAGTGTTAAGTGTGATTCTGCATTCTGTAGCATCTTAGTCGTTCTTCAGAATTTAAACCTTCGTTAGATATCTGATGTGGGGCTCTTATTGACTCTCTAAAACCTAATTGCTTTTGACATACTACCGTAATTTTTTTTACTCGGCCACCATTATTATCAAGTAAATAAGAATGTATAACGTACACAATAAGATAGCATGTCATAAGCAATATTGTTTTACGAAATAGAATAGAGAGGGTTCAATCTATTCTACTGTGCAAAACCTAATGGCCATTGACATGTTATTGTACCGTTAAGTTAATAAGAGCGTATAACGTAGACAATACAATAAAATGTCATAACCACTTTTCCTTCACGGCTTTATCGCTGAACCGATTTCAATGAAATTTGGTATGGAGTTAAAATTAAGTCTGAGGAAGAATATAAAATACTTTTTATCCCGGAAAATATGTTTCCAGAAAACAGTTCTCGATAGAATAACGATAGCAGTTCGTACTAAATGTAAGTTATATAAGACGAGAATCGAGATAAACTCCTTCCAATAAAAGATTCATAAGATTTGGATCTTATGCCCTTTTCTATAGTATACAATAAATAAATAATTAAATATATCAGAGGACAATCTCACACAAATTGACCTAGTCCCAAATTAAGCTCTAGGCTTGTACTATGGGTACTAGACAACGACAAACATACTTATATAGAGAAATACATACTTTAATGCATAAAATTATGATAACATTATTTATCTCTGCCCAATATTATAACTACAAAAGTAATATTATTACTCCACTTTCTTCTCCATAATTCTGAACTTCATTCATACTATGTTTATAATTAATCAATCTCAATCCTTTTCATATCTCAACCGTCAATTCATAAAAGACAAGACTACCGCAAGCACTTTCGCATTATTTATTTGGAAACATCTCAATTCACTTACCCCTCGAGTACAGGCACCATTCACTCGTCTTTCAACCTACACTTAATTTGTATATTTTTTACATAATATAGACGGGTTATAAAAGCACCCATTCACTGGCGATACATTTATTAAAATGTGGATGTTGCTGGCCGGTTGGGAAATCGGGCGTTTGCTGTAATGGTCCAATTTTGAAAAGAGTGACGAGGACACTTTTTAAATGTTGAATGGAATGGAGAAGGGGAATGAACACACCGGCTACCGGTATTCTATCGCAAAATTCGAAATTTCGTTTCCCAACTGTTTTGTCCGAAAATTTATATTAGACAATAGTTTTTTCTGAACGTATTAACTTTCAAAATGTTTAAAGAAATTACGATTAGAGAACCTGATGGTTAGCTAGGTAAGGTTTTTTTAACAATCCAGGAAATTGAAATGGTTACAGACAAAATACAGATTTTCTAACTTGAAAGCTCGAACAAACAAAAAAATTGGGAACTAAAAATCGACCTTGTTATAGGTAAACCTGCCGACCTAATTATAAGTAGACACTGAGGCCTATGGACCTTTGCAAGCGATATAGAAAGGTTTTCTTGATACCTAAGCATTGAATCAATTAGCTTAAAACTGTTTCTGCTGAGGCGGCGGTCTCTCGCTCTCATTTGTTCTCACACCTATTCCAGTCTATTCCAGTTTGTTTTAGCGTAACTTACTTCTATATCGTAATCATATTATTCACGTTATGCTCTTATTCACTCGACTGTAAGGTTGATAATGTCAACATTATACTACACCAAAATAACGCTCATTGAATACAAAACGGACACATTCCAAAATAATTTGCTCTTGCATTGAAAATCTTATACCAACAGCTTCTAAATTTAAAATGCAACACTGACTGATTTTGGAATGTGTCCGTTTTGTATTCAATGAACGATAAGAACTAAAAACATGACATGTGGTTAAAATAAAATTTTCAGCACAAAGTTTCCATTGTGAAAACACCTGTGACCTGTATCATGGCAAAACCTAATAGCAAGATAAGAAAGCCGATTGCTGAAATTTCCTAGATTCCCCAATTTACCTGTTTTCCCGCAACACAGTACCCGTTGAATACAGTCTGAGTGGTCCCTACTCTTTATTAGAGTGGGGCCGAGAACTCGAGAGGCATGAAAAGCAATAGCGGCGAAAGAGTGTCTTGGCCTGGCTCTGCTTGGCTAGTTGTTTCAAGAGCCCTTTCATTCGTTTGACGTTGCTAGCCACTGAGAAATGGCTACTGGCTAGTCTTTTGTAGGTATTGAAGAAGGTAAAGAAAATAAAATAAATTTTGTATGAACCAACAATGAGGTTTTATTAGCTTTTATTTAGACGTACTGAAAGGTGAAATTACGTTCTATCTTGGGCCTTTTATTATATTTTGGAGTAACCTATCTTGCTTTGATGTCGCTTCTGTTGCAGACTGTATTTTTTTTGCAAAGCTATTATCTGCTTATCATTACCAAAGTAATGAGACCCAGCACGTTGGGCCGCCTTCTGACTTCATCATCAGATCAGCTCTTTGATATCTACCATACCTATGCAATAGCATTGTCATTGTATTATGACATGTGAATTATTTACTACTTAATTGATTGTTTTGCTCAGTTTTTACTTTAATTATGCGGTCTCAGCTCAATTTAGAGATTATTTGACATATAAATCTTGCATGCCAGTTTCTGGTTAAATGTGCGAAACTTGTACAACTTTATTGCCATCTTTATGTACCGCATTTTATGCGAAATAAACATATTTGTATTTGTATTCGAGTTTCTATTTGTGGTGCAAATTTCACCCCATTTCATTTACAGAAACCGGTTTAAAATTAACTGGCAAATTGGGATTTAAAACACACGTAAATCAGGTGGAATGCGTGCTCATTTGCTTTCGCCTTCTTTAGATAAAAAAAAGAAATGGTGGATCACTCAGTCCCATAAAAGATGTTCCAAATTTTAATAAGTTCTAAAACGGTCGTTGCTTTAAAAACGCCTTTTACCTAGTATTTAACACTAACATACGAAAACCTTGTGAAGAGGTATTTTTCCATCCGTTAACTTACCATTTAAATCACAAAAGTAACTTAACACCTTAAATTCCAAAACCGTCTTGCAAGTATCGGAGGAACATCCTCAACATCTCCCAGTAATTAGGTAGGAAAAATTAATTCCGGCAAAGGGTTCCGAACGGCCCCCTAAGGACACCTACAGGCTATGGACCCCGAGACCCGGATAATTCAAGCAAGGAAAATATGCAAATGTCTGTTCGCAATGTGAAAATTAACTTTTTCATTATGAATTATGTCCTTGATGTCTTCAAAGCGTCTTTGGGGAGTTTTTTCGAGATTTTATGACTTAAAGGGAAAGGGTTATTGACTGTTTTGTTATGGTGTATTTAGAAAAGTAATTTTTTGAAGATGTTTTAGTTTGTATGAACTTTAAAAAAACAACCTTGTTTAATTTATCCAATGATTTTCAAGTTGCAAAATTACTATGTTAAGAAAGGAAAGTTAATAATTTCGCGGGAGGTTAAGAATTTAACGCAATGTTACTTTTACGACTTCATGTTTTTAAATATAGATACGTTTATTAAACACATGGAAAGCCGCACACCGCAAATTTAAAACATTTTAGTCATCCCTCTGGTTTTTGGAAACTAACCCTTTTTCTTATTTATAAACGCCCAATAACTAAAGTATACTTCAAATATGGTTGGTCCTTATCTTTCATTTGTGACATTTTAAAATAGATTTATTGTACGTTTATGAAAAGGGGGCAATTGTATTTGACGATATTTTAGCTAGAGTAGTATAACCAAATATAATATCCAAAGACAACCACTTTTCTAATCCTAAAACCTCGTATTTTCGCGCCATTTCACTAACTTTTTCATTATGAATCATGTCCTTGATGTTCCGAGATGTCTTCGGGGAGTTTTTTTTCAAGATTTTACGAGTTTAACCCTAAAGGGGTCGTAGAAGGGTTATCTCGAGTTTGTGAAATTGAATATAATTTTCTTATGGCGTTAAGCGTTCTGTTACTGCCTTATTCTTTAAATATGTATAATCTTTTTACGGCTATAGGGAAGATGACTTGGAAGTCAAGAAAAATATTTCACACTTTTTTTTTATAAGATTGGGAGGCAAACTAGCATGGTGCGATAGCTCTTAGAAGATGCTTCGGGTTTATACGTGTCTCTCACTCGCTCTGGTACGCTCCTATTAAGCGAGAGTGAGAGAAGTACAAACCCGAAGCATCTTCTAAAAGCTCACAGACTGTAGGTTAGCTGATGGGAAGTAATCGCCACCGCCCATAGACACCAACAGCTCAAGAAGAGCTGTCGGTGCGTTGCCGGCCAATTAGGGAAATGTAATAGACACAATCTAAGTATAAATAATAAAAATTTTGGTTTTCCAAGTTTTTTATTCGTGAAACTCTTATAAGTTAACACTAAGTACTTTATAGGACGTCTTTGTTAAAACACGAACTCTATGGATATGGTGTGCTGACATCTGTAAAGATTTCATGTTCCGGCAGTTTATACCATTGTGTACTGAAAGTGAGATTCATGCGATATTCTTTGATTAGTCGCTTTCTTTTTGCAGAATTTGAAACCCACAGATTACTTACCAGTCAAAACAACGGTACCACTTATGACATTCCCATTAAGCACAGTACACACAACCTGACATTTGAATCTCGAACATCCCATAAACCAATCGTAACGACCGATCACCATTCATCCATTCACCCATTCGTTCACACGCTCTGACTCACCGGCGTCATTGTTCGGTGCAATTATGTATCGGTTGTAAATAACAATACTTGGTTTGGGTGGCTGGACGTCTTAATCTGCATGTGGGTGTCGGGACTGCCAAGGCTCTACAGTGGGCGCAGAATGGGGATCAGTGTGATAGCTAGGTAGGTACGTAGGTAGGTATAGAAGTGAGATTTAGAATAGAATAGAAAATATTTATTCAACGCACACAGAAGAAACACAATAGAAAAATTAAAAGTAAAAGGAAGACATTACGTTGAATGGGATCCCTCTCAGAGAGTTTTTAGAGGGAACCTGACTTAAAACTAACCTAAATTAAACATAAAACGGGTAACAGGTAACATTACAAACACTAGCGACAATTTTATACAGTAAGTAGATGAAATAAAAAACAATCTCTATTCACGTTTAAAAACCTTAAAGACTATCTGTATAATATAAATCCCCGATTTAAGTAATGGAGACCCCGACCAAAGTCATCTCCTAAACGGCTCAATACAGTTTTACGAGACCTAGCTATAATAGAACAATCCCAATTAAACCAGAGCAGATATTTCTTAAGTAGCTTCACCGATTTTTATGAGACCTAACTAAAAACCATTCTCCTTAAACTAGCATTCTTTAAAAAAAACTGCGGATTGATACATCTATTTGGAAGCTACTATGATACACACATATAAACAGAAACACATGCGAATCTTATAGCACCCCTTCTTTTTGCATCGTGCATGCTAAAAATCCGTTAACCGTCGTACTCAGATACATTTTAGAGACAATCAACTCGTTCCTTTTTCAAACTTGAGGTATGAAAATCACACCTAAAAACGCCTTGATCGTCATGAACTGACTCCAAGTGCGGCCGAGTGATATGATAATTTAACTCGACCTAATAAATTAATCGATATGTTCCCCCACTGTAGACAAACTCTGTGGCAACGTACGCAATTTCTCGAATGGTTCGTAATTGCGGCCCGCGACACTCCCCGTCTGAAATCGTTCATTCAATTTACAAGGAGTGAATGAATGAACGATTGAGCTGTTAGCACTTAGCGATCGGGAGATTTGTTTGTGGATCCGATTGTTGATGTTAATTATTCACTTTGATATTGTGGGTAGCAGGTTGAGTGCCACGAAATTATTATTGGATACATTTTGTATGGAAATAATGAGAGGTGGCATTGAGCAGTTTAAAAGCCTGTACGTTTACAAGAGAACCGTGATTTTGTAATGGTTATTGTTGTTGAAAAGTTTTTAACAGATGATAGATGAAAGGAAAAATATATTTACTTGGCACCACTTACATCATTGCATTATGGATTTGATTGAGACTTCGTTGTCCGTCTGTCTGTCTGTATGTTTTAAGCTTCCTAACAGTCCAGCTGGCAAGTTAGCGCCAAAATCTAATTAGAGATAGTTTCACTTTGAACCTGTCGTTATTTTACCAACTGTATTATTTTGGGAGCTATGATATTCTAGCACTGCCAATAAATTTCTAGAACGCCTGGAACACAGAATTTAATCGACACAGTGTCGTTTCTTTACAGTAGGTACAGTTGGTACCATTTGGTACAAGGGTAATGTATTTTTTTTTGCGTGGAGCTGGCAAACGAGCACGCCGTCTAGCTGATTGTAAGAAGGCTTTGAGGCGCACAGAAATTTGCAATCTCAAGACTGCAATCTCAAGTCCGCAAATATAATTTCAGTGGGACAATGTCACACCAATTTACCTAGTCCTAAATTAAGCTCTAGACTTGTACTAATGGGTACTAGACAACGATATAAATACTTATTTAGAAAAATATATACTTAAATACATAGAAAACAAATATTCGCGCTCATCACACAAATATCTGCCCTTACCGGGATTTGAACCCAGGACCGCTAGCTTCGAAGGCAGGGTCACTACCAACTAGGACAACGCGTCGTCTAATAATGTCTCTACCTTTGCTAGTCACTTTATAGTTGTCTTAACTCGACACCGGAAAACAACAATGTGATCACTGCTGATTTAAATATAGTTTAAAATATTAGAAATTAAATCTACAAAGAGGTCGTTTTCTTCTCTTAGTTATACATCACGCGTAATGTTCAGTAAGTATTAAAACAGTTTTTGGCAACAGCCCCGCTTATACGTCAATATTGGTCCATTTAAACTTGTTTGCGTCGGCCACGCTTCGGTGATAAGCCCACTACAACAGGCAGCTACGAATTGGTAGACAATATAGAAAATAGAAAACGAACCTATAGAGCTGGGCCTGTATTCTATTCGGTGACGACGCGATAGCATAGTTGGTAGTGACCCTGCTTACGAAGCTATCTGTCCCGGGTTCGATTCCCGGTATAGGCAAATATTTGTGTGACGAGCACGAGTATTTGTTTCTGAGTCTTGGATGTTTTCTATGTATATAAGTATGTTTAACGTGGTCTAGTACCCATAGTACAAGCCTGGAGCTCAGT
The DNA here is from genome assembly GCA_948252455.1 of Acleris cristana. Lineage (NCBI taxonomy): Eukaryota > Metazoa > Arthropoda > Insecta > Lepidoptera > Tortricidae > Acleris > Acleris cristana. The sequence goes on along the minus strand of OX411788.1, from coordinate 11,139,525 downwards.
TTGGGACTAGATCAATTTGTGTGAGTCATCCCTTGATAAATGTTTATTATATTTATAATAATTTTATTAAAACCATATTTCTTTTAACATGTTATCGTATTGTCAAAGTTACGATAGCTATTATTTTCTTGACAGTAATGGTGGCGGAGCTAAAAACACCAGGTCATGTCAAAAACATTAAGTTATACAGGGTGTAACAGGAGGAGTGGATCAACAGCCGGCCGATAGAGGACGTCAAGACCTATCCATTTCATCCCTATGAATGTTCAGCGATTTCCTACTGTTTCAAAGCTATTTTAAGATTTTGTTAAATTTTACTAAAACCCTCTTTTTACCATATAAGGTCGCTAATACCTCTACAATCTAAACAGTTGAATCCACAGCGGTCATTTTTGTTTTATTGGTCGTCGAATATGACCATATTCGTTTTGTACGGAGAAATAACAATCCTGTTACATTACCTGGCTTGGCAGGGAATACTTTTCCTCTTACAGTGCCAGCAATGTAACTCATTTAAGTTTCTACGAGTAACAAGGGGCTTTTGCACTAATTTTACTCAAAATCTATTTCAGTACCAAATTTCATTTAAATAACAATACTGGGTATAAAGTATTAAAAAGTCATTGTTTTTCTAGAAAACCCCATTTTAGTGTAAAGAAAACACATTGGTTCAGTTTTTATGTCATACTTCAAATATCTATTTATTGACATTGTGCCTAAATATTTTTAACTGTTAACTAACCTACACATTTCTAGCTCCTCGTATCTACAAAACCGGAAAATTTATAGTTAAAGCCTGACGCATACATTAGTGGAAGCTCGCTGACCGGAAACGAACACCCTTCGTCGAGGGCGTCTCAGATTTTTCCGGGAACACGTGTAATCCTTTGACTTTCATGTTATGTGTTACGGATTACACGTATCACGAAAACTTGAGAAGATTGTGAAGAGCCGCTAACATCGCGTAGTTGTCAAAAAAAATCCATAAAAATTTAGCTCCCTCTAAAGCAACTACGATTTCCACGATATTTGAATATGTTGTAGGTGTTATGAAGCACTAGGTCTGTACGTTTCTGTCTTTTGTTTTTTTAACTTTTTTCATTCTAAGAAATATTTTCTTGGACAACACGTACAGACCTAGATTTTCATAACCTATATATACAACATATTTAAAAAAAACGTAAAAGTAGAATGGGCGGAAATGTATGAACACTGGCCTAGAAACCAATGACAATAAGCACTATATAATGTAGTGTAGCGGGAAACTTCAAATAACTGTGAGAAATATTTAAAAAATCTGGAACATCGGGACGCCTACATAGACGACGTTAGCATAATTACTTTGAAACACCGCTGTCTTTGCATGGCGATAACTTTTTTCACACAAAGATTTCGAACCTGCTATGGTAATAGTTTTACAACTTAGAATTACTTATCCAGTGACATATCGCTTGTCATATAGGCCAATAATTAGCCCACTCTCCTTTAGCTCCGGGCAATAACGTTTCTCACCCCTAAATCAAATACGATTTCCAAGATATTTGAATATGTTGTAGGTATTATGAAGAATTAGGTCTGTACGTTTCTGTCTTTTGTGTTTTAAACTCGTCTTTTCTTAGAATTAAAGAAATATTTTATTGGAAAACAAAACATACAGACCTAGATTTTTATAACATCTACAACATATTAAAAAAACGTAAAAATCGGACTAGGTTTATGGGGAGACAAACGTTGTTGCATTTTGTATGGAAATGTTTAGGTTCACAATGCTACCACGAGTAAATACCTAATTGAAGTCCATAATTAATTTAAAAGCTTAACGAGTTCCCGTAAACGCCATAATGAGACTGTGAAATAAAGATGCGTCTATTACCGCAAACAAGAAAACTCTGGGAATTAGGCGCAGTCCTCAGATCCCAAGGGAACATACATATTTCACGTAAAACCGCCTTAAGTCAACACTAAAGCCAAGCAAATTGGAACTTTAAAGTAACAAGGCTTAGTTTAAATGTGGTTTGGTGAGGTGTGTGTGTTAAGGTAGTTTTTGTTTCAAGTGTGATGTATTATGCAGGTCTTGTCGGAACCAGTGGCTTTATACAGGTTCGTAAAGGAACGTTAGTTTTTTTACGTAACACCTGGCCATAATGTGAGCTTTATCGCACGCTGCGCGCACGGTAAAACTCGCATTGTGGCCAGGTGAAGACGTAAAATTGTGTACTCATCACGGGCAGTAAAAAAGAAAGCCCTCTATCGCATATTTACAACCCTCGCCTACGGCTCGGGTCTCAAATACTTGCGATTTCGGGCTTTCTTTCTTTTACAGCCCTTGTTAAGTAATGTACTATTCAAAGTTAGAAATGGAAAAGTCACAGATGTTTATTTTATCATACATGATTTAAGAAGATTGTAAGGAGACGTTTAAATCGTGTAGCTGTCAAAAAAAACCATACAAATGTAGCTCCGGGCGATAACGTTTCTCACCCCTAAACCAAGTCACATTTCGATGATTTCTGGGTAGTGATTCTCTCAAAAGCAAAGGTGAGCGAATGCAGGAGTGAAGTCTAAGCGGCGAGTTTGAGTAGTGCCGTCAGGGCGAGCAAAACATATTTTAGCACGTGCATTCTCAATTAGGCAGCATTATACGTTCGAGAAGCCATGCTGCCAAATTGAATACAAGCGCTGCAATGTGTTTTGTTCGCTTTGACGGGACTACTTAAACTCGCCGCTTGGACATTCACTCCTGCGTTCGCTCACCTTTGCTCTTGAAAGAATCACTACCCTGAATGTTGTAGCTTGTAGCTATTATGAAAAACAAGGCCTGCACATATATTTTTTTATATAGCTTTCTAGCCATTAGTAGATATTTGTTTATTTATTTTCTAAGTAAATAACGAACAAAAATTTGAAAAAAAGAATCTTTTTTAAATTGCTTTTGAGACAAACTTATCAAGGCATGTTTTTTTTTCAGGACACCTTTCTTTCTTATTTCAAATTTCACAGTTAATGTAGCTAAATATTACTTAATTGGTTTTATGCGATATGGTTTTACGGAGTAGAATAACCATGGGGTTATAATAATTCCAGTCAGATATTTTAAACAAAAAAATTCATCGTTAACTTTCTGCGACAAGGTTCCTCGTTTTCTTTTGAATATTAAGTCAGGGTTTAATTTTAGATTGAAAGCTACTCGAAAATGCTGACCACAACATAATAAGCAAACCAATTTCTTAAAAATGATATTGCAATTAATTCGTATTCCCATTAAGCTAAGTTAACATTGATTTAAGTCGGGCTGTTTGTCCGTGTCAAAGGGCAGTGTTTGGGCAGCGTGATCACTGTTTAACCCTTCGGCTACTGCAATCAGCCAAAACGGGTTCATTCACTTTAAAAAATGTAATGAGATATTTTTGGGTTGAATTGCGTCTGTGATGGAACGTTTTTCTGTTACTCTGTATTTTTTTTAATAATTATAATTAAAATGAATTGTGATGTTTTCGTCTTTATGTTAATGGTGGTAAAACCTTATGCAGGGCCCGTCCCGGGTTGCTGTCACCATCTTATCCTTTAAACCTGCCAAGGAGCAGTGTTCGCATTTTTGTGTTCCGGTGAGGGGATATGACAACCGGTGAAACGACTAGCAAAGAGGCATTCCACCTTAGTCTTTAAGGTTGGTAATGAATTTGGGATTTTAAGATTGAATTCTTGAGAACGTAAATGTCTATGGGGCATAGATACCACTTACCATCGGATGGCCTGTGTCCTCGTTTACCTTTTGCATGACTTAAAAAAACACGCGGGGTTTCTCTGAATCGCTTTTACCATCTTACCCTTTAAAATTCTTCCTCAGGGTTGGCAACAGTTCTGAGTAGGGATGTTACGGAGGCGGCTTTACCGGAGCCGGATCCGGAGTTTAATTTATTTATTTAACGAATTCGGATCCGGATCCGGAGGTTTACCGGAGGTGGAGCCGGAGCCGAGTACCGTTTATGACAATAAAAATAAGACAAAATGAGACCGATCGTGAGTGATAGGTAAGTAATTCCTGGACAAGTCAAAACTTGTAGGCGTGCGTCGCGCTGCCGCGGCAAATGCGATACCTTCAGCTCCGGTATAACTTCAGTAAAAAATTAACGGAGGCGGAGGTGGATGCGATGGTGTAAAACCAAACGGAAGTTCCGTCTTAACGGATGCGGAGGCGAAGCTCCGTAACATCCCTAGTTCAGAGATAGCAACTGATTTTTGGCCTCAAAATTACTGAAAATCAGGTGGCCTTCTCCAAGCCATACACCAAAACTATTCAATTACGAGCACTTTTAACAATGTCTACTTCACCTTTATATCCTTCTAAACGGCAATAACAAGGTATGTAAATATAATTATCCGAAACACTTAAGGTGTCAACCTTAGACAAACTGCCGCCGCACGGGACATAGATCACGGGTGTCGCCGCCAATAACGACGGAAAAATCTACGTCTTGCGTGTGGGAGGTAGCTAGGGTTGCCACTTGCGAAATATTTCAATTCATGAATATTTTTTTGAACTGTGACCATATTTAAGCTGGACTGCTAATATGCACATTTGAATTCAAATTTTTGAAAACTTTACTAAGTTAATTGAGGTAACAAAAAGGAAGTTAATTTTAATAATAAAACCGAATTTATATTAACACGCAAAGCTAACTTCGCTAAGCGCTTCAGAGTAAACTGTAGCTTAGTTAAATAACAAACCTTAGGTTTAAAAAGAACTGCCAGAAACTAGAAATTATCAAAACATTAACATAAGTCTAGGAGGTATTCTATTTGGTAAAGCCATATTGCTTCTGACTGACTGCCATATTGTTGTTGACAACTCGGCCGCCATTACTGTCAAGTAAGTAAGAGCTATCACAACGTTGACAATACATGTCGAAAGCAAAATGATTTTACCGAATAGAACAGAGCTCTATCTTATTTTAAATCTCGTTATACTACTTATCAATCGTGCACCAAAATCTCCGCGCCCACAACCATCAAAACCATCCACTAGTCGTAAACCTTCAAAAGAATTAAAACAGAACACTACAATATCTCACCATCCATCTTTCCCAACCCTTTGCTAAAATATACGCGGGTTAAAAAGATGCCAGGGCACAAGTAACTGCCCCCAAGAGTGGCATCCCGCATAATACCCGGCCGTCTAGCGAATATGCCGGCCAAATCGTTCGTGAATACATACGATTGTTCCTCACATATAAATTATATGACCTACCGCTACACGCCATGAATATATGTATGAGCCCCAAATTGATATTACGATGCCTCGTATTTTAGACTTTGGCTTTTTATGCCAGTTTTGTGGGAAATTGGTTTTTTATGCCGCCGGTGAAATGTGGCCGAAATGTGTAAATTGGGAGGTTAATGAATATGGTTGGACTGCAGCACGACGTGTGTGATATTGCGTATTAACTCACGAGTACGCTAATGTCGCGTGCAGAAGTGTTATTTTCTTAAACAAGTCATTTTTCAAGTCTTAGGGCGCGTACACATAGAACGTCCGTTTCTACAGGATCCTTTTTTAACGGATCTTGTTATCTTCTTTTTTACTGGATCCGGAATACGGTTTTGTGTGTGAACTCGCTCATACAACTACCTATGTATGTATTTTATTAAAGCAGATATTATTTCTTTTTAATATGTCTGTTTTCGGATGTATGTACTTTTTTTTTGTTATTTTGTAAATTTGCCTATCCACTTGCATTGTCCTTGCTTATTCTACTCCAAGGTTAACTGGAAGAGATCCTATAAGGGATAAGTTTGCCAATGTACATTATCTATAGTGATGCATAAATGTTTTGTAATTGTTTATGTGCAATAAAGAGTTTACATACATACATACGTACATACATACATACATACATACAACTACATACGCCATCAAATAACGGACATGTAAAACGGATCGCTATGTGTACGAGCCCTTAAGCAGCAAACTAGGGCTCTGGTGCCGTCTATTTGGCATAATATGGTTTATCCGAAACGTATTTGGCATAATAGTTTGTTAACATTGCGTAAAGGTCTTTCCTTTTCTATGCTAAAAAAAATCTGCTAGCTTGCTTACTACAACATAAACTTTTCAATAATACACCTTTCAATCTAAGATTAGGTGACTCTTCGTATCACGTCATCTACCAGTGACGCGATTGGTTGAAAAACGAAACGAATAGAAACGCTAGTTAGCGTAATGCATATTGGCTAGGGCCTCTGGTGAGATAATAGAAAATGGTTTCTTAGCTAAGGGATTTTCTTATGAAAAAACGCGATTAAATTAGATTAAAAAAAATACATTATAAAACAAAAGAGATGTAACTACTTTAAAAAACTAGAAAAATCTACGTATTGTCATAATATTTCTCAACATTTATTGGATGTAGCTTATTATCCACAAAATATTTTCTTGATCATTTCTCCGGCCTCTTTACCTCTCTCTACAGAGGCAGAGGCCCCGGGAGGCAGCTAATTCGGCCAGCCCGTAAATTAGGCCTCAGTGACCACAAAACCGATAGTTTAAGAATATTCAGGGGGATAAATTGAACAGCATTCGTTGCGCAGATTTCCCTAATGGTTGGTCGAGGTGTAGTTTGTGTTAGGAGTCTTGATACTATTTAGTTCTTTAGATAGTAATTTGGTTATTAAAAGAAGGGGTTGGCAATGATTTTCAGTTATTTTGTGGTGGTTCTTATATTTCACTAGGTGGTATCTTTTTTTCTTGTTAAATGTAAGTAGAATATATGAATTTGTCAACAAAAAATTTTAACTTTAGTCTATACTTTTTTCTTTAATTACTATTAAAGAATAAAATAAAAGGGTGTGTAAAAAAATATTTATTTTGTACCTAGTGTTAGGTACAAAATAAATATTGAACATGAAAAATGTGCACTAAATTAAAATGGAAAGGCGATTGGAACTCTTACACTCGAATTGTACCGGTAATTATATATTCTTAATTTTTGTCATGAAGAAAACATTTCTGAGAATGCTCTGCAACTGGCACATTGCTACCCTACCTGACTCATGAACACTCTCAATCGCAAATTTGTAAATCCATTATCACTGACATAACCATAGTCGTATTAATACCTCAATCCTATCCCTTATTGTTGAGAACCACGGTCACAGAAGGTCTACTTTTTTTTTGCATTTCCTCTCACTCAATCACCGGTCCGTAGTTCCTCTCACTGCAAGGCGCATATTAATTGAAGTTTACATCAAGTATCAAGTAACCTCAGTCGTCGTTACGTCCGTCGGCCGGTAGACAAGACGCATGGCCGCACTACACCGCGAGCCACTCCGGGGATGCCCTGTTCCTGTTCGGACCAGCGACGGTTAATATTTAAAATAGGTGATGCTAATATATTTATACGCCGCTCCTGTCTTTTGCTGTCCTTGCCTAATCCTTCAGAATGTGTATTATACCTACTTATCAGTAGGCCTAGCCAAAACGGAAACGCTACTATCGTTTTAGCAACGGGCCTAGTATGTCTGCGTCTATATCGCGTGTCAAATGTGGATATAGCATCCGTCGCTCTCGTACACATGACAGAAGGTGACAGATGCCTTATCCAAACATAGTCACGCGATAAACGCAGCCATATTAGGGGCCTAATTTAGGGCCCCTGTTTTCTATCGACTCGAAATGTAAGCGGTTGACGCGATCTGTCATCAGCTTACGTCAATGCTATAAATTTTGTCGATTTTCTAAAATCGCATAATTAGCGTTATGAATCTTGACTACACTCGAAAATCTAATTCAAGACCAAAATCCTAACCTCAACGAGCGCACATTCGCTGTGAATACTGCATTTAGGTTTAAGTGTAGGTATTTATATCAATAAAACTTACCCTAATATTACTGGTTACACGAGTTCTCATTCATGTTTTTATGAAATAATGTTAAAATAACGAAATAATCAAGATGGGAACTGTCAAATTTTGGTCTTCAATTAGATTTTCGAGTATCCTCCTCTTCCTCCTCCCCCAGTAAAGTGATTCTATTAAACAACTCTATTCTCTATTACAATTAATAAGTAATTGTAAAGAAAATAACCGGTGATTCTAAGTTGTCCTTAAGTGTTTTTCTTTTGGTGTGGCCATAATAAAACACACTTGACAATAATCATAAACTCTTCTGTCCTTGGTAAGGCTCTTGGGTTTATTCTTATCTCTCACTTGCTCTTGAACGCTCTTAAACGAGTTTTACCGAATTTACCCGAACCTAAAAGACTATGATCCTTAACTTATGTGTATATACATAAATATTTCAATCAATTTAATTTAATGCTTGATTAAAGTTGCTGCTGTCACTTTCTTTGCTACAGCAATCACTTAACAAGCATTAAATTTAATTGACGTGTCTGAGTACGGCAGTTAGCTAATTATTTTACCATTTTTCTCTTTCAACAAGGGTTAACTGGAAGAAATCCTTTAAAGGGATAAGTTCGCCTTTGTACTTGGTTTTTTGTTATATGCCTGTGTTTTGTATTTCTTTTTTATTCTTGTACAAAAAAAGAGTATACATACATACATACATACATACATACATACATATATACATACATACATACATACTATGAAAGCGTCCTTGCACCGTACCTACCATGCAAGCAAGAGCTCAAGAAAAAGGAACTGAATTCGTTTCAAACTCAGATTATGATTCAAATGCCTACCTTATCATTAAAAAACGAAAACATCGAGGAAACTACGAGGTCAATTGTTGAATTTCCTGCATTAAACGCATCAGAGAAAATGCATCACGGAACAGCGATGCAGTTTGGCGGAGGTAACAGGAAGACCCGACCTCCGTTCGCTTGCATATGTTACTGTAGGATCTAGGCAAATGTAAACTAACTCGATTAATTAACTAAGTCTAAGGTAATTGCATGTATTTTCAGTGTTTGGGGACCGTGAACAAGACGTTAATTAATAATTGTCTTAGGGTTTGCTACTCGTAGAACTGTGAAGGTTAGTTTAGTTTTTTTACGGTTCTTTTCATTTCGAATTCAATCTCGCAAATAAACTCTATGCATGGTATTTGCATAGCCCTTAAGGTGACCTTAAAAGCATTCTTTGCTTGGAATCCGTTTATTTGAAGTAACTTAGTTATTCGGATCAAATACGTTAATTACTACAGTACTACCAGTTTTTTAATAGCCATCGGCAATCTTCGTTGTTCCATGAAACTCTAGATATACTGACAGTTGCAAGTGCAGTGCCAGCCGAACGCTATTAAGAAGCGGGGAGTAATGTAGGTACTATCGTCTGCAATAAAATCTACATTGCTCTGTTTTAAACAAACTTCAATAGAATTTGAATCACATCACATCACACTAATAATATAACTGCGAAAGTTTGTGCGTTTGTATGTTTGTTACTCCATAACGCTGACACGGCTAGACGGAGTTTATACCCTAAATTACCTACACAAGGGCTATCTTTTACTTCGAAACAAATCACACAAGCCAATATAAGCCATCGACGCTCTTAAGTACAATTACTTAGTATGGTTTATTACACGTAAGATTTATTGATATTAGAAGATAACATGGCACCTGAAAATACTTGCTTTTTTTTCTCACGATCCAACTTTACCGTCACCTCTTCATCGTTCCAACACAATTACAAAAAAAGCGCCAAACGAAACAACATTATCAGCGGTTCACCCGCAGAGGGTACACCCAATATAATAACACGCCTTAGCCGTTACATAAATAATGATAAACGAAATTAAATCAAAGTCTTACGATATTAAAAGTTCCGAAGGCGTTTTTTTAATGTTTCCTCGTCCGGGGACGCATAACTCAGTCAATTTGGTAAATGCACGAGGGCTGTCTTTGCTCGTTAAATGTTTATTAATTAGGGGACAGTTATGGTTTTTCGGATTTGTGGGGTTATTGGCTTAAACAAAGGAAGAATGAAATGAAAAATTGAAATATTTATTTTTAACTACGAAATGATGTGAAACGGTCCCAACCTGCTAAGCTGAGTGACTGTAAAGCCAACGCTGGTCTTCCGATGGGACCGCTCGGTGAAAACCCAACTATGGTTAAAACTAAACGCACATTCCAAATTTTAGCTCCCTATGTCAACAGAAAGTGGTTTTAATATGAATATCATAAGCACTGATGAACTAAGCAACATTAAATCCATACTTAGTATTATAAATGTGAAAGAAACTCTGTCTGTCCGTCTGTCTGTTACCTTTTTGTTTGGTATGGAGATAGCTTGAGTCCCGAGAAAAGACATTGGATACTTTTTATCCCGGAAAATAGAACAGTTCCCGAGTCTATAATATATAATATATATAATTGCCTGCTCCAGTGTCTGCGGTGTATGCTCCGGCTTATACACTAACGGAGTCCCCATCAAAGACAATGATGATGATGATATTTTAGGTTTAGAAGATAATGAGGAATTTTATTTTTAGGAATGTACGACATGCCATACTTAAAGAAATGTGTGTTTGTTTTTTATTGTCCATCTTCTTCCCTCCATATCTCATGAAATATTGTAGAGAATTCAACTTCAACCCCACTCATCAGTACTATTAGTATGTGGTTTAAAACACCATTCCCCACAACTATGCCAAAATTCGCTTTTACACGAGTTTTTTCCCCTGATTTTCCTTCGTTGGGTAGGCTATAGTGTGATATTAAAACTTGTACTTAAGATAACACTTCACTGGTTATTAACACTTCTTATCAGAAGAATTTTCTTACCCTTCATTTCAGCCAACACAAAACCACACTACATTCACTTAAGATTCAATTTTCAACTCCTATTTTCCGCCGTGAAAATGTATTGTCATACGGTTTAAGGGTGACAAAGAGGGTGCATGTTACTACTGAAAATTCCAGTTCAAAACGTCGCAAGCGCATTTATTATTCTTTCTCAAATTATGTACCTTAAAGTTGCAAGTTTAGGGTTGAAATTTCAATGCGGTTTTAGGAGTTTTGGTAGTTTTTGAATTGATTCAGTTGACTTGTTGAACACGATATCGTGTTTTTGTGTCGTTTTGTCGGCTTTTATCATATTGTCGTGGATTGGCGTGAAAATGGGGGGTTTTAATGTTAGTTTCCGGGAAGTTTTAATATTATGATTGGTGTTAATTGCTAGTTGGGTTGTTATTGATATGTTTAAAATGATTATGTTGAGATTTTACTGAGAATGATATAGAAACTTGTATGTTACTCTCTATGTTACAATCGACCAACCACAATCATCATCTCATAAAGACTTTTTATGAGATATCCTCGGTAAGTTCTTAGAATATCATTATTTTTTATGGAAATAGAACATTCTGAACCATTCTTCACGTTTTCGAAAATGTTCTCAGTAATTCCTTGAGAAGGTTTCCAAACCTGTAGGAATATTATTCTTTAACTTTCACATTGCTGCCCTGTAATCTATATACATAAAAGGCAAACTTGACTTACTGACTTATATATCAACGCACAGCCGAAACTACTGTACCTAGAAACTTGAAATTTGGTACAGGGGTTCCTTTCATGATGTAAGTGAGCACTAAGAAAGGATTTTCCGAAAATCGACCCCCGACGGGAAGAATTCGGGGGAGTAGCGGGAAACTAATTCTACGCGTACGAAGTAGCGGGCGTCCTCTAGTAAATGTATAAAGCATTATCACCTTCATTTTTTTAGTTACCCGTTGATTAAGTACTTGTCTTACCGCCGAACTCAATGAAATTTTAAATACAATACCTAAAATTTGTTCTTTTTTCAAACTTTAATCGTTATTAACTTCGTAATGCGCCGGTTAAACAGAACAAAATGCAGTACAGTCAAGTTCATAAATAAGTGTACACTTTAGTACCTTGTCACTTTAATCGCTGTGACAATTCATATTATGGCAGTTTAAACATGACATTAAATAGACAAGGTACTAAAGTGTACCTTTGTTTCGGTGAAATATGTTTGCCAAATTTATCGTTACCCAACTTTTCATTTGCCAACCGCTTTGTTTTCTGTAACCGTAAATATTTCAGGATTTCATAAAACCTAACCTAACCCAACCTAGTAGGGTTCTACACGATGGTACTGAAATAAATTCTAAAAAATGTTAACATTGGGTTGGCAAATAAAAAAGTTGGGAAATGATACATTTGGCAAATATATTTTTGCCAAACGGCAGGCTCCCAAAGTGTACACATATCTATGAACTCTACTATACATGTTCTAAATGTTGCAAAAATATCTTTAATCATTTAACAAATAGACGTTTTAAAGCAACTATAAAGTTTTCCATGCATCAATCCCCTCGTTAGCCGGTATCCAGTGGTTCGTTATAATGCCTTAATGGCGGCCATTAGGGAGGGGATCACCCCCGTAAAAGGGATTTGCATTTTTTTTAAACATAACTGCTAAAGATACTTAGAATTATGATTAAATGTCTTCGAAAATGTTGGAAAGCGTGACTAAATGGTATTACTTAGGTGGAGGTGTTTTCGGTGTTGTGACGTTGTTTTTTGTTTATAAAATAACGGACGCAATAATTTAGTAACACACATATTATTAAAATACTATTGGCTGGTTTTTAACTATGAAGTACTAGCTTATTAATTTATAAAAATTAAGTACGCTAAAACGGAGACAATGTTTTTTGTAAACATGTAGATATCTGTATCCAACAAGATCGTCAGTTTTTTATAGTTAAAACATATTCTAGTATCTAAGATTTTCAACAGCACAAAAAAAACAATACGCGCTTCATTGTAGAAGTATTGGTCTACTACCTGAATTATTTGTGTGCTACGGCTACGAAATATACAACTGCTACGCCATCCCATAGAAAACTATAATTTGCTACGTGGGACGCATGAATTGAATTGATAAACTAATTTTGAGGGAGACGACTATTTCCAAACACGTCAGAGATAAAAGTTTTTGGAAAAAGCAAAAGTGCACACACTACCTATTGGTATGTGGGATCTCAGACCCACACCTAGACATTTATTTATTTACTTATTAGTTAAACAAACAGGAACAAGTAGGTAAAAAAGTCCATAAAGGGATTTAAATTGGCAATCTCAAGACTACAATCTTAAGATTGCAATCGTAAGACTTAAGATCTGTATGCTATTCATGACATTTATTCAAAATCAATTTCTTAGCAAAAAGCGTAGTTTTTTTAAATTGTGTACCTATTTGTATTGGTTTCTCATCCTGCGAATATCTAACGAGAACTGTCGCGAGTCAACGAGTCTAAATAAATGACTGTCGGTGACTAGCTGTTTGTTGACAAATGGTCGCGAAGGGGTGGGTTCCTTTGGAGCGAAAGCGATTGATGGCGGATTTAGTCGGGAAGTCTTTGCAGTTTTCAATAGTGATTTTAGAAAAAAAAATACATTCCTGTTTCTTTTCTTGATTTTAGAAACTGCAGCTTGAAAATTTATTATAAGAGGTTCAATATTTAAGTGACAGCAAAAAGTTGCAGGGTTTCTTGTAAGTTTCAAAAAAACAGTTAGACTATACCTACAGAAGTAAAATTCAAATTATAAACATTATACTTAATGTACATACTTTGAAAATTGCGGATTACTTAAATTATAATAATTACTAGCGACCCGCACTCGCTTCGCTTCGGTTAATGTGATTTTTCTGTACCGCCCGTTCATAAATCAGAAATTAATATACATAGAAACCTTATCTAACTGATGGTGAAATCCGCATGAAAATTCTTTCAGTACTTTTTGAGATCATTGCGAACATACCTACAGACGGACAGACGGACGCGGCGGGGACTTTGTATTATAACATTTAATGATAAAATCCAAAACTGAATTTTTATTTTTATTTTATATCTTTGGGCTTAAGAATTCACTTACCACTTGGCATGTTCTTGTTTGCCATCTCCACTCGATAAAAAAAAAGAAAAAAAAAGTACAAATACATAGGTTGGTACTATGTTCACTCTAACGGGTCTCTACTCCGAGCTCGTCGACTTTTACACTCTAAAACGCGAGTGATAAATACTCCGTCGCACGCGTCATTGTTTTGGCAATTCGTTCCAATTGTCGCGCTCACTAATGGCTTCCACTAAAAGCGTGCAATTAAAATGCAGTAGACTTTAAGATTTGAGAGGGATGATGTATGAGCATTAGTGTACTTTAAGAAAGGTTAAAACACCGTATTGACTTGCGTTTTACTCCCTCGTTGCCGTTTTGGAAATGTTGTAAAAGTAAGATTTACAGTTTTATTTTATAAATAATATCTTGGCTTTCAAAATACCGATAGAAATATTTTTGAGCTTAATATTATCGCACTGTATTTTAAAATCAACTTTAATACAACTTCTACTATCATTTGTTTTATTCTACTATTATTTGTATATTATGTGTTATCCATTAATTTTTGACATTGGCTTTTGCTACATTATTTTTTGTTTTATTTCTTTGACGATCATAATATGAATTCTGTATAATTGACAGTGTGCAATGTAACTGTAACTTAGTATTATGAAATAAATAAAATCTAAATCTAATCTAAATCTAAATCTATGAACGATGGATAATCCATCACCTTGGTACATTATTCAGAATTTGATTTCTTGTGAAATTTCTGTAGTTAATAATATTTTAAAAGTTCTTTTGTTTACCTTGTATAACACTACAAACAGTTTCTGAACACCTCAATTAAAATTATGCGATTGAAAGCGAGTTTACATTCCGCTATAAATTAGCATAACTATTTAATAATTACCCGTGACGTAAATAATTAGCAACGAAACGGAAATATACGTTATATAAACCATTCTAACTATAACTAATTGACGGAAAACGTCGGCAAAAATGGAAATCGTTTGGAACCTTAGAATTAAATGACGACTCGTCAAATATCGTTTTAAAATGATTTAATTAACATTCTCAACTTTATCTCGTTTTCAATAAGAGCGTTGTTTAAAGTATGTTCAGTAATCTATCTGTAATTAAAAGTATTTAAATTTGTTTACATCTGCACTTTACAAAATAGTTAAATTTTAAGGTTTCAACTTTAATTCAGTAGATATAAAGGCGTTTATAGGTGACTTTGTGTTGCAGTTGCAGCAAATTGTTAAATTTTGCCGGACCTTGGGGTTTTGCGCATTCGTTCGGTAAGAGTGATAAAACATTGGTAATGCAAAGTTTGTTCCACTTGAGACTGCATTACAATGTGACCTTAGCTGTTTATCTTTATGTTATACTAGCTTCTGCCCGCGACTTCGTCCACGTAGACTTCAATTATCTTATTCCGCGGGAATTTTTACATTTTCTGGGATGAAAGGTAGCCTATGAGCTATTCGATACTATAATCTATCTCTATGTAAAATTTCATCCAAAGCCGTCTTGGCGTCCTTTGTCACAGAACATACTTTGAAAAGAAGCGTAGTTTTGACATGCAAATTATTCACAATAATCATGTTGATCGATCAACCTATCCAATGATACCCAAAATAGTGATGATAATGTTTACTTCGACTGATCAATGTGCTCACTCCCAAAATACCAGAATATTAAAATATCAGACTACTCTCTTTTTCATATTTCCAAAACACCGACTTCGAAATATTAGGTAAGGATAATCAATTCAATAAATTCAATTGAATGTTAAGTTTTAAGATTCCAGTATAAAGAGATTTAAAATTTTGCTATTTCTACAATGAGCGGATCAGGTTATGCTAATAATAATATAAAATTAAGAATGGTGATGAGGATACATACCTTTTCCAATCCGCTGCCGGTAAAACAGGACCGATCACGGTGGAGCTCTGGGGAAAAGGCCTGTGTCCAGAGAGGACGTGTGTGTTAAAATTAAAATGCTAATTTGAAAAATTCTTTGACCAGCAAATAAATCCATTTAAGTGAAGTTATCCAGTAAATATAAGCAAATTTTCTTTATCTATAACTATAGAATAGATAAAAAACCCGAAATCATAATCTATATATATAAAAGGCTAAACTGACTGACTGATGTATCAACGCACAGCCGAAACTACTGTACCTAGAAACTTGAAATTCGGTACAGGGGTTCCTTTCATGATGTAAGTGAGCACTAAGAAAGGATTTTCCGAAAATCGACCCCCAACGGGAAAAAATGGGGGGAGTAGCGGGAAACTAATTCTACGCGTACGAAGTCGCGGGCGTCCTCTAGTCTGATATATTCCTCGTGGATCCTCACGTACTTTATAAAGTACAAATTACCGAAGACAAAAGAAACCCCAAAGTTTATTTGACTAGGTTGCTTTTACAATCTTACTTAATGGGTATCGGGATCCACGAGGTTAAATGGCCAAACCAAATCCCTGCTAAGAACCGCATCCCAATAGGTTCAAGATACACAGACACACAGACATAGGTCAAAGTTATAACATCCCTTTTGTGCCCCAGAGGGCCTAAAAATAGGACCAATTGTTATATCGATTTAAAGAACTCAAAGCCTAGGTGAAGATATTATGGGGTCCGTTAATTTGACCAAAAGTAACGTGTGACAAACGTATCATTTTACAAAATTTCATATTGCAAAAAACTGTTGGTGGGTAAACCATTACATGTAACACTCATACATTACATGTTACATGGGCTAATTAAATAAGTTAGGTTAGGTTAGACTTTCGACCACGTAAAATTGAAAAATAATGTGGCGGAAAGTATCTCTTTGCGAAATGAAATTTCGTAAGATTTTATACTTTGCCAAATGATGATTTGGTAAAATATTAGTAAACCTGAAGATAAGTTAGGTTAGGTTAGACTTTTGACCACATAAAATACTTTGCCAAATGATGATTTGGTAAAACATTGGTAAACCTGAAGATATACTTGTAATGATAACAAGCATATGTGGGAGCTGCAAGATCCAAGCGCACGAGTGCTCGGGAAGTGAATCAGCGGCCCGCTTGCGCAGCGGAGCGGCGCGATGCGCACACGCACGCGATCGCGGTACGAGCATGATCGAGGTTAAAGAGACAAGTTAGGGGTAAATCTTATTAGTAAATCTACTGCGGCTTGTTTATAGTAAGGCCAAAGATCTTGAAAGTTAGCCTAAATTATAGTCTAAGGTGGAGTCTTGTACAAGACTTGCAACTATTTGGTTATTGCAACTGATTTAAATAACTCCCTCTAGGATCACTGTTTTGAATAACGACGGGCGTGATATTGTATTTCTTAGTATAAAAGAACAATATCACGCCTGTCGTTGTTAAAACACTGATACTAGAGGGAGTTAGTTGCATAACCAGATAGTTGCAATTGCAAGACTCCAGCTTATTAACTTTTGCCGGCGACTTCGACCATGTATAATTGTGTCGTTTTTTCCTCCAACCATTACATTTTCCAGGATAAAAGTATCCTACGAATCTGTATAACCATTCATGTGTGATATAAAAAATTAAAAATATTTAAGCATCCTTATTGACTTTGACATTTATAATGTTAGTAGGATAAATAACTGTAGTAGGTAATTATAAGATAAGTTTTCCTATACAGTCACCAGAAATAATATTTATAATCTAACATTGGGCTCGAAATATTTGACACGCGTGTTAGATATTTTTGAGCGCAATGTTGCATAAAATATTATGATGCCCTAGGGTGATGATACTAGCGTTAGACGGTTTAAACTGACACCAATAATGGACTGACTGGCACCAATAATGGACACATAACTTTTTAATTCAAAGATCATACGGTCATAGGCATCTTCTGGGTGAGCTCACTTCATCGTCGTCAAAATCTTCGTCACCCAAGGGTAAGAGTTAGACTAGAGCCAACCAATCATCAGTGATAAAAATGGATTGTTGCAAAAGAAATGAACAACCATCATATTTTGTAAAATTAGAAGCAAGTGTCCGTCATTGGTCTTTATTCATTAGTGGTTGCATAACCCTAGTTACGGTAGACTCAAATCTTTTTATACGTCGTTTATAATTACTCTCAGAAAGGAACAGTACAAAATAAACTGTAAACTCTGTGTCCATCATTGTGCGGGTTGACATTTATTGCTAAGTTACTTTATTATTTTATTCGGGTTTAATTACTCGTAATAGACAAACTAATTTACAAGAGTTCATGATATTTAGTTAGTTTGAATTCAAAACTTCGGATGCTCTACATCTTTTACTTGTCCTTCGAGGCTAAATTGAAACTAAAGACGGAATTGACTTTGAACATTAATTTTCAAAGTAAGGCCAGAATTTCAAAGAATATTAAGGCTATCAGAGACAATTTTACATAAATTATACTATGCGCACTAGATAAACGTCCACGAATCCACGAAAGAAAACATCCACGACTCAATAACAAATACTGGCGCTCATAAATATTGCTTTGTAGGCTGTGACTAACATTGATATTATACCCGTGTGAAGTATTAATACTTTTTTAAACAGAAACGTCGGTTACTCATGCAAGTGAAACTAGTAACCAGGATGATTCCAAGGTACCGGCGTACACGCAACGTGCGAAGGGCATTAGTTATTGAGCCTAAAGTAACACGAATCGCTCTAATTGCACGCCAATTGTGTTACGAGGACGTTTTAATTTGTGTGAGGATTGTTGAACAGCTATCTGTTCTGGGCAGAACAGATGGCCAATAGGGTTGAAGGGTCCCCGAATGACAATTGCGTAGCGAAAGACTCAGCGTGGATAGTCTATTAAAGATAGTCTTCCAAAAAGGTAGACCGACGACGAGGCAAATGTTGCGGGAAAACCGATCGATGCAAGCGGCGCAGGACCGGTTCTTGAGGCAAACCTTGAAGTTCTCGAATGGAGTCCGCGTAGCGAAAGACTCAGCGTGGATAGTCTTCCAAAAAGGTGGACCGACGACGAGGCAAATGTAGCGGAAAAACCGATCGATGCAAGCGGCGCAGGACCGGTCCTTGAGGCAAACCTTGAAGTTTTGGAATCGAGTCCGCGTAGCGAAAGACTCAGCGTGGATAGTCTTCCAAAAAGGTGGACCGACGACGAGGCAAATGTTGCGGGAAAACCGATAGATGCTAGCGGCGCTGGACCGATCCTTGAGGCAAACCTTGAAGTTCTCGAATGGAGTCTGCGTAGCGAAAGACCCAGCGTGGATAGTCTTCCAAAAAGGTTGACCGACGAGGAGGCAAATGCTGCAGGAAAACCGATAGATGCAAGCGGCGCTGGACCGATCCTTGAGGCAAACCTTGAAGTTCTCGAATGGAGTCTGCGTAGCGAAAGACCCAGCGTGGATAGTCTTCCAAAAAGGTGTCCGACCACGAGGCAAATGTTGCGGGAAAACGGATAGATGCAAGCGGTGCAGGACCGCTCCTTAAGGCAAACCTTGAAGTTGTGGAACGGAGTCCGCATAGCGAAAGACTCAGCGTACATAGTCTTCCAAAAAGGTGGACCGACGACGAGGCAAATGTTGCGGGAAAACCGATACATGCAAGTGGTGCAGGAACGGTACTTGAGGCAAGCCTTGGGGGAAGCCTATGTCCAGAGCAGTGGTTGTCTTTCTGCAAAATGATGATAATGATGATGATTGTTGCAAATGCCATCTTAGTTCTCAACACATCACATTGGACCTCAGAGCCCACTGCATCAGGTGGCCCGCGTGCTCGTTTACCTTATCGATGTCATAAAAAAGGTGCTGAAACGAAATTTCCGACTGTAGTTACCTAATACATAATTTGTAACCTATCTAATTAGTTCCACTGCAAATTTATCTCCAATGAACCCCTCAAAGGAAGCAATGCATTATTGACATAGCGTGAGGCAACGCTACACCGACCCAGTGTTTTTGCGCTTCCGTCTCGGCTCGGGCGGAAAGGAACACAAAGCACGCAACGGACATCGAAAGTGATTATGTCCAGGGTATACGTAACCAGGCTTCAATCGATACTGGCTAGGCAGAAGCCGCGAGGAATCCAGATTGGATTCCACTATAAATGATATACAATGATCGCATTTATGTCTTAGCCAAAAACCAATAAGTTCAAGAAAAGATCGTTTGTTATTGGAAAATAACTACCACTCCTCTGCCAAAATATTTACCTTGAGTAACGGTGGCATAGCCATAAAATGCTTTGTCCTTATCTCTCAAATTCAAATGTCAAAGTAACAGATAAGGACAAAATATTGTATAGCTATACCTCCGTTACTCAACGTTATTAGTAAGGGGGTTAAAATATGACGGCATACAAAAGAGCTTCAAAACTCTTGAAAAGTACGACGTTAACTGTATTTAGTTTATTTTATAGGTAGCTTGTCTTTTTCAGAGTTTATCAAGTCAAGAATGCCACTACGGACTGAGTTACGTTTGACTTTGCTTTAAATTTTAACATCCAGATAGAAAGGTATTTAACGAACCCTTAAATCTACCAGACCTTTATTCTATCTATTTATACATATATTTGTAAATTCAATGTTACATTGATATCGCAGTCTCATTGACAATGTTATGACAATTCCTACGATCAATTAAATGGAAGAATAAAATCTTCAAACACATGCTTACAATATCGAAGCAAATAGATTAGACCGAAGTAGAATAAAGGCCGTTTTGCTTTAATTATATTAAATAAATAAAATAATTGTCAGGCTAGGTACAATCTTACACCAATCGGCCTTTTCCCAAACTTAGCTCTAGGCTTGTAATATATGTATACAGGTAGATAAAAATACCTATCTAGAGAAATAGAAAACCTCTAAGAGTCAGGAACCAATACTCTAGATTATCAGATTATTTAGTATTTTCCTACACAAGGCTAACTCTGCCGTCAGTGGGCTAACTGCGTTGCAGTATGTTACGTGACATCTTTACTGCCAACACCTAAGATCTATTTTGGAGCAGCTAGACTCATGTACTTACAGTCAGAGCGTGTCGTGTGCAAGTGTACCCAGAAATATTTTAATCCAAACAAACACGCCGCTTCGAAATAAATATGTCGGAGCGGGTTAGGGGATTTGTACACTAGATTAGAATTCGTTAGTTCTAGCTCGAATTTTATTTGTGGCTAAACTACACATTTTATCTGTGGCTTCGCTTATGCACGTATCGTATCAAGCGGCATGAGCTCCTTACAAAACTGTGACATAATCCACAGTTTTATAATGAGTATTGTAATCGAACATTTTGAGACACCTATTTTTAATTAGCAGCCTCATTCCATCTCAGTGCTTTGCTAAGTTTAGATTAGGGAATGCAAATAACCGGTTTTAACCGGTTATTTTAATACAAAACCGGTTAATAACCGGTTAAATTGCATTCCCTAGTTGAGATTCCTACTGTCTATGGGTCTGAGGCCCTACTACTGTGAAAATCGATGTTCGAAGTTACGTTCCCTCCATTCCTGTCACTCGTCATTCGAGACTAAATCGAGAGAAAGAGATGGAGCTACCGTAACTTCGAACTTCGATTTTCAAAGTAGGGCCTCTGAGAAACATGTCATATTTTATTCTGTGGCCTGCGCTATGTCATTTTTGGAAATTAGGCTCTATATTATGCTCTATGACATTCTTTGATACCTTCGCTGTGGTAGACATTTTCCATGTAGCACTTAGTTTCTAAATTTTGAACTTTAATGCCCCATTCTGTATATAATAGGTGCATTTTATTATGTCTAAATTGAAGAATAAAGAACTTTGACTTTGACTTATGTTTCTAGGCAATAAATTAAGTCCTATCTTTCCGGTTAGCTTAAAATTTCAACGAAACATGTAGATAATTGTTTCGTACAATGTGTTGAAGGCTAACAACGATAGATGACGCCACGTCACATATTATTAACTAAAACTAAGTTCAATTAAATTCCGAAATTATTGTCTGGCAATATGTAGTCAAGTAGGTATAGGGACTGTAACAGTTAATTTATGTTCTATTTTTTGACATGAGGAGATAAGAATAATTTTCTAGCATCTGTTACTTTAAATTTTTTTTTATTTGATGGTACAAAATTACCATATAGATAGGCATCAATATAGTTTAATCATCGACTTCCCAGTCAGGGTTAAAGTGTTAACACCAAATACCTATTCAATCCTTACCCCACATTGACCTGATGATTATATCCGTTTTAGTGTAAACCACCCTTAAGACGATATAAAAATCAACGTTGACCAGAGCCCGATCACTTACGACAAAAAAAGAGAGCATGTTTACATTACTGACCGCGAAACGTATAGCACACTCGGTGCGCGGGCGCAAGGCGCAAGTGGCAGCGGAGGCGGGGGAGGAAGCGGCAGTGGAGGCGGGGGAGGAAGCGGCAGCGGGTGCGATAGGTTATTCTTGATCCCAGTGTGGTTGACAAGCTCAATTAGTTGTAAATATCAAGCTTTTTTATTTTTTTCAGGACATACAACAATAAAGTTGATACTTTCGGGGGCTAAACTGTGCTCATGGCTCAAAAAATTGTCTACACATGACTTTGACTTGAAATGATAAAAAATGGTGGTGCCGGGTTTAGGATGTTGCCACTCCATGTCTTCCCGTGGATGTCGTAAGAGACGACTAAGGGACTAGAGGCTGTGTAGTGCTGTTAGGCGATGGGTTTGCAACCTGTCACTAATACACTGAATAACATCTTAGCCTGGTTGTGCAAAATGTGGTCACAGAATTATCAACAAGTTTTGGAGTTGTTGGTGAGTCTGTGGCTCTGCCTACCCCACTCTGGGAATGAAGGCGTGAGTTTACGTTGTTGTTGTTGTTAATAAAAAAAGTAAACACCTGTTAAAGTGGCATTCAGTGGGACTAACTAACTAGGTAACCTATCAACCGACTATTACTGCAAACAGTAATAACCTCAATCTATCGCATAATAAAGATTTAATTTCAGTAAATACTGGTTCGCTGTAGGTACTTTAAAAACATTTCCGCTTCCACATAGCTGCGCTTAACTCGGCTAAAATAAAATAAATTGTTTCACGACTAGTTAGAATAGCTCTAAAAATATCCTTCCGGTTTGTTCTTCTATTCACTCGCTCTCATAAGCTCTTTGAGACCTATAATACTAAAAACGCATTTTTTTACATCAAAATAAAATTGACAGTCCAGACTAAACTATTCACTAGTTTGGAGCTAGATCACTTTGCATGATATTGACCCGTGATATTTAATACTTTGGGATGTAACGTTACGTAATTATAGAAACTAAAATAAGTTTAATCCAGCTTGGACCAAACGCCATTCTATACACGGCTAGCCGGTAATTGTAACTGCTTCCCGGAGGAATAATACGCGAGGTGAGATCCGACGGCGTCCAGACCAAATCCACTAACATCCCTTACATCTCTATTCAAACTCTAATGTTAGAGAAATACAGTTTAAAACTGAGTAAACTTCTTTATAGACTTAGGACGTTTTGTTCAGAGCAGCTTCTAGGAATTAACATTGTGCTTGTAATCCAAAATGAACGTTAAAGTTTTAAAATACAGTTGTTTCTTGATCGTTATTTTGAATGAACTTAAGACGTTTAGTTAGAAAAAGTAGCAATAGCAAACGCTTGACATGCGGCGATATAAAACCGAGTCATCTAGCGGACGTAAGAGAAACATTATTTTTAGAGGTCCGTGGTGAAAAATAAAAAGTGGTTTAGTTCCGTTATCCCGGAAAATGGTAGGATGGGTTAGGGCTGGAGAACATGTTTGATAACTCTATGACTGAAATTGTTTGCACAATCTTAATGTTACCTAGTTTTAAAACTAGCGTAAAAAGAAAACGTTAAAAGTTACAGTGAAAATTTAGGCAAGATTACCTGAAAAGCGTCTACTGCTGCCTCTTCATGGACCGCCACGATAAAGTGTCCCCAGGGCCGCGTTTAGCAGAACCCTGCTAGTTTCAACATGTCACTACCTACTCAATTATTAACCTGCGAATTTAATCTGTCATATTTGTCATATTTTAGGTAGTGACTTTTTAGTTTGGTCGCAGGTATCTACGATAATGCAGCACGGTCAAAGAGATAGGTCTTTGCCTGCCTTGGTACCTGTAAGTGCGAAGGGCAACTTAAACACGCCGGTTAGTACTTATTCGACGAATGAAATTGTGATGTATAAGATACAACACCCTAGCCTCTATTTAACAAACCGTGATTATTTAGGGTAAAAGATAAACATAAAAGATATTTATTCAGTAAGCACGGGCACTTTTACACATCAAAAATCTACCAGCGCTTCGCAGGAGACCACTGCTGAAAAGAAACGCCGAAAGAAACTCAACAGAAACTGAATCGTTTTCTGTAGACTGCCATTGTCCGGTTTGTTAAACAGGAGGCAGATTTAGGACCCTAGACGAGATGCGTTACGAAGACCTTAACGATTTTCGAATGTGAAAATGTATGGAATTGACATAAGTGCTCGATGCGACCATCCGGCAGCTTACTTTCACTTCCCTAAGGCCTCCGTTTGATTTTTGAAGTGATAATTTATCAAATAAATGTAAAACGAGAATTTAAACATTACGTAAAAAACTTTGAAACATTGGTTTAGCCATATCCATAATCAAATACTAATCCATCTAAAATAATAATTTACGTATTTGTTTCAATACTAAAAACGAAGTCAATATTACGGAAAACCTAATATTGAAAACCTAACTATTGTAACTTCTAACGTAGGTAACTTTTAGTTTTAGTACCCTAGCCGCGTCACAGATGGCGTTAGGAGTACTGTATGCAATGCACCTAGCGTGAAAATATTCACTTGACTTGACCGATTCCATACGCGTAAGCAGATTTACTGCATCCAGATTACATTTTTTTACTCTAATTTGTTTTTAGTAGGCTTTTGAAAAAGTTCTTTAAACCACTAGTTGTACTTGGTAGTTAACACTATTACGAACTAAAGAAAACAATTGACAACAACTACAAAAAACTACTAGTACCTTACTGCTAGCTCTTTGAACAAATATTAAGAATGCCAAAATTATCCTTTTATTTGCAAAAACGGACCAAAAAGAAAAAAAAATGTACCTTTTTGCACAATAAATCAATCCCAAGGCACAGGCAAACAAATGCTACCTGAATCAGCGGGTAAAGCATTAAAATCTCGTAAGTAATAAAATGGTTTTACGATAAAATTATTATTTTTATTCAGTTCGTGAATCGACTAAATAGGACCATCTAAACTGAACTCTATGTTTGTACCTATTAGACAACGATGAACTTACTACGGTACGTTGATAGAGGGTAGGGAGGTAGGTAGGTTCTACAATTTGTGAGGCGATATTCGACATTATTAAAGGTGTTAAGACATAAAAACATTGAATAAATAAATATATTGCATCAGATTGGTTTGCGTATTCCTGTATGAAGGGAAAAAGAGTTAACATATGAAGCTGTTACAATTTTGCTAAGCTCAAAATTACTAGATAATTTTCAATAAAAGTTAGGAGTATGTAACTATCTTACGCCCCGATAACTCAAAAAATATGTATGGGTGTAGAGAAGTGCAAGATAATCAAGATGACAAAACGAAATATATATTCGAGGTTTATTTGAGGTAGAATAATAGCTGTATCGTAAAAAAGTATTGTAAAAAATACAGCAAAGAGTATTTTTACAAGTTTTACTGTGTTTTTTGTAGCAAAAAGCCACATTAGACCTATGAAATCAAATTTTCTAAATAATGACTGTTTTTTTTTGGGAAAACGTTTGAGTTCTCTGTTTAAAATCAAGAATTGTTGTACAAATAGATCTTATAAATGCTTTGGCTTCTTCAGAGCACTCGATACCGTTTTAGTTTATTTCTAGTGAACATAAAGCCAGCTCGGGTCGTGCTCGGCCAGTCACGTCGGTATGCTGCATCGCCGCTCTGTAAAGTCGTATGTGTGGGTTCGGTAAGTGCACATACGTCGAATAGGAGATAACACAGCGTTACGTAACATGCGATGGTTTAGTTCTGTTTACAGCGGCCGCGCCGCGCCGCGCCGCGACTGTCGTCTGTCCCCACTTCGCATCGATCCGCTCCGCCCAGCGCTCGCTCCTCCCACCTGGCCCTCCGCGCCCGCACCGCGGCCTTTGTCGCGCGCCGCCCGCGCGGTCACCTGTGTCGCGCGTCCTCAGTCGCACTCGGACCGCGTCGCGCGCCGCCCGTCTCCCGCGCTATGACGCCGACGTGATGGAAGGCAAAGACTTCGCCGTCTCCGGCCTCCCGGCCGGCTTAGACTACTTTATGATGCCTCGCGTGTCCCAACCCGCACCGCAGTTCGACTTCAGAAAATTGGGCGCTAGTTTCAGTGGCCGAGACGACGAGAGGACCGAGGACCGGCGCTCGCCGGAGTACCACGAGCGCCGCGACCCCGCGCCCTGGCCGCTCGGGCTCGGCGTGCAGTTCGTGAACCCCGCCACCGGCAAGAAACGCGTGCAGTGCAATGTTTGCTTGAAGACTTTTTGCGACAAGGGAGCCCTGAAAATTCATTTTTCGGCGGTGCATTTGCGTGAAATGCACAAGTGTACTGTAGAAGGGTGTACGATGATGTTTAGTTCGCGGCGCTCGAGGAATCGGCACAGTGCGAATCCTAATCCGAAGCTGCATTCGCCGCATGTGAGGCGGAAGATCTCTGCGCATGATGGTAGGTCCTCACAACCGTTTCCGCTGCTACCGGCGCTGGCACGGCTGCCATTACCACCGCCCGGCTTGCTGCCACCCGATTTAGCAGCCCGCCTGCCGCCTCAGCTGGCCGGTCCGCCTGGCCCGACACCGCTTCCTCCGCGAGTGCCCCTCGAAAACCTCCGTAACTTCAGTGAAATTGAAAAAATGTACAGAAAGTTCCCTCACCCTGAGGAACTACCGCGTGGCGCGTTGGATCTTGTTAAGCCGCCAACTTTACACGAAGAAGAATCTTACGACAGTGACAACCACGATGACGTTTCGGACGATGAAAACAAAGATAAGTGCGAACGGCCCGGGTCGCCGGCCCCGAGCAGACTCGAATCTTACGAAGATGAACCGGAAGATTTAAGTGTTAATAAGAAGAAAAATGATACCAAACAGACTGTTACTCCTGAACCCAGCGGCCGCATCGAACCTACCGTCTCTGACGATAAACTATCGTCACTCGTTCCTAACAAACGTAAAAGGAAGAGCGGTAACCCCACTCGGTGTTCCCAAAATAACGAATACAATGTATCAGACGAAGAGTATCACGGAGATTTATTCAGAAACATTTCGACACCGGGGTCAAGTCGCGCAGACGATGAGCCATTGTCGTTGAAAAAGCAGAAACCTGAAAAGTGGGAGCCCTTTCAGAACGGCGAAGAAGCAACTGTGGACTCAGAATCGATAACGCGTGTGAAGGCTGAAAGTGAGTCGGACGATGAGTCTAGTGCTCCGAGCGTTGTTCGTGAGGGGTTGCGATTACGGTCCGACTTGTATACACCGAGTGACAGCGGCAGCGACTTGCACGCGATCGAGGAGCGCTTAGCGCGCGCGCGGTCGCCCTCTGCCAGCAGCGACCGCACCGACGACCGCACAGACCTTAACGACCTCGAGATCCCTATCGACGACGAGAATCCTGACCGGTGCACCGCCTGCGGCAAAGTATTTCAGAACCACTTCACGTTGCGTATGCATTACAGAAACGACCATTTAAAGCTGCTGCACCCTTGCGACGTTAACGGCTGCGACGCTGCGTTCCCTTCACGGCGGAGTCGCGACCGCCACAGCTCCAACGTTGATCTCCATCGACGTCTACTATCCACAGGCTCACCTGAAAATCGCGAGCAAAGACCTGGCTTTGAAATGAACGCGGAACTCCTCAACAAGCTGTACGCAGATATAAAAGGGCTCGCATCCACGCTAGAGAGTTTGCGATATGGCAATGAAGAGTCCTCTCAGATTCCAACTTACGTATCAGAAACGATGAAATTTTATAGTAGGAACTTGAGCGCATTGCAAGCCGGTTTGTTCCCGCAGTTTGGAGAGCGTTTTTTTCCGGGGCCGTTTCTGATGAATAATGGAGTACCGGGAGCTCCTTACGGGGCACCAGCCGGGGCCCAGGCGGCGCGAGAGTCGATGTCGCCGCTGTCGGCGTCGTCGCCGCCGGTGCTGTCGCCGGGCAGGCTCGACGCGGCGGCTCGACGCGAAGACGCCAAGCTGCTTTTTCGTGAGAGCTCAGAATCCTACAAAAAGATGACGTCCCTCTGCGAGCGCCAGGAACAACTGTACCAGCACCACGTCCCGGTCTCATGACGCCCTCGCCACTCCCGCACCTCCTGGTAACTCTGACCTCACTCCTCCCCAGAGGCGCGGACTATGTATAGTTAATTGTTAATAATATTATGCGTTAATTCTATTTCGTATTTCGTTTTGTATTTTCTTGTGATATTTAGACAAATATATCGTAATTATTGATCCCACGAACTGTAAGTTAAGGGCTCGCTTGTGGCGTGAAGTGAAGTGCAATATGGACGGATGTTATGAATATGTACGAACGATCGTGTAGAGTATTTGTAATCGATGTTGAAAGTAAACGTTATAATGATCAGCTTCATTTACTGTTCTGGCGCAATAAACTCACTGAGGAAAAATGCTTATTGTTTTTATTTACACTGTGTTGGTGGTAAGAGGGCGATTTTTTATGTCATGCTCCGGGAGGCACGGACCATTAATCTTCAGTTCATTTGCATTAAAAAGGTAGTTTGAATCGATGATTTAAGCAATAATAGCCCGAGGCGACAACGTCTTTATTAATTCAACGAGAATCTAATAAGGTCCGAAATACTTGTTTGACACTTTGAACGACTAATCGGATTCACCTCTAACCGACACGAAACTGCCTCTAATAAGGAAATAAACGCAATAATCCGCTATAAAAGAACATCTGAATTCATTATTAATCAATATTGCATGTATAATGAGATACGTCTATTGATTTAGAGCATTCAATATAAAACTATGAATTTTGATTAGATGAACTAGAATTGAGCGATATGTAGAATTGAGCCACAGTAGCTGTTTACATAAATTATTGGAATTTGTTATCTGTGAGATAATTTTTAATTAGGAGCTTTTGCTCCCCTCCGCGTGTAGTACATGTTCCCGTCGAGAGATGGCGCTACTCGTTCTAAAATGAAGTTGATTATAATTTGTTAGTTGGAACTATTACTATTATTGTTATTTTTCAAATGTGTGTATGCGTTAAACAAATGATTTCTATTTTATTATATTCTATTCTAATATTAACATCTAGAATACTCGTATGTCAACAAGATATTGGACGTCCATTCTGGTTTTGAATACTAAAACATTATTATGAAGATAGTTCAAATATAAATAAGTATTTAAATAATATCTTTAATGTTTTTTTTGTCGTCGATATTGACACAAGAAGTAAACTAGGACATAATATTAGACAAGGGTTAGGGGTTTGCACAAGAGTCTCAACCCAAACAACACAGTGAATCGCAACATTGGCAACAATATCAAATAGGTACACAGAAACAGGTAGCAAAAAACGAATTCTAGGCAAACGAAGCTGTGGGCATTCTCTAACTCATAGTATTGGTAACGTTGTCGAAACTAGAATTACATAATTCGCTGGATAATTATTGAAAATGCTAGATTCTACACAGTTATAAAACAACATAAAACTATTTAAATATAAATCGCAACTAACAGTGAAATGTTTATACTGTTATCCAAAACCGTAAACTTTTTTTTAATACGAAACGAATTAGTAGCACGAATTGTCAAACCAGTCCATTGAATTATGGAATCTACTAACTTAATACTTACATGAATTATCCCTGTCCCATGACGATTATGGGTGGAGACAACCAGCCAGAGCAGGAAGGTGGATGATCGTTTCTTCCGTCAAACGGCCCTATCGTTGTACCATACATTGTAGACCAATGATGTGTTCGGTATTCAAGATAGCAATATTATTACATATCTACGTGGCAGACATACAGTTTTGGACCTCCGAGACAATAAGAGCGCCATAGTTGACCTCCAACCAAATCCTTCGCACCAAAGGCTGTAATTATCGGCCTGTCCAATGCCGTGAGAACTACTCTAATTGTTCTTCTCGTTATGATTTAATAACAGGGTGACGTTTAAAATGCTTATTCGTAACATTTTTCCCAGCTCTAAAAAACTGCCGCCATTATAGCGGCACTCACAAGCAAAACACCGTAAGCGCTACATTTTACCTACAACTTACGTCGTTTTAGCAACACAGGGTGATTGAGATCGTTGGTGTCGAAAAGGTTTAAGTCTGGAGACAATGCGGGTTCGTTAGACTTTTTAGGTGTAAAAGGCATATCATCAAGGTTGTAGTGACGCCATTTTTTTCTCGTATCTTAATAACATGTTAGACTTGACAGAACGGTTCGTGGAGTTTAAGATGTCATTCGTTTTGTAAAGTTGATTAGTTATTTTTGGGTTATTTAGTAGGCGAAATTTTAACTATAATATTAATTTATTAAAATGAGTCGAGCTTGTAACCATTTTTGTTTGAAAAAATTACAAGAACAGCCCTTTATACTTTTGCACCTTTCATGATGCTAAATATGTTAAGGGTATTGCCACTGTGCTTCATTATATTTTTAATGAAAACGGATGGGGACTGAATACCATGGAGGTAAACAAATACACGAAAAAGCTCACAGAAGCGAAATAATTCGTCGGAATCCGAATATAAGTGTACAAATTGTATCTCTAAGGCCGCATTTCTACTTGCGCTTGCTATTGCTGCATGATTTGAGACGCAACTAAGAGTAAATTAGTGAGTGAGAGTGTCAAATATCTACGAATCTGTCTTGCATATAGCTCTGTTTAAAAAATAGCATAACAAGCAAGTGGAAATGCGGCATAATGAGAAACAAAGCGCATTTTTTGTCTTTGTCACCAGCGTTCTACGGCTCGTCTTATTTCTTCATTATAATCATTATGTTTGAATTATAATACCGACGATAGTATGATTACGATATAGAAGCAAGATGGGCTAAACAAATTATAATAGGACTTCTGATAAGCTCGACTTTATTTTCTCAAAACACTCTTAATCTTAAGATAGAACCACAATTCATCGTAACCTAACTATAAAACAGTTTAAACCACAACTAACGTAACTAGAAACTACTCCCCACCGAGCCATAACCAAAGTATAGTTAGCTACATTAAGATGCTGGAATTAATTTTAATGGGTTAGACAGTGCCCGCGGCCGACTGTACGAGGTTAGTTTATTAATTTGGGCTTGTCAAACTGCGTCCCCTTACGGAAGGGATTTTTGGACTTCCGGTGTTTAGCTTAATTAATTTTGTGTTTAATTTTGAATATGTACATGTTGAGCATTGGGAAACTGATTAAACTAACAAACAGACAGTAAATATTAATAATAGTAACTAACTATGTTATGGATGCGTTTCAGTGTTACTATTATTATACTGTATATTACATTGGAGGATTTTATCTTTTTTTTATATTTAGTTCTGTTATTGTATATATGGAAACTCTTTATTGCACAAAAATATAAATCGGTCAATAAACTTTTCTTTGTAGCTCGTTGCCATGGTGACGTCTCCTGGGTCACTCTTTAAAACCACGATTTTAAAGTATATAAATCAAGCAAACATCCGTTTTCGTCGCAATTACAAGCCCATTCTTTCGGGGGTTTTCTTGCAAGCGTATTAGTAGTGTATATTATAACAATTTTTTTAAGAAACTCTTTCCCTGTGGTCTCCTGGCTTACGGGACAGAAAAACAACAACAAAAAGTTGATCCACCCAAATATTACAATATTAATATTAAACTAACGTACAAAGGCGAACTTATCCCTAAAAGGGATTTCTTCCAGCTAACCGTGAAGTAGATGAGTAAGGACAATGCATGGGGTTGGACACATACACTTACTCGTATTGTTTTAATATTGAAAGTAAAATAAGTTGATGTTCTTTCCATCATACTTCATGATGAACATTAAAGTTTATCTGATTTTTTTTTGTTGTATTAATATAAAGTTCACTTAATATAGTTAATATAGAGCCGTTGTGGCCAAGGCATCCTAGGCATCATTGCCTAACTTTATATTAGCATAGGAACCTTTGCACAGTACAATTCAAACTATGTGGGGTCTGAGACTCATTAACATTTAAATTATCAATACTACGATTACAAGACTGCAATCCTAAGACTGCAAACGCGCTGCAAAACCTGAGGACCATTTGCTAGTAATTTCACCCGGTGTCTTACCCCCGCACCGGAGCACAATAATGCGAACTATGCTGCTTATAAACTCACGCCTTCATTCCCAGAGTGGAGTAGGCAAAGCTACAGACTTACCAGGAGTGACGTCACGGATGGTGATACGCCAGTATACGCTCGCGCAATATTATTTGTTATTATCGTAGTTTCGATTGAGTTTACCTTGTCAGTGTTGTCGTTGTGTGCCCCGGCGTCCGTTGGAGGTGTGAGAGTGTGCGCAGCGCATAGCGCTCTTGTGATCCGGTGTTTATAGCACTATAATAATCCCTGTGTTTATGATTTATATTTGCGTGTGTGGGTAGGTGTGTTACATTCACCAAATAATAAATACTCAGTTTTTTAGTTATTTATTTAATAAAGCGTTGGAATAAAAGTAGAATATTACTAAAACTTAGCTTGAACATAAATATAAATTGTAATATTGATAAATAATATCGATCCATAGCTAATCTAACCTCAGCGCCATCTTGCGATTAACTTCTGGACTTCGTCAAATATTAGTTTGCGCCGCAACTTATCACGATGGGCCAAGAGAAATGCGCATGCTGCAGGAGATTCCTGTCCATCACAGATGTCGCTAAGATCGTTGCCTGCTGTACGGTTTGTTCCAATAAGTACCATAAGGTATGTGTACTTATACCGGATAAGGCCGCTGTGCCTAAAGAATGGGTCTGCCCCGAGTGCAAAGTAAAGCAGAAGAAGACTGACAGCACTCCAGTAAAGGACATATGCGGGACTTCTACTGCGACCCCATCCGTGCTAATCGCCAGCCCTGAGCCCCCCCCGCGAAAGGAGGCGGAGGTCTGTGCCCTGCGCCGCGAGCTGGCGGAGTACATGGCCGAGCAGCGCGAGTTCCGTGCGGAGATCCGTGCATCCTTGCAGCAGATGGGGGAGCGAATGGGCGAGATCGAGCGAAGACTGGATGCGGTCGAAATGAGGGAGGCGACGGTGGCGCCACGGAACGGTGAGGTGGAGGAGCTACAGCAATCGGTCGCTCGACTTCAGTTGGAGTTGAACGACCGCGACCAGGACTCACTGCTTGCCGACCTGGATGTGGGGCACCTCCCGGAAGAAAAAGGCGAAAATGTCCTGCACACCGTCATCATCCTCGCCACAAAGCTGGGGGTGTCTCTCGAACCGCGGGACATCGTGTTCGCCGAGAGAGTGGGCGCGCCCGAATCGACTGCAGCTGGCGCCGCCGCCGATGGAGCGGGCAGGCGCCCACGCCGAGTCGTCGTGCGGCTGGCTCGCCGGCAGGTGCGCGATGACCTATTGCGCGCGGCGCGGGTGCGTCGTAACTTCACCACGGCTGACATGGGCCTGGCGGGTCCGCCGCGCCGTATATTCATAAACGAGAGACTGACGCGGGCTAATCGTCAGCTTTTCCATCGAGTCCGGGAGGAGTGCCTCAAGCGTCGGTGGAGATTCTCGTGGACCAGGAGGGGCCGCGTCTTCGCCCGGCAGAGCGACGGAGGGCAGGCCTTCTGCTTTCGTTCGGATGCCGACCTGCAAAGGGTTTTTGGTGAAACTTCAGTTTGACCGGAAAATAAAAATTTGTTGGCTAGATTTGTGTATGTATTTAGTAGTAATTTATGTCGTCACACAAGTTGCACTTTTTGAGTATGTGGAATTAATTGTTATTGGGACAAAACGCGAGAATCTTACACGCACATGTACAATTTGTATGAATGTTGCTCATATTTCGGTTCACTGTACATGTTTTAGTATAGGCAGTTTTTCTAATTTATTATTTGCTACGTTATACAATGGTTAAAAAGCTATTAACGATTGGTTTGTATAATGCAGGTTCTCTCGGCACTAACCATGACAATTTTATAGCCTCGTGCACTCGGCATGATGTTGATGTCCTCGCGATCAATGAGACTTGGCTGAGGGCGGGTGAGGAGGGGCGGGCGCCCGTACTTCCGGGGTACCGCTTGCGTCACATCCCAAGACCATTGGGTGCACGTTCGCGTGGAGGGGGTGTAGGCTTCTACAGTAAGCGGAATATCAGCGTTCGCACCTGGTCCCACCCCGTAGACCCACTGCATAGGTCAGTTGAGCAAATGTGGGTGACCTTGGCCCTTAATGGAAAGAAGCTGGCGATTGGAACGGCATATCGTCCACCTTGGATGGACGTCGACCTATTCTTTGATGCTCTTAGTGACTCAGTTAGCTCAATTCCAAATTGTGACAGTTTAATATTACTAGGAGATTTTAACATAAATTTATTAACAAATATTGACTCTAAAACAACAAAATTTCATACTTTTTTATCAACTTTTAAATTATCTCAGCTAATTTCAGAGCCTACACACTTCACTGAGACTAGTGAGACGCTACTTGATGTAATATGTACAGATTTGCAGTCCAAGAATATCATATTGGATCATGTGGGTTCTCTTTATGGTCACTGCCTTGTAGTTTGTGAACTAAATGTCAAACGTAACAAGTCTAAACCTTACTCCATAACTTACAGACCTATGAGAAACTTGTGTTTAAATACATTTAACAAGGACTTGCGAGACATGAGCTGGTGTGTATCTGATTTGGGTGATGTCAATGTAATGGTTGATTATTTAAGCCAGCGCATTGTGGCTTTGTTTGACCTGCATGCACCTAGGAAATCAATTGTAATCAAACATCGCTCTTACCCCTGGATCACTGACACTGTAAAGCTTATGATGCAATTACGTGACAAAGCTTTAACTGATTTTCATAAAGCTAAGACTGACAGTAAGAAGGAGTATTATAGGGAGTTTAAATCTTTAGTCAATCAAGCACTATATAATGAAAAAACAGCCTACTTTAAACAAAATATTAACAAAAACATTCATGATCCTAAGCTTTTATGGAAAAATCTCAAATCTACCTTATTACCTAGGAATGACACTGAATTGCCTTCTTGTTTCAATGATCCAAATGTCATAAACAACCACTTTCTAAATTTGCCTTGTGTTTCAGAGATCTCGATCTCACAACTGACTTATTTTGAATTTCATAGGTATAGTAATGCAGTCTTTCATATAGAGCCACTCAGTTTAGAAAAACTTGTCAAAATTGTAAAAAGTATAAAATCAAACGCTGTGGGTAGCGATGAAATTAATTTAGACATGATTACTTTGACATTTCCACAGACATTAAATATTATTTTAGATTTAATAAATACCTCTATTTCAACTTCTACATTTCCTGACTACTGGAAGCAGGCAATTGTGCATCCTCTACCAAAAACCTCCAACCCATCTGAACTGAAGGACCTTAGACCAATTAGCATATTACCCTGTCTCTCAAAATTTTTGGAAAAAGCTGTTTGTATGCAATTAACTGATTTCTTAGAAAAAAATAAAATTTTGCCTGAAGTGCAGTCAGGTTTTAGGAAGGGCAGAAGCACTGTGACAGCTTTACTGGATATTACTGATAATATTCTATGCGCTCAAGACAAGGGAATGTGTACCATTTTAGTATTATTAGATTTTTCTCGCGCCTTCGATTCATTAAATATTGAAATATTATTGTCTAAACTAAGCTATTATGGGTTTGACAGCGAAGCCTTGCATTGGTTTAATAGTTATCTAAGCAATCGTTGCCAGTACGTAAAGTTAAATCATAGTGATGGTTCTATACACATATCTGATAAGGTGGCTGTCACCAGAGGAGTTCCTCAAGGGTCAATCCTCGGACCGATCCTGTTTTTGTTATATTCAGCTGATATAATAATGCACATTACTCACTGTAGATATCATATCTACGCAGATGATATACAGGTGTATATATCTTGTAAGCCATCGGAAGTGGATATTGCTATTAGGAAGCTTAATGAGGATCTGTTGAGTATAGCTACTTGGGCTTCAAATAATTGCCTGATACTAAATCCTATTAAAACCAAATACCTTTTTTTTAGGGAGTAAACAACAGCTGGCGGCCCTTAGACCTACAGTGGATGTCATGCTGATGGATAAATCCATTGAGCATGTTAATGAGGCACGCAATCTTGGACTTGTAATGGATTCTGAGTTACGTTACGAGAAGCACATTTCAGAATCTGTTAGGAGCTGCTTCTATAAACTTAAAGTCCTTTACAAGGCCCGGCCATTTTTAAACGAAAATTTGCGGGTAAAGCTGACGGAGTCACTAATCCTTTCGAAACTAAATTACATGGACGCAGTTTTTGGCCCGCGCCTACTTGCCAAAACGAAAAGGCTCATACAAAGAATCCAAAATGCCTGTGCTCGCTTCTGCTTCAATGTTCCGTTGAGGGCTCACGTTACCCCATTTCTTAACAATCACACCATTCTTAAGATGCAACACCGCCGTAAACTTCATCTAGCTTGTCTTCTGTTTGGAGTACTGAAACACAAGGCTCCTATGTATCTTTTTACAAAGTTGTTACATGTGTCTAGCAATAGGACGCGCGGAACTCGACAATGCGCCTTACAGCTGTTAACGCCTCGTCATGCCTCAGCTGCCTTTCGAGGTAGTTTTCGCTACGCAGCAACTAAATGCTGGAACAACGTCCCTCCGCCAATAAGGAACCTGCAATGTTTACATAGCTTTAGACATAATTTAAAAAAGTTTTTGTATGATCACCAAATGACTCAGGAACCGTTAAGGCATGACACGAGCGGAATATGACCCAATTTATGTACAAACCTCCATGTTATGTCCCATGTGTTTTGCAGTGTATGTTGTTGTGCGTTTCATTTCATTTCATTCATTTTGTTTTTATGGTATTGTCTTCCGTCTTCCGTTGCCTCCTTCAACTAAGTAACACCCACGGTAAAGGCTTTATACTCGTTCTTTTGTTTCTGCATTTAATTAGAAATGTCATATGTGTAATTTTTGTTTCGTGTTGTTATTGTGCGCAATTAATGTTAGCTCAAACATAGCCACAGACATAAATAGATTACCTTACCTTGTATATACTGCCACAGATTACCTACGTTGGGTTGGCAATATGTATTGCACAGGCCACAGATTGCAGCATGTGCGCATATTGTGAACTCAATACACAGTCGATTGTTGTTTTATTTTTTTTTATTTTTTATTTTGTTTTGTGATTATTAGATTATTACTTTTCTTTTCTGTGTACTATTTGTTTGTCTTGTTTTTTAAATTTATAATTTTAATATTTTTTTTACTGTTTGTGCCACCTTCCGTGCTGTCACCGAGCGGGCCCAACGGAAGACCAGCGCTCGCTTAACAGCGGCACATGCTGAGTTGGGTCCGTTTCACAACAACTTGTTTAATTTAATTTACTTGTTTTTTTTATAATTGTGCTTTTGTTTTTGTTGTGAATAAATATATTTTCTTTCTTTCTTTCTTTCTTTCTTTCAACAACACCAAAAAACTTGCTGATAATTCTGTAATCATAATTTTGCATAACTAGGCTAAGATATTCACCAGTGTATTAGTGACAGGTTGCAAGCCCATCGCCTAACAGTACTACAAGCCTTTATTCCCTTAGTCGTCTCTTATGACATCCACGGAAAACATGGAGTGGCACCATTCTAACCCGGCAACCACACGGGTTTCGTTCAAATATTTTATTAACTAAACGCTCGTGCATAATAATGTACAGTCAAATATTTTAAAATATGCATCACAGAGGGCGCTGTTATCAAAACAATGAAAGTTTACGCTAACACATCAATTTAAATTGCAAAACTATTTGCGTCAGGATTAAAACTAGGACGCGTTGGTCCATTGGTTGTAGCCTGCTGTCCGAGGGTTGCTGGTTGGAATCTTGCGAGGGGTACAATTTTGGTAATAAGCGAAAATACTTGTACTAGAAGCATAAATGTTTCAATTATTAGTATGTATTTATCTTATAACCTTGGAATAACCGAACTACGTTTCTTTTAGTTCATTTTGAAATATGACCATACTGAAGGTCAAAAACAAAGTGGTATGTGTTATAATAAATAGAAAATACCGACTCCATGGATTCTAGAACCACGATTTGCCACTATAAGTCCTAACTCTAGTAATTTCAAACAAATTTTTTGATTGCTCTTTTCACGACTCTTAATTAACTACGATCCAAATTGTAATTATTTAATCCACAAGACATACAAGATCATTAAAGCTTGACAAAATATAAGTTAGATGCGTACCGCCCCAAGGCAAGGATCATTATAATTATGTACAAGTGCGTATTACCCGAAAAGGGGAGCGAATACCCATAGACGACGTTATTACAATTAGTAAAATTTAAGTTAATTTATAACCAATACAAGCTGTAATCCGCGACTTCTGCGTGGAACTCGTTTAACGGTATTCCCTCAAAAACTGTTCGATTATCGGAGATAAAAAAATAATGTCTTTATCCTTTCCCTAGGCTCAAGCTTACTCCATTCGTCACCAAATTTCATTAAAATCGGTAGAGCGGTTTACTTGTGGAAGCGTCATAAACATACAGAGTTACTCGCACATTTAGAATATTAGTATGGCTATTAAGTACAAGGCAATTTTTCTACATTGACTCATCCCATCTTGTTTCAATCTTGTTTAAAACATATATTTATACTTTAATGAAAGTAAGAGCTTTTTTTTTTTCTTAATTAATGGCTTTCACTCCTTGTTTTAACAAGGTGTATTTCGCCAGTATCGAGTTTTAGACAATCGCCATGAACTTATTAGAGAAACAAGTCCATGGATATCACACGCGAGGACAATTGTTCGGTTAAAGAGATTAACTCTGGTGGACTAAACAGAAGCACATGGGGTTAGCTCCACGCGCTTCTGTCAAGTCCGACAGTAAGAGTTGACAAGCGTACCAAATAACGTCAGAAATGTGACTACAATATCGAAGCAAGATGGGCTAGCTAGACAAAATACTATCAGCCCAATGGAACCCATAGAACGGTGTCACAATGGCATTATAAAATAATTTGTTTAACTCTTCCTACGACTTGAATCATAACGTCACTGTGAAACAGGGGACAGTGTCAAACCAATTGTCTTAGTCCCAAACTAAGCTCTAGGCTTGTACTATGGGTAACAGACAACGATATATATAATTTTATAGAGAAATATATACTTAAATACATACAAAACATCCATGACTCAGAAACAAATATTCGCGCTCATCACACAAATATCGGCCATTACCGGGATTTGAACCCAGGACCGCTAGCTTCGTAGGCAGGGTTACTATCAACTAGGCCAGCGCGTCGTCAAAGTTCTACGGTGGGTCAGGGTTCCATTGGGCTAATAGTACTTGGTCTAGCTAGCTTGTACATTAAAGGACTAGTGGCCCTAGACAAGATGAATTCGGCAAACGTTACCAGGGCCCGTATTATGGTCGCTTTTATCGCGGTTGATAAAGCTTCCGTCACTCTCGCACTTACTACGTGTCAGAAAGTGACAGATGTTTTATCTACGCTTATCTACGTCAATAAACACGACCATAATCAGCCCGCTGTATCGAAAAGGTACCTATTATTTTATCGAAACACCTTTCAACAAACGAACGAACGAAATTACGCAGAATCGAAAGGCATTCCTCGCCGCATGATTAATTTTTTTTGGTAGTCAAATGTCTAACCTAACCTAACCTACGTAATTAAAGATTAAGATATTATTCTGAAAGCACCATGGTTTCAGCAGAAAATGGCGTTCGATGAAATGATACAATCGATGAAGTGAAATTCGATAAAATGATGGGTTACCCCATCGAAAAATGGATTGCCTTAAGCTGCCAGACTATCGCGTCGAACGCTCATCTCAATTCCATAAATTTTTACAGTTTTCGAAAATCGTCTACGTTGAAGTTAAGCATCTCATCTAGGGAGTCAGAATTTTAGAGCATTTAGCAACAATTACGCACATACGTCACTTTGTTTGTTTATGATCGAATGTCATTTGCAATGGTCATCAGCAGTGATCGTTATCAACGTCCACTTTTCGTAGCAAAGGGTATGGTTGGCAGAAAAAACAAATACATTTGAATATTCACTTTTGTCCTTAACTATAAAATAAATACCTACTTACCTTCTTAGGATTACACCTCTAGATATAACTCTTTACGGTTCAAAACCTTTTCCGCCCTAATATATTTGTAAAAGGATATACGTGAAATGTCATTAATTTATGTCATAAAAATACAACTATAGTTGAAATTCTAATTACATAACGCGTAGTGTTTATTTTAATCTAAATAAAATAAAATCGTATTTAGAGTTGATATTCAAGTTTTTCAAGTGGAGTCCTAATAAAGTGCACGTATGATCACAGTATTTACATTCACAGTATGGATTTGACACAATACCCGGATTTTATATCGACGGACGAAGGTACGCTATGTACTATTTGCAATCTCCATATTAAAAGCAAAATACACAATATAAATATGTACCTAAAGTCAAAATCTCATCTAAATAAAATAAGCTACTACAAAGCTTAAAAAAGAACCCTGTCTTTGAAGTCAAAGACAGTAAGTTATTTTGTAAATTATGAGATTCGACATTTAATTCCTCTTTATTTAGTTTGTACCGGCATATGAAAACTGATTCACACCAAAAAACAGTTCAACAAAGACTTGACTGAATTTAGGATTCATTCTAATATACCGTGGTTAAAACTTGACAACCCAAAATTTCGGAATTTTAAATGGAAAACCTTTTAAACAATAAATACGGAAATAGCGTCAATTTACCAAGTGAATCCAATATAAGGCTGAAATATCTTTCAAAAATTTAATATTGTTTTAAATACTTGTGTATTTGTTTTTTTGTCAACCATACTTTGCTACGAAAAGTGGACGTTGATAACGATCACTGGTCATCAGATACAGTTAGTTAAATTGTGACACAACTTCGTATGAAATAAAATTGTCACTAAAGTCGACGTTTCAGACGCAGCTTATATGGCATACAAACAAAATTCAACTTTAGGGACAGACCCTATATTTGGCTGATTGTACATCCTCATATACATCGGCACACACAATTACACAATAACACTGAGGCGTATTACAGCAAGCTTAACGTTACACTACAAAATTATTAATTATAATAACATTAAGAAAATTCTAAGGAACTTGAGCACACGGGCCCGAGGCACCGCTTTGATCTCACTGTCGCTACCACGTCTCAAGACTCGGTCTCAAACACAGTCTCAGGAGCAGTCTTAAGTGAGAATAGCTAATGATTCTTTTAATCTCTTTAAGGATTCTTAAAGAGAGTTCAAAGCACTGCATTACCGTGTGCTCCGGGCGACTGGAAATTGTTTTTTTTTAACCTTGTAATTACTTAACGATTTGGGGTGTATTTTTAAATAGCTGTAATATTTTATTGTTAATATTTTGGTTTATTTTTATCTTTTTGAGTTGACCGTTAGATATTATTTTATAACTGCAGGTGCAAAATAAAAATGTGGTGTCAAAGTGCCATATTTGTAAACGTCTAGCTTATTTCAAGAGAACTCTATAGGATGCTATTTATTCTCTTTTAGCGTGAAGTTTTTGACATCATAATGAACCCGGTAATATCGAGTTTTTTTTTCAAACTTACATGCTCGTACCAGCCCTTACTTCTCTAACAACTGTATTCCTCTAATGAGAAGAAAAATACTTACGGTCGTATTTATAAAAACTTCGATTCAAGCCTTCTTCAAACTTCTTTTACAAAATAATTTTCTTTTGCTTAAACTAAGGGCTTCAAAAAGATATAGTTAAAAAAAATAAGATCGAAATATAAAATAGCGAAAAATACTGGCAACATAGAAACAACCTAAAATACCAAATAAAAAATAGAACGTCTATTTGAAAACTGTATTTGAAATTCGAAGTAAGCCCGCCAGACAGGCAAAAGGCTGACGGTTGGGAGGCTGACATCTTTATTGTCTTTGATCACAAACGTATGTATTATTCATAAACCTCCCCCTGTCACGTGGAGGGTGCAAAGTGGCTTATGATTGTTAGTGGTTATCGTTTGTATGGAAATGATCGTTGTAAACTAGAATGTACATTAAGTTTATGTGTGAAATCAATTGTGATAGGGCACACTAACTTAAGTGACACTTTTAGCGATTCAAAGGGGAGCACTAGTATATGCGTAGAACTTTTTTGGGAGATGTTTATTATTAAGAAATGCATAATTATCTATGTTCTGAACTTACTTACTTAAGATTAGAACTATTTTGAAAATTTCCAGCTTGGTAATTGTTAAGGAGTCGGTTTACTTATTTCATAGTATTTTCCGAAAAATCATATCACTTATTAAAAAAACATTCTATGCTATTTGTATTCTGCTAACGCATCTCGACAGTGTTTGGGGTGCGCTGTTGTTCATTCTAGTTTTCATCAACTGTATTGAGTTATTATCACTATTGTTTAAAAACTTTTAGGTCAGGTCAGGAGCCCGAGAAACGTTATTAAAACCCGGCATCAGACTTATACGTACGTATGAGACGTTTTTTACGCGGAATTACAATTTGCGACAGCTTTATATCCCTTTATCTGCTAATCTATGGAAGCTTCTAGTTATCGAAGGACGCAGCATTGTATAGGTTTACCGTGAGTGCTAAACCCAGTCGCTTCGACGGCTTGATAACGTTTAATTGACGGCTTAAGGCTGTATAGTGGTGTAAGGAACTGACCGACAACAGGACCAGGAGATATACATGTGCGGGTGAAACGGATGGGCGTTGTACATTGACGACTGCGAAACCTGAAGCATCATAAGTGATAGTGGGGAAGCTTTAATGGATGACGTATTTATCGTAAGCGTTCTATAAAGGATTAACAATATTTGAGTAGGTACTTGTGGTGGTATCAAAGTGTACTGGGCTGTAATTCGCAATATATGTGCAACTAAGTTACGTCAATGTAAATGTCATTAGTACACTGATAAAAGTTTTAGGCATCATAACCAGCGACCATTTTTAGGGTTCCGTACCCAAAGGGTAAAAACGGGACCCTATTACTAAGACTCCGCTGTCCGTCTGTCTGTCTGTCACCAGGCTGTATCTCATGAACCGTGATAGCTAAACAGTTGTAATTTTCACAGAAGATGTATTTCTATTGCCGCTATAACAACAAATACTAAAAATAGAACAAAATAATTATTTAAGGAGGGCTCCCATACAACAAACGTGACTTTTTTGCCGTTTTTTGTTTGCTAATGTTATATAGATAATGGTACGGAACCCTTCGTGCGCGAGTCCGACTCGCACTTGGCTGGTTTTTTTTAAATTCTCTTTATTTACATAGAGTAAAAAAAATCATTGGTATATTGCTTTTTTCAAAAAGATGATTAAAGTTGTCAATGTCTGTTCTATGTTATATTGAGAGTAAAGTTAGAGGGACGCCAGACGAGCGATGCCGGTGCGTTGCGTCGTCGCCGCTGCGTTGTTCTACATATAAATTAGAACGACATGCCACACGATGCGTTGAAACACTTGCGTCGCTCTATGTTTAAATTACAGCGTTCCGACGACGCAACGCACCGGCAACGCTCGTGTAGCATCGCTCTAAGTAGGTTTGCTTTTCTGTGTGAATGTTTTGATTTTCTCAAGTAATAATAATTTTCAAGACATTTTTTATAATATGAATGTGAGTAAATAGAAATAAAGGACCATCCATCACTTATTCTAAACCATATTACTTGTTTATAAAGCAGTATAAATACAATCGGAAACAATAGTATTGTTTCATGTAGTATTTATTACCTTTATCTCACGTTACGCTCGAAAGTGTGTGATTTTGCTTCCTTGTCACACATTTCTGCCATTATCATCGATTCACGTCGTCAACGTATAACGTACCCTTAACATTATTTTTCTTTAATGCCGTTTAAAAAGCCATGCAAAGTTGAGCTGGAATCGTAAAAACCACACTTGCCCTTAGTGATAATAAAAACGTATTTCCTATAAAATATGTGAGGGGTACACTGCCCTTGTTACCAAAAAGAGTCAACATGTTATAAAAAAAATGCATCTGCGACCCTGCGTGCAACAAAAGAGGATTTATAATGCTTTGACTATTAAAATGAAGTTGTGGCCTTTTGTCTGAAGAGGTCATCCCATGTGTTAGCATATTTGGTACCTATCTAGCTGACTTGTATGTACAATTGACACAGATTAGAGTTTTGGGCACTGTAGATTGACGTTCGTAAGTCGAGAACACGCATGTCACGAATGATTTAGTTTTAAAACATTAAAGTCAAATATTGTATTGTTGTAATGTTTGGAGAAGTAACCATTGATAATTTACATTTAAGTAAAAAAATCCGCAACATTATAAAATGGATAAACACCTTGATTCAAAAAGAAAAAAACAACGATTTCTGGGATATGGTCTTGCTACTGGATGGGTACTTACAGATAGGTCATGAAAAGCGTAGTAAGTAATATCGTTGCCTTTC
Source organism: Acleris cristana (assembly GCA_948252455.1). Lineage (NCBI taxonomy): Eukaryota > Metazoa > Arthropoda > Insecta > Lepidoptera > Tortricidae > Acleris > Acleris cristana. The sequence continues at coordinate 11,094,973 of OX411788.1, read as the reverse complement.
GGAGACTGAATCCTTAATCCTACTGGAAAATAGACACTAACACAAGAATCTGCTTACGGTCTTTGTTTAAAATGTTTTCATTTATTTTCATTTTCTCGTTAAATGATTTTTAATGCAAATTTTAAAATTGTAAAGCTTTTTCATACGTTGGTAACAAAAACATACATTTCCTAAACCATCAATAAACAAACAAGTGTCGTTTTAAAAAGCGAGTCATTTTTGCTAAACCGACTCTCAAAACCCGATTCATATTCAAAGTAGCCTGACACCCCTAAAACGCTCTTACACAAAAAACGTCACATCTAACTACACACCCCGATAACCCTTCCAACCTTACCACTAACACCACATAGTCGATTCCGCTTTAGCTATGAAACTGTAGATGAGTCCCTAGGGTTGAACGGATCGTACAAATACGCAAATTTGTACACAATGCTAGGGTTGTCACCTGTCACATTACCGTCCTGCGCAGTCGCATGCAAAATTCAACGGGCACGTTAGACCTGACACCCGGAACTGATACTTTTGACGGCTTCTATTGCCGTTGGAATTTAAATTTGAAATCAATTTGACATTGTGTTGAAAACTCAATTTAGGGAAATTTTGATGGAATTGTAAAAGGGAATGGTAAATGTTTGGATAAATTGTTGTTTAGATTGCTGTAAAGTGACGTATGCTGGATTTAAACTAATACGTTTAGCGAATGTTTAGCAATAGAATTATTATTTTAGGGGAATTCATTCTTGGAAATTTTTAATTTGGTATTTAAAAATTGGAACACTCAAAAGTTGATTTTATGTATTATTTACGTACGTTTATCTACGATTGACTAAAGACTAAATTAAAAACTAAACACTATGTAAAGGCAATTTATTTTTAAATGGGCACTTTAACGCATGGACAATAACACAGAATTGCCAAGAAAGACCACTTTTGATTGAATATACATCTAAAACTCGACCGATCTCACTTTGTCACAGTCAAGCAAGACGTTCGGCGCCAGGCTCACTGATTTCTATACAATTTTGACTCGATTAGGAGTTCTTATCATGGCGCGGTCAAGACAACTACTAGTTTGTTCGAGTTGTGAATCTATGTTGCCAATGTAAAAAGGGACTATGCGCATGTGGACTCCATACCCTGATACTGTTTTTTTCTGCTGGTCGGCAATATGATTTCTGTCACGCGCGCGCGTGACTCGGATAACATCTCTATTCGGCTGTCCAGTGACAAGTGCTGTTTTTAGGGTTCGATGGGCAATTGACGAAAAGAGAACCCTTATCTTTTTTTCATGACTACACTAAAAAAAATGAATACAATAGTTAAGATATTAGTTATATCAACCTTGTCTTGTCAGGCTCGTATGGAATCAAGACGCTTATGAACAATAATCACAATCTTGATAGTTTCGGCCAATATTTTTTTTCAGTGTACCTGTCTGTCTGTCCGTATGTCAAAGCTATTTTACTTAAAGACTATTGGTACGGTGTGGCTGAAATTTAGTAGGGAGGTGTATTTTGTTTGGCCTGAACACAAATACCACAATAGCTAAACAGTTTGTGCAATTGTTTTGTTTTTGGTTTTGTTGGCCCGAGTACTGAGATATAAAAATAACCCATTATACGTGGTGTTTTCTAATAGGTGTTAAAAAAACGTGGAGGTTGTACTAAGACTTGTCATTTCTTTAAAATATGATGCGAGATATGTGCTTTGGAAGTCATTAAAACTCCCCCCTCTAACATTTCAACGGCAAATTTAATAAATCTGAAAATATCAAGATTGTGGCTCTTAAAGAAAATAGTTTTGAAGGAAATACAACAACAAGTTTTCGAGATATCAGCAACGTTGACCTCTGATTTCTTACAATCTCTGCAAGTCTAGGGGCTTAAGTTAATTGGCACTTTAAAGAATACCTCTTTTTGCGTTGTTTGTGGTACGGAACCCTTAATTAAAGCGTGCGCTTAGCCAGTTTTTTACCGCATTGTATACTCAACGTCATAAATAGATGATCACTTTTGTACTTTGTCAATTTCACTCGTTCCACAGTTTTGTATGGCAATTCAATCTTGACATTAGAGTGACAAGGCATAATCATTCCTTATGACATTTTGAATGTATATAGTTTCAAGTGCCATTGACCTTAAGTTTAAGATGAAGTTTCTGCAGTCAAACAGTTTGACTTTTAAACGAGCTTTTTTTCAAAACATTGGTCACGATATGATCATGGATAGATACCAGCCAATTTTTTTGTTGGTTGTTCTTAATTCGACTGTATATTTTTTTTTGTTTGTTATCTATTTACTAGAATTCAGGTTTGCTTGTGACATTGTTCCGCGACTTATTTCTGTTGCCTGTCGTTTAGACTCGCTTCTCAAAAATCATCCCGCAGTGGCCAGATAAGTGTACTAGACGAGCGAGGCAAGTAATGGGGCGAGTCGAGTGGCGAGTCGCACCAGAAATAGCGCCTGACGTCGTGTGCCGGTGGCGCCTGTTCATTGTCATCTGCGCAGAGTAGCGGGGGGCCAGAGACTACAGGAACTTTTCGATTAATTTTGTGACGGGGTATTATTTCAACGAACGTTTTACGCAGAATTTTGAAAGGCATTTCTCGCCGCGCTAGTTTTTTTTTGTTTGTCAAAAATGTAACCTAACCTAATCTACGTAATTAATGTTTACGATATTTTGAAAATATCATGGTTTCAGCAGGAAATAGCATACGATAAAATAAAATTAGATCATCATCATCATCATCATCATCATGTCAGCCGAAAGACGTCCACTGAAATGATACAATCGATGAAGTGAAATTAGGTAAAATGTTGGGAATACTGACAATATGTGCACTCAAATTACTAAACGGGACTTAGTACGCAACAAAACAAAAATACTTTTGACATGTTATCGTATTGTCAACGTTATGATTACTCTTATTTACTTGTTAGTAATGGCAGCCGATTTAAAAACAAAACGAAACGATGTCTAAAGCAATATTGTATTACCGTGTAGAATAGAGACCCAGGGACGTTTTAGTTTATTAAACCAACGATAATCTATATGTATATTTTACAACGAACAGCCAATTTTTTCTTTACATTAATTTGGTTTCCTCAAATGAATTAGATTTCAAACAACGTCAGTACAGGAGAGATACCTATTTAAGAGAAAAAAATATCTAAATAATATGTCACAGCTTTATCCGGACCTTCAAATAATCGCTAACACCATCTTATAATTTAACCTACTGCCAAGCAGTATGGTTAGCATTGTTGTGTTCCGGTGTGGGAATAAGACAACCCGGTGAAATTACTAGCATAGAGCCATCTTAGAGCTCAGGGTTGTCAATACATTTACAGTCTTAAGATTATAAAATATGCTCGATTGCCTTCTCCTTCCTTTAAAAAAGCTACATTATTGGTCTTATTTTATCAATTAAAGCTGAAACAAAACATTTAGACACTATTGACCAAATAACGACCTCCGAGCTCTCTGTCCCAACACCTACTCTGCGCGCTTAAGGAGGGCGCGGTAAAATTGAAAATAAATTCAATATCAATTTGAGCTCGAGCCAAGTATCTTCTGTGTCGATACGTGACGCCACTCGGACACCGTTTCCAACTAACCGCAGCGTCGCACTGTGCTACACGGTGCTTTAGTACAGTTACACTCATAATATGAGTTAGTCCATCGAATTGTTCATAGATGACCTTTCTATCCTAAGGTCATAGACAAGATGCTTAACGCTATCGTAAACAAACGATTTTCGAAAACTGTCAAAGTAGAGTAGTTGGAGGCATGTCTTTGTGGATTAAAAATATACTACTTGCATGCAAACCTTTTGTAAACGTAATACACCTATGGCGGCATTTGAAAGTAAGTTAATTTACTTTTAAGTACATTAATCTGAGTAGAGGTTAATGCGGAAGCTACGCAACATAATTTAAACTCATCCGCGTAATCCTAAAAGGGGTAGTCAAAGGATTTTCGCTAACAATCGTTAATATTTTAATTTATCCTTATTTAGAAAGTATACCATAGAGGAAGCCGTCATTATACAATTTGCTCATGCTACTGTTTTGCAGCATACTGCCAAATGATGACCAATTTTCATTAAAGAAATTATTATGTAAAGTTTTTAGGATTAATGCGAGTTATTTCCGAACTGTTGTATAATGATTTTAATGTTTGCCAAGGTATTTGAAATTAACCTTTGAAATATACTGGGGTCCTAGTGAAAAAGGGTACAAGTCGACTTAACTCGTAATAGAAAAGGATATATAAATAAATAAATAAATATCAAGGGACGATCTCACACAAATTGACCTAGTCCCAAACTAAGCTCTAGGCTTGTACTATGGGTACTAGACAACGATATAATTACTTATATAGAGAAATAAATACTTAAATACATAGAAAACATTCAAGACTCAGAAATAAATACCTACTCGTGCTCATTGCACAAATATCTGCCCTTACCGGGATTTGAACCCAGGACCGCTAGCTTCGTAGGCAGGGTCACTACCAACTAAGCTAGCGCGTCGTCAAACACACACACACACACACACACAGGGATATACAGGGTGAAATCTAAATGGTGATCACCATCATCACCTCTGTGTTTTACCCACGAATATGAACAAACATTCACTATGGGACCAACTCTGAAATCACGAGAAAAAATCAGCTGTTTCATAGAAAAATTCAATAGGTACTCGATCAAAATGTATGAAGCTGCTGAATTTTATTTCGTGATTTCAGGGTTGGTCCCATAGTGAATGTTGTTCATATTCTTGGGTAGAACTCAGAGGTGACGATGGTAATTACCTTCACCCTGTATATCTGGGGATCTAGTGAAAAAGGGCGTAAGTAGACTTAACTCGTAATAAAAAACGGTATACACATAAACGGAGTATACTAGACTTTTTCACTTAGTCTTCAGGAGACTTACACCCTTCTTCACTAGGACCCCAGATATATGGACGGAGTTTAATAGACTTAAACCCTTTTTTAGTTGATCTTCAGAAGACTTATACCCTTTATCACTAGGACCCCAGTAAGATTATGTATAACGACGATGGGCTTTTGAGGCCATTGTACTTATAACCAGGAGACCTGGGCTCTATTCTACTCGGTAAAACCTATCCCTTTTTCATAAACGCGCAATAGCTAAAGCGTGTTTGAAGTATGTTCTGTCCTTATTTGTCATTATGAAACTTGATTTAGATAGAAAGGAACAGTGAATACATACTTTAACCTTTTTTTTACCTACCTTTGTGCGTTAATGAATAAAGGGGAATTTGTTTTAGTCTTAATAAGGTTTTGTCAACGTAATAATTTTTTTCTTGACAGAAATGGCGGCCGAGTAAAAAAAAATACGATACCATGTCAAAAGCAATTAGGTTTTATCGAGTAGAGCACCTGAGTTCGTTCAGTTTCTCGTTCTTGTGTTTAATATAATCTAAAATACTTATCTCACTTATTGTTAGTTTATGAATAAATCTGTTTTAGCTGGCCATGGGTCGCAAGTTATTTATTAATTTGACGGTTGAAACTAAAAAAGAAACGACGTATAATGTTGTCTTTTAGTTTTAAACGGAAATGTTACAAAATGAATAGAGCACGTTTTACGACGTTTTGTCTGAATCTCAATTGACAGTCTTCTGTTCCATTTCTCATGGTAATAAGTTCTGAATTCTTTATAAATTATGTCTCCATCCGATTGTTGCGCCGTTATGTAATTTTATGTCTAGAAATTGTCACATAACATCTAATCTATAATGAACTAGTTGTTGTCTGCGACTCCGTCCGCATATAATACGTTTATCTTTATTCCTTCAGGAACTGGGCTATTTTTTGAGATGCAAAGTACCATTGGCCCTTCTTCGGGGTTTAAACTATCTTTACACCAAAATCGGCATGTATATGGGTGATTAAGATTTCATGAATTGATATGGAAGCCAGATGGAACAAGAATTATTATTCTTGCACTTATAGGAAAGAAATTAAGGTAGTAGGTAAGTAACTTAACTTGTCAATAAAAACTTAAATTGATGACTCGTACTTTTTTCTATTTGGATCTATATTGTGTTGAATAGAATGGGTAAATAAAAATAAAATGGCTTGAAATATACTATAAATTACAACATCAACATAATGATTAGAACGTAGTTGGGCTAAAACCAAGAAAATTAAGGGCCCTGTTAATTTTATGATATTTCTTATTCGCTTGACTTAAAGGTTAATATCCTAAAGAAGCAGTCTCAACCCATCTCGCTATCGAAACCCTCAAAAGCAATATGGGTTATGTAAAAGTAAAATCTGGGGACGTCGTGAAAAAGGGTATAAGTCGACTTAACTTGTTTTACAAAAGGGTATATACATAAACGGAGTATACTAGACTTAAACCCTTTTTCACTTGATCTTCAGGAGACTTACACTCTTTTTCACTAGGAGGCCAGAAATAGAGGCCGACCTTAACATGATTGGCACAATTTTAAAACACTGGTTAGATATAACCACACTGAATTTAAAAGATAAGTTATTCTTGTGTCAGTCATGTTCATGTTCGGTTTGAATTTCAATTCATTCTCTTTTTAACCGACTTCAAAAAAGGAGGAGGTACGTTCCACTGTATGTATTTTTTTTTTTTTTTTTTTATGTATGTTCACCGATTACTCCGTCAATTGTGAACCGATTTTAAAAATTCTTTTTTGGTTTGATAGAGTATACTTCCGAGGTGGTCCCATTGTCAGCAAATCTGAATCTGATGAAGGGATCAGTGAGGAATTGAGGGAACTCCTCAAATATTGTATGCAAACATATAGCGATTTTAGTATTTTTAGTAACAAGTGTAGCATTTGCATTCAGAAAGTGTCACTTGGTGAAGCGGAACTGATGATGAAGACCACAGATGGCCACCGGAACTCCTCAACGGTACCGATTTCAAGGGTGGCGATAAGATATCTCGATTAAGATAGTTGAGCGACTACAACGAAGCACATTTAATTGTTTTAAAATGACTATGATTTTCCCGCGGCGTTGCTTGCGGCGAGCTTGAAACGTCTTAAAGTTTCATATATCAACTAAGAAGTGGGACTACATAAGCTTATTATGATCACTAAAAAGTGTAAAATAAAATAAATGTTTTAAAAAACAAAAAAACCGCCTTCAAAAACGCAAAAAATAACTTCTACTACTAGGTACTTAGTAGTAGGTACCTATCCTATTAGGTTAGTCTAACTGAAGTCGGTGACCACAATATTTTCAACAAAAAGCCGACTTCAGTTGGACTAACCTAATAGGATAGGTACCTACTACTAAGTACCTAGTAGTAGAAGTTATTTTTTGCGTTTTTGAAGGCGGTTTTTTTGTTTTTTAAAACATTTATTGGCGATGACTGTACCAATAACGAGTCCAACTATCGCACTTCAAGACCTATCTATTTAAAATATCGCATTAAATGGAAATCCAAGAAAAACAAATGCTTCCCCGAATTTATAGACACATTGGTACAAGAGATATGTCCGCGGCCACGATCAACACAGCAACGGAGAAGACGCATACATTGGAGTCAACCCTCTTTGAAGGAATCCAGTTCGTCGAGCTGGGGGGTTATTACGACATGGCATTGCAGTTCATTTTACCATGAGCGACTATAGCAGTTATATAGCACTGTCCATTTCTCGCAGCGTAATCTGAACTGCTTAGCTATGTCATAATAACACCCCAGTTCTTATTTGACAATCATTCAAATAAGGGTGTTTGTTCAGTCACCATTATCAAGAGTCCAGAACCGGCAAGGGTCTGCTCCGAACTGGCTGGCCTTACAGTCAAATCGTTTTTTTTTTTCAAATTAAGTGTTTGCACATTTTAATACAAACTAAAACCTACAATTTGCAGTTACACTTGTAGTGGTTTCAAGTTGGATAATACTTACTTTATGAAGATGGCCTGCTTTGTTCTTGACGTACAAAATTTACGTGATTAGCCTAATTGTTAGTGGTTGTTGAAAGAGTAAGTATTTGTGTGATGCCAGCTATACACTCTCTCAATAGCCTCTCACTGAGAGTCTCGGGCTGGAACCGATCGCGGCCGGCGAGCTTTGAGAACGCAAATGTCTATGGGTCACAGGTCAATAGTATGCCTTCTCAATGTCATGAAAAAAAAAATAGGTTTGTGGTTTAAGTCCCTGAATCCCTGCTATTATTATTTTTAGCGCATGTCACCTCCGCCAGCACATGCCCCGCGCATGTTGTTGCGCGGTATGATCGACGGTAATCGCACTCGTCCCGCTGCGCACGAGTATTTTTGGACACATCTTGTTTTTACAGCCTCGGCGCTGTCCCTGTAAGTCAGTTATGAATTGTCGTGACATATTTAATGCAGCATAATACCATCAATAAGATATTGTCTTTAGTGACTGTTTCTAAATTGGAAAAGTAAACGCTTAAAAAACATCCGGGGCTTATATGTCATTGTCTGTGTTTTATTTTTAGTGTAGGAACTAAAAGGTGTACCGCAAGGAAGTGCTCTTTACCAGGACTTCTATTCTATTCGGAAAAACCATATCGGCTTTGACATGTTATCGCATTGTTAACGTTATTATAGCTCTTATGGACTTGAAATTATTCATGTCAAAAATAGTATGGTTTTACCCAGTAGAATAGAGGTTTAATATCATTAAAACCTTAATAATTCCGAATCAAATTAACACATTACAAATTTAAAGATATGATCTGGACCGGTATAAAAGAGGCTTTTTATGCTCTTATAAACAGCTCAATATTTACTTCAAATTCTGGGACATACCGTATAGAGTACCAAACTTATAATACTCACAGTAGAATGGGGTGTCACAATGGATATGTACTTAAATTAGAAATAAATAATAAATTGAGTTTTTCTAATCATTTGGCTGTACTGGACTTTATTATGCGGTTACAAGACCTGTCAAGTTCCAGAGTAAGAATAAGAATAAAAATAACAGACCCAATATATGGTAGTTCTTTATTCACTTAACACAACAAAAAAGATGTGACTACTATACAAAACCAAGATGTTCTAAACTAAAGTGAAATAAAGCTTATAAAAATACCCACCTTGGCCAGCCCTGTAATTAAACACACCACAATTTTGTCACGATCTCGTTTAGATGACCGAATCGGTTACGTCCTTGCGCACTCGTGTCTGACTCCCGATGATTATAAACGTTTATATGGGAACGATTACGGTAATATTAGTCATTAGCTGGTCGTGCTGCTGTGACGGCTGAGAGGATCGGGCTGAGTAAGCGGTCGCGTTTCCATTCACACACGATACAATTAGCACAAAAACTTTAAATAAGAGGCATCTAGTACTGTGAGGCTAGACAAGGTGATTGTCGCTAACGTAAACGATTTGCGAAAACGGACAATATGTATGGAATTGACGTAGACGCTCGACGCGACCGCTGATAGTCTACGCCAATCCTATACATTTTTGAGTACCGTAATGAACGCCGAATGCATCTTGTCTAGGGTTATTTTCTATTGTCGATTTTAGTAAATCTGAGCATGTTTCGACTAATATTATCTTAGAAATATCTTTAAACGATCTTGAATGTACTCCAAAAGTACTGAAAAGTGACTAAACCCTCTAACTTGTGTAGAGAATTTGTTCAAACAAATTTTAAGTTTAAGAATATGAAAAAATTATGAGCACGTGTTTTGTTATATCGGCCCAAACTCATATTAAAAAAACAACGTTGAAAGTGTTTTCGTAATTAACCAGTAATTAATTAGGAATTTGCTTGAACAAAACTCTCTACACAACTTAGAGGGTTTAGTCATTTTTTAGTACTTTGGAGGACAATTTCTCACAACAGGTTGAGATTGGGCAGCTAAAAAAAAATCTGTCTGTTATTTTAGACTACTGTCTAACATATATCAAAATAAAGAAGGTAAAACGGAGCCGGAAAGTTGAATACCTTTCCTTGTAAGATATAATTAAGTTATTTGGGTAACTGGCATCGGCAAGCATTTTTGTCTGTTAAATAGTCCTGGACCCTATCAATGACTTTTTCAAGTATTTTTTAAGTACTGAAACTAGTAACTTTAAAACTACTTTTAATTTATAATTTATCTCTATTTAATAAGGAAAGTTTCCAAGTTAATACAATATCGGAAGATAACGGAAACACGCCTATGAAGCTTAGCACTTGTCTTAACACCTAACGAGGACGTTCGCACGGACGGATTACACATGTAATTGTTATTTACATATATATTACGATAGTTTATAGGTCCGCCATTCAACAGACAACTGTTAACGTGGTAAATGATTATTATCGTTTAATTGTTACTGTGAAGCTATTAATTCTAATAGCAAAACTATCGAAATGTTACAACGAAACATGAGTACTATTTGTTCACTATATTCAAATAATCAGGGATTTTGTTCTAGGCGGTAAAACAATATTGTCTTTGACCTGTATTTTCAACACTAAGACAATATGGTTTTTACCACCTAGAATAGAGACCTTGATAAGCTAGAAGCTTCGAACTCGGTACCTTAGGATCACGAGTCGACCCCCTAAGCCACTAACACCCGTATTCACAAACGTCACTATGAGGTCTCACAGTGCTCACGAACGCACAGGGTGGTTCAAATCGTCTCATAAACAAGAGGTCGGTCAAGAAGGACCAATTACAAAGCTGTATTGAACGCAGTGCGTTTACTCAGTGAAGGATCTCTTAAGTATTGTTTGGGAATACGTGTGTAAGCCACCGAAGCTCTATTCAATCATGCCTAATAGTGTCTCATTTCTATCCAAATCTCATCAGACTTTACCCCTTACCACCCCTATGGTCCCCACTAAATTATTCAAAGCAGTAAATAAATCAATGCCACTGTCTCTTAAATAAAACACTACAGCCCGACCAAAGACAAGAGTAACGTGTTTTGTATTTGATTCTATAAATTCCGCGATCATCTTCACTTTTTTGTGAAATATCTTGTCAGTTCGTGACGTCATTCCTAACACCCTAAAGTATGATCATTTCACTTGACAGGCGTGACGTCCGCATTTGAATTTTATATGCTGTCAATATTTGTCATGGTAAGGGAAGTATGCTCGTATCAGTAGACAGAAATAGGAATTACTGTAACAAAATTCAGAGAAGAGTCATAGGTATACAGTTTTAATGATACGTGAAGACAACTCTTTTCTTCTTTTCTCTTGTCTTCGTTTTTATGTTTTTGTTTTGCGGGCTGTGTGACCTTTTTTTTTTACGGAGACGAAATGCATTTACGCATCTCCCCCCGGCTAGGGTAGCCAATGTGGGGGGGGTATGACGGACTCACGACCACCTCAGTCTCCTGCGAGAGCTGAGTTGGAAGCCTACCGTCTAAAACCTCTCCGGTGTAACCTCCAAGGGCTGGTAGCAGGGGCACCGTGGGCTGATGACTATGCCACCACTGGGTGCCCCCCAGCCGCCCCAGCCTATTGCTGGGGCACCTGCGCCAAAGGAGGGAGGGTTCGGTTAACACTGCGAACCCTCCCCCAGACGTGTAGGACCGTAATGTGGGACCCTATCCCCACGGTGGGCTGTGTGACCTGACGTGGTGTCACCAAATGGTTCCTGTGGAAGGCCAGCTCTGGCCTAAAAATCAGTAACATGCTGAGCAGGGACATTTTGCTCCGTCTGGCACGTTCAGATGTTTTTGTGTTTTTGTTTGCTATTTTATTCTTCTGTACTTGTGTTAGATGTAAGCAAATAAACGTTTTTTTTTCTTTGTTCTTTCTTTTTTTGTGGCATGGAGCGCTTTCTCCACTGGTCGACTCATTTGCCTAAACGAGCACACAGTCAGTCTTGCGGTTGGAGTCTTAAGATTGATAATGTCACGTGGTTTATCATGATTTGTTTATGCTCTCTATGGCATTAAAAAGTTCTTTTGCACCCCAAAACTCGATACGTCAACATGCACCTTCGGTGGAACAAGGGCACAATGTACAATAGGATTATAGGGGCAATTGTGCCCTTTTCCTACCGAAGGTGAGATATATCGAAAGCTGTGATATCACAGGGCTAAACAGACACTTTGCATCCAAACTTTGTCTCTCGGATAAAACAAGTGTGAAACCTCGGGAGAATGCGATTACCATCCCACGGACAGCGCGTTATTTATACATGTCTGGACACTGGACCCCTGTGCATGCTGAGGAAGGTATAAATTATGGGGGATGCATGATACGGTATCGATGGTAAGTTTTAAGAGAACGGTGGACACTAATCTTAGGAGAAAATGTAAGGCTTTTCTTTATAAAAAAGATTTTTTAAATTTAGTTGCGATTAGTGAGAAGACATGTAAAAAAATACCACTTTGTAGAAGTATATATATTTGCATACCTGATGCATGATTGATAAACAAATGTTAAATTCCAGACACTTAGCTGGATCAGGCCATAGGATAGCTACCTACTTTTCGGTTTCAAAATGGAAACTTAGGTATTTACCGACGTTCACAGAATACAGCTTGGTACGAGTATTTAAAAGCCACTAAAACAAATAAAGAGTCATCAATAGTTTCTTGTACAGTCAACCAATTTGATTCCTAGGCCACTATGGACTTTGTCAATGTGACGTTGTAAACCAAATCATAAGAAGTTTGTAACGTTTGGTTATCAACGTCACTTTAACATAGTCCAAAGTGGCCTAGAAATCAAATTGGTTGACTGTACCTGTACGCAAATGAAAACTTAATGTTACGAAAACCCCAATATTAGATTAAAATGGAATTAAAAAAAAAGTGCCAAGCACAACGCTGACCTTCAGTGGAGCCAGAAACGTGTAGAATTTACTCTTAAAATACACTAGGGCAACAAATGTCTTCCTAATTTTCGCCACGTAAATAAAATTCGACATTAAAACGCCGCAACTATTTAAAAGACCTCTGTTGTTTACAAACGCGGGCTAAGCAGATATAAGTATTCGCGAATTTCGCTTTTACCGCGCCGACTTTTCGACTACCATATTCAAATTCCGCTATAAATCACAGCATCACTGATTTATTTGATGTTTACTATTTTGAACCGCAAACTTGTCTAGACGTTACTTCTCCTAACGACTACATTTTAAACAAATGACCCGGCTGTAGGTTATCGAAAGTTTTCAATTATGTATCGATATTTCAAGTCGGAACAGGTTGCTAACCGATTTCATGACTTCTCGATTAAAGTGTGTTAATTTATTGGTGTTTAATCTTTGGATAGTGAGATTGTGTCGACATTTATTTGGTGTTTATGGGATATCATAATTAATCAAGACTGAGAAGGTAAATTTAAAGTTACCATGTACAATAACGCGCCCATAGCTCGCGAATTTTCCAATTTTAAATTGAGCGATTGTGTATTCGTATTCTTTTTATGTAGTTTTTGGAAACAAATCTACAGAATCTTTTGATGAGGTTGCTAGTTGATGGATATGATATATATGGACATAGCTGTAAGTTACTGTTTAAATTTTCTAGCCTAGTAACAAGTATTTTCGATTAACGAAAGCAATCCCAGCAACTGAAAGTGATTTTACACGATCGTAAGTAAAATAAAGAAGTGTTCCACAACTTCGTACGAGGATTTAAAACATTATGACCAAGGGTCAAAAATATAATACTTATAATTCAGTATAATTATATTTTAAGGTTACTATATATTCATTTTCCAATGTTTTACTTCAAAATCAAATGATTTAGTATTACGTTACCAGTTGTGGAGGTCGAATATACTGCTTTACTACTCTTTGTCCATCTTTTTATTTTTTACCTATTTATTTATTTTGTCTCTGACGATACAGCAACTATACCAACCTTGCCCTCCAAAAACCTCATTTAAATCGGTTCTCCGTTGTTTAGGCGATAAGAGACACGGATAGACAATCAAAAGCTTCAAATATACAACACCATATTTAGGATTGATAAGGCTATTTTCATAACTAACCATTAACTACCTACGTATTTATTTTTATTTTTCTCTGTGCTAGGTTAGGTTTAGGTATGTCTCGATTTTCCAAGTTTTTTTGAGTGGTCCTCACAAAAAGTGTTGTATATTTAAAGTATTATAGTGTAGTGTTCCTGCCAGTCCCATCTCACCGCCCATCTATACGCCACCATGCTCATATTGCTCATCAGAACATTCTAAACGCTTGAGAACCACGAAAGTTACATACACGAACAATGAATAATTTATCGATCCACGTTCAAATCACATATTGATCATCTAATCACCTGTCCGAGCATTGATTAACATGCGCCGGATCACACCCCCTGACCTTATACTTGACAAATGACTTTAAAAAAAATTAAGTCGCATTCACCATAGATCAAATTATCGAGGGAGTTAGGACTTTATGCCTGAGGTTTTAAAGTGATTTTAGATTGGTGTTGTTGGGAAAGAAGGTTCATAGGGTCATCTTCGTTGGTCTGAAGATGTTTTGTGTGACTTTGTGTACAATTTGATTTGAAATTTTAGGTTCTTAATAAGTACAGATATTTAATAATTAGACTATAATTATGGTATCTTAAAAACCCGTTTACTTGTTTCTTGAGAATTGGTAAATTTCTATGAAGATAAATATGACCTAAACTTTTTATTAAAAATATGTGTGTGCCATTTGCTAACGTGCATTGAAAAATAGCTAGTATTTTAGTTCTAAGCAACATTACCTTGTATAATTGAAATTCTGACTAACGAGTCATTGGATTTCTTTTGTCAATGCCCATTCATCTGGACCGGCGAGTTTAACTGCAGCTAATTGGACTGTTAAAGCCACGTTAGGTCAAAAAAAAAACGGCAAAGGGGGCTTGATAAGGTTCAAACCGACGAATAATGACCCATGCTTATAAATACTTGCACTATCTTAAAGTTTCAAAGACACCATAACGGCAGTTTTTAACGCTCAAACGAACAAGACGCCAGTCAATCAAAAAGGTCACAGTGTGATTGAGAAATTCAATCAAACGCCGTCACCTCAGCAATAGCTTTTCAATCTTCCCATAGACGAGATAAAAATCCAATACCAGAGACAATTCTCACTTAAAAGGTCCCTTATAAAAAACCTTGTCCGGCGCGGGACGATAAAACAAGTCGAGTATCATCTATCAATCTAACATGGAACAAACAGCAGGGGACTCTATTTAAAAAGACCTCTTCCCAACCACACAATCACTAAACACAGTGCTACACTGTGTCTGAAACGCTTCAGAAATCCTACCGACTGTGCCAATACGTTCATTTTGTTTTTCTAATTGGAAAACGAACTTCGACAAATAGAATGAGACGCCTACGACATCCTAAACGCAAAAAACAATTACGTTCATGACATCGCGTAGTTTTTGTGGTACAATCTTGATCTGGTGTTTCGACATTGAATGACAGTATTAATTTCATTTTCGATTGCATGGCGTAAGTTCATAGGATGACTTGGAGTCACGAGTAGGTGGAAAAAATAAGTGAAGTAGTTAGAGCGGTCATGACAATCATGACTAGGTAAAAACGTTAGTGTAGACCTTTGGCTTATTGTATTACTTCAACCAGGCTGTAAGTAGGCTGTTCAAGAAAGGGACAGAGTTAAAAGAGGCAGATATCTCTCTCTATTTAATACTGTCTGAAAGTTGTCAGGTTTTGGCTGTCTGTACTAAGGTCTTGGGACATTTATTAACCTACGTATCAGCTTAAGGTGCAAATTGGCCACTGTACCGTTTTATTTATGGTAGCCTGCCCCTGACTCGAAAGGTAAAAACCTCAAATGAGTTGCCAGTCGCCACTAACTAACATACTTTTTAAATCAGTGTTAAATCGCAATGGAAAAGGCGGCGTTTTTAAATTCCTCTTAGATATACATCGAAATCGTACTCGTATTTTCATCATAGGAATTGTTATAAAAGTGAGACTTTCGTCCTGCTAATTTTTCCCCAAATAAACTAGTCTTATTTGTGGAAAGAACAAGTTCCAACTTAAAGTACTTACTACATTAAGAACATACGACGAAATATAATGTGTGTTTATATTTTCACCGATCACTTGTAACTTCTAACCTTGCCACTGGCAGAATTGTCCGTGTGAATCAAAGTCTAGTAAAGTTTAAATACGTACCTACCGAAACTAAAATGCCTCAGCAAATAATCATAAAAAAATGATTGTGGGCAAATCTAAAAATTTGCCAATCAGTTACACATTTAACCAACCTGCATTATCAATTCAAGATCGCAAAAGGCAAAACATCAACCTATGACTACGAAAAACAATCAAACAACCATTGCACCAACTAGCGTGCGACGTGATTGATTTTAAAACCGCGCGTCATCGTCAAACTGGCGACATCATTCCACAGACATCTTCCATCGATCGCTAGACGCCGAGATAGACTCACGTCCGAGGCTTGTTTCTAATTATTTCAGATATGTCAAGCTTGAGGGGTTAAAGTTATGAGCGGTAGCGGTTTTGAATAGCGGGGTTTTTTGTTTGCCAAATTACTATTATTAAATTAGATTCTTCTGAATTATTATAAGGCAAGAAGAAGGCCACCTGAAGCTAAGTGCGATAGATCCATAAACATTTGTATTCTTAAGACTACAATCCCAAGATTGCAATCCTAAGTCTGCAGATGCGTTGCCAACCATGAGGACCAATGGAATGCCCCTATGCTAGTAAATAATTTGGTCGGTTTTCTTATCCCCACACCGGAACAGCTAGTGAGCTACCAGCGGATATTTTGACGCTTGCTGTGATACAGTTGTGATGAAGCGGTTGTAAGGTCAATAAAATAGCTAAGGTGAGTCAAGTAATTAGTTTTACACCTGAAGCATTCTTATACATTTTTTGTAAATTTATCTCTCACACTAATAGAGAACCCTAAACGCACAGGCAATATGA